>JBBGZY010000592.1:0-1378562 GCA_037952925.1 Lithobates clamitans | reverse complement strand
GCAGCAGTCATTTGACAAGCTCTGTAACAAAGAGAAAAATAAGAATTGTCTGAGCCTTTGAAGTGTATGTCAAAAATCCTTCTAAACCAATTTTCAAAAGCTCAAAAATATTTTACCTTTACGCCATGCTTTCTGAAGTGCTTTAGCTTGTCTCTAGAGCACCTGCAAGAAGTAAAACATAATATATTTTTTTGTTTTCTGGAAATATCAGTGGCAGATCTGCTGTGTTTTTCTGTGGTCCTCTTCTATTGTCTAACCTTATGAAAGAATGAAACAATTTATACTGATATTAAAGTGTTTTTGCGTGGGCACTGTTAGAACCCCTGACAGGTTTTACTGCTATCCAGGGCTCCATTAGAGGGATTTTTCCTGGCTCCTTGTGCTGGTAGTAGTAAAGGAAAATATGCAATGGAGAAAAATACAACAATAAAAACACTGGCACCTGGTTTAGCATGCCCTCACTCAACTTATAAAAGTATTTTTACCTTTGCCTGGGTCACTGTTGGAGAGTTTCCTCCACTGGAGCAGTGACTAAAAGTAAATCTCTCCATTGGGGCCCCAGATAGCAGTAAAACCTGAGGTTGTAATAATTTCCCATTCTTTACAAACCTTAAAAAAAATGTTTGGAGTAAATATACACTTTAAAGCTCCAGGCACACATAAAACACAATTTATTGCAACTGCAATAGTCAGTAAATGTATTATTACATTCAATGATTATAGTTGCTTCTGTCATTATATAAGCTTCCTTCTGTGCATAACAGCACTCAAATTGGAAAAGGCAGGGGCAGCACTAGGAGCTAATCAGACTCTGTTGCTTACCATGCTGAAGGCAAGA
Source organism: Lithobates clamitans (assembly GCA_037952925.1). Taxonomy (NCBI): domain Eukaryota; kingdom Metazoa; phylum Chordata; class Amphibia; order Anura; family Ranidae; genus Lithobates; species Lithobates clamitans. The sequence goes on along the minus strand of JBBGZY010000592.1, from coordinate 1,377,724 downwards.
AGGTGACACTTCTGTATCCTTAAATCTAGCAAAGAAAGTGGTGTAACTTGGCCGTGCCGTTTGCAAGAGAGATATGGATCATTAAACTAGTTAGACAAATGTACAAATAATTTGTAATAAAGTTTAGTATGTGTGTACATTAGAGATGGGCCGAACATGGTTTGGTTCGTGCCAGAACTCTCGAACATTGCAAAAGTTCGGACCCGAACAGTGAACTCTATTAAAGTCTATGGGACCTGAATTTTAAAAATCAACCCATTTTGAAGGTTTATATGCAAGTTATTGGCCATAAAATGGGTATGGGGTCCGGGTACTGCCCTGGGGGACACAAATGCAAAAAAAAACTTTTAAAAAATAGTTTTTACAGGAGCAGTAATTTTAATGATGCTTAAAGTGAAACAATAAAAATGAAAAATTCCTTTAAATATAGTGCCATGGGGGGGGGGGGGGGTATCCCCTTAGTCTACCTGTAAAGTAGGGTATCTGTACCGTGTATAGAACCTGCTGCAGCAAAACTGACATTTATAAAGAAAAAAATAATTGCACTTTAATTGAATTTCCTTGCAAGCTTTCTTTAATAAACAACAGCTTGGGGAGCCAGTTTGTATGATGAGGCCACAATTTAGTGCACTCAGAAAAAAGAATAGAGAATTTTTGGATACATTTTGGTGTCTGTTTGGCAGACTTGGATGGAAATAAAAAAGTTTTGCACCACAGTGAGCAAGCCTAATGTGAAGTAGCCAAATTTTAGTACACTCAGGCCAAGATTAACGATTTTTTTTAGATAAAGTCTGGTGTCTCTTTCGAAGACTTTGGGTAGAAGTAGCAGGTGTTGAAAAACTGGGTGTTGGTGGCAGGCCCGGATTTACTCCCTTTGCCGCCCCAAGGCCGGGCCCTTCAATGCCGCCCCCCCCCCCACACACACACACACACCACCAGAAAGAGCCCCCAGACATAATACGGTCAAAGACTGCAGACATGATACAAGAGATGGTCAGAGACTGCAATTATAGTACAGGAGATGGTCAGAGACTGCAGACATGATACAAGAGACGGTCAGAGACTGCAGTTCCTATGGACTTTAGTAGATAATGGCTGATCGGCCATCTCACCTGACCCAGCGATACAGCAATGGTTCCTCTGATCAGGAGTCAGCTCACTCTGAATTGCCCGTGGCGATTCCGCTGGGTAGCACCCAGATCTGTATTCCTGCAATGACTCCATTCCTTTCTCCGCCAGGGATGGCACCAGGCTGTGTGGCTTTCCCTCTGGTGGCACAGGGCAGCGGGGTTCTCTCTCTAATGGTTTTCCCTCAGCAGTGTCCTCTCCCTCTGGAGTCCTGGGTGTACCTTCCTGGGTGTAGACCCCCCCAGGACAAACCACCCCCCTCCATTAGTACAGACCCCCCCAGGACTATCCCCCATCCATTAGTACAGACCCCCACCAGGACAAACCCCCCTCCCTTCATTAGTACAGATCCCCCCAGGACAAACCCCCCTCCCTTCATTAGTATAGATCCCCCCAGGACAAACCCCCCTCCCTTCATTAGTACAGACCCCCCCAGAACAAACCCCCCTCCATTAGTACGGACCCCCCCAGGACAAACGCCCCTCTATTAGTACAAACCCCCCCTGGACAACTCCCCCTCCATTAGTACAACCCCCCCAGGACAACCCCCTCTCCATTAGTACAAACCCCGCCCCCCAGGTCAACCCCCTCCATTAGCACAGACCCCCCCAGAACAAACCACCCCTCCCTTTATTAGTACAGACCCCCCAGGACAAACCCCCCTCCATTAGTACAGACCCCCAGGACAACCCCCCCTTCATTAGTACAGACATCCCAGGACAAACCCCCCCTTCACTAGTACAGACCCCCAGGACAACCCCCCCCCTCCATTAGTGCAGACATCCCAGGACAAACCCCCCCTTCACTAGTTCAGACCCCCAGGACAACCCCCCCTCCATTAGTGCAGACATCCCAGGACAAACCCCCCCTTCACTAGTACAGACCCCCCAGGACAACCCCCCCTCCATTAGTGCAGACATCCCAGGAAAAACCCCCCCTTCACTAGTACAGACCCCCAGGACAACCTCCCCTCCATTAGTACAGACATCCCAGGACAAACCCCCCCTTCACTAGTAAAGACCCCCAGGACAACCCCCCCTCCATTAGTGCAGACATCCCAGGACAAACCCCCCCTTCACTAGTACAGACCCCCAGGACAACCCCCCCTCCATTAGTGCAGACATCCCAGGACAAACCCCCCCTTCACTAGTACAGACCCCCCAGGACAACCCCCCCTCCATTAGTGCAGACATGACAGGACAAACCCCCCTTCACTAGTACAGACCCCCAGGACAACCCCCCCTCCATTAGTGCAGACCCCCACCAGGACAAACCCCCATCCATTAGTACAGACCCCCACCAGGACAAACCCCCCTCCCTTCATTAGTACAGATCCCCCCAGGACAAACCACTCCCCTCCATTAGTACAGACCCCCCCAGGACAAACCCCCATCCATTAGTACAGACCCCCACCAGGACAAACCCCCCTCCCTTCATTAGTACAGATCCCACCAGGACAGACCCCCCTCCCTTCATTAGTACAGATCCCCCCAGGACAAACCCCCCTCCCTTCATTAGTACAGACCCCCCAGAACAAACCCCCCTCCATTAGTACGGACCCCCCAGGACAAACGCCCCTCTATTAGTACAAACCCCCCCCCGGACAACTCCCCCTCCATTAGTACAACCCCCCCAGGACAACCCCTCTCTATTAGTACAAACCCCCCCCAGGTCAACCCCCTCCATTAGCACAGACCCCCCCAGGACAAACCACCCCTCCCTTTATTAGTACAGACCCCCCAGGACAAACCCCCCTCCATTAGTACAGACCCCAGGACAACCCCCCCTTCATTAGTACAAACCCCCCCGGACAACCCCCCCCCTCATTAGTACTGACATCCCAGGACAAACCCCCCCTTCACTGGTACAGACCCCCAGGACAACCCCCCTCCATTAGTGCAGACATCCCAGGACAAACCCCCCCTTCACTAGTACAGACCCCCAGGACAACCCCCCTCCATTAGTGCAGACATCCCAGGACAAACCCCCCCTTCACTAGTACAGACCCCCAGGACAACCCCCCTCCATTAGTGCAGACATCCCAGGACAAACCCCCCCTTCACTAGTACAGACCCCCCAGGACAACCCCCCCTCCATTAGTGCAGACATCCCAGGACAAACCCCCCCTTCACTAGTACAGACCCCCAGGACAACCTCCCCTCCATTAGTACAGACATCCCAGGACAAACCCCCCCTTCACTAGTACAGACCCCCAGGACAACCCCCCCTCCATTAGTGCAGACATCCCAGGACAAACCCCCCCCCTTCACTAGTACAGACCCCCCAGGACAACCCCCCCTCCATTAGTGCAGACATCCCAGGACAAACCCCCCCTTCACTAGTACAGACCCCCAGGACAACCCCCCCTCCATTAGTGCAGACATCCCAGGACAAACCCCCCCTTCACTAGTACAGACCCCCCAGGACAACCCCCCCTCCATTAGTGCACACATGGCAGGACAAACCCCCCCTTCACTAGTACAGACCCCCAGGACAACCCCCCCTCCATTAGTGCAGACATCCCAGGACAAACCCCCCCTTCACTAGTACAGACCCCCAGGACAACCCCCCCTCCATTAGTGCAGACATCCCAGGACAAACCCCCCCTTTACTAGTACAGACCCCCCAGGACAACCCCCCCTTCATTAGTGCAGACATCCCAGGACAAACCCCCCTTCACTAGTACAGACCCCCCAGGACAACCCCCCCTCCATTAGTGCAGACATGACAGGACAAACCCCCCCTTCACTAGTACAGACCCCCAGGACAACCCCCCCTCCATTAGTGCAGACATCCCAGGACAAAACCCCCCCTTCACTAGTACAGACCCCCCAGGACAACCCCCCCCATAAGTGTACAGATGGAGACAGGCTTGGGCGGGAGTGAGAGACACAGGAGGACACAGGAGAACACGCACCCCCCCCTCCCTCCCCCGCACAGAGACCAGCCGCTCCGATCTCCTTTGGCTGCTCTCCTTCTCTGACAGGAGGAGGGAGGGGGGACAGGCTTGAACATCGAAAAACCAGCAGCGGCGGTGACCTGCGGAGGACGCCGCCTCAGTCTGGACACACACAGAGAGAAGGAGGGAGAGGAGCACTCTAGTGCTTCAGCGCCCCCACCTCTCTGGCACCCGGGTGCGCTGCATCACATGCTGCTATGTTAGTGTGGGGGGCGGCCGAGAATTCGTTGCAGGAGCGGCGCCGCCCCTGTACCACTGCCGCCCCGAGGCCTGGCCTCGGTGGCCTTGTGGGAAATCCGGCCCTGGTTGGTGGTGCTTTCACATCACAACCCTATAGAGGTACTCTTGATAAAAGCAAGAATTGTTCTTGCTGTAAAAAAAATGTATTTGATGCCCCAGTCAAACAGGTGCAGAAAAATTGGTCCTAGTTGGGTGTTAGTTGTGCCCATGAAACCATTAGTATCAGGGGCTTGATACCTGCTGCTAATCCAGGACTGGTTCATTTTGATAAATGTCAGCCAGTCAATGTGGAGACAGACGTGGAGTCAGTCAGTCTGTGGACAGATGCACTCTTTTATCTGTCACAAAACCTCCAGCAAACTATTCTCATGACCCAGAAACCCAGTGGATCGTCCACTGGAAAGCTTTCCATGTATGTTTTTGCCCCTGAATAATCTTCCACCATATGATGCAGATGTGGCCGATGGGATCTTGAAGCTGACAGCCCTGAGCGCCAAGGACAAAAAAAATGTATTAATTATCAGTGTTCTCCTCTCTCTGTAGGCTCTACCTCAGAACCAACATCAGAATCAAGTAATGTCTGTGCATCCTCAAGAAGCAAGTGATGCTGGGGCTATGGCAGGAGTAGCTGTGGACAAGGTGCCAGAATAAGCTGCTCTGGCAGCTACGGTGAACTGCGTACTACTGTCAGCTTTTGTCATAGAGGATGAGGAGGATGAGGCTTGTTTAGTAAACTAATCCACCACCTCCTCTGCATGCTGTGGCTGGATAGCACGGACAACATCACTAAACAGAGACAAATGTGCCCGGCCTTAGGACGGATCACGTACACCTTTGCCTGTAGACAAAGACGTTGCTGGTCCCCTCATAGTGCCATGGAAAAATCTGCCTCTCCTTGTTGGCCTCCCAAAAGTGAAGGGGGGCTTATTACCCAAATTGAATAGAAACTGGGAAATGTGTGATTGGATGCACTTTTTTGAATGAAAAGTGATGTTTGATGCCCTTTAAATTAGGGACTGATGCTGACAAAAATGTAAAAACGATTAAAAAAAATAAAATGTAGGGGAACACCAGCATCGCAGAAAAGCTGTGGCTGACAATTAAAAAAAAAAAGGGGGGGGCAGGTGGGGGACGAAAAAAAGAAAAAAAAACATGCATCAACCAAAAAAAAGGGGGTTATACAGCACTGTATACAGCACTAAATGTTATGTAATGCTGTGTTAAATACTGCACTACACTAACACACTACACTGGCACTATACTCACACTATACTCACACTATACTGACACACTATACTCACACTACACTATATCCACACTATGCTGACACATACTATTCTCACACTATACTGACACACTACACTATCTGCAAACTGTGTCACAGGCACATTAAACGTGGCAAAAACACCAACCATTTGGGTACCACATGCCTAACAAGGCATTTAACGTCCAACCACTCACTCCGTTGGGAAGAGCACCTAAAAGTCACACAAAAGGGGAAAAAAATCTGTCCCTCCTCCTCCTCCTCCTTACCCACTTCAGTCTCCCCCGTGATACTGAGTCATTACCTTTCAGCAGCCTCCACTGACAGGGATGATGGTATAGCACAGGGTGTCCAAGGTCCTAGCAGCTCATCTACCAGCAGCACACCACCAGCTGTAAGCTGTAGCCAGCAAATTTCTCTGCCCCATCTTCTGCAGGGGAAAAAAAATACAGTCCCAGCCACCCACATGCCCAGCACCTGAATGCAAGCTTGTCAAAGCTGTTGGCTCTCCAACTTCTGCCTTTCAGCCTCGTGGATTCTGCCCCCTTCCGTGAATTCGCACAATGTGCTGTACCACAATGGCAGGTTCCCAGTCTATACTACTTTTCACGTAAGGCCGTTCCATTTCTTTACCATCATGTGGAAGGGAATGTTCTGGCATCGTTGGGCAAGGCAGTCAGCCGTAAAATCCACCTTAATGCTGACATGTGGTCCAGCAAGCATGGGCAAGGACGATATATTTCGTTCACAGCACACAGGGTAACTCTGCTTGCAACTCGAAAGGATGCAGGACAGGGCTCAGTGCTGCAGCTTGTTGTGCCCCCACGTCTCCATACAGCTGGTGGTAATGATGCCAGACCTGTGAGCTCTACCCCCTCCTCCTCCTCTTCATTCGCCACCTCCATGCACTGTATTGTCACCATTTGAGGAGGCCTCAAGGATGGTGAGCAGTGACAGTGCATGCAACAGTGACACAATCCCTGTTGTGTTCCTACTGGAGCAGACTCTGCTTGGCATTATGTACAGGGCTAGGGATGAGCCGAACACCCCCCGGTTCGGTTCGCACCAGAACCTGCGAACGGACCGAAAGTTCGCACGAACGTTAGAACCCCATTGACGTCTATGGGACTCGAACGTTCGAAATCAAAAGTGCTCATTTTAAAGGCTAATTTGCATGGTATTGTCCTAAAAAGGGTTTCGGGACCGGGGTCCTACCCCAGGGGACATGTATCAATGCAAAAAAAACTTTTAAAAACGTCCGTTTTTTCGTGAGCAGTGATTTTATTGATGCCTAAAGTAAAAAAAAAAAAAGTGAAATATTCCTTTAAATATCGTACCTGGGGGGTGTCTATAGTATGCCTGTAAAGTGGCGCGTGTTTCTCGTGTTTAGAACAGTCCCTGCACAAAATGTCATTTTTAAAGGAAAAAATCTCATTTAAAACTGCTTGCGGGTTTAATGTAATGTCGGGTCCTGGCAATATGGATGAAAATCAGTGAGACAAACGGCATGGGTACCCCCCAGTCCATTACCAGGCCCTTTGGGTCTTGTATGGATACTAAGGGGAACCCCGCACCCAAATTAAAATAAGGAAAGGTGTGGGGCCACCAGGCAAACAAGACAGGGACTGTAGGTTTGTTGTTAAGTAGAATCTCTTTGTCATTTTGAACGGGTACATTTTTAACATGTTTAGGTTTTTGGAAAACATAGGGAAGGGTTATCACCCCTGTGACATTTGTTTTGCTGTCTTTCCTCCTCTTTAGAAGATTTCACCTCACTTTTTGTCCCAATGACAAATGTTTTTTGAGAATTTGGGTTTTTTTGTGGAACAAGGATTGGAAAGCATCAGTGGAAAGGAGAAATATTTTTCCCATATTAACTCTTACAGGAGAGAATTTCCCTTCCTAGGGGTAGATTTCATCTCACTTCCTGTTGTCTGCTTCCGTTTGCAAGTAGGAGTCGTTTGTAAGTTAGATGTTTGAAAGTAGGGGCCTGCTCTATATACTCAGCAGAAATTTGGGCCTTAAGTGTTGTTGTGGCCACAACAACGTAAGCCCTCACAGAGCCCTGCTGTGAAATATTAGATTAAGAATTGTAATTACATGCCCCTGTTAAACAGGGGCAGAAAAACTGGGCCTTTGGTGGTGGTGGTGGTGGTGCTGGTGCCACAACACTGTAACCCCTCACAGACACTCTAGTTGGAACGCAGGAACGAGCCCTGCTGCAAAGTATTGCATCGAAAATTGTAATTACAGGCCCCTGTTTAACAGGGGCAGAAAAATTGGGCTTAGGCACTGGTGCTGGTGCCACAACACTGCAACCCCTCACAGACACTCTAGTTGGAACGCAGGAACGAGCCCTGCTGCAAAGTATTGCATCAAAAATTGTACTTACACGCCCCTGTTAAACAGGGGCAGAAAAATTGGCCCTTAGGCACTGGTGCTGGTGCCACAACACTGCAACCCCTCACAGACACTCTAGTTGGAACGCAGGAACGAGCCCTGCTGCAAAGTATTGCATCAAAAATTGTAATTACACGCCCCTGTTAAACAGGGGCAGAAAAATTGGGCCTTAGGCACTGGTGCTGGTGCCACAACACTGCAACCCCTCACAGACACTCTAGTTGGAACGCAGGAACGAGCCCTGCTGCAAAGTATTGCATCAAAAATTGTAATTACACGCCCCTGTTAAACAGGGGCTGAAAAATTGTGCCTTGGGCACTGGTGGTGGCGCCCAGAACCAAAAATGTTCTTACAAGCTATCAGCGTGATGATTGAGGAGGAAGAGGAAAATTACTCAGGGATAGTCACTCAACATCAGCATAGGCAGTCTTTGAAGGGATCTGAGATTTCAAAAATAATTATTCATCAGCATCAGGTGCTTGGTAGCTGGTGGTGATCCAAGACTGATTCATTTTTATGAAGGTCAGTCGATCGACCGAGTCGGTGGACAGACGCACCCTGTGATCGGTTACCACGCCTCCAGCAGCACTGAATGTGCGTTCCGAAAGAACGCTGGATGCAGGACAGGCCAGTAGCTCAATTGCATACTGTGCAAGCTCTGGCCAGTGATCCATCCTCAAGACCCAGTAACCCAGAGGATTTTCGGTGGGAAAGGTGTCCAAGTCTGATCTTGCCCCTAGGTATTCCTGCACCATGTAAAACAGACGCTGGCGATGGTTGCTGGAACCGATCATACCTTGGGGCTGCGGACCAAAAAATTATCTGAACGCATCGGTCAGACGGCCACCTTCTCCACCGCTCCTTCTTTGACTGACCAAAGCCTCAGCAACACGTTGTCCAGAAACAGGAGTTTGTAACCTCCCAGTCTCTGGGAATGCGTTGCACAGACCTTTCTGCAAGGCCTCCCGAAGATGTTTCATCCCCTGCTCCCTCTGCGATGGCAAGATAAGGTCCGCAACCTTACCCTTGTAACGTGGATCAAGGAGGGTTGCCAGCCAGTATTGGTCCTTCTCCTTGATACCACGAATACGAGGATCCTTACGCAGGCTTTGCAGGATCAGGGAGGCCATGCAGCGTAGGTTTGGTCCGGAGTCCTCTGGGTCACTAAGGATGACATGGTCTGCAGCCACCTCCTCCCATCCACGTACAAGTCCATGTGTTTCTTGGGACTGATCCCTTAAAGACTGCTGCTGATGCTGAGTGACAGGCTCCACCTCCATACTGACACAATCTTCCTCCTCCTCCTCGTCCTCTTCCTGTGTGATCGGCGGGCACGCAGGAACACTGTCTGGATAAAGGGGGCATTGAGAGCTAAGGAAGTCCTCCTCTTCCTGCCTCTGTTCTGCCTTAAGTGCCCTGTCCATTATTCCACGCAGCGTGTGCTCCAACAGGTGGACAAGGGGGACAGTGTCACTGATGCATGCACTGTCACTGCTCACCATCCTTGTGGCCTCCTCAAATGGTGACAGGACAGTGCATGCATCCCTGATCATGGCCCACTGGCATGGGGAAAAAAACTCAAGCTCCCCTGACCCTGTCCTGGTGCCATAGTCACACAGGTACTCATTGATGGCCCTCTGCTGCGTGTGCAGCCGCTGCAGCATGGCCAACGTTGAGTTCCACCTGGTGGGCATGTCACAGATTAGGCGGTTCTTGGGCAGGTTAAACTCCTTTTGGAGGTCCGTCAGCCGAGCACTGGCATTATATGACCAGCGGAAATGCACACAGACTTTCCTGGCCTGCCTCAGGACATCCTGTAAGCCCGGGTACCTGCCCAAGAACCGCTGCACCACCAAGTTAAGGACGTGAACCAAACAGGGCACATGGGTCATTTGTCCCTGTCGGAGGGCAGAGAGGAGGTTGGTGACATTGTCGCAAACCACCATTCCTGCCTTAAGTTGGCGTGGCATCAACCACCTCTGAACCTGCCCCTGCAGAGCTGACAGAACCTCTGCCCCAGTGTGGCTCCTGTCCCCCAAGCACACCAGCTCAAGCACCGCATGGCATCTTTTGGCCTGCGTACTTGCGTAGCCCCTTGAACGGCTACGGAGCACCACTGGTTCCGAGGACAAAGCACAGGAAGAGGCCATGGAGGAAGAAGAAGAGGAGGGGGTGGAGGAGAGAGGTGTGTCACAATCATTAGCATTTTGGAGGCGTGGAGGCGGACCAACCTCCAACACTACTGCACCTTGTCCTGCATCCTTCCCAGCTGCCAGCAGAGTCACCCAATGCGCCGTGAAACTTAGGTAACGTCCCTGTCCATGCCTGCTGGACCATGAGTCAGCGGTAATATGCACCTTACCGCTGACCGCCCTGTCCAGCGAGGCATGGACATTGCCTTCCACATGCCGGTAGAGAGCCGGAATCGTCTTCCGTGAGAAAAAGTGGCGTTTGGGTACTTGCCACTGAGGAACCACACATTCCACAAACTCACGGAAGGGGGCAGAGTCTACCAACTGAAAAGGCAGCAGTTGAAGTGCTAGCAATTTTGCCAAGCTAGCATTCAACCGCTGGGCATGTGGATGGCTGGGAGCAAACTTCTTTCGACGGTGCAGCAGCTGGGGCAGGGAAATTTGCCTGGTACAATTTGACGTCGGTGTACCAAAAGCAGATTGCCCACAAGTACTTGGCTGTGGCCCACCTAATTCTACACCTTCATTCCTCTCAGTGCAGGTCTCAGAGAGGACTGAAGGTATAGTGGGGTTGGAAATCTCAGCTGATGAGGAGCAAGGAGAGGTCCTCTTTGTTCTTTGGTGTGGGTCTTTTAGATACGCTTGCCAACGAACTGCATGGCAGGTCAACATATGTCTGGTCAAGCATGTGGTCCCCAAGCGGGAGATGTTTTGGCTACGCGAGATACGCTTGAGACATATGTTGCAAATAGCAGCGGTGCGATCTGATGCACTCGTCTCAAAAAAGGCCCACACCAAAGAACTTTTTGAATAACGCGCAGAGACTGCAGCGCCCTGCACATGTGGAGCTTTGGGGTGTGATGCAGTCAATGTGCTGCCCTTAGGCTGGCCCCTGGAGGGCATCCTGTCTCGTTGGTGATGTGCCGCCTCCTCCTCCTCCTCCTCTCTCCTATCAGGCACCCACGTTGAGTCAGTGACCTTATCATACCCTCCCTCCTCATCACTGGAGCAAACCTGGCAGTATGCTGCAGCAGGGGGAGCATGACTGCCAGATTGCTGTCCTTCTTGGGCACCCCCTCTGTCCGTGCTCATGTTACTGCCTTCATCGAGCTCAGTATCATCATCAGAGCCTTCCAAATGCTGGGCATCCTCCTGGAGCATGTACCCAACACTGTGGTCAAACAGTTCGAGGGACTCCTCAGGAGGACATGGTGGGGCTAGGGAAGGAGTCACTAATGACATTGAGCCGAGGGAAGAGGCCGCTGCTTTGCCAGACAAAGTACCCTGGGCATGGGTGAGAGAGGATGAGGAGGATGAGGACGGCTTGGTCATCCACTCGACCAAGTCTTCCGCATGTTGCGGCTCAACACGGACAGCTGCCGAAAAAAAGGCCAAGCGTGTCCCACGGCCACGTGCTGATGAGGATGCACCGCCTCTACGACCAGCACTAGACACAGAGCCTGCTTGCCCTCTCTTATTGGCTTGTGACTGTCTGCATCTCCTTCTTGGCCTTCCAGACATACTAATGTCCTGTAGCTGCACTAAGCTGGGATATATATATATATATATATATATATATATATATATATATATATGTACTGATACTGCAGCTAGCAAAATCAACTGCCTGCCTGTAGTGTGAGAACACCACCAACCTTCTACAGGTAGCTTTAGCTGAACACCGTGAGGTGGACGCACCCCACTAACTTGTAGGTTTAGTTGAACACTGTGAACAGGACGCACCCCACTAACTTGTAGGTTTAGCTGAACACTGTGAGCAGGACGCACCCCACTAACTTGTAGGTTTAGCTGAACACTGTGAGCAGGACGCACTGCACTAACTGTAAATAGTCTAGCTGCCTGACTGTGGTACTAATAGGATCAAAAGAACACCAGTAATTTTCTTCAGGTAGCTGTATATACTGTAACAAGACAAGCCTGCCTGTCGGTAAGAAGATAACAGGAACGGATCTAGCTGAACACTGTGAGCAGGACGCACCCCTCTAACTTGTAGGTTTAGCTGAACACTGTGAGCAGGACGCGCTGCACTAACTTGTAGGTTTAGCTGAACACTGTGAGGTGGACGCACCCCACTAACTTGTAGGTTTAGCTGAACACTGTGAACAGGACGCACCCCACTAACTTGTAGGTTTAGCTGAACACTGTGAGCAGGACGCACCCCACTAACTTGTAGGTTTAGCTGAACACTGTGAGCAGGACGCACTGCACTAACTGTAAATAGTCTAGCTGCCTGACTGTGGTACTAATAGGATCAACAGAACACCAGTAATTTTCTTCAGGTAGCTGTATATACTGTAACAAGACAAGCCTGCCTGTCAGTAAGAAGATAACAGGAACGGATCTAGCTGAACACTGTGAGCAGGACGCACCCCACTAACTTGTAGGTTTAGCTGAACACTGTGAGCAGGACGCACCCCACTAACTTGTAGGTTTGGCTGAACACTGTGAGGTGGACGCACCACACTAACTTGTAGGTTTAGCTGAACACTGTGAGCAGGACGCACCCCACTAACTTGTAGGTTTAGTTGAACACTGTGAGCAGGACGCACTGCACTAACTGTAAATAGTCTAGCTGCCTGACTGTGGTACTAATAGGATAAAAAAAAAACACCAGTAATTTTCTTCAGGTAGCTGTATATACTGTAACAAGACAAGCCTGCCTGTCAGTAAGAAGATAACAGGAACGGATCTAGCTGAACACTGTGAGCAGGACGCACCCCACTAACTTGTAGGTTTAGCTGAACACTGTGAGCAGGACGCACCCCACTAACTTGTAGGTTTAGCTGAACACTGTGAGGTGGACGCACCACACTAACTTGTAGGTTTAGCTGAACACTGTGAGTAGGACGCACCCCACTAACTTGTAGGTTTAGCTGAAAACTGTGATCAGGACACACCCCACTAACTTGTAGGTTTAGCTGAACACTGTGAGCAGGACGCACCCCACTAACTTGTAGGTTTAGCTGAACACTGTGAGCAGGACGCACCGCACTAACTTGTAGGTTTAGCTGAACACTGTGAGTCAGATGCACCCCACTAACTTGTAGGTTTAGCTGAACACTGTGAGCAGGATGCACCCCACTAACTTGTAGTTTTAGCTGAACAGTGTGAGCAGGACGCACTGCACTAACTGTAAATAGTCTAGCTGCCTGACTGTGGTACTAATAGGATCAAAAGAACACCAGCAATTTTCTTCAGGTAGCTGTATATACTGTAACAAGACAAGCCTGCCTGTCAGTAAGAAGATAGCAGGAACGGATCTAGCTGAACACTGTGAGCAGGAAGCACTGCACTAACTGTAAATAGTCTAGCTGCCTGACTGTGGTACTAATAGGATCAAAAGAACACTAGTAATTTTCTTCAGGTAGCTGTAAATACTGTAACAAGACAAGCCTGCCTGTCAGTAGGAAGATAACAAGAACGGATCTAGCTAAACTGAATACAGTGTATATATATATATATATATATGCAACACCTGGGATGCATGTATATACACAATACACTGTAAGTGCAGCTAACTGACTGACTGTTCTGCCTAATCTATCTAACTCAAATCAAATGTCACTGTCTGTCTCTCTCTCTCTTTCTCTCAATGAACGCCGGAACACACACTACACAGGGCCGCCGTGCAGGCGGCCTTATATAGTGTGGGGCGTGTACTAAATCCCCTGAGCCATAATTGGCCAAAGCCTCCTTGGCTTTGGCCAATTATGGCTCTCTGTTCAGGCGGCGCTGTGATTGGCCAAGCATGCGGGTCATAGTGCATGCTTGGCCAATCATCAGCCAGCAATGCACTGCGATGCCGCAGTGAATTATGGGTCGTGACGCGTCACACGAATTTGGCGCGAACGGCCCATATCGTTCGCAATTCGACGAACGACCGAACAGCCGATGTTGAAGTCGAAAATGGGTTAGACTCGAACACGAAGCTCATCCTTATACAGGGCACTGGAGGCAGAGCAGCAGGAGGAAGAGGAGGACTTCCTTTCCTCTCAAGGCCCACTTTATGCAGACACCATCATTCCTATGTCACAGAACACACAGGAGGAGAGAGGGGAGGAGGAGGATTCTGGCAATTTCATAGGCTTCGAAGAAGAGGAAGACATGCGTCAATCTGTAAGCGATGGCTTTCCAACCCCAGGACCCTTGGGAGTAGGACATGGCTGGGAGGAGGAAGTTCCAGATGCTGTCATCTTGAGTGACCCAGAGGAGTCTGCTTCTCAAGCCTCTGCAAATTTGAGGCGCATGGGCAACCTCATGCTTCAAAGCCTGCGAAAGGACCCAAGAATACGTGGCATAAAGGAGAAGGATGATTACTGGTTGGCAACCCTCCTTGACCACCGTTATAAGGGGAAGGTCTCTGAACTCATCCCGTCCCCCCAGAGAGTGCAGAGGATAAAATCTCTTGAGGACACCTTAAAGAGGATTTTATTGAACATTTTTCCTGACTCTAGTAGGTTACAGTGTGGTGGAAAACATCATTTTGAGTCTTCCGTTGGTCAAGAAAGGAGCGTTGGAGAAGGCATCAGCCTAAGTGAGGCATTTCAGAATTTTTTTAGTCCTTGCCGACCAGGGCTGTCAGCTTCCACATCTCGGCAGCGTCTGCATCACATGGTGGACGATTACCTTAGGGCCAAAACAGAGATGGAGAGCTTTCCAGCTGACGATCCACTGGCTTACAGGGTCATGAGAATAGACCACTGGCCAGAACTTGCCCAGTATGCTATTGAGTTGGGCTGCCCTGCATCAAGTGTGCTTTCAGAAAGGGCATTCAGTGCTGCAGGAGGTTTTGTTACTGATCATAGAACGCGTCTGTCCACAGACTCCATGGACCATTTGACTTTTATAAAAATAAATCAGTCCTGGATTACCAGCTATGATGCCCCTGATGCCGATGTCACTGATTAAGTCTTTTTGGGATGTGGAATCTCTGCAGGACTTTGAGGCTGCCTAGCTTTGATGGTGTTCAATCATTTCATCTGGAAGAATGTTTTTGGTATAGGTTTCATGGGCACAATTAAC
This sequence comes from Lithobates clamitans, assembly GCA_037952925.1. Classification (NCBI taxonomy): domain Eukaryota; kingdom Metazoa; phylum Chordata; class Amphibia; order Anura; family Ranidae; genus Lithobates; species Lithobates clamitans. The sequence goes on along the minus strand of JBBGZY010000592.1, from coordinate 1,362,498 downwards.
ACCCAAAGACCAATTTTTCTGCACCTTACATCAAGAGTACCTCTAGGGTTATGGTGAGAAGGCACCACCGACACCCAAAGACCAAATTTCTGCACTTGTTTGACAGGTGCAAATCATTGCAATTTTTTTACAGCAAGGCAAATTCTTGCTTTCATCAAGATTATCTCTATAGGGTTACGATGGGAAAGCGCCACAACACCCAAAGACCAATTTTAACGCGCCCGTTACTTCTATCCAAAGTCAAAGTGACACCAGAATGTATCCAAAAAATCTCTAATCTTGTTCCCAGTGCACTACATTGTGGCCTCATCATACACACTGGTTCCCCCAGTTGTTGCTGAGCAAAATAAAGGCAGCTTGCAGGAAAAATATTTTTTTTGGCTTTGTTATTATTATTATTATTTATTCAGGATTTATATAGCGCCAACAGTTTACATAGCGCTTTTCAACTTGAGGGTAGACAGTACAAATACAATATACTTTCATACAGTAGGAATCGGAGGGCCCTGCTCCTTAGAGCTTAATATCTAAGAGGGAAGGTCAAGGGATACAAGAGGCAATAAATGTGGGCGATGTGCTGATTGAGAAGATAAATGTACAGTTGTTAGGTGGGGGCCAGATAGGCTTCTCTGAAGAGATGAGTTTTCAGGGATCGTCTGAAAGTGGATAAAGTAGGAGAAAATCAGACAGATTAGGGTAGAGCATTCCAGAGAATGGGAGAGGCTCTGGAGAAGTCCTAAAGGCGAGCATGGGATGAGGTGACAAGGGAGTATGAGAGCAGGAGGTCTTGGGAGGAGCGAAGAGAACGATTAGGTTGGTATTTTGAGACTAGGTTAAAGATGTAGCTGGGGGCCAGGTTGTGGATGGCTTTGTAAGTTATAGTTAGTATCTTGAATTTAATTCGGTGACTGAGTGGCAGCCAATGGAGGGATTGGCAGAGGGGTATAGCATACGCTGAGCGGTTTGTGAGGTGGATGAGCCTGGCAGCAGCGTTCATGATGGACTGAAGTGGGGATAGCCTATTTAGAGGAAAGCCAATGAGGAGGGAGTTGCAGTAGTCGAGGCGGGAGATGATCAGGGAGTGGATTAGAAGCTTTGTGGTGACATTGGTTAGGAAGGGGCGTATCTTGGATCTTCAATTTTAGGCTTTCACTTTAAAAATCAAAAAAATCACTGCTCATTTAAAAATGATGTTTTTCACAAACTTTTTTTTTATTGATGCATGTCCCCCAGGGCAGGACCCAGACCCCTATAACCATTGTATGCCTAATTACTTGCATTTAAGCCTTCAAAATGGGCACTTTTGATATTTGATGTTCAGGTCCCATTGGCTTCAATGGGGTTCGTTATTCAGGTCCGAACTTTCATGGTGCTCGAAAGTTCTGCTCCGAATCAAACGGGGGTCAGCCCATCCCTATTTATGAGTACTTACTTCTAAATGTTTTACCATATAGGCTTCATCAGGAAGATAAGTACTACTACAGACTAACTGTGTGAATGAAAAGCATACAATTACATATACGAAAAAAAGGTTTATAACATTTATTAAATGTCCTATGTTTGTGTACACCTTCATCCCATTAAACCATCTTGCTCAACTGTGGCTGGTGATCACATACATTTCCCTTGGTGGTTTAATGGGGTAATGATGCACACAAAAATAGAGGATTGCCCTAAAAAAACCTTTAAAAAAAACTGTAAACCTTTTTTTATCTAATTCTATGCTTTTCATACAGTGCCTTGCAAAAGTATTCACCCCCTTGGCTTTTTACCTATTTTGTTACAATACAGCCTTTGGTTCAATGTTTTTTTAATCTGAATTATATATGATGGATCAGAACACAATAGTCTAAGTTGGTGAAGTAAAATTAGAAAAATATATACATAAAACTATTTTTCATAAATTAAAAACTGATAATTGGCATGTGCGTATGTATTCACCTCCTTTGTTAAGTAGCCCATAAAAAGCTCCAATTACCTTCAGAAGTCACATAATTAGTGAAATGATGTCCACCTGTGTGCAATCTAAGTGTCACATTATCTGTCATTACATATACACACCTATTTGAAAGGTCCTACAGGATGCAACACCTAAGCAAGAGACACCCCTAACCAAACACTGCCATGAAGACCAAGGAACTCTCCAAACAAGTAAGGGACAATGTTGTTGAGAAGTACAAGTCAGGGTTAGGTTATAAAAAAATATCCAAATCTTTGATGATCCCTAGGAGCACAATCAAATCTATCATAACCAAATGGAAAGAACATGGCACAACAGCAAACCTGCCAAGAGACAGCCACACACCAAAACTCACGGACCTGGCAAGGAGGGCATTAATCAGAGAGGCAGCACAGAGACCTAAGGTAACCCTGGAGGAGCTGCAGAGTTCCACAGCAGAGACTGGAGTATCTGTACATAGGACGACAATAAGCCATATGCTCTAAGGAGTTGGGCTTTATGGTAGAGTGGCCAGAAGAAAGCCATTACTTTCAGCAAAAAAACAAAATAGCACGTTTTGAGTTTGCGAAAAGGCATGTGGGAGACTCCCAAAATGTATGGAGGAAGGTGCTCTGGTCTAATGAGACTAAAATTAAACTTTTTGGCCATCAAAGAAAATGCTATGTCTGGGGCAAACCCAACACATCACATCACTCAAAGAACACCATCCACAGTGAAACATGGTGGTGGCAGCATCATGCTGTGGGGATGTTTTTCAGAAGTCATGACTGGGAAACTGGTCTGAGTTGAGGGAAAGATGGATGGTGCTAAATACAGGGATATTCTTGAGCAAAACCTGTACCACTCTGTGTGTGATTTGAGGCTAGGATGGAGGTTCACCTTCCAGCAGGAAAATGACCCCAAACACACTGCTAAAGCAACACTTGAGTGGTTTAAGGGGAAACATGTAAATGTGTTGGAATGGCCTAGTCAAAGCCCAGACCTCAATCCAATAGAAAAATCTGTGGTCAGACTTAAAGATTGCTGTTCACAAGCGCAAACCATTAAACTTTATGTAGCAGTTTTGCAAGGAGGAATGGGCAAAAAATCCCAGTGGTAAGATGTGGCAAACTCATAGAGACTTATGCAAAGCGACTTGGAGCTGTGATAGGTGGCTCTACAAAGTATTGACTTTAGGGGGGTGAATAGGTATGTATGCACATTGACTTTTTCTGTTTTTTTGTCCTTTTTGTTGTTTGCTTTACAATAAAAAAAAAAAAAAAACCTTCAAAGTTGTGGGCATGTTCTGCAAATTAAATTATGCCAATCCTCAAACAATCCATGTTATTTCCAGGTTGTGAGGCAACAAAACATGAAAAATGCCAAGGGAGTTGAATACTTTTGCAAGGCACTGTATTTGGTGAAACATGGAGAAGCAATTACTCCAAAATCCAGTTTACCACTCATATCTGCATATACACATCTGTAATGCAAATATAGGATACTGACAATTTGTGACAATCATTATTAAACCTATACAGGTTTGGAGCGAGGAGTCAAATTCACTCCTGCAAGAGTGCTTTGAATCAACTGATTGGAATGTATTTGCACAGGATACAGACTTAGAGGAATATGCTTCATCTGTTCTAGCTTATATTCGCTTTTGTATGGAGATGTTCCTAGTTACAAAAACTATTAGGGTATTCCCAAACCAAAAGCCTTGGTTGGATGGTAAAGTAAGGGCTCAGCTTAGAGCAAGGGATGTGGCCTTTACATCGGGAGACCCTATGGCTTATAGGAAAGCTCGAAATGAATTAAAGAAAGGCATTAAGAAGGCTAAGCGTAGATATAAAAAGCGCATTGAATCTTATTTTAAAAATTAAAATTCTTGTAGCATGTGGAAGGGGATTAAAACAATGGTAGATTTTAAATCTAGGAATACACAGGTTTGTAAAGTGCTCCCTGACACCTTAAACAAATTTTTTTCTCACTTTGAGGGTCAAAATATGAGATGTGAAACCCATAGTAAAGAACTAGTGCAGGACGACCATTTACTGGTATTAAAAATACATGAGGCCAGGTCAAATATGAGGAAGATTGACATCAGAAAGGCAGCAGGACCAGATGGGGTGTCAGGCCGTATACTGAGGGGATGTGCTGACCAGTTAGCAGGTGTTTTTGCTGATATTTTTAATTTGTCATTGAAGCAGGCTGCAGTACCTTCTTGTTTTAAATCTACTACTGTGGTCCCAATACCTAAAAAATCAGCAGTAACATGCTTAAATGATTATAGCCCAGTTGACCTAACTCTTATCATCATGAAATGTTTTGAGAGGCTCATAATATCCTATCTTAAGGAAAGTATTCTTGTTGATCTGGATAAGTATCAGTTTGCCTATCGTGCAAATAGATGCACAGATGATGCAATTGCTATTGCATTGCATGCTGCCTTTACACATCTTGAGCTCTCAAACACATATGTTAGGATGTTATTCATTGATTTTAGCTCTGCATTTAACACAGTAGTTCCTGACAAATTAGTGAAAAAGTTAAAAGCTTTGGGCCTATATCCGTTGCTGCGCTCATGGATTATGGATTTTCTAATAAATAGGCCACAAATGGTGAGAATAGGAGATCAGATGTCTAACACTATTATCTTGAATACAAGGGTACCACAAGGATGTGTGTTAAGTCCGGCCCTGTTTACATTGTTTATGCACGACTGTACTCCCATATATACGTCCAACACTATAGTGAAGTTTGCTGATGACACCACTTTAGTGGGACTCACACAAGATAATGATGAGACAGCTTATAGGCAGAAAATTCAACATTTGGTTGAGTGGTGTAGAGAAAATGATTTAATACTCAATACTGCAAAAACTAAAGAAATAATAATGGATTATAGGGGATCAAGAAAGATCAATCATTGCCCGGTTTATATAGGTAGTGAGGAGGTGGAAAGGGTGGACACTATTACATTTTTGGGAGTGCATATTACAAGGGAGTTGTCATGGTCTCAAAATACTTTTTTTCTAGCAGAGACTGTTTTTCCTTCGGAGACTGAAGCAGGCTGGATTGCCCTTAAGGCTTTTGGTCAATTTCTATCAGTGTACCACTGAGAGTATTCTTCTCCACTGCGCTGTACTGTGGTATGCCAGCTGCAGGATAAGAAGTGCCTGTCTTGTGTGGTGAAAACAGCACAGCGGATCATAGGAACAAAGCTACCGAATTTGGACATAGCATATGCCAGCCAATTAAAAAAGCGGGCAAAAGCTATTAGTATTGATCCAACCCACCCAGGTTACAGTGTGTTTGTCCCATTGCTACCTGGGAAAAGATATAGGACACTATTTGCTTAAAGCATAGTTTTTTCCCTAGGGTTGTATTGTCCATAATCCCATCAGGTACACTGTTTTAGGAATGTTATGTGGAATTCTAAAAAAAAATTAATTTTTTGGGTTTTTTTTATTTATTTTTAAATAACATTTTATATTTTGATATATTTAAATAGATATGTGGGCATGCGCTAGGAGTATGTATGTGTGGTTTTGAGAAGTGTTTTATTGCTGCTGTAAAGAGTACTAGGAAAAATGTTGTTGTATGTATACAATGCCAATAAAGTATATCTATCTATCTATTTTTTAAATGTTATTTTTTAAAGATGCTTTTGTTCCAATAAATATATTAATATATATATGGGATTTGTGTATTTTTTTGGCACTGAGACAGTCCCATTTATGTATGTATTTATTACACTGTTCTTGATACAATAATGGCTGATTTTTTGATGCATAAGATACAATACATACAAACATACAAAAAACAATTGTAGCTTTAGCAATCATCCCTCTTACGCCTTACATAGCATTGTTTACTCAGATAAAAATACAGCTATATCCACACAAAAAAAACCTGTAGCTTTAGCAATCGCCTTTATTGCACATATCACTGTGCACTCTGATTTTTCATATACAAAGAGTAACCACTTACTTTACAAAAAATAACTATAACCATACATGAACACATGAAACTTTAGCAATTCCCTCTCCATAGGAGTGCACTGGGGGTGTGCCTGGGCACACCCTAATCCAGGGGCAGCTCCAGGAGGGTGCTTGGGTTCACCATCTCTGCGACCATCTCTGTCACCAGGTTGGCAAGGTCTACCTTTGACTTTCTACCCAGGCTGCAGTGTTCCTCTAGTGCAGCTGATGGGGACTCTAAAGTCTAGTACACACCACTCGTTTTTTCAACCCCAGTGGGTTGAATGAAAAAAAAAAAACCTGACAGTTTAGGTCAGAGCTGCTGTACTAACAGTCTGATGTTAAAAAAAGCACAATTTTGAATTTAAAAAGTCCCTGAAGCAAGCATGAAAAAGCAAGCAGGAAAAAAGCATAGATGTGAACGTGTCCCAGTGGAAACCATGTCAAATGAACTTTAGTGCGTTTCTGAAAAAAGCACTAAAAAACGCACAAGTGTGAACCAGGCCTAAAGTGGGAAAAAAACACGCCAGGTGGGATCTTTATGACAGAAGAGAGCCTATTGGTCTCTTCTGTCATAAGCCCTTCTCCCTGCCAGTCAGTGTTTCTGTACACTGAGCCTCCCAGGCATAGCTCAACATACATTTATGGAACAGCTCTGTGCCATGAGGATGTAACTCCCACGTGCATGCATGAGAATTACATTGCAGCCCCGCCCAACAAACAGCCAAAGATTTGGAACCCAGAAGGAAGACCTAGAGAAGATGGCAGTGTCCATGAACAACAGAAGCACTGAAAGTGTAATGCTGGAGTGGATGACTAGCCAGGTAAGTCTGCCATAATTGGTTAGTATGCTGTGCGTACTGGTACATTATGGCTAAAATCACTGGGGCTCTATTTACATGCTTTTGTTGAGGTTTAATTCCACTTTGGGGTGAAAAAGAAGAGCATGGGTGATCCAAAATGCTTTATACACTTTGCTAGTGGGCAGTGTTTACTGCTGCACTGATTGGTGACCACCTAATGATGTGTGAGCACTGCTCAGTACAGTAATACTCTAAGCCCAGGCTGCATGAGGACACTACCCAAGGGAATATGTCAGTGTCAGCCTGGGCTCAGGGAAGGTGTGTTGACTATTGCTGTCATTTCAAACCAAAAGACTGAGGGCATCTAGTGACAGAAAACAAGTAGTATAAGGGACAACTACTGACTTAAGGTGAGTATTGCAGAAAATAACATTTATTTTTTAATAATATTATTGAGCTTTTTATTTTTTAACTTTTTAGCTGGAATTAGGCTTTAATTAACAAAGTGGGATTAGCCGTTTCCATTTAAAGTGGAGGGCCACCCTGAAAAAAAAATTGCACCAAAAATCCTGACAAAATAAAAAAAAAAATTAGAAAAAAAAAAATTTAAAACTCACCTGAACCCTTGTTGCTAGGCAGTCTTCCTAATCTGCCTCTTCCTATTCCGTGGCGTGTCCTGCTCCTCGGTGAGCGGCCCCGTTGCCTTCTGGGGACTGTGTGTGTTCCCAGAAAACCACGGGGCCATTCACAGAGCACTGCACCACTCGCGCATGCACAGTAGGAAACTGGCAGTGAAGCTGCAAGGCTCCACTGCCTGTTTCCCTTAGTTAGGATGGCGGTGCCGGGACCTGAGAGCCGAGGGACGGGTCGGCCTCAGGTGGCCGACATCGCGGGCACCCAGGACAGGTAAGTGTACTTATTTAAAGTCAGCAGCTACAGTGTTTGTAGCTGCTGACTTTAAAAAAAAATTTTTGCTGGCCGGAATCCCGCTTTAAATTGCAGGTGAAAATTTGTGGTGTGTGTGAGAGTGGGACTCCCAGAATCACAGTGCCAGTGAAGGGTATCAATCCATAATTTAGTATACAGAAAAAATATATAGGGTAGGATTTTAAATACCCCTTCACTGGACACAAATACTTCACAAAATGTTAAAAATACATATACATTTTAATTTGGTTTAATTAAAAAACTTTGATAAGATCATATATCAAAAAGTACAAGAACATTTATACTCCCAACCATTCATATTGAAGGGATGGAAATTATTTAGTAAGGTAGTTTATTGAGATTAGGTGAGAGCAGTCTACGCATTTTGCGGGAACCCCGCTTCCTCAGGACCTCCTATCTCATATACAGATATGGTATAAAAAAGTTCTAAAAATAGAAATACATATAAGTCACAGTATATGTACATACTGTATGGAATTCACATCATTAATAATCATTAACCATACAAAACATTGATGACTAAACCCCAGGGAGAAGGGAAAGGGGAAGAGAAAGAAGAAGAGAAGAAGGGGGAAAGAAAAAAAGAAATAAGAAGGGGGGAAAGGAAGGGGAAAAACAGAGGAGGAGAGGAAAGAGGGGAGGGAAAGGGGGGGGGGGGGGGAGAAAAGGTTTTTGAAAAAAAAAGTTGCAGGTGAGACTGCTACTATGTCATTACTTAATGGCATTGCTGTCACATTTGTGGTGCTTACAGAATCAGTGACTAAATTGAGAAGTTTCTTAAAGTGATTGTAAACGATCACCTTGTAAAACAGCCCATTCAGTTTAAAATCAAAACAAAAGGCAAAACATTTGTGTAAAGATATACAAAAAAAAAAATGAATACCTTTTTTCCCCCTTTTTTTATAAGTGGTTACATTCCTTCTGCTCCCTCTGTTCTGTGCTGCATAAGAGCTGGGGGGAGGATAGTAACAATACACTGAGCTTCTCAGTGAATGTCTGTGCTGGGGGGGGGGTGTCAGGACAAGTCTGACCATTGGAGGAGAGCAGGTAGAGAACTGACCACGGTGTGCTCGCCTGCTTAGTGTGGTCAGTTTTTAATAGAAAAGCAGAGGGACTGGCAGGAACACCAGGGATTTCACACAAAGGAAGCAATACAAAGAGAACAGGATACCTTTTCATACAAGTACTTGATATAGCAAGCACATATCAGGAATATAAAATGCTGGGGAAACGAACACTTTAAATAAACGAAAGGAAAAAAAAAAACGTTACATATCTTCTACATTTTTCACAGATGTTCTTTTGGATTGCCAGTGGGATTGCTATATGAGACAACTGATCCTTGATACCTTTAAGAAGCTGGTATCTATGAAGTATGCTGATACAGTGTGAGATATTGCCCTGAGGCAGACCATTTAGCGTTAATGAATTTTGCTCAGATGAAGTTAATTGATGTGTATAAATAGACCGTATCAAATGATTTGTTATTTAAGAAGATAGCCCAGTCATATTAATAACATAGTTCGTTAGTAAAATTGTTACAGAAGCCTGTATATTGAAAAATAATTCTATTTATGTAGACCAAGTATTAAGCAAAATAAGTTTTGCTGTTCTCTAGTTCTTGCATGTTGTCATTCTAAGAAAATAGGTACCACATCTGTATAGAAGTGAAAGAAGTAAAAATTGTTACCATCTCATAGAACAGTGTCTGAATTCTGTCTGCAACTGACAAATCCCATTCCCTCTAGCCATTACTATATTGCAAGTGTATACTTAAGATATTTAATTTGATGATATAAATGTAAAATTACTTTTCAGTTGGAATAATATTATATTAATCATGTAGTCAATATAGATGGCTAGACACATATTTTAAATATACCATCACAAAGTAAAAATTAGCTTTACTGGCATGGGCAAACATGCCAAAAGAGGATTACTGTGGTAGAGCTCCTAAAGGTCAATATCTTTAAAGGATATACATATTGGGGTCAAAGAGTATGTTTGCATGATACTTTATTAAAATCCTACCAATCTACTCTTAGGTTATGGCATGTGTTGACCCCTTTTCCTACAGAGACTTCATCTTCTCCCAGGAAGATCCTCAGTATTCCTTAATCATTGATGTACAGTATATACCGTATATACTCGAGTATAGGTCGATCAGAGTAAGTCGAGGCCCTAATTTACCACAAAAAACTGTGAAAAACTTATTGACCTGAGTATAAGACGAGGGTGAGAAATGCAGCAGCTACTGTAAGTGGAAAAAGAGGGTCAACAATGCCCATCTGCAGCTGTATACCTCCCTGTGTCCTGTGCATGTGTCCCTGTGTCCTGTGCATGTGTTCCTGTGTATGTGTGCATGTGTCCCTGTGTATGTGTACACGTGTCCCTGTGTTCTGTGCATGTGTCCCTGTGTCTTGTGCATGTGTCACCTACCTGTGTCCTGTGCATGTGTCCCTGTGGCGATCTGCATCCTCCGTGTGCCGCTTTGCACCGGTCAGCCTATCTCGGACATTCTCTCATCCTCATACCACGGACGAGGATGAGAGAATGTCCGTGATAGGCTGTATACTGACTGCTGGGAAATGGAGTTTCTGCCTATCACAGACGAGGAGGAGGCGCAGCTTTTGAACAGTGAATGGCCACCGAATGGTAATATCACAGGTTGGCCGCCGTCTGTCTGCATGACAGGCTGATCATGCAGACAGACGGCAGTGACTCGAGTATAAGTCGAGGGGGCACTTTCAGCCCAAAAAAAGGGCTGAAAATCTTGACTTATACTCGAGTATATACGGTACCTTGTAGATAATATACTGTAAGTATTTTACATTATTTTATTTTGAGCAATGCAGTATAAAATAGGTTTCATGTTCTATTTAATTAGGCACACATTTGCTATATTTACATTTTGAGATGTCTATAATTTCCTGTGGTGTCTAGTTTCCAGTGGGTACATAAACTGTAATGACAAAGAAGCTTTCTAAGGTTGTTAGTAATCATAGGGTGACAATTTCTGACTCCTCTTTAAGTTATTGTTACATAGTTACATAGTTAGTCAGGTTGAAAAAAGACACAAGTCCATCTAGTTTAACCATAAAAATAAATAAATAAATAAATAAAAAATAATATCACATAATCCCATATACACAATCCTATACCCACAGTTGATCCAGAGGAAGGCGAAAAACCCCAGCAAAGCATGATCCAATTTGCTACAGCAGGGGAAAAAATTCCTTCCTGATCCCCAGAGAAGCAATCAGATTTACCCTGGATCAACTTTACCTGTAAATATTAGTATCCAGTTATATTATGTACATTTAGGAAAGAATTCAGGCAGAGATGTAGCCTGAAGCTTGTGAGCCCCGATGCAAAAGTTGACCTGGGCCCCCCCACTACTTCCAATCTGCGTGCAGATAAATCCACCGCACACCCAGATACTCAAAGTGGCTTAAGAGTTTTGCATTCCCAGAGTTCCTCTTTACATCAGAGGACAGGGATTACCGCTGGAGAATCAGAGGACAGGAATTACCACTGGAGAATCAGAGGACAGGGATCACCGCTGGAGAATCAGAGGACAGGGATCACCGCTGGAGAATCAGAGGACAGGGACCCCTGGCAGGTCACTTGGCAGAGCTCCTTTCCCACACTCCCACCCCACACTACACAGGGCTGAAATCACATAACTTCACACACAGTCTGTCAGTCTTCACAGGGTGCACCTGGATTTTATGTTGCCCTTCTGACATGTGAAGTTCTCTGGTCGGAACAGCAGTGTAGTTGCAGTAGGCAGATACACCTTGTGCAGCATGGCTAACTGGCTGTGTTGTAAAGGAATGTGATTTCAGCCCTGCGGAGGAGGAACAGTATAGAGTACTGTAATGGGAAAGGAGCTCTGCAGCCTGGCATAGCATGCAAGGTGGAGAGGGTGGTCAGGGGGCTTTGGGGGGTGCAACTTAAATCTGGGAGGGCAAAGCCATGTGACACAAAATCTGGAGCCTACAGCCCTTCAGGGGCCCCCGGAGGAGGTGTTAAGGGATTTTTTTTAGCAATTTCTGAAGGCTTCTCTGTCAGTGTTGTGGGAAGATCACCTCCCGGAGGTGTGTGTCTTTTCCCCAGATGTCAGGCAAGTGGGGTAAGTAGACATCCCCAGGTGGGGGGTACAGAGAAGTACAGCTGGTGACTAGGAGACACTGAGCAGTGTCATACCTAGGGTTGTCACATCATCCCTTTAATCCAGGACACACATTAATTACACAGGTTCTGTGGCTGAATAAGGTGGTAATTAAATTCACTTGGTGCCTTATCTGCATTAAATTAGCCTCAGAACCTGTGTACTTCATGTGTGTCCTGGATTAAAGGGATGATGTGGCAACCCTAGTCATACCTCACCAGTGACATCGGTCCCATCGTGGCTACAGGAAGGCATTCTCCTTCTCTTGCCTCTCTGAGCTCAGTTACCATTCCATGTTGCCAGCACACAGCACAGACACTTCCCCATCCTGGGCTGTTCTCACCTCGTGCTCCTCTCCATTCAGGAAATGGCTCACAGCTTCTCCCCAGCCAATGGGGAGGGGGTGTGGACTGTGGAAGGCAAAGTAGAAGCCCAGTACTGGAGCGTGGCTGTGGGGCCCTAGGGCAGATCGGAGCTGGATTTTGTGGAAGATATGATAATATAACAGGGAGGATGCAGGGGCCCCCTGGAGCTAAGGTCAGGGTTGCGATTGTGACCCCTGCAACCCCTTATGCTACGCCCATGAATTCAGGCCTTTCTTAAAGCAATCTACTGAGCTGGCCAGAACCACCTCTAGAGGGAGTCTATTCTACATTTTCACAGCTCACTGTGAAGAAACCTTTCCATATTTGGAGATGAAATCTCTTTTCCTTTAGGCGTAAAGAGTGTCCTCTGTATTGACAGTAAAGTGAATAACTCAACACCAAGTTCAGTATGTGGGCCCCTTATATATTTGTACATGTTGAGCATATCTCCCTTTAACTTGTTCACATCCAGATCTGCTTTGCCGGGAGTACATCTATTGACATCCTTCCCTTTCAAAGCTGGCCACGCCCCCCTGAAGGGGGCACGCGCTGTGATTACCCGAGTCAGTGAGACTCAGATGATCACAGATCCGAGTAAGGGGCCGATCCCGGCCCCTTACCACGTGATCAGCTGTCAGCCAATGACAGCTGATCATGTGATGTAAACAGAGGATTGGTAATCTTTTTTTATTTCTCAAGCTGGCAGCGTGAGAAGAAAAAGACGATCACCGGCTTCTGTTTGAAGGGACATCTGTCCCGAAGAGGAAGAACCTCTGTGCCCACCAGTACTGCCTGCCAGTGCCAGCAATCACTGCCATGAATCAGTGCCCACAGTGCCCACCAATCAGTGCCCACCAATCAGTGCCCACAGTACATCAGTGCCACCTATCAGTGCCCACAAGTGCCACCTATCAATAACAACCAGTGGTGCCAATAAGTGCCTTATCAGTGCCACCTAGCAGTGCTGCCTATCAGTGTCACCTACCAGTGCTGATCAGTGCCCATCACTGCCACCCATCAGTGCCCATCACTGCCACCCATCAGTGCCAGCTATTAATGCCCATCAGTGCCACCTTATCAGTGCCCATCATTGCCACCTATCAGTGCCCTTCAGTGCCACCTATCAATGCCCTTCAGTGCTGCCCATCACTGCCACCCATCAGTGCCCATCACTGCCACCCATCAGTGCCCATCAGTGCCAGCTATTAATGCCCATCAGTGCCACCTATCAGTGCCCACCAGTGCCACCTATCAGTGCCCACCAGTGCCACCTATTAATGCCCATCAGTGTCACCTTATCAGTGCCCATCATTGCAGCCTTATCAGTGCCCATAAGTGCAGCCTATCAGTGCCCATCAGTGTAGCCTCCTCAGTGTACATCAAGGAAGGAGAAAAATTGCCTGTTTGCAAAATTTATTAACAAAATATAAAATGGTTTTGTATTTTTTTCCCTTTTAAATAAAAAAAAATGAAAAACCCAGAGGTGATCACATACCACCAAAAGAAAGCTCTATTTATGGGGAAAAAAAATAAAAATTTCATTTGGGTACAGTATTGTATGACCATGCAATTGTTGTTCAAAGAGTGACAGCGCTAAAAGCCCTTCTCTGCACTTTCTCCAGTTCCCTGATATCCTTTTTGTGAACTAGTGCCCAAAACTGAACTTCATATTCCAGATGAGGTCCTACTAATTTACAGGGGCAAAATTATATCTCTGTCTCTCTGGAGTCCATACATCTCTTAATACAAGAAAGGACTTTGCTTGCTTTGGAACCCGCAGCTTGGCATTGCATGTTATTATTAATCTTATGATCTAACAAAGCCCCCAGATCCTTCTCCACTATTGATTCCCCCAGTTGTATTCCCCCTAGTATGTATGATGCATGTGTATTCTTAGCCCCCAAGTGCATAACTTCACATTTATCTACAATAAACCTCATCTGCCACTTAGTTGCCCAATTAGACAGTGCATTGAGGTTGGCTTGTAAATTGGAGACATCCTGTAAGGATGTGTCTTCCACTGCATAGCTTGGTGTCATCTGCAAAGACTGAAATGGTCATTTTACAGACCCTATATCATTTATAAAGATATTAAAAAGTAAGGGTCCCAACACTGAACCTTGGAGTACACCACTGATAACCTTAGACCATTCAGAGTAATACCCTGTACACGCGGTCGGATTTTCCGATGGAAAATGTGTGATAGGACCTTGTTAACGGAAATTCCGACCGTGTGTGGGCTCCATCACACATTTTCCATCAGAATTTCCGACACACAAAGTTTGAGAGCTTGCTATAAAATTTTCCGACAACAAAATCCGTTGTCGGAAATTCCGATCGTGTGTATACAAATCCGACGCACAAAGTGCCATGCATGCTCAGAATAAATTAAAAGACGAAAGCTATTGGCTACTGAACCGTTTATAGTCCCGACATACGTGTTTTACGTCACCGTGTTCAGAACGATCGGATTTTCCAACAACTTTGTGTGACCGTGTGTATGCAAGACAAGTTTGAGCCAACATCCGTCGGAAAAAATCCATGGATTTTGTTGTCGGAATGTCCGATCAATGTCCGACCGTGTGTACAGGGCATAGGAGTCATTAACCACTACTCTCTGAATTCTGTCTTTTAGACAGTTTTCTATCCATTTACAAACTGAATTTACAATCTTTCCAAGCCTGTAGACTGTATCTTACACATTAGCCGTGTGTGGGGAACTGTTTTGCAAAATCCAAGTATACCACGTCCACAGCCACCCCTCTGTCCAAGGTTTTACTTACCTCTTCATAAAAAAGAAATAAGATTTGTTTGACAACTTCTGTCTTTCATGAACCCATGCTGTCTGTTGCTTAAAATATTTTCTTTCCAGCAAGAACTCATCTATGTGGTATTTTATTAAACTCTCCAGTATCTTTCCAACTATAGAGGTTACACTAACAGGTATATAGTTACTTGGTAAAGACTATGTTGCCTTTTTAACCACTTCAGCCCCGGTAGATTTGGCTGCTCAATGACTGCTTCGCTTTAACTGACAATTCCACGATCGTGCGATGCTGTACCCAAACAAAATTGACAATCTTTTTTTCCACAAATAGAGCTTTCTTTTGGTGGTATTTGATCACCTCTGCGGCGGCTGGTCCAGAAGCGGTAAATGTGGGCACCACATTGGCCTTACGCCAAATTCTTTTAGGATCTGTGAGTGGATGCCATCTGGTCCGGGTGCTTTATCCACCTTTATTTTGTCTAAATATTTCTGGACCATATCACTTTTGAGCCATTGTGGATCATTTGGGGCCAGGGGTGGATCCAGAGTCTAGTCTCGGGAGGGGCACTGCCAGAAAATAAGGTGTTGCTTACAGAACTGAATTTAATGTATAATACAGTGTACAGAGGTCAGTAGTAGGTAGAGTAGTGTACAGAGGTCAGTAGGATGTAGGGTAGTATACAGAGGTCAGTAGTAGGTAGGATAGTGTACAGAGGTCAGTAGTAGGTAGGGTAGCGTACAGAGGTCAGTAGGATGTAGGGCAGTGTACAGGAAACAGTAGGGCAGAGAACAGGAGTTGAAAGGACAGAAGAAGAGAAGTGTACAGAGGTCATTAGACTGTAGGACAGTGTACAGGGATCAGTAGAGCAAAGGACTATGTGTCACTGGGGGGTCAGAACAGCACACGATGGGGGGGTTGAGAGGGCATACACGGGGGGGATCAGGAGGGCATACACTGGGGGGCATCAGGAGGGCATACACTGGGGGGATCGGGTGGGCATACACTAGGGAGGATTGGGAGGGCATACACTGGGGGGGATCAGGAGGTCATACACCAGGGGGCAGTCATAATTCTTTAATGAGTTCAATTTCTTACTGGCCTACATGAAAAGAAGATGAAATCCCATTTGTCAGCTAACAGCACCTCTATGCAAAGCTGCAGTAACCCATCAGAAACATCATATAGGTGCCTGTAAACTAATCCACAATGTAGTGCTAGCAGAGCTCACCTCCATGCACATTCGCTCGGCTCCCTCTGCTCAGCTGCTCACACCTCCCTCTTCCAGACAAGCATAATCTGAGGGAAAAGGCACATCCCCATCCCGCCCACTCAAGCAGCAGCCTGCAGGAAAGAGGCTAAAAATTTTCATTTTCCCTAGGCGGTTTTTTTTTTGTTGGTTTCTATTTTTGAGAAAACAAAACTGTTGGATATGTGACGACACAAACTACTGATAACAGCTCAAATGCTGAAAACCAGTCTGAACCGACCAGATATTGCTAAACTCTATTTGTTTGCCAGTCACATGATGTATACACTCATTTAACTGTTCCCTTACTATTAGGAAGATATGGACTCTGATTGGACTAACTATACGATCACACCTAGATTACAGCCTAAGACACACCTAGATCTTATGCATATTCATAAGTATATATTGTATAGCCTGTAGATGTAACCTCAGAAACACTTTCACTTTACTCGCTCATGTTGCCAAGAACTGTGCTGTATTTCTCAACTGCAGTGAATAAAATTACACCTATTTGGATCTACTATCTCATCTGAATAGTCTTGTTTGGAGGGTCCCTAACCTGATTTAATATAGGTCACCAAACAATGCAACTTGAATACAATTAGTAATTTATTGCTAGTTCCATAATATACAAAAATGCTTTAAAATAATTTACAATAATATTACAAACATATGCAATGAAATTGTCCTAGGGAATCCATATAAGATGAAATACCACATATAAAATATAGTGCATGAAATTGCATAATGAAATGAACAATTGATCTATGAATAAGCAAATATATCTTGACATCTATAGAGCTCAATGCATTTTGTGGATCCTAGTAAGGTCCACTCATCAGGAGTTTGATGCGATGAGGTGTCTATAAATGTAAATAAAAATAACAATATTCTCTGTGGTGTGCATGCACAGTATGAAGCGGCCATGCAGCTTTGAGAGGGGCTGCACAGCGAAGATTTTTGAAGGTAATTATAACACCTAGTGGGCAGCACCCAGAATGCTGGGTGGAACTAATTATAAAAAGTATAAATACAGCTGTCATTTAACATAAGCCCTCCGTGAAGTCTGGCTGCATGTCATGTATAGCAATTCATGCTCAAGGTTCATAATAGAATCATTCAAGCAATCCAAGTCATTCTCTCAGAAGCACAGCTAACCCTGTGCCCTCTTCCTAAGTTCCTTGTTCTGTTTTACATTAGAAAATAGCAGGCTTGAAGGTTGCTATGTTATTGCTGTGAAGGGTTACAGGGTGAGTTAAGCTACCTGACAGAAAAACTTGAATAACTTCAATGCTTCTGCTCTGAACTTTAATAATCGATTGCTCTAAAGTGCTTGCAGCTACAATGTGGGCTTTCTTCAAAGTTTATTTACAGCTTGTTATGATTATACTTGACATACTTGAATGTCCGTAGTCTTGCCACAGGTTTACTCTATGCCTGCATTCAACTCAATTCCTGCTTTCTTTGTGCTAAGTGAATGTCTACCCTAACATTTTGTTCATATGGCCATCGAGGGGGCCGTTGAGCATACAGAGCCTGCATAGTGACATTCCCAGGACTCGCTGCCACCGGCTTTGAGATGCATTAAAGAGGCAGCTTCGGGTGGTTGTGCGCATGTGGGTGTTTTATACAACCCTCGGTGCACAACTGCACAGAGCCACCTTGTTTAATGCATCTCAATGGGTGGCTGTACATGACTGTACTGGATCCCAGGAATGTCATTATGCAGGCTTTGCACACTGTATGACCCCTGTACAGCCTTAAGCCTTATCGCATGATCGATCTCACTCCTGCAAGTTGGGAAAAGCAGTGAGACAAACGCACAAGTAGGAAATTAAATTTCTTAAGGCACTGTGTGCAAATGCTATGTATAGAATGCTCCCAGTTGCCATGACATCAGGATATGACATTTCAATTTTTTGTTAAATTAACACAGTCTAACGGAAAGCATATCAGCTCCAGTTTTCCTAGGACTCTTAGAATTTGATCCTGTTTAGATCTGAAATTTCTCCTCTGTAAGTCCCTTATAAACGCCCTTAAAATATTATAAGAAAAGTATGGCCTTTTGAAAGAAAAGGCATTTATATTCACCTAGATGGATGCAGCATTGATCCAATGGATCAATGCTGCATCTGTCCCCCGCCGAGTCTTAAGGCCCGTACACACAATCAGACTTTTTGACAACAAACATGCAAATGAGCTGTTTTGGAGCAACATCCGACCATGTGTACGCTCCATTGGACAAACTTTTTCTGTTTCCATCGGACTTTTGTTGGCTGTGCGAACGGACAAACCCTCTGGCAACAAAAGTCCGATGGAGCATAGTCCGATCGTGTGTACACAAAAGCATCGGACTTTTGTACAAACTACAGTACGCGGCCGCGAGAATGTTTCCAGTGCGAGCCCATCGCGCTGGTTCTCAGGGACAGGGTACTGTACATCTCGCGCTGGTTGCAATAGGAAAAACACATTTTCCTACTGCGGCGAGTGCGAGAGGGAATTCCCCTCTGGGGGCATACCAGGCCCTTAGGTCTGGTATGGATTTTAAGGGGAACCCCCTACGCCGAAAAAACGGCGCGGGGGTCCCCCCCAAAATCCATACCAGACCCTTATCCGAGCACGCAGCCCAGCCAGTCAGGAAAGGGGGTGGGGACGAGCGAACGCCCACCCCCTCCAGAGCTGTACCAGGCCGCATGCCCTCAACATGGGGGATGGGTGCTTTGGGGGAGGGGGCGCCCTGCGGCCCCCCCACCCCAAAGCACCTTGTCCCCATGATGATGAGGACAAGGGCCTCTTCCCCACAACCCTGGCCGTTGGTTGTTGGGGTCTGCGGGCGGGGGGCTTATTGAAGCCAAGGAGCCCCCTTTAATAAGGGGGCCCCCAGATCTCGGCTCCCCACCCTATGTGAATGCGTATGTACCCCTATCCATTCACCTAGGGAAAAAAGTGTCAATGAATAAAACACACTACCCAGGTTTTAAAATTAATTTATTAGGCAGCTCCGGGGTCTTCTTCCGACTTCGGGGGTCTTCTCCCTCTCTTCGGCCTGCCAGGTTGCGTGCTATACATCACGGGGAATGCCACAGGGAAGTCCCCGTGCTTCAGAGGGTCACCGTTATTTAAGAACCGTCAGAAGAGGAGAAGCGTCACACAGCGGGAGCCTCCCTCCATGCCATCATGGATGCGGAGCGGCCCGGAGAAGAAGATGAAGAGAAGAAGACGCCGTGGAGGAGATGCCGGACGAGAACACCGGAGGAAGAACCAGAAGAAGAAGAAGATGGAGGAAGAAACCGAAGGAAGATAGAAGAAAGAATATAGAGGATAGAAGAAAGAAGATAGAAGAAGCATTTAAATAAAGGAATTGTCAAAAACTGTCTCTTGTCATTTTTAACATTTTTTAGTTTTTTGTGAAATGGTAGGGGTACTTTTGTACCCCCTTACCATTTCACACAGGGGGGAGGGCTGGGATCTGGGGGTCCCCTTGTTAAAGGGGGGCTTCCAGATTCCGATAAGCCCCCCGCCCACAGACCCCCACAACCACCGCTCAAGGGTTGTGGGGAGGAGGCCCTTGTCCCCATCAACATGGGGACAAGGTGTTTTGGAGGGCTACCCCAAAGCACCCTCCCAATGTTGAGGGCATGTGGCCTGGTACGGTTCAGGGGGGGCGCTTTCTCGCCCCCCCTCTTTTCCTGCGGCCTGCCAGGTTGCGTGCTCGGATAAGGGTCTGGTATGGATTTTTGGGGGGACCCCACGCCATTTTTTTGTAAATTTTGCCATGGGTTTCCCCTTAAAATCCATACCAGACCTGAAGGGCCTGGTATAGAATTCAGGGGAACCCCCCACGCCATTTTTAAAAAAAATTTTGGTTCAAGGTTCCCCTGTGGGGAATTCCCATGCTGTTTTTATCAATGAACTTTTATGTGTATTGTCGGAACGGAAATTCATTATTAGCCGCGAGTACTTTTAAATGACTTTTTTTCCTTTGAAATGTCATTTTGCTGTCAGACTGTTCTAAACACACGAACATGCGCCCCTTTACAGGCATACTATAGACACCCCGCAGGTATGAAATTTAAAGGAATATTACACTTTTATTGTTTCACGCATTATTAAAATCACTGCTCCCGAAAAAACAGCCATTTTTAAAACTTTTTTGCATTGATACATGTCCCCTGGGGCAGGACCCAGGTCCCCAAACACTTTTTATGACAATAACTTGCATACTAACCTTTAAAATTAGCACTTTTGATTATTCATGTTCGTGTCCCATAGACTTGAACCACTTGCCTATCAGGCCAATGCTGACATTTCTCTCCTACATGTAAAAATCATAATTTTTTGGCTAGAAAATTACATAGAACCCCCAAACATTATATATGTATTTTTAGCAGAGACCCTAGAGAATACAATGGCGGTCATTGCAACTTTTTATCTAGCACGGTATTTGCGCAGCAATTTTTTGAATGCTTTTTTAAATGAAAAAAAACAGCTTTGGGCTTTTAAAAAAAAAAACAAGAAAGTTAGCCCAATGTTTTTGCATGATATGAAAGATGAAGTTATGCCAGGTAAATAGATACTAACATGTCACGCTTTTTTTTTTTTATTGTTAATTTTACTTTTTTTATTTTAGCTTGACACTTTTTTCCCCCAAAAATTTTTTTGATCACTTTTGTTTCTATTACAAGGAATTTAAACATCCCTTGTAATAGGAATAGGCATGACAGGTGCTCTTTACAGTGAGATGTAGGGTCAGTAAGACCCCACATCTCACCTCTAGGCTTAGAAGCCTGAAATAAAAAATAAAAAAACGATCTCCGCTTCCCAGCTGAAGCGGCGCTGTTTTTTTTAATACAGAGACCAAGTGTGACGTCACGTCATAACATCACGCCCGGCCTCTGAACCATCATAGAGACTCCGGCGCGACCATCTGGTCTGCCGGAAATCTCTATGCTAAACATTCAGGGCTGGTGGATCCTGTGACTGACTCACCGATCGTAGCGGTGAGTCGGTACAAGCAACGGAGGGTGGCAGGAGGGGGGGACGTCCCCTCTCGCCTCCCGTAAGAAAGATCAAGCGGTGGAACACTCTTTTGATCGCTGCTGCGAATATTTGATCGCAACCACTATTAGAATTTTATTATTTTTGTTTATTTGCAGATATGCAAATTTGTATTTCTACAGATATTTAAAGGCGTTCGATAAGAAATGGTGTCCCTGGGTAAGCAGCGGGAGGAAATCGTTCAGCTGAAATCACACTTTCATTCCCGCATGTCAGTCCCGACTGCAGGGGGAATTTCAGAGACATCTGTGCAGGTTTCTGCACTGATATCAATACAAATTGCACCCCAAAGTCGCACCAATTAAAACAGTGCAATTGTCACCGCTTTGACATGTCAAATCACACCAATGTGAACTAAAGCTGACACATACAACACTGCCTATCCACCAGCTGAATTCATTACCTGCAATTCTCCACAGCTGTTATATATAAAGATTCTACCTTTATCATTTACTTGCAGGTGTGCAGAAGCCTAGGTTTACATTGAAGCGATTTGTCATGCGATTTGCGAGATCAAATCGCATGACTTTTGGCAGCAATGGCACTGTTCCAATCGATGCAACATTTTTTTGTGGCACCGCACCAATTTGCTAAAGTAGTTCCTGCACTACTTTTGCCGATTTCAGGTGTGACTTCAATAAACATTTGTGTATGAAGCCACACGGATGTCTATCAAGTAGCACCTGAAATCACGCTGACCTTGTTACTTTGAAATCGTGCTACTTCAAGTGAAGTAGCGCGATTTCAAAGTAGCATCAATGTGAACCAGAGCAAAGAGATTCGTTTTTTGGTGCACAAATACATATTGAAATAAAATATGAGAGATTTTGCACTTTCCCAAAACCACCACCCACAAAAACTAAAGAGAAAAAAGTAGAAGAAAAAAAAAAAAAAAAAAACACCACAACAAAGCTCAATAATGTACTTTTATTTTACCAGCAAAAAAACAAAAAAAATTTACATTCATTTACTAGCTTCAAAAAAATTTGGACAGGATATATGGTGCTACATTTAGCAATGGGATTTTAAGGGCCCTGCTCATAGGAGCTTACAATCTAAAATTTGACACAGCTTTAATTTCAGTGTATAACGGGCAACACATCACATTTTTATCTGCAACATTATAGAAACATACTTAACAGTAATTCTTACAAAGCATTCCAACATAATATTAAAAGACTTATTCAAAACACCTACCACCAGCCCACAATCCACACATACATACATTGGTGACCATGTTTTGCTGGAAGCTGCATTTCGGTGTACACGATTAAACGAGATCAAAAAGAGAAGGTCAGCAGATGCTTGCAAACGATGTTTGCATTATCAGACAGGAACAATACACGCACAACATTGACAGCATGGTCACATAATTCCACTTTTGATTGAAAAAATGCACAAGATTTTCATCAAATCTCCCAATATCATTCCTTCTCCCCCACAAATCACAGCAAAAACCTGACCTTCTCAGGCCAAACGAACCCCCCCCCCCCCTGCAGGCCTTTATATAAGAGAGGTTGTATTGTTAGCACACTGACACACCCAATAGAAGTACACGCCCACCAGTATCTTTCAATCTGTCTCTTCATGTATGTCTAAAGTGATTGCACCTGATGAGCAGGAACACATAATGCTATTCGCAACTGTGTTAGCCCTTGGCTATGTGCATCAAATCTCCAACTACAGGACAAAGATCAACGTCCATTTGCATCCACATAAACAAAGCAACAGTTTTCTAAGCATATGTACCCGTGCAGTGTAAACCCTAAAATTTGAAATGTCCAAGTCCCTGGGCATAATTAGTGCTAATAAACATTAACATCAGTCCCTGGCTGCAATGAGCTTCCAATCTAAAGTCCAAAATTAACTTTCTTACATTAGAACCTATTTCGACAGGTGACAAATAACTTGCCAGCATGTCTTTGGATTGTGGTGAGAAACCCACACAGGGAGAACAAATAAACTTCAACACAAGCATTAGCATGTTGGGTAATTGAACCAACATCCCAGGTGCTGCTAGACAGAACTGCGACCCACTTAGCCACCAGGCAGCCCCACACATGTTCTCTGCATCTCTGTGGTGTGAACCAGCCCTAAGTCCATAGCCATGCTCAGTGTCACAAGCAATATACAATATATTGGCCTAAGTATTGGGGCGCCTGCTTTTAAACGCACATGAACTATAATGGCATCCCAGTATTAGTATTGGGTTCAAAACTCATTTGTCCCACCCTTTGCAGCTATAACAGCTTCAACTCTTCTTGTCCACAAGGTTTAGGAGTGTGTCTATGGGAATTTTTGACCATTCTTCCAAGTGCATTTGGGAGGTCAGGCACTGATGTTGGATGAGAAGGCCTGACCTACAGTCTCCTCTCTAATTCATCCCCAAGGTGTTCTGTTGTGTTGAGGTCAGGACTCTGTCCAGGCCAGTCAAGTTCCTCCACCCCAAACTCCCTCATCCATGTCTTTATGGACCTTGCTTTGTGCACTGGTCCAAATGATTTGGTGGAGGGGGGATTATGGTGTGGGGTTGTTTTTCAGGGGTTGGCCTTGGCCTCTTAATTCCAGTTACGGGAACTCTTAAGGCGTCAGCATACCAAGACATTTGGACAATTTCATGCTCCCAATTTTGTGGGAACAGTTTGGGGAAAGCCCAGTGCACAAAGCAAGGTCCATAAAGACATTGATGAGCAAGTTTGGGGTGGAGAAACTTGACTGGCCTGCACAGAGTCCCAGCCTCAACCCGATAGAACACCCTTTGGCTGAATTACAGTAGAGACTGTGAGCCAGACCTTCTCATTCAACATCAGTGCCTGGCCTCACAAATGCACTTCTGGAAGAATGATCAAACATTCCCATAGGCACACTAAACCTTGTGGACAGCCTTCCCAGAAGCTGTTCTAGCTGCAAAGGGTGGGCCAAATCAAATTTTACCCCATGGACTAAGACTGGGCTGCCATTAAAATTCATGTGTGTGTAAAGGCAGACGTCCCAATACTTTTGGCTAAATAGTGTATCTGGAAAAGACTTACAATGGTGGTGGAATCCTCCTACACATAAATACTACATTTAGACATAGTTATAGGACCTGAGCGATTACACAACTCCTCTACACAAAGCAACATGGTTGGGATTTGAACCCATACAATCAGGGATGCTAAGCAGAAGTTCTAACCTCTAAGCCACAGAGCTGCCACATGTGAGAACCTCCTACACAAAACTACACATAAAAACACATAAAAACACAAATACTGCATTTCTTTGGACATGCAAGTGATGGAATTACATTACTCAAGAGTTATTCTTCTTGATTTATTCTGTGATATTTGGTGTTTTTTTGTGGGTGAGAGTAGAATATTACCCTCAATTTTTTGGGAATTACATTTTGCTTTCTGATGTTGGTACACATATCACATTTTTTGGGCTCAAATTATGAATATTTGGAAATAATAAAAAGCACAAAAAATTGTGATTCATTTTAAATTTGCATCAGCAATGGTATTGCTTGTGGATTGTAAAGACACCTGTGTGAGTTTGGGTAAAGATTGTTGTGAGAAGGAGAGTAACAAGTGAAAGTGACAGAGAAAAATATATTTTACCAAAACATCAAACCATTCCACATTCTAACATTTTTAAAAACAAAATATTTTAAGTAGAAGCAACAATGTTGCAAAGGAAAATTTATTTCAGAAAGATGCATTTCATCTCAACATTAAAAGGTTTTTTTGTGAAAGTTAGAATTGTTCCATTAGAATCAATGGCTAATACTTCATTTGGACTAAAATAGAGCAGATTTTCATTTTAAAAAAATGCTCTCTAATTAGCTCTCATTTTGGTATTTACTATAGCGCCGGCTAAAAAAGACACGAGTTAAAATGAGAGTTATTTTCAGGTCTGAGCATGCTCAGTTGTGTTGGCACCTAGTTGTCCAAAACGGGGAGTTTTTCACTTCTCAGACTTTTAAAGATATTTCAGAGTAGAAATCACTTTTTCACACAGTTTAAAAGCATATTACCTTTGAATAATATACTGCATATTTCAGTACCATTTAGGCAATTATATCATGCTCTAAACATTATTTCCATGTGTAATTCTCCAGGTTTTAGCAGAGTTATGCCCCGTACACATGGTCGGATTTTCCGATGGAAAATGTCTGATCGGAGCGTGTTGTCGGACATTCCGACCGTGTGTGGGCTCCATCGGACATTTTCCATCGGATTTTCCGACACACAAAGTTTGAGAGCAGGCTATAAAAGTTTCCGACAACAAAATCCGATCGCGTCAATTCTGAATGTGTGTGGCCTGTTCCGACGCACATAGTGCCACGCATGCTCAGAAGAAAACCCTGAGGCGGAACAGCTCAGTCTGGTAAAATTAGCGTTCGCAATGAATACAACACTTTCGTCACGGTGCAATGTTAAAAATGGTTTAATACAGCGCACTCTCTTCTTCTTTATAATGTGAGAAGAATGAAGTAGTTTTGCTGCTCATATTCACACAGACTTCTCACAAACGTATTTCTTTATTATTTATCGGGATTCCCTTAATATATTTTGATTTGTCACATCTGACAAAAATATTTTTAGTTTTTTTTTTTTTTTAAAGGCAGTTTTTTTATTTTATTTTAGGTTTGTATTTTTTCCAAGGCTGATCTTTGTTTTATTTTAGTTTTAGTTTTACTCCAGAATATTTTTGTGTCTCAAGTTACCACAACACCATTATTATCTTGTATTATTTAATCTCAAGGAGATTGTTTGGTGTTGGTGTCCCTTGTTAATTTCACATTGTATTTTTGAAATGTGTAAATTAGATTTAAATAAGTGCGTGTAATCAGAATAAAGACCCCACGTGACAAATTAAATCGTGGCGCTATCACTCAATACATCTCTACCACCTCTAAAGTGGAAAAAAACCTAACACACACCTTATGATCAGTGCCTCCCTGTGTATATTGTAAAAAATATATAACATAAAATATAAACAATTATGATAATGTGTGCAATAGTGTTATACTGAAAAACATGCTATTGATAAACTCACACCAGAAAATGTGTCAAAACACCACGTAATAGAAAATCAATGTGATTAGGTGTCAATATCACTTAAATGCTGTTATAACAAGGTGACTTATATATATAAGTCCATCAGATCCGTGGGCATCCCCGCACACTTCTATACGAATGACTGTGTAAATAAAGTCTCTTCAATATCACATAAGTGTGCCAACAAGTGTCCACATCAGTGCTAAAATAAAAAATTGGTGCATCCACAAATTCCTTATTTATAGGAGTGTGATTTCTTCTAGTGCAATCTTCCACCACACCTCTGTGTTCAGTGACCACTCTCCCTATGGACAGCCACTCACCAACTCCTCATGCCTCTACTTGCGTATGAGGCTAAAGGGCATAGATGTCCGTTTCTATTGGCAGGGTTTAAATCTTATCCATCCGGAAGATCATTCCATGTGAAGACAAGAAAAACTTCCAATAGTGTAATACTGTAAACTCTTTTAATAAAACACACTAAAGAAACCACTTCAACAGTTTCACTCACATTGTGTAAAAAATAAAACCACAGCAAACTCCACAGCAATCTGTCAGGTGTAATATCAACCGGCTGCTAAGAACAATCTCTCAGGGGGGTATGCGGTCACGGCGGACCCTCTATGAGCCAGCGTACAGGAAGTGTCTCTCACCCTCTCCCCGCTTGCCTCTTGGATAGATAACGCCGTCTCCCCCACTCGGTAATCCGTGCAGCTAACTTCCTTCTGTCACAACGTACGTGGTGTTATCCTGTATACGGCCACGCCCCCGACATGTTTCGATGCGCTTGCATCTTAATCATGGGATAGGCCGCTTCAGATCCCCATCATTCGTTTTATCCCTCCCCTCGCCAATCGAATGAGGAGTCTCAGTGCGCATGCGCACCTGATCATTCGGCGCCTGCGCCTTACGAGTGTCCCCGTGAGCGCAAACCCCCGTCAATCGAAACAGCAGACCTAGACGTGCTGTTGTGTTTTAACCCTGACATGTCAAATAAAAACAATCACTTATTACAGCGGTATGTACACATAACATCCTGCATTGCCATAACAATGCTAAACAATATACATAATATCGGTATCCCCACAGTTCCAGATATTGAAACAATCTATTCAATGTGGTTCAGGACTCAATTTAACATCATGCCTACTATAATCCATGTGTTCAACCAATATTATTAATAAAATACCCATAAGGTAGATATTAAAAATGACCAAATAGGTTGGTAAACTACTTAGTTCCCTATCCCACATATGCCCTGACGTCGTGATGAATGGGGGGCTACTTTTATGAATTATCATGTGTTAGGAATTTTATATGGGTTATTAGGTCCATGTAATTGTAATTAACAGATATGTTAATAAATCGATCCACCATATTATTTTTTAGCAATAGGATTAGAGATATGTGTATTTTTTGTAATATCATATTAATAAGAGTGACCATTCTCAACTGTAGGTTGAAATTTGGTCATTTTGGTATTATTTAGTCATTTTTAATATCTACCTTATGGGTATTTTATTAATAATATTGGTTGAACACATGGATTATAGTAGGCATGATGTTAAATTGAGTCCTGAACCACATTGAATAGATTGTTTCAATATCTGGAACTGTGGGGATACCGATATTATGTATATTGTTTAGCATTGTTATGGCAATGCAGGATGTTATGTGTACATACCGCTGTAATAAGTGATTGTTTTTATTTGACATGTCAGGGTTAAAACACAACAGCACGTCTATGTCTGCTGTTTCGATTGACGGGGGTTTGCGCTCACGGGGACACTCGTAAGGCGCAGGCGCTGAATGATCAGGTGCGCATGCGCACTGAGACTCCCCATTCGATTGGCGAGGGGAGGGATAAAACGAATGATGGGGATCTGAAGCGGCCTATCCCATGATTAAGATGCAAGCGCATCGAAACATGTCGGGGGCGTGGCCGTATACAGGATAACACCACGTACGTTGTGACAGAAGGAAGTTAGCTGCACGGATTACCGAGTGGGGGAGACGGCGTTATCTATCCAAGAGGCAAGCGGGGAGAGGGTGAGAGACACTTCCTGTACGCTGGCTCATAGAGGGTCCGCCGTGACCGCATACCCCCCTGAGAGATTGTTCTTAGCAGCCGGTTGATATTACACCTGACAGATTGCTGTGGAGTTTGCTGTGGTTTTATTTTTTACACAATGTGAGTGAAACTGTTGAAGTGGTTTCTTTAGTGTGTTTTATTAAAAGAGTTTACAGTATTACACTATTGGAAGTTTTTCTTGTCTTCACATGGAATGATCTTCCGGATGGATAAGATTTAAACCCTGCCAATAGAAACGGACATCTATGCCCTTTAGCCTCATACGCAAGTAGAGGCATGAGGAGTTGGTGAGTGGCTGTCCATAGGGAGAGTGGTCACTGAACACAGAGGTGTGGTGGAAGATTGCACTAGAAGAAATCACACTCCTATAAATAAGGAATTTGTGGATGCACCAATTTTTTATTTTAGCACTGATGTGGACACTTGTTGGCACACTTATGTGATATTGAAGAGACTTTATTTACACAGTCATTCGTATAGAAGTGTGCGGGGATGCCCACGGATCTGATGGACTTATATATATAAGTCACCTTGTTATAACAGCATTTAAGTGATATTGACACCTAATCACATTGATTTTCTATTACGTGGTGTTTTGACACATTTTCTGGTGTGAGTTTATCAATAGCATGTTTTTCAGTATAACACTATTGCACACATTATCATAATTGTTTATATTTTATGTTATATATTTTTTACAATATACACAGGGAGGCACTGATCATAAGGTGTGTGTTAGGTTTTTTCCACTTTAGAGGTGGTAGAGATGTATTGAGTGATAGCGCCACGATTTAATTTGTCACGTGGGGTCTTTATTCTGATCACACGCACTTATTTAAATCTAATTTACACTATTTGTTTACAATAAGTGGCAGCTGTAGGTAGGAACTTGTAACTAGGTGATTAAGATCATCATTGGTAACCAACCTTAGCGCAGTGGGGGTTGACCTAGTATAGGAGGGATTGTTTTAACCTAGGATAACCGCATATTCATAGATTTACCTTATACTCACTAGCAGCTATGGACCCCTTTAATTACCTGTCTAATAGGCAGATGAACCCTGAACATGTTTTTTCCACTAACGTAGAAATGACTGTTGAAGAAGAGGACTACTCAGCGACATTAAGGTCACTGGAGAACCTCTTGGAAAAGCAAATTAAGGCGTGGTGGGATGTGTTCACTTTTGAGCACTACCAGAGGGAAAATTTAATTTTTAGAAGTTTAAGGTGGGATGTACCCCCACAGGATGGATTAAATGATCCAGGTTTTATGGAAGAATGGCTACTATTTTTTAATAAAGTGGGAAGGGAACTACAAGATCTGGTTCTAAAAAGAAAACAATTCAAATTAGGAAAGATTAATGAAAGCATTAAACAGATACAGGATAAATTGGAACCCATAAAGGAATCCAACCAAATGAAAGACTTCAATACTAACATGAAGAAGAAGTTAGAGAAAGTGGATCGGGAAATACAAAAAAAGAAGGTGAAGAAGTTCACGAGAGATTCTAATGACTTTAGAATGAATAAGATATATGCATGGCAGAACACAAATGTTGGTGAACAGGTAGCGGCTATTGGTGAACCAGGCCAAGAGGTGGAACCTGTTGTAAAGAAGCTGATACCTAAATTATCCCAGAAAAAACATGGGCAGAAAAATATGGTGAAGAGAACTGAACAAGGGTCTACAAATTCCCCCCAGAATAAGGGGAATCAAGTGAATAACACAAATTACAATAAGGAGTTTGCTCATTCCCCTAGACCTTTCCGACAGGGGAGAGGGGATTATGATTATTACTCACCCGGGCCCTATAGGGGCAATACACCCCAGGAAAGGGGTGGATATGACTATCGATCACCATATAGAAGAGACAGTACACGAGGATATCCCCCTCCACAGGATGACCAGCAGTGGAGACAATATCCCCCGGTGTACCACCATCCAGAGAGAAATGAAGTTCCATTATATAATAGATACTCTGGTTTGGATGAAGCAAGTTATTATGACCAACAGTCGTACAACCAGGCTTTTTTAGGATCACGGGGGAGGGGAGGGAAGCGGGGTACTCCGAGAGGTTATCCCCGAGCACAACAACAGGGGGGTGGAGGAAGACCCGGACCCCCACACATGCAAAATATGAACACAAAGCCCCCACCAAAAGAAGGAGGGGATGTAGGGGAGGTAGATCCAAGCAACCCAAGAAAACGGTTGAGGGACATGTAAACACTGGGATCTACAATTTAAGTGGGATTGAGCTGGACCACAAAGAAATTAACATTTTGAATTTGGGCCTTAAATGTGCTCCGAAAAAGAGAATGAATAAGTTCCAGGTGTACATTGACACACATAAGTTCATTCGCTCATTAAATATAAAAAAACATTTTTTGAGCCATCCAGTGGAAGCAGGAATGAGAGCAGTACAAGTACCAGATAGAATAGATAGTGGTCTAAAAAACAAATCAATTTTTAATCCCCAGATTCAAAACAATCACTATGTGGAGGTTTTTAAAAATTTGGTGCTGAAAGACATCGAGGACCTCCCAGTTAAGAAAGGAGTGAATCCCCAGTATATTAAAGAGGGGATAGAGTCCCTGGAAAACAGGAAAAACATTATTATTCGCCCAGCGGATAAAGGTGGAGGAGTGGTAGTCATGGAGAAGCGATTTTATTACGAACAATTGGTGGAGCTATTAAGTGACCAAGTTACGTATAAAAAACTGAAATCTGATCCCACTGACTCGTATAGCATCCAATTGGCGGCATTGGTAGATTGGGGGTATGGGGTGAGAGCCCTAAACCCCAAGGAAAGAAGATATCTAGTACCCAGTGCCAACCGTATACCGGTGATATACACATTACCTAAGGTGCATAAAAATACTCAAAATCCCCCACCGCGACCCATAGTGAATGGGATTGGATCCGTAACAGCAAGACTAGGGGAATACTTGGATAAATTCCTCCAACCCAGTGTAAAGGCGACGAGAGCATATCTAAGAGACACCTCAGATTTACTACGTCTGTTGGAACAAGTGAAGCTCAACCCTGAAGTAACATCTTACTTGGTAACAGCAGACGTAGCGTCACTTTACACAAGTATACAGCATGAAGATGCATCGTTAGCCCTGAATTGGGCACTGAGTAAAAGGTAAGACATCCCATTTATACAGAAGAAGTTTGTGGGACATGCACTGGATTTCTGCATGTCCCACAGCTACTTCTGGTTCGATGGACACTTCTATTCCCAGCAGGTTGGCGTGGCAATGGGGGCTAAATATGCCCCCAGCCTCGCCAACCTGTTCATGTCTGAATGGGAGGATAGACAGGTGTTCAATAGCAGCAGGCCTGAATTGATCTTCTACCGAAGATTCATTGACGATATCCTGCTGATATGGGAAGGCTCCAGGGATACTTTGGATACTTTCCTTGGACAACTAAACAGGAATACAAATAACATCAAGCTGGAATACTTGATTAGTGATGCATCAATCAACTTTTTGGATGTTACGATTGAAAAAATGAATAATTCATTAAAAACTAAGGTGTACTTTAAGCCGACGGACCGCAATAGCTACCTGTCCGTAACTAGCGGTCATCATCCGTCATGGATAAAAAATATCCCAAAGGGCCAGCTATTGCGGATCCGTCGCAACTGTACTCAGTTGGAGGATTTTATGACACAATCTAACACTTTGAAAGAAAGATTTATCCAGAAGGGTTACAGAGATGAAGACCTCACTAAAATTGTGCATGAGGTAGCCAACATCCCCCGGGAACAGTACCTGAAGGAAAAAGAAAAAGAAACAGTGAGAGGGGATTCTGAGCATCAATTGAGCTTCATCTCGGGCTTTCACTATCAGTACAGGGACATCGAGAATATTTATAAAAAGTACTGGTATATTCTCTGTAAAGACAAACACTTAGGAGGAATATTACCAGCAGGGCCAAAGTTCATTTACAGGAAGGCCCCAAATATAGGTGACCAGATAGTAAAAAAGATCCTGGATCCTCCCAAACTGAGACCGTTATCCTTTGATTTCAAAGGTTTTTTCTGTTGTAGGAAGTGCATTTGTTGTAAAACGGTTAGGGTCAGCAACAGAGGCATTACGAGTGTTGTCAACAGAGAAGGGGAAAGATTTGAAATTAAGGAATTTAGCACATGCACCACCACACATGTGGTATACCTGATGTGGTGTCCATGTGGCTTATATTACGTTGGAAGGACCAAAAGACAGTTGAAAGTCCGTATTAATGAACACATCACCAACATAAAAAACGGCTATAGATATCATAGTGTATCCATGCATTTTAGAGATAAACATCAACAAGACCCCTCGCTGTTACAATTTTGTGGCATCGATGTGGTCTACCCATCCTGGAGGGGGTCCAACAGGGTAAGAGACCTCTCACAAAGAGAGACGGA
Source organism: Lithobates clamitans (assembly GCA_037952925.1). Lineage (NCBI taxonomy): Eukaryota > Metazoa > Chordata > Amphibia > Anura > Ranidae > Lithobates > Lithobates clamitans. The sequence continues at coordinate 1,329,656 of JBBGZY010000592.1, read as the reverse complement.
ATGGATATTTCGCTTTAAGAGTTTGACCCCGAGAGGCCTCAACATTGAATTGGACCTAAATTGCTTTCTGAATGATTTTTAGACAGATTTTATAGGTTGGTAAACTACTTAGTTCCCTATCCCACATATGCCCTGACGTCGTGATGAATGGGGGGCTACTTTTATGAATTATCATGTGTTAGGAATTTTATATGGGTTATTAGGTCCATGTAATTGTAATTAACAGATATGTTAATAAATCGATCCACCATATTATTTTTTAGCAATAGGATTAGAGATATGTGTATTTTTTGTAATATCATATTAATAAGAGTGACCATTCTCAACTGTAGGTTGAAATTTGGTCATTTTGGTATTATTTAGTCATTTTTAATATCTACCTTATGGGTATTTTATTAATAATATTGGTTGAACACATGGATTATAGTAGGCATGATGTTAAATTGAGTCCTGAACCACATTGAATAGATTGTTTCAATATCTGGAACTGTGGGGATACCGATATTATGTATATTGTTTAGCATTGTTATGGCAATGCAGGATGTTATGTGTACATACCGCTGTAATAAGTGATTGTTTTTATTTGACATGTCAGGGTTAAAACACAACAGCACGTCTAGGTCTGCTGTTTCGATTGACGGGGGTTTGCGCTCACGGGGACACTCGTAAGGCGCAGGCGCCGAATGATCAGGTGCGCATGCGCACTGAGACTCCTCATTCGATTGGCGAGGGGAGGGATAAAACGAATGATGGGGATCTGAAGCGGCCTATCCCATGATTAAGATGCAAGCGCATCGAAACATGTCGGGGGCGTGGCCGTATACAGGATAACACCACGTACGTTGTGACAGAAGGAAGTTAGCTGCACGGATTACCGAGTGGGGGAGACGGCGTTATCTATCCAAGAGGCAAGCGGGGAGAGGGTGAGAGACACTTCCTGTACGCTGGCTCATAGAGGGTCCGCCGTGACCGCATACCCCCCTGAGAGATTGTTCTTAGCAGCCGGTTGATATTACACCTGACAGATTGCTGTGGAGTTTGCTGTGGTTTTATTTTTTACACAATGTGAGTGAAACTGTTGAAGTGGTTTCTTTAGTGTGTTTTATTAAAAGAGTTTACAGTATTACACTATTGGAAGTTTTTCTTGTCTTCACATGGAATGATCTTCCGGATGGATAAGATTTAAACCCTGCCAATAGAAACGGACATCTATGCCCTTTAGCCTCATACGCAAGTAGAGGCATGAGGAGTTGGTGAGTGGCTGTCCATAGGGAGAGTGGTCACTGAACACAGAGGTGTGGTGGAAGATTGCACTAGAAGAAATCACACTCCTATAAATAAGGAATTTGTGGATGCACCAATTTTTTATTTTAGCACTGATGTGGACACTTGTTGGCACACTTATGTGATATTGAAGAGACTTTATTTACACAGTCATTCGTATAGAAGTGTGCGGGGATGCCCACGGATCTGATGGACTTATATATATAAGTCACCTTGTTATAACAGCATTTAAGTGATATTGACACCTAATCACATTGATTTTCTATTACGTGGTGTTTTGACACATTTTCTGGTGTGAGTTTATCAATAGCATGTTTTTCAGTATAACACTATTGCACACATTATCATAATTGTTTATATTTTATGTTATATATTTTTTACAATATACACAGGGAGGCACTGATCATAAGGTGTGTGTTAGGTTTTTTTCCACTTTAGAGGTGGTAGAGATGTATTGAGTGATAGCGCCACGATTTAATTTGTCACGTGGGGTCTTTATTCTGATCACACGCACTTATTTAAATCTAATTTACACTATTTGTTTACAATAAGTGGCAGCTGTAGGTAGGAACTTGTAACTAGGTGATTAAGATCATCATTGGTAACCATCCTTAGCGCAGTGGGGGTTGACCTAGTATAGGAGGGATTGTTTTAACCTAGGATAACCGCATATTCACATATTTTTGAAATGTACCTGAATCCTCACAAACAAACTGTCCTTTTTGAAGGAAAACACACATAGGCAAGTATAATAGAAACCAAAATTCCTTTATTAAGGGCTCAGAACCAAACAAAGAGGGAGGCAACGCTGGAGAAACAGCAGAAATTAGCGAAGCCTTGGACCCCCAGGGCAGACATCAATTCTTGAACATCAAAATTGGTGGCCTGAGGAGTCCATATGTAAGGGAGTGTAGTCTGGTCCAGAAGTCCCAGAGATCTGGAAAGCAGCAGATGACATCTGTGTCCCCAGGCTGTGGTACCACAAGAGGCTGCATCTTTTGCCAGACCAGACTGGATCCAGGGTCATCACTTTCTGGTCTTCCTTCCACACTTCCTTCCTGGCTGTGGCTTTGCTGTTGGAGATGTGGCAGGGGGAGGGGTAGGACCTGGAGGAGGAGGAGGACTAGTAGGACCTGGAGGAGGAGGAGGAGGAGTAGGACCTGGAGGAGGAGGAGGAGGACCATGTGTGAGGTCACAAATGTGGGTATCAGATGTTATTTGGGCCCTCAACCCCTTATTGAGAGCTTCCAACATTAATGACTCACACATGAGTTGTTGGCCCTCCTCCATCCGCTGCATTTTACAGGCAATTATGGCAGCAAAGTCCTCCTCCACAGTGTGTGGTGCTCCCAGGGCCTCTGTAGCCTTCCAAAAGAGGCCTATGGCAGCCTCCTCTAGGGTACTCCTCTTCCTGCCACTTTCTCTTTGCAGGTGTAGGGGAGGGACCTGCATTTCAGGCAGCCTGCTCGGCCCGGCCACCTCCTGGCTGAGACTTCCCTGTGTATGAAAAAGGGACATGGTTTTAATGTTTTGCATCATCTATCACAATCATAAATTAGTACTCCCAACTAACATCTAGTTAACATCATTGATTGGACAAGCAGAAATATTTAGAGGAATGCTATACCTGGCTCAAGCTGGGCTCCTCCACAGGCCCAACTGAGCCAGCATAGTTGGCAGAATGTTGGCGTAAAAAGTTATGTAGAACACAGCATGCTAGGATTACATGATTAAGTTTATACTCCGCCATATGGATGGGTGTCAGAAATAGGCGGAACCGGTTGGCCATGATTCCAAATGTGTTCTCCACCACTCTTCTGGCTCTGACCAGCTGGTAAATAAAAACCCTCTGTTCCGGGGTGAATCCTTCCACATTCTCTTTTGGAGGTGGCAAGTCCAAGCTGCCATTCTGGAGACACCTGTAAAACTTCGTCTGGGCAATGACTCCACCATTGGACATCCGGCCATTCTTCCCCACGTCCACATACAGGAAGTCGTAATTAGCCGACACCATCGCCAACATCACAATACTATTGAACCCCTTGTAATTATAATAGTATGACCCCGAGTTGGGTGGTGGGACGATGTGGACGTGTTTCCCATCAATTGCCCCTCCGCAGTTAGGAAAGTCCCACCGCTGGGCAAAGTGGGAGGCCACAGTCTGCCATTCCTGTGGCGTGGAAGGAAACTGTTGAGGAAAACAAAAAAAACTTAGTATTTTTGCACATAAACATGGAAAGCAGATTAGACACAAACATTCTTGGCCAACATCCAGATAACATTTATTAAGGGGAATTTTACAACACCAAAGTATAAGGTACACCTATCATATTCCCCCTCCCCCCTCTCATGGGCCATTTCTAACATTATAGGGGGGGGGGAATCTTGGACAGGTAACCCTCTTCACTTCATTGAGAGATGGATGCCTAAATACAGGGTATTACTTGGAACAGCCCCTCCTTAGTTACACTATTGGCAGCCCACTGGACAGGTAAGAAGTGTCATAATACAAAGATATAAATACACACTGTACACATTTGAGCACATTTGGACATTCTGCTATTACCTATCAAGATAATAATAGGATACAAAAACTTTAAACAGTACCATTTGAAAGTATACAGGCAGGCCCTTGCACTACATGCTTTGGGGAATTCATCCATACATCTGACCACAAAAGAGGTGGGTCTAGTGTGTATGGGTTTCGCAAAGTCAACAGATAGATGATTGAGGATAAATAGAGAATTGGGATCAGCTGACTTAGCAGTTGGGGGGAGGGAGGGTTAATAAAAATGATTTGGGGACACTACAAAAAAAAGCCTCTGGCACTCTGCCTGAATTTAAAGCACAAATCAGATTTCTAAACATTTTAAGGGGTGTTTGGGGTAAAGCCAGTGGTGTATTTAGGTTTTGTGCTGCCCTAGGCCTGACTAAACGCATTCACCCCCCTAATTTAAATACGACCCAACCCATCCTGCCGAGGCCACACCCTTTCATGATAAAGACCCACCCTATCATCTGTAAACCATGCCCCTTCCTCTTTAGGCTTATTTGGCACCTTTCAGGGGGGTACGGGTACCTGTTTCTGACAGGTACTCTTCCCCACTTCCAGGAGACTGCGCTGTCCCCTCTGAAGTTTGCCCCCTCTCCTCCTTCCTCCACTGGGGCATTCAGAAAGTGCAACGCGCTTCGCACATGTGCAGTAGGGAACCGGTCGGTTTCCTTTACCATGAATGATAGTGGTAAAACGCGAGAGCCAATCCGAAAATCGGCTGAGGTGTCGTCATCGCTGGATCCCTGGACAGGTGAGTGTCCTAATGTTAAACGTAAGCAGCTACAGTATTTGTAGCTGCTGAGTTTTAATGCTATCACGGGGGGGTCTCACTGTGCCCATCAATTGCAGCCTCACTGTGCCCCATCAAACGCAGCCACTGTGCCATCAAATGCATCCACTGTGCCCCATCAAATGCAGCCACTGTGCCCATCAAACACAGCCACTGTGCCCATCAATTGCAGCCACTGTGCCCTCAAATGCAGCCACTGTACCCATTAAATGCTGCCACTGTGCTATCAAACGCAGCCACTGTGCCCATCAATTGCAGCCACTGTGCCCATCAATTGCAGCCACTGTGCCCATCAATTGCAGCCACTGTGCCCCATCAAATGCAGCCACTGTGCCCAAAAGCAGCCACTGTGCCCACCAAATGCAGCCACTGTGCCCACCAAATGCAGCCACTGTGCCCATCAAATGCATCCACTGTGCCCATCAAACGCATCCACTGTGCCCATCAAACGCATCCACTGTGCCATCAAATGTAGCCATTGTGCCATCAAACGCAGCCATTGTACCATCAAACGCAGCCAATGTGCCCATCAAACATAGCCACTGTGCCCATCAAACATAGCCACTGTGCCCATCAAATGCTAACACTGTGCCCATCAAATGCTGCCACTGTGCCCATCAAACGTAGCCACTGTGCCCATCAATTGCAGCCACTGTGCCCATCAATTGCAGCCACTGTGCCCATCAAATGCAGCCACTGTGCCATCAAATGTAGCCATTGTGCCATCAAACACAGCCATTGTGCCATCAAGCGCAGCCACTGTGCCCATCAAATGCTAACACTGTGCCCATCAAATGCTAACACTGTGTCCATCAAATGCTAACACAGTGCCCATCAAACTTAGCCACTGTGCCCATCAAATGTTAATACTGTGCCCATCAAACGTAGCCACTGTGCCCATCAAATGCTAACACTGTGCCCATCAAATGCTAACACTGTGCCCATCAAATGCTGCCACTGCCAGTGCCCATAACACTGATATAATTTATTTAATCATAATACCTGCTGTCCTGGGGGTTTCCCTCGTGCTCCTCTCTCTCCTCCATCTGACGTCACAGCCAGATCCCGCCCCAGGGCCGAGGAGAAGATTCACTGCAGGGGAGGGTAGGCAGAGCTTAAGGCTCCACCTGTCACCTGCTGCTTATGGGGGCGCGAGTGACACACGCCGCCCCCCCATGAGAAAAAACCCCCCACCCGTCTTGCCGATTCCTGGCTGCCGCCTCCCGCACACATGCAGCCCACGGCGGCCGGCTTTCTGTAGTGGTGCTGCGGTGTATGGGCGTGCTTGGCAGAGAGTGGAGGGGTGTGAGGTACATGCCCCCACCCTCTGCCAAGCACGCCCATACACCATGGCGCCACTACAGAAAGCCGGCCGCCGTGGGCTGCATGTGTGCGGGAGCCAGGAATCGGCAAGACGGGTGGGGGGGCTTCCTCTCATGCGGGGGCGGCCCTTTTTGCCGCCCCCTGCAAAGTGCCACCCTAGGCCTAGGCCTTGTTGGCCTAGGCCAAAACACAGCCCTGGGTAAAGCACTACTATGGAGCTGATAAAATACATTGTTAAGTGACTACATGAGGTGAATATAGGGCCAGGAGAACATGCTGGGGAGGTTAGTGAAGGCAAATATGTATGAAGGACTAAAAAAATAATTACATAAATATCCAGCATGCATGAGAACAAAGGGGACATTCACAGCATATTACAATCATGGTAATTAAGGAATGAGGAAAGAAATACAATATATTATCAAACATTAAATACAATAAAATGTGAGATTAAAGGATAAAAATCTTACCTTCATATACTCCTTCTGCAGGACCTGGATGATGGCAGAACAGGTCTCTGGGATAATGATTCCCAGAGCCTGGGGGGAGATGCCTGTCGAGAACTTCAAGTTCTGCAGGCTTCTCCCTGTCGCCAAGTACCGCAGGGTAGCGACGAGCCTCTGCTCTGGAGTGATGGCTTGCCTCATGCAGGTATCCTGCCTGCTGATATAGGGGGTCAGCGAAGCCAACAAACGGTGAAATACGGGGTCCGTCATCCTGAGAAAGTTCCTGAAATCATCAGGATTATTCTCACGGATCTCACGGAGCAAAGGCATATGAGAGAACTGGTCACGCTGAAGCAACCAATTCTTGGTCCATGAATTCCTCTCCACCCTGTTCATGGACTGGACTTGTGCCAAGGTCAGGACCCCAACACCAAGCCCCCGCACAGCACGAACTCTTACGAGGAGTACGTATACGCAACATGGCTAGTAAACGGTCGGCTGCTCAGAACGAAGTAACAGAACGCACTGAAGAACAGCAAGACCTGTGAAGAGCGACCTGAAAAACAGTAACGAACGAACATAAACACAATGACAAAGTCACGCGGAGCTTGCTTGCATGCACTGAAGAGCAGATACAAACCCACAAGCACAAACTGAACTGCAGAAAACGATCTGAAAGCCACGAGTCTGAAAAAGCGTGAATCGTCTCTCACCAAACTTTTACTAACACGAGATTAGCAAAAGGAGCCCAAAGGGTGCCGCGCTTGGTTCTGAACTGGCCTTTTCTAGTCTCGTTGTACGTGGTGTACGTGACCGCGTGGTTGGCGATCGGAAATTCCGACAACTTTGTGCGACCGTGTGTACGCAAAACAAGTTTGAGCCAACATCCGTCGGAAAAAATCAGAGGATTTTGTTGTCGGAATGTCCGATCAATGTCCGACTGTGTGTACGGGGCATTAGGGTTTGGGCGCTATTTGGTTTCAGGGAACTATAGTAAATTTGTTTTTATGAGTATTTTCTCACCGGCGCTATAGTGAATACCGTTTTAGCGCTAATTACCGCAAATTAGTGCTAATTAGTGCTATTAGCGCTAATTCACGGTAATTAGCACTAATTAGTGCCGCAGCTCTATCGTAAATGACCCCCAAAGTGTTACTTTAGGGAAGTATATTTCTAATACAATCCCAGTAAGCTACATGAGAATTGGTTGTAAAAGATTACAAAGAACTCAGGTGAAGATAAATTAAACAGGGTATGTGTCCTGCATATTACAACCCATTTAAAGGGGTTGTAAACAATCATGGTTTTTCACCTTAATGCATTCTATGCATTAAGGTGAAAAACCTTCTGTAGTGCTGCAGCCCCCCATCCCCCCTTTTGCTTACCTGAATGCTGTCATCCTCCGTCCAGGAACGAGCACACCATCTCTAGCTGGTGTCTCTTGTCTTGATTGGATAGATTGATAGCAGTGCAGCCATTGGCTTCCACTGCTGTCAATCAAATCCAATGACGCAGCACCGGGGGGGCTGGGCCGAGTCCTGCATTCTGTGTGAATGGACACAGATGCGGGACTTGGGAGCATGCCCTCACGGGTGTCCACCAAGGAGAGCCTATCTCTAACGCGGACACTCGATGCGGAGAGGAGCCACCAGTGCCGCTGAAGGGACCTCAGAAGAGGAGGAGTGGGACCACGCTGTGCAAAACGAGTTGCGCAGTGAAGTTAAGTATGACATGTTTGTTATTAAAAAAAAAACAAAATGAGGGTTTACAACCCCATTTGGCATGGACTAACGCATGGGTGCGCAGCCTGTGGCCCGCCAGCTGTTGAGGAACTACATGTCCCATGAGGCATTGCGGGGCTGATAGTTACAAGCATGACTCCTAAAGGCAGAGGCAGAGGCATGATGGGAATTGTAGTTCGCCAACAGCTGGAGGGCCACAGGTTGAGCACTGACTGTTAAAGGCCATACCAATATTTGGGCACTGATAGCACCACTATCCCTGCCCTTTCCCTTTAGCTTTTCCCTTTGTCATGTGTAGTGCTGGGATCAGTCATGTCCAGCAGGTTGTCTGTTTTTTTTTTTCTGTGGATTGGCTGGCAGCAGTCAACGTGATTGACAGCAGATTTACAACGAGTGACAATTTTTTGAAGATTTTTTATATTTTTTAATTAAAGGATTTTTACAAACATTTGGGCGTCTTTTTTTGTGGTAATATCTTTTTTCTGTGAATGACTAGGGGCATAGTTATTCACTTGGGGGGGGGGGGAGTATTTGGAAACCTTTAAACAGAAGAAACAGACAGCGCAAAACCTAATTACTAAAACTCAGCAGCTGGACACTGTAGGCCAATATATAAAACCTAAAAAGACATACACAAAATATAGCAGTGCAGCGCTCAATACAGGTCAGATGTATACACATAAAATGTACATATTAAACGTACATAAATAAATAAAACACATGAGGCAAAGTCCCAAAAAATATATCTTAGTCCGAGGAGATCAAAAGCTGCCCACTTGCAGAAGGGGTATCCCTCAGTTGGCAAGGAAAGGGTGCAGTGATGGGATAAGATTGTATTCGTTGTATCACCACCAATGTGAACCTCCACCAAGGGTCTAGGCTGCTCACCTTATTGAGTGGACCTTCTGCGTTAACAGCAAGGTCACTCATGCATTCCCTTCCACAGGGTAGATTATGGAGATAGGGCTCCACAGGCAGTATCCCAAATTCAGTCTCATCGGTTGACAGATATCATGTTAAAAACAAAAATAACAGGACATAGTGCTCTCCATACGAAAAGGTATAAAATTTATTAATAAGAAAAATATTACTCATAAAGCAAGCACTGTTTCCCAGTGCAGGAGTATACAGCATAAAATGAACCAGATGGGTGGCTGTACTGAAATCACAGAGCCCCTCGCACGCGTATCGTCCGTGTGGACTTCCTCAGCGAATCTGATTCACTGAGGAAGTCCACACGGACGATACGCGTGCGAGGGGCTCTGTGATGTCAGTACAGCCACCCATCTGGTTCATTTTATGCTGTATACTCCTGCACTGGGAAACAGTGCATGCTTTGTGAGTAATATTTTTCTTATTTAATAAATTTTATACCTTTTCGTATGGAGAGCACTATGTCCTGTTATTTTTGTTTTTAACATGATATCTATCAACCGATGAGACTGAATTTGGGATACTGCCTGTGGACCCCTATCTCCATAATCTACCCTGTGGAAGGGAATGCATGAGTGACCTTGCTGTTAACGCAGAAGGTCCACTCAATAAGGTGAGCAGCCTAGACCCTTGGTGGAGGTTCACATTGGTGGTGATACAACGAATACAATCTTATCCTATCACTGCACCCTTTCCTTGCCAACTGGGCACCCAGTGCGCGTGCCCAGCGGCCGCGATGTCCGCCGGGCACCCGTGATTGCCGGTAACACAGCAGGACTGTGGATTTCTGTGTGTAAACACAGAGATCCACGGTCCTGTCAGAGGAGAGGAGACCGATGGTGTGTTCCCAGTACAGAGGAACACAGATCGGTCTCCTCCCCTTGTGAGTCCCCTCCCCCTACAGTTGGAAACACTCCCTAGCAAACACAGTTAACCCCTCGATCACCACCTAGTGTTAACCCCTTCCCTGCCAGTCACATTTATACAGTAATCAGTGCATTTTTATAGCACGGATCGCTGTATAAATGTGAATAGTCCCAAAAATGTGTCAAAAGTGTCTGATATGTCTGCTGCAATATCGCAGTCACGATAAAAATTGCACATCACCGCCATTACTAGTAAAAAAAAATAAAAATAAAAATAAAAATGCTATAAATCTATCCCCTATTTTGTAGACGCTATAACTTTTGCGCAAACCAATCAATATGCGCTTATTGTGATTTTTTTTACCAAAAATATGTAGAAGAATACATATCGGCCCAAACTGAGGAAAAAAATTGTTTTAAAGAAAAAAAATTGGATATTTATTATCGCAAAAAGTAAAAAATATTGTGTTTTTTTATTTAAACTTGTCACTCTTCTTTTGTTTATAGCGCAAAAAATAAAAACCACAGAGGTGATCAAATACCACCAAAAGAAAGATCTATTTGTGGGGAAAAAATGAAAACAATTTCATCTGGGTACAGTGTTGTATGACCGCGCAATTGTCATTCAAAATGTGACAGCGCTGAAAGCTGAAAAATGGCTCGGGCAGGAAGGGGGTGAAAATGCACTGTATTGAGGTGGTTAAAGGAATTTGGCATTTTTAATGTTTCATTTTAATAATAGAAAAAAATCACTGCTCCTGGACAAATGGAATTTTTTGGGTTCTTTTTTTTTTTGTATTGGTACATTTTACCCAATGTAGTGCCCACCCCCATGCTATTTTTTGACACCCTTGTCTATTAGTTTAGCACATTTGCATTTTTATTTGACACATTTGAGCAAGGAAATGTGTATGTATTCTGTGTATATGTGAAAAATATGATTGTTTTTTTTTGTTTGTTTTTTTTTTCAATCGTGCTTTAACATACATTTTAAGAAAGCTTCTGTGAGTCCTGGTTGGTAGTTTCTTTTTTACTAGCTTTCCAGTCTGTGCTCCCTTCTCTGGCACCATCTTCTACTTATCCAAGTGATTGACGAGAAAAGATTTTAATGGGTTCACTTAATTATCTTGTCAAAAATTGTTTTATTTCTTAAAAGACCCTAATAACCATTTAGTTAACTTTCATGACCTCCTTCTCTGCATATATAATACTTAATTTCTTCACTAATGGTGAGATTAATCACTTAATATTTCTTTCAATTAGAAGGGTGACTTGGCATATGCCCAATTAAATTCTAAGCAAAATTATGCTTCACACCAGCTATATGCACTTTTTGCTCAAATGATCAAATCAAAGTATCAATGCAATTTTAATTAGATAGCATTAGTCTATTACTAATTACAAAAGTGTACAGAAGAAGGCCTGTCTCTTCTCTGGAGAGAGAGTGTGAAAATGGTCTTAAAGTTCTCAGTCATAAACTATTTTTTAAATCCATATCTTCAAATTATAATTATAACATCAATTAGCATTCCTAAATAGGTATTCTTTACATCAGCAACATTTAATCACAACTGAATATCTGTTGTATGAACAACATAGAGATTAACTTCTTACATTACCACTTGAGGACCGGGCCTATTTTTAAAACTTGTTGTTTACAAGTTAAAGTCATTTTTTTTCTAGAAAATTACTTAGAACCCCTAAACATTATATATTTATTTTCTAACACCCTAGAGAATAAAATGGCGGTCATTGCAATACTTTTTGTCACACCGTATTTGCACAGAGGTCTTACAAGCGCACTTTTTTTGTAAAAAATACACTTTTTTGAATAAAAAAACAAGACAACAGTAAAGTTAGCCCAATTTTTTATATGGTGAAAGATGATGTTACGCTAAGAAAATTAATACCCTACATGTCATTTTTCAAAGTTGTGCCTGCTCATGAAATGGTAACAAACTTTTACCCTTAAAAATCTCCATATGCAACGTTTAAAAATTCTACAGGTTATATGTTTTGAGTTACAGAGGAGGTCAATAGCTATTATTATTGCTCACGGTCTACCGATCGCAACGATACCTCACATGTGTGGTTTGAACACCGTTTTCATTTGTGGGCGCTACTCACATATGCGTTCGCTTCTGCAGAAGGGGATTGTTTAAAAATATTTATTTATTTTTTCTTATTTTTTTTACCTTTTGTTTTTTATTTTTACATTGCTCTTTAAAAAAAATTACAAGGAATGAAAACATCTCTTGTAATGGAAAAAAAGCATGACGGGACCTCTTAAATGAGATCTGGGGTCAAAAAGACCTCAGATCTCATATTTACACTAAAATGTAACAAAAAAAAAAAAATAATAAAAATGTAATTTGAAAAAATAAAAATGTCCCTTTAAGAACTATGGGCGGAAGTGACGTTTTGGCGTCGCTTCTCCCCTGCAATGGTATGGAGACAGGTGGGGGCCATCTTCCCCTCACTCAGCTCCATACCACAGAGGAGAGCGGATGGGATCGCTCCGGTAATCGGCGGAGAGCACCGGAGCGCGACAGGAGGGAGTGGATCCCTCTCCCGCCATCGATAAAAGTGATCTTGTGGCAAATCCGGCGCAGAGACCACTTTTATTCTAAAGCGGACCACCCTCTAAAGAAGAGGATAACGGGGATACTGCTCTTCAAAGTGCCGACATATAACGACAGCGGGCGGTCCATAATTGGTAAAAAAACCCACAGAGGTATACGTATTTGCTGTTCACTTATTCAATGCACCTATGTCATTGGTTCCAACTCATCAATTTAAAGGAAAATTCCACCCAAAAATTGCATCTCTTTCAGGGACTTACTGGTGATTTTTCTGTTTTAATTTCCAGGTAGGCACAACTGATGCAGTTATTATGGTCACTATCTGCCATTTGAGATTCATTCATTCATGTAGAATACAGCCAGAAAAGTAAGAAATGTCTACCGCAGGATATGTGAGACTCCATGATCCAGACCAAGGATTGGGAGATCTTGCAGGTGGATTGCTCATGAGATATAAGAAGAAGGTGGTAACTCAATGCTAAAAGTGGTTGTAAAGTTCAGACATGAATTATAAACAAAACCTATCCTTCTATAATGTGTCAATCCAGAAAACACACAGTGTCATTTCTGTCTGCTGCTTCATTCCTGGATCACTTCTGACAAGTTTTCCTGACACCCTGAGAAGAAAGTGTGATGGAGAGGGAGCTCCAGCACTTAGCCTGTGATTGACAGCCTCAGATCTGTTCCTGTGTGCTGTGTGATGGGGGGGGGGGGGGGGTTCCATCCCTACAATCAGCTCTCAGATCTCCCCTCACTAAGCTCTTAAGATTGTAACTTCAGCTCTCCGCCCCCTGCTTTCTGACAGCTCAGATAAGCATCATAAATTCTGCACTTTAAATGTAGAGAAGACAGCAGATAAACAGGTACAACTTATATAGGAGGATTTGTTTCATCTCTGCGGGCTTGATTTATTAATGCTAGAGAATGCAAAATCTGGTGCAGCTCTGCATATAAATCAATCAGCTTCCAGATTTTATTGTCAAAGCCTAATTTGCGGTTAGAAGCTAATTGGATGCCATGCACAGCTGCACCAGATTGTGCGCTCTTCAGTTTTAGTAAATCAACCCAAATGACAACATATAATAAATGTGATCCCTTTGATAATCAAAAGAATATGTATTGAACACTTAATGCAAATAATATATGAAAAGTGACAGAAAAAATAGAGTCCGTGACTTTAAGAGTGACTTCAAAAATCAACAGTCCTTACTGTAAAAAATTTTCACCGATAGTGATTGAAAACATCTCGTGAACAGAATCCACCACCTATATAGATATATGTTTACCAGAGGTAAGCTTTAATGTAGCTTATGCCAGAAATCCACTCTGTGGGGACACCAACATCGATCTCAGCATGGAGGGAGGATCACCCGGAACTCACCGACAGAGGGGCCAAATAATCAGCAATGGAAACCCAGGGAAATAAAAAATACATCCTCCATAGTGTGAATCCGTTTTAAGCAGTTTATTGAAAGAGATAAAAGTAGCGCACTTACTACAAATGACGAATAAAACAGTGTATAATAACAGTCAGCCGGCCGGCCTGCATACACCCGTTCACTGTGGGATGGAAACGATGACGTCAGCGTTGGAAGGCAGACGCGCTGACGTCATCATTTCCATCCCACAGTGAACGGGTGTATGCAGGCCGGCCGGCTGACTGTTATTATACGCTGTTTTATTCGTCATTTGTAGTAAGTGCGCTACTTTTATCTCTTTCAATAAACTGCTTAAAACGGATTCACACTATGGAGGATGTATTTTTTATTTCCCTGGGTTTCCATTGCTGATTATTTGGCCCCTCTGTCGGTGAGTTCCGGGTGATCCTCCCTCCATGCTGAGATCGATGTTGGTGTCCCCACAGAGTGGATTTCTGGCATAAGCTACATTAAAGCTTACCTCTGGTAAACATATATCTATATAGGTGGTGGATTCTGTTCACGAGATGTTTTCAATCACTATCGGTGGAAATTTTTTACAATAAGGACTGTTGATTTTTGAAGTCACTTTTAAAGTCACGGACTCTATTTTTTCTGTCACTTTTCATATATTATTTGCATTAAGTGTTCAATACATATTCTTTTGATTATCTAAGGGATCACATTTATTATGTGTTGTCATTTGGGTTTATAATTTAATTTAATAAGTTGAGTGTATCACATTATTTGAGGTATTTGTGAGTTCACTTCATTTTATAATTCTTTAGCGCGGTTCTTTTATATTGCTTTACCTATTGAATTCTTTGACCTGAGGATTAGGACTGCAGCTTGGGGGGTGTAGGGAAGCGCGGTAATTTTTTATATATAATTCTTTTAGTAAATCAACCCCTGTGTATTATCTGAGACTAGTCACCACACAGGGTATATGTAAGGGTTTCAACCACTTTAAGACAGCTATAATTAAAAAATGATGTTTGCTTAGCTTACAAATGTTCCCCATTTTTGGGGGAGACTGTGCCTCTTTTGAATAGACCTTCCGTCTACCCTCTTGTCCTTGTTCTTGTCCACTCAAATGTCCATGTTTTTGGCCTGACGTATAGACCTCTATAAATTGTATTTAACTACAAAAAGTCTAATGCCGCATACACATGACCGGACTTTCTGTCAGAAAAGGTCAGACGGAAACATTCCATCGGACATTCCGATCGTGTGGGCTTCATCGGACTTTTTCTTTCGAAAATTCTGACAGAGCTAGAATTAGAACATGTTTCAAATCTTTCCGATAAAATCAGTTCCTATCTTGAAAACCGCTTGTCTGTATGCTGTTCCGACGGACAAAAAAGGACGCAAGGGTAGCTATTGGCTACTGGCTATTGTACTTCCTTTTCCTAGTCCCATCGTACGTGTTGTACATCACTGCATTCTAAACGATCAGACTTTGCTGTGATCATGTGTAGGCAAGTCCGTTTCAGCGGAACTCCCTCGGAACTCTGTCGAAAAAACCGTCAGAGTTAATTCTGACAGAAAAACCGGTCGTGTGTACGCGGCATAATACTTCACTAAATTTTTTATACAACATATATTCTCGCATTTGTTACAAAAAAAAAACACAGATTACGGACAGTCAAACTAGTTTCTGGATTTGTATACCATGTTTCCTTTAAGCAGAAAAGACATCTCGCAACTATTAATTTCAGAAGGAGGTCAAAGCAATTGAAGGACCTACATTTCTCTAATAGTAGGCAAATACAGCAAATTAGAGCACCAGGAACCAGGCCCAGACTGGGACAAATAATAGGCCTGGGCATTTAAAATTGAGGGGGAAACACACGCACACAGCTTCACATAAATGCACCCCCCCTCTATTTACACGCACACCAACACACTCATATCCACATAAATGCCATTATCCTCCTCTTCTTCCTGCAAACTTTCTTCTCTCTAGCTTCCTAGAGAGAAGAAAGTTTGCAGGAAGAAGAGGAGGATATCGGCAGCAGAGGAGGACTCTATTAGGACACCCAGATCTCCCTTACCGCATGATGCGGAAAGAGGCCTGATACTCTTTGGGTTCTGGTGAGTTTAAACCCCTATGGTGTGCGTGAAGCACACGGTGGAAGAATTGTCTGGTGAAACGTGTACCCATCAACTGTCAATTTTGTAGTACACCAGTGTTCATTAGAGACTGTTTCTCACCTCTATCCAGCAACATTATCTTTTTCACCTTTATTTTTCATATGCGGTTGATGCCACATATTAGCCAGTCAGTGATTCACTGACAGGAGCGCCACTTTGATGTATATTTGTTACTGTCTTCCAGCTCCAATTTTTACATCGTTTGTTTATATGTATTTGGCTTTTTAAGTGGCTGCTGATAGAGATCATAATTTATTAATTTTATTTATATATATATATATATTTTTTATTTTGTTTTTTTATGACGTTAATGGTACTTTTTTTTTGTCCATTTGTTTTATTACCTGTTCCTTAATTATCCAATATTCCATAGCGCTGAGATAGGAGGAGTGTGGTAGGGCGAGTTCTGTCTTCCTTTATTTACATAAATGTCATTGTTCTCAATGGGGAGGCAGATGTAAACGGACATGTGTCCGTTTACACCCGTCTGCATCCGATCAGATAAAAACGTAAATGGACAAATAGTTTGTTTACATCCGACTGCCCCATACGGGTGAACCCACGGACCTGTCATTCGCATGCTCAGCAGGTATCAGCAGAGCAATCCCCCTATGAGCAGGCGGATCCGCTTGGTGGAGTTTGCCCATGGGAAAGGACCACAAAATAGGAAAAAGCAGTACGCTTGTTCTATCTTGATATCCTCAATGTCAATGATAATTTTTTCTGTGATCACCTCCACCCTCATTTCATCACACCTTTCTACCACAAGGCTAGCCATGGAAACAGAAAGTTATAGTTTGAACCTAGCCTTAAAGGGTACACATTTACTGGTGCAATCTTTATAGGGTATTATACCTGTGATAGTGTGCAGCATTAGTCATTCATGTCCTGGCTGTACACACAGTCTGACAAAGAAATCTAATGAAGAGTGAAGAGTGCACCAGTAAATGGATTCTCTTTAACTCCAAACTTTCTGTTTCAATGGCTGGCCTTGTGGTATGAAGGTGTATTAGGATGGGGGGGGGGGGGGGGGTGATCACAGACAAAATGATCATGATATTTCTTATCTGAGGGGTTTCATATATCCAGCCTCATAGAATCTTCACCCCTCATTGGGACTGGGGACTTTTACTTTTGTGGACTCCACTAAACTCCACAGTACAGTGTGAGATCAGGATGGGATGGGAAGGGAAGGTCAGGTGTTTGCAGCAGTGTTTGCCACCTCACCCTGTGTAGCTTTCCAGCGTTGGACTGTTAGATGCCGTCCCCACCCTGGACAATCGGTCCTGTCTCTCCCTATGGATCAGGGTCTGTGGGGACGTCTGCAGCTCGGTAACTCCTGAGTACATCTCCAGACTGTGCACGGTTGCCTGTCATCTCTAGTAGAGTGCAGACCGCTTGTTGTGAGGGGCTGTTTCATAAACTGGTGCGACCAGAAAGGTGTGGACTGCAATAGGGAAGACCAAACACATTTAAAGTATTAATAATAATAATATGATTTATTATGAGGATAAGTAATACACAAATATAAAAGCACCTCTGATGTGACAAACAATAAAATAAAACCAGCAACCAACCACAGTGACACACACAAATAACTACCAAAACCAAATGTATATAGAAGTGAAAGATACAATCCTAATCGTAAACAAGCCAGGGTCATACACAGGGGATTTAGCAGATGGGGGCAAGGAGCAAGACAGGACAGGAAGAAGGTAACAGGAGACAGGGGGAGAAGGCGGAAGGGATCAGGCTGCAGCAGGGCAGGAGTCCAGGAATGGATACAAGGTTCAGGATAACAGGATCACAGGTAACAGAATAGAGGAATACAGGAATACAGGTTTTTAGGATAGCAACACGGGTCAGGGCTGAAGGAACAATACCAAAGCAATGAGTGCAAGCATCTGCCGGGTATAAGTACACCTCCTACAATCAGTCTCATGTGATGCCTGATTGCAGGAGATAATGTTGGCTCCAGACTGCCGGGAGACACCCGCTGGTGGAAACCAGTACTGCGGCCCATAGATCTGACAGCGCCACTAGCAGGTGAATCCTTTCCTGACAGTATCCCACTCGAAGGAGCGACCTCCAGACACTCCAACTAGTTGTAGCTGCAAAAATTTAATGACATCAAGCCAGGTAGAGGGCAGGGGCATCTCAAGCTGGGCAGCGGGCAGAGGCACTTCAGCTGGGCAGCAGGCAGGGGCACCTCAAGCTGGGCAGTGGGCAGAGGCACCTCAAGCTGGACAGCGGGCAGAGGCACATCAAGCTGGTTAGCGGGCAGAGGCACATCAAGCTGAGCAGTGGGCAGAGGCACGTCAAGCTGAGCAGCAGGCAGAGGCACATCAGACGCTGGGCAGCGGCCAGAGACACAACAGACTGGATGGCAGGGGAACATCAGGCCGGACAGCGGACACTAGAATATCAGGCTGGACATCGGGCATCGGATCATCAGACTGGAAAGCAGGCACTGGAACATCAGGCCGGGCATCAGGAACTGGATCATCAAGCTGGACATTGGGCATCGGATCAGCAGAGTTCAATACATTTTTATAAAGTTTTCAAGATTTTGTTACAAACTTCTTAAATTACAAGATAGTAACAACAGATTTACATTTTTACCGTATAAAGATACAAACTTGACTGACTCAGTATAGATTCCAAAGAAGACAATAATCCAAATTATTACTGTTGAGATTATCAGTGCAGAAAGGGACAAAACTATCCAAATTATTTCTGTTAGACCAGCGAATTGCTGGGGGGAAAAGAAGGAAGAAAAAAGCCAGGTTTAAAAACCTTAATTAGCTTAAATTTTAGACCCCCTGGTTCCTACATTCTCCCCTTATCAACATGATAATTACATATTTAAAGGTTAGTATGGACTTTGGAAAAAACAAATACTCACCTCAATGCTGCAGCTGTTCCACGGCACATAACTGCCAATCGCTCAGCTCTGGGTTTTCCTAGAGTGACTGTCAGTCACTGCTCTCAGCTGTGCTCTTCCAGCACTTACTGGTTTGAAGAGCAGGGGAGGGGGCGAGCATTGCTGGCTCCACTTCTCCACTTCTCAGCCACATGCTGAGAGGCTGAGCCAACTGCCAACCAGGCAGCCAGGTGGATCCTGACAATATTGTTGGGATCCTTCCAGGGCCTGTAGCAGCAATAGCTTGCTATTAACTGACTCTGGGTCACAGGAGAGCAAAAATAAGTGCACTTCTGTGACCCACAAGAAAAGTATGGTAAAAAAGCTTTGGCCATATATCTCTTTTAAATAAAACATTTTTGTTTTCATTACATACATTTTATATCCAGTGATTTCTTTGCTGGATCTTTGTGCTTTGACAAAAGCTTCCTAAAAATATCATAGCACTTTGCCTCACTCCTCTTCCCAAATATCAGTATTTGCATACAGACTGACTGATGCTGAGCCTCCAGGATTTAGCTGAAATGCCATCAATGAAATGGGCAGACTGGGAATGGTAAGGCTTGGGAGGAAAGAACTACATAGTGATGACATCCTCTGGTCAGCAAATAAGGCAGGGTCTATATGACTTGCTAAAGGTTCTAATTCAAATTAGAGGGAGCTCAGAGTGTGCTGTGAAATTACAGTAATCTCTTTAAGTAAAGGAGTGCAATAGTGCAAGTCTAAACCTGGCCATAGATGCATTTTTTTTTTTGCGAGAGGGTTGACTGAAAAAAAATGAATGGATTCCCCAACATAAACATGCAAGGTAGATGGTGAAATCCTTCAGACAGCAGGACTCCTCCCGTGGTCAGAATACACTAATCAGCAGCCACAGCCAATTGGTGACATCCAGTTGATTGAGAACATTTTTTAACAGTCCCATTTGACAGATGTCGATTGTTAGATCAACTTCTGTTGAGCAGGAAGGGCCATAGATGGAACGAAATTCGGCCACTCCCTACTTAACCGACCAAATTATGATCCATCTATGGGTAGCTTTAAGTTTAGGAGTTACATTTAAATAATCTGAAACAGAAAAGATTATTACTAATCCTTTACATTAATAAGCACTATCTTAACATATACTATTCCCCTTTTTTTCCCTTCCACTTATAAGAAACATTCTATTTACCAGAACTATGGTAATCAAATAACTTAATCTACTGGATTACCATAAGACTTACGGTACTACTGGTACAGATATAATATAGACTAATGCCGCGTATGCACAACCGGACTTTCCGGCAGAAAAGGTCCGACGGAATCATTCCATCAGATATTCTGATCGTGTGTGGGCTTCATCTGACTTCTTCTTTCGAAAATTCTGACGGACCTACAAATAGAACATGTTTTAAATCTTTCCGACGGAATCAATTCCTATCGGGAAAACCGTTCGTCTGTATGCTATTCCGATGGACCAAAAATGACGCAAGGGCAGCTATTGGCTACTGGCTATTGAACTTTCTTTTTATAGTGCCGTCGTAGGTCATCGCGTTCTAAACGATCGGACTTTGGTGTGATCGTGTGTAGGCAAGTCTGTTTCAGCCGAACTCCATTGGAACTCCATCGGAAAAGCCTTTAGAGTTTATTCTGACGGAAAAAACGGTTGTGTGTATGCGGCATAACATGTTTTGCCTCCTTTATAACCTACTTTGTATTGTAATACATTCTCTTTATTATTTATTTACAATTCTGTTGTAAAGATTAAAACTGTTGTATAAATTGCATGCTTTATTTTGTATGTTTCAATTTCTATAATAAATCTTTATTGAGAAAAAAAAAAGTTTTACATGTGTAATTTCTTACAAATAGTTTTAAATGTTTTCATGAGAGTACAACTTTTTTATTACTTGTCCCTTTAGAGATAAAATAGCTAACAGATTAGATTGCTCAAACTTTTATGAAGCCCTGACCTATGATCCTTTGCTAGTGAAAAGGTTGATTATTCTATTTTGAGGCTTCCATCAAAAAGATTAATTAACACATTGGCACTAGCTGAATGGTTTATTGAGCATCTTTCCACTTCAAGAAGCAAAACAACGAAAACAGCATCCAGCAGCAAAGTCATTTTTCCCAATGTTAAGTGGATGTGATAAACATTCTGCTTTGTCTCCCAAGATAATTTCCTAAAAATGAATGTCTTTGGAGAAAAAAATTCAATGATCTTATACTGGCAATGAGACCACTGTTTTTCAATTGGGTTTACTTAATTACATGAAGTCTCATTTTAACAGGCAACAGCAATATAAAGAGTGGCATGAAATGAGCAGTGATGCTTAGTGAAGGAATTTGCTAAGATTTCACAGGGGGTTTAAACTACCGTAATTGTATTCTTTATGTATGTTGATAGGATAGGATACAGGAAAAATCAACCATAAAGAGGAGGCAGCTGTCATAAGTAGTTAGTGTAACTACAATCCACCAGCTCCTAATCAAAAAGTGGAATTATTACGCTATGGACATAAAACACACACACACAAGACATATGCAAATATACATATGCAGACATAAGTCAATGCACTCTTAAGGTTGAACTCCAGCTAAATACACAGTTTATATACATTTTTGTGGGCTGTATTTGTATTTTTTTCAACTACATTTGTGATACAAAAACAACGCTATGAACCTGGAAATTAATGATTCTTCCAAATAATATTATTGTTTATTACTATAAAAGCTTTATATAGGGCAAACAGGCTACGTAGTACTTTACAAAATAAAAGGGAGACAGTACAGTTACAATACAATAAAATACAAGAGGGTTAGGACGGCCCTGCTCATAAGAGCTTACAATCTAATAGGGTGGGGCAAGTGGTTAAAAAGGTTGTAACTGTGGGGCATGAGCTGATGGAAGCGATAAAAGATTAGTTGGAGGCGTTATAGGCTTCCCTGAAGAGATGAGTTTTCAGGGACCGCCTAAAGGCAGCCAGAGTAGGAGATACCGTCAGTAATACAGATTGCGGTAAAGAGTTCCAGAGGATGGGAGAGACTCTGGAGAAATCCTGGATACGAGAATGGGAGGAGTAGACAAGGGAACTTGAGAGCAGGAGGTCTTGAGAGGAGCAGAGAGGATGATTTGGGTGATATTTAGAGACAAGATTGGTGGTGTAGCTCAGGGCAGAGCTGTGAATGGCTTTGTATATTGTTAGTATTTTTAATATAACCTGTGTAGGTGAATATAAAAACAATTAACTTTAAGCCCTATTAATTGTTTTTGTACCCCTATGTATGGTATCAGCTGCCACTTAAAAAGTGTAAATTCTACACTTTAGATGTAGTAAATCAAAATTTACAGGTGGCGCTATACTCTCTAATTATAATTATTTGTACGAATTAATGCTGCAATACAACATCAGAAACAATACATTAAAAAAAACTTAAATCAAACCATATAAGGCTTGTAAACAATATATTTTAATAATGTTCAAAATTTCTTAGTGATGAAAAATTTGTGCATATACAGTACAAGATTTCACTTGGAATTATATTAAACAAAAACTATCATGTGCCCATATGAAATAAGTTCATCTTCATGCTCCTCTTCATGCTCCTCCACAATTGTGACACCTCTTTCACGCAGTGTATTAAGAGAGAAATGCTCACTTACCAGAACAAAAAGACCCGCTTATAATAGGCTGGTCAATATTAGACATGTGCAATTCGTTTCATTCCGAATTTGTTTCTTAACGAATTTCAACAAATTCGGTAATTCGGAAATATCCGAATCAATGAAAACCCGTTTAACGATTTTTTCTGAATATTCGTAAATTCGAATATTTGTAAATTTGTGCATTCGTAAATGCGTACATTCGAACATTCATAAATTTGTGCATTCATAAATGCGTACATTCATAAGTTCGTACATTTGTACATTTGTACATTCGTAAATTCGTACATTCGTAAATTCGGAAATTAGTGAATTCGTAAATTTGTAAATTCGGAAATCTGAAATAATAATTAACTAATAATAACTTAACTATTACTAACTATTAAATTATAGGTATTGTAATTTCCTTTCAAATTTGGCTGTTAGTGAACATAACACATACAAATTTATCTGAAGTTATGAATTATCCGAAATAATGAATGCCGTATCCAAACGAATGGAACGTAATGAATTAATAATAATAAATGACAATAATAATAGAAACTTTTTATTAATATTATTTATTATTAATGTGTTCCGTTCCATTTGTTTAGATGCAGCATTCGTTATTTCGGATTATTCGTAACTTTGGATAAATTTGTATTTGTTACGTTCACTAACAGCCAAATTTGAAAGGGAATTACAATACCTATAATTTAATAGTTAGTTACTATGTCAGATCTTCGAATTTTTGGGTTTTTGGATTTTCAAATTTCGAATTTACAAATTTCCGAATTTTCTAATTTACAAATGTACGAATTTAGGAACATACGAATTTTCTAATTTATGAATGTATGAATTTACGAATGTGTGAATGTACGAATTTCCGAATGTCCGAATGTATGAATTTATGAATATACGAATGTATGAATGTGCGAATGTACGCATTTACGAATGTATGAATGTACGAATTGTGATCATAACGAATGACTCGAAAAACGAAAAAAAAATAAACGAATGAAATGAAAACGAACAAATTTTTTGGCAGTGCACATGTCTAGTCAATATGCGCTCTTGATGTTATATACAGTATCTCACAAAAGTGAGTACACCCCTCAGATTTTGGTAAATATATTATTATATCTTTTCATGTGACAACACTGAAGAAATTACAGTTTGCTACAATGTAAAGTAGTGAGTGTACAGCTTGTATAACAGTGTAAATTTGCTGTCCCCTCAAAATAACTCAAAGCACAGCCATTAATGTCTAAACCGCTGGCAACAAAAGTGAGTACACCCCTAAGTGAGAATGTCCAAATTGGGCCCAATTAGCTATTTTCCCTCCCCGGTGTCATGTGACTCATTAGTGCTACAAGGTCTCAGGTGTGAATGGGGAGCAGGTGTGTTCAATGTTATCGCTCTTACTCTCTCATACTGGTCACTGGACATTCAACATGGCACCTCATGGTAAAGAACTCTCTGAGGATCTGAAAAAAAAAATTGTTGCTCCACATAAAGATGGCCTAGGCTATAAAAAGATTGCCAAGACCCTGAAACTGAGCTGCAGCACGGTGGCCAAGACCATACAATGGTTTAACAGGACAGGTTTCACTCAGAACAGACCTCACCATGGTCAACCAAAGAAGTTGAGTGTACATGCTCAGCGTCATATACAGAGGTTGTCTTTGGGAAAAAGACGTATGAGTGCTGCCGGCATAGCTGCAGAGGTTGAAGAGGTGGGGGGTCAGCCTGTCAGTGCTCAGACTATACGCCGCACACTGCATAAAATTGGTCTGCATGGCTGTCATCCCAGAAGAAAGCCTCTTCTAAAGATGATCCACCAAAAATCCCAAAAACTGTTTTCTGAAGACAAGCAGACTAAGAACATGAATTACTGGAACCATGTTGTCAGGAAAGGCTTCCTTTGCTGGTGGCGCTGTCAGATCTATGGGTCGCAGTACTTGTGTCCACCAGTGGGTTCCTCCCTGCAGTCTGGAGCCAACATCATCTCCTGCAATCAGGCGTCATGAGACCGATTGCAGGAGGTGTACTTATACCCGGCAGATGCTTGCACTCTTCACCTTGTTTTTGTTCCTTGAGCCCTGACCCGTGGTTGCTATCCTGAAACCTGTATCCTGTGATCCTGTACCCTCTATCCATTCCTGGACTCTTGCCCTGCAGCCTGATCCCTTCCACCTTCTTTCCCTGTTTCCTGTTACCTTCTCCCTGTCCTGTCTTGCTCCTTGCTCCCATCTGCTTAATTTCCCATGTATAACCCTGGCTTTTTTATGATTTGGATTGTATCTTTCACTTGTATATACATTTTGTTTGGGTGGTCATTTGTGTGAGTTACTGTGGTTGGTTTCTGGTTTATTTTATCGTTTGTCACATCAGAGGTGCGTTTACTTTGGTGTATTACTTATCCTCATAATATATCATATTATTATTAATACTATACATGCATTTGGTCTTCCCTATCGCAGTCCACACATTTCTGGTCACACCAGTTTATGACAGAATACCAAGGCCATTCCTGACCAGAAGTGGCTGCACAGAGGAGCCATCTTGGTTCTGCTGTTTTTTGCTAAAATGCATTCAGAAGTAGTTGTCTATCTTTCTTCACTGGTGACGGAGGGAATAAGTATTGTTGTCAGGTATTGAAGGAGTGGGCCAGGGATCAACTATTATGCCCCGTACACACGGTCGGACTTTGTTCGGACATTCCGACAACAAAATCCTAGGATTTTTTCCGACGGATGTTGGCTCAAACTTGTCTTGCATACACACGGTCACACAAAGTTGTCGGAAAATCCGATCGTTCTGAACGCGGTGACGTAAAACACGTACGTCGGGACTATAAACGGGGCAGTGGCCAATAGCTTTCATCTCTTTATTTATTCTGAGCATGCGTGGCACTTTGTCCGTCGGCTTTGTGTACACACGATCGGAATTTCCGACAACGGATTTTGTTGTCGGAAAATTTTATCTCCTGCTCTCCAACTTTGTGTGTCGGAAAATCCGATGGAAAATGTCCGATGGAGCCCACACACGGTCGGAATTTCCGACAACACGCTCCGATCGGACATTTTCAATCGGAAAATCCGACCGTGTGTACGGGGCATTAGAGTGTATCCGTCTTGACCATCCTCTAGTTGATCAGGGCAGTATGCTGTTTGAAAACGTTCAGCCTTTGATTCAGGTGTGTGCAGAGCTAGCTTTGTCTAGTATTCCTAACGGCAGTGATGACTTTTCTCCCCCCTTCAGTATGGCTCAGGTAGAATCATTAGTGTGCCTCTTGGAGGATGACTCTGCATATTTCTTTGAGCACTATTCAGCATGTTCCCAACAGGTGCAAGTGGAGTGTCTTAATGCAGTGCAGTCTTTTGTTAGACAGGCAGCATGTAAACTGAATTTTGTTCAGCTATTACTACAAGCATGGTCAGTTATATTACACTCAGCCTCAGTCAGCTTGCAACAACCCATTCCTGCTGCCAGACACCTACCTGCTCAAGTGTCTCTCTCTCCATCACCCACGGCAACCACAGTCACAGCCCAATATACCCCGCTACCAACTAAATATCAGTATCCTGTTTCCATATGCTGCACCTATCCTGCCTCCTCTCTACTGCCTGCAGCAGTTCCACAAAGATCTCTCTTAGTAACTGCTTCCTCTTTCTTACCATGCTCAAACTCTTCTCTTCCATCAGCTGCACCCCCTATTTCCAGCCCTGCAGTCACCTGCAAGGCTTCAGTGGCTAAAACTAAAAAGAAATGAAAGTTTTTTCCAACCCGTACATTCCTGCCATTTTCTAATCTTGTCTCCACACCAGCCGATCTGCTCCAGCCTGCTTCCACACCAGCCGATCTGCTCCAGTCTGCTTCCACGCCAGCTGATCTGCTCCAGCCTGCCTCCACACCAGCCGATCTGCTCCAGCCTGCCTCCACACCAGCCAATCTTCTCCAGCCTGCTTCTATACCAGCTGATCTCATTCCAGCCTGCTTCCACACCAGCCAATCTGCCCCAGCCTGCCTTTTGCCAGCCAATCTGCTCCAGCCTGCTTCCACACCAGCCAATCTGCTCCAGCCTGCTTCCATGCCAGCTGATCTGCTCCAGCCTGCCTTCATGCCAGCTGATCTGCTCCAACCTGCCTCCACACCAGCTGATCTGCTCCAGTCTGCCTCCATGCCAGCCGGCTGATCTGCTCCAGTCTGCCCTCTTGCCAGCTGATCTGCTCCAGTCTGCCTCCATGCCAGCCGATCTGCTCCAGTCTGCCTCCATGCCAGCCGATCTGCTCAAGTCTGCCTCCATGCCAGCCGATCCACTCCAACCTGCCTCCATGATTGCCAATGGGGTTAGGCTACCCTCTAATGGTCCTGAACCTGATGATCCACTTAACCCTGCCAACCTCCTGCCTGCTGTCTGGCCTGATTCTCCAGTATTTGCTGTTCAGCCTGATGTTTCACTGCCCACGGTCCACCCTGATGTTCCATTGCCCATGGTCCAGCCTGATGTTTCAGTGCCCATGGCCCCAACTGATGTTCCGGTGCCCATGTTCCAGCCTGATGTTCCGGTGCCCATGGTGCAGCCTGAAGTTCTGGTGCCCACAGTCCAGCCTGAAGTTCCAGTGCCCACGGTCCAGCCTGGCGTTCCGGTGCCCACGGTCCAGCCTGAAGTTCCGGCATCCGCGGTCCAGCCTGATGTTCCAGTGCCTGTTTCCCAGCCTGCTGAGCCGTGCCTGTTTCCCAGCCTGCTGAGCCATCCCAGTTTCCCAGCCTGCTGAGCCGGTGCCCAATTCCCAGCCTGCTGTGCTGGTGCACATTTCCTAGCCTGCTGTGCCAGTGGATGTCACCCAGCCTGATGTGCCGGTGCCCATCACCCAGTCGGCTGGGATGATGCCCGTCGCCCAGCTTGCAGAGTTGATGCCCATTGCCCAGTCTGATGATCTGATGCCCGATGTCCAGCTTGAGGATCCAGTTCCTGTCTCCCGGCCTGATGTTCCAGTGTCCGCTGTCTGGCCTGCTGTTCCAGTGCCCGTTGTCCAGCCTGATGTTCCAATGTCTGCTGCCCAGTCTGATGATCTGATGCCCGATGTCTGGCCTGATGATCCAGTTCCTGATGCCCGGCCTGATGATCCAGTTCCTGATGCCCAGCCTGATGATCCAGTTCCTGATGCCGGCCTGATGTTCCAGTGCCCGCTGTTCAGCCTGATGTTCCAGCGCCTGCTATCCAGTCGGATGATCCGATGCCTGATGTCCAGCTTGATGTGCCTCTGCCTGTTGCCCAGCTTGACGTGCCTCTACCCATTGCCCACCTTGACGTGCCTCTACCCATTGCCCAGCTTGACGTGCCTCTGCCCAGCTTAATGTGCCACTACCCGCTGCCCAGCTTGATGTGCCTCTGCCCGCTGCCCAGCTTGATGTGCCTCTGCCTGCTGCCCATCTTGATGTGCCTCTGCCCGCTGCCCAGCTTAATGTGCCTCTGCCCCCTGCCCAGCTTGATGTGCCTATGCCCCCTGTCCATCTTGATATACCTCTTCCCGTTGGCCAGCTTGATGTGCCTCTGCCCGCTGTCCATCTTGATGTGCCTCTGCCTGCTGCCCATCTTGATGTGCCTCTGCCCGCTGCCCAGCTTGATGTGCCTCTGCCCGCTGCCCAGCTTAAATGGCCTCTGCCCGCTGCCCAGCTTGATGTGCCTCTGCCCGCTGTCCAGCTTGATGTGCCTCTGCCCGCTGTCCAGCTTGATGTGCCTCTGCCCGCTGTCCAGCTTGATGTGCCTCTGCCCGCTGCCCAGCTTGATGTCATGGAATTTTTGCAGTTACAACTAGTTGGAGCTTCCGGAGGCCACTCCTTTGAGGGGGGGTACTGTCAGGAAAGGCTTCACCTGCTGGTGGCACTGTCAGATCTATGGGCCGCAGTACTTCTACATATTTTTGGTAAAAAAATTGCAATAAGCGTATATTGATTTGTTTGCACAAAAGTTATAGCGTCTACAATATAGGAGATAGTTTTATGGCATTTTTATTAATTTTTTTTTTTTTACTATTAATGGCGGCGATCAGCGATTTTTATCGTGACTGCGGCATTATGGAGGACACGTTGGACAATTTTGACACATTTTTGGGACTATTGGCATTAATACAGCGATCAGTGCGATTAAAAATGCACTGATTACTGTAAAAATTTCACTGGCAGTGAAGGGGTTAACACTAGGGTGCAGTGAAGGGGTTAATGTGTGTCCTAGGAAGTGTTCTAACTGAAGGGGGATGTGGACAGTGCAGGGAAACTGTGTACGAACAGAGGATCTGCCAGTTCTCCCCTCAGAGAACCGGCAACTGTGTGTATACGCACGCGCCCCCTAGTGGCCGCAGGGCAAAGCGACATTACATAACGTCGTTTGGCCCAGCCGTGCCATTCTGCTGCAGTACAACTGCGGCGGCTGGTCGGCATGTGGTTATACAACATTTGTGTATCAAATCAAGTTATGTTTGGCATCATTAAGCAATCACTGAGAGTTATGCGAATGGCAAGGATCGAATATTTTTCAGTTGAATGTAAATGTTACTGTTGTAAAGAAATTGAATGTTTTTGGTAGTATATGAACAATTGTTTAAAGGGTAACTCCACTTTCGTGGGGGAAAAAATTGCAAATAAAGAAGAAATAATATAGCCCATATAATTGTGACACTAATCATTTGTAATTGAATGTTATGATAAATGTTATTACGATACTAATCATTTTGTAATTGAATGTTATTAAAAACTATCTTTCCTTTTCAATCTGCAGCCAATGTAATTTTCTGGGAATATATTGCAATATGGCTACCTGGAGTTTTCTGTACACAGAATGTGTACTGTGTACTGACCACTCCCCAGAAACATAATTTCCTGCTTGTGTGATTGGCTCACCAATTTTCCCAGAAGTCTAACTAAGACACAAGTCAGATTTCATGCATCCCTTGCAACAAAAATGTCATTTTTTGAGAGATACTTTCAAAAGGAAGACGTCTAAAGGGATGCAGGCCCAGCAGATTTCCTCATTAGTGTCCAGTAGCTCCACACCTGAGAGTTAATTATGAAACCACTCCCATTAGACCTACTCAGAAAAGGGGCACAGAGAAACACACAGGGATTTCTTCAGAATAACAAAATGTAGGAATCTGCAACAAAGTTTGTTATAATCCTTTCAATATACATAGATCACCCAGGGGGGGAATGTTTTTTTCTCAACAAAAGTGGAGTTAAGCTTTAAGGTTGAATGTAGAATAAATCAAATGTTTGAGTTAAGTGGATATGTGAACATTGCTGTGGTATGAATGCAAAATCAAATGTTGGTGGCATATGAAAGTTAATTTAAGGTCAAATATCACAAAACTGAATGTCACAGAATCAAATGATTGTATTATGTGGGTATACCAATATTTGCTCATCTGAGAATGGAAAACAAATGTGCTAGTTTGAATGTGTTCATCTGCTAGTCCTAAATCAAATCTTGTTCTCATTCCTTTCATATACATGGCCGATTGTCCTTGTTTTGTATTTGAAAACAATGAATGTATTGGTCCCTTGTGTGTTGATTGTTGTATGATGAGATAAGGATCAACCACTCTTTATAGTGATAAAGCATACTGTTGTGTAACTCCACGTGTAGCTTTAAGGCATCCCCAAGCATGCTATTAAATTAATCTGTGTATTTTCAATGTTTATATTTGAAAACAATGAACGTATTAGTCCCTTGTGTCTTAAATGTTGTCTGATTAAAAAAAAAATCAATGGTATATGAGAATTTTCTACTAGCATTAGCCGTCAAAACATAAATTATGTAATGTCTCATACATAGGTCCTCAAGGCAGAAGCAAACTTAATTACTGGGGTGAGATTTTGCAATAATCTGCAAATATGCACATCATTGTTGATTACAGCACATCTAATGAGTGTCCTTCTGTGCTGTACTCCAACTATGGGAACAGCACATTTTATCCCCTGCTGCTGCCATTTTCACTGCCACTTATTCCAGGGTCTCATGCTGATCTTCTTAGGTCATTGGGCGCCCACTAATGATGTAATTCCTGTGCATGCAGACAGAATTTGGATTTTACTTCCCAACCGACCCATGCCTCCATTAGTATACACTGCACAGTGTACAAAAAAATAAAATTACTGGGGAAAATAGCAAAAAGTTTTTTGCAGAAGAGACCTCTTCTGCCAAAAATTGCACCCCCCTAGCATTTTTTTCTGCATCAATTCTGCAATTTCTGTCTTGGAGTGTCAGGTTAACTACATGCAGCAATGTCAGTCCTGTAAGAACGACTATAAAATTGGGTATACCCAGCTTTTGCTGAATAGCTACGTTAGTAACATCAATAACATTTGAATAAAGATGTGAAAGACAACATGCTGGGTTGGATTTTTAAAATACTCTTAATTTACTTGCCAAAATAAAAAAATACACCCCTACAACCCCCCCCCCCCCAAAAAAAAAACAAAAAGTTAAAGAGCAGCCTTCCCATGTTTGAAGTTCCTCACTTCCATATATGCCCTAGAGTTCTGCCATCCACTGGTGCCTTTCTTCAGGGTCAACCTCCGGAGAACTCTCTCCAAACATAGCAACAACCTGGCAAAGAACTGTTTGGATCCATTTCAGTTGATTGCCATTGTGGGGAGCATGAAGTTCCTTTTATCTCTCCTGCCTACAAAGATCCTTCTCCATAGGCACGTGGTGCTGGTTCTGCAGCCGAACATGGAGGTCCAAAGAGAACTGTGACACCATTGATCTTGGACCTACAGAAAGCGGCTTATATTCACAAACTTTGGGTTAATCTTCATGTTGCTTCTCCACCAGTTCCAGTTGTAGAATAAAGATGGGACCCGTGAATGAAATACAAATTACAAAAGACATTCAATAATCAGTTTCACCTTAACACTATCCAGACTGTAGTTTTCAACATCCTCTATATGCAGGCAGTTTTGACAGTTTACCATTGGATGTAAATAGACTAGACAACACCTTCACAGTCTGTTATGAAAGGGCATAGGCTACATATTAATTTCCTATGGTAAAATCTGTTTTGTGTTAACATGTCACTCTTAGCTGTAAGTGTTAGCTAAGCTTTTATATGGTTGGTTAGACACATAAAATGTAACACACAAAGCACATAGTATAAAAACAGCTACCCTTTTCTGAGGTTTGGTAATGCAGTGCAATGTGTTACGATAATGCTTGCAGGGAGGTTTCTGAGCTACTGTCTCTGTTTTCTATTGAAAAAATGCCTTCTTTACCTTATTTCGCAGCATCTCCCGGTGCTCACCTGACCAGCCGGCTCTCTCCTTTCCCCATCTGACAGTTGCAGCGGGCGGGCTGAGATTCTACCACTGACGTCTGTCAAGATGAGAGGAGGAAAGGAGAGAGAGGGCTGGTCACATGATCCCTGGGAGACGCTGTCAAATACGGTAGAGAAGGCATTTTTTTTTATAAAACATACAGACAGGAGCACCTGTCATTAGGATGTAGAGAGGATTATATAGGACAATAAAAGTAATTTTAGCAGCAGGAGGGGAGGGGGCGGGCACTGACACAGGAACAGACAGGCAGGGAGGGAGGGGGAGAGGATAGAGGAGAGATCAGAAGACAGATCAGGGCTACGGCTGATGGAGGCACGTAAACTGACCACAGTGACAGGGCTCAGCAGCCATGATATACCATGATCAGTTTACAGGGGGGAGAGTAAGGCCAGGCAGGATCAGCTAGGCTTTTTAAGTGATACGGGGGGGGGCAAGTTAAACAGCACAAGCACTGTGCTGTATAACATGCTTTAAAGGAACAGGATCTTTTTTTTTTGGGTTAACAAATGCTTTAACCACTTATCAACCGGCCCATAGCCGAATGACGGCTGCAGGGCGGTTGGATAACTCTGGGAGGGCGTACTATGACGTCCTCCCAGAATTCCCCTCTCGCGCGCCCCCTGGGGCGCGCACTCGAACACATCCGTGACCGCCGGGTCCAGAGGACCCGGCGCATCACGGATCCCGGTAAATGGCCGCTGATCGCGGCCGTTTACCATGTGATCGCGCCGTCAAATGACGGCGCGATCACATGTAAACAGACTGATGACGCCGGTTCCTCTCCTCCCCCTCTCCTCCCCGCCTGTGTACCGATCGGTACACAGTGACCGGAGAGGCGGATGGATGGATGTCTGCAGCGCTGTGGGCTGTATGTGTAGTGCCCATAGCGCTGCACAGAGACATCCAGGCATCCATCCATCCCTGCTCAGCCATCCCTAACGCTGCAATGCTGTGCAATACTCTGCAATACCCCCACAATACTCTGCAACACCCCCACAATACTCTGCAATACCCCCACAATACTCTGCAATACCCCCACAATATCTGCAATGCTGTGCAATACTCTGCAATACCCCCACAATACTCTGCAATGCCCCCGCCATACTCTGCAATACCCCCACAATACTCTGCAATGCCCCCGCCATACTCTGCAATACCCCCACAATACTCTGCAATACCCCCACAATACTCTGCAATACCCCCACAATACTCTGCAATGCCCCCGCCATACTCAGCAATACCCCCACAATACTCAGCAATGCCCCCGCCATACTCTGCAATACCCCCACAATACTCTGCAATACCCCCACAATACTCTGCAATACCCCCACAATACTCTGCAATGCTGTGCAGTACTCTGCAATACCCCCACAATACTCTGCAATACCCCCACAATATCTGCAATACCCCCACAATACTCTGCAATACCCCCACAATACTCTGCAATACCCCCACAATATCTGCAATGCTGTGCAATACTCTGCAATACCACCACAATACTCTGCAATACCCCCACAATACTCTGCAATACCCCCACAATACTCTGCAATACCCCCACAATACTCTGCAATGCTGTGCAGTACTCTGCAATACCCCCACAATACTCTGCAATACCCCCACAATACTCTGCAATGCCCCCACAATACTCTGCAATGCTGTGCAGTACTCTGCAATACCCCCACAATACTCTGCAATACCCCCACAATACTCTGCAATACCCCCACAATACTCTGCAATGCCCCCACAATACTCTGCAATGCCCCCGCCATACTCTGCAATGCCCCCGCCATACTCTGCAATGCCCCCACAATACTCTGCAATGCTGTGCAATACTCTGCAATTCCCCCGCAATACTCTGCAATGCCCCCGCCATACTCTGCAATGCCCCCGCCATACCCTGCCATGCCCCCGCCATACCCTGCCATGCCCCCGCCATACTCTGCCATGCCCCGCCATACCCCGCCATACTCCGCAATACCCCGCCATACTCCGCCATACTCCGCCATACTCCGCAATACCCCGCCATACTCCGCAATAACCCGCCATACTCCGCAATACCCTGCAATACCCCGCCATACTCCGCAATACCCCGCCATACCCCGCCATACTCCGCCATACTCCGCCATACCCCGCCATACCCCGCCATACTCCGCAATACCCCGCCATACCCCGCCATACTCCGCCATACTCCGCCATACTCCGCCATACTCCGCCATACTCCGCCATACCCCGCCATACCCTGCCATGCTGAGCCATGCTCAGCTGTACTCGGCCTCTGTATGTGGCCAGGCTGTGGAAGTCTCACACATGTGGTATCGCCGTACTCAGGAGGAGTAGGAGAATCTATTTTGGGGTGTCATTTTTGGAATGTACATGTTATGTGGTAGAAATATTGTATAAATGGACAACTTTGTGTTAAAAAAAAAAATGCGTTTTAACCACTTCCCGCCCACCGGCCGTCATACAACGTCCTTGACTTTGTGCGGAGATATCTGAATGATGGTTGCAGCTACAGGCATCATTCAGATATCGGCTTTTTCAGCCGGCGATTCCCTACACCATAAGAATGATCATAGCAGCTGTTCCACTGCTTGATCGTTCTTACGGGAGGCGAGAGGGGATGTCCCCCCCTCCCGCGCTTCTACCGACTCACCGCTACGATCGAAGCCAGGATCGTTTTTTTTTTTTTTTTTTTTTATTTCAGGCTTCCCAGCCTAGAGGTGAGATGTGGGGTCTTATTGACCCCATATCTCACTGTAAAGAGGACCTGTCATGCCATATTCCTATTACAAGGATGTTTATATTCCTTGTAATAGGAATAAAAGTGGTCAAATTTTTTTTTTTTTGGAAAAAAGCATCAAACTAAAATAAATAAAGTAAAATGAACAATAAAAAAAAAAAAAAAAATTTTAAAGCGCCCCTGTCCCTGCGTGCTCGCATGCAGAAGCGAACGCATACGTAAGTCCCGCCCACATATGAAAACCGTGTTCAAACCACACATGTGAGGTATCGCTGCGATCGGTAGAGCGAGAGTAATAATTTTGGCCCTAGACCTCCTCTGTAACTCAAAACATGTAACCAGTAAAAAATTTTAAAGCGTCGCCTATGGGGATTTTTGAGTAGCAAAGTTTGGCGCCATTCCACAAGCGCGTGCAATTTTGAAAGGTGACATGTTGGGTATCTATTTACTCAGTATAACTTCATCTTTCACATTATGCAAAAACATTAGGCTAACTTTACTGTTTTGGTTTTTGTAAAGCACAAAACAGTTTTTTTCCCAAAAAAAACGCGTTAAAAAAATTGCTGCGCAAATACCGTGCGAGATAAAAAGTTGCAACGACCGCCATTGTATTCTCTAGGGTCTTTGCTAAAAAAACATTTATAATGTTTTGGGGTTCTATGTAATTTTCTAGCTAATAAATGATGATTTTTACATGTAGGAGAGAAATGTCAGAATTGGCCTGGAAGCTACAGAACGCCTGAAGGTGCTCCCCTGCATGTTGGGCCTCTGTATGTGGCCACGCTGTGTAAAAGTCTCACACATGTGGTATCACCATACTCGGGAGTAATAGCAGAATGTGTTTTGGGGTGTAATTTGTGGTATGCATATGTGGTGTGTGAGAAATAACCTGCTAATTTGACAATTTTGTGGGAAAAAAAAAAAGTAAAAAAAAAACCTTGATTTTGCAAAGAATTGTGGGAAAAAATGACAACTTCAAAAATCTCACCATGCATCTTTCTAAATACCTTGGAATGTCTTCTTTCCAAAAAGGTATCATTTGGGGGGTATTTGTACTTTTCTGGCATGTTAGGGTCTCAAGAAATTAGATAGGCCGTCAGTACTTCAGGTGTGATCAATTTTCAAATATTCGCACCATAGCTTTTGGACTCTATAACTTTCACAAAGACCAAATAATATCCACCGATTTGAGTTAATTTTACCAAAGATATGTAGCGGTATAAATTTTGGCCAAAATATATGAAGAAAAATTACTAGTTTGCAAAATATTATAACAGAAATGAAGAAAAATGCATTTTTTTACAGATTTTTCGGTCTTTTTTCTTTTACGGCGCAAAAAATAAAGAACCCAGCGGTGATTAAATACCACCAAAAGAAAGCTCCATTTGTGTGAAAAAAAGGACAAAAATTTCATATAGATACAGTGTTGCATGGCTGAGTAATTGTCATTCAAAATGTGAGAGCACCAAAAGCTGAAAATTGGTCTGGTTATTAAGGGGGTTTAAGTGCCCAGTTGTCAAGTGGTTAATACTGGGACCTCTCAGATCTGGATGTGGCTCCCTCTCGAGAAGCCTCGCCAGATACCTGCTCTGCTGACTCAGTCAGTAGACTCTAACAAAACTAATATCAAGACTAATATAAATGAGAAGAAATGTTGAAGAATTATCAATCTCACAAAGCAATCCGAATACATTTATACATGTAATTTTAGTCAGTGTCTTCACTAGGAAATGCGTTAACCCCCAATTACTAGGAACTGAGATGCGCCTTAGTCTAGCTGGTCAGTATGCCTAAAAGAGGGAGTACCCTGAATGTATGTATGAAATGTGTATGAAAATTAAAGTTTTGGGAAATGGGTGGGTGGGAGCCAGGAAGATGAGCCGATGCAGGATTTAACAGAGGAGGAGGGTTATATACAGGAAAAGCCATCACATAACTGATGTCTTCAGGGCAACTGCAAAGGTAAAGTGTCATGAACCTGCAAAAATATTCCAGCCCATGGTATAAGCCTTCAGTGTATTGCTGGATAATGAACTATTAGCCAGATCGATCGCCTGTGTCCAGAATGTGACTAACCCATGACCATCAGGGGTGCTTCCAGGTGCTGTAAGAAAAATTGTGGGAGATTAAGTTGAGACAATGCATCGGCTGCGCCATTGTGAGAAGGGACCCCGATCTACCTTGATCAATGATCTTGGCTGTGCCCAAATTGTCTGTAAAGAAAATCACTGATTTCCCTGACCAAACTGGTCCCCATGTGACTGCTGCTGCCAGTATTGGGTAAATTTCGAACAATGTCAAAGTATGAGCAAACTTGGGCAGACTAAATACTTTCGGGATCCAACAGCTGGCCAACCATTCCCATCCAAAAATGGCTGAAAAACCGACTGAGGCAGTGGCATCTTATAACACTGTGGGAGACTTGCTCAGTGATTGTGGAATGAGCATGGAAATGCCATTCCAGTCACACAAGAACTGGCCCCATGTGATTAGGTCGGCTCGTGGATCTTCTTGTAACCCGACGACCACGTCAGAGTCCAGATACAGGGGTAGGAGGGCCAGTAACCTGGAAACAAAAGATCTACCCTGTGAAATGATTCTCATGGCATGATTCAGCATCCCCAAAAGTGACTGTTATGCCGCGAGTTCTGACGGAGTTCCGCTGAAACGGACTTGAGTACACACGATCACACCAAAGTCCGATCATTTATAACGTGGTGACGTACAGCACGTACGACGGGACTAGAAAAAGGAAGTTAAATAGCCAGTAGCCAATAGTTGCCCTTACGTCGTTTTTGGTCCGTTGGAATAGCATGCAGACTAACGGTTTTCCCGATAGGAATTGATTCCGTCAGAAAGATTTAAAACATTTTC
Organism: Lithobates clamitans; assembly: GCA_037952925.1. NCBI lineage: Eukaryota > Metazoa > Chordata > Amphibia > Anura > Ranidae > Lithobates > Lithobates clamitans. The sequence goes on along the minus strand of JBBGZY010000592.1, from coordinate 1,292,060 downwards.
TATTTCTAGGTCCGTCAGAATTTTCAAAAGAAAAAGTCAGATGAAGCCCACACACGATCGGAATATCCAATGAAATGATTCTGTCGGACCTTTTCTGCTGGAAAGTCCGGTCGTGTATGTACGTGGCATTTTTTTTTTTTTTTTAACAGACTGGGGACCGGACAAAAAGATGAATAGTCTGACGTATCCTTACCAGCTTCTCCCTGGGCAGACTTGCAATCATGAGATTAGAGTTGAGAGTGATGCCCAAAAAATTGACGACGTTACACTTTATGGGCAGCCAACGGGACATTTAACTCAGAAAACAGCCCTGTAAGAGACTGCAGATCCCTGGGGGGATAACCAAGGAATTCTAACAGCTAGACATGTGCACACTGAAATATTTAGTTTCGGAATTTCGTTTTCGTCCGAAAAATTAATTAATTTAGTTACTCCCGAAATTCGTTTTTATTTATTTAGTTTTTCGTTAAAAATTGCATTCGTCCGAAAATCGAAATTAGGGTCGAATCTGTCATTGAAGGCTTATGGTGTCTGTCGAATGTTCAAGGAAGATTCGATGGAGCAGCTAAACTGTACGACGCCGTATAGTTTACCTGCTCCGTCGAATCTTCTTAGAACTTTCAACAGACACCATAAGCCAAAGTACGTGTGTACTTAGTTCTAGCTATTTTAATGCTCCTCCTCTTTGGTTACAATCAGCCAATAACACTCATCATCATAATGAAATCTTTTCTCCCCTACGTCAAATGTTTTCTCCCCTACGTCGAATCTTTTCTCTCTATGTGGAATCTTTTCTCTCTATGTAGAATAATATTGGACTAATAGAGTTTAGGTTAGGCACATTCGACCACAGGTTTGATGGACACAGATTGTTGTTGTCATCATCATGTCGAATCTCCTATCTATATCGAACTGTTGCAGCAACGAAAATGAAAATAAAGCATTTGTTTATGTCGGATCTTTCGTTTTTCGGATTCTGCACTTTCGTTATCGTTTGTTAAAACGATAACGAAAATACCTGAAATTCGGACGAAAATGCATTTGGACGAAAACGAATGCACATGTCTACTAACAGCAGAAAATCATCTAGATAATGAACTATCCCCTGGCAAACTTTGCAGTTACCCAAGATCCAATGGAGTGCTTGGGCAAATATGTCAAACAAGCAAGAACCGCTTTTTGACCCAAAGGTTAACCTGGTGGCGAAAAAATAACTTTCTCGCCATTTAATGCCATGCCATTTCCAGAGTGCTGGTTTGATAAGAAGTAGCTTTAAAGCATATGCAATATTCGCTTTGGATAACCAAGTACCCCTACTTAACTGTAAAATGTGCTGGATAGCCAAATCCACAGGTGAGTGCTTCAGTAAAAATTCCTCAGAGGGAAGGAGGGAATTGAGGCTTGGAATGTGAGATGAATGAGGTGCAGACCAATCGTGAATCAACCGATATTTATTGGAAAACTTGCCACAGACCACCCCGATGGGGCTAACCCTCCACATGCAGAATAGTGGTGAAACAAAAGGACCAATCACAAACACCTTGGACACTTCTGCCTCCAGTAACTCATCAACAATAGGAGCGTGGCTGTCTGCTGACAGCAAATTTCTACATGCGGAAGACTCAGTCGGAAGAGTAATGGGGCCTGTGTGAAAGCCTACTGAAAATCCATCCAGCAGGAACTGTCTAAAGGCCTGGGATGGGTGGTTTTCTAAACAAGCCCCTAGCTAGGAGACATTGACTTAGCTTAATCATGACGAACTGGAGGGCTTGACAAGACAGGTGGACTTGGGGTGAGCTCTGAAGCAATACACACAAACGTGCTGGACTCTACATTGGTTGCAATTGCAGCCTAAATAATTGTAGTTATTGCATAATTGAGCTTTACCGAGGTAATGGATGGGTCTACCCAGCTTGTCCACCTGCCCTGAAAGTCCTGCGGAACCACCGGCCAGCTGCTTGGTAGCACCCGTATGACTGGATGGATCAAAATTGGGACACCAAGCTGAAGTGTGTGCTGAAGACTGACTAACTAGCGCACACTGGGGATTTCTGGTTGGCAAAGTGCCTGCAAATCAGCTCCATGTCAATATTGCTCCAACACGTCACCACTTTGAACTGCACCCAAGTGGCTGCTACCTTCGATGCAAAGGAATGGTGATAGTCATGAAAAAAAACCCACCGTACTTGTGTGCCAAGTCTATCACCTTGTGTAAATACAGGTCTAATTCCTCCCTCCTCCCAGGAATGACAGAACAGATGGGGGGTCATTTACTATAGTGCTACAGAGCTAATTAGCACTAATTAGCACTAAAATGGTATTCACTATAGCGCTGGTAAAAAAAAACTCTCAAAATCGAATTTACTATAGTTACCTGAAACCAAATAGCACCAAAACCCTTACTCTGCTAAAACCTGGAGTAGTGCACATGGAAATAATGTTTAGAGCATGGTATAATTGCCTAAATAGTACTGAAATATGCAGTATAATATTTAAAGATAATCTGCTTTTAAACTGTGCGAAAAAGTGATTTCTACACTGAAATATCTTTAACCACTTACTGGCCTCTGCAGGCCGATATACGTCCTAGTTTTGAAGAGGAATATCGTTGTTATGGCAGCAGCTAGCTTCCATAACCCCGTTATCCTCTTCTTCACCGGCGGTCCGCTTTCCGATAAGAGTGGCCTCTGCGGCATATTCACCGCAAGATCACTTTATTCGGTGGCAGGAGAGGGGGCCCCTCTCCCGCCGTGCTCCGGTGCCCCCTGCCTCTTACCAGATCCGTCGGCAGTGGCGGAGGTGATCGGATGTTTCCCCTTGCTAGGTATGGAGATAAGTGAGGTGAAGATGGCCCCAACCGTCTCCATAACATTGCAGGGCGGAAGCGACGTCAAAATGTCACTTTCACCCATAGCTCTTAAAAGGCCATTTTTTAATTTTTTTTTTAAATATAACATTTTTTATCATTATTACATTTTAGTGTAAATATGAGATCTGGGGTCTTTTTGACCCCAGATCTCATATTTAAGAGGTCCTGCCATGCTTTTTTTCTATTACAAGGGATGTTTACATTCCTTGTAATAGGAATAAAAGTGAAGGATGAAAGGAAGGAGGAACGGCGCCAAAATAATAAAGTGATGCTGCACCAAAAAATTAGGGAACCTAATAAAGCAAAAAATAGTGAAAAATTGGGCGCAAAACCATGTATACATATGACTGTCACCTAGATAGGTGTAACATAATAATCAACACATATACCATAAAATATACAGAACCAGTCCAATATATATAAATTGTGAAACAAATATAGATGGGTGTGTTCAGGGCCGATCCTGGACAGGGTGCACCGCACCCCAGCACTGTAATTTGCCTGCAGAAGAGGGGCGCCGAAGCTAACTGCACTGGTTGCTTATTTCACTTGCTAGAATCGCCGGCCGCCCGGCCAGCATCTAGCTAGCGACCAGTGACGTCAGTCAGAGAGGAAGCAGCCGTCCCAGCATTCTGAGCGCTCCTCGGCCGCCCCAGCATTCTGAGCGCGCCTCGGCTGCCCCAGCATTCTGAGCGCGCAGCCTCCACGGCTAGTAAACAAGCTCTGCCCACCTGCCATCTTCAGACAGCGTGGCTCAGAGGGAACGGAGCCAGAGTGGACTCGGAGCGTGTCTCGTGCAACGTGCCTGGTCTGAAGTACTCTTTCAGGATCCTGAAGAGAGAGAGCAGAGCTGCTCAGATGCGGCTGCCTGCCTTGCTGTGAGTCACAGTGAGTGACTCCCTGTCCCTGCACTGCACCAGCGTCCAGGCCAGTCAAGTAACTTGGAAGTAAGTTGTTTGTGCCCATTAAAAGCAGCCACTGTGCCCATCAAATGCCCACTGTGCCCATCAAACGTCCACTGTGCCCATCACAAGCTGCCACTATGCCCATCAAACGCCCACTGTGTCCATCAAAAGCTCCCACTGTGCCATAAAATACAGCCACTGTGCCCATCAAATGCTGCCTCTGTGCCCATCAAATGCAGCCACTGTGCCATAAAATGCAGCCGATGTGCCATCAAACGCAGCCAGTGTGCCATAAAACGCAGCCACTATGCCATAAAACACAGCCAATGTGCCATCAAACGCAGCCACTTTGCCCATCAAATGCCCACTGTGTCCATCAAAAGCAGCCACTGTGCCCATCAAACACAGCCACTGTGCCCCTCAAACACAGCCACTGTGCCCATCAAACGCTGCCACTGTGCCCATCAAACACAGCCACTGTGCCCATCACACACAGCCACTGTGCCCATCAAAAGCTGCCACTGTGCCCAAACATAGCCTCTGTGTGCATTAAACGCAGCCACTGTGCCTATCAAACGCTGCCACTGTGCCCATCAAATGCAGCCACTGTGCCATAAATGCAGCCACTGTGCCAATCAAATGCAGCCACTGTGCCAATCAAATGCAGCCACTGTGCCAATCAAACGCAGCCACTGTGCCCATCAAACGCAGCCACTGTGCCCATCAAACGCAGCCACTGTGCCCACCAAAAGCAGCCACTGTGCCCATTAAAAGCAGCTACTATGCCCATCAAACGTAGCCACTGTACCCATCAAGCACAGCCACTGTGCTCATCAAACGCAGCCACTGTGCCCATCAAAAGCTGACACTGTGCCCATCAAACACAGCCACTGTGCCCATCAAAAGCTGCCACTGTGCCCATCAAACACAGCCACTGTGCCCATCAAACGCAGCCACTGTGCCATCAAACACAGTCACTGTGTCCATCAAACGTTGCCACTGTGCCCATCAAATGCAGCCACTATGCCAAAAAACACAGTCACTGTGTCAATAAAACGCTGCCACTGTGCCATCAAACGCTGCCACTGTGCCCATCAAACGCACTGCCACTGTCACCAAACACAGTGCCACTGTGCCCATCAAACGCAGTGCCACTGTGCCCATCAAAAGCCCACTGTGCCCATCAAACACAGCCACTGTGTTATCAAACACAGCCACTGTGCCATCAAACACAGCCACTGTGCCCATCAAACGTTGCCACTGTGCCATCAAACGCAGCCACTGTGCCATAAAACGCAGCCACTGTGCCCATCAAACGCAGTGCCACTGTGACCATTAAACACAATGCCACTGTGCCCATCAAATGCAGTGCCACTGTGACCATCAAACACAGTGCCACTGTGCCCATCAAATGCAGTGCCACTGTGCCCATCAAAAGCCCACTGTGCTCATCAAAAGCCCACTGTGCCCATCAAAAGCTGCCACTGTGCCCATCAAACACAGCCACTGTGCCCAAACACAGCCACTGTGCCCATCAAAAGCTGCCACTGTGCCCATAAAAAGCTGCCACTGTGCCCATCAAACGCTGCCACTGTGCCCATCATACGCAGCCACTGTGCCATAAAACACAGCCACTGTGCCAATCAAATGCAGCCACTGTGCCAATCAAACGCAGCCACTGTGCCCATCAAACACAGCCACTGTGCCCACCAAACCCAGCCACTGTGCCCATTAAAAGCAGCTACTATGCCCATCAAACGTAGCCACTGTGCCCATCAAGGGCAGCCACTGTGCCCCGCCTAAAAGCAGCCACTGTGCCCATCAAACGCAGCCACTGTGCCCATCAAAAGCTGCCACTGTACCCATCAAACACAGCCACTTTGCCCATCAAACACAGCCACTGTGCCAATCAAATGCTGCCACTGTGCCATCAAATGCTGCCACTGTGCCCATCAAACGCAGTGCCACTGTGCCCATCAAAAGCCCACTGTGCCCATCAAAATCTGCCACTGTGCCCATCAAACACAGCCACTGTGCCCATCAAAAGCTGCCACTGTGCCCATCAAAACCTGCCACTGTGCCCATCAAACACAGCCACTGTGCCATCAAAAACAGCCACTGTGCCCATCAACGCAGCCACCATGCCATAAAACGCAGCCACTGTGCCCATCAAACGCAGTGCAACTGTGCCCATCAAACGCAGTGCCACTGTGCCCATCAAACGCAGTGCCACTGTGCCCATCAAAAGCCCACTCTGCCCATCAAAAGCTGCCACTCTGCCCATCAAAAGCCCACTGTGCCCATCAAAAGCTGCCACTGTGCCCATCAAACACAGCCACTGTGCCCAAACACAACCACTGTGCCCATCAAAAGCTGCCACTGTGCTCATCAAAAGCTGCCACTGTGCCCATCAAATGCTGCCACTGTGCCATAAAACAAAGTGGTGGGGCTTACAGATGGAGAGGTGGAGTTGTTGCCATAGAAACATTAATAAAGGGGAGGAGATAGTAAGATGACTACGCCCATGTGGGGGCGCCAGGAATATTTCTGCACTCAGGCGCCTGTGACCCTAGGATCGGCCCTGGGTGTGTTTCTTCTGTGTAGGTGAAATCTCCATCACCAGATATCTCTGGCCACAAAGTGACCACCAGGCATAAAGTATGGAAAACTTCCTCAGCAAGCTAGGATCCTCCAAGCCAATTTGAACTTTAATTGACCATCGCCAATATCGATCAAACCTCATTCAATCATAGATGGTGAATGGTAATCCTCTGATAATTACACTCACAGTGCAAATCCCAACACTCCTTATCATTATCTTTAGTCTGTAAAGATTGGCTCTCCCAAGAACAAGCCACAGAACGGCAATATAGTGTAATACTGTCTTTATTGTGAAAGCACTTACATGCCTTAAAACATACAGCAGATGGCAGCTCAGCTGTGGGATGAGGCAGGGGTCGGTCCGTCACTAGAATGTGAAACAGGGAAGCGCGGCATGCATCTCAGCTGGAAGTGGAAGAGATAGCTCCTGTGTCAAGCATCTACAGCCTCGTTTTCAATGCATTTCGTGCCCAGGGGCACGTCCTAAGGAAAAAAAGGAATTAAAGGAATAAAAGTGACACAATTTTTTTTTAAAGAACAGTAAAAGAGCCCGCATATGAAAACGGTGTTCAAACCACATATGTGAGGTATCGACAGGATCGGTAGGGTGAGAGCAATAATTATTGCACTAGCAGTATAGTCAGTCTTTATTTGGCGCTCCAGATGAAGTAATCCTTAGGGGTATAGTCTGTGGCTGTAATAGCTGAATGGTGATGTATCCATAGAAAGGGGTATTAGTGGTTAACCACTTCCCGCCTGCCCTATAGCGGATTGACATCCGGGAAGTGGTTCTGTTATCCTGACTGGGCGCGCATCGCGGCGATCGGTGGATCGGTGTGTCAGTCTGACACACCGCTACACTGATCTGGGTAAAAAGCCTCCAGCGGAGGCTCTTTACCACGTGATCAGCCGTGTCCAATCACGACTGATCACGCTGTCAATAGGAAGAGCCGTTGATCGGCTCTTCCTCACTCGCGTCTGACAGACGCAAGTAGAGGAGAGCCGATTGGCGGCTCTACTGGCAGGGGGGTCTGCGCTGATTGTTTATCAGCCCCCCCTCAGATCACCCCACTGGACTACCAGGGATGCCACTAGGACCACCAGGGAAGGGGCAACGTGGATGGCCAGGTATGTACCCCATGGCCATCCACATGTGCCCAATCTGTGCCAATCAGTGCCCACAAATGGGCACTGATTGGCACTATTATGTTAATGATCTGCCCAGCAATGCCCAGATCTGCCCAGCAATGCTATATCAGTGCCACCTGTCATTGCCCATCTGTGCCACCTGTCATTGCCCATCGGTGCCACCTGTCAGTGCCCATCTGTGCCCATCTGTGCCCATCAGTGCCCACCTATCAGTGCCCATCAGTGCCACACATCAGTGCCACACATAAGTACCCATCAGTGCCACCCATATATACCAATCAATGCCGCCTATGTGTGCCCATCAGTGACGCCTATGTGTGCCCATCGGTGCCACCTATGAGTGCCCATCAGTGCCGCATACCAGTGCCACCTATCAGTGCCTATCAGTGCCACCTATCAGTGCCCATCAGTGCCGCCTATCAGTGCCCATCATCAGTGCCCGTTAATGCCACCTCATCAGTGCCACCTCATTGGTGCCACCTCATCGGTGCCCATCAGTGCTGCCGTATCAGTGCCCATCAGTGCAGCCATATCAGTGCCCATTATTGAAGGAGAAAGCGTACTTATTTACAAAAAAATTTAACAGAAACAAAGAAAAACTTTTTTTTTTTAGAAATTTTCGGTCTTTTTTTATTTGTTGCGCAAAAAATAAAAACCGCAGAGGTGATCAAATACCACCAAAAGAAAGCTCTATTTGTGGGAACAAAATGATAAAAAATTTGTTTGGGTACAGTGTAGCATGACTGCGCAATTGTCATTCAAATTGCAACAGCGCTGAAAGGTGAAAATTGGGCTGGGCGGGAAGGTGTCTAAGTGCCTGGTATTGAAGTGGTTAAAGAGGAAGGCAGCCTCTTTAACCAGTGGTTAAAGAGGAAGGCAGCCATCCTCCAGAACTCTGCAAGACATGTAAGGAAAAAACAGGGAGGGGGAGGTGCCGACCTGAGTGTAGTATTAAAATGATGACTTTAATAGGATAAGATTAAAAACACTTACAAGATGATAGAAGATGCATGCTCGTCAAAGTAAAGTGCAGTCCTGGCATTCCACATGTCTCTGTAGGTCCCACTGCTGTTCCGGATAGCTGGAAAGGATTGAGCAGCTGGCTGGAATGGATCATAGTGTTTCTCCAGGAGCAAAGGAACCAAGAAGCTCCACACTGACCAGCATGGCCTGTGGAACAGAAAGTGATGTCACTGGCTTCTGATTGGACCTAGACAGGGCTGGAATCTTGTCAATCAGGGCTGCAGTGGTGAAAGGCTACGCGCTCAGAGCTGGTGCTCCTTCTATTGGCCTGCTGCCCTCTAGAGAAGGACAGCTATACAGTCAGGTCCATAAATTTTGGGACATCAACACAATTCTAAACTTTTTGGCTCTATACACCACCACAATGGATCTGAAATGAAACGAAACAAGATGTACTTTAACTGCAGACTTTCAGCTTTAATTTGAGGGTATTTACATCCAAATCAGGTGAACGGTGTAGGAATTACAATAGTTTATATATGTGCCTCCCACTTTTTAAAGGACCAAAAGTAATGGGACAGATTAACAATCATCCATCAAACTTTCACTTTTTAATAATTGGTTGTAAATCCTTTGCAGTCAATTACAGCATGAAGTCTGGAACGCATAGACATCACCAGACACTGGGTTTCAACCCTGGTGATGCTCTGCCAGGCCTCTACTGCAACTGTCTTCAGTTCCTGCTTGTTCTTGGGGCATTTTCTCTTCAGTTTTGTCTTCAGCAAGTGAAATGCATGCTCAATCAGATTCAGGTCAGGTGATTGACTTGGCCATTGCATAACATTCCACTTCTTTCCCTTAAAAAACTCTTTGGTTGCTTTCGCAGTATGCTTCGGGTCATTGTCCATCTGCACTGTGAAGCGCCGTCCAATGAGTTCTGAAGCATTTTGCTGAATATGAGCAGATAATATTGTCCAAAACACTTCAGAATTCATCCTGTTGCTTTTATCAGCAGTCACATCATCAATAAATACAAGAGAACCAGTTCCTTTGGCAGTCATACATGCCCACGCCATGACACTATCACCACCATGCTTCACTGATGAGGTAATATGCTTTGGATCATGAGCAGTTCCTTTCCTTCTCCATACTCTTCTCTTCCCATCACTCTGGTACAAGTTGATTTTGGTCTTATCTGTCCATAGGATGTTCCAGGACTGTGAAGCCTTTTTTTAGATGTTGTTTGGCAAATTCTAATCTGGCCTTCCTGTTTTGAGGCTCACCAATGGTTTACATCTTGTGGTGAACCCTCTGTATTCACTCTGGTGAAGTCTTCTCTTGATTGTTGACTTTGATACACATACACCTACCTCCTGGTCAGTGTTCTTCATCTGGCCAACTGTTGTGAAGGGTGTTTTCTTCACCGGGGTAAGAATTCTTCGGTCATCCACCACAGTTGATTTCCGTGGTCTTCCGGGTCTTTTGGTGTTGCTGAGCTCACCAGTGCGTTCTTTCTTTTTAAGGATGTTCCAAACAGTTGATTTGGCCACACCTAATGTTTTTGCTACCTCTCTGATGGGTTTGTTTTGTTTTTTCAGCCTAATGATGGCTTGCTTCACTGATAGTGACAGCTCTTTGGATCTCATATTGAGACTTGACAGCAACAGATTCCAAATGCAAATAGCACACTTGAAATGAACTCTGGACCTTTTATCTGCTCCTTGTAAATGGGATAATGAGGGAACAACACACCTGGCCATGGAACAGGTGAGCAGCCAATTGTCCCATTACTTATGGTCCCTTAACCACTTGCCGACCGGGCCATTGCCGAAAGACGGCAACAGCGCGGTCGGCTAGTTCTGGGTGGACGTCCATGGACGTCATTCCAGAATGATGCTCCCGCGCGCCCCCTGGGGCGCGCACTCGGGAACATCCGTGACCGCCGGGTCCAGAGGACCCGGCGCATCACGGATTACGGTAAATAGCCGCTGATCGCGGCCGTTTACCACGTGATCGTTCCGTCAAATGACGGAGCGATCACATGTCAACAGACCGGGGTCATCTCCTGACGCCGGTTCCTCCCTCCCCTCTCTGTACCGATCGGTACAGTGCGAGGGGAGAGGGGGAGGGATCGGATGGCAGCACCGCTGTGGGCTGCATGTGTAGTGCTCACAGCGGTGCTCAGTGACATTTGCAGTCACATCCATCCATCCCTCAATGCTCAGCCAACCCTGCAATACTCTGCATAACACCCTGCAATACTCTGCATGACACCCTGCAATACTCTGCATAACACCCTGCAATACTCTGCATGACACCCTGCAATACTCTGCATAACACCCTGCAATACTCTGCATAACACCCTGCAATACTCTGCATAACACCCTGCAATACTCTGCATAACACCCTGCAATACTCTGCAATATACCCGGGCACTACTCTGCAATATACCTGGGCAATACTCTGCAATATACCCGGGCAATACTCTGCAATATACCCGGGCAATACTCTGCAATATACCTGGGCAATACTCTGCAATATACCCGGGCACTACTCTGCAATATACCCGGGCAATACTCTGCAATATACCCGGGCAATACTCTGCAATATACCCGGGCAATACTCTGCAATATACCCGGGCAATACTCTGCAATATACCCCGCAATACTCTGCAATATACCCTGCAATACTCTGCAATATACCCCGCAATACTCTGCAATATACCCCGCAATACTCTGCAATATACCCCGCACTACTCTGCAATATACCCCGCAATACTCTGCAATATACCCCGCAATACTCTGCAATATACCCCGCAATACTCTGCAATATACCCCGCAATACTCAGCAATATACCCCGCACTACTCTGCAATATACCCCGCACTACTCTGCAATATACCCCGCACTACTCTGCAATATACCCCGCAATACTCTGCAATATACCCCGCACTACTCTGCAATATACCCCGCACTACTCTGCAATATACCCCGCACTACTCTGCAATATACCCCGCAATACTCTGCAATATACCCGGCAATACTCTGCAATATACCCCGCAATACTCTGCAATATACCCCGCAATACTCTGCAATATACCCCGCAATACTCTGCAATATACCCGGCAATACTCTGCAATATAGCCCGCAATACTCTGCAATAGCCCGCAATACTCCGCAATTTTTAACCAGTTCCCGCCCACAGTTATATGACGTCCTTGACTTTGAGCGGGTATATCTGAATGATGGGTGCAGCTACAGGCATCATTCAGATATCAGCTTTTTCAGCCAGCGATTTCCTACACCATAGGAATGATCATAGCTGCTGTTCCACTGCTTGATCATTCTTATGGGAGGCGAGAGGGGACGCCCCCCCCCTTCCCGCCACCCTCCGGTGCTTCTACCGACTCACCGCTACGATCGAAACCAAGATCGTTTTTTTTTTATTATTATTTCATGCTTCCCAGCCTAGAGGTGAGATGTGGGGTCTTATTGACCCCATATCTCACTGTAAAGAGGACCTGTCATGCCATATTCCTATTACAAGGATGTTTACATTCCTTGTAATAGAAATAAAAGTGATCAAAAAAATTTTTTTGGGGGGGGAAAGTGTCAAACTAAAATAAATAAAGTAAAATAAACAATAAAAAAAAAAAAAAATTTTTAAAGCGCCCATGTCCGTGTGCTCGCATGCAGAAGCGAACACATACGTAAGTCCCGCCCACATATGAAAACGGTGTTCAAACCACACATGTGAGGTATCGCTGCGATCGGTAGAGCGAGAGCAATAATTTTGGCCCTAGACCTCCTCTGTAACTCAAAACATGTAACCAGGAAAAAATTTTAAAGCGTCACCTATGGAGATTTTTAAGTAGCGACGTTTGGCACCATTCCACGAGAGTGTGCAATTTTGAAGGGTGACATGTTGGGTATCTATTTACTCGGCGTAACTTCATCTTTCACATTATGCAAAAACATTGGGCTAACTTTACTGTTTTGTTTTTTTTTAAAGCACAAAACTGTTTCTTTCCCCAAAAAAACGCGTTCGAAAAATTGCTGCACAAATACCGTGCGAGATAAAAAGTTGCAACAACCGCCATTGTATTCTCTAGGGTCTTTGCTAAAAAAAATATATATAATGTTTTGGGGTTCTATGTCATTTTCTAGCAAACAAATGATGATTTTTACATGTAGGAGAGAAATGTCAGAATTGGCCTGGGCGCTCCAGAACGCCTGGAGGTGCTCCCCTGCATGTTGGGCCTCTGTATGTGGCCATGCTGTGTAAAAGTCTCACACATGTGGTATCGCCATACTCGGGAGTAATAGCAGAATGTGTTTTGGGGTGTAATTTGTGGTATGCATATGCTGTGTGTGAGAAATAACCTTCTAATATGACAATTTTGTGAAAAAAAAAAAAAGAAAAAAAAAAATCTTGATATTGCAAAGAATTGTGGGAAAAGATGACAATTTCAAAAAAACTCACCATGCATCTTTCTAAATACCTTGGAATGTCTTCTTTCCAAAAAGGGGTCATTTGGGGGGTATTTGTACTTTTCTGGCATGTTAGGGTCTCAAGAAATTAGATAGGCCGTCAGTAATTCAGGTGTGATCAATTTTCAGATATTGGCACCGTAGCTTTTGGACTCTCTAACATTCACAAAGACCAAATAATATACACCAAGTTGTACTTATTTTTACCAAAGATATGTAGCGGTATAAATTTTGGCCAAAATTTACGAAGAAAAATTACTAATTTGCTAAATTTTATAACAGAAACAAAGAAAAATTCATTTTTTTACCAAATTTTCAGTCTTTTTTCTTTTATAGCGCAAAAAATAAAAAACCCAACGGTGATTAAATACCACCAAAAGAAAGCTCTATTTGTGTGAAAAAAAGGATAAAAATTTCATATGGGTAAAGTGTTGTATGACTGAGTAATTGTCATTCAAAGTGTGAGAGCACCGAAAGCTGAAAATTGGTCTGGTTAGGAAGGGGGTTTAAGTGCCCAATGTTCAAGTGGTTAAAAAGTGGGAGGCACATATACAAACTGTTGTAATTCCTACACCGTTCACCTGATTTGGATGTAAAAACCCTCAAATTAAAGCTGCAATTCTGCAGTTAAAGCACATCTTGTTTGTTTCATTTCAAATCCATTGTGTTGGTGTATAGAGCCAAAAAGATTAGAATTGTGTTGATGTCCCAATATTTATGGACCTGACTGTATATACACAATGGAGAGCATGTGGGTGTGGCCATGGAACTAAAACTTCCAGCAGACTGATTGGTCTTCTGGAAGTTCTAGTTCCACAGCCACACCCACATGCTCTCCATTGTGTTATATATAGCTGTCCTCCTCTAGAGGGCAAAAGAAGGAGCAGCCAGCTCTGAGCGCGTAGCCTTTCACCACTGCAGCCCTGATTGACAAGATTCCAGCCCTGCCTAGGTCCAATCAGACGCCAGTGACATCACTTCCTGTTCCACGGTCCATGCTGGTCAGCGTGGAGCTTCTTGGTTCCTTTGCTCCTGGAGAAACACTGTGATCCATTCCAGCCAGCTGCTCAATTCTTTCCAGCTATCCGGAACAGCGGTGGGACCTACAGAGCCATGTGGAATGCCAGGACTGCACTTTACTTTGATGAGCATGCATCTTCTATCATCTTGTAAGTGTTGTAAATCTTATCCTATTAAATTCATAATTTTAATACTAAACTCAGGTCAACGCCTCCCCCTCCCTGTTTTTTCCTAGCACTAGACCTCCTCTGTAGCGCAAAACATGCAACCTTTAGAATTTTTTAAACATCACCTATGGAGATTTTTAAGGGTAAAAGTTAGTCGCCATTCCATGAACAGGCGCAATTTTGAAGTATGACATGTTGGGTATCAATTTACGCAGTGTAACATTATCTTTCACACTATAAAAAATGGGCTAACTTTACTGTTGTCTTATTTTTTAATTCAAAAGGGTGTATTTAAAAAAAAAAAAAAGTGCACTTGTAAGACTGCTGCACAAATACAGTGTGACAGAAAGTATTGCAACGACCGCCATTTTATTCTCTAGGGTGTTAGAAAAAATGTATAATGTTTGGGGTTCTAAGTAATTTTCTAGCAAAAAAAACTGTTTTTAACTTGTAAACAACAAATCTCAAAATGAAGCTTGGTCCTTAAGTGGTTAAAAGTCTGAGAAGAGATAAATTCCCCATTTTTGTACAACAAGGTGCCAACACAACTGAGCATGCTCAGACCTGCAAATAGCTCTCATTTTAGCTCCAGTGTCTTTTTTACAGGGCGCTATAGTATAGGCGCTATAGTATTTTTCTATAATCAGTAAACACCACATCATTTTATCCTATGTGTCCATGCACACATAGGCTGTTATCAGCAGTTTTTGGCTAGTGGGTTCTGAGAGGAGTTTTTTTCAGCTGTTTTCAGCTGTAAAAATGCTCTAACGTCAAAAAACGCTAGAGCATTTTTGATGAATGATGATAAACGCTCAAAAACATGTCTCCATTAAAAAAAAAAAAAAAAAAAATTTTTAAAACCGCTAACGCGGAAAAACGCCCAAAAACGCTAATAAATGCTATTGTAAAAACATTGAAAAACTCACTGCACAGCTACTGGCGTTTTTATAACATTATTTTAACGTCCAGTGTGCATAAGGCCTTATAGTCTAATGCAAGCTTTAGCCTTTGATTCTAATGGTACAATTGTAACTTCTCCAAATAAATCCTTTTAATGTTGAGATGAAATTTATCTTTCTCTGAAATAAATTTTCCTTTGCAACATTGTTGCTTCTACTTAATATATTTTGTCTTTAAGAATGCTAGAATGTGGAATGTTTTGATGTTTTGGTAAAATATATTTTTCTCCGTCACCTTCACGTGTTACTCTTTATCTCACAACAATCTTTACCCAAACTGACACAGGTGTCTTTACAAACCACAAACAATACCATTGCTGATGCAAATTTAAAATGAGTCACAATTTTGTGTGCTTTTTATTACTTCCAAATAATCATAATTTGAGCCCATAAAATGTGACATCAGAAATCAAAATGTAATTCCCCAAAATTTGAGAGTACTATCATTATTCTACATCCGCAAAGAACCAGCAAATATCACAGAATAAATCAAGAAGAATAACTCTTGTGTAATGTAATTCCATCGTCCAAAGAAATGCAGTATTTATGTGTATTTATGTGTAGGAGGTTTTCAAGCGTGGTAGCTCCGTGGCTTAGAGGTTAGAACTTCTGTTTAGCATCCCTGAGTGTCTGGCTTTGAATCCCAAACATGCTGCTCCATGTAGAGAAGTTGTCTCATCTCCCAGGTCCTAAAACTATGTCTAAATTTAGTATTTATGTGTAGGAGGTTTCCACCACCACCATGTAAATCCTGCCAGATACACTATCTAGCCAAAAGTATTAGGATGCCTGCCTTTACACAAACATGAACTTTAATGGCAGCCCAGTCTTAGTCCATAGGGTTAAATATTGATTTGGACAACCCTTTGCAGCTTCTGGGAAGGCTAGGAAGGCTGTCCACAAGGTTTAGTTTGTCTATGGGAATGTTTGACCATTCTTCTAGAAGTGTATTTGTGAGGCCAGGCACTGATGTTGGATGAAAAGACCTGGCTCGCAGTCTCTGCTCTAATTCAGCCAAAAGGTGTTCTGTCGGGTTGAGGTCAGGACTGTGCGCAGGCCAGTCAAGTTCCTCCACCCTAAACTCGCTCATCCATGTCTTTATGGACCTTGTTTTGTGCACTGGTGTGCAGTCATGTTGGAACAGGAAGGGGCCATCCCCAAACTGTTCCCACAAAGTTGGGAGCATGAAATTGTCTAAAATGTCTTGGTATGCTGATGCCTTAAGGGTTAAGGGAACTAAGAGGCCAAGCCCAACCCCTAAAAAACAACCACACATCATAATCCCCCCTCCACCAAATGATTTGGACCAGTGCACAAAGCAAGGTCCATAAAGACATTGATGAGTGAGTTTGGGGTGGAGGAACTTGACTGGCCTGCACATAATCCTGATCTCAACACAGCAGAACACCTTGGGAATGAATTAGAGCAGAGACTGTAAGCCAGGCCTTCTCGTCCAACATCAGTGCCTGACCTCACAAATACACTTGGAAGAATGGTCAAACATTCCCATAGACACACTCCTAAACCTTGTGGAAAGCCTTCCCAGAAGAGTTGAAGCTGTTATAGCTGCAAAGGGTGGGCCAAACAAATTTTGAACCCTATGAACTAAGAGTGGGATGCCATTACAGTTCATGTGCATTTAAAGGCAGGTGTCCCAATACTTAGGTCAATCTATTGTATATTGCTTGTGACACTGAGCATGGCTATGAACTTAGGGCTAGTTCACACCACAGAGATGCAGACAACATGTGTGAGGCTGCCTGCTGGCTAAGTGGGTAGCAATTCTTTCTAGCAGCACTGGGGTTGCTGGTTGAATTCCCCAACATACTAATGCTTGTGTTGAAGTTTATATGTTCTCCCTGTGTGGTTTTCTCACCACAATCCAAAGACATGCTGGGATTGTATTTGTCTCCTGTCAAAATAATCTCTAATGTAAGAAAATTAGTTTTGGACTTTAGATTGGAAGCTCATTGCAGCTAGGGACTGATGTTAATGTTTGTTAGCACTAATCATGCCCAGGGACTTGGACATTTAAAATTGTAGTGTTTATATTGCAAAGGTACATATGCTTAGAAAGCTGTTGCTTTGTTTATGTGCATGCAAATGGACTTCGATCTTTGGCCAGTATTTGGGGATTTGGCTAACACAGTTGCAAATAGTATTATGTGTTCCTGATCATCAGGTGCAATCACTTTAACCACTTGGCATCTGCGTTATAGCCGAATGACGGCCACAGCGCGGACCTAAATTTCCGGGATGCCGTCATATGACGCCCTCCCCTTTGCACGCTCCCTGCGCAGGGCGCGCAGGGCACGCGCTGTGATCACTGAGTCACTGAGACTCGGGTGATCACAGATCCGAGTAAGGGACCGATCCCGGCCCCTTACCATGTGACCAGCTGTCAGCCAATGACAGCTGATAACATGATGTAAACAAAAGCTCGGTAATCGTTTTTTCTTCTCCTCACGCTTACATTGTCGATCACCAGCTTATGTGCAAGAGACATCAGTCCTGAAGAGGCAATTCTGCCTCATCTGTGCCCACCAGTACCCCCTGCCAGTGCCACCTGCCATTGCCACCTGCCAGTGCCACAGTGCCCATGAGTGCCACCTATCAATGCCCATGAGTGCCACCTATCAATGCCCACAAGTGCCATCTACCAATGCCCACCAGTGGTGCCAATCAGTGGTGCCAATCAGTGTAACCAACCAGTGCCAATCACTGCCACCCATCAGTGCACATCACTGCCACCTATCGGTG
Organism: Lithobates clamitans; assembly: GCA_037952925.1. Classification (NCBI taxonomy): domain Eukaryota; kingdom Metazoa; phylum Chordata; class Amphibia; order Anura; family Ranidae; genus Lithobates; species Lithobates clamitans. Next base: position 1,274,178 of record JBBGZY010000592.1, on the reverse strand, counting down.
CCCATCAGTGCCGCCTCATCAGCGTACATCAATGAAGGATTAAAATTATCTGTTTGCAAAATTTTATAACAAAATATAAAAAAAAAAAAATTTAATTTGGGCTTTTTACATTTTTTAACAAAAAATAAAAACCCCAGAGGTCATCAAATGCCACCAAAAGAAAGCTCTATTTGTGGGGAAAAAATTATAAAAATGTAATTTGAGTACAAAGTTGTATGACTGCGCAGTTGTCATTCAAAGTGCATCACTGAAAGCTGAAAATTGGTCTGGACAGGAGGGGAGTTTAAGTGCTCAGTAAGCAAGTGGTTAACAGCTTCAGCCTCGAAGATTTTACCCCCTTCCTGACCAGAGCGTTTTTTGCGATTTGGCACTGCGTCGCTTTAACTGACAATTGCACGGTCGTGCAAAGTGTCTCCCAAACAAAATTGCCATTCTTTTTTTCCCCACAAATAGAGCTTTCTTTTGGTGGTATTTGATCGCCTCTGAAATTTTTATTTTTTGCACTCTAAACAAAATAAGAGCGACAATTTTGAAAAAAATGCATTATTTTTTACACTTTGCTATAATAAATATCCCCCAAAAATATATAAAAACATTTTTTTTTCTCAGTTTAGGCCGATCGTATTCTTCTACATATTTTTGGTAAAAAAAAAAAAAAATCGCAATAAGCGTTTATTGATTGGTTTGTGCAAAAGTTATAGCGTTTACAAAATAGGGGATAGTTTTATGGCATTTTTATTAATAATTTTTTTTTTTACTAGTAATGGCGGCGATCAGTGATTTTTTTTATTGTGACTGCGACGTTATGGTGGACATGTCGGACATTTTTGACACATTTTTGGGACCATTGTCATTTATACAGCGATCAGTGTGATTAAAATGCACTGATTACTGTGTAAATGACACTGGCAGTGAAAGGGTTAACCACTAGGGGGCAGGGAAGGGTTAAGTATGTCCTAGGGGAGTGATTACTAACTGTAGGGGGATGGGCTAGCAGTGTCATTACTCTGATCACTGCTCCCGGTGACAGGGAGCTGTGATCAGTGACACTTGTCACTAGGCAGAACGGGGGAGATGCTCTTTACATCAGCCTCTCCATGAGGCGATCGCAGGTATCCCCACAGCGATCGAGTCCGCGGGACCTGCGACCCGACTCACGGAGCTCCTGGCCAGCACGCGCGCCGCCGCCGGCGCTCACGCAATGGCATGGCGGGGAATTCAAATGGACGTACCTGTAAGTCCATTTGCCCAGCCGTGTCATTCTGCCGACGTACATCGGCGTGCGCCGGTCGGGGTTAAACATACATGAAGAGACAGATTGAAAGGTACTAGTGGGCGTGTGTCAGTGTGCTAACAATACAACCTATCTTATATAAAGAGCTGCAGTAGGGGGGTTTGTTTGGCCTGAGTAAGCCAGGTTTTTTGCTGTGATTTGTGGGGGAGAAGGAATGATATTGTGCATATTGACAAATGCCCAACTAGGGCTGTTTGCTGAAATTCTTGTGCATTTTTTTTATCAAAAGTGGGTTTATGTGGCCATGCTGTCAGTGTTGTGTGTGTATTGTTCCTGTCTGACCATGCAAACATGGTTTGGGAGCATCTGCTGACCTTCTACTCTTTGATCTTATTGCGTAATCATGTACACAGGAATTCAGCTTCCAGCAGAACATACTCACCAATGTATGTATGTGTGTGGAATGTGGGCTGGTGGTGGGAGTTATATTTTGAATATGTGCCTTTTTTAATACTATGTTGGAATGCTTTGTAAGAATAATGACCCGTTAAGTATGTTTCTATAATCTTGCAGATAAAAATGTGATGTGTATCCCATTATAAACTGAAAGAAAACCTGTGTCCATGCTAAGGTTTAGACAAATTTTAGATTGTAAGCTCCTATGAGCAGGGCCCTTAAAACCCAATTGCTAACTGTTTTGCTAAATGTAGCACCATATATCCTGTAGATTTTTTTTTATTTTTTTTTGAAGCTAATAAATGAATGTACATTGTGTGGTTTTTTTTTTTTTTTTTTTTTTTTTTCTCTTTTCTTTCTTCTTTTTAATTAGTTTTGGGGAAGTGCAATATTTTTATTTTATATCTTATAATTTCTATATGTATTTGTACATTTGGTGGATAATTGCAGGTTATGAATTCAGCTGGTGGATAGGCAGTGTTCTATGTGTCATTCCTGGTTCACATTGGTACGATTTGACATGCCAAAATGGTGGCAATTGCACTGTTCTAATTGGTGCAGCACTGCAATTTCCAAAAGTAGTTGCTGTACTACTTTTTGGCTTCTTCGGGGTGCAATTTTTTTTTTTTTTTTTTTTTTTTATTGACATCAGTGCAGAAACCTGCACAGATGTCTCTGAAATTCCCTTCTGCAGTCGGGACTGACATGCGGAAATGAAATTGTGTGAGTTCAGCTGAATTTGCATGATCTCCTCCCTCTGTTGATGTGAACCAGGGCTCAAACTGGGCCTTTGTAATACAGCTTCTGCTATCCCAGGGACACCATTTCTTATCAAACTCCCTTAAGTTTACCTTCAAATATCATTATATGTAGAATTACAGATTTGGATATCTGCAAATAAAAAATAATTAAAAAATTCTAATCATGGTTGCATTCAAATATTCGCAGCTGCGATCAAAAGAGCGTGGTTTCACCTTCTGACCCGGAAATGAGTCATTGTAATTACCTGGAAGTTCCTGTGCTGGTCAGGATCTCCATCTAGGTGCACATGGCGAGGTCCCTCTTTAGCAAAGAGGAGGTGCTGTTTATTTGCCGGGTAAGTGTAATGCCCCGTACACACGGTCGGACTTTGTTCGGACATTCCGACAACAAAATCCTAGGATTTTTTCCGACGAATGTTGGCTCAAATTTGTCTTGCCTACACACGGTCGCACAAAGTTATCGGAATTTCCGATCGACAACCACGCGGTCACGTACACCACGTACGACGAGACTAGAAAAGGCCGGTTCAAACCAAGCGTGGCACCCTTTGGGCTCCTTTTGCTAATCTCGTGTTAGTAAAAGTTTGGTGAGAGACGATTCGCGCTTTTTCAGACTTGTGGCTTTCAGATCGTTTTCTGCCGTTCAGTTTGTGCTTGTGGGTTTGTATCTGCTCTTCAGTGCGTGCAAGCAAGTTCCGCGTGACTTTAAGGAGTCATTGTATTCTTGTTCGTTCGTTACTGGTTTTCAGGTCGCTCTTCACAGGCCTTGCTGTTCTTCAGTGCATTCTGTTACTTCGTTCTGAGCAGCCGACCGTTTTCTAGCCATGTTTCGTATGCGTACTCCTCGTAGAGTTCGTGCTGTGCGGGGGCTTGGTGTTGGGGTCCTGACCTTGACACAAGTCCAGTCCATGAACAGGGTGGGGAGGAGTTTATGGACCAAGAATTGGTTGCTTCAGCGTGATCAGTTCTGTCATATGCCTTTGCTCTGTGAGATCCGTGAGAATAATTCTGGTGATTTCAGGAACTTTCTCAGGATGACGGACCCCGTATTTCACCGTTTGTTGGCTTCGCTGACCCCCTATATCAGCAGGTAGGATACCTGCATGAGGCAAGCCATCACTCCGGAGCAGAGGTTGGTCGCTACCCTGCGGTATTTGGCGACAGGGAGAAGCCTGCAGGACCTCAAGTTCTCGACAGGCATCTCCCCCCAGGCTCTTCTTTGTGGACATTTACTGCTTGTGTTTGAGCTGACCCTGACAGAAATGTGTGGAGTGCAGAAAATGTCGTGATTGTGCAAAGCACTGTTGGCTGTTATTTACTAAATGCAAAGACACTTTTCACTACAAGTGCACTTGCAACTGCACTGAAACTGCACTTGTAGTGCAAAGAGGATTTGCCCTTAGGAAATAACCCCCATTTTCTCATAAAACAACAATTACATCACCCCAAAAGTGTTGTAGCGTTGAGACAATAATCCACACATTCTTGATGCAATCTTTTTAATACCTGCACAATCACATGTGCATTTACCAAAGGTTTTTCTGACAAACCAACATGTTTGTTGTATAACAATTTTTGTGGTGTCATTATCCAAAATCAAAATGTGCATTTTTATAGAAAACAGGCCTGTGTAAAACCCACAAGAAAGACACAAATCTTGATCTTACAAAGTTCACATTTGGTAGAACTGGAAGGCAATATTAGACATGAGTATTTAGGAACTGTGTTTGATATAGCGTTCAGATGGGGGGAAATCACCCCTGGAAAAGCCAAATTTGGAAGATGCACACCAATATACGAATGTCAACATGTGCGACCTGCCATCACGGGGGATCAAGGGACGTGTTTTGGGGGAGAAAGCCCTTCCTCACCGCTACTTTATTATTGAGGAAGGGGTTGCAGCCCCCCAAAACGCATCCATTGATCTCCTGTGATGGCAGATAGCACATGTTGACACACTGTGTGCATCCTCCAAATTTGGCTTTGGGAAAAATCACAAAAACATTTCGCACATTGTAGCACACAAAAGAAGAAAGTGATTTGGAGGGGTTTTAAACTCGCCCCAAAACATCAATGATGTTTTTATATTTTGGAATAACATCATTGATGTTTTGCTTGATGTTTTCCAATTGTAAATTACACCCCATGATCTCCCCGATCAGGATCTGGGCACTTTCGGATGTGAAAGGATCTGGATCCACAACCTCACGATCACCTAAAAAGAGAGGAACCCCAAAATAAATTAGGTTTCCCAAAAAATGCTGCCATCCATCTCTTATCGGAGCCTGTGGTTGCAGACATTCACCTGTTGTGGTGACTAGTTCCACCACGTCTTCATCCTCCTGCTCAGCTTGTGTTGGGGGGATTTCCCCTTCTTCCAGAGGGGGGGGGGGCTCTAGTCTCCTCGGATGAGGGGTGTCCTCCAAGTCTTTTCTCCCCTATGTAAAACAAAAATGGTATAATTAGCACACAGATATTTGATGGCAGAACTAGAAAGATGAAACATTGCTTGGAAGTGGGGTACAATTATCTATTTTAGCAGAGTTCCAACATGTAGCTTTTTTAGTTTCCTTTGTCAATCTGTGATACTTTACCTGTTTAGTACAAGCTTCACAGATGTAGCCCCCCCTATAGTATACACTGGAGCACCTGTGTGGCCCCCCTAATAAAAATGGTGTTCTTGTGTCCCACACTAGTGCTCCAGTGTCCAGATGTGAAAACAGCTGCTCAGTGTCCTCTCCTTACACACAATCTAGTTTGCATTTCATTCTAGTAACAAAGCCATCTACACAACCCAATTCTTTGAAGACAAGTATAGGGCGTCAAAATGGTGGCCAAATGCATATGGGCTAAACAATGGTATTTTATAGTCCGAAAAAAAAATGTGTGATCCGAACGAATAATGTGCCCATGAACATGAAAGTTGCCATTTTAAACTGTACAACGGTTCCTAAAAGAACATGGAGCAGCACGAACGTAATAAACCCAAAAAGAATAGGAACACAGCACAAATACTTACTTTTTTGCAGCACTCTCTGGATCTTTCTGTACTGCTCATGTTCTCGTAATTTCAGGTCCGACCACCACTTCCTGAGCTGATCTTTCGATCGGCGTACCCCGAATTTCCGGTGCAGACTCCTGACCACTTTCGCCATGATCTTGGTCTTTCGGACATTGGGGTTGGGGTAAGGCCCATACTTTCCATCATAGTCGGCCTTCTTCAGGATGTCCACCATCTCCAACATCTCCCCAAAGGACATATTTGAGTCCTTCAATCTCCTTCTGGATCGGGACGTTTCAGGCTCCGGCCTTTCCTCCTCCTTCTCGTTGCTGTAATTAGCACGATCCTGCTGTCTATCCGCCATGTGCTCTTCCTCCACTGCGCCAAATGAAAAGGGGCGGGGAATAGAATAGAAAGAACGTCAGGGGCGGGCAGAGTTATACGCATGCGCAGTGTGTATAAATCGTAACGCGCGTGTCTTACGTACGATCTGTGAGCGGAGGAAGGAGCATCGGAGACGGCGATCGTGCTAAGGAAGGTAGGATCTAAACTTGGGCCTATACTGCTTCGAAATTGAAGCCTATATTGTAACAAGATTAGGGGAGTTTGGCCTGACATTAGGGTTTGTCTTGTGTTGTGTCTTGCAGAGAAAATGGATGGGTTCAACGACCACAATTTCCTGCCCCTGTTCATTGACAAGTACAGGGAGCTGCCCTGTCTGTGGCAGGTCAGACACCACCACTATAACCACAAACAGAAGAGGCAGGCAGCGCTGGAGAAACTGCTGGAGTTGGTGAAGCCGGTGGTCCCCACAGCAACCATCCCTTATTTAAAAGCTAAAATTGGTGGCCTGAGGAGCACTTATCTTAGGAAGCGCAAGAAGGTCACAGATTCCCAGAGGTCCGGAGCTGCAGCAGATGACGTTTATGTCCCCAGGCTGTGGTACTATGAGAGACTGCGATTTCTGTCAGACCACACTGAAGTCAGGGAATCCCTCTCCACTCTTCCTTCCACCCTTCCTTCCATCCCAGCTGAGGCTTCCGATGTCCAACCTGGGCCTTCCAGCCAGGAAGAAGTGGAGGAGCCCAGCTGGAGTCAGGTATAGCATTGTTCTACAGATTTCTGGGCAATAAATAAATGATGTTTACTAGATGTTATTATTGATCACTAATTGCTGATTAAAAAAAGTGTTTTACATATCAATAGACAGTAGTGGGCACCCAAAATTGGGACAAGAATGCAAAATGCTGGGCTCAGAATGATAGTCTGTTATATTTGTTAACATTCAATTTGCAGCAGTCAGGAGGTGAAAATTGTGTGTGATTGATGTAAAAAATACTAAAACTATGTCCCTTTTTCATACACAGGAAGACCTCAGCCAGGAGGAGGCTGTGGAATGTGGCAGTCAGGAGGAGGCGGGGATTATTAGTGTCAGCCAGGAGGAGGCGGGGATTAGTTGCAGCCAGGAGGAGGCGGGGCTAAGTGTCAGCCACGAGAAGCCTGGGACAAGTCGCAGCCTAACTGAGTCTCAGGTTCCTCCCCTCTGCCTTCCATACAAAAGGGCCAGGAAGGCCACTCCCAGTCCTGTGCAGGATTCAGCATACAGGCTGATCCAGGAGGCTTCGGCGTCCCTCAGAGCCTTCCCCAGTCCTGAAGAGGCCTTTGCCTGCATGGCTGCCACCAAATTGCAGGGCATGCAGGAGGGCCAACGCAAGATCTCTGAGGACCTGATTTATAAAGTCCTACTTAAGGGGGAGAGTGGGGAACTGACACACAAGACGGATGTCATGGAGAGGGACGATCCTCCTCCTCCTCCTCCTGCTGCCACAACTCCACCACCACAGCCAAAGCCTCGAAGGAAGCGTGGAAGGAAGACCTGAGAGTGATGACCCTGGGTTCAGTCTGGTCTGACAGAAGATGCAGTCTCTCGTATGACCACAGGCTGGGGACACAGATGTCATCTGCTGCTTTCCGGATCTCTAGGACTTCTGGACCAGACTGCCCTCCCTTTAGATATGGACTCCTCAGGCCACCAATTTTGCTTTTAAATAATTGATATCAGCCCTGGGGGTCCAAGGCTTCGCCCACTTCTGCAGTTTCTCCAGCGTTGCCTCCCTCTTTTATAGTTGTGAGCCCTTAATAAAATATTTAAATATTTCTAGGTAAATTATACTCTCCTGTGTGTGTTTTCATCCAAAAAGGACCGTTTGTTGGTGACGATTCAGGTACATTTCTAAAGTACAATGTGAAATTAACAAGGGACAACAACACCAAACAATCTCCTACAGATTAAATAGAACAACATATTAGTGGTGTTGTGGGAACTTGTCACAAAAAGCACACAAACCTTTTCAGGAGTACAAATCAAAATCACCAAAAAAAAAAAATGTTGTCAGATGTGAGAAATCAAAATATATTGAGGGAATCCCGAGAAATAGTAACAAAATAAGTTTGTGAGAAGTGTGTGTGAATATGAGCAGCAAAACGACTTAATTCTTGACACATTATAAAGAAGAAGAGAGTGCGCTGTATTAAACCATTTTTAACATTGCAGCGTGACAAAAGTGCTGTATCCATTGCGAACGTTAAGTTTACCAGAACGAGCTGTTCCGTGTCGGAATTTCTTCTGAGCATGCGTGGCACTTTGTGCGTCGGAACAGGCCACACATGGTCGGAATTGACGCGATCGGATTTTGTTGTCGGAAAATTTTATCTCCTGCTGTCCAACTTTGTGTGTCGGAAAATCCGATGGAAAATGTCCGATGGCACCCACACACGGTCGAAATTTCTGACAACACGCTCTGATCGGACATTGTCCATCGGAAAATCCGACCGTGTGTACGGGGCATAAGATATGTACTTGTGCTTACTCAATGTGGGGGTGGATGTGGTAGTTAGATTTGGTGTGGGTGGAGTTCATTGATTTGTTTGGCATCACCACACATTTGCTTCTGGCCCATGTGCATACATCACTTCTTACATTTGTTCTGCTGATGTTAATCAGTAAGGACTATGCAAATATAAATTAGAGCTCCTTTCTATTAAAATATATATGACTTGTTTCACAGACTTTTCCAGCAAATTTGGACCTCCGAGTTGCATGACAAGTTGTACCCCATGATTCTCAATGATAACCATTCATAGCTGTGCTACTTCAAGTTGCAACAACTTCAAAGTAGTGCGATTTGACATGCGACAATTAGATTAGACATCCCTGTACTACTTTGGTGTGACTTTCATGTGACTTGAGGTACATAGGGCGCAATATTACACAGGCATTCCCAGAAGTTGGGGCCAAGTTGCAGCAGCAAAGTGGCAGCAAAATAGTGTGACTTTCAGGTCACAGCAGTGTGAATGAGATTCATGGATAATACCTTTGAATTAGGACCTATTCTCCCTTGTGCATCCTGCAAGTTGGTCAAAATTCATCCCTGTACTACCTTGGTTTGACTTTGATGCGTCCATATACCGCAAGATTACACAGGCATTGGTCACACAAGTGCAAATGGGGTCTAGTTCAAAGGTGTTATCAATGAATCTCATTAGGTTCCTTTGACACTTGGCCGACTTTTCATACAACTTGAGGTCCATAAGGCCCCTTTGTGCGACCTGAAAGTCCCGCGATTTTTTTGCCGTGCTTTTTGCCGCAAATTTGATGCAATGCCAGTGTAATCTTGAGGTCTATGGTGATATCAGTTAGGTTTCGGCATCAATTAGGGCCTGAGTCACCCCAGGCAGCGTCAGATTAGTTCCAGTAGCGCTAACACCCATGAACGCACCATACACCTCCCTTAGTAGTATAGTGTCTGAACGGATCAATATATGATCTGATCAGATCTATATTTGCGTCCCCAGTAGTTTAGGGTTCCCAAAAATGCAGTGTTAGTGGGATCAGCCCAGATACCTGCTAGCACCTGCATTTAGCCCCTCCACCCAGCCCAGCCCACCCAAGTGCAGTATCAATTGATCACTGTCACTTACAAAACACTAAACACATAACTGCAGCATTCGCAGAGTCAGGCCTGATCCCTGCAAATGCTAACAGTTTTTTTGGTAGCGTTTGAAGCAGTCGCTGACAGTCAGGTGCTCTTTCTGCCTGTGAGTCTCACTAGTGTACCAGTAAAGGTAGAGACCAAAATGTCCAATCAAAGGTACACTAGTGAAGAGGCCTACACGTTTATGAGCCTGACAGATGAGAGTGAAGAGAAAGTCACCCATCTGTCCGATTCTGGCTCAGAATATGAACCAGTAGACAGCAGCGGCACCCTGACCGATAGCGCTGAGGACGGAGTAGTGGTCCCTGCCAAGGTCAGGCATACCCGACCCTGTTCTTCTGCTGTTGTTGAGGTGCAAGAACCGCAGGTCCTTCGTATGGAGCAGAGAGCCAGTACTAGTGCCACTCATCCTTCTGGTAAACTGGCAAGCACCAGCGGCCTAGTACATCCTGGTTGTACATCCAGCACTGCAGTAACACTTGGTGACGTGGGGAGTCCCATAAGTGCAGTTCAAGCTGGTGTGTTGGCTAGCACAACTAGTGTCCCGCAGCCACCAAGAAGACAAAGACAGGCCCGTTGAGCCCATAGTGCCCTTCCCACTGCAATTGTCAATACGAATTGAAGGGGTTTTAGGGTACTCCAGGTATATGATAGACCAGCCATGGGTTAATACTGCAGACCACCGAGAGACCCCCAGTACTGGGAGACAACTTCAATAACCAGAAGATACAAGGAGTGAGTTCAAAAAAGTTTCTGATTTTTATTGGGCGGGTATACAGCTTATATTTGGTTCAACTTTACCAATCAGAACCAATCACAATAGGTGAGGGGGTAGTGGTTCGTAAAGGGATATATTGAATATCATTAATAATTAAACAGTTCATCATTATATGGTTATACACACCTATAACCTCTAAAAACATGGCTGACATAAGGTTACCAGAGTGAATATACCATCTGGCAGTGACTAATAAGTCATCTTCCTGTCACCTTCCTGTCCCATGTTAAACAGGAAGACAGACTAGACCACATTTTATTTATATAGTATAAAATGCTTATAAATGCCTATGCAAGAAGTTTCTTGTATGCTCTTGCAAAATGTAGCTATAAGCTGAAATGACAGAATAAGCTAAAAACTAAGTCTTGGACCTAAATCAAATGTATATAAACTTATAGCTGCCAAAGCAATTTGTATTCTGGTCAATTCATTGCCGCTAATCCCCAGTTGCCCCTTGCCAGAGATTGGAGACCTATTATGGTCTTCAAATTTAAGACCTTCCTGGGCCTAGCCCTCCTCATGGGCGTAGTTAAAGTGAGTTGCGATCATATTGGTCCACTGACCCAATTCACCATATGCCCGTGTTCTCTGCCTCCATGACCAAGACACGGTATGAGCAGATCTTGTGGTTCATGCATTTCAATGACAATGAACTTTGTTATCCTCGTGGTGACCCTGGATACGATCAGCTCCACAAAATTCAGCCCCTCGTAAACCAGCACTTTGCAGCCTTGTTTACTCCTGATCAAGTTATCTGTGTTGATGAGTCCCTGATTACATTTTCTGGCCGCTTGTCATTCAAACAGTATCTTCCCAGCAAGCGTGCCAGATATGAAGTCAAGACGTATAAGCTCAGTGACAGGGCAACAAGCTATACATATAGTTTTATGGTTTACAAGGGAAAAGATAGTCATGTGAAGCCGGAGAACTGCCCAGACTACATAGGGAGCGCTGGTAAGATTGTGTGGGACTTGGTGTCACCCTTATTCGAAAAGGGGTACCACTTGTCTGCGGACACTTATTACACAAGCGTGCCACTTTTTAGTCACTTGTTTGATCATGGAATTGGTGCATGTGGCACCGTGCGATCTAATCGCCGGGGCTTCCCCCAACAGCTTGTGGAATCCCGACTTAGATAGGGGGAGAGAGCCTGCTTGAAATGTAATAATTTGTTAGCAGTGAAGTGGAGGGAAACACGTAATGTTTTTGTTCTGTCCATCCTTCACGCAGATATGACAGTCCAAATTCCTACGGCGACTGGTGTTGTGGAGAAACCCCTCTCTGTCCACGGATACAACCTTAACATGGGAGGGGTGGAAATTAAAAATGTACGCTCTTAGAACTCCTGAAGGTCGATGATTGGTTTTCGGGGTCTTGTAAGCAGCTAGGCTCCCAAAAAGTCTTACACATGTGGTATTCCAAAACTCAGAAGAAGCAGCAGAATGTATTTTGGGGTGTAATTCCACATATAACCATGGCATGTGTGAGCAATATATCATTTAGTGACAACTTTGTGTAATTTTTATCTATTTTTTTTGTCATAGTTACATAGTAGGTGAGGTTGAAAAAAGACACCAAGTCCATCAAATCCAACCTATGTGTGTGATTATATGTCAGTATTACATTGTATATCCCTGTATGTTGCGGTCATTCAGGTGCTTATCTAATAGTTTCTGGAAACTATCAATGCCCCCCGCTGAGACCACCGCCTGTGGAAGGGAATTCTACATCCTTGCTGCTCTTACAGTAAAGAACCCTCTACATAGTTTAAGGTTAAACCTCTTTTCTTCTAATTAATGAGTGGCCACGAGTCTTGTTAAACTCTCTTCTGCAAAAAAGTTTTATTCCTATTGTGGGGTTACCAGTACGGTATTTGTATATTGAAATCATATCCCCTCTCATGGGTCTCTTCTCCAGAGAGAATAAGCTTGTAACCTTTCCTCATGACTAATATCCTCCAGAACCAGAAACTATTAGCTTTGTTGCCCTTCTTTGTACTCGCTCCATTTCCAGTACATCCTTCCTGAGGACTGGTGCCCAGAACTGGACAGCATACTCTAGGTGCGGCCGGACCAGAGTCTTGTAGAGCGGGAGAACTATCGTTTTATCTCTGGAGTTGATCCCCTTTTTAATGCATGCCAATATTCTGTTTGCTTTGTTAGCAACAGCTTGGCATTGCATGCCATTGCTGAGCCTATCATCTACTAAGACCCCAGATCCTTTTCCATCCTAGATTTGTAATTTTTCAATCACTTGTGACAAAAAATTAAATATTCAATGGGCTCAACATGCCTCTCAGCAATTTCCTTGGGGTGTCTACTTTCCAAAATGGGGTCATTTGGTGGGGTTTGTACTGCACTGCCATTTTAGCACCTCAAGAAATGAAGTCATAAACCAAAAGCTGCTTAAATTCCAGAAAATGCACCCTAGATTTTAGACACTATAACTTTTGCGCAAACCAATATATACGCTTACTGACTTTTTTTTTTACCAAAGACATGTGGCTAAATACATTTTGGCCTAAAAGTATGACTAAAATTTAGTTTATCTGATTTTTTAATAACAAAAAGTAGAAAATATCATTTTCTTTTGAAATTTTCAGTCTTTTTCCATTTATATCGCAAAAAATAAAAATCGCAGAGGCATTTAAATACCATCAAAAGAAAGCTATATTTGTGGGAAAAAAGGACGCAAATTTCGTTTGGGTTTAGCATTTTATGACCGCGCAGTGCCAAATTGTAAAAAGTGCTCTGGTCATTGAGCAGCCAAATCTTCCGGGGCTGAAGTGGTTAAATCACCTTTGGCTTAACAAAAACAGCATTATTTCGAAATGGTACTCCAATAAAACACACAGGGGGTGATTTACTAAGAAAAAGGCACTGCACCAGTTCATACATTAATTGGTGCACTGGAAAAGTCATTACTTGAACTCATTAACCGGCGCACATTGAAGCGCAAATAATGATAATGAATACCCGCATATGTAAACTGCAACTGGCGCTAGGGTAACTGGGGTTTTCTTGTTGATAATAGCGCACGCCCAATACAATTGGTTAATTTCATCTCATTGGATGTTGTGACGAACGCGGGTGTCGGATTCCTGCCCTCCTCGCTAACTTGCAACGAAGGACCGGCCAACCTCACACCGCGCTGTCACTTACGTAACAATGCCAAGAAGTGTTTCTAAACCCAATAAATTAATATTTTCAGATCTTGATCTTTAACCGCTTCAGCCCCGGAAGATTTTACCCCCTTTCTGACCAGAGAACTTTTTGCGATTCGGCACTACATCACTTTAAATGACATTTGCACGGTCGTGCGATGGTGCACCCAAACAGAATTGATGTCCTTTTTTTTTTCATAAATAGAGCTTTCTTTTGGTGGTATTTGATCACCTCTGTGGTTCTTATTTTTGCGCTAAAAACAAAAAAAGCGACAATTTTGAAAAAAACGCAATATTTTTTAATTTTTGCTATAATAAATATCCCCAAAAATATATAAAAAAACGATATTTCTCCTCAGTTTAGGCCGATATGTATTCTTCTACATATTTTTGGTAAAAAAAAACGCAATAAACGTATATTGATTGGTTTGGGCAAAATTTGTAGTGTCTACAAAATAGGGGATAGATTTATAGCATTTGTATTATTAATTTTTACTAGTAATGTAGGCGATCTGCAATTTATATCATGACTGCGACATTATGGCGGACACGTCGGACTATTTTGACACATTTTTGGGATCATTGGCATTAATACATCGATCAGTGCGATTAAAAATGCACTGATTACTGTAAAAATGTCACTGGCAGTGAAGGGGTTAACACTAGGGGGCAGTGAAGGGGTTAAGTGTGTCCTAGTGTGTGTTCTAACTGAAAGGGGATGGGGACTGTGCAGAGAAGATAACAGATCTCTGTTCATCGGCTCTGGGGGCGAGCGCCCCCTAGTGGGCACAGGGCGAATCGACGTTACATAACATCGTTTCGCCCAGCCGTGCCATTCTGCCGCAGTACTGTGGAGGCTGGTTGGCAAGTGGTTAAAGGTGACCATACACTGCAATCAGTTAGATCTTAAATAAATTAGATTTAGTGTAAGAGCCTGTTTGATTTCCTATAATTTGAATTAATTTTTCAAGTGCGTGTTCCTTTTACCTATTTTGCCTAAATATCAATCTGTACAGAGATTGGTCCATCAGCTTGCATAGTGCATGACCCATTTGTTTTTTCCTAATGATATTTCTTGGGCATTATACAAGGCACATGAAAAACCACCTTTTTTTTTCAGGACATGCTAGAGGAATCTTGAAACTACGGCTCTCCAGCTATTGCGGAACTACACATCCCATGAGATATTGTAAAACTCTGACATTCACAGACATGACTAGGCACGATGGGAATTGTAGTTCCTGAACAAATGAAAGTTGAAGACCCCTGCACTAGACCATTATTATGCCTTCAGAATTGGGAGTGTATGGATATGGATAGATATATATATATACATACACACACACACACACACACACACACACACACACACACACACACACACACACACACACACACACACACACACACACTGAAACAGGAAGCAATATACATTGGCCCAGAAGTGAATCTGTACACAGGAAGTAGGTGTGGGTTTTGAGGCCAAATCATTTAGACATACAAACATGACCCACACAAACACCACCCCATGTAAAAATAAATAAAAAATGATCTTAATTTGCAAATAAGGATCACCTCTTCCTCAGAGAACAGTGAGAGGAAGAAATTAGCAGCAGTACAAGCAACTTCCTGGAGGGGCGTGATGTCATTCCTGTGTGCTGGCCACTGCTTCCCAGGAACCAGGTATGCACCACGGGTACATACCTCCATGCACACAGCAGTTGCGCATCTCACATACACAGCAATCACGCATCTAGATGCAGGAACCCATTTTTTATGGAAATTAATAGTAAAGCAGATGCATATTTCCAGGACTGGACTAACAAATGTTTCTAGTGAAAGGCAACTGGTGTTTTCTATTAAACTAGGTCTAAATGGGCCATTGACATGCATCACAGTTGAACTTAGGAATGTGTCTTTGCAAAGTTAAGCTAAATGAAATCCTTTCCAATTTTTGCTTGGGGATAGAGTGCAGAGGGATTAGAAGTCTTGTCAGTATTTGGGGATGTCTACACCCCTAATAGGGTGAAGACACCTCCCAAATTTTGCCAGTTTCTCCTTCAAATTTATTCACTTCCTGTTACATAGCCAAACAGGAAAGGAAGGGTAAAACCCTACCAATGTCTTTCCCTGGGGACACACAGGTCAATCTAAATAGTTTCCCCATTAGGTAAATTGCACTCTTTACACCCCAAAGTATTAGGTATCTTGGACTTTGGGGTTTATTTACTAATGGCAAATCCATTTTGCACTACAAGTGCACTTGGAAGTGCAGTTGCTGGAGATCCGAGGGGGACATGCAAGGAGAATAAAAAACAGCATCTTTGCCTCTACATGATTGGTTGATAAAATCACGAGTGCTTCCCCTCAGATTTACAGCATGGATTTGCCTTTAATAAACCCCAGAATACCTAGTAATTTGGGGTGTACACAACAAAGTGCTAGAGTATTGTGGCACTAGCTAGATTTACCTGTGTGTCCCCAAGGAAATACATTGGTAGGGTCTTTACCCTCACTTCCTGTTTGGCTATGTGACAGGAAATGAAGACAATTTTCCAAAAAGGGACACAAGGCCCAACCTAAAATGACAAGCAGGGGTTCTAGCAATCACTTGGTTTCCCTCAAATGCCCCCAATTAGAATAGGATTGTATTGAGCTAGATTGTAGCTCAGTGCTCTAAATCAGTGGTTCTCAACCCTGTCCTCAAGTACCTCCAACAGGCCATATTTGCAGGTTTACCTTCATCTTGCACAGGTGCTTTTAAATCAGAGTCAATGGCTTGGTATTTTGGACAGCTATTTAGCTTAATTCCCAAAACATGTCCTGTCGGGCCATCCACAGCATGCCAGATAACCAATGATGACCTATAACAACGTAATACAACTGTTTGGGAAACAACAAAATATGTTAAGTGAAACAAGGAGCCCAAACATTCAAAAAAACAAATAAACAATAAAAACACAATATGAATAAACGTTTTTTTTAAAAATCCAACAAAAACGCATCTCTGGGAACTCTATACAGAAATGGTACAGTTGAATAAAGAAGAAATTGTACAGTTGGATAAAGAAGTACATCATGGGGGAAATGCTAAGCATTTCATGGTTTCTGTCCCTATTGGATACCTTGGGGATTCTTTGGCATGAGGAACCATCCTTTGCTTAGTGTGGGCTTTTAATTGAGCACACAGATATCACGGGGGTCTTTTATACCACTTCATTTGGTCACCTTGGGGTTGATTTACTGAAGGCAAATCCACTCTGCACTACAAGTGCACTTTGAAGTGCAATTGCTGTAGATCTGAGGGGAAGATCTGAAATGAGGGGAAGCTCTGCTGATTTTATCATCCAATCATGTGTAAGTTAAAATGCTGTTTTTTATTTTCCTTGCATGTCCCCCTCAGATCCACAGCGACTGCACTTCCAAGTGCACTTTCAGTGCACTTGTAGTGCAAAGTGGATTTGCCTTTAGTAAATAACCCTTGATGTGTTTATTATCACTGTTGTTATCGTTTTTATGCTTGTTACACATAGAGCACTTTGGGTTTCTTTGGATTAATTATTTGATTTTAAGTATGTTAATTTAATAGCACTGCACATTATATATTGATAAGATGCAATATATTACATTTTCTCCTTGGCCTTACATGCACTTTTAGTTACATGTGTAATATTATTTTATCTAACACACTGCTATATTCTGGTAAGCAACACCACTTCTTTTCATATTTATCACATAAAATGTAGCAAAAAGTGCAGCGCTATAAGTTGATAAACATGTGTATACCACAAAATATAAAAATGCAAAAATGCAAACAATATCCATGGTGTGAACCATAAATATAAAAAACAGTCAAAGTGCACAACAACAATTGCTGTTGTGCACTTTACTGACTGTTTTACTGATTTTCATGTTTGTGGTTCA
This sequence comes from Lithobates clamitans, assembly GCA_037952925.1. NCBI lineage: Eukaryota > Metazoa > Chordata > Amphibia > Anura > Ranidae > Lithobates > Lithobates clamitans. The sequence continues at coordinate 1,256,866 of JBBGZY010000592.1, read as the reverse complement.
TGCCATGAATATTGCTTCCACTTTTGCACTTTATATTTTGTGGTATACACATTTGTGCACATTTTTGCACTATTGATATATTGGTTATTTAATGTTGTGCACTTTATTGACTGATTTTTATATTTATGGTTAACATCATGGATATTGTATGCATTTTTGCATTTTGATATTTTGTGGTATACACATATTTATCAACTTATAGTGCTGCACTTTTTGCTACATTTTTGCTTATGTGCATACTATTTGGATGATAGTGCTCAGCTGCTGTACGTTATTTTTGTTTATCATAGTGCAGATATTTATTCAACTTTTTATATTTGTCACATGTAGGGGGTTTATTTACTAAATGCAAAACCACTTTGCACTACAAGTGCAGTGCAAGTGCACTTGGTAGTGATCTTGGAAGTGCAGTCGCTGTAGATCCAAGAGGAACATGCAAGGAAAATAAAAAACAGCATTTTTGCTTGTACATGATTGGATTATAAAATCAGCAGAGCTTCCCCTGATTTCAGATCTTCCCTTCAGATTTACAGAGACTGCACTTCCAAGTGCACTTGTAGTGCAGAGTGGATTTGCCTTTAGTAAATCAACGCCATAGTAACTACTGTATATGCTACATTTTATCATTAAAAAAAAAGATCAGTACTTTTATTAGCCCAAAGACAGTTCAAAAGATTTTTTGTTACATTGATATGAAATCATAAAAAGGACTGTAGACCTCATTCAGAAAAAAACTACTTGAGGGAAGTTTGCAGAACATGAGCAAAGTTCGGGTACCATATCCAAACCCAGTTGAAATCAATGAAACCCAAATGTTAAAAATCAGTAATGGCCATTCTCTAGGCTATTGTGCAAGGGATTGTCAAACAAATGGCATAGGGAGGGAAAGGGCTAAGCACCGCCTCAAGGAATATGTGCCAAAGTAAAAAAATTATTATTAGTGGCAAGCAGCGATTTTAATAATGTATTAAGGGCAACATTGGAAATGTAAAATTAGCTCTGTGGGATGGCCTTAACCTGCCTGTGAAGTGGTGCATCTATTTGATGTATACAACCTATTACAGTAAAACTGGCATTTAGAAAGAAAAAAAATGCTGTTTAAATTGCTGGCAACTTCAGACACTTTACTTCTGAACAAAGCGGCTGGGGATTCCCTTCATCTATACTAGGCCATTATCCTAGATCAGAGCCTGATATTGATGTTAACAGTGACCCTCACAAAAACAAAATGGTGAAGGGTTCCCCCAAAAAATACATACCAGGTGCTTGGCTTTAATCAGGGTCTGGAATGAATGTCAAGGAGAACCCCACAAAAATGTAAAAAGTGTGTGGGGTCCCCCGTAAATTTTATACCAGAACCTTCAAATCTAGCATGAATTTTAAGAGGTAACCCCTCTCCCCAAATCATAACAGGCCATATGGACTCAACAGGGGGATATCCTGCCATGCCAGGGGGCAAAACACCTTGTCCCCACATTGATGAGGACAAGGACCTCTTTGCTACAACTCTGGCCTGATGGTTATGGGGATCTGCGAACAGGGGCTTATCAGAAACTGAATGTCACTTTTAACAACATGGGGGCCCAAACACTTAATGTGAATGAGTAAGGGTTAAATAGTAAATAAACACTCACACACCCAAAAAATACCACGGCACCTGCTGAAAAAAAAAAGTCACGCTGACCAATGGACACGTCTAATCATGTTGCTGACTATCACTGAAAAACTTCTCCCAGGGTTCTGCCAATAAAAGTAAACAAAGGGGCGAGGTCTCCTGAGTGATGTCAATGACCAAACTTGGCCCTGACCATGGCCATATTTGGTTAATATAATTTCCAAAATATGACTATGTGGACGTATTTGGTTAGTGATGTTAGTCATGGTAACCCTGTCCATTTGTTTACATCAGGGATATCCAAACTACGGCCCTCCAGCTGTTGTGGAACTACACGTCCATGGGGCATTGTAAAACTCTAATATTCACAGATATGACTAGGCATGATGGGCATTGTAGTTCCTGAACAACTGGAGAGCCATAGTTTGTAGACCCCAAGTTTATATAGATGGGGATTCCTGGCCAGTAAATAAATGGGACCTGTTGACTTGACTGTTTGCTTAAGCTGCAGCAGGTGCCTGCCATCACTGCTTCCTTAGCAACCATTGACAGCAAGGAAGCTGCCATGTACAGTATTGGTATTTCTACCACTTTTACTCATACATGACGTTCAGCTCACACTGAGCCAGTAAAAAGTCCATTGTAGACGAACACCCAAACAGCTAAAATTTGGTCTGAACAGATTTTACCATCATTCCTAGTAGCTACAAAGCAAATACTGATCCTCTTTTTCACCTGTAAAACAAAACTAAAAGCTGAGACCTAATTGGTTGATTTGATTTACTTATGTTGTGCTTTTTTGTGATCTTGCACATTATTGAATTATTAAAGTGTCCCTCCCTGTGTGTTCTTGATAGATATACAACATATATGCATGTACCTATTAGATGTAGACCTCACACAGTGTCTTCTTTTCTACAAAACATTCAGACGTCATCCATTTTGGACTGGAACTTTGATATTGCCAAGATGCATTATTCACTATTTTCATATTCAGAAACTAATGTTTGTTCTCTTAACAGCACGTCCAAGGATAATGAGTACATTTTCATTAGAAAAGAGAAATACACTTCATTAAGAGACGTTCTAAATTGGAACCTTCTCAAATGGTACTAAAACCTTTGTATTTTTCTATTACATCATAGGTCATTATCACAGCTTTGGAGTGCAATTATTAGCACTTTATTCTGAGATCTCTGTGTAGCAATAGACTAACTTTGACTTAGAACACAAGGTGATGAGATTTTATGCTATAAAAGCATACATGTTGATGTGATAAAAGTGAAAAAAAAATATCATTAACATACTTTTAAATACTGCCTCTTCTATTTTGGGGAAAGTATTGAAAAAAAGAGTGTCAGATCCCAATGATGGAATACAATTTAGCTCTCAAACACAATGGTATTTGACCCCTTTCACATGTTGTCTATTCAGATCCACCTGTCAGTTTTTCAAGCGGTTCTGAATGGAAGCTCTATGTTAGTCTATGGGCAGACAGGTGTAGGAGGATGTGTAATGCCCTGTACACATGACCGGTTTTGCCGTCGGAATAAACTCTGAAGGTTTTTCCAACGGAATTCCTCTCAAGCTTTCTTGCATGCATACGGTCACACCAAATTCCGACCGCCAAGAACGCGGTGACGTACAGCACATACGACAGGATAACACTTACGACGTCTCGAACTTGCTTCAAAGCATGCGTCATTTTTGGTACATCGGATCAGCATACAGACGAGTGGTTTTCCCGATAGGAATTTGTTCCGTCGGAAAAATATAGAACATGTTCTCTATCTAAGTCTGTCTGAATTTTCGACATAAAAAGTCCAATGGGGCATACACATGGTCGGAATATATATGATGAAAAGCTCCCATCGGACTTTTTCTGTCGGAAACTCCGACTGTGTGTACGGGGCATTAGATCTGTCTAGGTCCAAAAAATAAACAGTAATTGTCTGCTTTCTTCTCTGTTTTTTTGGATACACGTACATTTATTTGCTGATTGGAACAGGCATGACCAGCGTGAAAGGGCCCTAATTAACTCAAGTCAGGTGTATATGTTTTGATAGGATAAAAAACAAATTAGAGAATATACAGTGTATATGTGTAAGGCTGGCTGGAGGCTAGCCTGTAATTGTGGGAGGAGATTGAGAGGGCTATTTAACCCTCCTCCTCTGTCAGGGCCGGGTTGTCGGAGGTTCTGGGTGGACGCATGTTCCAGCCTCCTTACAGAGAGGCGGTCGGCCTCAGCAGTGGTGTCTGTTCCTTTCCCTGGCACCATCGGGGACCACCCGGTCCCCCCCCTGTCATCCCTGGGTTCCACCAGCATTGTGGGGACTGCCCCGCCTGTCCTCCCCTGCAGTCCCATGTTCCATCCAGCATCGTGGGAGGGCCGCACGCCTGCTTCTCCCAGCACTCCTGCGGGGGGGCAGTCCATCCATCCTCCACCCACCCACTTTCCCCATGGCTCCATCTGGTCAGCGTGTCTCCAGCCGGCCCACTTCTCCTGGTGCTCATGCCGGGGGGAGCGGGGGGCCATCCGTTCTTCCATCCTTCCCACAGCTCCATCTGGCCAACGTGCAGCCCGCCCGCTTCTCCCGGCGCTCATGTGTTGGGGAGTGGGGGGCCGTCCTTCCATCCTCCACCCACTTTTCTCACGGCGCCATCTGACCAGTGTGCTGCCCGCTTCTCCCGGCGCTCATGGGGGGGCGTCCGTTCTGTTTGGCCAGGGTGCCGCTCGCCCGCTTCCCATGGTGTAGAGGGGTGTCGTCTGTCCATCCTCCACCTTCGTTGGGCTCAATCACGCATGTTTGGGGGGGCGCCGCTCGCTTCTCCCTTTCATCCCTGTGTTTCCTGTCAGCAGTGTGGGGGCCGGCCGCCCACTTCTCCAGGGGGGAACGGGGGGGAGTGTCCGTTCGTCCATCTTCCACCCACCCACCTACTTGCCACTCACCCACCAGTTCACCTCCCTGGAACCCACGGCGTGCATCATGGAGGAGATGCCCGCGCGCTTCCTGGTTCTCATAGGGGGCGCTCACTCGCCTGCTCACCTCCTGGTATTCAAGTGTGGCATCATGGGGGGATCCCTGCATGCCTCCCGGGCATCCACCGCATGCCTCCCAGGCATCCACCGCTTCAGTCACAAGTGTTTCATCATGGCGTTTCGGCCCCAGGATTTCTGTCATAGTGTTTCGGCCCCAGGTTTCTGTCACAGCGTTTCTATCCAGGCGTTTAGTCTCAGCGTTTTTCTGTCAAAGCGTTCAGGTCGTAGTATTCCTGTCATAGTGTTTTCTAACTCGCAGTTCTGTCGCAGCATTCTGCCCCAGCATTTCTGTCAGGGTGTTCTGCCCCAGTATTTCTGTCATGGCATTTCTGCCTCAGCATTTCTGTCATCCCGTTCGGCCCTGCATTTCTGTCAGCATTTCTGCCTCAGCATTCCTGTCATATTATTCAGCATTTCTGTCTTAGGGTTCTGCCCTAGCATTTCTGTCTTAGTGTTCTGCCCTAGCATTCCTGCCATAGTGTTCTGCCCCAGCATTTCCGTCATAAGCGTTCTGCCCCAGCGTTTCTGTCTCAGCTTTTTTTGTCATAGCGTTTCTGCCCCAGGATTTCTGTCATAGCGTTCTGCCCCAGCATTTCTGTCATAGCGTTCTACCCCAGCATTTCTGTTATAGCGTTCTGCCCCAGCATTTCTGTCATAGCGTTTGACCCTAGCATTTCTGTCATAGCGTATGACCCCAGCATTTCTGTCATAGCGTTTGACCCCAGCTTTTCTGTCATAGCGTTTGGCCCCAGCATTTCTGTCATAGCGTTTGGCCCCAGCATTTCTGTCATAGCGTTTGGCCCCAGCATTTCTGTCATAGCGTTCTGCCCCAGCATTTCTGTTATAGCGTTCTGCCCCAGCATTTCTGTTATAGCGTTTGACCCCAGCATTTCTGTCATAGCGTTTGACCCCAGCATTTCTGTCATAGCGTTTGACCCCAGCATTTCTGTCATAGCGTTTGACCCCAGCATTTCTGTCATAGCGTTTGGCCCCAGCATTTCTGTCATAGCGTTTGGCCCCAGCATTTCTGTCATAGCGTTTGGCCCCAGCATTTCTGTCACAATGTTCTGCCCCTGCATTTTTGTCATAGCGTTCTGCCCCTGCATTTCTGTCATAGCATTCTGCCCCTGCATTTCTGTCATAGCATTCTGCCCCTGCATTTCTGTCATAGCGTTCTGCCCCTGCATTTCTGTCATAGCATTCTGCCCCAGCATTTCTGTCATAGCGTTCTACCCCAGCATTTCTGTCATAGCATTCTGCCCCAGCATTTCTGTCATAGCGTTTGGCCCCAGGATTTCTGTCATAGCGTTTCTGCCCCAGGATTTCTGTCATAGCGTTTCTGCCCCAGGATTTCTGTCATAGCGTTTCTGCCCCAGGATTTCTGTCATAGCGTTTCTGCCCCAGGATTTCTGTCATAGCGTTTCTGCCCCAGGATTTCTGTCATAGCGTTTCTGCCCCAGGGTTTCTGTCATAGCGTTTCTGCCCCAGGGTTTCTGTCATTGGGTTTCTGCCCCAGGATTTCTGTCATACCGTTTCTGCCCCAGGATTTCTGTCATACCGTTTCTGCCCCAGGGTTTCTGTCATAGCGTTTCTGCCCCAGGATTTCTGTCACAGCGTTTCTGCCCAGGATTTCTGTCATAGCGTTTCTCATAGTACTTTTTCTTATTTTACATTCAGGGTATGCCCTCTTTTCAGGCATACTGACCAGCTAGGCCATGGCACACCTCAGGCCTTGGTTCTTAAGAGTATCGCATTTCCCACTCGAAGACTCTGACTACAAATATATATATATATATATATATACCTGGTCAGATTTTTTATTGTTTGTATCCACACTGTGGAAATGTACTCCTATTACTAGTCCTGGTGACCTTTATCGCTGCTATTGAAAGTGATAGAAAAAATTTTAGTATATTAGAGGAACAGAGGGAAATTATTTAATGGTAACACTTGTATTAGTGTCAACTGGCTGAAAGAGAATATCCCTGATTTAGAAGAAATCTCATCTTGAGATAAGAAACAAATGGAAAGCTACCAGATGAGCCATAGACAGCAAAAACAAAAACTTGACAGGGGTCTTAACCTTTCCCTACTATATCAATAAATAAAAAAAAAATGACATACCTTTTTGCTGAAGAGTAGCTCAGATATTTTCTAGTATAGAAGGGAAAATTGAAGCTCAACTCCCAGGCAAGAACAATTTTCAATAAGTATGTAGAGAACGCATTTTTTAGCAGCATTCTTGGTTTATCTTTAGACAAAATAGGCATTCAGAGCCTTTCACTCCCCTAGATCGCACTGACACAAAATGATCATCATAAACTGAGCAATGGGTATATTAATTAAAATCCTCAACTCCTTTACATTTTTCAACACCCAGTTCTGCCCACTGTAGCCCAGCTCTGCCCTCCCCTAGTCTTTTGTACTTCTTCTCACAGCACAACAATACTAATCACTGCCAACAGCTATGACTACAGTCCTTAAGAATCATGGTAGCTGTAGTTATGTGAACCATGGCTGGAGTCTGGGGTTAGTGCACATCTAGGTGGCTGGTGCTGCAAGGATTTGGGCCCAGCACGGGTATTACAGCACCTTAGTTATCAATTTTTTCAGAAATTATATAAGACTGGGTTCACATCTATGCGAATTGGGTCCTGTGCGCTTTTGGTCCATTTCAGGTCCGAATTCAGCCCCAAAATTCGGGCTGAAATCTGACCTGAATTGGTAAATGGGGTCGCACTGGACCCCTGCTGTGAGTCCCATGTGGCAATAATGTAAACCCAGCCTAAGTAATTTATATCATTTTTGGTGATTTCCTAGGCCATTTTAAAACTATATCAATTATAAGAAAACCTGTTTATCTTGGGGATCAACTTTAAGACTCATAAAGTTATGTCACTATTCTCTATGTTTCCTTATTATCAATTATGAATGTCAGTAGCTATCCATTTCCAAATCTTCAGCTTCCAGTTTTGTAGGGAAATGCTGAGGTTGTCAATTCTGTTCATTTCAATTTTGGAAGTTTAGGTTCTTTCACTTTCAAGCTGATTACAGGCAGTCCCCGAGTTACAAACACCCGAGTTACGAACGACTCCTACTTACGAACGGCCTCAAATGCCACTTGTGCTCCATGCTGGTCCTGGATACCTCTGGACACATCCCATACTGCAGTACTGCATGGCCAGAAGAGCCCCAGATAACATAAAAAGCGCCTGGAACATCCCACATCCATGCACAGGCGGACGTTACACTTACGAATGCAGTGTTCCGAACGGAAGTTGCACTTACAAATGCAGTGTTGCGACTTACGAACAACTTCGACTTACGAAAAAACCTACAGTCCCTATTGTGTTAGTAAGTCAGGGACTTCCTGTATCTTGCCTGAATACTTAGTGACTCTTATTTGTTAAGAGTAGAAAATGTTTGCATGAGGTGAAACAAAGTGAAAATTCAGTTTTCAAAGAATGCCCAATAAAGTGTAAGTCAAAAAGTCAAAGTATAAATCAAAAAACATGATCTTTGCTTGCACATTGTTAAGGTTAACACAACTTCACCTCATTCACCAAGCTACGTGAAAATACGCATTACATAGAGAAAATTCACTTAGCAGAATGAATATTCACTTACCTTACTTGTGTAACTGTGTACTCAGTTTAGCTAGATCCGTTCCTGTTATTCTCTTCCTACAGGCAGGCAGGTGTTTTTACAGTATTTACAGCTACCTGAAGAAAATTGCTGGTGTTCTTCTGATCCTATTAGCTACAGTATTTACAGTTAGTGTAGTGCGTCCTCTGCACAGTGTGCACCTAAAGCTACCTGAAGAAAATTGGTGGTGTTCTTCTGATCCTATTAGTACTGCAGGCAGCTGCAGTATTTACAGTTAATGTAGTGCGTCCTCTGCACAATGTGCACCTAAAGCTACCTGAAGACAATTGCTGTTGTTCTGATCCTATTAATACCACAGGCAGGCAGTTACAGTATTTACAGTTAGTTTACTGTGTCCTCTGCACAGTGTGCACCTAAAGCTACCTGAAGAAAATTGGTGGTGTTCTTCTGGTCCTATTAGTATCACAGGCAGGCAGCTGCAGTATTTACAGTTAGTGTACTGCGTCCTCTGCACAGTGTGCACCTAGAGCTACCTGAAGACAATTGCTGTTGTTCTGATTCTATTAGTACCACAGGCAGACAGCTGCAGTATTTACAGTTAGTGTACTGTGTCCTCTGCACAGTGTGCACCTAAAGCTACCTAAAGAAAATTGGTGGTGTTCTTCTGATCCTATTAGTACCACAGGCAGGCAGCTGCAGTATTTACAGTTAGTGTACTGAGTCCTCTGCACAGTGCGCACCTAAAGCTACCTGAAGACAATTGCTGTTGTTCTAATCCTATTAATATCACAGGCAGGCAACTACAGTATTTACAGTTATGCCCCGTACACACGGTCGGATTTTCCGATGGAAAATGTCCGATCGGAGCGTGTTGTCGGAAATTCCGACCGTGTGTGGGCTTCATCGGACATTTTCCATCGGATTTTCCGACACACAAAGTTGGAGAGCAGGAGATAAAATTTTCCGACAAGAAAATCCGATCACGTCAATTCCGACCGTGTGTGGCCTGTTCCGACGCACAAAGTGCCACGCATGCTCAGAAGAAATTCCAAGACTAATCAGCTCGTTCTGGAAAACTTAGCGTTCGCAATGGATACAGCACTTTCGTCACGCTGCAATGTTAAAAATGGTTTAATACAGCGCACTCTCTTCTTCTTTATAATGTGACAAGAATGAAGTAGTTTTGCTGCTCATATTCAGACACACTTCTCACAAAGTTTTATTTTTGTTTTTTTATTGGTATTCCCTGAATATATTGTTATTAGTTGTCACATCTGACATAATTTTTTTTTTTTATTTAATTTTTTGGGGGATTTTAAGCCTTTTTTTTTTTTTTTTTATTTAATGTTTGTATTTTTTCAAAGGCTGATCTTTGTTCAATGTTATTATTATTTTTACTCCAGAATATTTTTGTGTGTGTTTTGTGTGTCAAGTTACCCCAACACCATTGATATCTTTTATTATTTAATCTCCAGGAGATTGTTTGTTGTTGGTGTCCCTTGTTCATTTCACATTGTATATTTGAAATGTGCCTGAATCCTCACAAAAAAACTGTCATTTTTGAAGTAAAACACATAGAGTATAATTCAAAGCAAAAATCCTTTATTAAGGGATCAGAACCAAACAAAGAGGAAGGCAACACTGGATCAACATGAGAAATTAGCGAAGCCTGGGACCCCCACGGCAGACATCAATTCTTGAACATCAAAATTGGTGGCCTGAGGAGTCCATATGTAAGGGAGGGCAGTCTGGTCCGGGATTCGCAGAGATCGGGAAAGCAGCAGATGACATGTGTCCCCAGGCTGTGGTACCACAAGAGGCTGCATTTTTTGGCCGACCAGACTGGATCCAGGGTCCTCACTTTCTGGTCTTCCTTCCACGCTCCCTTCCAGGCTGTGGCTGTGCAGTTGGAGATGTGGCAGGAGGAGTAGGACCTGGAGGAGGACTGAGAGGACCTGGAGGAGAGGGAGGACGAGGAGGAGGACCTGCAGGAGGAGGACCATGCAAAGGTGTGTCTGAGCTGTAATTTGGCCCCTCATACCTTTGTTAAGAGCCTCCAATATGAGGGACTCACACATGACTTGTTGGCCCTCCTCCATCCTCTGCATTTTATATGCAATGTCAGCAGCAATGTCCTCCTCCATGGTCTGTCGTGCTCCCAGGACCTCTGTAGCCCTCCAAAAGAGTCCTCTGGCAGCCTCCTCTAGGGCACTCCTCCCACTGCCACTTTCTCTTTTCAGGGGGAGTGGAGGGACCTGCAGATCAGCCAGCCGGCTCGGCCCGGCCACCTCCTGGCTGAGACTTCCCTGTGTATGAAAAAGGGACATGGTTGTAATGTTTTGCATCATCAATCACAATCATAAATTAGTACTCCCAACTAACATCTAGTTAACATCATTGATTGGACAAGCAGAAATATTTAGAGGAATGCTATACCTGACTCAATCTGGGCTCCTCCACATGTGGCCTGGAAGGCCCAGGTTGGGCGTCAGAAGCCTCAGCCGGGGGGGAAGGAAGCGTGGAAGGAAGACTGGAGAGAGATGGCCTGAGTTCAGTCTGGCCTGCCAGAAAATGCAGCCTGTCGTAGTACAACATCCTGGGGACATAGGCGATGCGGATGTTGTCCCCGCACTAGGGTGAATCTGTTAAGGTATGAACTGGCTGTTGGTCTCCAGGAACAAAGAGCCCCAGGTGCTGGCTAATGCTAGTAAAGGCTGTGTGCAAATGGGAAAATCCGGACAGCCGCACTCCAGAAAATTATAATCCAAACTTCTTTATTTTAAAATCAGGAACATGTCATACAGTACATCAAAGGCAGAGTGTACAGACAGGCAGCTTATGCGTTTCGCACTATATCAAGTGCTTACTCATAGCTGGTTTTAATAAAAAGTGAGATTTCATATATACTATCCAATGTTCATCATGTGACCAGGTAATCAATCCAAAATACATGGCAGCTGGGATTTAGTTGTGGAGTGTGTGAGTGTTGATCAGTGATTGTTGAATGCCATGATTTTAAAGGGTCATGGTGAACATGAAGTATATATGTATAAGCGATGGGGAAAAAAATTGGAAAATTAAGAGGGTACTTAGTTGCATTCAATGTGAATTTGAAGTGCGTGGAAATAAATGTATAAGGAAATATGTGTATGTGATCGAAATGAAGTGAGTGAATAAATGTGGGGTGAAAAATTGGGTTTAAATAATATACAAAAGGAGTAAATATCCCAATTTGTAGTGGGTACTCCTATAAAAATGCATAATTATATACTCCGGTGTCTGTGAAAATCAATGTATGATTGATATTAGCAATCAACGTGATAAGGTGAAGTAAACAGAATATAGGAATAAATGTAAAGATAAAAATAAATGGTGATATATTACAGGTATCGAAAGATTGAAATCATATGTGTATTACTATGCAGTGCAATGAAGGTTTTTTGTGACCAGAGCACATATAGATATATGTGAAACTGACATCTGTTTTCTATAGAGAATACCTGGTCACATGACAGTGAAGAGAGGGGGGGAAATATAAAAATACTTTCCTCCGCTACTCTCAGAAAAATGAATACATTTATGTCACAGTTCAAATACATTCATAGTTCACATCCATATATGTATCATTGACAAGTGTACAATTTTGTTCAAATATTGATAAATTTCCTTGGCTTATGGGTACAAAATATTATCGTTAAACAACCCAAAACCAAGAGAAACAAAACTTGACAAAAAAGAAGAAAAAGCTGAAAGACTTCATCAATTGATACTAGTGGATACATTTCTTGTGTTGTAGACAAAATCTTGAGTACTGTAGTAAAAAAAGATTCGTTTAATGAATATAAAACAGTGTTTATACCAAGACAGAGTCTTGTGTAAGTATGTGTGTACATAAAAACCTCATAAACAAAATATTTTCATGCACAAAACTAAGTGTGTGTGTGTATGTATATATGTGTGTGCGTGGAGAGAGCCACACTCGCCAAAGCAACAGCATGTTCTCATCAATAAAATCGCACACACACACACACATATCTGAAAACCGTACTTATAGGGACTATAATAATCCATAAACGTTATTATATCAGCATATGTACAGTATATATCGATTATGTGAAGGAATCATGGAAAATTATTTGATGGACCCAAATCTAAACCGACGGACAAAGGGAATGTTTACACAATGTATATGTGTTGATGAAGAACACATAGAGGTCATATTTCAGGGTGAATAACCAGGGAAGAAAATAAAATAAAAATCAAGTATATTAACTAATTCCCAAAGTAAGAAGTAAAAGAGAAAGAACTCTCGCAGGTTAATTAATGATATTGTATGGGGTAGAGTGTTCAATATATTCATGTCAAAAATTCCAAGATCTATACGTGTTTAAAACTTTTGACTGTTACGTCAAGCTATAATAAACATTATATGAGCTGTGAAAATGGATTGAATCTGACATGAAGTGAATCACTCAAGCCAATAACTAGAATGCAATCATATCTATGTTGCTTAAAAGAATGTAGACACTTCATTTTGTGGTGTGTCGCTTGTCGTGCATGCCGCTAGTGACTATCAGTATGTTAATGGCTTGATGGCGGTCTATGGGTTTGTTCAATTTTGTTTGATATTTTTTCATTAATATTAATGTAGTTCATTGAACCTAAGACGCTGCAACCAAGAGCCGCTATGGGATTTAGGGATATTAAGAGCTCCCTATCATTATGTGGGATGATGAGCGACAAAAAGAAAAGGAGTGAAGTCTGATGGAAGAGCTGCCGCAAGGATAATTTAGTGAACATATGTATGTGACTGTAAGTGTTGCGGTTCGTAGTTAAGTAGGATAGAAGTCTCCATAGAACTCAATAGGGGAGTGCAGCATGTGCATCTCAAACCCTATAAAGGGGACTGAGACTACGATATTGCCGTGTGTATGAGCGTTAGCACCGATGGATGTTGTAAAATTCTGAAGGGGGGAGACCAGAATTAAGATGTCTCCACGTGTGTGTAAAATTATCTATGGAGATGGTAGTAAAATAGACATAAGTCACAATAAGCTCATAAAAATGGAGTCAGACTGTAGGTATTAAAACTAGAGCATTGTGCCAGGCATCACAGTGTATGGATTGCTTTATTGGCTACATCGCTGCAGCTTCTAGTGAATACATTCTTTTATGGGCTATATCTCTGAACCTAGTAATCCATACCATATTATACTCCGTAAAAACAGATGTAAATATATCAAAATATTTATAATGGGGAGAACCTCTCCTGTAATCATATTTTTATAAGAAGAGACTTTAATAGGAATGAGTGGCTGTCTATATCGTGATGCCTATTGGATATTATTTTAAGGGATAAATGGGACTAGGTGACAGTCTCTGAAGTTGAGTGGATACAGATTGGGATGAATGAGCTATATATTAATCATAAAAATAAGAAACATCCCATTCAAAGTTAAAGCCGAGGGGAATTCTCGTATTTAAAAAAAAAAATCCAAAAAACCTCACGTTTACATAGGAGGTTGAATTTATCTCCCCCTCTGATGGGCATGGTTATTTTTTCCACTCCTTGAATGAACAAACTGGAAACATCTTTTTGGTGTGTGAAAATCCAGTGTTGGGCCACATTTGTCAATTTATCTTTTGTGATGTCATATAGGTGATCGTGTAATCGGTCTCTCAAGCACCGTGTTGTGCGGCCAACATACTGGATATGGCATATGTCACAGGTAATGACATAAACCAAAAATTGTGTGTTGCAGTTAATGAAGGAAGGGACTTTAAAGGTTCTGCCATTGGTACATGAATGTATGTTTTTATCCACTTTGATGTGACGACAATAATTGCAGCCTTGTTTACCACATTTATAATTCCCTGTTAAACTCAACCAGGGGGTTTTATTTTGTTTGTTGGGGAATAAACTAGGTGATAAAAAGTTTCCCAAAGTGGGTGCTCTACGTGAGACCACTTTTATGCCTTTGGAAAGAATGTTATTGTAAATTGGATCGTTAAACAGAATCGGAAGATACCTATTAATGATGTTTCTAATTTTATTAAACTCTGAGCTGAATGGTGTGGAAAAAACTGGTATACCTATTTGGGTGTTACCTGGAGGTCCCCTAGATGTCTTGTGATTTTTTTTCTCCGTGTGTTTTCTTCTAAGAGGGCATGTCTGGGGATGTTGTTAACAGTTTTAAGAGATTTTGTTATTAGGGAGTCCGGATATGCACGATCTTTGAAACGTTATGCCATCTCATGAGGTTCTGCTTGAAAATATTCAGGTGTACTACATAAATGTTTCAATCTCAGAAATTGGCCGTATGGTACCCCCCTGATGGTGTGTTTGGGGTGTGCAGAATCAGCTCTGAGGATGGTGTTACCTGCTGTTGGTTTTCTGAATAGTCTAGTGTGGATCATGTCCCCTGTTCCTATTAGACTTACATCAAGGAATACTATGTTATTTGTTTCCAGGTTACCTGTAAATCTTAGATTAAGATCATTATCATTAAAATAAGTAAGTCAGTTATTAATATCAGCATTGGTGTCAGATGTAATGAACAGGAGATCATCAATAAAACGGTAGAAAAACACTGTATCACGTCGACGGGGACTATCGCATCCAAAGATGCGGGACCTCTCCCACCAACTCATGAAAAGGTTGGCTAGTGAGGGCGAAAATTTCGCTCCCATGGAGGCCCCACATCTCTGGAGGTAATAGTCCCCGTCAAACATGAAGAAATTATGGGTCAAAAGGTATTCCAAAGCCTGTAGAATGAAGTCTTGTAGTATTATGGAAAACTTGCCAGACCTTTTTCAAGAACCAAGCAACTGCTTGCAAACCCAAGTGGTGAGGTATACTGGAGTACAAGCTGATGACATCGCAGGTAATCCATTTATAATTTTCTTTCCATTTAAAGTTTTGGAGCTTACTCAAAAGATGCTTGGTATCTCTCAAATAGCCCGGCAACTCCATGGTTAAAGGCTGTAACTGAGAGTCTACCCACTCTCCTAGCTTTTCATTCAGGGAACCTATGCCTGCGACAATAGATCGACCTGTTAAGGGGTTAAAACCTTTATGAACTTTGGGTAAATGATGGAATATAGGCATAATGGGGTGTTCCGGGATAAATGATTCTATATCTTTAGAGGAGAATAGGCCAACCTGTATTGCTCTATCAAGAAGGGCAGACAGCTTTGTTTTAAAATTAGAGGTGGGATTGCATGAGAGTTTTTGGTATGTGTGTGTGTCTGACAGTTGACGTAAAGCTTCCTCTCTGTATGTCACTGCATCCAGTACTACTACAGTACCACCTTTATCTGCATTCTTAATAACAATGCTATCATCTGTTGTTAATGCTTTAAGTGCTGCCCGTTCATCTAGAGTTAAATTATCCTGCATTGATGTTTTGTGGCAGTTGCGAGCCAAGCGAGTCAGTTCACCCTCCACCATTTTTTGGAACAAATCTAGATCCTTTCCCCTAGATGCCACTGGGTAAAAATCTGATTTAGATTTAGGTAAATTTCTATTGCTTGTATCTGGGGGATCTATGGGAAGCGGATCCGATTCAATAGCCAGGTCAGTCAAATCATTTAGAGCACAAACATCCATGAACATTGAAAGTGAAGGGGGTGACTCACCTGTCTCACAAGTAGTAGGAGAAACAACTGCTTCTGCTGTAGATGAAAAATAATGTTTCCTGAGAGTAAGATTCCGGGAAAACTTATTGACATCTAAAATTAGTTTTAAACAAATCAAAATGTTGGTTAGGGCAGAAGTTTAAACCTCTTTCTAGGAGTTTGATTTCATTTTCCTTGAGTGGTCTTTTGGAAATATTCACAACACTGTGTATTACTTCTTTGTCCTGCCTTGCAGGCTGTATTGAGTGTTGTTTGGAGTGTTGATGTTTCCTGCCACCTCTCCTGGTTTTCTTGTGTTGGAAGTTTTCTTTTTCTTGAAATGTCTAGACCTGTGAGGGTTTCCAGTGCGTCTCTGTGTTCCTGCTTTGGTTGTTTCAACAGATTCTTCAGAGCGGTCAAATGAGGAATCGGATGCGGTGTAGGCAGAGGTATCATTCATAAATGTGCTCTCCTGGTCAGAGAAGCTAACTTGCTTTCCTTGGTTTCTCTGTGATCTATTTGGAGTGAATAGAGGTCTTTTCCATGTATAGACTCTGTTATTTTCATAATCATCCTTATCTCTGGCTAGTTTGCCTTTCTTACTATCAATCACAGATTTTTCCATTTTGTCCAACTTTTTATTTAAACGGCCATCCAACTCTAGGAATCCAGGGTGGTTTTGTAAAGTTGTAAGCTCCTTTTGTATCAGGGACATGTCTGTTTGGAGCACTTCCACTTCTTTCTTCTTTGAGGAGATGAGAATATTCATCAGTTTGAAAGAGCACATATCAAATGTATCAGTCCACTCCTTCTTAAGAGAATCATCAAAAAGTTCAGAAGTAGGAAATTTTTTGATCCTTAATCCCTCTGGGATATGTGCCAGAGTTAAATATTCAGATAAGAAGTGGATGTCCCAATATGCTCTGATTTCTCTGGCCATCAGTTGTTCCAGCTTTCTGAAGTGCCGTGTCAGTGATACTCCATCATCACCTGAAGACTGAGATGATTGTGTCTGTATCGTTTGTCTCAATGGGTTATTGGCTGGTGCTGTGAGAGTACGGCTGTACATCTCTGACATAGGTGTTGAAGTAGCTGTATGTTCCATGTAGATATATGAGGAAAATAAGCTCTTAGTAAAAAACTGGAGAGATAAACAAGGTGACACTTACTGTGTGAAATCCTGGATAAAAACCCTGTGCCGGAGGAAATAGTTGTAGCAATAGTCCGGAATACAAAGGCGATGCGGATGTTGTCCCCGCACTAGGGTGAATCTGTCCAGGTATGAACTGGCTGTTGGTCTGCAGGAACAAAGAGCCCCAGGTGCTGGCTAATGCTAGTAAAGGCTTTGTGAAAATGGGAAAATCCGGACAGCCGCACACCAGGAAATTATAATCCAAACTTCTTTATTTTAAAATCAGGAACATGTCATACAGTACATCAAAGGCAGAGTGTACAGACAGGCATCTTACGCGTTTCGCACTATATCAAGTGCTTACTCATAGCTGGTTTTAATAAAAAGTGAGATTTCATATATACTATCCAATGTTCGTCATGTGACCAGGTAATCAATCCAAAATACATGGCAGCTGGGATTTAGTTGTGGAGTGTGTGAGTGTTGATCAGTGATTGTTGAATGCCATGATTTTAAAGGGTAAAATCACTCTGCCTTTGATGTACTGTATGACATGTTCCTGATTTTAAAATAAAGAAGTTTGGATTATAATTTCCTGAAATGCGGCTGTCCGGATTTTCCCATTTGCACACATCCTGGGGACATAGATGTCATCTGCTGCTCCGGATCTCTGTGAATCCAGGACCTTCTTGCACTCCCTTAGATATGTACTCCTCAGGCCACCAATTAAGATCTTTAAATAGGTGATGTCTGCCGTGGAGATCACCTGCTTCACAATTTCACACAATTGCACCAGTGCTGCCTTCCTCTTTGCTTGGTTCTTGAAATGGGGGTGTTTAATCTCCCACAGACAGGGCAGCTCCCTTAACATATCTACGAATACTGACATGAAGTCATTGTCTTTCAGTAGCATATCCATGTTCACTGCAAGACACAACACAAGACAAAGCCTAATGTCAGACAAAACTCTCCTAATCTTGTTACAATATAGGCCTCAATGTAGAAGCAGTATAGGCACAAGTTTGTCTCTTACCTTCGTTCTTACGATCGGCGCGTCCAATGCTCCTTCCTCCGCTCACAGATCGTACGTAATACGCACGCGTGTTACGCTTTATACACACTGCGCATGCGTGTAACTCCGCCTGCCCCTGACGTTCTTTCTATTCTATTCCCCACCCCTTTTCGTTCGGGGCAGTGGGGGAAGAGCACATGGCGGAGTCACAGCAGGTGCGTGATAATTGCAGGAACGAGGAGGAGGAGGAGGAAAGCCCGGATCCGGACACGTCCCGATCCAGAAGGAGGCGTTTTAAGGCCACAAATATGTCCTTTGGGGAGATGTTGGAGATGGTCGACATCATGAAGAAGTCCGACTATGACGGAAAGTATGGGCCTTACCCCAACCCCAATATCAGAAAGGCCAAGATCATGGCGAAAGTGATCAAAAGTCTGCACAAGAATTTCGGGGTACGACGATCGAAAGATCAGCTCAGGAAGTGGTGGTCGGACCTGAAATTAAGAGAGCCAGAACAGTACCGAAAGATCCGGAGAGTGCTGCAAAAAAGTAAGTAGTTGTGCTGTTTTCCCATTCTTTCTGTCCTTATTCCGTTCATGCTGCTTCATATGCTTTTCTTAATTGTAACGTTTAAAAGGGCAACTTTAATGTTCATGGCCCCATTATTCGTTCGTATCAAACATTTTTCTTTCGGCCTCTAAAACACCATTGTTTAGGCCATATGCATTTTCCCACATTTTTTTGGGCCTACTTGGATGCCAAATATTTGTTTGTGTAGATGGGTTTGTTACTAGAATGAAATGCAAACTAGATTGTGTGCAAGGAGAGGACACTCAGCAGCAGTTTTCACATCTGGACACTGGAGCACTAGTGTGGGACACAAGAACACCATTTTTATTAGGGGGCCACACAGGTGCTCCAGTGTATACTATAGGGGGGTCTCCATCTGTGAAGCTTGTACTAAACAGGTAAAGTATTGCAGCTTGACAAAGGGCAATAAAAAAAAGACATCTTGGAACTCGGCTAAAATTGACAATTGTACCCCACTTCCAAGCAATGTTTCCTATTTATAGTTCTGCCATCAAATATCTGTGTGCTAATTATACCATTTTTGTTTTACATAGGGGAGAAAAGACTCGGAGGACACCCCTCATCCGAGGAGACCAGAGACCCCCCCACCTATGGAAGAAGGGGAAATAACACCAACCCAAGCTGAGCAGGAGGAAGAAGATGTGGTGGAGATTGGCACCACAACAGGTGAGTGTCTGTGACCACAGACTCAGGTAAGAGATGGATGCCGGCAGATTTTTGATACCTGTTTTTGTTTTGTTTCTCTCTTTTTAGGTGATCGTGATCCAGATCCTTTCACATCAGAAAGTGCCCAGATCCTGATCGGGGAGATCATGGGGTGTAATGTAGAACTGCAAAACATACAGCAAAAAATCAATGATGTGATTAAAAAAAATTATACCATCATTGATGTTTTGGGGCAAATTTAAAACCCCACAAAATCACTTTTTGGATTGTGGTCCAATCTTTTAAATATTTTTGCAATGTTTTGAAAAGCCAAATTTGGAGGATGCACACAGTGTGCCAACATGTGCTATCTGCCATCATGGGAGATCAATGGACGCGTTTTGAGGGTGCAACCCCTTCCTCAATTATAAAGTAGCGGTGAGGAAGGGCTTGCTCCCCCAAAACATGTCCCTTGATCCCCCCTGATGGCTAGCACATGTTGTCATTCGTAAATTGGTGTGCATCTTCCAAATTTGGCTTTTCCAGGGGTGATTTCCCCCCATCTGAACGCTATATCAAACCCAGTTCCTAAATACTGATGTCTGATATAGCCTTCAGGTTTTACCTAATGTGAACTTTGTAAGTTCAAGTTTTTTGTCTTTCTTGTTGGTTTTACACAGGCCTGTTTTATCTTAAATGGACATTTCGATTTTTGATAATGCTACTCCAAAAATTGTTATACAACAAACATGTTGGTTTGTTTTAAAAACCTTTGGTAAATGCACATGTGATTGTGCAGGTATAAAAAAGTTGGTTACTCAAGAATGTGTGGATTATTGTCTCAACACTACAACACTTTTGGGGTGATGTAATTGCTGTTTTCAGTAAAAATGGGGGTTATTTCCTAAGGGCAAATCCTCTTTGCACTACAAGTGCAGGTTCAGTGCAGTTGCAAGTGCACTTGTAGTGAAATGTGTTTTTGCATTTAGTAAATAACAGCCAACAGTGCTTTGTATAATAAGGTTACACAATCACAACATTTTCTGGACTCAACACATTTCTGTCAGGGTCAGCTAAAACAAACACAAGCAGTAAATGTCCACAAAGAATTTCTTTTTTTTTAATTATAAAAAGGCTTCACAGATTGTCTGTCTGGCATATTAATAGCCCCCCTACCCGCAAAGAACTCCAGGTAGCGTAACCGGACATCACGGGCACTTAGGGAGGGCAAGCCAGGACGGCCACTTTCAAGCGCCATCAGTGTGGTTTGATGTATCATTCCAGCCTTAGGCCCAACTGAGCCAGCACAGTTGGCCGAATGTTTCCTTAAAAAGTTATGGAGAACACAGCACGCAAGTATAATATGGTTCAGTTTATACTCCGCCATATGGATGGGTGTCATAAATAGGCAGAACCGGCTGGCCAGGATTCCAAATGTGTTCTCCACCACTCTTAGGGCTCTGGCCAGCCAGTAATTAAGAACCCTCTGTTCCGGGGTGAGGGTCCTCATTGGGAATGGCTGCATCAGGTGGTCCCCCAGCGCAAACGCTTCATCAGCAACGAACACAAATGGGAGTCCTTCCACATTGTCCTCTGGAGCTGGCAAGTCCAAGCTGCCATTCTGGAGATGCCTGTAGAACTCCGTCTGGGCGATGACTCCACCATCGGACATCCGGCCATTCTTCCCCACGTCCACATACAAGAAGTCGTAATTAGCCGACACCACCGCCAACATCACTATACTATTGAACCCCTTGTAATTGTAATAGTACGACCCCGAGTTGGGTGATGGGACGATGTGGACGTGTTTCCCATCAATTGCCCCTCCGCAGTTAGGAAAGTCCCACCGCTCGGCAAAGTGGAAGGCCACAGTCTGCCATTCCTGTGGCGTGGAAGGAAACTGTTGAGGAAAAAACAATAAACATTACTATTTTTACTCTGAAACATGGCAAGCAGATTAGACACAAACATTATGGGGCAACCTCCAGATAGCATTTATTAAGGGGAATTTAACAACGCCAAAGTATAAGGTACACCTATCATATCCCCCCCCCCTTCTCATGGGCCATTTCTAACATTATAGGGGGTGTGTGGAAATCTTGGACAGGTAACCCTCTTCACTTCATTGAGAGATGAATGCCTAAATAATGGGTATTACTTGGAACAGCCCCTCCTTAGTTACACTATTGGCAGTCCACTGGACAGGTAAGAAGTGTCATAATACAAAGATAGAAATACACACTGTACACATTTGAGGACATTTGGACATTCTGCTATTACCTATCAAGATAATAACAGTATCCCAAAACTTTAAACAGTACCATTTGAAAGTATACAGGCAGGCCCTTGCACTACATGCTTTGGGGAATTCACCCATACATCTGACCACAAAAAAGATGAGTATAGTGTGTATGGGTTTGTCAAAGTCAGCAAATAGATGATTGAGGATAGAGAATTGGGATCAGCTGACTTAGCAGTTGGGGGGGGGAGGGTTACTAAAAATTATTTGGGGACACCACAAAAAAAGCCTCTGGCACTCTGCCAGAATTTAAAGCAAAAATAACATTTCCAAACATTTTAGGGGGTGTTTGGGGTAAAGCACTACTATGGAGCAAAAAAAATACATTGTTAAGTGACTACATGAGGTGAATATAGGCCAGGAGACACCATGCTGGGGAGGTTATTGAAGGGCAAATATGTATGAAGGACCTAAAATAATAATTACATAAAAATCCAGCATGCATGAGAACAAAGGGGACATTCACAGCATATTACAATCATGGTAATTAGGGAATGAGGAAAGAAATACAATATATTAGCAAACATTCAATACAATAAAATGTGATAATAAAGGATAAAAATCTTACCTTCATATACTCCTTCTGCAGGACCTGTATAATGGCAGAACAGGTCTCTGGGATAATGATCCCCAGAGCCTGGGGGGGGGTTGCCTGTTGAGAACTTTAAGTCCTGCAGACTTCTCCCTGTCACCAAATACCGCAGGGTAGCGACCAACCTCTGCTCCGGAGTGATGGCTTACCTCATGCAGGTATCCTGCCTGCTGATATAGGGGGTCAGCAAAGCCAACAAATGGTGAAACACGGGGTCCATCATCCTGAGAAAGTTCCTGAAACCATCAGGATTATTCTCACGGATCTCACGGAGCAAAGGCATATGAGAGAACTGGTCATGCTGAAGCAACCAATTCTTGGTCCATGAACTCCTCCCCACCCTGTTCATGGACTGGACTTGTGTCAAGGTCAGGACCTCAACACCAAGCCCCCGCACAGCACAAACTCTACGAGGAGTACGCATACGCAACATGGCTATAAAACGGTCGGCTGCTCAGAACGAAGTAACAGAATGCACTGAAGAACAGCAAGGCCTGTGAAGAGCGACCTGAAAAACAGTAACGAACGAACAAGAATACAATGACTAATTAAAGTCACGCGGAACTTGCTGCACGCACTGAAGAGCAGATACAAACCCACAAGCACAAACTGAACGTCAGAAAACGATCTGAAAGCCACGAGTCTGAAAAAGCGCGAATCGTCTCTCACCAAACTTTTACTAACATGAGATTAGCAAAAGGAGCCCAAAGGGTACCGCTCTTGGTTCTGAACCGGCCTTTTCTAGTCTCGTCGGACGTGGTGTACGTGACCGCGTGGTTGGCGATTGGAAATTCTGTCAACTTTGTGCGACCGTGTGTAGACAAAACAAGTTTGAGCCAACATCCGTCGGAAAAAATCCTAGGATTTTGTTGTCGGAATGTCCGAGCAAAGTCCAGCCATGTGTACGCCCTATTAGTGTACTGAGTCCTCTGCACAGTGTGCACCTAAAGCTACCTGAAGAAAATTGGTGGTGTTCTTCTCACCCTATTAGTACCACAGGCAGGCAGCTGCAGTATTTACAGTTAGTGTACTCCGTCCTCTGAACAGTGTGCACCTAAAGCTACCTGAAGAAAATTGGTGGTGTTCTTCTGATCCTATTAGTACCACAGGCAGGCAGCTGCAGTATTTACAGTTAGTGTACTGTGTCCTCTGCACAGTGTGCACCTAAAGCTACCTGAAGACACTTGCTGTTGTTCTGATCCTATTAATACCACAGGCAGGCAACTACAGTATTTACAGTTAGTGTACTGTGTCCTCTGCACAGTGTGCACCTAAAGCTACCTGAAGAAAATTGGTGGTGTTCCTCTCACCCTATTAGTACCACAGGCAGGCAGCTACAGTATTTACAATTAGTGTACTGTGTCCTCCGCACAGTGTGCGCCTAAAGCTACCTGAAGATAATTGCTGGTGTTCTCATACGAATACTGTACTACAGGCAGGCAGTTAATTCTGCTAGCTGCAGTATCAGTATATATATATATATATATATATATATATATATATATATATATATATATATATATATATATATATATATATATATATATATATATATATATACACACATATATACATATATACACCTCTCAGCTTTGTGCAGTTACATCTCACTGCAGGCCATTAGTAAGTCTGGAAGGCCTACAAGGAGAGGCAGACAGTCACAAGCCAATAAAAGAGGGCAAGCAGGCTCTGTGTCTAGAGGCAACAGTGCTGGTCATGAAGACAGTGCATCCTCATCAGCATGTGGCCGTGGGACACGCTTGTCCTTTTTTTCGGCAGCTGGCCGCGTTGAGCCGCAACATGACAAGACTTGGTAGAGTGGATGACCAAGTCGTCCTCATCCTCTTCATCCTCTCTCACCCAGGCTCAGGGTACTTTGTCTGGCAAGGAAGCTGCCAACACGGCCTCTTCCCTCGGCTCAATGGCATCAGTCACTACTTCCCTAGCCCCACCATGTCCTCCTGAGGAACTGTTTGACCACAATGTTGGGTACATGCTCCAGGAGGATGCCCAGCGTTTCGAAGGCTCCAATGATGGTACCCAGCTAGAGGAAGGCTGTAACGTGAGCCCAGAGAGAGGTGGTGCCAAAGAAGGACAGTAATCTGGCAGTCATGTTCCCCCAGCTGCAGCATACTGCCAGCTTTGCTTCAGTGATGAGGAGGGAGAGGATGATGAGGTCACTGACCCCAAGTGGGTGCCTGATAGGAGAGATAGGAGAGAGGAGGAGGCACATCTCCAACAAGGCAGGATGCCCTCCAGGGGCCAGCTTAAGGGGAGCACACCGACTGCATCACACCGCAGAGCTCCGCATGTGCAGGGCGCTGCTGTCTCTGCGCGTTATTCCAAAAGTTCTTTGGTGTGGGCCTTTTTTGAGATGAGTGCATCAGATCCCACCACTGCTATTTGCAACATATGTCTCAAGCCTATCTTTTGTGGCCAAAACATCACCCGCTTGGGCACCAGATGCTTGACCACACATATGTCGACCTGCCATGCAGTTTGTTGGCAAGCGTACCTAAAGTACCTAAAAGACCCACACCAAAGAACAAAGTGGACCTCTCCTTGCTCCTCATCAGCTGGGATCTCCAACCCCACTATACCTTCAGTCCTCTCTGAAACGTGCACTGAGAGGAATGAAGGTGTAGAATTAGGTGTGTCACAGCAAAGTACTTGCGGGCAATCTGCTCTCGGTACACCGACGTCAAATTGTACCAGGCAAATTTCCCTGCCCCAGCTGCTGCACTGCCGAAAGAAGTTCGCTCCCAGCCATCCACATGCCCAGAGGTTGAATGCTAGTGTCAGAGAACCATCACAAACGCTCGTTCCCGGGTGCCAGCCGGACGTACGGTAAGAACGAGCGAGCCCCGGACTAGGCACGCACGTAATGCGATCATACGAACGAGGGCACGTCAGCGCGTGCACGCTCGCACACCAACGAATCACGGCGCAAGGCGCCCTATTTAAACGATCAGCAGACTAGCATCAGTGCTGGATTGTCACAGCTCGTTCCTGAACCCTTGCTGTTGCCTTATTTACTTGACCCTGATCTTGAACCTCTGCTTGCCTTGACTAACCTCTCGGATCACCCCTACATCTGCCTGCCTTGCTTCCTGTATTGAACCCGGCTTGGACTCCTGACTACGGCTCTGTCTCCCGATTCGGTACCCCGCTACCAGTTTGTTGCCAACCTCCGCCAGTCCCTGACCAAGTATCTGCCTGCCGATTGTGTACCTCGTTGCCAGCACGTTGCCAACTCCTGCCTGCCTTGATCCTGCAAGTTCCTCTGCTGGACCTCTCCTGCATCCATCCAGGGATCAGCATCTCAGCTTCCTTCCGAAGACTTCTGGGTTCCTGATCCTGCCAGCAGGCACCTGCACCCTTCCGCCACCCTAGCAACCCTGTCTCAACCTCCAGGGATGCTAGGACCGGGACCGTGCAAGAGGCCGCCCTCGTCATTTCAGACTCCGCTGTAAGGTACGTGACAGCTAGCTTGGCTAAATTGCTAGCACTACAACTGCTACCTTTTCAGTTGGTAGACTCTGCCCCCTTCCGTGAGTTTGTGGAATGTGCGATTCCTCAGTGGCAGGTTCCCAAACGCCACTTTTTCTCATGGAAGGCGATTCTGGCTCTCTACTGGCATGTGGAAGGCAATGTCTTGGCCTCACTGGACAGGGCAGTCAGCGGTAGGGTGCATATTACCGCTGACTCATGGTCCAGCAGTCATGGACAGGGACATTACCTATCTGTCATCGCGCACTGGGTAACTCTTCTGGCAGCTGGGAAGGATGCAGGACAGGGTGCGGTAGTGTTGGAGGTTGTTCCGCCACCACGCCTCCAAAATTCTTCTAGTGGTGATTCTGCCACACCTCTCTCCTCCACCCCCTCCTCTTCTTCCTCCATGGCCTCTTCCTCTGCTGATTTGTCCTTGGAACCAGCGATGCTTCGTAGGCGTTCACGGGGCTACGCAAGCACGCAGGCAAAAAAGATGCTATGTGGTGCTTGAGCTGGTGTACTTGGGGGGACAGGAGTCACACTGGGGAAGAGATTCTGTCAGCTCTGCAGTGGCAGGTTCAGAGGTGGTTAATGCCACGCCAGCTTAAGGCAGGTATGGTGGTTTGCGACAATGGCACCAACCTCCTCTCCGCACTCCGACAGGGACAACTGACCCATGTGCCCTGTTTGGCTCACGTCCTTAACTTGGTGGTGTAGCGGTTCTTGGGTAGGTACCCGGGCTTACAGGATGTCCTGAGGCAGGCTAGGAAAGTCTGTTTGCATTTCCGCAGGTCATATAATGCCAGTGCTTGGCTGGCTGACCTCCAAAAGGAACTTAACCTGCCCAAGAACCGCCTAATCTGTGACATGCCCATCAGGTGGAACTCAACGTTGGCCATGCTGCAGCGGCTGCACATGCAGCAGAGGGCATTAATGAGTACCTATGTGACTATGGCACCAGGACAGGGTCAGGGGAGCTTGTTTTTTTCCCCACGCTAGTGGGCTATGATCAAGGATACATGCACTGTCCTGTCACCATTTGAGGAGGCCACGAGGATGGTGAGCAGTGACAGTGCATGCATCAGTGATACTGTCCCTCTTGTCTACCTGTTGGAGCACACGCTGCGTGGAAAAATGGACAGGGTACTTGAGGCAGAACAGAGGGAGGAAGAGGAGGACTTCCTTACCTCTCAAGGATCCCTTTATCCAGACAGTGTTCATGCGTGCCCGCCGATCACACAGGAAGAGGACGAGGAGGAGGATTGTGTCAGCACAGAGGTGCAGCCTGGCACTCAGAATCAGCAGCAGTCTTCAAGGGATCATTTACAGTCCGAAGAAACCCATGGACTTGTACGTGGCTGGGAGGAGGTGGCTGCGGATCATGTCGTCCTTAGTGACCCAGAGGACTCTGGGCCGAGTGCCTCAGCAAACCTACGCTGCATGGCCTCCCTGATCCTGCAAAGCCTGCGGAAGGATCCTCATATTAGTGGTATCAAGGGGAGGGATGATTACTGGCTGGCAACCCTCCTTGATCCACGTTACAAGGGTAAGGTTGTGGACATTATTTTGCCGTCGCAGAGGGAGCAGAGGAAGAAACATCTTCGGGAGGCCTTGCAGAAATGTTTGTGCAACGCGTTTTCAGAGCCTGGGAGGTTACAATTTCCTGGTCCTCCTAGACAACGTGTTGCTGAGGCTTCAGTCAGTCACAGAAGGAGCAGTGGAGAAGGTGGCCGCCTGACCGATGCGTTCAGACAATTTTTTAGTCCGCAGCCCCAAGGTCTGATTGGTTCCAGCAACCATCGCCAGTGTCTGATTCACATGGTGCAGGAATACCTAGGGGCAAGATCAGACTTGGACACCTTTCCCACTGAAAATCCTCTGGGTTACTGGGTCTTGAGGATGGATCACTGGCCAGAGCTTGCACAGCATGCAATTGAGCTACTGGCCTGTCCTGCATCCAGCGTTCTTTCGGAACGCACATGCAGTGCTGCTGGAGGCTTTGTAACTGATCACAGGGTGCGCCTGTCCACCAAATCGGTCGATCGGCTGACCTTCATAAAAATGAATCGGTCTTGGATCACCAGTTACCAAGCACCTGATGCTGATGTAACCGATTGATTTTTTTTTTTTTTAATGTGAGATACCTACAAGACTGCCTATGCTGATGCTGAGTGACTATCCTGTTATGTTGAGTGACAATCCTCTTCCTCCTCAATTTTCATGCTGGTAGCTTGTAAGAACATTTTTGGTTCTGGGCACCACCATCAGTGCTCAAGGCACAATTTTTCAGCCCCTGTTTAACGGGGTGCATAATTACAATTTTTGATGCAATACTTTGCAGCAGTGCTCATTCCTGCGCTCCAACTATAGTATCTGTGAGGGGTTGCAGTGTTGTGGCACCAGTGCCTAAGGCCCAATTTTTCTGCCCCTGTTCAACAGGGACATGTAATTACAATTCTTGATCTAATATTTCACAGCAGAGCCCATTCCTGCGCCCACCAAGAGTAACTGAGGGCTTACAGTGTTGTGGCAAAACCACCACCACCACCAAAGGCCCAATTTTTCTGCCCCTGTTCAACAGGTGCATGTAATTACAATTCTTGATATAATATTTCACAGCAAGGCCCGTTCCAGTGCCCACCAAGAGTAACTGGGAGGACTTACAGTGTTGTGGCACCAGCACCACCACCACCACCAAAGGCCCAATTTTTCTACCACTGTTCAACAATGGCATGTAATTACAATTCTTGATCTAATATTTCACAGCATGGCCCGTTCCTGCGCCCACCAAGAGTAACTGTGAGGGCTTACAGTGGTGTGGCAACACCAACACCTAAGGCCCCAATTTCTGCAGAGTATATAGGGCAGGCCCCTACTTTCAAACATACAACTTACAAATGACTCCTACTTGCAAACGGAAGGAGACAACAGGAAGTGAGATGAAATCTACCCCTAGGAATGGAAATTTTCTCCTGTAAGAGTTAATATGGGAAAAACCTGTCTCCTCTTCACTGATGCTTTATCACCAATCCTTGTTTCACTAAAAACCCCAAATTTTCAAAAACATTTGTCATTGGGACAGAAAGTGAGGTGAAATCTGAAGTGGTGCACAGACAGCAAAACGAATGTTACAGCGGCGATAACCCTTCCCTATGTTTTCCAAAAAGCTTAAAAATAGATTTTTTGGCTGGAGCTACACTTTAAAAATGTACCAGTTCAAAATTACAAACAGATTCTACTTAACAACAAACCTACAGTCCCTGTCTTGTTTGCACCGCCTTTATACTGCTGTTCAGAGTATATAGGGCCCCACACCTTTCCTTTTTTCAATTTGGGTGAGGGATTCCCCTTAATATCCATACAAGACCCAAAGGGCCTGGTAATGGACTGGGGGGGGGGGTACCCATACGTTTGTCTCACTGATTTTCATCCATATTGCTGGAACCTGACATTACATTAAAGCCGCAAGCAATTATAAATGACTATTTTTATTTTTAAAATGTCATTTTGTGCAGGGACTGTTCTAAGCACGGGAAACACATGCCACTTTACAGGAATACTATACAGGACACCCCCAGGTACGATATTTAAAAGAATATTTCACTTTTATTCACTTTAAGCATCATTAAAATCACTGCTCCCGAAAAAAACGTAAATTTTTTCAACCTTTTTTTTGCATTGATACATATCCCCTGGGGCAGGACCCGGGTCCCCAAACCCTTTTTAGGACAATAACTTGCATATTAGCCTTTAAAATTAGCACTTTTGATTTCAAACATTCGAGTCCCATAGACTTTAATGGGGTTCTAAAGTTCGCACAAACTTTTGGTTCGTTTGCAGGTTCTGGTGCGAACCGAACCGGGGGGTGTTTGGCTCATCCCTATTCAGGAGGGGGGCGCTCGCTCATCCCCTCCCTTTCCTGACCTGCCGGGCTGCATGCTCGGATAAGGGTCTGGTATGGATTTTGGGGGGGACCCCACGCTATTTTTTTTTTTTTTTACATTTTGGTGTGGGGGGTCCCCTCTGAATCCATACTAGACCCAAGAGCCTGGTATGGACCTGGGGGGGACCCCACGCTGGTTTTTTTTCACGATTTTTTTTTTAAGCCGGCAATTCTTTTTTTTACATTCAGCGGGGAAGCCCACTGAATTATGGAGAAAGCAGTAGTACAACAGCTACAATGCCACCTGGACACACACCAACTCCTGGACCCTCTGCAATCAGGCTTCCGCCCAGGCCATGGCACAGAAACAGCACTTCTGAAGATATGGGATGATGCCCTTGAAGCAGCAGACGACGGAGAACAGAGTCTCCTGGTACTGTTAGACCTCAGCGCAGCATTCGATACAGTAGACCACAATACTTTACTCGCCCGCCTCGCTGAAGTAGTAGGAGCTACAGGTTCTGCTCTAAAATGGTTTACATCATTCCTAGAGAATCGCTCCCAGACAGTGAAACTAGGTACATTCACCTCGGAAACCCGGGCAGTCTCCTGCGGAGTCCCTCAAGGATCACCCTTGTCACCAGTACTATTCAACATTTACATCCGCCCACTTCTCAATATCATCAGGAAAACCGATCTTTGTTTCCATTCATACGCTGACGACACCCAACTCTACCTTCGTATCAACGGACAAAAAGACCCTCATCAGCAATTACAGAAATGCCTCTCCTTAATAGACGACTGGATGACCACTAGCTCCCTCAAACTCAATGGATCAAAAACAGAACTACTTCTCCTTCAAGCTAACAAAAATTCCAAAATAAAGACTACATGGACACCTCCCACCATCCTTGGACAGACCATCTCCCCAAGCACCAAAGTCAAGAGTCTCGGAGTCATCTTTGACTCAGGAATGACAATGGATGCACAAATAGGATCAGTGGTGAGCGGATCCCACCATCTCCTCCGCCAACTACGCAGACTAATCCCCTTCATCCCAGAAGAGGACAAAGCGGCAGTTGTGGGAACAATCATCAATTCCCGACTCGACTACGCAAATTCGCTCTACGTAGGACTACCCCAATATCAGCTTGCGCGCTTACAACTCATCCAAAACACGGCGGCAAGACTGTTAACAGGAAAAAAACCCTGGGAATCCATCTCCCCCTCCCTAAAGAGCCTACACTGGCTAACCGTGAAGAAACGGATCACATTCAAGACCCTCTGCATCACCCACAAATGCGTACAAGGAAACGCCCCACCATATCTCCGCGAGAAAATAAAACACTACACACCGAATCGCAGTCTTCGATCAGCTAACCAAAACCTCCTTACCATTCCCAAATACCGCTACAAAGCAAAGGGAGAACGAAGATTCGCAGTCCAAGGACCTCAACTATGGAACTCTCTTCCTACCAACATCCTCATGGAAGAAAACCACCAGGCCTTCAGAAAAAAACTAAAGACCTTCCTTTTCTGAGAAGCTGACATCAGAGAATGCATCCAGCGCCTTGAGGCGATTCAGTTCGCATTTGCAGCGCTTTATAAATCATTCATTCATTCATTCATTCACTGACAGCTGATGACTCCTCGGTTGTTAAGGATGTGGTGGCCGGGGCGTGGCCTAATGCAGCATGTGAGCAGACATCTTTCTCAGCAGCTCTCAGATCCCTCTGCACAATCCTGTTTAATCCTGCTCACCTGCCACACAAAATCGGATCGGCTGAAACTTCTCCTGTACACTTTGGGAAGACTCTGTGACATCCGTGGGGGATTCTGGTGGGTGGGAAAGCGAAGGAAACTGCCCACGGCCAGGATGAGTATTACCACACGTTCCGGCCAAGATGGCCGTCGCTCCACCATCCCACACTCATCCCTGGCATCCACGCCGGATCTCTTTGATGAGGAGCCAGATCCTTCACTACCACCTTCTCCAGGGACCTCGGCTCCCCCGGCGATATCGGTCATCCCTCCCCACAGTGATGATGGCCTTGAGGACGGTCCTGAATCGGAACCCACCATGCTGGATGTCCTCAAACTGATCAAGGTAAATCACTCTGATATCATGGGGAAAGTGGAACTTAAACTGGACATAACAATAATGCGCCAGGACATGCATAAAATGAGGGACCGGGTTTCTGAGACTGAACGCCGTATTAGCAATTTGGAAGATGCTGTCGGCCCGGTCCAAGCTACCCAAAAAACGCATGGCACTAAAATCCTCTCTCTGGAGGACAAGGTTGACGATTTGGAGAACCGTCTGCGCAGAAACAACCTGCATCTGGTGGGCCTCCCCGAGCGGGTTGAGGGTGCCGACCCGGTCTCCTTCCTGGAAAGTTGGTTTACCCAAGAATTTGGTAAAAACTGCCTTTCCCCATGTTTTGTCCTGGAGCGTGCACATAGAGTGCCAAGCAGGCCGCTTCCTGCAGGCAACCCTCCACGCACTATGGTAATCCGTCTCCTCAGTTATCATGATAGGGACGCTATCCTGCGTGCTGCCCGCATAAAAGGGAGCCTAAAGATCAACAACGCATCCGTGTCTTTGTTTCCTGAATATTCCCCAGTGGTCCGAGCCTCAAGAGCCAAGTACCAACACATCAAGCTGAAATTGAGGGAGAAGACCATCCAATATTCTATGCTTTTTCCTGCTACGCTACGAGTCGTGCACCAGGGCCAGGTGCATTTTTTCCAAACCCCTGCAAATGCTCTTTCCAGGTTTGAGTCCTTGCATCAACCGGGTCGAATGTCTGGCTGGGCCCCGGACACCTGAACTGGTTGCTCTTCTGGAAATATGTTACATTTTTCCTTCTTTTTTTCTTTTTCCCCGGCCAATGGGCCTTTACCTGTGGCAGGTGATTCAAGATACCTGTTTTCACATGAGGACAAGATCTCAATCTGGGATCTATGCTGCTAATTGTATGCATATTTGTTTGACATCTGATTTTCTTTAAGTTTCGCTGATTTGCCTGTATTGGCCATGTTTCTAGTATATACTAGCAGTTTGGGATCTAAGCCTGCTCCTGTTTTTTCTTGGGGTAAGGCAGGGGTTAACTATGTGCAATGCCAGTTGTCTGTGTTTTTACTGATCACGGGAATGTTGTGTGAATGGATGATTGTGGTGTGTATGTGTGTGTGTGTGTTTTATGTCCTGCCTTGTCCTCCCTCTGGGATTGCAGCCGTGACGATACCCTTGATCTGCTGATTTTCACTATCTTTATATGTCTTTAGTCAAATGTATCTCCTGGAATGTCCGGGGTTTAAATTCCAAATTTAAAAGGGCTTCCCTGTTTGAATTACTCAAGGCTCATAAGCCTCATATACTGTGCCTGCAGGAGACACACCTTATGGGGTCTAAGGTGCTTGCTTTAAAAAAACACTGGGTCATGCATGGATATCATTCCACATTTTCTAACTACGCCAGGGGTGTGTCTGTCCTCATAAGGAAGGGCCTCCCCTTCTCATGTGATAGAGTGATTTTAGTGATTTTAGACCCTAACGGGCAGTATATTTTCCTCCAATGTAATTTACACGCCACCCCATTACTTCTGGTGGTTGTGTATGCTCCCCCTCCTGTCACAGCTGCACTCTTCACAGATCTGTGCACAAGGCTCTCAGATCTGCCTAAATTAGCCACCCTTATTGTGGTAGATTTTAACTCTGTTATGGACCCTAATTTGGATAGACTGAAACCCATTCAGTATGAATCTAAACTGTTTTGTCAGTGGTGTGCTTCCTTTGGATATATTGACCTATGGTGACAACAAAACCCTTTGGCCAGGAAATATTCTTGTCAGACCCAGGCCTATCGTACTCTTTCTGGGCTGGACTATGCCCTTGGGACTTCTGACCTGACCTCATATACCCAGACAATATACTATATATCTCTGACGATTTCTGACCACTCTGCCCTGTGTGTTGAATTAACACTCGGTCACAGACCTTCTTTTCGGTTGTGGAGGCTCAGTCCCCTCTGGGTCTCCACCCCTGAATTTGAAGAGCCGGTCCGGCAGGACATGTCCCTGTATTGGGGGGATAATGCTGGATTGGCTTCTTTTGGCCCCGTATGGGATGCCTTTAAGGCGTCTGTACGGGGCTCATATATCTCAAACATACGAGGTCCTCCCGTGCTGCTCTTCTGGCCTTGGAGTCCTCTCTGGAGCTGGTGGGGCCCGGTACTCTGCGCTCCCCACCCCGGATTCTCATGGAGTCCTGGTGGAGGTGCACAGGGCCCTGGATCTCCATAGGGTGGACGCAACGCGGACTCAGCAGTTATATCTGTCTGCCAGACTACATGAATATAGTGGGGAAAAATAGTAAAATGTTAGCTTTTCTTTCTCGCACAGAATATATTGATAGGACTATATCACAGATTCAATTGCCTGACAGCTCAATCTCCTCAGACCCATTGATCATAAATCAGATGGTTAAGTCCTTTTATGAGACCTTATATGTGCCCCCCCCCCCCGGATGAATTGGAAACGCTGGGGTTTTTTGACTCTCTTCAATTTCCTGTATTGGAAGACTCTCACAGCACCATATTAGACACTCCCTTGACAATCGAAGAGATCACTGAAGCTATTTGCTCTTTACCCCCCAATAAAACCCCTGGGTTGGACGGTCTGCCCGCAGAATGGTACAAAAACTATGCTGAGGAATTGGCACAAAAACTTCTATCTCTCTTTAATCGGGCAATGGAGAAGGGAGAACTTCCCCCCTCCATGAATGAAGCCCTCATTGTAGTGCTA
The DNA here is from genome assembly GCA_037952925.1 of Lithobates clamitans. NCBI lineage: Eukaryota > Metazoa > Chordata > Amphibia > Anura > Ranidae > Lithobates > Lithobates clamitans. Next base: position 1,222,537 of record JBBGZY010000592.1, on the reverse strand, counting down.
CCCAAGCCTGACAAAAACAAACTGTTGTGTGAGTCATACCGCCCAATCTCGTTACTAAACAGTGATGTAAAAATACTAGTGAAGGTCCTAGCTTTGAGATTACAAAAGGTCATTCTCCACCTTGTTCACAGGGACCAGACAGGGTTCATGCCTGGAAAGAGTACATATGATAACATTCGTCGCCTTTATTTTCATATTCACAGGGCTGCCACAGACAAAAGAAGTGGACTGGTGCTATCACTAGACGTGATGAAAGCATTTGATACGGTTAGTTGGTCCTTCCTTTGGGAAACTATGCATCGTACGGGTTTCAGCGTCCAAATTATTAAATGGGCCAGGCTGCTTTATACTAACCCCAGGGCAAGGATAAGTACCAACAAAGATGATTCGGACATGTTTAGTTTGCAGAGGGGAACCAGGCAGGGCTATCCGCTTTTTCCACTTCTGTTCGCACTAGCCATTGAGCCACTTGCTCTGGCAGTGCGTCAGACGGAGACAGTGGGAGGCATCTGCTATGCTGAATTGTCTGAGAGGATCTCCCTATATGCAGATGACGCCTTGATCTATTTAGATGGCTCAGAGCAGGCCTTTGTCTCTTTGATGGAGATTGTGGAGGAGTTTGGGAGGGCCTCCGGACTGAGAGTTGGCTGGGAAAAGTCTGTGGCATTCCCCATAGGCCCTAACAGGGATTATGCTTACCTAGCCAAGTCCAAGCTGACTATACATCATACATTTAAATACCTAGGAATACATATTCATAATAACCTATCTAGTTTCCAGACCCTTAACATCACTCCGATCATAACTCAAATGGAGACCAGGCTACGCTCCTGGGCCTCATTGCCACTAAATTTGATTGGACGTGTAAATATTTTCAAAATTATATATTTACCCAAATTTCTCCTGTTTTTCGGGCTTCCCCAATATTTCTGTTTAAGAAACTTTTTATCAAAATTAACTCACTTGTATCCTCCTTCCTGTGGCAGGGTTTGAACCCGAGAATCGCTAGGGCCTCACTCCAGGCTGCTAAACTGGATGGAGGTTTAGCCTGCCCTAATCTAAGGCACTATTTTATAGCATCACAGCTTGCCTATGTCTATGACTGGTTTCTGGAGGCCTCCTCTTTCTGCTCCACCACTCTATTAAACACTCTTAACGGCCCTAGGGACTCACTAGTGGGCACATTACATAGGTCAGTGCCTAAACGTTGTTCTAGGGGCTCGCCGATTGAGGTGGGCTGGCATGAGGGCAATAGGGTAATCACAAACCCGATAGGGGTGTCCCCCAATGCTCCTCTATGGCATGATCCTAATTTTCCAGAGCTCCTGGGCCACCCAGATTCTCAGTGGTGGATAAGACTTGGTATTACCCATGTCTCTCAGATTTACTCAAACGACTCTTTTTTCTCATTTGATGATCTGAAGGCTAAGTGTGGTGTAACAAAGTTTTTTTTTTTTAGGTACCTTTCACTGCGCCATGCCATCAGGGCACAATTTTCTGGTTTGTCCTTGGAGCTCACTGAATCACCTCTAGAGGTGTTATTGTCATAGCCGGATATTGGGAAAATTGTCACTACTATATATTCTCGCCTGCAAATGGCGGGGGTTAAACCCTTTCAGATTGCTTAGCGGAAATGGGAAAAGGAAATTCCCGGGCTGTCAGAGGAGGGGTGGGAGGAGGCCTCAGAGGTGTGCTTTTTGGACCTTATTGGATCAAACGACCAATATGTACAATTTAAATTTATACATCAGATGCATTACACTCCTGCCAGGCTGGCCCATATGGGATATGACTCTGCAGCTTCCTTTGTTAGGTGTGGCTTCCCAGAGGCTGGCTACATGCATATGTTTTGGTCCTGTCCTGTCCATCTTTTGGAGGGACTTATTTTCCTTTTTTGAAAACACACTACAAATAAAGGTGCCCTGCACCCCGGAGGTTGGACTATTGGGGGTGCTGAATGATTTCATACACAGGACTCATACTCGAACTCTTGTCTGTACAATACTGTTTTATATACTGTACTGAATAAAGTTATACCAATTTTTAAACTGGTGTATAAGGGAAGGGCCTGCCCAAAAAAAAATTCTAAGATCTGGCAGCTCTGGCTTGATATAGCAAACTCCTTTTGGAAGGACACTCCGCTCTCACAACAATAACTGTCTCCGGCCTCTCCTTGATTGGCATCTAGGCGAGGCTTTGACCTCTGATGGTGGGCCATTTGTGTGCCTGGAGGGAGGGTGTGGAGGTGGCAGGGCTGGACAAAGTTTGCCTTTTTGTATGGAAGAGTGTAGACGGGTGCGTGTTTGGTGTGGATGTTGTGTTAACGGAAATATCCCTACTGTATATAGCATTGAGATTTTAGATTGTGGGGCCCTATGAGGTCCACACTCATTACCCTTACATGACCAGTGGTATAACCCATTCCTCCGTTGAGGAATTTGGTAAATATGATGTATAACTATAATGTTGGCCCCCATTGGGCTATTGCACTTTCTTTTATATTTTGTAAAAGAGATTTGTTTATGGATGCAATTGTACTAGCTGAACCTGTAAAATACTTTCTATCAAAACAAATAAAAGCTATTTAAAAAAAAAAAAAAAAGGATGTGGCGGCCGGCTTCCCAGCCCCCTCCTTAGCAAGCAGTTATATATAGTGAATGTACAGCGGTATTTGCGTTTTAGATGCGGGTCCATTGAAGTCTATGACATGCAAAATGCTGCATTTTGCAGGAAAAAAGTCCCCGACCCTTTCCAAAAACGCAGAGGCACAAAAATGCATTGATGTGAATATGTTTCATAGGAACCCATGTTTAAAAATTTCCCTGCATTTCTGCAAAATGCATCAAACGCATTAGTGTGAATCGAGCCTAAAACTTGAAGATTAGCATGACAGCTTGGCAACTAGCAACTATTGAAGCCTAACTCCAGGTTACTAAAGTTGCGTTACTTTAAATGGTTTATTTGGGCCAAGCTGGCCCAAGCGAATTCTGTACATTACAAATTGATGCGGCTGCTGTCAGCTCTGTATAAACTGTATATAGCATCAGCTACATGCAGTATGCAGCACCTCAGCCAATGATAACACCTCAATTTTTATAGAACTAAAATGAAAATGCAATTCAAACCCTACATCACTACAGTACACAGTAGAGATGTAGGGGTCTGCAGGATGAATCACAAAAGTACAGCAAGGAGGGGCAGGGAATTGAAACACCCAGAAATTAAGATATAGTCTGTGGGTTTTCTTCATTAGAGCAACATTTGGTGGCAAAGACAGTGGCAGGCAGACATAAGCATTTGCAATCTTCTTTAAATATTACATGTTACTTGTTCATTGCGCATTTTTATTTTGGCCACAGAGTTGCTTTAAATTGTTTTTCCACTCTTGAAGTCAAATATAAGAAACCCAATGTATACTGTATTAGTTATGTGTTCCGATTCATACAGCATACATAATTTTTTTTTAAATATTCTTTTTTTAGATGCTTCTAATGAGAAGATGGTACATTGTAAGCGTTTCTGCACAGTCTCATTGTGTCTCTGTCCCCATAGACTAGGGACTCACTGAACCAGCAAATAAATTATGCAATTTTCTTTCTTTCCACAGTAAAATTGCTCTAATCCCCCATCAACACATTCAGTGTTGATTGGGGAATCCCTCCTGCAGCCCTATGTGTACTTGCAGGGGGTGCCCTTCCTGCAGGTAGAAAACAATGATCACTGCTAGTGATCCTATAGGCTGGTTATACTGAAATCGGTCGATGGATTGACTTCAGTACAACTAGCCTGCCCATAGATGGATTAGATCTCAGCCAGTCCCTGCTGAACCAACCAATATTCTATCCATCTATGGACAGCTTGAGCTATCCCTCTCTCACAGATAATGCAAGAGGCCAGATCAAGTTTATAACTGATAATGAACTGTGGTTACAGTACACATAGGATTATTTATGTTAAATATTATTCCACAGCCCCTTCTAAACATTATAAGAAAGAGAGAGCTAGTTTAGATTTTTAGGCAGGCACAAAACACTTAAAAATGTAACCAGCAATTTTTTAATTTTTTAGTTATGTTAAAAAAAATGTAACAAATATAAAGGTGGTGTTATCTCAATTTGGCTGCAAAAGCAGAAACACACTTTAAGCACTTGCCAAATGGCTCACGCCGATATACGGCAGCAAAGTGGTTTGTTACCACAAATAGCCGTATGGGTACGTCTGTACCTTTAAGGGCTGGGGAACCGATGCGCGTGCCCGGCGGGCACGATCGCTGCCAGCCACTCGCGTGCATGAGAGCAGGAACAGGGATTTGTGTGTGTGTGTAAACACACAAATCCCTGTTCTGTCAGGAGAGAAGAGACATATTGTTTGTTCCTACTAAGTAGGAACAACGATATGTCTCCTCCTCCAGTCAGTCCTATCCCCTCACAGTTAGAACACACCTAGGAAACACACATTTAACCCCTTGATCGCCTCATAGTGTTAACCCCTTCCCTGCCAGTGACATTTACACAGTAATCAGTGCATTTTTATAGCAGTGAACGCTGTATAAATGTCAATGGTCCCAAAAATCTGTCAAAAGTGTCCGATCTGTCCGCCGCATTGTCGCAGTACTGCTAAAAATCACAGACCACCAACATTACTATTACAAAAATAATAATAATAAAAATGCCATAAAAAGGCCATAAATCTTTCCTATAGTTTGTAGACACTATAGCTTTTGCGCAAACCAATCAATATATGCCTTTTGTGACTTTTTTTTTACCAAAAATATGTAGAAAAATACATATTGGCCTAAACTAAGGAAGAAATTTGTTTTTTAAAAACATTTTTGGGGATATTTATTATAGCAAAAAGTAAAAAATATTGTTTTTTTTTTTTCAAAATTGACACTCTTTCGTCCAAAAAATAAAAACCACTGAGGTGATCAAATACCACCAAAAGAAAGCTCTATTTGTGGGAAAAAAAATTTGTTTGGTTACAGCGTCACACGACCACGCAATTGTCAGTTAAAGTGCAGTGCCGTATCGCAAAAAATGGCCTGGTCATTAAGCAGCCAAATCTCCAGGTCTGTAAGTGGTTAAGGGTCCCTCTTTTACATCATGTGTACTAGCACTGGCTTGGTCTCTATAGCCATGGGGATTTTAACCTGTGTGCCTGGTGCTCTTGACTAGTTTATTCAGAATGAGAGAACCACACATCTTTTTCTAATTATTACAAATAAATACATAAATAATTCAAGAAACCAGTGACACTAAATGGCAGTAGATCAGATTGCAGGAGAAAATTATGGTTGATTGCCAGTAATCCGTGTTTTTTTTCCTTTTAACTCATTTTAAATATTTATGAGAAAAAAAAGAAATGCTGCTTATTTTTTTAAATAAAATATACTATGAAAAATATGTAGGTTTGCAATACTGAACTTCGCAAATTTTTAACTGTTTGGCTGTCATTTTTATAGGTTCCATGCTTTTAGTATGCAGTCAGTAAAGTCAAAAGTACATGTTTATTGTCACCTGCTTTGAAGGTATAGAAGCTTTTGGATCAGAATAACAGGCAACTTTTTATTTTCAGTAGTAAGTGTTCAGCATTGGCAGTCTATATATTTCTTTCAGTAAAAGCTTACGTAATCTAAAACTGCATTGACCAAAGGTCAATTTTCTGCTGGAATATTGTAATTTATGCTTTCGCCGGTAATTAAGTGTAACAAAGAAGAAAAGACAATGAAACACTTATTTTCCTAACACAGATGTTGCCCTTTTATAAACAATTAACTGCACTTTGTGTTTATTATATTTTTTTTTTCACTGTACTTGCCATGAAACATACATGTCCTGTTTAAAGCCTCAATACAAGTTCCTTGGCAACAGCTATCTTAATCACTAGCAGAGCTGGTATACAAATGTTGTTTTTATCAATAGTATAGTATTTCTATTTAAGTACTGACAACATACCCTGAGATGTATCTCTTCACATAAAATCTAGCTGCCATGATGAATGACTTCCATTAGACTTGAGTAAGAGGGAATATTATAATCATACATCAGAAAGCAATTAAGATGGAATTTACCAGTAATGTATGGTGGCATATATTGTTCAGTTATATTTAAAATGTTTCTCAACATAGAGGAAGCTTAAAACTTGCATCATTCTGTTGAACAAAGATTATTTCAATATAGCATGGGCACCAAACTCAAGCTATTAACTCCCCCCACACACACTCCATACATATATAGATATAGATATATAGATATATAGATTCCATTCCTGTCCATTACCTGAAACCATTTATACCTCAACATTTACCTAAAAATCTCTCTTTCATACACACACACAGGGTCCTCGTGAATGCAAAGTGAGGGACTTTTTTAAATGTTCATGCTGAGCAGGGAATAGTGATTTTTTTTTTTTTCAGCTTTCTCTGTTTTGTCATTCCCAGATTGGGTTCTGAAATCTGGAGGCTTCAAGGAGCTTTGGGAATTGTGAGAAAAGAAGCCTCCAACCCAGTGTCTAGGAGACAGGTATGCCCCACTCAGGAGACGTAGAAAAAGCCAGTGCAAAAAGGGCCCTTAGATAGTCCGATTGGCAGAGGCACCTGATGATGATGGAGCTACATGTAATCCACCTAAATGACATCACTACCACAAACTCTTCACCAGTTTTAACACCCTAAACTGAGGAAGTGTCAATTTTAAGCCAAAAAAAAGTTTATTCTGTAAAATAATGGAATGGAATGTTTTTCTAAAGCAGATGACTCATGCCTATCCTTTGAACAACCACATTGGGCGCCTCTGCCAATCAAACTACCTAAGGGCTGTTTTTGCACTGACTTTTTCTACCACTTTGTTCACCCACCTGAGAACCCCTAAAGAGCACCCAGGATGGAAATGCCGAAGGCACAGAAAGCGATTGCACTGGCCTTGCCTAGAGACAGGTTTTCTCCATCTGCGCACTAGAAAGGCCATGTGTTCTCCCTTAGCTAGGTGACCGCAGCCTCAAAAGTTGTAAGTCCATTTTGCCCTTTTTTCCTTTTTATTGTGGAAGCACTGTATTCTTGTTTTTAATTAATCTCCTACACTATAAGGGCTCTCCAGCCACCCTCTCTTTTCTTTTTGGAATACTCTGAGCTTTACCAAAAACTCCTGGCCAGCTCATCAGGCTCCTTCAGTCTACGATCTGCCACCACACCCCAGACCCCACTCAGGAGACAGTACTCCACACTGGAGACAGGATGTTCATTGTCTAGAGGACAGAGAGCCCAGGGAGCTGGGAGAGCTGAGAAACGGGCCCATGCAGTAGGAAGCTGCAAACAAAGAGAGCAGAGAAAGCTGTGACTGTTTTATGTTAGCAGAGGTGTGCTGTTAGTCAGTCTGAAGGACCAGGACAAAGGGTTCGAGCAGCGTTGCTGTGAGCCAGGAGGCTTGGTATTATTTTGTCCTTTTCCTGTTTTTGCTTTGAATGCTGTATAAAGCTGAAACCTCTGTGTGGGTATTCTGATGTAAGGAACTGTACAATATGTTAAATAAAAGTGGGCAGACAAGCCCTGAAACACAGTTCTGACTATTGTGGACTCACTGGAAAACACTACTATACAGGAGTTCGAATCTATACAGTGTTTCCCTACTGAGCCGTGGGTGTCGCTGTTACCGCTGGCTAGTGTTGGAAAGGCAGCGTGTCTAAGCGTATGGATGCTTGAGACAACTCGATGGAGGTGGTCCTCCGAGTTGCATTCTGGGCGAGGGTATTTATGGGACAGACGCCATATTTTGGGGTTTCGTTTTACAGCCACCTGCTGGCCCTCCTGGCCGACAGGTATGCGTTAGAGAGCTATCTCGTGGTCCTCCGTTCCGGAGGCCCACGTCGCTGTGGCGCAGGGGTGGGCCCAAAAGCTTGTCTGGGGCCTACCACAGCGGCCGAGGAATGGTCCTGAGCTGTCTATCCAGAGTGAAGAAGCTGGACAACCGAGGAGATCCCAGGGGAGGACCCGTCATGGAAGGATCATGCAGCGTGCTGGTCTAGAGAGGGGCCTGGTGACTCGGTTGGAGGACGTATCCTAAAGTAATTATACAGCATAGTGTTGCCGGTTTGGCTTAAAGGTTCAAGCACTGTGAGTGACATTCACCGCAGAAAAAAAAACAATACATCCTGTGGCAGAGGATTGTACGGGTTCATCCCGAACAAGTCTGTGGCAGAGACTTTTGTTCGTGCTACGTACTGGCTGCTAGGCAAGTGAGAGAAGCCTATCCAGGCATGCAAGGAGTGTGTCCCACCAAGGGAGTGCATTCTATTGAAATATCCAACCCCAAAGGACATTTGTCAATCTTACTATAAAAGGTATTTGAGTTTTCCTCTGCAGTTTCCCTTCTGCCTCTTTCCTGCTACTTCCTTCGTTGATGGTTTAATAAAGCATTGAAAACGTACTCAAGTGTTGGTGCCTGTGTCGTTCAGAGGTAAACTCAACGGAACCCTAGACCCGGTGTCGGTGAAACAGAGGGAAGGAGAGTGAACGTAACAAGCCCGCTTAAACCAGCAGCTCCGCCGAGAGTTATTGCTACATAAACATATGAGATCATCTCTCATTGCCGGCTCTCCCTCCTCACACAGAGACTGTATGTGAGGAGGGAGTGCTTCTGTGCTGCAGCGTGAGTGCCAACTGTTTTGTGAAAATCTATTCTACAGTGAAAACACACACATCAGAGCCCAAATAGTGCCCATACAGTGCCAAATCAGTGCCATTGGTGCCACAGTGCTCATCACTGTTAGTGTCACAGTGCCATCTGTCATCAGTGCCATATGTCAGTGCCATCTGTCGTCAGTGCTACGCGTCATCAGTGCCACGTGTCATCAGTGCTACATCAGTGCCATGTATCAGTGCCATGTGTCACGTGTCATCAGTGCCATCTGTCGTCAGTGCCATCTGTCGTCAGTGCCATCTGTCATCAGTGCCACCTGTCAGTGTCACCTGCCACATCAGTGCCACCGGTCAGTGTCACCTGCCACATCAGTACCACGTTTCATCAGTGCCATCTGTCACCAGTGCCACATCAGGGTCACGTGTCATCAGTGCCCCATATCAGTGCCATTTGTCACGACCAAGAATGTCTAAAAGATTATTTTCAGCCGAGGAGGCGTAGAATACTCCTGCGACCGACGAGAGCAACAGGGAGCTCTCTGCTTCGGATTCCTCCTCATATTCAGATTCTGAGTCTGATGTGGACTACGAGCCTGTCCTAAGCAGTGAAACACTGACAGCCTCAGAGGAGGATGAGAGTCCGCCTGCCAGATGAAGGCGTACTAGTGAGGAGGCAGTGCCATCCACCAGGACCGCATCGCCATCCACCAGCACCACAGTGCCATCCACCAGCACCGCAGTACCTTGGCAAAGGCCACGTACCAGTGGGGTGTCACCATCCATTTAAGTTTTACTGAGGACTAGGGATGAGCCGAACACCCCCCGGTTCGGTTCGCACCAGAACCCGCGAACGGACCGCAAGTTCGCACGAACGTTAGAACCCCATTGACGTCTATGGGACTCGAACGTTCGAAATCAAAAGTGCTCATTTTAAAGGCTAATTTGCATGGTATTGTCCTAAAAAGGGTTTGGGGACCCGGGTCCTACCCCAGGGGACATGTATCAATGCAAAAAAAACTTTTAAAAACGGCCGTTTTTTCGGGAGCAGTGATTTTAATGATGCTTAAAGTAAAAAAAAAAAAGTGAAATATTCCTTTAAATATCGTACCTGGGGGGTGTCTATAGTATGCCTGTAAAGTGACGCGTGTGTCCCATGTTTAGAACAGTCCCTGCACCAAATGTCATTTTTAAAGGAAAAAATCTCATTTAAAACTGCTTGCGGGTTTAATGTCATGTCGGGTCATGGCAATATGGATGAAAATCAGTGAGACAAACGGCATGGGTACCCCCCAGTCCATTACCAGGCCCTTTGGGTCTTGTATGGATATTAAGGGGAACCCCGCACCCAAATTAAAATAAGGAAAGGTCCCTATATACTCTGAACAGCAGTATTCAGGCGGTGCAAACAAGACAGGGACTGTAGGTTTGTTGGTAAGTAGAATCTGTTTGTAATTTTGAACATTTTTAATGTGTTTAGCTCCAGCCAAAAAATCTTTTCTAAGCTTTTTGGAAAACATAGGGAAGGGTTATCACCCCTGTGACATTTGTTTTGCGTCTTTCCTCCTCTTCAGAAGATTTCACCTCACTTTTTTGTCCCAATGAAAAATGTTTTTTGAAAATTTGGGTTTTTTTGTGGAACAAGGATTGGAAAGCATCAGTGGAAAGGAGAAATTGTTTTCCCATATTAACTCTTACAGGAGAGAATTTCCCTTCCTTAGGGGTAGATTTCATCTCACTTCCTGTTGTCTCCTTCCGTTTGCAAGTAGGAGTCGTTTGTAAGTTAGATGTTTGAAAGTAGGGTCCTGCCCTATATACTCAGCAGAAATTTGGGCCTTAGGTGTTGCTGTGGCCAAAACACTGTAAGCCCTCACAGGGCCCTGCTGTGAAATATTAGATCAAGAATTGTAATTACATGCCCCTGTTGAACAGGAGCTGAAAAATTAGGCCTTAGGCACTGGTGCTGGTGCCACAACACTGCAACCCCTCACAGACACTCTAGTTGGAATGCAGGAACGAGCCCTGCTGCAAAGTATTACATCAAAAATTGTAATTACACGCCCCTGTTAAACAGGGGCTGAAAAATTGTGCCTTAGGCACTGGTGGTGGCGCCCAGAACCAAAAATGTTCTTACAAGCTATCAGCGTGATGATTGAGGAGGAAGAGGATAATTACTCAGGGATAGTCACTCAGCATCAGCATAGGCAGTCTTTGAAGGGATCTGAGATTTCAAAAAAAATTATTCGGTTACATCTGCATCAGGTGCTTGGTAGCTGGTGGTGATCCAAGACTGATTCATTTTTATGAAGGTCAGCCGATCGACCGAGTCGGTGGACAGACGCACCCTGTGATCGGTTACCACGCCTCCAGCAGCACTGAATGTGCGTTCCGAAAGAACGCTGGATGCAGGACAGGCCAGTAGCTCAATTGCATACTGTGCAAGCTCTGGCCAGTGATCCATCCTCAAGACCCAGTAACCCAGAGGATTTTCGGTGGGAAAGGTGTCCAAGTCTGATCTTGCCCCTAGGTATTCCTGCACCATGTAAAACAGACGCTGGCGATGGTTGCTGGAACCGATCATACCTTGGGGCTGCGGACCAAAAAATTGTCTGAACGCATCGGTCAGACGGCCACCTTCTCCACCGCTCCTTCTTTGACTGACCGAAGCCTCAGCAACACGTTGTCCAGAAACAGGAGTTTGTAACCTCCCAGTCTCTGGGAACGCGTTGCACAGACCTTTCTGCAAGGCCTCCCGAAGATGTTTCATCCTCTGCTCCCTCTGCGATGGCAAGATAAGGTCCGCAACCTTACCCTTGTAACGTGGATCAAGGAGGGTTGCCAGCCAGTATTGGTCCTTCTCCTTGATACCACGAATACGAGGATCCTTACGCAGGCTTTGCAGGATCAGGGAGGCCATGCAGCGTAGGTTTGCTGAGGCATTCGGTCCGGAGTCCTCTGGGTCACTAAGGACAACAACGTCCGCAGCCACCTCCTCCCAGCCACGTACAAGTCCATGTGTTCCTTGGGACTGATCCCTTAAAGACTGCTGATGCTGAGTGCCAGGCTCCACCTCCATACTGACACAATCTTCCTCCTCCTCCTCGTCCTCTTCCTGTGTGATCGGCGGGCACGCAGGAACACTGTCTGGATAAAGGGGGCCTTGAGAGCTAAGGAAGTCCTCCTCTTCCTGCCTCTGTTCTGCCTCAAGTGCCCTGTCCATTATTCCACGCAGCGTGTGCTCCAACAGGTGGACAAGGGGGACAGTGTCACTGATGCATGCACTGTCAGTGCTCACCATCCTCGTGGCCTCCTCGAATGGTGACAGGACAGTGCATGCATCCCTGATCATGGCCCACTGGCGTGGGGAAAAAAAACCAAGGTCCCCTGACCCTGTCCTGGTGCCATAGTCGCACAGGTACTCATTGATGGCCCTCTGCTGCGTGTGCAGCCGCTGCAGCATGGCCAACGTCGAGTTCCACCTGGTGGGCATGTCACAGATTAGGCGGTTCTTGGGCAGGTTAAACTCCTTTTTGGAGGTCCGTCAGCCGAGCACTGGCATTATATGACCGGCGGAAATGCACAGAGACTTTCCTGGCCTGCCTCAGGACATCCTGTAAGCCCGGGTACCTGCCCAAGAACCGCTGCACCACCAAGTTAAGGACGTGAGCCAAACAGGGCACATGGGTCAGTTGTCCCTGTCGGAGGGCAGAGAGGAGGTTGGTGCCATTGTCGCAAACCACCATTCCTGCCTTAAGTTGGCGTGGCGTCAACCACCTCTGAACCTGCCCCTGCAGAGCTGACAGAACCTCTGCCCCAGTGTGGCTCCTGTCCCCCAAGCACACCAGCTCAAGCACCGCATGGCATCTTTTGGCCTGCGTACTTGCGTAGCCCCTTGAACGCCTACGGAGCACCGCTGGTTCCGAGGAAGAGGCCATGGAGGAAGAAGAAGAGGAGGGGGTGGAGGAGAGAGGTGTGTCACAATCAGCATTTTGGAGGCGTGGTGGCGGAACAACCTCCAACACTACTGCACCTTGTCCTGCATCCTTCCCAGCTGCCAGCAGAGTCACCCAATGCGCCGTGAAACTTAAGTAACGTCCCTGTCCATGCCTGCTGGACCATGAGTCAGCGGTAATATGCACCTTACCGCTGACCGCCCTGTCCAGCGAGGCATGGACATTGCCTTCCACATGCCGGTAGAGAGCCGGAATCGCCTTCCGTGAGAAAAAGTGGCGTTTGGGTACCTGCCACTGAGGAACCGCACATTCCACAAACTCACGGAAGGGGGCAGAGTCTACCAACTGAAAAGGCAGCAGTTGAAGTGCTAGCAATTTTGCCAAGCTAGCATTCAACCGCTGGGCATGTGGATGGCTGGGAGCAAACTTCTTTCGGCGGTGCAGCAGCTGGGGCAGGGAAATTTGCCTGGTACAATCTGACGTCGGTGTACCAAAAGCAGATTGCCCACAAGTACTTGGCTGTGACACACCTAATTCTACACCTTCATTCCTCTCAGTGCAGGTCTCAGAGAGGACTGAAGGTCTAGTGGGGTTGGAAATCTCAGCTGATGAGGAGCAAGGAGAGATCGTCTTTGTTCTTTGGTGTGGGTCTTTTAGATACGCTTGCCAACGAACTGCATGGCAGGTCAACATATGTCTGGTCAAGCATGTGGTACCCAAGCGGGAGATGTTTTGGCCACGCGAGATACGCTTGAGACATATGTTGCAAATAGCAGCGGTGCGATCTGATGCACTCGTCTCAAAAAAGGCCCACACCAAAGAACTTTTTGAATAACGCGCAGAGACTGCAGCGCCCTGCACATGTGGAGCTTTGGGGTGTGATGCAGTCAATGTGCTGCCCTTAGGCTGGCCCCTGGAGGGCATCCTGCCTAGTTGGTGATGTGCCACCTCCTCCTCCTCCTCCTCTCTCCTATCAGGCACCCACGTTGAGTCAGTGACCTCATCATCCCCTCCCTCCTCATCACTGGAGCAAACCTGGCAGTATGCTGCAGCAGGGGGAGCATGACTGCCAGATTGCTGTCCTTCTTGGGCACCCCCTCTGTCCGTGCTCATGTTACTGCCTTCATTGAGCTCAGTATCATCATCAGAGCCTTCCAAACGCTGGGCATCCTCCTGGAGCATGTACCCAACACTGTGGTCAAACAGTTCGAGGGAATCCTCATGAGGACATGGTGGAGCTAGGGAAGGAGTCACTGATGACATTGAGCTGAGGGAAGAGGCCGCTGCTTTGCCAGACAAAGCACCCTGGGCATGGGTGAGAGAGGATGAGGAGGATGAGGACGGCTTGGTCATCCACTCGACCAAGTCTTCCGCATGTTGCGGCTCAACACGGCCAGCTGCCGAAAAAAAGGCCAAGCGTGTCCCATGGCCACGTGCTGATGAGGATGCACCGTCTCCACGACCAGCACTAGACACAGAGCCTGCTTGCCCTCTCTTATTGGCTTGTGACTGTCTGCCTCTCCTTCTTGGCCTTCCAGACATACTAATGGCCTGTAGCTGCACTAAGCTGGGATAGAACACCTGTAATTTTCTTCAGGTAGCTTTATATACTGTAACCAGACAAGCCTGCCTGTCAGTAGGAAGATAACAGGAACGGATCTAGCTGAACACTGTGAGCAGGACGCACTGTACTAAATGTAAATAGTCTAGCTGCCTGACCGTGGTACTAATAGGATCAAAAAGAACACCTGTAATTTTCTTAAGGTAGCTTTATATACTGTAACCAGACAAGCCTGCCTGTCAGTAGGAAGATAACAGGAACGGATCTAGCTGAACACTGTGAGCAGGACACACTGTACTAAATGTAAATAGTCTAGCTGCCTGACCGTGGTACTAATAGGATCAAAAAGAACACCTGTAATTTTCTTCAGGTAGCTTTATATACTGTAACCAGACAAGCCTGCCTGTCAGTAGGAAGATAACAGGAACGGATCTAGCTGAACACTGTGAGCAGGACGCACTGTACTAAATGTAAATAGTCTAGCTGCCTGACCGTGGTACTAATAGGATCAAAAAGAACACCTGTAATTTTCTTAAGGTAGCTTTATATACTGTAACCAGACAAGCCTGCCTGTCAGTAGGAAGATAACAGGAACGGATCTAGCTGAACACTGTGAGCAGGACACACTGTACTAAATGTAAATAGTCTAGCTGCCTGACCGTGGTACTAATAGGATCAAAAAGAAAACCTGTAATTTTCTTCAGGTAGCTTTATATACTGTAACCAGACAAGCCTGCCTGTCAGTAGGAAGATAACAGGAACGGATCTAGCTGAACACTGTGAGCAGGACGTACTGCACTAAATGTATATAGCAGGAACGGATCTAGCTGAACACTGTGAGCAGGACGCACTGCACTGAATGTAAATAGCAGGAACGGATCTAGCTGAACACTGTGAGCAGGACGCACTGCACTAAATGTAAATACCAGGAACGGATCTAGCTGAACACTGTGAGCAGGACGCACTGAATGTAAATAGCAGGAACGGATCTAGCTGAACACTGTGAGCAGGACGCACTGCACTGAATGTAAATAGCAAGAACGGATCTAGCTGAACACTGTGAGCAGGACGCACTGTACTAAATGTAAATAGTCTAGCTGCCTGACCGTGGTACTAATAGGATCAAAAAGAACACCTGTAATTTTCTTAAGGTAGCTTTATATACTGTAACCAGACAAGCCTGCCTGTCAGTAGGAAGATAACAGGAACGGATCTAGCTGAACACTGTGAGCAGGACGCACTGTACTAAATGTAAATAGTCTAGCTGCCTGACCGTGGTACTAATAGGATCAAAAAGAACACCTGTAATTTTCTTAAGGTAGCTTTATATACTGTAACCAGACAAGCCTGCCTGTCAGTAGGAAGATAACAGGAACGGATCTAGCTGAACACTGTGAGCAGGACACACTGTACTAAATGTAAATAGTCTAGCTGCCTGACCGTGGTACTAATAGGATCAAAAAGAACACCTGTAATTTTCTTCAGGTAGCTTTATATACTGTAACCAGACAAGCCTGCCTGTCAGTAGGAAGATAACAGGAACGGATCTAGCTGAACACTGTGAGCAGGACGTACTGCACTAAATGTATATAGCAGGAACGGATCTAGCTGAACACTGTGAGCAGGACGCACTGCACTGAATGTAAATAGCAGGAACGGATCTAGCTGAACACTGTGAGCAGGACGTACTGCACTAAATGTATATAGCAGGAACGGATCTAGCTGAACACTGTGAGCAGGACGCACTGCACTAAATGTAAATACCAGGAACGGATCTAGCTGAACACTGTGAGCAGGACGCACTGCACTGAATGTAAATAGCAGGAACGGATCTAGCTGAACACTGTGAGCAGGACGCACTGCACTGAATGTAAATACCAGGAACGGATCTAGCTGAACACTGTGAGCAGGACGTACTGCACTAAATGTATATAGCAGGAACGGATCTAGCTGAACACTGTGAGCAGGACGCACTGCACTAAATGTAAATACCAGGAACGGATCTAGCTGAACACTGTGAGCAGGACGCACTGCACTGAATGTAAATAGCAGGAACGGATCTAGCTGAACACTGTGAGCAGGACGCACTGCACTGAATGTAAATAGCAGGAACGGATCTAGCTGAACACTGTGAGCAGGACGCACTGCACTGAATGTAAATAGCAGGAACGGATGTAGCTGAACACTGTGAGCAGGACGCACTGCACTAAATGTAAATACCAGGAACGGATCTAGCTGAACACTGTGAGCAGGACGCACTGCACTGAATGTAAATAGCAGGAACGGATCTAGCTGAACACTGTGAGCAGGACGCACTGCACTAAATGTAAATAGTCTAGATAGAAGATAACAGGAACGGATCTAGCTAAACTGAATACAGTGTATATATATATATGCAACACCTGGGATGCATATATATACACAATACACTGTAAGTGCAGCTAACTGACTGACTGTTCTGCCTAATCTATCTAACTCAAATCAAATGACACTGTCTCTCTCTCTCTCTCTATCTCTCAGCACACCGGAACACACACTACACAGGGCCGCCGTGCAGGCGGCCTTATATAGTGTGGGGTGTGTACTAAATCCCCTGAGCCATAATTGGCCAAAGCCACCCTGGCTTTGGCCAATTACAGCTCTCTCTACTGACGGCGCTGTGATTGGCCAAGCATGCGGGTCATAGTGCATGCTTGGCCAATCATCAGCCAGCAATGCACTGCGATGCCGCAGTGAATTATGGGCCGTGACGCGCCACACGAATTTGGCGCGAACGGCCCATATTGTTCGCAATTCGGCGAACGACCGAACAGCCGATGTTCGAGTCGAACATGGGTTCGACTCGAACACGAAGCTCATCCCTACTGAGGACATGCTAGCATCAGTTGTGGCCCAGTGCAACCTGTATGCACAACAATTCATAGCATGTAACCCAACATCCTATTATGCCCGTCCCCACGAGTGGAGAAGTGGAGGAGTTTAAAATTTTTTTGGGCCTCACATTCTGTATGGGACTAACCAAAAAAAATGTATTACGTTCATATTGGTCAACCCTCCCCATCCACCACATGCCCATCTTTTCCTCAGTAATGCCCAGAACCAGATATCTCATGATTATGAGATTCCTACACTACAATGATAATACCCAGTGCCCTCCTCGAAATTACCCAAATTTTTACAAGCTTTATAAAATTAGGCCACTACTAAATTATTTTTCTGAAATCTTCCCCCAGTTGTTTACCCCTGACCAACACACATGCGTGGATGAGTCCCTTATCAAATTTTCTGGCAGGCTGGGCACAAAACAATTTATTCCCACCAAAAAGGCCCGCTATGGGGTGAAGCTTTATAAATTGTGCGACCGAGCCACAGGGTATACATATGCCTTCATGGTATACGAAGGGAAGGACACCCAGCTACATCCCCCTAATTGCCCAGACTACATCGGATCAAGTGGAAAAGTTGTTTGGGAACTCATAAACCCACTCCTGGAGAAAGGCTACCATTTGTATGTGGACAACTTTCATAGTTTTTCTAGTTTGCCCCTATTCCGCAACCTTCACAGAAAGAACACTCCAGCATGTGGCACCGTAAGGACGAACCGGAAGGGCTTTCCTCAAAGCCTCGTCAACAAGAAGCTAAGAGGGGAGTTGGCGAGTTTACGGAATGAGGAATTTCTGGCTGTAAAGTGGAGGGACAGAAGGGATGTCTACGTGCTTTCATCGATCCACAACAACACATTCGTTGAGATCACCAGGAAGAATGGCCCAATCCAAAAACCAACATGTATCCACGAATACAATATGTTCATGGGGGTGTCGACTTCACGACCAAATGCTCAAACCCTACCTTGCCACAAGACGAACATACCAGTGGTATAAAAAAGTTTAAATTTATTTGTTTAATTAGGCCATATACAATAGCTACGTTATTTATCACAAATCCACTGAAAGCCTAAAATCCTTCCTTGGCTACCAGGAGGAAATCACAACTGCCCTTGTATTCCCGAACGACCCACCAGAAACCATTCGATCTGATGTGATTAGCAGACTCTCCGAACGCCACTTTCCCGAAAAAAACACCCTTACCAGACCAACAGGCCAAAAACGGCAGAAGGTAAGTGAAGGGTTAGTGTGTGGGTGTGGCGCTGTCCTAATTCATAGAAATACTTGGTAAATCGTGTGTAGCCAAATCCCATATGTAAAGTTGCATATAAAGTATAAACCAAAATTGCAAATAAAAAGTTCAACGAAAATAAAACCAAACATAAAACAGCAAAGTGACCCCCTTTGGAGTGTGTAGGTGTAATGTTGTCCTAGTGGAGAAAAAAGTGGAGAAAACGGAAAAAAATGGAAACAATGGAAGAAATCGCATAAAGGACTGCTGCCTCCACAGATGTGATTTCCACCAAGGTGGAAAAAACAGAAGGTAAGTGAAGGGTTAGTGTGTGGGTGTGGCCCTGTCCTAATTCATAGAAATACTTGGTAAATCGTGTAGCCAAATCCCATATATAAAGTCGCATATAAAGTATAGACCAAAATTGCAAAAAAAAAAAATTCAACGAAAATAAAACTAAACATAAAACAGCAAAGTGACCCCCTTTGGAGTGTGTAGGTGTAACGTTGTCCTAGTTTAAAAAATACTTTGTAAATCGTGTGTAAACATGTAAAGTCGCATGTAAATTATAAACAAAATATAAACAAAATCGCATATAGCAAATTTAACGGCTAGGTTGGCCCCCTTTGAATTGGGGAAGGGGGGAGGGGAACAGGAGATGAAATCAAAAAATGACTTTAGCCAAAACTATTCCATCCGCATAAAAACCACTGTGCGGCAATCCACAGGCTGTTTCTGGGTCACCGTGACCCAGAAACAGCTTGTGGATTGCCGCACAGTGGCATACACTGTGACTGCGCATTACCCCCGCAGGGGTTAAAGAAGCTGGTGAGTGTCCGCATGATCACAAGACACGAGCACCTGGTCACCAAGATTAATACAAACACCTGCCTTGTTTTACAAAGATGTCAAGTTTTTCACTTAAGTTGCACTGAGCACTAGTCACGATTTAACGTATGTAATTATTCTCAATGTTATGTTTGTCAAAGACTTTTAAATCAATCACTATATGGGGTTTTTATGCGGATGGAATAGTTTTGGCTAAAGTCATTTTTTGATTTCATCTCCTGTTCCCCTTCCCCCTCCCCCAATTCAAAGGGGGCCAACCTAGCCGTTAAATTTGCTATATGCGATTTTGTTTATATTTTGTTTATAATTTACATGCGACTTTACATGTGGGATTTGGCTACACACGATTTACAAAGTATTTTTTAAACTAGGACAACATTACACCTACACACTCCAAAGAGGGTCACTTTGCTGTTTTATGTTTAGTTTTATTTTCATTGAATTTTTTTATTTTGCAATTTTGGTCTATACTTTATATGCGACTTTATATATGGGATTTGGCTACACACGATTTACCAAGTATTTCTATAAATTAGGACAGCGCCACACCCACACACTAACCCTTCAAAAACGGCAGAAAAAATGCCTGGTGTGCACCAAAGGAGGAGGGAGAAGAGACTCCACTTATCATTATCCCCAATGTCCTTCCCAGCCAGGCCTTTGTTACCCTTAGTTGACTGTTTCTGCCGTTACCATACATCACTAAATTATTAGTGAAGTATGGTAAACATAACCCTCACTTCCTGGCATTTACCTTCACACCTCTTATGCCTCTACTTGCTCTGTAACTGACCCTGGCTTGTTATTCGACCACGCTTCTGCCTACTGATTCTGTTCATACCTCTGCTTGATCTGGAACTGACTCTGGCTTGTTATTTAACCACGCTACTGCCTACCGATTCTGTTCATACCTCTGCCTGATCTGGAACTGACCCTGGCTTGTTTTTCGACCACGCTTCTGCCTACTGATTCTGTACATACCTCTGCCTGATCTGGAACTGACCCTGGACTGTTTGACCATGCTTTTTGCCTGCCTCTTGGACTGATCTTGTACCCTGCCACTGGACTACACATATGTGAGGGGCTCCAGAATTGTTTTTCTGGATGAAGAAAACATTTTTTTTTGTTTTCTCATTCCTAGATTAGGGTCTAGAGACTCAGAGGCTTCTAAGAGATTTGGGTGGGAGAAGCCTCTACCCCTGTCTCCATTCTGTCCTAAACGAGGCCCTACTTCTGCCTGCTGCCTGTAGGACCTATGCCATCATGCCTCTGCCTGTCGCATGAAGTGACCACACCACATGGACCATGTTCCTGCCTACTACCAGGACCAATATTTTGGCACTGCTGACAATCTCTGCCTGCACTGACCCTGTACTGTATATGGACAGTATCTCTGCTTGCTGACTATACTGACTATGGACAGTATTCCTGCCTGTTGCCTGGACAATTGCGTTTGCTTTTGCTGACCAAGTCCTTGCCTGCTGCCTGGACCAGTGCTATCCTCCTGTAGACAACTGCGCTACTAAAAGGTAATCTTTTGTTTACCCTTTGCTCAGCAGAATGTATTTTGGGGTGTAATTCTTGTTATGTGCATGCTATGTGTCCCTAGAACACGGTGTTCCTTGTATGTGGCCAGGCTGTGTAAAAGTCTCACACGTGGTATCACCATACTCAGGAGCAGCGGCGGCCCGTCCATAGGGGGCGCCCGGGCGCCGCCCCCCCCCCCCCCCTCTCCTGTAGTCACAAAAAAAAAAAAAAAATGAAAAAAAAAAATTTTTTTTAAAACTGTCCCTTTAAAAAAAAAAAAAAATCGAAAAAAAGGTCCTTAAGTCAAGTACACTGTGTCCGAGCGCCGGACCCAGTGCAGTATGGGAAGGGCCACGTCTATGCAATCACGAGATTGCAGACGCGGCGCTTCATTTGTGGGCTTTTAACCCGCCTTGTGGCGCGATCCATTGCGCCGAGATGCTTCCGCATTCCTATGCATATTGTATGCATTAGAATGGCCGGTGCGTTGAGTGACAGTCCAGTTCTGATGTCACTTCCGCTGTCATCTCCCAGTGCGCCCGAGCAGAGGAAGGGAGCATGGGGAGCGGACTCCTCTACTGCCGTGTGACTACACAGTCACACCGTGAAGAAATCCTCCTAGCCAGCCAGTGTATGGACGGAAGGAGGCAGAGGAGGTGACAGGACAGCTGTCATTAGTCACAGACTGCAGCCTGCACAGGACAGAGCGGAGATATGTAAGTCCTAATCAGCTGTCTATCTATGTCCCCCTCCCCCCCGCAGTGTCTGTCTGTCTATCTAATATGCAAGTGTGAGAGTGAGACAAGCACCTCCACCAAACACATTAGCAGCTGCTCACCTTCTTTGCTAATGTCTTAGGTGGAGGTGCTTGTCTCACTCTGACACTTGCATGCCTGTTTGAATATACATCCTCACAGTGGCAGACGTCCTGTTGATTCATGCAATTGTGAACTTTCTTGGAGAAATTGCCTTCTATTATTGATTGGTTTTGCACTGTTATGCTTTGAATTTGTATTGAGGTATGTGCATTTAATTCATTTTATCTAGTTAACGTTAGGCCCCTTTCACACTGGGGCGGAATCGGCAGTAAAGCGCCGCTATTGTTAGCGGTGCTTTACCGTCGTTTTAGCGGCGGTATTCGCCCTCTAGCAGGGTGGTTTTACCCCTCGCTAGCGGCCGAAAAAGGTTTAAAAACCACCGCAAAGCGCCTCTGCAGAGGCGCTTTGCCGGCGGTATTGCTGCGCTGTCCCATTGATTTCAATGGGCAGGAGCAGTGAAGGAGCGGTGTATACACTCCGCTCCTTCACCGCTCTGAAGATGCTGCTAGCAGGACTTTTTATCCTGTCCTGCCAGCGCACCGCTCCAGTGGCTTTTAGGCCCCTTTCACATGAGGCGGGCTCCGTTTCTACGGAGCCCGCCTCGGTCCGCCGGCTCAGCGGGAGATCTGTCCGTTGACCTCCGCTGAGCCGGCGGATGACAGGTCCCTCTCTGCTCACTGAGCGGGGAGGGGCTTGTCAGGCGCCGCTGCCGCCTATTGAGGGATCGGACGAAAACGGACAGCGTGTCCGTTTTCGTCAGATCTCACCCGATCCGATGACGTAGAGCCATACGTCTGCTTTTAGCGGATCGGACGGGGTCGGATGTCAGCGGACATGTCTCCACTGACATCCGACGGTCCATAGGCTAACATGGACAAAACTGACAGGCGGATCTGAACGGTCCGATCGTGTGAAAGGGGCCTTACACTGGAAGGACAGCAGCGGCTGTTTCGGGTCGGTTTGCAGGTGCTATTTTTAGCGCAATAGCGTCTGCAAACCGCCCCAGTGTGAAAGGGGTCTTAGGGGTCTTTGCTGAATATATATTTTTTATTACATCTATAGCTTTGCCCAGCAAGGCATGGTCCCTGGTGATATCTATATACGGTATCTATCTCACTCATTCTCCCCCTCCCACCCAATATCTATCTGTCTATCTGTCTGTCTATCTCTCCCACCCAGTGTCTATCTATCTGTAGGTCCTATTGTGGGCAAGTGAGGGGGGGGTATGGAGAAATGGGCACAGTGGCAGCATTTGATGGGCACACTGGTTGTAATTGATAGCACAGTCGCTGCGTTTGATGGGCACAGTGGCAGCGTTTGATGGCACAGTGGTTGCGTTTGACGTTTTTTTTTTTTCACATTTTTTTTAGTTTGTTTGCGCCCCCCCAAAATTTTTTAGCACCGGCCGCCACTGCTCAGGAGGAGTAGCAGAATGTATTTTGTGGTGTCATTTTTACTATGTACATGATATGTGTCGGAAATATCTTATAAATGGACAACTTTGTGTAAAAAAAAAATGCGTTTTTATTTTTTTGCACATTTTCCAAAAACCTCTGGAAAAAAAATAACCCTTCAAAAGACTCATTATGCCTCATAGATTATACGTTAGGGTGTTTGCCACAAAATGACCCCATTTTGGAAAGCTTTTCCATTGTCCTGGTGCTCCAGGGCCTTCAAAAGTGTAATGGGTGGTTGAGAAATAAGATGTGTAATTTGTGCTCCTAAAACCCTTGAAGGTGCTATTTCAATATTGGGCCTCTGCATGTGGCCAGGCTGTGTAAAATTTTCACACATGTGGTATCGCCATACTCAGGAGGAGTAACAGAATGTATTTTGGGGTGTCATTTTTGCTATGCACATGCTATGTGTTGGAAATATCTTATAAATGGACAAGTTTGTGTAAAAAAAATGCGTTTTCATTTTTTTTCCCACATTTTCCAAAAACTTCTGGAAAAAAATTAACTGTTCAAAAGACTCATTATGTCTCATAGATTATACGTTGGGGTGTTAGCTTTCCAAAATGGGGTCATTTTGTGGGCGTTTCCATTGTCCTGGTGCTCCAGGACCTTCAAAAGTGTAATAGGTAGTCAACAAGTTAGATGTGTCATTCATGCTCCTATAACACCTGATGGTGCTCCCTGCATGTTGAGCCTCTCTATGTGGCTAGGCTGTGAAAAATTCCCACACTTGTGGTATCGCAATACTAGGAGAAGTAGCAGAATGTATTTTGGGGCGTCATTTGTGGTATACACATGCCATGTGAGAGAAATAACCTATTACAATGACAATTTTGTGGGGAAAAAAAATCTTCATTTTGCATAGAATTGTGGGAAAAAATTACAACATCAAAAACCTCACCATACATCTTACTAAATACCTTGGAATGTCTACTTTCAAAAAAGAGGTCATTTGGGAAAAAATGACAACATCAAAATCCTCACCATGCATCTTACTAAATACCTTGGAATGTCTACTTTCAAAAAAGGGGTCATTTGGGGGGTATTTGTACGTTCCTGGCTTGTTCGGGTCGCAAGAAATGAGACCACTAGTACATCAGGTTTGATCAATTTTTTATGATTTGCACCACAGCTTGTAGACTCTATAACTTTCACACAGACCAAATAATATCCACTAATTTGGGTTATGTTTACCAAAGATATGTAGCAGTATAAATTGTGTCCAAAATGTATGAAGAAAATTAAGAAAAATTTGTTTTTTTTTTCAAAATTTTCGGTCTTTTTTTCATTTATAGCGCAAAAAATAAAAAACCCAGAGGTGATCAAATACCACCAAAAGAAAGCCCTATTTGTATGAAAAAAAGGAAAAAAAATCATTTGGGTACAGTATTACATGACTGAGTAATTGTCATTCAAAGTGTGAGAGCACTGAAAGCTGAAAATTGGTCTGGTCACGAGGGGGGTTTAAGTGCCCAGTAGGCAAGTGGCTAATAAAAACACTTAAAGGAAAATACAATAACATGTACTTGTGTATAATCAACAGCCAGCCCACCACTCTGGATTTAACCTTGGCGCTGAAATGACGTCACAAACTTGACTACTCCCCTAGATGCGTTGCACCCACCTATTGGGCCTCTTCAGTATGGCCTACTGAAGAAGCCCCATAGAAGGCGCAACACATCTAGGGGAGAAGTTTGTGATGTCATTTCACTGCCACAGTCAAATCCAGAGTTCTAATGTAGCCTCAGTGTCAGCAGAAGGCTGTCCATTTTCACTGACTGTTGTGACTTGCTCAGTCTCCTCCAGTTCTCCTGCCATAACAGGTAAAGGAAAAATTGGGGATCCCTGAGAGGAGCCACCTGAACCCCCATTGTCTGTGCTGGCCAGGGATTCTGGCCCTGCCTCTGATTCTGCTACTGTGACCGAGTCTGGCCGATCCCACAGTTCCCAAAATTCGTGAAAATTCCTACCAATTATGGCCTCATGCACTAAGTGGGGTACAACTCCAATCAGATGAGTCACAGTACCTACGTCAGATTTAGATTTGACTGTGGCTTTACGATACTCCCCATGTACACTTTTACACTATTTTTAATAGACAAATAGCAGAAAACTGCAAGCCAGGCAAGGATCTTACACCACCCCTGATAAATATAATTTTTTGTAATTCCTATTCCACATTTTAGCATTTGAAATGAATCTTGTCATTTTATAGTTCAACAGATTGTATTATTGTATTAACATAGAGCTATGTTGAAATCGTGAATTTTATTTCTTAAAAGCCATTCTTTGGTGAGTTTTGGATAAGCTTGAAAGCAATATAAGTTATTTTTTTACTAACACTTTTACAGCATTGATTTCTGTTCATGTTAAGCAAACCTGTCAAGCCACTTAAAAAGTAAAAGGCTGATTTGATAGCATTTATCAAGGGGCCTTTGTCCAGAACTTGCTTCTCTACCCTTTTCTAGACTATCCAAAACTTTTTAAAAAGCTTTGGCTATGGATAAACTTTAATATATTTCTCAACATGATGTCAGTTGTTTAGAGACAGACTAAAATGGAATTGTAAAAAGATAAAGACATTTATTACAGATTACATACGTGCACATTACGAATTAGCTACGCAAAACAATGATAATAGGATGACATGTCTTTGATTCTCCTATTTCATAAGTCATACTATAACAAAGAAAAGTCCTTACAAGTGAAGGATGTATATTTTTATGCTTGTTGATCACTACATACACACTTCTATCCAATGTCATTTTCATTTGTGTGAATGTTTAAAATGCACTGACCTTGAGTTGTTGAAAAGAGAGTTACATTGCCTTGTCATATAATTCACATGCGCTATTTGTCATCAAATATTTTCCAAGTACATTATAACGATCTCTAGAGAATGTGTGAAAGGATTCAAGGTCTTTTCTTGCTCATTGCAGAGTTCTGAATAGCTTTGTAGCTCTCATATCCTAAAGATACTTACCGGATGACATATAAACATCTGCTCAATCTTGTAGAACTAAATCATATATTTTTTTTTTTATTCAAGGCCAAAGTGAAAACATAATGGACCCAGTGTAAAGCTGCATGGCCAGCTTTTAGTTTGATTAGTTTTATCCTCTAACTTTATATATAAAAAAAAGTTTAAATGATTAAACTAAATAGATAAAAACTTTCAATGGAAGGATTTCTCACTTTCTGCACTAATTCAAAGACCCCCAGAGGCCCCTGACAAATCATTTTGAATTGATTTCACAATAGTTTCAAGTTTTATCAAAGGCTCAGAGCTACTCTAAAGATGTTACAAGATAGCTCCTAAGCAATAGTCAGAGGGGATAACACAGCACAACCCAGTACAACAACCATGAAGCATCTAACCAACATTTTGAAATTAGAAAAGATATGTATTATATTGGGTTCATATATATACTGCTGATTGATTCTACTGTTTTACTAGCTTACCAAAAAGATAGAATGTACAGTGCAGCAAGGGTAACAGTATTAAACCTCACTGAGACAAGCTTGAGACTGCACAGCAAGAAGATACAATTTACAAGGGCATTTTTCTTCATGAAAGATGAGAAGAGACGGGTTAGTACCATTGATTTTAAATTGCCATCTGTGTCCCCATTAGGGGGATTTCTCCTGACTTCTTCACACAATAACATAGTGTTACAATTTGATTTATAGGGTGTCTCCAGCACAGAAAGTGAAGTGAAATATCTCAACTGAGACATGGACAGGTATCTAGCAGAGCTGGAAGGCATGGAGAAAATGTAGATCACTAAGTTAACTGTTATCAGCAGATACTGTCACTTCCTAATGGCCAACGTGATAGATTCTCTTTAAAGAAGGCTGAATACACAACAATAAATTAAGTTTCAATGAAAATAGTTCTCTTTCATATGATGAACTGATACATTTGTTCCATATACGATGACATGGAAACTTGGTTCCTGAAACATCACGTTTGGCTGTATGTTAATTCACATTTAGTAAAGTAATGGGAGACTTGCTACCTTAGACCAGTGTTTCTCAACTCCAGTCCTCAAGGCGCACCAACAGGTCATGTTTTCAGGATTTCCCTAAGATGAAACGGCTGTGGTAATTACCAAGGCAGTGAAACTGATCAAATCACCTGTGCAAAATAATAGGAAGCCTGAAAACATGACCTGTTGGGGCGCCTTGAGGACTGGATTTGAGAAACACTGCCTTAGACAACAGAGCTGCACTTGAGATTTGTTTTGTTTTTTTTAGAGTTTGTAGGTTATTGTCTACCTGAATTGTCCATATATTGAAGAAGACAATAGACTACAAACTGTAAAGTGCCAAATCATGAAGCACTTTCCGTTACACAATAATAAGATAACAACTTTAACATATTTACAGCTTTAGAGAACCTTTAAGAAAATCTTTATGCTCAGGTTAATGATTCTTACTTTGAGTGATCTAAGATCCTTACTTTTTAACCACTTTTGCCCCGGATCATTTGGCTGACAAAAGACCAGAGCACTTTTTGCGATTCGGCACTGCGTCGCTTTAACTGACAATTGCGCGGCCGTGCGACCTGGCTCCCAAACTAAATTGACATCCTTTTTTCCCCACAAATAGAGCTTTCTTTTGGTGGTATTTGATCTCTGTAGGTTTTTATTTTTTGCGCTATAAACAAAAAAATAGCGACAATCTTGAAAAAAACACATTATTTTTTACTTTTTGCTATAATAAATATCCCCAAAAAATATATAAAAAAAAAAACATTTTTTTCCTCAGTTTAGGCCAATACGTATTCTTCTACATATTTTTGGTAAAAAAATATAGCAATAAGCGTTTATTGATTGATTTGTGCAAAAGTTATAGCGTCTACAAAATAGGGGATAGTTTTATGGTATTTTTATTAATAATTATTTTTTTACTAGTAATGGCGGTGATCAGCGATTTTTATCGTGACTGTGACATTATGGCGGACAGATCGGACACTTTTGGTGATATTTTGGGACCATTCACATTTATACAGCGATCAGTGTGAGTAAAAATGCATTGATTACTGTGTAAATGTGACTGGTAGTGGAGGGGTTAACCACTAGGGGGTGCTGCAGGGGTTAAGTGTGTCCTAGGGAGTGATTCTAACTGTGGGGGGGATGGGCTATGTTTGACATGAAACTGATCACCGCTCCCGATTACAGGGAGCTGTGATCAGTGTCCTTGTCACTAGGCAGAACGGGGAAATGCTTGTTTACATCAGCATTTCCCTGTTCTTCCACTCCATGAGACGATCGTGGGTATCCCCGCGGACATCGAGTCCGCTGGACCCGCAATCACACTCACGGAGCTCACAGCACGCTCACGCCCCCGCAAGCCTCTTCTTAAAGGTTTCTTCACAGTAAGAGATGTGAAAATGTGGAATAGACTCCCTCCAGAGGTGGTTCTGGCCAGCTCAGTAGATTGCTTTAAGAAAGGCCTGGATTCTTTCCTAAATACACACAATATAACTGGGTACTGACATTTTATAGGTAAAGTTGTTCCAGGCAAAATCCGATTGCCTCTTGGGGGTCAGGAAGGAACTTTTTCCCCGGCTGTAGCAAATTGGATCATGCTTTGCTGGGGTTTTTAGCCTCCCCCTGGATCAACTGTGGGTATAGGATTGTGTATATGGGATTGTTTGATACTATTTTTTATTTATTTATTTTTATGATTGAACTAGATGGACTTGTGTCTTTTTTCAACCTGACTAACTATATAACTATGTGTATGAATTCCCATCTCTAGCACAAATTCATATACTGTACTTGAGCAAATACTATTTTTTTTTTTAATAAATGCGGAGTAACTTTGCGATGTTTAGCAGATAGCAGTATCCGATCTCATAAATAAGTATTTTTATTTTCTGAAGTTTACACATTCCTGAAATCCATGAATTCACCATAACCAGAAATCTCCTGGTAAAATACAAGATCACATCCAATTATAGTGATATGCAAAGACATAGTCAAGCAATCTATTATATCATCGTAACATAATAACACTTTTATTAAAGGAGGAAAAAGACAGAAGGTTTTTTATCTTGATGCATTCTATGCATTAGGATAAAAAGCCTTCTGTGTGCAGCAGCCCCCCTCAGCCCCCCTAATACTTACCTGAGCCCCATCTCTGTCCAGAGATGTCCACGAGTGTCTCAGCCATCCCAGATTCTCCCTCCTGATTGGCTGAGACACAGCAATGGCGCCATTGGCTACTGCTGCTGGTGATCAAAGTCAGCCAGTCAATCAAGAGAGAGAGGGGACAGGGCCGGGCCACAGCTCTGCGTCTGAATGGATACAGGGAGATGTGACTATGCTCGGGTGCCCCCATAGCAAGCTCCTTGCTGTGGGGGCACTCGACAGGAGGGAGGGGCCAGGATCACAGAAGAGGGACCCAAAAAAAGGAGGATCCAGGCTGCTCTGTGCAAATCCACTGCAACAGAGCAGGTAAGTACAATACATTTGTTATATTTTATTGAAAAAAATGAGACTTTACAATCACTTCCAAGTGAATTTATTAGTAACTTTACAAGTCTGCATAGATACATTGCTGAGATGTCACAATATACAATAACAGTATCAGTTTTCAAACAAGCAATACAGTCATCATGGTAAGAGATGCACAGTAGGTCCTCTGCATATGAACATTCAACATGTGAACTTTCAAAGATGCAAACTTGTGTTAGCATATCCAATCCTGTAAAACCTGGTACACACACTCAGTTTTTATTTTTCGTTCAACCCAGTGAGCTTAACGAAAAAAAGCTGACAGATCGCCGTACCAACACAAGCAATGTTTGTGCAGCGATCTCCCCCACTGTGCCTTTGTGTTCTGACAGGGTACTCCCCCCACTAGAACACACTTTTATGCACTCACAGCCTTTGTCTGCAAGTGCTGATCTTTGCTGGACTCACAAGCTTTGCGGGACTTACAAGATGGACTTACGAACGAGCTCCCGGAATGGAACTCATTCGAAGTAGGGGACTTACTGTATATATGAATTGCAATATACTGTATGATATACTGTATATATTATGTTAACCAAGCACACTGTGGGTTCTGACAAGGGCAGTGTTTCTAAGGCAACAATAGGGTGAGAAACAGACATGTTGGAGGTATGTATTATTATTATTATAATATTATTATAAGATTTATATACCACCAACAGATTGTGTCGTGCTTTACAACATAAAGTGAGACAGAACAGGCAGTACAGTTACAACACAATGCAATACAGAGAGCTTACAATCTAAAATGAGGGACAAGTGATACAAAAGTTAAACGTGTATGAGCTGATGGAGATAGTAAAAGGTCAATTATTAGTTAGAGGTGGGATAATCCTGCTGAAGAAATGAGTTTTCACTGATGGACTAAAGGCAGACTAAAGGCAGACAGAGTAGAAAATAACTGTATTTGTTGAGGTAGAGAGTTCCAGTGGATGGCAGAGGCTCTGCAGAAGTCCTAAAGATGAGAATGGGAGAAGGTTATAAGGAAGCTAGAGAGCAGGAGGTCTTGGTATGAGTGAGGGGGATGGTATCTGTCTGTGACTGAAAAGATAGGGTTTGTGCCTGAGGAAGAGGAAGAGAACCAGACAGAGAGATAAATCGTAATCACACATTGAGAGGCAATAGGAAATGTGAGGCAACATGTGTGAACAAAGCAAAAACCTACAAAGGCACCAGGATTTACATGACTGTGTCACCTGTGAGCCAAAATTCTAGTCTGGAAAATTCATTCTGAACCTGAAGTTCACCTTCTGGGAAAAAAGGAAGACGAAAGCGATCGTAGAGGGAGGACTGTGGTCTCTGAAAAGTAGTAAATACTTGCACACATTATGCCAGTTTACACTGCTGTGTTTTAACCAACTCACCACAAAGTGCTAAAATGCATTTGTCCAACTTCCCCATTATAAAATAGTGTCGGTTCCCATCTTAGTGCTGCTGTGTGTTTATAAAAATACAACATGTTAGTTTTTTCTGCATTTTAGTGCATTGGAAGGTCCATAGCACTCAACAGGAAAAATATATCTGATGCTAGGTTTGCTTAAGTGTAAAACTAACACTGATAAAGCCATCTAAGCACTTCCCAAAATTTGCAAGTATACACAGCATACTTGCCCATTATGGAAAACTTATTTCTAAATTTGTCCTCCTTTAGTCATGACAATTTTTCACTTTCCATCTCTGCCATTGCTATCTTCTCAGATGCTTCTTCCACACCATGCATCTCCTTCATTTGTCAATTAGGTTAGCCAATTATGATGCAGTTCCTGCACCTGCATGATGGAGTTGCATTTTTTCAGCACGTGATCCACTGTTCAGCATTAAACTACATAGGGGCATAAAAAATATATACAGTATCTCACAAAAGTGAGTACACCCCTCACATTTTTGTAAATATTTTGTTATATCTTTTCACGTGACAACACTGAAGAGATGACACTTTGCTATAATATAAAGTAGGGAGTGTACGGCTTGTAAAACAGTGTAAATTTTCTGTCCCCTCAAAATAACTCAACACAGCCATTAATGTCTAAACCGCTGGCAACAAAAGTAAATACACCCCTAAGTGAAAATGTCCAAATTGAGCCTAAAGTGTCAATATTTTGTGTGGCCACTATTATTTTCCATTTTAACCCTCTTGGGCGTGGAGTTCACCAGAGTTTCACAGGTTGCCACTGGAGTCCTCTTCCACTTCTCCATGACGACATCACGGAGCTGGCGGATGTTAGAGACCTTGCACTCCTCCACCTTCCATTTGAGCATGCCCCACGGATGCTCAATAGGGTTTAGATTTAGAAACATGATTGGCCAGGCCATCACCCTTACCCTCAGCTTCTTTAGAAAGACAGTGGTCGCCTTGGAGGTGTGTTTGGGGATCATGCTCTGCTTCAGTAGGTCACAGTACATGTTGACATTCATGGTTCCCTCAATGAACTGTAGCTCCCCAGTGTAGGCAGCACTCATGCAGCCCCAGGCCATGACACTTGACACCATGCTTGACTGTAGGCAAGACACACTTGTTTTTGTACTCCTCACCTGGTTGCCACCACACATGCTTGACACCATCTAAACTAAACAAGTTTAATTTGGTCTCATCAACCCACAGGACATGGTTCCAGTATTCCATGTCCATAGTCTGCTTGTCTTCAGCAAACTGTTTGTGGGTTTTCTTGTGCATCATCTTTAGAAGAGGCTTCCTTCTGGAATGACAGCCATGCAGACTAATTTAATGCAGTGTGCGGCGTATGGTCTGAGCACTGACAGGCTGACCCCCCACCCCTTCAACCTCTGCAGCAATGCTGGCAGCACTCATACGTCTATTTTCCAAAGACAACCTCTGTATTTGACGCTGAGCACATGCACTCAACTTCTTTGGTCGATCATGCCGAGGCCTGTTCTGAGTAGAACCTGTCCTGTTAACCTCCCTGGCGGTATGATTATTTCAGATTTTTGCGTCTCAAAGCAGTACAATTATTTTGCATAGAAATTTTGCGTTTTATATTGTAGGCCTGTAATTCTTAGCAATAACACACTTAGATCTGTCCACCAAGAGTCTAGTAGATATCCTGGGTATGGTGAAGTTTGAAACAAAATCATAAATTATAATATAATAAATAAATATAAATAATTAAAAATAATAATATAATAATAAAATAAATTTCCCCACAATTCACTATTGCTCAATTCTGCAAGTGTTCTAATTTACTATAGCTGTTTTCTAACTGGTCTAAAGCCACTTTTGACGTAAAGGTACACTTTTTGGTTGCTATGGACAATCTCAAGTTTCCAGGCAGAAAGAACAGTATATATAATATAAAACTGCATGCAGGGCATGGGCCAAAGCATTGGGGGACAAAAGGTATGTGAAATGATTTCATACAGTACTGTAATCTGTAAGATTACAGTACTGTATGTGTTATGATTTTTACAATTTTTTGAATTTGCCGCCAGGCTCCGCCCCTGTGCGTTGCGACGCTCGCAGGGAACGGAGCCTGGCACAGAGGTTTCGGGCAGAGGACGGAGCCCGCAGACACCGCGGGGGGACATCGCAGGATATAGGGGCCAAGGTAAGTATACCGCTCCAGGATCCTGAGATGTAATCCAGAGGCTCGGGGTTACCGCTAATGGTGCTGAAATTTAACCCAGAGCCACACTCGGGAATACCGTCAGGGAGGTTAAACCGCTGTATGGTCTTGGCCACCGTGCTGCTGCTCTGTTTCAGGTTCTTGCCAATCTTCTTATAGCCTAGGCCATCTTTATGTAGAGCAATAATTCTTTATTTCAGATCCTCAGAGAGTTCTTTGTCATGAAGTGCCATGTTGAACTTCCAGTGACCAGTATGAGAGAGTGAGAGCGATAATACCAAATTGAACATACCTGCTCCCCTTTCACATCTGAGACCTTGTAACACTAACAAGTCACATGACCCCGGGGAGGGAAAATGGCTAATTGGGCCCAATTTGGACATTTTCACTTAGGGGTGTACTCACTTTTGTTGCCAGTGGTTTAGACATTATGGCCCCTTTCGCACTGAAGCGGTGGGTGCGTCGGCGGTAAAGCATCGCTATTTTTACCGGTGCTTTACCGTAAATTTTGTAGCGCTATTCGGCCACTAGCGGGGCGCTTTTACCCCTGCTAGTGGCCGAGAAAGGGTTAAAACCACCGCAAAGTGCTGCTGCAGCAGCGCTATGCCGGCGGTATAGCCGCGCTGCCCCATTGATTTCAATGGGCAGGAGCAGTGAAGAAGCGGTGTATACACCGTTCCTTCACTGCTCCAAAAATGCTGCTTGCAGGAGTTTCTTTAAGGTCCTGCAAGCACACGCTCCAGTGTGAAAGCACTCAGGCTTCCACACTGGAGAGACAGGAGCGGCACTTTACAGGCGCTATGCAGGCGCTATTTTTATTTTTACAGAAATGTGAGGGATGTACTCACTTTTGTGAGAAACTGTGTGTGTATATATATGTGTGTATATATATATATATATATATATATATATATATATATATATATATATATATATATATATATATATATATATATATATATATATATATAATATATATACCAAAACATACCCATGCCTATGGTAATAAAAACAAACCAAAACAATCAAATTTAAATAAAAAAAACTAACAGTGGTATCTGCTGTCTAAAGCCCTGTACACACGATAGGATTTTCCGACAACAAATGTTCGATGGGAGCTTGTTGTCGGAAAATTCCGACCGTGTGTAGGCTACATCGAACTTTTTTGTCGGAATTTCCGACAAACAAAATTTGAGATCTGGATCTCAAATTTTCCAACAACAAAATCCGTTGTCGGAATTTCCGATCATGTGTACACAATTCCGACGCACAAAATTCCACACATGCTCGAAATCAAGCAAAAGAGCCGCACTGGCAATTGAACTTCATTTTTCTCAGCTCGTCGTACGTGTTGTACGTCACCGCGCTCTTGATGTTCGGAATTTCCGACAACATTTGTGTGACCGTGTGTATGCAAGACAAGTTTGAGCCACATCCATCGGAAATAAATCCAGGATTTTGTTGTCAGAAAATCCTATAGTGTATACAGGGCATAAGAGTGATAAATCAACTCACAGACTATATATCATATATCTATTATTTGTAAGGGGTGACGGTGCTTACCAAAACCAACTCAATATGTGTAAATAAACAGAAAGTGAAACAAATCATCCAGAAAAACTTCCTAATTCTTCAATAGTCCATGTGTGTATGTACTCAGTGTTCATAACATTCCATATTCATTTTTGTGCAAAGGAAGGTAAAGTGCTGATAAAATGGTTTTCCCAAGTGGGATTACTGAAGACAGAGGAAGGACCTTGAGGATAAGGACAACATACGGCACTCACCGGATCATATTACCCCTTGTTTTGCCTAGTGAGTCAATATAGCGCTCTTTGCATTCACTCATAGTTAGGTGCAGCTCTGTGTCACGTACCTGGTAGGAGTCTGATATGACGAGGTCGGCCTCCCTTGTATCTCCAGCCCAAGCCCCACTGAAGGTGGAACAGAGGGTGGCTAGGGCCAGGAGGAACACGAGTGCCTGTAAGTGTTGCTTGCAGAACTTGCAGATGGAGTAGTAGGCTCGGTGGCTCAGGCAGGACAACAGGCAGTGTTTGAACTAGGCAAAGAGCAAGGTCTCAAGGATAGCCGGGTTCGGTAACAGGCAGGCAGCGAAGTACAAAGGCATGAGCAGAAGCAAGGTCAAATGGAAGCCGAAATCAGGATCCGGTAATCAGGAATGTATCAGAGTCCAGAGGCAGAGTCAAGGTATAAGCCGGGTTCAGCAACAGGTATCAGGCAGAGTATAACAGGAATCAGAAGATCAGGACACAGCTGAAGACCAGTCAGCGCTGTTTGTGAGTCAGAGCACTCTTTAAATAGGCCGTTAGGCGCCAATTGGCGTTAGGGACGCACTCCTGCTCGTGCACACAGTCCATTGTGCACACGCATGCGCATCAGCTCCCTGGAAGTCCGCTGTTGCCCATGAGCGTGCGAATGCGCACATGTGTGCGTCAGAGCAGTTCTCTTACACCTCTGTTGCCCGTGAGTGCGCGCATGCGCACGTGTGTGCACCAGAGCAGTTCTCTTACATCTGCTTCTCATTAAATGCTCTCCACAATCCTTCACTGTTAGTGCAGACCTCAGGAATGTTTACAGCAAGTGGCTTAGATTAGGAAAGAAATAAGGGGTGCATATGGTGAAAGCACAGTTTATCAAACCAAAAAAATATATAACACAAATTGCACTTACAATGTTAAAAAAAGCATCTATAGCTGTGTATATGTGTTTTGCCTCATCCAAGGTGGCCATTGTGGCATATCACCGGAACCGAATGTGAAGTCACCAGAAGTTACCATCCAATGTGTTTCATCATAATTGTGCAACGTCTTCAGGAGCTCTGTTTCTTTCTGTTTCTGTTTCTTTACACATATTGAGTTGGTTTTGGTAAGCACTGTCACCCCTTACAATTAAGGGATATATGATATCAGAGAAATGCCCTAAACCTTTTCCAGCCTAATTTATGCCCATAAACACACATAGATGCTCCTAAATGTGGCTAAACACAGACATATGCACAAAAATGTATTCTAATAGCTAGAATAAATTACCATTCTAGCCAGTAGAATGCCATTTTACTCATAGACAAACATTGAAATGCAAACACAACACTAGAAGCATTTTTTTGCCAAGTTCTGACAGAAAAAAACTGCAGCATAATATCATACACCTGTGTGAATGAGGCCTGATTATCTGCACCAAAATAACTGCAAACTAGAATGCGGTGTCTTCATTTTTTATTAAAGAGGAACTTCACTCTCTCTTCAGGAAGGGAGGAGGGGTTTAGGGGTTTTCTCAGCTAAACACACCTTCCTGCCTGCATGCCTGAGCTAAGGGCAGATAAGTCATCTGCCCTTACTCAAGATGGCCACAGCCAGAAATGCTAGAGGGTGTTTTTCAAAGTGATTTCTCAACAAAATAAATCATAGAGACATGGATGGGGGAATTAAACATTAAAAATTAATCAAATTGTATTTTTGGTTTATGTTGCTCAGATGCAGTGTAGTACCGCTTTATGGTAATTGTTTGGATTGTTTGAGTGCAGTTTCTAGAAATAAGGTTTTATTCTTGCTATATGTTTATGTTTTTTACTTACAATTCAATGGTTTCAGTGTCTGGAGAGAAGGAGAGAGCTTAATTTGAGTAACAGTTTTGGGCAAAAAAGGTAATATATAAAAATCCCCTTTCCTAATTTTAAAGCTAATGCTTTAGGAAAGAAATTACAGTATTAATGATGATGAGTATAAACAAGAGGGCAATATAGTATCAATGTTGTACTACAGCTATGGTCTTTATATTATAAAAAATTGTTACTCTAATAAACATGTTGCAATATATACAAATGCTGTCAAAATAATGTCAGGCTGTACGTTAGTAATTGCTTTCCTGCTTTCACAAGCAGTGCGTCCTATATAAAGATTTTATTGATCAGTTCTCTTCAGGAGGTAGCACAAGTTATATCCTGGACCACAAAGGTTAGGTGTAAAGATGTAAGATGTTGTTCCCACTGAGCAAACCTAGACGTTTAACCTACTTATTTCTCCTTGGACTTAATAAATAGAATAAAATATGACACATTTAAAAGCAGTGAGCAACCATGCTTATGTAACCCATAACACATTTAGCACATGGCATGGGTATAACACCTTTATAAGTAGTTAGGCACCTTGCTTATTTAATCCACTAAAAAATGTAATTTTTTTGTACTCCATGGAGTGCTAGTGTAGAACTCACCAGACATGATGGTCCTTGGTTTGGGTGTCACTCTACATATTTTGGCCAAAACACAAATTAATACCTTGTGATTTGTGTTATTTGCAGAGCAAGGGAAAAGAGTAATTTACAAATGCAGACCAGCCGCCTGCTAAATAAATGGTAGAAGCAACACTAATGCCCCATACACACGGTCGGATTTTCCGATGGACAATGTCCGATCGGAGCGTGTTGTCGGAAATTCCGACCGTGTGTGGGTGCCATCGGACATTTTCCATCGGATTTTCCGACACACAAAGTTGGACAGCAGGAGATAAAATTTTCCGACAACAAAATCCGATCGCGTCAATTCCGACCGTGTGTGGCCTGTTCCGACGCACAAAGTGCCACGCATGCTCAGAAGAAATTCCGACACGGGACAGCTCGTTCTGGTAAACTTAGCGTTCGCAATGGATACAGCACTTTCGTCACGCTGCAATGTTAAAAATGGTTTAATACAGCGCACTCTCTTCTTCTTTAGAATGTGACAAGAATTAAGTCGTTTTGCTGCTCATATTCACACACACTTCTCACAAAGTTTGATTTGTGTTTTTTTAGTGGGATTCCCTCAATATATTGTTATTAGTTGTCACATCTGACAGTTTTATATTTTTTTTTTATTTTTTTTTTGGTTTTTAAGCCTTTTTTTTTCTTTAATGTTTGGATTTTTTCCAAGGCTGATCTTTGTTCAATGTTATTTTTATTTTTACTCCAGAATATTTTTGTGTGTGTTTTGTGTGGCAAGTTACCACAACACCATTGATATCTTTTATTATTTAATCTCCATGAGATTTTTTGTTGTTGGTGTCCCTTGTTCATTTCACATTGTATATTAGAAATGTACCTGAATCCTCACAAACAAACCATCATTTTTGAAGTAAAACACATAGGAGAGTATAATTCAAAACAAAAATCCTTTATTAAGGGCTCAGAACCAAACAAAGAGGAAGGCAACACTGGATCAACAGCAGAAATTAGTGAAGCCTGGGACCCCCACGGCAGACATCAATTCTTAAACCTCAAAATTGGTGGCCTGAGGAGTCCATATGTAAGGGAGGGCAGTCTGGTCCGGGATTCACAGAGACTCGGATAGCAGCAGATGACATCAGTGTCCCCAGGCTGTGGTACCACAAGAGGCTGCATCTTTTGGCCGACCACACTGGATCCAGGGCAATCACTCTCTGGTCTTCCTTTCACACTTCCTTCCCGGCTGTGGCTGTGCAGTAGGAGATGTGGCAGGAGGAGGAGTAGGACCTGGAGGAGGAGGAGGACTGGGAGGACCTGGAGGAGGACTGGGAGGACCTGGAGGAGAGGGAGGAAGAGGAGGAGGAGGAGGACCATCCCAAAGCTGTGTGTGAGGTGTAAGTTGGCCCCTCACACCTTTCTGCAGAGCCTCTGATATGAGGGCCTGACACATGGCTTGTTGGCCCTCCTCCATCCTCTGCATTTTATAGGCTATGAATGCCGCAAGGT
This sequence comes from Lithobates clamitans, assembly GCA_037952925.1. Lineage (NCBI taxonomy): Eukaryota > Metazoa > Chordata > Amphibia > Anura > Ranidae > Lithobates > Lithobates clamitans. The sequence continues at coordinate 1,183,798 of JBBGZY010000592.1, read as the reverse complement.
TCTCCTGCATGGTGTGGGGTGCTCCCAGGACCTCTGTAGCCCTCCAAAAAAATCTGATAGCCACCTCCTCTAGGCTACTCCTCCTGCTGCCACTTTCTGTTTTCAGGGTGGGTGGTGGGACCTGCAGATCAGCCACCTCCTGGCTGAGACTTCCCTGTGTATGAAAAAGGGACATGGTTTTAGTTTTTGCATCATCAATCACAATCCTAAATTAGTACTCCCAACTAACATCTAGGTAACATAATTGATTGGACAAGCAGAAATATTTAGAGGAATGCTATACCTGGCTCAATCTGGGCTCCTCCACATATGGCCTGGAAGGCCCAGGTTGGGCATCAGAAGCCTCAGCCGGGGAGGAAGGAAGCGTGGAAGGAAGACTGGAGAGGGATGGCCTGGGTTCAGTCTGGCCTGCCAGAAAGTGCAGCCTGTCGTAGTACAACATCCTGGGGACATAGATGTCATCTGCTGCTCCGGATCTCTGTGAATCCAGGACCTTCTTGCGCTCCCTCAGATATGTGCTCCTCAGGCAACCAATTAAGATCTTTAAATAAGTGATGTCTGCCGTGGGGATCACCTGCTTCACAATTTCACACAATTGCTCCAGTGCTGCCTTCCTCTTTGCTTGGTTTTTGAAATGGGGGTGGGTAATCTCCCACAGACAGGGCAGCTCCCTTAGCATATCAATGAATAGTGACATGAAGTCAGTATCTCTCATTAAAATATCCATGTTCACTGCAAGACACAACACAAGACAAAGCCTAATGTCAGACCAAACTCTCCTAATCTTGTTACAATATAGGCCTCAATCTAGAAGCAGTATAGGCCCAAGTTTGTCTCTTACCTTCGTTCTTACGATCGGCGCGTCCAATGCTCCTCCTCCGCTCACAGATCGTACGTAATACGCACGCGTGTTACGCTTTATAAACACTGCGCATGTGTGTAACTCCGCCCGCCCCTGACGTTCTTTCTATTCTATTCCCCGCCCCTTTTCTTTCGGCGCAGTGGGGGAAGAGCATGATGGCGGAGTCACACCAGGTGCGTGCTAATTGTAGCAACGAGGAGGAGGAGGAAAGCCCGGATCCAGGCACGTCCCGATCCAGAAGGAGACGTTTTAAGGCCACAAATATGTCGTTTGGGGAGATGTTGGAGATGGTCGACATCATGAGGAAGTCCGACTATGATGGAAAATATGGGCCTTACCCCAACCCGAACATCCGAAAGGCCAAGATCATGGCGAAAGTGGTCAGGAGTCTCGAGCGGAATTTCGGGGTACGAAGATCAAAAGATCAGCTCAGGAAGCGGTGGTCGGACCTGAAGTTGAGAGAGCCGGTGCAGTACCGAAAGATCCGGAGAGTGCTGCAAAAAAGTAAGTAGTTGTGCTGTGTTTCTATTCTTTCTGGCTTTATTCCGTTCGTTCTGCTCCATATGCTTTTATTAATTGTAACGTTTAAAAAGGTCAAATTTACTGTTCATGGGCCCATTATTCGTTCGTATCAAACATTTTTCGTTCGGCCTCTAGAAAACCATTGTTTAGGCCATATGCATTTTCCCACATTTTTTTGGGGCCTACTTGGATGCCAAATATTTGTTTAGGTAGATGGGTTTGTTACTAGAATGAAATGCAAACTAGATTGTGTGTAAGGAGAGGACACTGAGCAGCTGTTTTCACATCTGGACACTGGAGCACTAGTGTGGGACACAAGAACACCATTTTTATTAGGGGGGGCACACAGGTGCTCCAGTGTATACTATAGGGGGGGTTACATGTGTGAAGCTTGTACCAAACAGGTAAAGTATTGCAGCTTGACAAAGGGCAATAAAAAAAAGACATCTTTGAACTCGGCTAAAATAGACAATTGTACCCCACTTTCAAGCAATGTTTCCTATTTCTATAGTTCTGCCATCAAATATCTGTGTGCTAAGTATACCATTTTTGTTTTACATAGGGGAGAAAAGACTCGGACACTCCTCATCCCAGGAGAACACAGACCCCCCCCTCTGGAAGAAGGGGAACTACCCCAAACACAAGATGCTGAGCAGGAGGAAGAAGACGTGGTGGAGATTGGCACCACAAGAGGTGAGTGTCTGCGACCACAGGCTCAGGTAAAAGAGATGGATGGTGGCAGATTTTTGAGACCTTTTTTTTTGTTCTTTATCTCTTTTTAGGTGATCGTGATGTGAGGGAGAGAGAACGCTTTACTTCTGAAAGTGCCCAGATACTGATAGGGGAGATCATGGGATGTAATCTCCAATTGCAAAACATCCAGCAACAAATACGTGATGTTATTACAAAAAATAATAACATCATTGATGTTTTGGGGCGAATTTAAACCCCACAAAATGACCGGTTTTATGTAATTGCAATTTTTACAATGTTTTGAAAAGCCACATTTGGAGGATGCACACAGTGTGCCAACATGTGCTATCTGCCATCACGGGAGATCAATGGACGCGTTTTGGGGGTGCAACCCCTTCCTCAATTATAAAGTAGCGTTGAGGAAGGGCTTGCTCCCCCAAAACACGTCCCTTGATCCCCCCTGATGGCAGATAGCACATGTTGACATTCGTAAATTGGTGTGCATCTTCCAAATTTGGCTTTTCCAGGGGTGAGTTCCCCCCATCTGAACGCTATATCAAACCCAGTTCCTAAATACTGATGTCTGATATAGCCTTCAGGTTTTACCTAATGTGAACTTTGTAAGTTCTAGTTTTTTGGCTTTCTTGTTGGTTTTACACAGGCCTGTTTTATCTGAAATGGATATTTTGATTTTTCATAATGCTACTGCAAACATTTTATACAACAAACATGTTGGTTTGTTTTAAAAACCTTTGGTAAATGCACATGTGATTGTGCAGTTATAAAAAAGTGCCTTACTCAAGAATGTGTGGATTATTGTCTCAACACTACAACACTTTTGGGGTGATGTAATTGTTGTTTTATGCACAAATGGGGGTTATTTCCTAAGGGCAAATACACTTTGCACTACAAGTGCAGGTTCAGTGCAGTTGCAAGTGCACTTGTAGTGAAATGTGTTTTTGCATTTAGGAAGTACCAGCCAACAGTGCTTTGTATAAGGTTACACAATCACAACATTTTCTGCACTCAACACATTTCTGTCAGGGTCAGCTAAAACAAACACAAGCAGTAAATGTCCACCAAGAATTGCTTTTGGTTGTTTTTTATTTGAAAAAGGTGTCACATATTGTCTGGCATATTGATAGCCCCCCTACCCGCAAAGAACTCCAGGTATCGTAACCGGACATCACGGGCATTCAGGGAGGGCAAGCCAGGACGGCCGCTTTCAAGTGCCGTCATTGTGGAAGTATTTGGGATTCCGGCCTCAGGCCCAACTGAGCCAGCATAGTTGGAGAACACAGCACGCCAGTATAATATGGTTCAGTTTATACTCCGCCATATGGATGGGTGTCAGAAATAGTCGGAACCGGCTGGCCAGGATTCCAAATGTGTTCTCCACCACTCTTCGGGCTCTGGCCAGCCGGTAATTAAAAACCCTCTGTTCCGGGGTGAGGGTCCTCATCGGGAATGGCCGCATCAGGTGGTCCCCCAGCGCAAATGTTTCATCAGCAACGAACACAAATGGGAGACCTTCAACATTGTCCTCTGGAGGTGGCAAGTCCAAACTGCCATTCTGGAGATGCCTGTAGAACTCCGTCTGGGCAATGACTCCACCATCGGACATCCGGCCATTCTTCCCCACGTCCACATACAAGAACTCGTAATTAGCCGACACCACCGCCAACATCACTATACTATTAAACCCCTTGTAGTTATAATAGTACGACCCCGAGTTGGGTGGTGGGACGATGTGGACGTGTTTCCCATCAATTGCCCCTCCGCAGTTAGGAAAGTCCCACCGCTGGGCAAAGTGGGAGGCCACAGTCTGCCATTCCTGTGGCGTGGAAGGAAACTGTTGAGGAAAAAACAATAAACATTACTATTTTTTCACAGAAACCTGGCAAGCAGATTAGACACAAACATTATGGGTCAACCTCCAGATAGCATTTATTAAGGGGAATTTAACAACAACAAAGTATAAGGTACACCTATCATATTCCCCCTCCCCCCCTCTCATGGGCCATTTCTAACATTATAGGGGGGGGGGACTCTTGGACAGGTAACCCTCTTCACTTCATTGAGAGATGAATGCCTAAATACAGGGTATTACTTGGAACAGCCCCTCCTTAGTTACACTATTGGCAGCCCACTGGACAGGTAAGAAGTGTCATAATACAAAGATATAAATACACACTGTACACATTTGACATTCTGCTATTACCTATCAAGATCATAATAGGATACAAGAACTTTAAACAGTACCATTGGAAAGTATTCAGGCAGGCCCTTGCACTACATGCTTTGGGGAATTCATCCATAAATCTGACCAGTAAAGAGATGGGTATAGTGTGTATGGGTTTGGCAAAGTCAGCAGATAGATGATTGAGGATAGAGAATTGGGATCAGCTGACTTAGCAGTTGGGGGAGGGAGGGTTACCAAAAATTTGGGGACACCACAAAAAAAAGCCTCTGGCCCTCTGCCTGAATTTAAATCCAAAATAACATTTCCAAACATTTTAGGGGGTGTTTGGGGTAAAGCACTACTATGGAGCTGATAAAATACATTGTTAAGTGACTACATGAGGTGAATATAGGGCAGGGGACACCATGCTGGAGAGGTTATTGAAGGGCAAATATGTATGAAGGACATAAAATAATAATTACATAAAAATCCAGCATGCATGAGAACAAAGGGGACGTTCACAGCATAATACAATCATGGTAATTAGGGAATGAGGAAAGAAATACAATATATTATCAAACATTCAATACAATAAAATGTGATATAAAAGGATAAAAATCTTACCTTCATATACTCCTTCTGCAGGACCTGGATGATGGCAGAACAGGTCTCTGGGATAATGATCCCCAGAGCCTGGGGGGAGATGCCTGTCGAGAACTTGAGGTCCTGCAGGCTTCTCCCTGTGGCCAAATACCGCAAGGTAGCGACCAACCTCTGCTCCGGAGTGATGGCTTGCCTCATGCAGGTATCCTGCCTGCTGATATAGGGGGTCAGCGAAGCCAACAAACGGTGAAACACGGGGTCCGTCATCCTGAGAAAGTTCCTGAAATCATCAGGATTATTCTCACGGATCTCACGGAGCAAAGGCATATGACAGAACTGGTCACGCTGAAGCAACCAATTCTTGGTCCATGAACTCCTCCCCACCCTGTTCATGGACTGGACTTGTGTCAAGGTCAGGACCCCAACACCAAGCCCCCGCACAGCACGAACTCTACGAGGAGTACGCATACGAAACATGGCTAGAAAACGGTCGGCTGCTCAGAACGAAGTAACAGAACGCACTGAAGAACAGCAAGGCCTGTGAAGAGCGACCTGAAAACCAGTAACGAACGAACAAGAATACAGTGACTAAAGTCACGCGGAACTTGCTTGCACGCACTGAAGAGCAGATACAAACCCACAAGCACAAACTGAACGGCAGAAAACGATCTGAAAGCCACGAGTCTGAAAAAGCGCGAATCGTCTCTCACCAAACTTTTACTAACACGAGATTAGCAAAAGGAGCCCAAAGGGTGCTGCGCTTGGTTCTGAACCGGCCTTTTCTAGTCTCGTCGTACGTGCTTGACGTCACCGCGTTCTTGGCGATCGGAAATTCCGACAACTTTGTGCGACCGTGTGTAGGCAAAACAAGTTTGAGCCAACATCCGTAGGAAAAAATCCGAGGATTTTGTTGTCGGAATGTCCGATCAATGTCCGACCGTGTGTACGGGGCATAAGAGGTCTATTTATAAAAACTTTGATGTGCGAATGTCTCAAGCATCTGGTGGCCATAATGGGGTATCGACCTGATGGTTATTTCAGGGAGAAAAAAAAGCCTTATGGCCACTAGATACAGCCGATGAACATAGGAAATATGGGATGTTTTCTGACAGCTGAGCAAATGCTTGAGACATTCACACGGCTATTTTTTTTTTTTTTTTGTGACAAAACATGGTTTTGCTTATTTGGTCGTTTTGGAGCAAATGAAAAGATTAAATAATCTGATATTCAACAAACATTCGCACTAGAGGATATTCCTAAATCACTGTGTTTTCATTGGCAGTGACTGATTCACCACCAGTGAACATTTGGTGAAAGTCACATTTATTACACTTTACTGCTTTATAAATATGTTCCTAATGCAGCGTACACACGGGCGGACTTTTTTACCGGACTGGTCCGGCGGTCTATCCGACGGACTTTCGGCGGACTTCTGATGGACTCTCCCAACGAAAGCCTGTGCGGAGGGTACCTCCACCATTGCACATTCAGCTTTTGCATGTTTGGAGGATAACTCCAGTATGGCTGCCTGTGCACCCTGTAATTCCTCCCTAAGCAGTGTGATAACATGCAAATTCTCAGCCTCTGTTTGATTCAATGATGCGATACATTGTTCCTTCAACATACATGTTTTTTCTAACTCATCTAATCTCTGTTCCAATACACACTTCTCAGTCACTAATTGTTGAATGTGATCAGCAATATTTGCATCTGCTTTTGCAACCATTGCCAATATATTCTCTGTTACACTTTGTACCTGTTCAAATAATTGTTTCCTCTCACTATACCATTCTAATTCTTTTTGTTCCGCAATGTCTTTCATCTTCACCAACATGCATATGGCATTGGCAATTCTCTGTTTCTTGCCTTTTTTGGAAGACTTTTTATACTCTATGGCATCATTATAAGTACTGCATTGTTTTAATAGATCATTGTATTGGCGTGTTAATGCATTCTTTTGTATAGACTCAAATCTAACACAGCCATACTTTTTAAAAAATTCTTCAATGGCTTCCATTGATATGCTAAGTTGCACCTAGGTACACTGAAGTTGCTTACACAATGCCCACAGCTAGACAACAAAACACACACAGATAAAACTGTTTGAAAGCAAACTTTCACTTGTAGTTCCACAACCAAGAGCAAAACAAAAAAAAAAAAAAAACGAAACAAAAAACAAACAAAAAAAAACAATTCCAAAAGCCGTTTAAAAACAATTTTGTTCCTTTCAGCTCTACAGCCTAGAAGACACAAGGCACACTCTTATGCTGGCCATACACTATACAGAAAATCGGCCGAACCCATTTTCGAAAAAAGAACGTTCGGTAATGACCGCAAACGATCACGCCATCAGGTAAGTATAGATTTTCGATAGTTAAATCGTTTATGAACAGCAATGTATCGTTTTTTCATTCGTTTTTTTCATTTATAAAAGGAAGTGTCAAAATGTTTGACCTCTGCACTGTGGCTTCCTGTGTTTGACGAGGAGCAACATACGTTCGTGCGTACGTCGGAACGAACCCTGTACCTACAATATGGATGTGGATGAAAGGACCATTGGCATAGTCATGCTTGGAGTGATGGCTATACAACAAGCAGAGGAACCCATAATCAAAAGGCGAAGGTTATGGAGTAAAGAGTGGCTGAAGAACCGGGATGACTCCTCTCATATGAGATTGGTTAGAGAGCTCAAGGAAAACAATCCAGATGACTATCGGAACTATCTGAGGATGCCTGATGAGTCCTTTCAGCTCTTATTGAGTAAAGTGTCACCCTTTATTACCAAAAAAGACACAGTCTTAAGACCAAGCATCCCAGCAGAGCAGAGACTGGTAGCAACACTTCGCTTTCTGGCAACTGGCCGAAGTTATGAAGATTTAAAGTTCACTACCGGAATCTCTGCCCAGTCACTTGGCCGCATCATACCAGAGACCTGCCAAGCCATTATAAGGATCATGCAAGAGGAATACCTAAAGGTAATGACACACTGCTTTTTTTTTTAACTCTCAAACACTGTACAGCTTGCTTTGTTTAACTTTGATTTTAGAAGCTCTAAACATATCAGTAAACTCAAACTAGTTCATAACATGTCAAACTGACAAACATAACATATTTTAACCCAAATGTATGTTATTCACAAAGATGTGTACTGATAATCATGTCCCCACTTGCTTTGTTGACGATCCTGCTGTGGGAATGGAACGTGCCACTGATGCATTTGTTGAGGTACTTGCAATGATTGTGGGTGTATGATTTTGTGCTCAGCTAAGTGTGTATTTGTGGTCAGCTCCCCCCTTAACCCTTTATTAAGAAGTTGAATGAGTAATGGCTCCAGTAATTGTTTTTGGTCTTCTGACATCCTGCGCATTTTCTTTGCTGCAAATGCACCCAGGTCATCACATTCATCCTTCTGATTTAACGCTGCAGATGCTTGTAGTAGAAAGTTGCCTGTTGCATCTTGCTTTGTCTTTCTCTTTTTGGTAATGCTTACTGGTGGTGATGTGACAGTTTGTGTTTCACTGCCAAATAGATCCTGTATAATAAAGCCAATTGTTATAATTTTTGGACAATTAAGCCTTAAATTTTTTTGTAACATATATTTTTATCTTTGCACAGCTGCCATCATCTGTGGAGGAATGGAAATCAACTGCCAAACAATTTCAAGACTATTGGAATTTTCCAAACTGTGGTGGTGCCATAGACGGCAAACATGTTCGGATAATACCCCCAGCAAACTCTGGCTCATTCTTCTACAATTATAAAGGCTACTTTAGCATTGTCCTAATGGCAATTGTCAATGCCAAGTATGAATTTATATTTGTTGACATAGGGAAAAATGGCAGAAATTCGGATGGGGGAATAATAGAGAAGACCTCTTTTTTCCATCACTTAAAAAATGGACTTCTACATCTCCCATCCCAAGAGGACACAGTTGAAGGTCTCAACTTCTCATTTGTTGCCGATGACGCGTTTGCATATTTTAAAACCTTTTGCCCTGAAAAACCTGACACCTGAGCAAAAAATTTTTAATTATAGGTTATCTCGTGCTAGACGAGTTGTTGAAAACGCGTTCGGTATTATGGCCAACCGTTTTAGAATATTTCATACAGCAATAAATGTAGCCCCCCCCAAAAATTGACACAATAGTCCATAGTTGCTGTGTGTTACACAATTTCTTACGGCGTACTAGCTCCACCTACATGCCCCTATCCCAGTTGGACCGGGAAGATACTTTGTCTGGGGATGTCACGCCTGGTGAGTAGCGTAATGACACCGAAGGCTTATTAAACCTAGGCCGTGCCCCACCACGTCTCTCCAGTCAAGTTGCTCGCCAGAGTCACATTGATTATATGCACTATTTTCTGGGTCCTGGAGCAGTAGATTGGCAAAACAATATCTAAATGCTATGTAAATTTGAGTGGCTGCATTTATATATTATTTCATTACTAAATACAGATGTCATGTAAGATTTTTCTTTAAATAAACAAAATTACCAAGTTACATGTGCTTTGATTTTTGGATGTATTCTCTTCAATTTTTAGTTTCAGATGTGTATAATAAAACATAATATTATGACTTTACCTGACTGTCTGCCATTTCGTCAAATGTTCCATCTTCTTCATCTCCTGAAATATTCTCACTGATACTGTCTAAACTTGACACAGAGGGTCGTGCTTCCTCCTGGTCAGTCAGAAAATGTAGACTCTCAAAATACCACAGGCGTGGCACATATACTTCATCTGCACCTGCACCAGATCTTTTGGATTCATTCATTTTATTTAATTCTTTTTTGAAGATCGTACGCAGATTGGCTATTTTTTTGGTCACATAGGATATATCTGCTTTTGCATACACAACAGTGCATAGTTCCACTAATTTAGTATACGCTTCTTTACGTTTTTGACGATCTGAGTAGTCTTTGGAGCGCACTTTCCATAGACATGTAAGGTCTCAGTACATTTCAATGAATTGTGGCAGGAAATGTGGTGATGTAAATTTGTCCACCATTGCTCCTGTAATAATCAAAAATGCAGCATTGTTCAGTTGCCAAACTACACCTAACAATTAAAACCCTATAACTATTGTACTGGTCTGCTTACCTTCAGTTCTTCAAAATCTTCTGTGTATTGGCCCGTGTAATCCATTGTCTGGTCAGTGGCAAGACAACGTTCTGTTCGATGTGTGTTAAGCACCATACACACGATCGGACCTTGTACAAACTTTCCCGTTGTTTTTTTGGAAAAAGGGCCTTGTCTCTCTGAACTTGTATTGCATGCAGACGGTCTGACGTTTAGGCAACAAACACGAACGTAGTGACGTTACAACGTACGGATGACACTTCCAAAGAAGACGTTAAATTCTTTGGCGTCACGCTTCGGGCTCCCTCTGCTAATTTCTAATTATTATACGTTTGGTCAGTGCAGATTCGTGCGTTACTTTGCGTTTACGACCGTTTGTAAAATTGTAGGACAACCAGCCATGTTACGCAATCCTAGGAGAGAGTGTGTTGTTTATGGGCTTGCAGTTCTTGCTGTGACTCTAGCCCGGTCCAGGAATAGTCAGAGTAGTAGTCAAGCAATAAGTCTTAAATCATGAATAAACGTGCCAAGTCTCTGATTTGTTTTGCTTATTGAAGCAGCGCTAAGTGTCCGATGTCATAAAACACTCTATATAGAACAAATATTGGAGAGAAAAGGAAAGTTCAAAATGGAGCTGTGGTCTGTGGGTATGTAGAAATACGTAGAAATCCTTCCACCAAGAGTGATCACCGCGTGAGAGGGTTACCCCCCGTGAGATTGCACTCACCACAATTTCAGTAACCACAAGCCTTTGAATGGTAATCTTTAAAACTCTCCGTCTCCTTAGTTCAACCACCAGGTGGCGTAAAACACTCTCGGTTAGTTTAATTTATGTATCTTTATAATATTGTATACTCAATAAACTTCTTTTGACAAGGAGAAAGTCCAGGTATCGAGCAAACGAATAGGGACGCTTTGGGGCGGCACCAGACCCACTTCGTGCTTCACGCTCCAGTCTCTGGTGTCTTTGTAGCGTATCCTTCAGGCTTCACCACCTAGTACGTATGAGTGCTTCTTTTGCTCTCCTAGACAGAAGTTGTCTGAGGTTCCCGTGGCCAAGAGCCCAAGAACGTCAGGGGCGGAGTTTCAGGCATGCGCCGTCTATGTCAAGTAACACGCGGTACGAACGAATGCGTGATGCCGTTCGGGTAGCGGAGTTTTCACGCATAGGTAGTGTATATCAATCGAACGAGCGTGTGATGTAAGATTACGTTCTGTTTGTGTGCGAGACAAAGGCAATCCGAGAGTCCCCGTGAAAAGAAGCTGGTTCTAAATTCTGTCGCTACCGTTCGTAATGACATTTTTTGCATTTGAAATGTCATTTTGCTGTCTGACTGTTTTAAACAGGGGAAACATGCGCCCCTTTACAGGCATACTATAGACACCCCCCCCCTAGGTAATAAATTTAAAGGAATATTACACTTTTATTGTTTGACTTTATTCATTATTAAAATCACTGTTCATGAAAAAATGGGTGTTTTGTAAACTTTTCTGTCCATTCATACATGTCTCCTGGGGCAGGACCCAGGTCACCAAACACTTTTTATGGCAATACCATGAATATAAGCCTTTAAAATTACCACTTTTAATTATTCATGTTCAACTCCCTTAGACTTTAACGGTGTTCATGTGTTAAAATCAATTTTTGGCCTGTTCAAATGTTCTGTTGCAAAACTAACAGGGGGGTGTTGGTCTCATCCCTAATGGCAATTAGCTTGCATATTATCTCTTAAAATTATCACTTTGGAATTCTACCATAGACTTTTATAGGTTGGCAAATTAGAAAATGTTGTATGGGGCACATTGCAAACAGCCCCCCCCCCCACAGCTGCCCTACTGTCAATGCATCGTGACCTGTGCCACATACAGCATGACCTGTGCCCAATACAGCCTGGTCTGCCTGTGCACCATACAGCCCCACCTATGCTGAGGAAGAGGCAAGCTACTAGGATCAGCAGAGAGCGGGATTGGCCGCTGTACTAGCTTTCATTTGAATTTCCCGTCTTCCCGGGGCTCATCACATAGCCCCACCTCTTGGCCCGATGCCTTTGATGACGTCACATGTCCCGCATTGGATCGGCGTTCTATCAAATGCTCCGGCCCAAAAGGTGGAGCTATGTGACGTGAGCCCCGGGAACATTGGAAGTCCTAATGAAAGCTCTTACATCGGGCAATTCAGCTCTGCTGATACGGACAGCTCGCCTCTTCCTCTCCTCTCTCTTCCCTTGGCTGGGAGACTGTGCCGGCGGTGCTCTTATCCTCACTGGGCCCCACTCGGCTGCGGGCCCCATAGCGCCCGCATGGGTCAATATGGTGGTAGTTACGACCCTGAATGCATAGTAATTTTTTGGGGTTAAAAAAGTGAGTCCCATATCAATAGACAGCAGTGGCCAAAAAGGATTAGGGCAAAAATGAGAAATGCTGGAGTCAGAATGATCGTCTTTCCTATTTGGACACATTACAAATTAAAAAGCCATGACATGAAAATTGTTGATGAATGATGTCCAAAAATTAAAATGATGTTGGTTTTACACACACAGGAACTTTAGAGCCAAGAAGAGCCTGGGCCCAGCAGCCAGACGACAACTGAGTGCAGGATCCCTCCCCTGCGTCCTCCCAAAAAAAGGGCTAGGAAGAGCCAACATCTGGATGAGGCCACAGCTGAGTTCTTAACTAGGGCTACTTCTCTGATAAACACAGCACCCGATAGTGCTGAAGGGTTTGGCTGTTTTAATGCTAGTAAGCTCCGTGAGCTTGACACAGATCAAAGGGAGCTATGTGAGGCTCTAATCATCCAGCTCTTCAGCAAGGCCAGGAAACAAGAGCTAACCACTAAATCTCATTGTGTCATTTGAACAACACTCCTCCACAACAAACCTACCCACCCCAGCAAGCCCACTCACCTGAGCAGCATGGTGGTCAGTGGCAAAAGCAGCCCCAAGGATCCACAACAAGGCACTGGTGTGGGGAGTTTAGGGGCTAATAATTTAGCAGGTTGAATTTTTGGATTTCAGTATGATTTAATAAGCTATATTTTTTCATTTGATGTGTATCGTTTGCTCTTTTTCTTTTGAAATTATAATTTTTAATTGTGATGACAGAGAACATGTCTAATAATTTTGTAAGTTTATTTATGTTGTGAATGCACAATAAGCAAAATGGCCCTAAAAAAAAACATTTTAGGATTGATATCACTAGAACACAAATCCTAACTAAAATATGTTTGTCTGTACTCTGTCAGTATAACCAGCAAAGCAGATTTATTCTTAAGCCATTAAAAATTTGTGATGGTCCTTGCTTCCGAGCATGCGTGTTTGTACTTTGGACTAAAGTCCGATGGTATTTTGTGCACACATGATCAGAGTTTTGTTGACAGAAAGTTTGTCCGTTCGTAGCCAGCAAAAGTCCGAAAAAAAAAAAAAATTTGTCCGATGGAGCGTACACGCGGTCAGATGTTGCTCCAGAACTGCTAATTTGCATGTTTGTTGTCAAAAAGTCCGATCGTGTGTGCGGGCCTTTATATAGTTGGTGTTGACGATTGGTCATGACGTTTTGACGTGAACGTATTTGACACGAATATTTCCCTTCCGGGTTAAATGATTTTCAACCATGCGCAGTAGCAACCATTCGTTTTTTCACGGACGAAGAACGCATTAAACTTGCAATTTATTGTACGTTCGGCAGAAAATTTCCAAACTTGCCGTTCGTTTTTTTCCCACAAAAACGTCACAAACGATTATCGATTTGTGCCCATTAACTTGCCGAAAAACCAACGAAGTGTCTATATGAACGATTTTTCGGCCGATTTTCTGTATAGTGTATGGCCAGCATTAGTCAATGCCTTACTATATTCCCACTGATTTTTAAACTCCTTAGATCGCAGGCCACATTGAACTTCTGTTGGAACAGAGCGCTATTTCACACTCACGTGGGGACCAAATAAAAAAAACACTAGTAATAAAATGAATAAATAAAAAGAAAAAATGAAAATTAATTAAAAAAAAATAAAACAAACAAAAAAAAAAATCTATATTTCTCCCACTTTTTCCTCAAAGATGTGTGGTATATCCTATCAATCTGCAGGCTATATCAGTACCAGGGATGATCAATCCCATTACTCACCAGTACCGTTTACTGGTTACAGGCCTAAAACATATTAACGATACAAATGTTTAACATATATACATATATCAGCCGAAGATCTCACCAGGTTCTACGCGTCCGTCTCCCTGATGAAATATTTCACAGAATCTTCATGACCATCCAAGCGTGGTTTCAGAATTCACGAGCCAGCGCCAATCTTGTCCACACTAGAGATGATTTTCAGTTCTGGGTGTACTTGAGGATTTATGCTTACAGGGAAATCAAAAAAATACATTAGGTTTTTTTGTGGATTCTGTGTAAAAATAAAATTCACACTCTCTCTGGGTGCCAAATGAAGTAATCAGTGCAATATTATACAATCTAATATATCCTATATAACTATTGCACCCATGTATTAATTTGTCTAATCCCTATAGTTTATATTCTGTATGAGTCTGATAAGCACAATGATATATATTTTTGACCGAAAAAGTCTGCTGCAGGTCCGAGGGAGCCCATACACGGTCAAATTGTCCGCCGGATTCGGTCCCTCGGACCAGTCTGGTCGAAAAGTCCGCCCGTGTGTACGCGGCATAAGAGGCTGGATTGCAAGCACTGTGCATTCAAAACTGCATTCAGTTATTTTAATTTTTGTATGTTGCTGTTAAGGGACAACAATCCCTTGTCTAATTGTGTTAGAGACATACAATGTAGAATTAACCATGTAGCTCTTATATCTCTCAGGGTGAGCTAAACTTTGTCAAGCTACAGAAGAAAATTGAAAACTCCTTTGGGTTTTTTTGTTGCAGCAAACAGACTATCAAATGAATTTCAGTATGTAAAAATATGTTTTATTATAAAAATATTAAAATCAACAAAGGTTTTAAAATATTAGCTCTTGTTTCATAAATTCTCCTTATGACCCATCAATCATAATAGCATGAGATATAGGCAGGTATACTCAAGACAAATTTTACAGTAATGATCCTGCCCCAGACAAATGCCTCAATGTATTTCAACCAAGCAAGTTGTAGTCTTCTTTAGGGGTACTGTGTTATCTTCAATTGACGGGAGACAGTGTTTGGAACCAGAGAAATTATTATCCAAGACTTCTCTTAGGTCATTCTGACCATCCACATTACAGGGCCCAGCGTGATAGACTTACAAGGAACCATGCCAATAGTGCCTGGAGGAGATGGAATTAGGCTACCTTAGACAGATGAATCATTTGTATTCCCCCCCAATATAGGAGTCCATACCGTGGCAAAGGAAGTAGACAAACCAATTGCAGGGTGCTTTATTGATGGTATGGACAGAGGGGATTCGCAGATATTCAAGGGGCCATGTGCGCACCCAATTGACAACTGATTTGCATCTGAGCATGCTTGTGTGCACTTGCCACTTGCTTCAAAATGTGAAATTTGACACGTTTTTTTTAAAGCCCTCTGAATGTCAACCAAAGCACCTGTCACTTAATAAAATGATAAACGTACAATCCTGTTCACATGTTGTGTTTGCTTTGCTTTACTTCACTTAAAAAATTATACTCCATGCTGCTTTCTTGGTGCATCAAAGCGTCACCAAAGCTTCCATAGAAGTCAATGACAATGTTCGCTTACAGCACCAGAAGCTTTGGAAGGGCTTTTATTCAGTGTTAGCTTCTCTTTGTTTTGGAGGTGTTGCAGGTATGAGATATCCCAGGATGCACTGGGAAACCAACAAGTGAACCAGAAAAACTTCATCAGCAGTCACTTCCAGTTCCTGTGTATACAGTATGTTCTGGAAGTGTCTTGTGCAGATGTCACATCTGATGTGCAGCGTGGAGCAGTAGGAAGATGAGCAGGGTCTGGACTGGAGCAGAGCAACTAGCAGATGGTACACGTGGTGTACAACATTGGAATGCTATAGCAGAAGGTGAGCAGAAACCAGAGAGAGAGGACTGAGCATCAGAGGATCAGCAGAGTTGGGGGGACCAGAGCAGATGAAACTAGCAGATGCTATATGTGGTTAGAAGTGTGGAAGTTATATAGCTGGAGGTGAGCCGGGACCAGGGAAAGCGGAGGATCAGTAGAGCTGGGGGTTACTATTGAGTGGGGGATCAGCAGAGCTGGGAGTACTACTGAGCAGGGGATCTACTGAACAAGGCTACTAATAATCTGGGAATCTGTTGAATGAGGGTACTTATAAGTTGGGGATCTGTTGAACAAGGGTACTAATGAACTGGGGAACTGCTGAGTGGGGGTACTACGGAGCCAGAGTTCTAATGGGCTTCCTTTAACCACTTCCTACCCTGCCCATAGTCAAATGACGTCAGCAGGAGGGATCTCCCTGGGCGGGCATCATATGATGTCCTGGGCTTCCCGGCTGTCTGGTGGGGGCACGCGCCGTGTCACTCCGGGAGCCATGTACGTGCCCGGCGGCCACGGTGTGTCTGCTGGGCACCAGTGATTGCCGGTAACAGAGCCGGGACGTGGATCCACGTCCTGTCAGGGGAGAGGAGACAGATTGTGTGTTCCGAGTACAGAGGAACACTGATCGGTCTCATTCCCTTGTGAGTCCCCTCCCCCTACAGATAGAATCACTCCCTTGGTAGCACATTTAACCCCTTGATCGCCCCCTAGTTTTAACTCCTTCCCTGCCAGTGATATTTATACAATAATCAGTGCATTTTTATAGCTCTGATCACTGTATAAATGTCACTGGTCCCAAAATAGTGTCAAAAGTGTCCGATGTGTCCGCTGCAATGTCACAGTAACAATAAAAATTGCAGATCGCTGCCATTACTAGTAAAAAAAATAAATAACAAAAATGCCATAAATCTATCCCCTATTTTGTAGATGCTATAACTTTTGCAGAAAACAATCAATATACGCTTATTGTGAATTTTTTTACCAAAAATATGTAGAAGAATACATATCGGCCTAAACTTAAGAAAAAAATTGTTTTTGTTTTTTTTAAATTGGGATATTTATTATAGCAAAAAGTAAAACATTTTGTGTTTTTTTCAAACTTGTCACTCTTCTTTTGTTTATAGCACAAAAGATAAAAAACGCAGAGGTGATCAAATACCACCAAAAGAAAGCTCTATTTGTGGGGAAAAATTATAAAAATGTCATATGGGTACAGTGTTGCATGACCGCTCAACAGTCATTCAAATTGCGACAGCGCTGACAATTGGACTGGGCAGGAAAGGGGTGAAAATGCCCTGTATTGAAGTGGTTAAAACAAAATGAAAAATGAACACACTCAGGGCATTTGCCAAGCTTAATTAAAGCTTCAAAAAATATTGTTTTTGACTGAGATGCTTGAATATAGATACAAACTAATTTTACTTCTTTAATGCAACCCTTTTCCCTCTCCTTTTCACCAGGCCATTGGCAGCTTTTTGGGATACAATGAAGTACTGTGCATGAATGTATCGTAATGTGTTGAGTTGCCATTCTTACTGAATGACACTACAACCCACTGCATCACATACAATAGGATAAAGTCAATTAGTAGCAAACCATAAAACTTCAACATCATGATATTACTTATGTAATTGTTATCCGCTTGGGGTTTGCACTACTGCACACTGACAAAAATTGTTGTTAGCCTCATTTATTTCAATGGGAAATCCTGCTATGAGACCCAGACATCAGGCAGTAACAGTGCAAGTAACTGGATAAGTGGAGTATAATTCAAATGGAGGCCTAATGCTAAGTATCATTTCCATCAAACTTTCCTACCTATACTCTTTGCTAAATATAGTAAACAGATGGTGGAGAAGAATGGCTTTAAAATTAGCCACCCTATTTTTTAAAGAATGTAAATATAGTGGTAATTTCATAGTGCACCCCATCAGCTCCTTTAAATATATTGCTTCCTTCCCTAAATATTCTGCCTAAGCAGACTAAACAGCATTGTTACTGAAATGCAAATGCTGACTTTTTGTCAGATGTGAATGACTAAACCATCGCTATCTCTAACCATTTCCCCCAGCTGCTGATTATGCAGAGAGCAGTGATGTAAGCCACAGGAGATGTCTTACACATGATGTCTGTGATTAGGAGATGGCACCCAATGGGTGAAATACCATAAATAGGTCGCTGAGGACAGACTGGAGCAGAGTTTGTGATCATTGATTATGCCCTACTCAGATGGTTATAAGCTAAATAGTTCATATTTGGCAGCAGTTTCTGTAAGCATTGGCAAAGAAAAATGCTGATTTTAAGTATAGTAAACTATAATATTTGCCAGTAGGGATTTCTAGTTGACTTACGTTTCTAACTTTTAATAAACCTCACCTATGCTTCTATGTCTTTTTGACATTACTTGCTCAGAGGCATGGCAACAGACAACTGGCAAGCATTCAACTCTTCCTAAATCAGAGACAAAAATTAAATCTAAATCTCTTGTGCATGGGAACCAAATGGCAACAAAATCCTTCTTAGCTAAAGGCAAGTTGGCATGGCCAAATTTATAGCTGCAACAAAAATCTTGCCAATTTACAATTCCAAATGTGACCTGTCTGCATAAAACTTCATTTTAATCTATTAAAATCTATTTTCATCTGGACCAAAATTTCCATTGCTTGAACTGTCTGTAAGGTAAATCAGTCTGTCCCAAATAATTTTACCTAACTTCAGATAAGTATTGGTGCAAATTTAGCTGCTATGTTTAAATGTATAATTTATCTAACTAACATGTTGGTTGTGCCCCAGATCTCAATGATTGGTGGCGTTTTTATTAAGCTAATTTTGACAGTTTTACCTGGCAAAATATTTCTGTAAAGGTCTATACATTTAGTGTGCATGACTAGCCCATACCATATTGACTTTTTTACTAGATATGTGCATTCGTTTTCGTCCCAATGCATTTTCGTCCGAATTTCAGGTATTTTCGTTATCGTTTTAACAAACGATAACGAAAGTGCAGCATCCGAAAAACGAAAGATCCGACATAAACAAATGCTTTATTTTCGTTTTCCTTGCTACAACAGTTCGATATAGATAGGAGATTCGACATGATGATGACAATAACAATCTGTGTCCATCAAACCTGTGGTCGAATGTGCCTAACCTTAACTCTATTAGTCCAAGATTATTCTACATAGAGAGAAAAGATTTGACGTAGGGGAGTAAGATTCGACGTAGGGGAGAAAGATTTGAGGTAGGGGAGAAAATATTTGACGTAGGGGAAAAAAGATAATTAAAAATGATGATGATAAATGTTATTGGTTGATTGTAACCAAAGAGGAGGAGCAGTAAAATAGCTAGAACTAAGTACACACGTACTTTGGCTTATGGTGTCTGTTG
Organism: Lithobates clamitans; assembly: GCA_037952925.1. NCBI lineage: Eukaryota > Metazoa > Chordata > Amphibia > Anura > Ranidae > Lithobates > Lithobates clamitans. The sequence continues at coordinate 1,164,478 of JBBGZY010000592.1, read as the reverse complement.
AAAGTTCTAAGAAGATTCGACGGAGCAGGTAAACTATACGGCGTCATACAGTTTAGCTGCTCCGTCGAATCTTCTTTGAACATTCGACAGACACCATAAGCCTTCAATGACTGATTCGACCTTAATTTGGATTTTCGGACGAATGCAATTTTTAACGAAAAACGAAATAAATAAAAACGAATTTCGGGAGTAACTAAATAAATTTATTTTTTGGACGAAAACGAAACAAAATATTTCAGTGTGCACATGTCTATTTTTAGCGTAAGATGAATATGTTATGTTTAGATTTGACAAGTTATTGTTTCATATATTTGCATTTATTTTTCAATGTATTTTCCTTGCATATAAAGATGTTTATTTGTCCTGTGGTTTACCATGTTATGCTCTGTACACACGATAGGATTTTCCGACAACAAAATCTCTGTTTTTTTTCTGACGGATGTTGGCTCAAACTTGTCTTAATAAAGTAACAAAGTGTTCAAAAGTGTTTGAATCCATAGTGAAAAAGAACCACAAATGCTGCAAAGCTTTTCAGGTGCAAATAAACACGGATGCTTCAGAGCTTTTCGGGTGCAAGTCAACACCACCTTATGTGTCCCCACTCACCAGATTGCGATGACCCCCAGCTTTGCAGTCTGGGGGTCACTTCAGGCTTAAATGATGATAACGAAAAGGTGTTCGGGAGATAACCATCTTTGATAACGCCCAGTGGAAGAGCAAAATGCGTTGACGCATGTCCAGTGGCACTGACGTCATTTCTAGCTCTATGGAACGCATTTCCTGGTCTGTGGAACACATGCCGCGAGCAGTGCCCATATGCATCTGCTAATCCATTTTACATGCCTGTTTTTAACAGATATTTTGTAAGTACCCAATCTTGTGTTTTTTTTTTAAACGGTACTTTCACTATCAGCTCCTTTTTTCATTTCCTTTGGGTACCTGGCATTTCTACTGAGAACCTTCATGAAGAATTTCATTGACCTGACGTGTACTTCACTTCTCCTTAACACCTTTGGTTATCATCATTTAAGCCTGAAGCGACACCCAGACTGCAAAGCTGGGGGTCATCACAATCAGGTGAGTGGGGACACACCTGAAAAACTTTGCAGCATTTGTGGTTCTTTTTCACTATGGATTCAAACACTTTTAAACACTTTGTTTGGACTTTATTTTGTCTAATATTATTTATAATTATTTACATCTGCAAGCGCCACATTTATATATTTTTACATTTGTCTAGTGACTTGCACTTAGTGTGTGGCAGCTGCTTTTGTTTTTGATTTTCTCAGTTTTTTCACCATTAGCGTATATACTTATACATTTTTTTTTAAAACTTGTCTTGCATACACATAGTCACACAAATCTTGTCGGAAATTCCGAACATCAAGAACGCGTTGACGTACAACACGTAAGACGAGCCGAGAAAAATTAAGTTCAATAGCCAGTGTGGCTCTTCTGCTTGATTCTGAGCATGTGTGGAACTTTGTGCGTCGGAATTGTGTACACACGATCGGAATTTAAGACAACGGATTTTGTTGTCGGAAAATTTGAGATCCTGATCTCAAATTTTGTGTGTCGGAAATTCCGATGGAAAATGTCCGATGGAGCCTACACACTGTCGGAATCCCATCGAACATTTTGCATCGGAAAATCCTATCGTGTGTACGGGGCATAAGAAGTCGCTCTTTATGAGTAGGTAAATGTCAAGCACAAATATTTTATTTATTCTGAGAAAAGACAATAAATATAGCTTGCAAGCTGCAAAAAAAAGTTATAGCACACATTCCTAACTGGAAATACATACAGTTGTGCTCAAAAGTTTGCATACCCTGGCAGAAATTGTGAAATTTTGGCATTAATATTGAAAATATGACTGAAGGATAGTGATCACATGAAGCCATTTATTATCACATAGTTTTTGGATCCTTTTTAAATCATAACAATAACAGAAATCGCCCAAATGGTAAAAAAAGTTTACATACCCTGGAATGTTTGGCCTTGGTACAGACACAGAAGGTGGCACATAAGTTAAAATGGCATTTAAAGGTTAATTTCTCACATTTGTGGCATTTTAAATCACAATTAGTGTCTGCTTATAAATAATCAATTAGTTTGTTAGCTCTCACTTGGATGCCCTAAGCAGGCTAGACACTGAGCCATGAGGAGGTAGAAAAGAACAGTCAAAAGACCTGCGTAACAAAGTAATGGAACTTTATAAAGATGGAAAAGGATATTGAAAGATACCCAAAGCCTTGAATATGCCAGTCAGTACTGTTTAATCCCTTATTAAGAAGTGGAAAATTAGGGGCTCTTTTGATACCAAGCCAAGGTCAGGTAGACCAAGAAAGATTGCAGCCACAACTGGCGGAAGAATCACCCAGGATACAAAGAAAAACCCACAGGTAACCTCGGGAAATACAAGTTGCTCTCTAAAAAGATGGTGTGGTTGTTTTTAAGGAGCACAATTCAATGATACTTGAACAAAGAAAAGCTGCATGTAAGGAAAAAACAGGGAGGGGGAGGCGCCGACCTAAATGTAGTATTAAAATGATGACTTTAATAGGATAAGATTAAAAACACTTACAAGATGATAGAAATTGCAAAGGAACCAAGCAGCTCCACACAGACCGGCATGGACCCTGGAACAGAGGCCAATAGAAGGAGCAGTCAACTCAGAGCGCGTAGCCTTTCATCACTGCAGCCCTGATTGACAAGATTCCAGCCCTGCCTAGGTCCATTTAGAGGCTGGTGACATCACTTCATGTTCCACGGTCCATGCTGGTCTGTGTGGAGCTGCTTGGTTCCTTTGCTCCTGGAGTAACACTGTGATCCATTCCAGCCAGCTGCTCAATCCTTTCCAGCTATTCGGAACAGCGGTGGGACCCACAAAGCCATGTGAAATGCCAGGACTGCACTTTACTTTAATGAGGAGCATGCATCTTCTATCATCTTGTAAGAGTTTTTAATCTTATCCTATTAAAGTAATCATTTTAATACTACTCAGGTCGGTGCCTCCCCCTCCCTGTCAACATTATCACAATAGCAGAGTTAATTAACACAAACAACAATGGGGATCTAATGACTCTTAGATCCCATACTAGAGACTTATTTACAATACACATTCTAGCAGGCAACAGACAGACAGGTGGCTGGAATTGACATCAGCATCTCCTAACATTATTTGTCCCAGCATTATGAATCAGCCACTATTTCTAATATGGCAAATCCAGGGTCCCCAGAGTCTGTGTGTCCTGGGGGACCAGGACCCTTGAGGTAATACCACCTCAAGGGTCCCCAGGCATACAGCTCACAAAGAGCACCATTCCTCCAAATGCCAGGGCCCGCGATCGATCGGCAAGAGGCTAGCATTCAGTCCCCTCCAAAGCCAGAAACTCCAAATCTTCCAAATCTTCCTGTGCCCAGTGCACTTCCGAGACATTCAGTCTTCGCTCTCTGTGCTCCATTATTTCCTCCACTCCCGATCACTCCCATAGTCAGGGTCCTCAGACAGCCTCCAGTACAACAATCCCAGGCCATCGTAGTCAAAGCCTTCCATGGGGCTGTCATCCGCTGTCCACGGGCACACTTGGGCTACATACCACTGGACGGCTCTGTAGCTCTCGTCCAACCGCATTTCTGCCCGGATCAGCCTGCTTAACTCAGCTGTCCACTCCTGGTTCAGCTGTTCCCCCAATAACAGCATTCGCACTTCATACTGCGACCAGTACCTTACATGGATGGAGGGGAGAACTTTTCACTGGTTTCGCTGCTCACGGGCTAGCGCTTCCTTCCAGAGTTGGCAGCGGATAGAATCAAACCATCCTAGCAGGACCTGCTCTGATACTGGTCCTCTGTGCTGTATCTGCATCTCTCGCAACCTCCTTCTGAATTCCTCTTCCATGGTGGCTGATATCTGTACCTCTCCTCTCCTGCTATCTGGACCTTGGATCCAGGTGATGGTTTGGATGTGTTCATGGCAAGGAAGCACGATCCCACCATTCCTTCCACGGCTCTCAAGTAAGTCTTTCAGCATGGTTCTCCTGCAGGCTGGTTTGGAGTGTCCCAGTAACTGGAGAGCAAATCCCATGGCTGCCAACCAATGTAACGAGCCCCTGCTCGCTCGGTTCCACTCTCCTGACACTCCTATGCAGCTATAGAATCAGATTGCAGATCGCAACATCTGATGGTCATCCGATGCTCCTGGACTAGAACTACAGCTATGTGCCGTTCTAATCCAGTTGTGTAGCTCAGAACAAACACCAGGCAGGCTGTATGTAAGTTCAACCTCTTTTATTGAAAAATACCGGTTCTTTTATACAGTAAAAGAGGAGGTGCATACCTCCGGCTCATATTACTCTGAACATACACCTGTGACCAGAAACCTAATTAACATGGGCTAATTAACTAATCCCTTTAGACAGCCTAGATGACTCAGACATGACCTCTATGCCAGACTGGTCGTCTTGTAGCTCAGAAAACCCAATCAACATTATCACTATAGCAGTTAATTAGATTTAATTAACACAAACAACAATGGGGATCTAATGACTCTTAGATCCCATACTAGAGACTTATTTACAATAAACATTCTAGCAGGCAACAGACAGACAGGTGGCTGGAATTGACATCAGCATCTCCTAACAGTATTTGTCCCAGCATTATGAATCAGCCACTATTTCTAATATGGCAAATCCAGGGTCCCCAGAGTCTATGTGTCCTGGGGGACCAGGACCCGAATCCACAGTAATAACACCTCAAGGGTCCCCAGGCATACAGCTCACAAAGAGCACCATTCTCCCAAATGCCAGGGCCCACGATCGATCAGCAAGAGGCTAGCATTCAGTCCCCTTCAAAAGTCTCTCTCCTGGCTAGGTCTGTCACAACCCCTTTCTATGGATACATCACCATCCAGCTACAGACTATACCCCTAAGGATTACTCCATCTGGAGCGCTAGATAAACACTGACTATACTGAAAAAAAGAGCTGCATGGTTGAGCTGCCAGAAGGAAGCCTTTACTGCACCAATGCCAATAAAAAGCCCAATGAGCAAAGTCAAGATGTTGTTGGGCATATTGTAACCAGGCTTTTTGTGGAACTTGTGCAGTAAAATCTTCTTTCTGGCAACTTGAACATGCAGCTCTTTTTTGTTCAAGTATCATCGTTTTGTGCTCCTTAAAAACAACCACACCATTTTTTTCCAGAGCAGCCCGTATTTCTCCTGAGGTTACCTGTGGGTTTTTCTTTGTCTCTCAATAAATTTATGTGGCAGTTGTGGCTGAAATCTTTCTTGATCTACCTGACCTTGGCTTGGTTTCAAGAGATCCCCAAATTTTCCACTTCTTAATAAATGATTGAACAGTACTGATTGGCATATTCAAGGCTTTGGATATCTTTTCATATCCTTTTCCATCTTTGTAAAGTTTCATAACCTCATTATGCAGGTCTTTTGACTGTTCTTTTCTGCACCCCATGGCTTAGTATCTAGCCTGCTTAGTGCATCCATGTGAGAGCTAACAAACTCATTGACTATTTATACACAGAAACTAATTGCGATTTAAAAAGCCACAAATGTGGGAAATTAACCTTTAATAGCCATTTTAACCTGTGTGTGCCACCTTCTGTGTTTGTACCAAGGCCAAACATTCCAGGGTATGTAAACGTTTCATCAGGGCCATTTGGGTGATTTCTGTTATCATTATGATTTTAAAAGGAGACAAAAAACAATATAATAATAAATGGCTTCATGTGATCACTATCCTTGAATAAAAGACAGTTTTTTGGCATGATTAGTCGTATTTTCAATAGAAATGCCAAAATTTGACAATTTCTGCCAGGTTATGCAAACTGTTGAGCACAACTGTATGTTCACATTTGTAACTGTCTTGCTGAGAGCATACCCAATTCCTAGATAGTTGATTTTAAACCAGCTCAGGCCAGGCAACTGCCAAGTGGTCTGAAACCGAGAAGTATCAGTTTCTACTCTCCCTTAGCTGCTCTGTAGTTCTAAACCAGGCAGATTCTATGTATGGCATCTCCTAATGTTTCCAAGAGCAAAGCAGTTAGATTTGTCAAACAGTAAAATGCTTGATTGCTTTTGGATAAGCATAAAGATCTATCCTATTGGTTAGGCTTTTCCTAGGGGGGTAGTCACTGAAGCTGTAGCAAAAGAGACTTGGAACTCTCTAACATTACTAAAGAAACGACTGATTAGCATCTATTGTGTTATATTTTAAAAGATTTTAATTAAACAATGTGTACTGCACCTCTGAGGGTGTGCTGGCTATGACCCAACATAAGACATTAGCATATAAGAAACCACCAATCAATTGTCACACCAATCAAAATGTTTTCAAAGCTACCAGACACTGTGAGAGGTATTTGATAATGCTGCTGCATCACTTTTCTGGCGTTGATCTTTCTTGTCAATTTAATTCATCAAATTCATGAAGCATTTGCAACTCTTTTGGTTTTGACAGCAACGTATGTGCCAAATTCAGGTATTTCCCTAATGTGCCATTGTGTTTCATTGTGGCTCAATGCCTGCACCAAATTCAAAATAAAATATTGGCAAATCGTATTGTCAGAACTTATACGTGAAAACTGTATACTGTATATTTTATTATTTTTAATTTTTGGACTGTATAAGACAGATTTCAAGTAAGCTTAGAGACAAATGTCTTAATTTTAGTGTGACTACACCAAGAGACAATATTGGTCTACAAATAAGATGTGGATAGTTAATTAAAGTCAAGGTCCTTGAAGTGTTTGGACAATGGGCTTTTGGTATTTTCACATGCCTGAAATCAAAGACAAACTAACCAATATTTACAAGGACTTCCAGTTCTCATAAATGTTTATTGTGAAGACACAGCGTATGTTTGACCAGATAGATGGGAAAGGAATCCTTGTATATGCAATGTGTCATTTGTTGACACAACAAATAACAAGCCTGTTTGCCCAGCGGCTCACCATTGCCTCAGCTTTGAAAAAGACAAACACAGGACAAGACCCCACTCACAGAAATGAACTGCTTGTAACAATCTACTATTTCACTAGCTCAAAGTAGTTATATGAGTCAGTTCACAGACTCTATATTACAAGTCATAAGGTTATGCCCTTATGACACTGTGTAATACATATATCTATCTATACTAGCCTGCAAGCCAATGGATTATAAACTCTTTTACTGGACAAAATACTATAATTATCATGGACATTCAGTATCTATAAATATAGGACATTAAAGGGTAACGCAATGTTGCAATGTATCTAAGTTGATTGGATACAAAAAGATTTTATCCTTACAAAATAGCTTGGTGCCTGGAAAAGGGTTCTTAATATCATCATGTGTTTGTTTAATTGTAATTAATATTTTTAGGACTATAGGTGCGTGTTATATGTTACCATTTTCAAATAATAGTTTATAGTGCGGGAATTTTGTGTATATCATTAATATTTGATTATGAAATCATACCAGCCCTGTAGTTAGAAGTTTACATTTGAATGCTGCTACGCTAAAAGGGTAATGATCATAAATTAGTGATCACCAGGCTCTCCTAGGCATTCTATACATTTTAAATAGACTCACCTAGTCTAACTTGTTTTAGTAAAATATTAATTGGTCCTATAACAGATTATTTTATATGATCCATTTCCACTGGAAAGCTGAAATAATAATTTCTGGAACTAGAGTGCCATCTGATGGCCAAGGGAGAAATTGCGTAAGTAAACACATGATTAATGATTATCCTGTCTACCAACGAGAAGGATAATTATACCCTCTGGGAACGATTTTTTGAATGTATTGTTCGCAACTGAATATATGACAAGTCAGATGGATAGGAAGGGATATCATCTGAGGGACATCATCTGAAAAACTCATCACCTGAACATACACATATCATAGGGATCACCTCATCTGGACAGACGCCTATCATCTAGCGATCACATTATCACATCATCGGACACACAGCTCCAGTATAGCTTGACACCATTTTGGGGAAGATCAACTCCACCCACTAATCGGCAGCCATCTTTGAGCCTTGTCATCAGCCACCTTGAAGCCTACCTGATACTTGGAGGGTAATTGTAATATATTAAAAATTCTGGTGATTTTGCTTGCTTAAATTAATAGGCCAATTACAATAATTCTTGATGTAACTTAGGTTTTCTCCCACAATAATATAATCATTAGAGTCAGGTAATTTTTTTTTTTTTCTTTTCTTGTGCCATATTGGTGCAAACTTTTACCTATTTCAACGCTTATTCTTTCTGCTGCAGAATAACTGTAAATCACAGATTATTGCTTGCTAGCTAAAGTGGGGTTCCACCCAAAAAAAAAAACTACATCAAAAATCCTAAAAAAAAATACAAAAAAAATGTGGATATTTTTTTTTTTTTACTTACCTCTAAATGCCTGTTGCTAGGGGGTCCCTCGTAGTCTGCCTCTTCCAGTGCCTGGGCTGGTGACATCACTTCCCCCCTCGGCACAGGAAGGGCTCGGCTCTGCTCCCTCCCTCCTGTCAATCATCTGGGACCCATTACAGGTCCCAGGTGACTGAGCGGCCAATCACGGCGCACTGTGCCGCTCGCGCATGCGCAGTAGGTGCCAGGCTGTGAAGCCACAGCCCAGCACCCACAGTTGCAATGCTGGTGCCGCTGAACGGAGGAGGAGACGAGCGGGGCTTCGATCCCCTGCATCGCTGGACCCTGGGACAGGTAAGTATCCAATTAAAAGTCAGCAGCTGCAGTATTTGTAGCTGCTGACTTTTAATTTTTTTTTTTTTGACTGGAACTCCTCTTAATTATCATTGGTTATGTTGTCTAAAAGGAGAAATTCATTATTTTATTTTATTTACTATCTATACTCTGCTGTTACAAACAATTTTAGAACTTTTATGCAAATATCTTAGTGTCTATGTCTATTCCTAACTGACAATTATTTATGGTGTTTGTAAGTGACTTATTCATTTATTTTTATAGCCTCAGTCTATACTTACATCGATCATATCATGCCATCTTTAAAGTGGAGTTCCACCCACTTTTACAACTCTTCAGCATCCCTCACTTAACTGTGCACTGTAAACGAATTGGATATTTTTTTATTTTTTTTCTCAGCACCTACTGTATATCTGCTGTAATCATTTTTCACTTCCTCCTCCCTGGCCGTGGCCCATCGCATCATTTCCTGTTTGCAATGCCTTCTGGGAATGGGTGGCAACTTCCTCTGACACTGCCGTTACTATGGAAACCTGACCTGAAACCTATAACACGGCTTGTGCTGCACTGAGCATGTGCGAGATCTGCAGGGATGAGATCCAGGAAGAAATACAGTCTGGCTTCAGATGCCCACACTTAAGATGGCCACGGCCTGCTGTAAGTTTATAAAATAACAAACTACTGCTATAAACTAACAAACAGACCTTAGTTTACAGACTAACTTTACTAGAATACATTAAGCTTGTGTATTAAGGGGTATTTTTATTTAAAAAGTATAATTTCAGCCGGAACACCACTTTAAATAATTCTGCTTGGAATAATTAAATCAAAATAATTAAGTCAGTTAAATTATTTCTATAAATTATATTTGTATTGGAGGCACTGTGATTCAATAAAGAATAAAGACTACAATAAAAACTAAATATATGCAAATAGTGTTGCTAATTGTGAATAAAAACTACCATATAAAGTTGCAATGTACTTCATAAGTAAGCAAAATACCATATGTGGGTCCAAATATCAAATACACGCGTGATAAAACCACAGTCAAATGTGAATCCAAACAAATAAATAAGTAAAAATGTTAAAGAATATGCATAATTAAACTTCCTATTAAAACTCATGAACTATAATAATATTGGGTATATTCAGCATGGTAATACAAAAACTCATGCATAAGCTTATGTGATATTATACTTCAGCAACTTATGCCCCAAAAAACACAATCAGTATTATTAAATGACAAGTCCATTAACCATCTTCAGTCATTCATTACAGATAGCTTTGTGTCACAGACTTTCGCAAGGAGATCTGTGACGTAACGCGTGGGAGGAGCTAGTGACGAGTACTACCGTTGCGAGTCAACAGCACGGTAGCGGTGGTATTGGGGAGTCAGGCTCACAGCGGCTGACTGTTTCCACTGTGTCCATTGTGTGCCTTACTTACAACTGGGTTCATGTGAGTGCATTACCTCCAGTATTTGCCCTTGTTGTTTTTTGATCATTGCGCAATGATGTGTATTTTATTTACATGAATCATTTGCATGCTGAAAAGTGATACAAAAAACAAGCCACCATTCACGAATGATCTGAGAAACAAGACATATGTGTCACTGAACAAAAATTGAATCTACTTTGGAGGCAAAGTTTACTGTAGGCTGAAAAAAAAACACAAAGCCATCTGTAATGAATGACTGAAGATTGTTAATGGACTTGTCATTTAAAAATACTGATTGTGTTTTTTGGGGCATAAGTTGCTGAAGTATAATATCATATAAGCTTATACATGAGTTTTTGTATTACCATGATGAATACACCCAATATTATTATAGCTCATGAGTTTTGATAGGGAATTTAATTATGCATATTCTTTAACATACTTTACTTATTTATTTGTTTGGATTCACAATCGATTGTGGTTTTATCACACATATATTTGATATTTGGATCCACATATGGTATTTTACTTACTCATGAAGTACATTGCAACTTTATATGGCAGTTTTTATTCACAATTAGCAACACTATTTGCATATATTTAGAAGAGCTGTGCACTGATTGCAAAGTTAATTGGAGTGCAGCATGCACCGAATTCAAGTACAAGTTCAAGACAAGTACATGAATTTGGCATATTCTGCACCACTTTTAGAATGCATGGAGGACACTTTCACAAAATTTGCTTGCGACAGTCTTTATGAATTCCAGGGTGTGTATAAAGCTGATCAGAGTGCCTCTGTACTTTGGGATCACTGTCATTGTCCTGCGAGTGACCAATCACAGTGATCACATGATGTATACAATATTTATATCTGTGAGCCCTCCCCTTCCTCCTAGAACAGAAACAAATAAATTAATGAGTTATCAATTAGAGTAGTTCCCAATAACTGTGCAGATCACAGAATTGGTAGTTGAAAGTAGAATTTTAACCCTTTCACTTCCCTCCTTTCTTGTACATCTACTCTATACGCTGTCTCTGTGTGTGACCTGTATAGTAACTCTGTACTTACCTTATCTTGCACATCTGCACATTAAACCCTCCATCTCCATCCTCCCACTGTACGTGACCTGTGCATTCAAAGCTAAGTTTGCCTTTTCCAGAAAATAGTCTATGTAGGCAAGGGGCCCAAGTAAATATAAAAATCTGTAAAACAATAAAATGATCATTCATTTTATTGTTTTACCTGAAAGCTATTTGGGTTTCCTCAAAACTGGCTAAAAGCTTCCTAGGTAGCAACCCCCACATCCCAACTTTTTGCTACCTTTTTTCCCCGAAAATAAGCCCGGGTCTTATATTAATTTTGGCAACAAAAGACACAGTAGGGCTAATTTTCGGGGTAGGTCTTATCATGGCATGTGCTGTCTGCTTTCCCCCTCTCCCCCCTGCCTGTCAGGAATCCATAGTGGAACCGAGTAAAAGTGCTTGTAAAATGCACTTTTGCTTATATAATGTAAACTGAGTATGTTTCTGTAATATAATTATGCCAAATACCTTCTTATAGCACCGTGACCCGTCGGAGCTCTCTTCCCCACTCTGAGCACTGCAGAGGGGGGCCAAGATCCCCCTCTGACAGCTGTGAGAAGAGGAGGAGAGCAGTGGGAGGTCAGCTGAGCGCCGAGCAGTGCTATACCGAAAGTATTTGACACAATTAGATTACAGGAATTCACACAGTTTACATTATATAATACTGTGTGGATTCTAGCATTTTACAAACACTTTAAACTAAGGTTTATTTTCGAGGTAGGGCTTATATTGCAGCCCTCCCCAAAAATTGCAATAGGTCTTATTTTCAGGGTAGGTCTTATTTTTGGGGTAGGTCTTATTTTCTGGGAAACACGGTAGTACATAAAAAACGGTGGATTCTCACTCTCACCATTGCAAACCAATGGTTTTTCCATTCTAGCAACAAGGTGAGGGTTGCTAACTAGAATGTTTTTTTTGTTTTGTTTTTTGCCAGGCTTCTAAGAGGAACCAGATGGGCTACAGGTAAAACAATAAAATAAATAATTATTTTACAAAGTTGCAGACATTTTTAATATCTACTGGGTCCCATTGACTGCATAAGGTATTTTCTGGAATAAGTGAACTTAGCCTTTACCCTTCATCATCTCCACCCTCTGAATATAACCCATATTCACTTTATCTAGTGCACCATTACAAAGCTCCATGTTTTAATCCCCTCAATTCCAGCATGTTTCTCAATTCACAAAGAGTTGAAAAAAGTGAACTTGTATAAGCAAATGAGGGTGGATTTATCATATCTTTTTTGTAGCACTTCTGACAATCACTAATACATGGGGAAAAAACAGATGCCGCTAATATATCTGATGTAATCCACAGACTTAACACCCATTGTTCCTATGAAAGAGCCTTTGCTTTTATTCATAATAAACCCACTATATTTTATAATACTTGGTATCCATGGTTATGACTATATGGCAAAACTTTGGTGTAAGCGATATTATCTACCATGTCACTGGCCAATTCCAATTGCACATTTATTATTAAAATTGTGTATTATTAAGTATTTTCTAGCGAAATGTTATGTTATATTGTTTTCCCTGTTTTTCTCTATATTTCTTTTCTTTTACCTCTTATCCTCATATAAGCTTTTACTCAGCTTTATATCTTTTCACTATATTGCTGGGTCTTAAATATTACTTAAGTGTTGGAAATATTGAAGAATGTCTCTATGATAGTGACATTAACACTATACCTTTTTATGATCCGCTGTATATGTGGCTATAATTGTAATATTCTCATTACTATATAGGCGTGCTGCGTCACAGACTTTTGATCAGCACCCTTTGCTTGTATTGTAATACATTGTTTAACCTTCAATACAAATTTATTGAAATGAAAATGATGGTGGAAATGCTTAGCTTAGTTTTCTTAGGCCTGTACCAACCAGAAACTTTCCAGACTTCATTTCCACAGTTTCTGAAAGTATTAAACACTTCATCAGTATGGCATGATGTAAACAAACAGTGTTTTGTTTAAAATTGAGCTTTTTCTACAGTAGAAGAAAATTACACGAATGAATTAGCCAGCAGCTGTGAAAACCATAAAGAACTTTCACCAGCTCTCATGCAGTCTGCTCCAGTTGTTTGGGTTTGAATGCGTCATGTCACCAGAGGCCTTCCTTATATCTACTGATGCCTCAAGAAAACTGCGCCAGCACAAACAGCTAGACTGACATATGGATCACATCAGATGAAAGAAAAATGTAAAAGCACAAAATTTGTTTTTATCAGCAACAACTGCTGTGTGAGCTTTTCATATCTATTTATATCAAATGAAAATAAATCCTTAAATTATTGATGTTGGTTGAACCACATACTGTAGATGTTGTGGGTGGAAGTAAATATATAATAGGGTTTAGATATTTACCACAACGTATTTTAATTTAGTTTAAGAGCATTTAATGGACAATTGTTCTGATATCAGTCTATGCAAAAGATCACTCAGTTCAGTTATAATTTTTATTTCTGAATTCTTAACAGACAGATGGACTGTTACTATCTTAAACAGTTGATGACTGATTTATCAGTGAAAGGGTGTGTGTTCAAGTGACTCATGGTAGTCAGGTGGGTGTGGACCCACAAAAGGGAATAACACTAACTAGCCAGAGTTCCTCCTTCAGCAGGAGAAAAGTACAGCCGGTGTATACAAACACACAAGATGTGTGTGTCTGTGTTTGGGCCTGTTGTCCTAAAAAGCAGGCATTCTTACTAGGCTGATAAAGTTTGGGTCTGTGCAGAGACAGTCTGAATGGACCAAGAATAGGCAGGAAGCTGAATATTTTCTGTTGTATTGATGTGCAGCTGAAATCCCTGAGAGGGAAACCTGTTGTAAAGGTATTTGCTCGTAAATAAAAGTGGTTGGAAAACCCTTAAATTGCAAGTTGGCAAGTGGGCTGAGTTCTTGAAGCTCTACACTTGATATTGACTATTGTAAGCTAAAGCTTTTCACTGTTATGCCCTGTACACACGATCGGACATTGATCAGACATTCCGACAACAAAATCCATGGATTTTTTCCGATGGATGTTGGCTCAAACTTGTCTTGCATACACATGGTCGCAGAAAGTTGTCGGAATTTCCGATCGCCAAGAACGCAGTGACGTACACCACATACGACAAGACTAGAAAAGGGCAGTTCTGAACCAAGCGCAGCACCCTTTGGGCTCCTTTTGCTAATCTCATGTTAGTAAAAGATTGGTGAGAGACGATTCGTGTTTTTTCAGACTTGTGGTTTTCAGATCGTTTTCTGCTGTTCAGTTTGTGCTTGTGGGTTTGTATCTGGTCTTCAGTGCGTGCAGTCAGTTTGTAATGGATTATTCAGTGCGTTCTTGTCCGCTCGTTGCTGTTTTTCAGGTCGCTCTTCACAGGCCTTTCTGTTCTTCAGTGCCTTCTGTTACTTCGTTCTGAGCAGCCGACCGTTTTCTAGCCATGTTGCGTATACGTACTCCTCCTAGAGTTCGTGCTGTGTGGGGGCTTGGTGTTGGGGTCCTTACCTTGACACAAGTCCAGCCCATGAACAGGGTGGGGAGGAGTTCATTAGACATGTGCATTTCGTTTAGTTCCGAATCGAAATTCGGACGAATTTTTCATTATTCGGAAATTCGGATGCATCCGAATTTCCGAATTAGAAAAGTAAAAAATTTAAACGAATCCGAAAAAAACGAACGAATTCGAAAACATATTCGAATCGAATTCGAAAACATATTCGAATTCGAAAACATATTCAAATCGAATTCGAAAACATATTCGAATCGAATTCGAAAAAATTTTCGAATTCGAAAACATATTCGAATCGAATTCGAAAGCAAATTCGAATCGAATTTGAAAAAAATAGAAAAAGTTTTTCTAAAAAAACCAATAAGATAGAATATAAAATAATAAAGCAATAGAATGAAAAAAAAATAAAAAAATATATATATATATATATATATATATATATATATATATATATATATATATATCATTTTTTTATTCTCTTCTATTTTTTTAAAGCTTTTCATTTCTATTATTTTATATTCTATAACAGTCTTTTCAATTCAAATTCGAATTTCGGAACATGGCTTCTGAAGTTTGAATTTCGTATAGAATGAATTCGAATTTGAATAGAAAAGATTAGAACAGAAGATAATAGAAAAGAAGACTAGAAAAACAATAGAACAGAATAGAAGAAAATATAATATATATATTATATTCTATTCTGTTCTATTGTTTTTCTAGTCTATTCTTTTCTATTATTTTCTATTCTATTCTAATCTTTTATATTCAAATTTGATTTCGGTCTATATGAAATTCGAATTTTGGAAGATGTTTTATATTAATATAAATAGATATATATATACATATATATCTATATATAGATATAGATATATATATATATAGATATATCTATATATCTATATATATATATATATATATATATATATATAGATAGATATATATATATATATAGATATATATATATATATCAATAAAAACAGAATAGAAAATTTTATATATATATATATATATATATATATATATATATATATATATAATTTATATTCTGTTTCTATTGCTTTTCTATGCTATTCGTTTCTATTCTATTCTAAACTTTTCTATTCGAATTTGAATTCATTCTATACGAAATTCGAATTTCGGAAGATGGCTTCTGAAAGTGGAATTTCGTATAGAATGAATTCGTATTTGAATAGAAAAGATTAGAATAGAAAATAATAGACTAGACAAACAATAGAACAGAACAGAATAAAATATAATATATATACATTTTATTCTATTCTGTTCTATTGTTTTTCTAGTCTTTTCTCTTCTACTCTATTCTAATCTTTTCTATTCAAATTCGAATTCATTTGATAAGAAATTCAAATTTCGGAAGATGGTTTTATAATATATATATATATATATATATATATATATATATATATATATATATATATAGTTATACAGAAACAGAATGAAATAGAATGAAATCGAATTCTAATAGAAAAGACTAGAACAGAAAAACAATAGAACAGAATAGAAAAAAAAATATATAAAAAAATATATAAAACCATCTTCCGAAATTGGAATTTGGTACAGAATGAATTCAAATAGAAAAGATTAGAATAGAACAGAAAATAATATAAAAGAATAGCATAGAAAAACAATAGAACAGAATAGGAAAAAAAAAATATTCTATTCTAATCTTTTCTATTCAAATTCATTCTGTACCAAATTCCAATTTCGGAAGATGGTTATATATATATATATATATATATATATATATATATATATATATATATATATATATATATATATATATATATATATATATATATTTATATTTATATATATATATATATATATATTTATATATAATATTTCTTTCTATTCTGTTCTGCTGTTCTATTGTTTTTCTATTCTATTCTTTTCTATTAGAATTTTTGATTTCATTCTATTTCTATATAACCATCTTCCGAAATTCGAATTTCGTATAAAATGAATTTGAATTTGAATAGAAAAGATTAGAATAGAGTAGAAAGAATAGACTAGAAAAACAATAGAACAGAATAGAATAAGATCGAATTCGAATTTCGCATGGAATTAATTCAAATTCGAATAGAAAAGTTTAGAATAGAATAGAAAAGAATAGCATAGAAAAATAATGGAACAGAATAGAAAAAAATATATAATATATATATTTAACCATCTTCCGAAATTGGAATTTAATACAGAATGAATTCGAATTCGAATAGAAAAGATTAGAATGCAATATATTATATTTTTTTCTATTCTGTTCTATTGTATTTCTATGCTATACATTTATATTTTCTATTCTATCCTAATCTTTTCTATTGGAATTCAATTTCATTCTATACGAATTTCAAATTTCGCAAAATGGTTATATATAGTTTATTTTTTCAAATTCAGTTTTTTTCGAATGTGGTAGAATTTTTTCGAATGTGATAGAATTTTTTCGAATTTGACAGTTTTTTCGAATGTGGTAGAATTTTTTCGAATTTGATAGTTTTTTTTCGAATGTGGCAGAATTTTTTCGAATTTGATAGTTTTTTATCGAATGTGGTAGAATTTTTTCAAATTTGATAGTTTTTTTTCGAATGTGGTAGAATTTTTTCGAATGTGGTAGAATTTTTTCGAATTTGACAGTTTTTTCGAATGTGGTAGAATTTTTTCGAATTTGACAGTTTTTTTTCGAATGTGGTAGAATTTTTTCGAATGTGGTAGAATTTTTTCGAATTTGCCAGTTTTTTCGAATGTGGTAGAATTTTTTCGAATTTGCCAGTTTTTTCGAATGTGGTAGAATTTTTTCGAATTTGACAGTTTTTTCGAATGTGGTAGAATTTTTTTCGAATTTGATAGTTTTTTTTCGAATGTGGTAGAATTTTTTCGAATATGATAGTTTTATTCGAATACGGTCGAATTTTTTCGAATACGGTCGAATTTTTTCGAATGCGGTCGAATTTTTCTCGAATTCGAATACGGAACGAAACGAAATCCGAAAACGAATGTAACGAATGCAACGAATTTAACTAAACGAATTTAGTTAAATAACGAATCGAAACGAAACGAAACTAAACGAATTTTTTCATCCTGCACATGTCTAGAGTTCATGGACCAAGAATTGGTTGCTTCAGCGTGACCAGTTCTGTCATATGCCTTTGCTCCGTGAGATCTGTGAGAATAATCCTGACGATTTCAGGAACTTTCTCAGGATAACGGACCCCGTATTTCACCGTTTGTTGGCTTTGCTGACTCCTTATATTAGCAGGCAGGATACCTGCATGATGCAAGCCATCACCCCGGAGCAGGGACTCGTCGCCACCCTGCGGTACTTAACGACGGGGAGAAGCCTGCAGGACCTCAAGTTCTCGACAGGCATCTCCCCCAGGCTCTGGGGATCATTATCCCAGAGACCTGTTCTGCCATCATAAAGGTCCTGCAGAAGGACTATATTAAGGTAAGATTTTTATCCTTTCATATTACATTTTATTGTATTTAATGTTTGATAATATATTGTATTTCTTTCCTCATTCCCTAATTATCATGATTGTAATATGCTGTGAATGTCTTCTTTGTCCTCATGCATGCTGGATTTTTATGTACTTATTTTTTTGTCCTTCATGCATATTTGCCTTCACTTACCTCCCCAGCATGCTCTAATGGCCCTATATTCACCTCATGTCGTCACTTTAACAATGTATTTTGTCAGCTCAATAGTAGTGCTTTACCCTAAAAACGCCCTAAAATGTTTAAAAATGTGATTTGTGCTTTAAATTCAGGCAGAGTGCCAGAGGTTTTTTTTTGTTGGGTCCCCAAATCATTTGGAACCCTCCCTCCCCCCAACTGCTAAGTCAGCTCATACCAATTCTCTATCTATCCTCAATCATCTATCTGCTGACTTTGCCATACCCATACACACTATACCCATCTCTTTTGTGGTCAGATTTATGGATGAATTCCCCAAAGCATGTAGTGCAAGGGCCTGCCTGTATACTTTCAAATGGTACTTTTTAAAGTTTTTGTATACTATTATCTTGATAGGTAATAGCAGAATGTCCAAATGTGCTAAAATGTGTACGGTGTATATTTATATCTTTGTATTATGACACTTCTTACCTGTCCAGTGGGCTGTCAATAGTGTAAGTAAGGAGGGGCTGGCCAAAGTAATACACATTATTTAGGCATTCATCTCTCAATGAAGTGGAGAGGGTTACCTGTCCAAAAGATCTCCCCCCCCAAAATGTTTGAAATGGCCCATGAGAGGGGGGAAGGAGGGGGAATCTGATAGATGGACCTTATACCTTGGTCTTCCAAAACTCCCTCAAATAAATGTTATACTGATGTTGGCCAAGAATGTTTGGGTCTAATCTGCTTTCCCTGTTTAGGTGCAAAATTATTATTTTTTTTTTCTTGTTTGACTCCACAGTTTCCTTCCAACCCACAGGAATGGCAGACTGTGGCCTCCCCCTTTGCCCAGCGGTGGGACTTTCCTAACTGCAGAGGGGCAATTGATGGGAAACACGTCCACATCGTCCCACCACCCAACTCGGGGTCATACTATTACAACTATAAGGGGTTCAATAGTATTGTGATGTTGGCGGTGGTGTCGGCTACTTATGAGTTCCTGTATGTGGACGTGGGGAAGAATGGCCGGATGTCTGATGGTGGAGTCATCTCCCAGACGGAGTTCTACAGGCGTCTCCAGAATGGCAGCTTGGACTTGCCACCTCCAGAAGACGATGTGGAAGGACTCCCATTCGTCTTTGTTGCTGATGAAGCATTTGCGCTGGGGGACCATCTTATGCAGCCATTCCCTATGAGGACCCTCACCCCGGACCAGAGGGTTTTTAATTACCGGCTTGCCAGAGCCAGAAGAGTCGTGGAGAACACATTTGGAATCATGGCCAGCCAGTTCCGCCTATTTCTTACACCCATACACATGGCGGAGTACAAACTGAATCATATCATCCTGGCGTGCTGTGTTCTACACAACTTTTTAAGGCAAAATTCTGCCAACTATGCTGCCTCAGTTGGGCCTGAGGCGGGAATTAATAATGAACCAACACTGACGGCGCTTGTAAGTGGCCGTCCTGGCTTGCCCCCCCCTGAGTGCCCGTGAGGTCCGTCTTAGATACCTTGATTACTTTGTGGGTAGGGGGGGCATCAATATGCCAGACAATGTCTGAAACATTTTGTAAATAAAAAAATCATTACAACTACTAAATCTTTGGTGACATTTACTGCTTGTGTTTCTTTTACCTGACCCTGACAGAAATGTGGTAAGTCCTGAAAATGGCATGATTGTGTAACATTACAAAGCACTGTTGGGTGTTATTTACTAAAGGCAAAGACACTTTGCACTACAAGTGCACTTGAAACTGCACTGAAACTGCACTTGTAGTGCAAAGTGGATTTTCCCTCAGGAAATAACCCCCATTGTCACAGAAAACACCAATTTGAGCACAACAAAAGTTTGGGAGCGTTGAAACAATAATCCACACATTCTTGATTATCAATCTTTTTAATACCAGCACAATCACATGTGCATTTATCAAAGGTTTTTAAAACAAACCAACATGTTTGTTGTATAACAATTTTTTGGGTCACATTACTAAAAGTAGAAATGTCCATTTAAGGTAAAACAGGCATGTTTAAAACCAACAAGAAAGACACAAATCTTGAACTTACAAAGTTCAACTTTTAAAGAAATTGAAGGCAATATCAGACCTGAGTATTTATAAACTGTGTTTGACATTGCGTTCAGATGGGGTGAAGTCACCCCTGGAAAAGCCAAATTTTGAAGATGCACACAAATTGCCGAATGTCAACATGTGCTACCCGCCATCACGGGGGATCAAGGGACGTGTTTTGGGGGTGCAACCCCCTCCTCCAAGCTACTTTATTATTGAGGAAGGGGTTGCACCCCAAAACGCATACATTGATTTCCTGTGATGGCAGATAGCACATGTTGACACACTGTGTGCATCTTCATAATTTGGCTTTTCTCAAATCTGTCAAAAGAAATTTTGAGATTACAAAAAGCACCAAAGAGGGGAGGGATTTGGAGTTGTTTCAAACTCGCCCTAAAACATCAATGATGTTCTTCATTTTTTTTTAACATCATTGATGTTTTTCTGGATGTTTTCCAAGTCCCTATTACACCCCATGATCTCCCTGATCAGGATCTGTGCACTTTCACTGGTGAAATGCCCTGGATCCACAACATCACGATCACCTAAAAAGATAGAAACAAAAACACACCATGTATTATAAATATGCCGGCATCCATCTCTTACCTGAGCCTGTGGTCGCAGACACTCACCTGTTGTGGTGACAATTTCCACCACATCTCCCTCCTCCTCCTGTTGTCTTTGGTGGGTCTCCACTTCTTCCTGAGGTGGGGGGGCTGTGGTCTCCTCAAGTGAGGGGTGTCCTCCGAGCCTTTTCTCCCCTATGTAAAAAAAAATAGGTATACTTAGCATACAGATATTTCATGGCAGAAATAGGAATATGAAACATTGCTTGGAAGTGGGGTACAATTGTCTATTTGGGCAGAGTTCCAAGATGAAGAAATATTTTTTCCCTTTGTCAAGCTTGAATACTTACCTGTTTTGTACAAGCTTCACAGATGGAGACACCCCTATAGTATACACTGGAGCACCTGTGTGGGACCCCCTAATAAAAAGGGTGTTCTGGTGTCTCACACTAGTGATCCAGCGTCCAGATGTGTAAACAGCTGCTGAGTGTCCTCTCCTTACACAGAATCTAGTTTGCATTACATTCTACTTACAAACCCATCTAGACACCAACATTATTTGAATAGAAGTAGGGCCGAAAAAATGTATTCAAATGCATATGGCCAAAACAATGGTGTTTTCTAGTCCGAACAAACAATGTTTCATATGAACGAACAATGTGCCCATGAACATGAAAGGTGCCATTTTAAACTGTACAACAGTAAAGAAAAGCACATGGAGCAGCAGGAACGTAATAAAAAGAAAGAATAGGAACACAGGACAACTACTTACTTTTTTGCAGCACTCTCCTGATCCTTCTGTACTGCTCGTGCTCCCTTAATTTCATGTCCGACCACCACTTCCTGAGCTGATCCTTGGATCGTCGTACCCCGAAATTCCGGTGCAGACTCTTGACTACTTTTGCCATGATCTTGGCCTTTCTGACATTGGGGTTTGGGTAAGGTCCATACTTCCGGTCATAGATGGCCTTCTCCAGGATATCCACCATCTCCAACATCTCCCCAAAGGACATATTTGACGCCTTAAATCGTCTCTTCCGGGGTCGGGATGTTTCAGGCTCCGGGCTTTCCTCCTCCTCCTCCTCGTTGGTGTAATTATCTGACACCTGCTGTGTCTCCGCCATGTGCTCTTCCCCACTGCACCGAACCAGAAGGGGTGGGGAATAGACTAGAAGAACGTCAGGGGCGGGCGGAGTTTCACGCATGCGTCTTACGTAGGATCTTTGAGTGAGGGAAGGAGTATCAGAGGCGTGATCGTGATAACGAAGGTAAGATTTAAAATTGGGCCTATACTGCTTATAGATTGAGGCCTATTTCGGGACAAGATCAGGAGACTTTAGCCTGACATTAGGGTTTGTCTTGTGTTGTGTTGTGTTGTGTCTTGCAGATAAAATGGATGGCTTCAATGACCACAACTTCCTCTCCCTGTTCATAGACAAATACAGGGAGCTGCCCTGTCTGTGGCAGGTGAAACATCCTCATTATAATCATAAACAAAAGAGGCAGGCAGCGCTGGAGAAATTGCTGGAGTTGGTGAAGCCGGTGGTCCCCACAGCAACCATCCCCTTTTTAAAAGCCAAAATTGGTGGCCTGAGGAGCACTTATCTTAGGGCGAGATGGTCACGGATTCCCAGAGATCCGGAGCTGCAGAAGATGACGTTTATGTCCCCAGGCTGTGGTACTATGAGAGACTGCGATTTCTATCAGACCAGACTGGAGTCAGGGAATCCCTCTCAACCCTTCCTTCCACTCTTCCTTCCACCCTATCTTCCACCCCAGCTGAGGCTTCCAATGTCCAACCTGGGACTTCCAGCAAGGAAGAAGTGGAGGAGCCCAGCTGGAGCCAGGTATAGAATTCTTCTACAGATTTCTGGGCAAGCATTAAATGATGTTTACTAGATGTTATTATTGATCACTAATTGCTGATTTAAGAAAGTGTTTTATATATCAATAATATCAAAAATAATTGGGACAAGAATGAAAAATGCTGGGCTCAGAATGATAGTCTGTTATATTTGATAACATTCAATTGGCAACAGTCATGAGATGAAAATTGTGTGATTGATGAAGAAGAAACTAAAACTATGTCCCTTTTTCATACACAGGAAGACCTCAGCCGGGAGGAGGAGGCTGTGGAATGTGGCACACAAGAGGAGGCTGTGGAATGTGGCACACAGGAGGAGGCGGGGTAAGTGTCAGCCAGGAGGAGGCAGGGCTAAGTGGCAGCCAGGAGGAGGTGGGGCTAAGTGGCAGCCAGGAGAAGGCCGGGCCCAGTAGGAGCCTGACCGAATCGCAGGTTCCTTCCCTCCGCCTTCCAAACAAAAGACCCAGGAAGGGGAGTCAAGTGCAGGATTCAGCGCTCAGGCTCATTAAGGAGGCTTCTGAGTCCCTCAGAGCCACCCCCACTCCAGAAGAGGCCTTTGCCTGCATGGCTGCCACCAAACTGCAAGGCATGCAGGAGGGCCAACGCCTCCTGTGTGAGGACCTTTTTTATAAAGTCTTAACTAAGGGGGTGAGGGGCAAAATCACACACAAAACCCACCTGAGTGAGTTGGACCATCCTCCTCCTCCTCCTGCCACAACTCCACCACCAGAGCCACAGCGTGGAAGGAAGCGTGGAAGGAAGACCAGAGAGTGATGACCTGGGTTCAGTCTTGTCTGGCAAAATATGCAGCCTCTTGTATGACCACAGCCTGGGAACATACATGTCATCTGCTGCTTTCAGGATCTCTTGGACTTCTGGACCAGACTGCAGTCCCTTACATATGGACTCCTCAGGCCCCCAATTTTGTTGTAAAATAAGTGATGTGTGCCCTGGGGGCCAAAGGCTTCACCAATTTCTGCTGTCTCTCCAGTGTTGCCTCCCTCTTTGTTTGGTTCTGAGCCCTTAATAAAGGAATTTTTATTTCAATTATACTCGCCTATGTGTGTTTTCATTCAAAAAAGACAGTTTGTTTGTGAGGAGGCAGGTACATTTCAAAAATACAATGTGAAATTACCAAGAGACACCAACACCAAGCAATCTCCTTGAGATTAAATAATACAAGATAATAATGGTGTTGTGGTAACTTGACACACAAAACACACACAAAAATATTCTGGAGTAAAAAAAAAATAAAAAAAAAAAAAAAACAGCCTTGAAAAAAAGACAAACCAAAAAAATAATAATATATATATTTTTTGTCAGATGTGACAAATCAAAATATATTGAGGGAATCACGATAAATAATAAAGAAAGAAGTTTGTGACAAGTCTGTGTGAATGTGAGCAGCAAAACTACTTCATTCTTCTAGCATTATAAAGAAGAAGAGAGTGCGCTGTATTAAACTATTTTAAACATTGCAACCTGACGAAAGTGCTCTATCCATTCCGAACGCTAATTTTACCAGACCGAGCTATTCCGTCTCGGATATTCTTCTGAGCATGCATGGCACTTTGTGTGTCGGAATTATCCACACACGGTCGGAATTGACACAATCGGATTTTGTTGTCGGAAAATTTTATAGCCTGCTCTCAAACTTTGTGTGTCAGAAAATCTGATGGAAAATGTCCGATGGAGCCCACATACGATCAGAATTTCCAACAACAAGCTCCGATCGCACATTTTCCGTCGGAAAGTCCGACCGTGTGTACAGGACATTAGACTTCTATCTATTTAAGACAAAAGCAGTGGGAGTGCCTGCTCTTGATGGAATAGCTATGCAAGTGTAACTAAAATGTTTCTGATTTCTTGAAGATATGTTCTATATTAAATACTGATCATACAAATATATATAATTTAATGTACTGTAGATATGCACCACTAAGCTTTCCAATACAGTTGTAATTCCTAACCAAGTGATGTTCTCTACTGTCCTGTGACTGATCAAATGCATGACATGCAAGGAAGTTATGGTAGGCCTGTCCCACCCATTCATTGGTATTTTTGCCCATTTGAAACTCACATGATAAATCAAGATTCCCATAACAAACAAGCCACATAATGGAATGCATGGGCCTGTAATTCATTGGCTAAGACCTTTTTAAACCTGGATTGGGAAACTGGAGGGGCATATTTGTTATGCTTTATCATTGTTACCCTTGTAAGCGTAAAATATTGATAGATTTCAGTGGTTGCTGCAGTCTGCTCTATTTTGTGTTCAGTTGTTTTTTGTAGATCAGCTTGGAGCTAGAGGGCAAACAAGTTAAAGAAGGAGTGATGGGGTGGCATGGTTTAGAGTTACATGAGCTGAGCACTGTACAGGTTGAACCTGGAAAGACACTGGGAGATTTGAAACAGGCTGCTGAGCTGTACAGATTGCAAAAAATGGGGAACTCAAACAGTTATGATCAGTGGATTTTCTTATTTTGTATCTGCTCTAATCGGACTAGCCTAGCATGGAATGAAAAAAAAAAATCAAATTTTTTTATGAGCAATCTGTTGACTGGTGAGCTTTAAGCTATTCGCTTCACCTGCAGTCTAAGCGATTTTAAGTTATCAGCAACCTTACAAACTTCCAACAATTTCCCAGGACTCATATAGTTTGCAAATATTTAAACCTTTACAGTATGTTTATAATGAATGTGTCCATGAAATATCTGTGTTCATGTAATGCTAAATGTGATAGAAACACAGTGGCGGTCATTTACTATAGTGCTAATAAATGATCCTGCAGTCCCGGAAAATAGCGCCCAATTAAGGCCAATTAAGACTTCAACTCTCAGAAACTGGGCGCTAATGCAAATGGAAAGCAGTGCTGATACCGGCAAACATGCCTTTTTAGATCACATTGTCAGGGGAATAGTAGAAAGTTGACCTGCCAGTATCGGCGCTTCCCTGTGCGCCTGCGCAGAAGAGTTGCGCTACGGCGCTCACGGGTGCACGATCCAGGGGGTTCACGCATTCAAGCACACAGGTACGCGATGCGCCGCAAGCGCACGTGCATGTGCGTGCCTTTGTGCGCACAGCGGAAGTCTCCCAGGCGGGCCTATAAAAGTCAGCCTTGTGTATTGTATCATTGCTGGTTTGTCTTTTCAGCTCCTGTAACCTGTTCCTGAACCTGCGTGCCTACCTGTTGTGACCCGGATCAACCTTGACCTCGCCTGAACCTCTCAGCACATTGACCCTTAGCTTGTCTTGTGGACATCTCTACCTGCTTGATTCCTGTGTTTGACCCTCAGTCTCCTCCTGGGCTTTGCCTCTGTCTTGATCCTAGTGTTTGATTATCAGCCTACTTACTTCTGCCTGACTTCCCTTGTTTAACCCCCGGCTTGTTTCTGGACTTTGCCTCTGTGTTTGACCCTTGGCCTCCTCTCTGAACCGGCTCCAGTCTTCATCTCCAGACTCTGCTTGAGCTTCAGCCTAGCAAGTTCCAGTCCAGTGTCAAGCACCCTGCACGGATCTCCTCTCTACCTGAGTACCTTCCTGCTACTCTTATACCTGCCGGTGACCCACACACTTTTGATCGCAGTTGTGGATATTTGATCGCAACCGCGATTAGAATTTTTTTATTTTTGTTTATTTGCAGATATGCAAATCTGTCTTTCCACATCTAATGATATTTGAAGGTAAAAATTAAGGGAGTTTGGTAAGAAATGGTGTCCCTGGGATAGCAGAAGCTGAATTACAAAGGCCCAGTTTGAGTCCTGGTTCACAACGACAGCAGGAGAAAATTGTGCGAGTTCAGCTGAACTTACACGATTTCATGCCCGCATGTCAGTCCCGATTGCAGGGGCAATTTCAGAGACATCTGTGCAGGTTTCTGTCAATAAAAAAATTGCACCCCGAAGTCGCCAAAAAGTAGTACAGAAACTACTTTTTGAAATTGCGGTGCCGCACCAATTAGAACGGTGCAATTGCCACCGATTTGACATGTCAAATTGCACCAATGTGAACCAGGGCTGACACATACAACACTGCCAATCCACCAGCTGAATTCATTACCTGCAATTCTCCACAGCTGTTATACATAAAGATTCCACCTTTCTAATTTACTTGTTTGTGTGCTGAAGAGATTAGTTTTTTTGGTGCACAAATACATATAGAAATTATAAGGTATAAAAGAAAGATATTGCACTTCCCCAAAACCACCACCCCCAAAACTAATTAAAAAGAAGGAAAAAAAAGGGGGAAAGAAAAGAGGGGAAAAAAACACAACAAACAAGCTCAATAATATACTTTTTTTGCCAGCAGAAACAAAATTATGTACATTCACTAGCTTCAAAAATTTTTTTACTGAATATATGGTGCTACACAGTGGCAGCTGGTGCTCAAAATTTTTGGGGGTCGCCAACAAACTGAAAAATTCTGAAAAATACTTTTAAAAAAACATCAATTGCAGCCTCACTGTGCCTATCAATTTCAGCCACTTTGCCCATCAAATGCAGCCAGTGTGCCCTCAAATGCAGCCACTGTGCCCATCAAATACAGCCACTGTGCCCATCAAATACAGCCCCTGTACCATCAAATGCAGCCACTGTGCCCATCATATGCAGCCACTGTGCCCATCATATGCACCCACTGTGCCCATCATGGGCAGCCATTGTGCCCACCAAATACAGCCACTGTGCCCATCATGTGCAGCCACTGTGCCCACCAAATACAGCCACTGTGCCCATCATATGCAGCCAGGTGTGTCCTCTGGCTGTCACTTTCTGCTCGTGTGGCGGGGCTCTGCTCCTCTCCTGGAGTGACGGGGCTCTCCTTCTCTTCTTCTGTAGTGGCAGGAAGCAAAGACTCCTGTTTCCGCTCAGCTGCAGTCCTCAGGCTTCCTCTGCTGTGTCTCCTCTTCCACCAAATGATTAGGCATCCAATAGGATTGCCTAATGCTTTGGCCAATTGGGAGACAGGACTCACTGACTTGTCAGTGTCTAACTACTACATTTAGACATAGTTTTAGGACCTGGGAGATGAGACAACTTCTGTATATGAAGCAGCATGTTTGGGATTCAAACCCAGAAGCTCAGAGATGCTAAGCAGAAGTTCTAACCTCTAGGTCACATAGTTGCCACATGTGAGAACCTCCTACACATAAATACTGCATTTCTTTGGACATACAGGTGATGGAATTACATTAATCAAGAGTTATTCTTCTTGATTTATTCTGTGATTTTGGTGGTTCTTTGTGGGTGAGTGTAGAATTACTCTTAAATTTTTGGGAATTAAATTTTGATTTCTGATGTGGTACACATATCACATTTTTTGGGCTCAAATTATGATTATTTTGAAATAATAAGCACAAAAAAGTGTGACTCATTTTAAATTTGCATCAGCATTGGTATTGTTTGTGGAATGTAAAAACATGTATGAGTTTGGGTAAAGATTTTGTGAGATGGAGAGTAACAAGTGAAAGTGACAGAGAAAAAAATATTTTATCAAAACATTCCACATTCTAGCATTCTTAAAAACAAAATAGATTAAGTAGAAGCAGTAATGTTGCAAAGTAAAATTTATTTCAGAGAAAGATACATTTCATAACATTAAAAGGATTTATTTGGGGAAGGTACAATTGTACCATTAGAATCAATGGCTAAAACTTGCATTGGACTATAATAGCGCCAATTTTCACTCCCAAAAAATGCTCTTTAACACAGCGCTCATTTTGGTATTTACTATAGCGCCCTATAAAACAGACATTGGTGCTAAAATGAGAGCTATTTGTAGGTCTGAGCATGCTCAGTTGTGTTGGCACTTAGTTGTACAGAGACGGGAATTTATCTCTTCTCAGACTTCTAAAGATATTTTAGTGTGGAAATCACTTTTTCACACAGTTAAAAAGCAGATTATCATTAAACAATATACCGCATATTTCAGTACCATTTAGGCAATTATATTATGCTCTAAACATTATTTCCATGTGCACTACTCCAGGTTTTAGTAATGCCCTGTACACACGGTCAGATTTTCCGATGGAAAAAGTGCCATCGGATTGTGTTGTTGGAAATTCTGATCGTGTATGGGCTCCATTGGACTTTTTCCGTCTGAATTTCCGACACACAAAGTTTGAGAGCAGGCTATAAAATTTTCCGACAACGAAATCCGATTGGTTAAATTCCAATCGTGTGTACACAAATCCGACGCACAAAGTGCCACGCATGTTCAGAATAAATTAAGAGACGAAAGCTATTGGCTACTGCCCCGATGATAATTAGCACTAATTTGCGGTAATTAGCGCTAATTAGCGATGCGGCGCTATAGTAATTGACCCCCTATATGTTCTAAAAACTGTCACATTTAGTAAATAACCCCCTATATGTTCTTAAGACTGTCACATTAAAAGATTTGAACTGATTTGGAATTATGGTGCAGTAGTAAAAAAAAAAGATCTTTCAGGCAAAACCTAGTTGTCAGCATCTCCAAAAAAAGCTATGCCACTTAATTCTCATCTAATGGTGTGCATAAGAGAAGTACGCAGGGTAATTGTCCAGTGAATCAAATTTGTGCCACTGGCCATTGGTTTCCATACTGACAACTGACTATAAGCCTGCTGTATGCATCAGAGAAATAATTTGATTCTCGTGTACTGCTCTGAGAATCAATTCAAATCATTGCACTTCTAATAACAAGAGAGCAAGACCCAGTGCCTGCTTGTGTTATGTTGGAAACTCATGGAGTGATAAGCACAATCTAATTTCAGCAACTCCTGAAACGCTTATTATTGTTCCCCACAGGAGTTCTTAAATTAATATTGTACAGAAGTTTTAGATCTCTGCAAAACCCCTGGCCAGGCAGCCTTGTTTTGATATTTTGAATGTGCAGGGGCATAAATTAGGGCATTTTACAGCCTCTGCCTCAGAAGAAAGCCAGGCAGATTTTGTCCCGATATCAGGAATGTATTACTTGGTTATAGTGATGCACCTGCTAGTAACAAGGGTGCTGGTTTCAGTAACACAACAATTCTGTTATTGAGCACATAGTGGATAGTCTCCTGCCTGTGCACCTAGATATTTAATAAAACTATAAAAATCTTCCATTGTCTCCTATTCTTAAGTGGCATCTTCCCCATCTTCAGCACCAGTCAAGAAAGAATGCCAAAAGGAATTGGTAAATTAAGACAAAAAATGACGCAGAGGAAAACAGCCAGTGTATGAGTCATTGAGCACATTGTAGGAAAGAATGGTGGTGATAAAATAAAAAGTGAATGATGAGAGTAAACATTTGTGATATATAGAGCTAATATTAAAATCAAAAATGCATTTATTAAACTAAGCAAACCATATTTCCTGACAATTTTGTTGAATTATGTGCATAGCATTCATATAGAGAAAGTTACAATTTAAAATATAAACTTAGAATCAGGAATTACGTTATAATATCAGTTTAACCACTTGAGTTCCGGAAGGTTTTACCCCCTTCATGACCAAGGCATTGTTTTGCTATTCAGCATTGTGCTACTTTAACTGGCGATTTCATGCAATACTGTACACAAATGAAATCATTTTATCATTCTTTTCACACAAATAGAGCTTTCTTTTGGTGGTATTTGATCACCACTGGGTTTTTTTTTTTTTTTGCAGTATAAACAAAAAAAGACAGACAATTTTGAAAAAGAAAACAATATTTTCTACTTTCTGTTATAAAATATATAGAATAAAATTAAATTTCGTCATAAATGTAGGTCAAAATGTATACTGTATACTATATATAACGTATACAAGACTTTGGTAAAAAAAAATCCCAATAAGTGTATATTAATTGGTTTGTGTGAGAGTAATAGTGCTACAAATTATAGTTTATATATTTCATAACTGATTAATTCTGATGTACTGATATTCTCATTTCTTAAGGCCCTAAAATGCTGGGAGAGTACAAGTTCCCCCCAAGCTACCCCTTTTGGAAAGTAGAAAGTCTGAGGCATTTAGTAAAAGGCATGGAGGGTTTTTGAAGTTGTATTTTTTGTCACAATGTTTTTGAAAATAAAGAAATTGAAAAAAAACATTTTTTCGCTTTTTTTTTTTTAACATACTATCACCAGTGCAGTACAGAGTTATAATATGACTGATGTGATCAGGGACACTGACTGGTGACAGTATTAAAAACGAAAATAATGAAATCATTTTTTACACATACTTTCATCAGAGTAGTTCAGTGTCACCATAGTAACACTGTATTGCTCTGGGGGGTGATCAATTATTTTAATTTTTTTTACACTTTGTTTGCTTTGTTTACAATGTAACAGCAAAGTTTTCAACTGTCATGAATTGGTTAACCATTTTACTAGTGATCTGTGATTGGCTACAGCTAATTACACGGTACAAGGTGCTGTGATTGACCCAGGTACTTTGTGATAGCTGTGGACCAATCACAGCACAGGCAACACAGCTGTTATTTTATGTATTATTTATTACAGGTACTCATATTGTCCTGTCAATTTATGCAGCGCTTCACATATATATTGTACGTTCAGTCCCTGTCCTCATGGAGCTTACAATCTAAGGTCCCTAACTCACTTTCATATATACACATACTAGGGCTGATTTAGACAGGATCCAATTAACCTACCAGCATGTCTTTGGAGTGTGAGAGGAAACCAGAATGCCTGGAGGTAACTCATACATGCACAGGGAGAACCAACTCCAGGCAGGTAGTATTGTGGTTGGGATTCGAACCAGCAATGCTAGGCAAAATTGCTAACCATTTAGCCACTGTGCTGCCCATTCATAACAGCTTTGTTGTTATAAATTTATTCATAACAGCTTAGTTGACATTGTGATCATGTGATCGCATAGCGGGAACTACAATCCGCTGTGCGGCGCACAGCACACTACTAAACCTGGAGCAGGTACCCAACATACTATGGGGCCTACACATGCTGTCCCACCGCAGTACATGTACTGTGTTGGGTCGGCAAGTGGTTAAAGTGTATCTCTGGCCAAAGCTAGTTTCGGATAGAGTAGGAACCAATTAGAACCTATATTAGGTGTTTATTGTTGTCTGTGTCCCTGCTAGGAACAAGAAACCTCTCCATTTGCCCTGGTGAGCATTGTCTTAAGGCAGAAATTAGCTGGACATTTAAAATGGTATTACAGTGACAGGGGATTAGGGAAATTCACCAATGGGAACTTTTGTTCTGATGACAATTGTGGACTAGGGAATTTCCTCTTACTTTGAAGACATTATAATTCCCTTTCTGTTTGTCCCTGACGCAAGGAGTGAAGTGCTTATAACCATTTCCTATTTTATCCAAAGTAATAAGGTTATGGTTAGAGATATACTCTATATTAGGGTTAAGAGTATGACTGAGTAAAAGGTTAAGCTCTGGTTAATTTTTAGGGTTTTGGAGGAGCTTAAAGTGGAATGATTAGGAAACCATGTCATATTTGTATTGCTGTCTGTGTTTCTTTTGGGAAAATGTACCTTCTCTCTTTGTACTGGTGACAACTCTCACTGGGACAGAAAAAGATGCAAAATACAAAATGTGTTGGTTGTCAGCAAAACCAGAGAAGATGGGAACACTTTTAATCAAGAAATGTATTCCTGTGACAACTCTCAAAGATGTGATTATCCCTCACATTCTTCCTGATGAGTATCCTGATGATCAGGAAGTGAATGGGACTTTCCCTATTGGAAACAAATATAGCAAATAGATCTGAAAAAGGTAAAAGTTGTCCCATTCTGTTTAAAGTAAAAACAAATTAACTGGAGTTTTACTTTAAGGGGTCTATGTGTAAGAACATTTGCTTTGAGAATGGCTCAGCATTCCCGCAAAAGCCATGCATACAGTATGTGTGTGTAAAGTATTTTAAATTTTTTTGCATTTCATAGGGCTAAGGTAAAATTCCCTAACATTCAAGCCTAAGAGAAATAAGCCTTAAGAACATTCGAACAGAAGAGTATAAGAATATTCAACAAATAGAGAAAATTGTCTAACGCTATAGCCTAAGTGCATTGAACTAGAATAAAAAATAAGATGAGGTAGACCTCTGCACTGTCTATAAAGTACACAGATTTTCCTGTGCTCTCTAGTGATGAAGCTCAGAAGGTTTGGAAAACAGCCAAATGAATGGGTGTTCGGTCAAGCAAACCTCCGGCTGCAGTGGCAAGTGACACATTTAGCAGTGGTATTACTACCACTGCTAAAGCCTCGTACACGCGATCACATTTTTGGCAGACAGAGCGTCAGACTTTTGTCCGATGGGTGTGTGCCAGGAACTTGTCTTGCATACAAACGGTACACAATTGTCGGCCAACAAACATGAACGTAGTGACATACTAAACTTGCTACGAGCCGATAAAGAGGAAGTTCAATTGTCAGGCCCCTTTGGGCTCCTTCTGCTAATTTTGTGTTAGTAGAAGTTTGGTGAATGTTGATTCGTGCTTTTCAGTTTGTGCTTTTCAGTTCATTTCTGAATGGCCGTTCGTCAACCAGCCATGTTGTGGAATCGGAGGAGAGAATGTGCTATTATTGGCCTTGGAGTTATTGCTTTGACCCAAGTCCAGTCCAGGAACAGGAGGAGGAGGATTTCTTGGACCAAAATTGGTTGCTTAATCGTGACCAATTATGCCATATGCCTTTGCTGCGGGAGCTCCACGAGAATAATCCGGATGCTTTTCGGGAATTATCTCCAGATGACAGACCCCTGCTTTCACCAACTCTTGGCATTGTTGACCCCCTATATCAAGAAGCAGGACACATGCATGAGGCTTGCCATTACTCTTGAGTAAAGGCTCATAGCCACCTTGCGGTACTTGGCGATGGGGAGAAGTCTCCAGGACCTCAAGTTTACCACTGGGATCTCCCCCCAGGCTCTGGGACTCATTATTCCAGAGACCTGCTCAGCCATTATTCAAGTCCTGCAGAAGGACTATATTTGGGTATGTTTTTTCCTTTAACACCACATTCTATGTATTTAATGTTTGCTAATGTATTGTATTAATTTCTTGATTCCATAATTAACATTATTGTAATATGCTGTGAATGTTCTCTTTGTCCTCATGCATCCTGTAAACTTTTCCTGCTCCTTTTTTGGCCTACATGCATATTTTCTTTCACTAACCTCCCCAGCATGCTATCCTGGGCTCATACACACCTAGCCTAGTAACTTAACAATGTTTTTTGTCAGCTATTTTTGTACTTACCCTAAACACCCCTCTAAAATGTGTCCAAATGTTATTGTTGTCCTCCAATTCAGGTAGAGTGCAAGGGGCCATTTTTTGGGGCCCAAAATCATTTGTAACCCTCCCTCCCCAAATGCTAAGTCAACAGATACAGTACAAATACTCTATCTGCTGACTTTAAAAAACCCATGCACGCTATCCCTCTTTTTTGGTCATGTTTCTGGATGAATTCACCAAAGCATGTAGTGCAAGGGCCAGCCTGATTACCTACAAATTGTAGCATAGAAAGTTTTTGTCTCCTATTATGATAAATTATTTCTGAATGTCACAATGTGCTGCAATTTGGGCAGTGTGCATCCATATTTTTTTATTATGACACTTCTTACCTGTCCACTGTGCTGCCAATAGTGTAAGTAAGGAGGGGCTGGCCAAAGTATCACACATTATTTATGCAAACAGCTCTCATGGAAGTGGAGAGGGTTACCGGTCCAAAACATCTACCCATTACCTCCCCCACACCATAACATTTTTAGAATGGGCCACCAGAGGTGTGAGGAATCAGATAAGTTAACCTTACACTTTTGTCTTTAAATAATCATTTAAGTTTTATACTTATGTTGGTCAAGCATGTTTGTGTCAAATCTGCTTACAATGTTATGTGCAGAAGTAGTAATTTCTTTTTCCTTTTTTTTAATCCACAGTTCCCTTTCAACCCACAACAATGGCAGGACGTGGCAGCCCAGTTCCATCATCAGTGGGATTTTCCCAACTGTGGTGATGCTATTGATGGAAAACATGTCCGTATTGCCCCACCACCCAACTCTGGCTCATATTATTTCAATTATAAGGGCTTTTGCAGCATATTCCTGCTAGCTGTAGTGTCTGTCACATATGAGTTCTTGTTTCTTGATGTTGGGAAGAACGGCCGCAACTCTGATGGAGGAGTCATTATGCAGACAGAGTTTTACAAGCGGCTCCAGAATGGCACCTTAAACTTGTCACCTGCTGAAGAGAATGTTGAGAGCCTCAGTTTTGTTTTTGTTGCACATGAGGCCTTTGCTCTGGGGGAACATCTTATGAAGCCATTTCCTATGAGGAACCTCACCCCAGAGCAGAGAATATTTAATTACAGGCTCTCTCGTGCCAGAAGGGTGGTTGAAAATGCATATGGCATCCTTTCCAGTTGGTTCAGGCTGTTTTTAATACCAATTAACCTGGCACTATACAAAATCAACCATGTGGTATTGTGCCGCTGTATACACTAAAATTTTTTACAGAGGAACGCTAGCAGCTATCTTGCCTCAGTGCCAACTGATGCGGATCCTGCAGTGGCAGGCCCAGCTGAAGAGGCTGCAGCTCAGCCGTCTGTGGGCATGATGACGGCTCTAGAAACTGGCCATGCTGGATTGCCCTCCCAAAATGCCAGAGATATACATCAAAAATACCTTGATTATTTTGTGGGAAGAGGGGCAGTGTCTTGGCATCAAATTAGAGCTGATCCTGAATAATATTTTTATTTGATCATAAACTCATATTTCATTTGAACTACTGTTGTCTGTGTTTCTTATCTGTATAATATGTTCTCAAATGGCCTTTATTTTGACCACTTGCTACAATAGTGCAAACGTACCTTATTTGTTACATGAGGTGACAATCTCTTCATCAGCTAACTATTATGGTGTGCTGTGGGTCTGCTACACACGCACAATGTTTTTGTTCTTAATGGACCTAATGTATCAACTTCAAAAACATTATGCCTTTTCAACTCCTTTAATTTTTTGGAGGCCAAAAAATTGCCGGAGTTGGTCACATTTAAGAGCACATTGTCACTGTAACTACAACAACGTAACCACTTGCCGACCGCCTCACGCCTATATACGTGAGCAGAGCGGCACGGGCAGGCAAAATCACGTACCTGAAACGTGATTGCCTTCCCGCGGGTGGGGGGTCCGATCGGACCCCCCCCCGGTGCCAGCTGCGGTCGGCATTTGGTTGGGAGCGATGACAGACGAGGGGGAGGCCATCCGATCGTGGCCCCCCCCTCGCGATCGCTCCCAGCCAATGAGAGACATCCCCTGCCTCTGTATAGTACACAGAGGCAGAGGATGTGATGTCATCTCTCCTCGGTCTGGCAGTTTCCGTTCCAGCGCCGAGGAGAGATGACATGTAAGTGCACAAACACACACACACAACACAGTAGAACATGCCAGGCATATATTACACCCCCGATCCCCCCCCAATCACCCCCCCCCTGTCACAAACTGACACCAAGCAGGTTTTTTTTTTTTTTTTCCTGATTACTGCATAGTGTCAGTTTGTGACAGTTAGCAGTGGTGGGACAGTTTGTATTACCCCCCTGTAGGTCTAGGGTACCCCCCTTACCCCCCCTAATAAAGTTTTAACCCCTTGATCACCCCCCCTCACCAGTGTCGCTAAGCGATCATTTTTCTGATCGCTGTATTAGTGTCGCTGGTGACGGTAGTTAGGGACGTAAATATTGAGGTTCGCCGTCAGTGTTTTATAGCGTCAGGGACCCCCATATACTACCTAATAAATGTTTTAACCCCTTGATGGCCCCCTAGTTAACCCTTTCACCACTGATCACCGTATAACCGTTACGGGTGACGCTGGTTAGTTCGTTTATTTTTTATAGTGTCAGGGCACCCGCCGTTTATTACCGAATAAAGGTTTAGCCCCCTGTAGGTCTAGGGTACCCCCCTTACCCCCCTAATAAAGTTTTAACCCCTTGATCACCCCCTGTCGCCAGTGTCGCTAAGCGATCATTTTTCTGATCGCTGTATTAGTGTCGCTGGTGACGCTAGTTAGGGACGTAAATATTTAGGTTCGCCGTCAGTGTTTTATAGCGACAGGGACCCCCATATACTATCTGATAAATGTTTTAACCCCTTGATGGCCCCCTAGTTAACCCTTTCACCACTGATCACCGTATAACCGTTACGGGTGACGCTGGTTAGTTCGTTTATTTTTTATAGTGTCAGGGCACCCGCCGTTTATTACCGAATAAAGGTTTAGCCCCCTGATCGCCCGGCGGTGATATGCGTCGCCCTAGGCAGCGTCAGATTAGCGCCAGTACCGCGAACACCCACGCACGCACCGTACACGCACCGTACACCTCCCTTAGTGGTATAGTATCTGAACGCATCAATATCTGATCCGATCAGATCTATACTAGCGTCCCCAGCAGTTTAGGGTTCCCAAAAACGCAGTGTTAGCGGGATCAGCCCAGATACCTGCTAGCACCTGCGTTTTGCCCCTCCGCCCGGCCCAGCCCAGTCCAGCCCACCCAAGTGCAGTATCGATCGATCACTGACACTTTTCTTTGTAGCGTTTTGGTGAACTGGCAAGCACCAGCGGCGTAGTACACCCCGGTCGTAGTCAAAACAGCACTGCAGTAACACTTGGTGAATGTTTTGAACGCTACCATGCACTAGTTGAGTATTAGCGTAGCGTACAGCATTGCACAGACTAGGCACACTTTCACAGGGTCTCCCAAGATGCCATCGCATTTTGAGAGACTCGAACCTGGAACCGGTTACAGTTATAAAAGTTACAGTTACAAAAAAAAAGTGTAAAAAAAAAAAAAAACACAAACAAAAATTAAAAAAAATAGTTGTCGTTTTATTGTTCTCTCTCTCTCTATTCTCTCTCTATTGTTCTGCTCTTTTTTACTGTATTCTATTCTGAAATGTTTTATTGTTATTGTTATTATGTTTTATCATGTTTGTTTTTCAGGTATGTAATTATTTATACTTTACCGTTTACTGTGCTTTATTGTTAACCATTTTTTTGTCTTCAGGTACGCCATTCACGACTTTGAGTGGTTATACCAGAATGATGCCTGCAGGTTTAGGTATCATCTTGGTATCATTCTTTTTAGCCAGCGGTCGGCTTTCATGTAAAAGCAATCCTAGCGGCTAATTAGCCTCTAGACTGCTTTTACAAGCAGTGGGAGGGAATGCCCCCCCCCCCCACCGTCTTCCGTGTTTTTCTCTGGCTCTCCTGTCTCAACAGGGAACCTGAGAATGCAGCCGGTGATTCAGCCAGCTGACCATAGAGCTGATCAGAGACCAGAGTGGCTCCAAACATCTCTATGGCCTAAGAAACCGGAAGCTACGAGCATTTTATGACTTAGATTTCGCCGGATGTAAATAGCGCCATTGGGAAATTGGGGAAGCATTTTATCACACCGATCTTGGTGTGGTCAGATGCTTTGAGGGCAGAGGAGAGATCTAGGGTCTAATAGACCCCAATTTTTTCAAAAAAGAGTACCTGTCACTACCTATTGCTATCATAGGGGATATTTACATTCCCTGAGATAACAATAAAAATGATTTAAAAAAAAAAAAAATGAAAGGAACAGTTTAAAAATAAGATAAAAAAGCAAAAAAAAATAAAGAAAAAAAATAAATAAAAAAAAGCACCCCTGTCGCCCCCTGCTCTCGCGCTAAGGCGAACGCAAGCGGCGGTCTGGCGTCAAATGTAAACAGCAATTGCACCATGCATGTGAGGTATCACCACGAAGGTCAGATCGAGGGCAGTAATTTTAGCAGTAGACCTCCTCTGTAAATCTAAAGTGGTAACCTGTAAAGGCTTTTAAAGGCTTTTAAAAATGTAGTAATTTTGTTGCCACTGCACGTTTGTGCGCAATTTTAAAGCATGTCATGTTTGGTATCCATGTACTCGGCCTAAGATCATCTTTTTTATTTCATCAAACATTTGGGCAATATAGTGTGTTTTAGTGCATTAAAATTTTAAAAAGTGTGTTTTTTCCCCAAAAAATGCGTTTGAAAATCGCTGCGCAAATACTGTGTGAAAAAAAAAAATGAAACACCCACCATTTTAATCTGTAGGGCAATTGCTTTAAAATAATATATAATGTTTGGGGGTTCAAAGTAATTTTCTTGCAAAAAAAAATAATTTTTTCATGTAAACAATAAGTGTCAGAAAGGGCTTTGTCTTCAAGTGGTTAGAAGAGTGGGTGATGTGTGACATAAGCTTCTAAATGTTGTGCATAAAATGCCAGGACAGTTCAAACCCCCCCCAAATGACCCCATTTTGGAAAGTAGACACCCCAAGCTATTTGCTGAGAGGCATGTCGAGTCCATGGAATATTTTATATTGTGACACAAGTTGCGGGAAAGAGACAATTTTTTTTTTTTTTTTTTTTTTTTTTGCACAAAGTTGTCACTAAATGATATATTGCTCAAACATGCCATGGGAATATGTGAAATTACACCCCAAAATAAATTCTGTTGCTTCTCCTGGGACTTTTTGGGAGCCTAGCCGCGCACGGGACCCCGAAAACCAAGCACCGCCCTCAGGCTTTCTAAGGCCGTAAATTTTTGATTTCACTCCTCACTACCTATCACAGTTTCGGAGGCCATGGAATGCCCAGGTGGCACAAACCCCCCCCCAAATTACCCCATTTTGGAAAGTAGACACCCCAAGCTATTTGCTGAGAGGTATAGTGAGTATTTTGCAGACCTCACTTTTTGTCACAAAGTTTTGAAAATTGAAAAAAGAAAAAAAAAAATTTTTTTTTCTGGTCTTTCTTCATTTTCAAAAACAAATGACAGCTGCAAAATACTCACCATACCTCTCAACAAATAGCTTGGGGTGTCTACTTTCCAAAATGGGGTCATTTGGGGGGGTTTTGTGCCATCTTGGCATTTTATGGCCTTCAAAACTGTGATAGGTAGTGAGGAGTAAAATCAAAAATGTATGCCCTTAGAAATCCTGAAGGTGGTGCTGGGTTTTCGGGGCCCCGTACGCGGCTAGGCTCCCAAAAAGTGCCACACATGTGGTATCCCCGTACTCAGGAGAAGCAGCTGAATGTATTTTGGGGTGCAATTCCACATATGCCCATGGCCTGTGTGAGCAATATATCATTTAGTGACAACTTTTTGTAATTTTTTTTTTTTTCTTTTTTTTGTCATTATTCAATCACTTGGGACAAAAAAAATAAATATTCAATGGGCTCAACATGCCTCTCAGCAATTTCCTTGGGGTGTCTACTTTCCAAAATGGGGTCATTTGGGGGGTTTTGTACTGCCCTGCCATTTTAGCACCTCAAGAAATGACATAGGCAGTCAGAAACTAAAAGCTGTGTAAATTCCAGAAAATGTACCCTAGTTTGTAGACGCTATAACTTTTGCGCAAACCAATAAATATACGCTTATTGACATTTTTTTTACCAAAGACATGTGGCCGAATACATTTTGGCCTAAATGTATGACTAAAATTTAGTTTATTGGATTTTTTTTATAACAAAAAGTAGAAAATATCATTTTTTTTCAAAATTTTCAGTCTTTTTCCGTTTATAGCGCAAAAAATAAAAACGGCAGAGGTGATCAAATATCATCAAAAGAAAGCTCTATTTGTGGGAAGAAAAGGACGCAAATTTCGTTTGGGTAGAGCATTGCATGACCGCGCAATTAGCAGTTAAAGCGACGTAGTGCCGAATTGTAAAAAGTGCTCTGGTCAGGAAGGGGGTAAATCCTTCCGGGGCTGAAGTGGTTAACATATACACTGGTATTGAGCACTGAAATAATAAGCCACACATTGTTTAGTAAAAAACATTTTACTCAAAGCACATTTACATGTGCATTTTGAGGTTTTAAAACAAACCAACATCTTGGTGTATAGATACACATCTCCAAATCAGGAACTTACAAAGTTTAGTAAAGTGAGGGGCAAATGAGACATTAGTATCCCAAGACTGTGTAGATGTTGCCTTCCTCAGATGGGGAAATCTCACCCCTCTCAAAGCCAAAATTTGAAGCCATGTACACGTAGAGGCCGAACTATTAAATGTGCCTTATGATCCCCTGCCAAAAATGTGTGTAGTTCCAAACATATTATTTTAGAAACCCCCAAAACACACAGTTTGTCACCATGTACTTTCTCCCATCACAGGGTATCAATGGACATGTTTTGGGGGTGCAACCCCTTCCTCATACCTAAAGTAGGTCAGAGGAAGGGGTTGCACCCCCGAAACATGTC
Organism: Lithobates clamitans; assembly: GCA_037952925.1. Taxonomy (NCBI): domain Eukaryota; kingdom Metazoa; phylum Chordata; class Amphibia; order Anura; family Ranidae; genus Lithobates; species Lithobates clamitans. Next base: position 1,123,427 of record JBBGZY010000592.1, on the reverse strand, counting down.
CATTGATACCCCCTGATGGGAGCTAGCACATGTTGACACACAGTGTGTTTTGGGGCTTTAGCAAACTAGATGTAGGGAAAGACACACATTTTAGGCATGGGATCATGAGGGAAATAAGAATGTTAGGGCACAATTTGTGGGCATCTTCAAATTTTTGCTTTGCTATTCTTAAAAACACAGAAAGATCACAATTCACATTACTTAGGGCAGTGTTTCCCAACTCTCCTTCTCAAGATGAAAACCAAGGTCAGGTTTTCTATAGTTGTTGTTGAGTTTGGCACAGGTGATGTTGTCATTTTCAATGTTAGTAATTCACACAGTCGTTTTTAGACTGAGGAAAATACAGAAAACAGGACCTGGTGGTGGACCTAGAGGAGCGCCAACAGGAGCCAACAGGTGGAACAAGAAACATAGCTGTAAAGCAGTAGCAGCCTCCTTTATTTGCTCCAGATGCTTCAAACAATGCAACATATCTGCACTCATTTGGCCAATTGTGTATCTTGGAAGACTTACTCTTACTACTACTCATGACCTAGTAAGAAGAGAAAAAAGTATTAAGGGAATGATGGTCAAGTGGTTGAGGCCCTGCATAGTGAGTTATGATCAAGTTACTAGTCAAATTCAGGAAATGTATACCTACCCAGTCTATTGTTGCTTGCAAGCTGCTTGCCCTTCAAACACCTACACTACTAGGAATGTACACACTGCAACTACTCTGTAATCTTGGCCCTGGTGCCTGGGTCTTCAAAACTCGGGTACCTAGCAACACTGCCAGCTTCTTCTACCTCTTCCTTCTTTGTGCTAATGTTAAGGTACTGCATACTTTGCTAGTGGGTGTTTTGTTTATTCAGCTAAACACTCGACATGTACGCACATTTGAAGCCATATTCCAAGAATACTTACTTGCACAAACAAGAGGCTCCCGAATACTTTCTTCCTCTTCGGGGTCGCTTTGGCCCTCAGTGTGACTTGTGTCAGGGGATTTGACGTCCACAATGGACAGGTCTGATCTGGGTCCAGAAGTCAGATCCCATGCCTCCAAACCAACATCCTGGGTGAGCGGACCACACTCACTTTCCTCTAAAAAAGAAACAATACATGATTCATTAGGCCACCCCTAGTCCCATCTGTTCCTAGCATCCATTTTGCTACATTAGTTGACCAACCTTGCACTTGGTCTGATGACAATGTTTGCTCCTGACTAGTGGACTCCACCATGCTGCACTGTGTTTTTTTTACAGCTAAAAATGCATAGAAAAGGGAAGGTGATGTCATTTTACAGAGGGCAAACACTGGACAAGTGTCAACATTGAAAAAGTCCTGCAGTTGCCCCCCCACCCCTCTTGCCTCCTATGGGATAGGGGTTATGATGATCATTCTAGCAGGCGTGACTCTGTGTGACTGTGATCCCCGGGGCTTCTCCTCTACCCATGTCTACACTGGCAAGGCTGCTTTAATGGGCACCGATGAGCCAGGCAACAACCAGAAAGTGTTCTTTACTCCTTAAGTTCTGCCCTAAGCCCATAATGGCCTTTGGCCCACCTAGAATCACCCCTGCTGGTGGCTAAATGAGTGTGTTTGAAGTTGTCACTTATGTTTTTGGTGGGAAGATGGCCTTGTTGCCTCCCCTGTTGGGGCCTGAGCGAGGGTAGCCTCTCTTCGTCCCTTCTGGTGGCTTGGCTGTTGCCTCATTTTTTGGTGCCTCCCCGTTGAAAGAAGAGAAAAAAATTAGGTCCAAAAATAAAGAAATGTCAACAAACAGAACCAAATAAGAATGTTCATATCTGCTTTCTATTTTACTTCATCTTTAAAATAATTCAAAGATTATACAAAACATTATATATAATTCTCTCGAGCTACTTGGAGAAAGCACATATACAAGCAGGTAATTTACACATATACATATTGGTTAGATACAAATATTGCTTACTTTTTTTGATGATCTTATGTATGGACTCCATCTGGTCTTGCTCACAGTGTTTGAAATCAGACCATTGTTTTCTGATTTGGTCCTTTGTTCGTTGCACCGAAAATTCGCCCTGCAAAACGGCGATGACCTTATCCAAAATGCTGTCCTTTTGGCTGTTGGGCATTTTGTAATTACGCAGCTAGCAATCATAGTCGTGCTTCTCTACGATGCGCACCATCTCCACCATCTCACCCTTGCTCATGGGGGTAGCTTTCTGCCTCCTATGAGCTCCACCACCGTGGGGATGCCTGTAATCCGCCGATTCTCCCATGTTGTCCCTCTGAATGTCCCCGTGTGTGTCGCACGTAGAAGAGAGATGGTCACGTCCCAGCCTCATGACGCACTGAGAGCGGAGTTTGACACATGCGCAGTGTATATAAAGCCAGAATGCACGATCGATGGAATGGCCATAGGAATGATCTTGAAAGGAAGGACGCAAACGCAAGAAAGGAGCCATAAAATGAGGTGACAATTTCAATTTGGGGCATAGGTGGTTAGTGGCCTATACTGCTTAGATTGAGGCCTATATTGGGACCAGCTTATGAGTTAAGCCAGACATTATGGTTTGTCTTGTGTTCTATCTTGCAGGCATCATATGATTTATCATGGTGGATAAATTTACAGCTCTTGATTTTTTACCACGATTCATTGACCTGTACCGGGAGCTGCCCTGTCTCTGGAAGGTCAAGAGTAAAGATTACTCCAATAAAATCTTGAGGAAGGCAGCGTTAGAGAAACTGCTCGAGTTGGTGAAGCCTTTGTACCCCAGGGCAGACATCAACTATGTCAAGAACAAAATTTCCAACCTAAGGAGTACTTTTAAAAGGGAGCACAACAAGGTCATGGACTCCGAGAGATCTGGAGCAGCAGCGGATGACCGATATGTCCTCATATTTTTACGTTTTACAACAGCCTGTGGTTTTTGACCGACCAGACAGAACCCAGGCCATCGCTGTCTATGCTCCCTTTGACATCTGCTGAAGCCACAGCTCCAGAGGTCCACACAGGTGCTGCTGCACAGAATGAAGATGTGGAGGAGCCCAGCTTGAACTGGGTATAGCATTGTTGAACATATTTGTGACAAGAATACAATGATGATAACTAGACTTGTTATTGTTCAAATATTTCTGCCTTAACAAAGTGGTTTCCATATCAATAGACAGTAGTGCCCAAACATGATTTGAACAAGAATGAAAAATTATGGAGTCAGAATGATAGTCTTTGCTATTTGTCCACATTCAATTTGCAACAGTGAGGAGATCAAAATTGTGTGTGATTGATGACCAAACCCTAAAAAAAATTGAATTATGTCCCATTTTCATACACAGGAAATTGTCAGTCAGGAGGAACCCTTGGCCAGCAGCCAGATGGGGTCCCAGATCCCTCCCGTATGCCCTCCTGCTAAAAGGGCCAGGAAGAGCAGGAATCTGGATGAGGCCACAGCTTCCTTACTCAGCCAGGCCACTACTGCCATCTGTACTGACCCAGATGAGTGCCAAGGATTTGGCGTGGTGACAGCCAATAGGTTAAGGGGGATGGCCGGTGACCAGAAGAGAAGGTGCGAGGAGCTCATACTGCAGCTCCTCAACAGGGGGGGCAACGTGCGAGGCCTATGCCACCACCCACCTGTGTGATTTTATGGGCCCACATACACAAACTCCGCAGCCAACCCACCCACCACAGCCACCCTACCCACTACAGCAACCCCACCCACCACAGCAGCATGGTGGCCAATGGCAATACCAGCCCCAAGACCCCCAACAAGGCTGCTGGTCTGGAGATTTTCACTTACCCACTTTCAATTTCCCACTTTTCAATTTCACTTTCAATTTCCCACTTACTAATTATTATTTTATTATTTGGTTGAATAATGATTTGATTTGTTATGTTTTCTATATTTTTGGATGCAAAAATTGCACTTTTTGGTTAAGTTCTATTGGCAGATAGCATGTTTAATTTTATTTCTTTTCTTTTTTTAATGCACAATAAAAAAAATGTGTAGAATTGGCTATGTGTTTTACTTCAAATGACAGTTTGGGAGTAGGCCAGTACATTTTCAAAAATACAATGTAAAATTAACAAGGGACACCAACATAGTTATATCTTTGATATTAAAAACTACAGGATAATAGTGCTGTGGTAACTTGGCAAAACAAAAGAATTTTCAAATATGTTTGCCATAACTCCATCAGTATCACCAGCAAAGCAGCTTCAATATGATCCCATTAAAGAAGAAGATAATTGTGCGCTGCATTTCGACAATTCATAATTTGCTGCGTCACGAATGTTAAATCTCCATTACGAACACTAGTTTACAAGACCGACTGCTTCCGGCTCATCCGTGCTTCCGAGCATGCATGTTTGTACTTTGGACTTTTGTTTGACGGACTTGTGTACAGACGATAGGAAAATCTGACAACAGACCAGCCTGACATCCAAGTTGGACAACAATTGTTCGATGGAGTGTACTAACGGTTGGATTTTAGGCCAACAGTCTGTCATCACACAATTCCCTGCTGAAAATCTGTTTGTGTGTATGAGGCTTTAGTCTGTCAGCTTACCGCTGTTGCCCCACTGGTGTCCTAATAAGTAGTGACTCACCCCCACCTTGCACATTCAGCTGTCACTGGGGGTTTCCCACACCAAAAACCATAACCCCTCTCCAGCCCCCCCAAAAAAATCCATAGCAGATCATAATCTGAGCATGCAGTCTGGCAAGACTCCTGGACACACCCTCCTGGATCATATCTGGCCACATTCCATCAGCATAGGAGTACCCATGTTGATTAGCACAATGGCTTCTTCCCCACATCCCAAGACCAGTGGTTGTAGAGGTCTGCAGGTTGGGGGCTTATATGAATCTGGAAGCTTCCTTTAAAAATAGGGGGGACCACAGATACTAGTCTCCCTCCTATTATTTCCTCTTCTGATTGAATAGCCTATAGTGTCAGACTATTTCTCTATTGAATGGATGTTCTTAAATTCTTACGGCTCAATGTTCTTAGGACTATTGTTAGGATATGTTGCATTTACCCTGTGAAAGGCAACAAACAGAAACTAACATTACACACATATTAAAATGTGATTTATTTGTAACCTTTGCATGAAGAGAAATGCATTTTATCCCCACTGACCTTTAATGTAAGTAGACATTCTTCTTCAAACTTGCCAGAAACCTCCATACACTAATAGATAGCTGGAAGAATAATGCCCCCTTACACTGGTGGTTAGTAGGAGAAAGAATGTCTTCTTACATTGGGGTTCAGTGCAAGGAAAACAGTTGGCATCAGTAGAAAGAACATTTCCTTACATCCTTACAGTGGACACAGTGGGGTTGATTTACTAAAACTGGAGAGTGCAAAAGCCATTGCAGCTCTACATAGAAACCAATCAGCTTCCAGGTCATTTTGTCAAAACTTAAAGCGGTGTTCCAACCAAATTCTGTATGTATTCTCTTGCTTGCCTAGATGCTGACATGCCGTTTAAAAAAATTTAAATCGCCGTAATTACCTTTTATTTTTCTATTCTTCTTTGTACTTCCTGGTTCTCGTCCCATGGGAGTAGGCGTGTTTCTAGCCTCTCCCAGACTCCTGGGAGCTAGTCTCAGGCTTCCCAGGATGCCACTGAGCATGTGCGGGAACGAGCGGTGAATGCTGGGAGCACAGCATTAACCACATCCAGGAAATAAATGCTTGTGGGTTTCAAATGCCCACAATGAAGATGGAAACCGCCTGCAGTGAATAATATAAGTTATTCTTTCTGATGAAATCTGACACAGGCGGACATATTACACACAATATGTGAGTATGTAATGCTTAGAAGAAAAGTTTGTGAATGAACTCAAAAAAAAAAAAAAACAATAGATAGGTGGACCCCCGCTTTAATTGAACAAGCAGAATTTGTAAGCTGATTGGCTATCATGCACAGCTGCACCAGATTTTGCACTCTTCAGTTTTAGTAAATCCACCCCAGCATGTATAAAAAGTGCATACATAAATCTTGAGGCGTTGGGGATTCATTCAGGTTTGTAACACTTTTTCTTCTAGGTGTGGTTAAGTATAATATCTCTACTTGGAATGAATATTCTAAAAATTGCAATAAGGGAAAAGGCATTCTAAGTTAGTGTTGCGATCAACCTACCATTCCTTTCTCCCTGATCAAAGATTAGTTGTTACTGTTTCATTAGTTTAGCAGCAGTTTATGACTTCAGTTAGGTGTAGATGCAATTATCTTATATGTTAAATCCATTGGTGGAAAGAGAAATAGCTTATGTGGAGTCAAGTTTTCTTATGTAAAGACTTTTTGGGCATTTTGTAATTGTAGGCTTTATTAAGGATATATATCCATACTGGCCTTTAATTAATAAAAAACTATTTCAGAAGTAGTTGTAGTTTCATTATGATTTCAGTATCTATGCTGGGGTGATTTATCTATTTAATGTCTAATAGCTAGCATGCTCTTTCCCCAAAAAATGTTTTTGTAAATTAGCTGGCTTATAAAAAAATAAGCAAGTTAGTTCATTAACTGCAATAAAATACTGTAATTCTCTATTTATGAAATATCTTGCAAATAACATCTTCAGGACAAGCTATCTGTATCTTACATGAGGTTATATAAAATGTCACCGGGTCAGTTCAAAACAGATAACGCATAAGAATTACAGTACCTAATTATCATCATTACTGCATGTACTTCTCTGTTCTTTTTCTGTCAGGACCTTATCTATCCATGGTAACTCCAGTCCTCCTCCACTTTAAATGATTCTGATCATAACAGAACATTCCACCCTGTTTGTGTATATTTTCAGAAAAAAATAATAGCTTATTTGCTATCATTACATAATGCAATATCTCATATTTTCTGCATACTCATTAGTGTTTTTATTCATAATTGAAAACATTATAAAGTATTGGTTGCAGGAGCACAATGTTAAAACATAGGTTAAATTAACAATGGCAGTATACAGGTATGAAATCCAGAATTCTTTAAATAAATGAAAAAAGGACAGTTGCAGTTATTCCATGCCAATTTATTTAGGCAAAAATAGGCGTACCAGGTCCCCAGTTAGTCATTTCGTGTAATGCTGCTAGATAATTGCATTTCCAAAAGAATATTGTCTCAGACAGTACCCTCTAGAGACAAAACAAGATAAAGTCCATGTCTCTAAGCTCCTGCTGCACAATATATACTGTACGTGTGTCTGTGTATATCCTGTATATACTTCATTAGCATAGGCACACATACACAACTTACTCAATCCATCAACAAGTAAAGCTGACCATACACTGATAGATTTTTCAAATGAACATTTGTGCAAATATTCATACTCAAATTTTCTGCTAATTTGAGGGCTTGACGATTGCAGTCCAAAAATAATGCAAACTTTATTTGCATTTACCATTTGACTTTATACTGAATGGACTTTACTGCACAAAAACCACATTCACATAAGAAATATGTTTGTTCAAGAAAACATTTTTATGTTGCACCTCACTGCACTTCCATTTTCTCATTACTGCAGTTGAAGACGAATGTTGATTCGCCCCTAAAAAAAAATCAAACGTTCTTAAAAAAAAAAAGTTCTGAAATTCCACTAATTCCAGCAAGCTTAAAATCTTGTCATTGTGACTAAAATGTTCATGATGCAACACAAGGGAACAATGTACTATGCCTGATTACCCTGTCCATTCATGTGCTTTTGGCATTTAATATATCTTTGTTATTTCAAATTATTTTTATTGAAGAGATTTTTTAAATTTTTACAATTTAGAAAACATGAAAACCAAAATAAAAAAAACTATTGCCCTTTTAAATCTAAAAACAGTTACCTCCATGTACACAAAAACAAAAACCAGGATAAAGGCATATGCAATGTATAAAAAAATGAGACAGAAGTGAAACAAATTGTAATTACGGTATTTTTGTAACAATAGGGATAAGCAAAGTGAATGTGGTAAAAATTGATTTTGCAGCAAAAGTACCAATTTCACCATTATCAAACTCTAGTTATTGCTTATTGAGCTCTTAGGCAAAATTTGCTTGAGAAAAAAAGAATTGATTCTTTTTTTCTATATTTATAGGGTGGTGTATTTAGAGTAGTTTTTTTTTTTTTTTTGGATATTTAAGCTCTATGTACTGCTGCCTTATATGTATTTTTTTTTTTTTAGTTTCTTTTTACGCTCTCCCTTTTTCTCTTTTGGTGAAAGAAATGTAAGATAATTACAAGTTGTAAGGAGAATCCATAACTTTTAGGAGCCATTTAAAGTTTGTTGCACTGCGAGAACCACCAAACACCTTGATTTTGCCTTCATTATTTACTTCAATACATTTTGCCAAAATCTCCCAATTTTTAACAACATTTAATGGAAAGTTAAAAATCTTGGTTTTACTAAACTCTAACATCATCTTGCAAAAAAAAAAAAAAGAACAATTTTATATTAGGAATTGTGTGTATGAAAAAATACTGTAATTGCCAACTGACAGCTAATTGACATACAGTATTGGGTGAGATTTATTAAAACTGGTGCACACAGAATCTGGTGCAGGTGTCTATAGTAACCAATCAGCTTTTACCTTCAGCTTGTTCAATTAAGCTTTGACAATAAGTCCCTGTTCACATCGGGTCGATTTAACATGTCATATTGCACGCGAAATCGCAGCCTATTGCTGGCAACAGCACCATCCGAATCGATGTGACGCCGACTTTGTGGCGCTGCACCGGCCCCTATAAGTAGTTCCTGCACAACTTTTGGTGACTTCTAGGGCAATTTCAATAGACATCTCTGCATGACCCCGCTTCCAATGTGAATGATGGCTAAAACTCAGAAGCTGATTGGGTACTATGAACAGGTGCAGTTGTTTCTGTGTGCACCCGTTTTAGTAAATTACCCACACTGTGACTATTTACAACCACTTCTGGAGCCCAAATCTTCTCAGTTTTCTTTGTATAATTAGTAATTAATAATAGATTTATTGCTGAAATTAATTCAATACAAATTCATTAGGGAGGAGGTTCGAGTTTGCCACTACCATGGGTGTGCAGTGAATCCCCAGGATTCATAGATTTCACAAATTGCACACTTTTTCTTATTCAGTGAGAGATTTTAAAGAAATTTGTTACAGGATTTGCATAAACATATAGTATATCCAGCAAACAATTGAGTGCATGTGAAGTACAGACATTTTTTAGTATGGAGCTTCCCTCCTTATACAGGTTAGTCTAAATTCAGGTGATATATAGCAAGTATTAAAATGTAAGATCGATATAATGGAAGGACAGAGTAATAAAAGACAGGATAACAAGGGGGGGGGGGTGTTAGGAGAGGTGGCCAGGGGGGATTTACTGCCCATGTCACAGCTTATTGTTAGCCATGGCTGTCGTTAAAGTTCCAGGAGAACGTCAGTCAACATTTTGCGGAAGAAATGGGAGACCCGTGGATCCCAGAACTGATAAATTGAATGAAATCCAGCCAGATTCAAAAACATTCATATGTATTGAATTAACTGGAGGTACCTACATATAATAATAATAATAATTTATGCTATCTATCTGTTTTTAAGATGTGTCAATGCTAGGAGTATCCAGCCATCTCTGCCACAATTTTGCAAATGTATCTACACCAGCCTTTCTCAACCAGTGTGCCGCGGCACACTGGTGTGCCGTCAGAGGTTCTCAGGTGTGCCGCAGGATCAGGGGAGAGAAGGGCTGTCAGATGAGCCCAATCTCCCGATCACCTGCCGAACTGTACATCGGCACTGTGAAAAGCTCCGTCAACCTCAGCAAAGTGAAGGTAAAGTGTAGGGGAGTGTGCTGTGCTCTCTGCTTCCCTCTACAGTGCAGTACCTGGCTGAATGAGGAAACTGGAAAGGTACAGTACTGTGCTAGAAGCTAGATTCGTTTTAAAAGGGCTTTATACATGTGTCTGTTTGTACATGTGTCTGTATGTGTGCATGTGTCTGTATGTGTGCGTGTGTGTGTATGTGTGCGTGTGTGTGTATGTGTGCGTGTGTGTGTATGTGTGCATGTGTCTGGTATGTGTGTGCATGTGTCTGGTATGTGTGTGCATGTGTCTGTATGTGCGTGAGCATGTGAGTGTCTGTCTGTATGTGTGTGTGTGTGTACGTCTGTATGTGTGTTTGTACATGTGTGTGTGTGTGTGTGTGTGCGCGTGCATGTGTCTGTATGTGTGTGTGTGTGTGTGTGCACATGTGTCTGTATGTGTGTGTGCATGTGAGTGTCTGTCTGTATGTGTGTGTGTACGTCTGTATGTGTGTTTGTTCATGTGTGTGTGCGCATGTGTCTGTATGTGTGTGTGTGTGCGTGCATGTGAGTGTCTGTCTGTATGTGTGTGTGTGCATGTGTGTGTGCATGTGTCTGTATGTATGTGTGTTTGTACATGTGTCTGCATGTGTGTTTGTACATGTGTCTGCATGTGTGTTTGTACATGTGTCTGCATGTGTGTTTGTACATGTGTCTGCATGTGTGTTTGTACATGTGTCTGCATGTGTGTTTGTACATGTGTCTGCATGTGTGTTTGTACATGTGTCTGCATGTGTGTGTGCACATGTGTGTGTGTGTGCACGTGTCTGCTTGTGCGTACGTACAAGTGTCTGTTTGCGTGTGTGCACGTGTATGTGTCTGTATATGTGTGTGTGTGTGCGTATGTTACTTTTAATCCTGACACCCCCCCCCCATTCCTGTACCATCAGAACTGCTTTTGTAGGTCTTGTTTGTGATAGCAGCAAGGACTGCTTTTCCTTTGAAAAGCAACCTATGCACAGATCGCTTTTCAGAGGCATTTGACAGGCGGTAAAGAGGCATTATGTTGCCTCCTCACCACCTGTTTTAATGCAGTATCACTACACCGCAACCGTGCAATGTACACAGTTGCAGGGTAGTTGCAGTTCAGCCCCATTCACCCTGGGTATACCTCCAGCTGCAGCCACAACATGTGTACACCCCCAGCTACTGTCTCTGCAGCTAAAGCGGAAGAATTTGGGGGTGGTAAAAACAGCTTAACCATGTGCTTTTACCACCCCTCCAACCCGACATGTGAACAAGCCCTTGGTTCACATCTGTGTTGCTGCGTGCAGTGCAGCCCATTCATTTCAATGGGCTTCCCTAACCACAAAAATTCAGGTAAGGAAATCCCCAACTTTTTTTTTTAATTGCACTGCACCAAAAGCACCCCACATTTTTCAATGTGTAAGGTACCATTAAGATTTAATAGCACCCCTAAAGAGCAGAGCATTTGTCTGTGTGTCAGGAACGAGTGCGATTTTGCGCATGTTCCACGACACACAGTAACGTGAACTAAGCCTTGGACTGGGGTGCCTCAAGACTGAAAATACTTTTTAAGGGTGCCCCGACTGGAAAAAGGTTGAGAAACACTGATCTACGCAACCCTGATAAGTCAGCTTTTCTAGTTCTAGGGTATAATGAACCAAAATAATCCACATTTTTAAAGAAGATGGAAATAGGGAGACTTTTGTTTGCACAATACATTTCTAGGCTAGTAACAAGAGGCTTGCAATAGTTGTTTCCAAGTAGTGTTTAATCACTGTGGGGTTGATTTACTAAAACTGGAGAGTGCAAAATCAGGCACAGTTGTGCATGGTAGGCAATCACCTTCTAACTTCAGCTTGTTCATTAAAAAAAATGAAAGCTGATTTGTTTGAGCTGCACCAGATTTTGCATTTTGCAGCTTTAGTAAATCAACCCCTGTGATTCCAACAAGCTTAAAGTGGATGTTAACCCTCACATATACCCAGTGAAATGACCAGCCTCAGATGATACACAGAGATAAAAACGGAAAATTGAATTCAAATACTTACCGTAATTTTCCTTTCCTGACGAGCTCCATGGCAGCACAGCTGGGTGAGACCCCCTACGTAATCAGGATTTAACTATACGTTTTTCACTCACCTCAGACTCAGCGTTCCGTAAATCGTACTACTTAACTGGATGGACATTGTGCTGCCATGGAGCTCGTCAGGAAAGGAAAATTACGGTAAGTATTTAAATTCAATTTTCCATTTTCCTGATGGCTCCATGTCAGCACAGCTGGGAATTAACTAGCCACACATGGGAGGGTAATGCTTGAAAAAATTTTTTTATCTACACTGTTATGGAAATGATTTAAGAGCTACAATCGAGCTCAAGGTTATCTGCTGCTGTCTCTAATTTGAAAAGTGTTGATATGCATGCATATAAAAGTAAACACTCTGAGACACGCTCAGAACTGCTAACTCATTACACTTGTGATTTATTCAAGGCGGTGTTAATGTTTTATACACACAAATACGTCATTGTTATGTTAGTCTAATAGGTACATCTCATTGGTTAAGATAGAAAAAGAAGATGGATAATTTTCATAACGAGGTTTGGCTCTCTTTGTTCTTATCTTCAGTTCCGCGTTCTTTTGATGTGTGGGAGGTAGGGGGTACACGCCATCTTGAGAAAATATAGGAACAGAGCAAACCTGTATACTTATATAATGAGTAAGGAGAAAAGTATGTATGCACATAAGAAAATAGACATTTTCAGATTACTATTATTATCTACATCACATTCCTTCACAATCCCCCCTAAAATGACTATTTTCTCTTTTCTGTCCCTAATACTAAAGGTCCTACTTTTTAGCCTGGCCCTTCTCCTCAGCAACTCTTTTAGGCTGTATATAGAATTGGGCAGCAACTGTTCACTTCCCTCCTCGATACAGCTGGAGAGGTGCAGTCAGGCGCTCTCTATCCCTATAACCCTATAGGACTGTGAGATTATGGACAGGGAGTGACTGTAGAAGAGTGAAGGGTTTGTCACCTTCCATCATAAGGGGGTCCTCTTCTTCTTGGTGGAGAAATGTAGGTGTGCTATTGTCTACAGCCTTGCTCATTAACTTTTTACAAAAGATAGAATACAGCATACAATCAGGGCTAAAAGAACCAGGATTATTAATACCGTTACCCGTATCTGGGCGAGCACCTTCTGCCACCCACTCATCCAGCTAAAATATTGGTCCCATGGGTCTGTGATACCTGAGTTCTTCTTCAACTCTAGTGACAGATCTTCTAATTTCTTTATAGCTAAAGTAACCTTACCATTTGGGCCAGTATTATCAGGAATGTATGTACAACAGGTTCCCGTTTTTTCCTATGATTTTACAAAACACCTCCTTTCCCAGCTAGCACCATGTCTAAGGCCATCCGGTCCTGGAATGTCATGTAGGAAGTGGGGGCTAACTGGTCAGCAATTCCCTGGAGGGCATTTTTTAGTGTAATTTACAAATCTCTGTTGGTTATAATATGTGTAGTGTCAGGTCACCTAGAGGCTGGGTGACAGATGCACACCGTTGGGATCAGGAGTGCACCGCAAGGTAGTGGACCCTACGGCTGACTGCTGCGGATTGTACCTTGGGAGGTTCAGGAAGCAGGTCTACTGGATCACTGACACAGATCCCACTGGGAGCTAGAGCAGATTCCCCAGGGCGCGGAGTCTAAGAGCCAGCAGGTGTTCACCAGAGCCTCTAGTGGTGAGGATGGACTGCGCTGCAGTCTGGCTCCAGGTCGCGGTCCCCAGGGTCTCACAGCTCACGCTCACGGTAGACTACAGGAGATGAGGAAGGAGGGAGCTGGCTGGAACATCAGGGTCACAGGCAAACAGGGATGGCCGGGAACAGGCCAAAGTCGGTAACAGAAATCATATGTAGGAAACACAGCAAGTACACACAGAGGCTAACACACAGTGGTTGATCAGCACTGCTGGCTTGCAGTGCACAGGTTAATATAGGGTTCCCTGATAGGGCCTGGGTTGGGGCCATGCTTAGAGGGGAGGTTACAAAAGCAGTCAGGTGAGGGTCAGCTGGTCTCTAGAGATGAACACATGGAGACAGGTATGCTGATCGACAAACTCTGTTGTATAACCATGACATGTAGTTAATCCAATCTACATTCTTGCTGACAGTTGTTATGGGGATCAAAGACTCAAAACCAGCTTTTACCTGATCCCTGCCTTTAAACTCATCAGGGACCCCCCTTGTAACCCCTATGACATGTATGTATACATGAGGATCAAAACTTCTGGAGAGAGCTGCTTGCTTCCTCCTCTGACTGTGTGCTGGGTCAGTGTATGTATCAGGGGTATCTTTGGTTAGGATATGGGGCTTTCTATTTTCATCTTTTTTGTCTAATGCACTCTGTGGTCGCCCAGTCTGGCCCTGTGTTCCAACCCACTGGCCCCCACAGAAACCACAACTCTGTCCCCAGTAACTGTCTGTGTGGCATACATATATGTCCTTACCGTCAGGGATATCACTGTACCAATGGCATCACCATGAAGGGTCAAACGGACAAGGTACTATGTCACAGTAATCTAAGGTAAAGGTGGTCACATGTGTACCTGAAGAGTTACACCAAAACGTAATTATGTTATCATTTTTGTGATGGCCACCTCCTGGGCCCCTCCCCCCTAGATCAAACAGAAAAAGGATATGCAGCACCCGAAAACACTCTCTCCTGCAGTGATAAGCGTGCATTCAGGTGTTCTTCCTGGCCAACTTGACTGAGGTGGCTGTGGTCAGCAAAACTTGGAATGGACCATCATAACTTGGCTCAAGGATCTCCAGACAGTAGTTGGTGTGTTCCTGTATCTAATTCAGGATCTGGAATGGAAGAAAACACCTGGACATGCATTCAGGTTAATTCTCGTGATAATGTGGTTCCATAATTAGTCAACACATCAGACTGTAACTGTAACTGTTGTGGAAAGTAACAACCAAGTCTGGGAGCTGAACCAAACAAAATTTCATAAGGGGATAGGGCATGTTTCCCCTGGGGGTGTGTCTGACACTGAACAGGGCAATGGGCCAACTCATGTTAGTCTCTTGGGCCATCTTTAACATCCTGTTTTTTAGTGTCCCATTCATCCTTTCTACCTTCCCGCTACTTTGAGGGTGGTATGGGATGTGTAGTGCCAACTGAACCCCCAGTGTTGCCCAAATCTCTTTTGTAAGGGTTGTTGTTAGGGCTGGTCCCTGATCTCTCAATATCACCTCTGGGACCCCAAATCTACATACTATCTCACTCAGTAGTTTCTTAGCTGTGGTAGAAGGGAGTCATGACCACTTCCACTAGGGCGTTTTCAAATCTGTCACTTCTTGGCACTTGAGAATGATCAATTTGCATCCTCTGGAATGGGGTATAGGGCTTTTGCCAGGTGCTTCTTCTGTGCATCCTGGGTTACATTTGGTGCAGATAATGCATGATCTGCAGAAGCTGTCGGTCAGTGGAGTAACTCTTAGTGCAACACTTGTTGATAAGAGAGTTCATAAAGTCCATGTGCCCATTGCACCACGGCTGGGTACATACTCCTGAGTAGACAAGGCTTCTTGTTGCACTCAAATAGTCCATTTCTGAGAGTTGCTCCTTTTCTCCATTTCCAGCTTTCCTTCTTATCCGGACTTGTTGTTTCCTGTAGTTTTTTTAGATAAACTCTGTCCACTGGGAAAGTCTGTAAGGTAAGCACAGGGTGGTCTTCTTCTACCACCCTGCTGTCCACTTCCCGTGGACCACCAGCTGTCTGTTTGGCAGCTGTATTGGCTCGATGATTGCCTTAAGCTTCCTTTGAGTTCAGTTTGTAGTGTGCTTTTACTCAGAATAGTCACTTGGGTTGTGAGAAGCAAGGCATCAATCAAGTTTTCACAGGTGTTCCTGCAGCCATCAGGAATCCTCTGTTCTAGATAACACCATAATCATGGGCAATGTTGAAAGCATATCTTGAGTCCATATGAATGTTGGCTCTTTTTCCCTCTGCCCATTTACGTGCTGTAGTAAGTGCTTACAGCTCTGCCTCCTGTGCAGACATCACCGGTGGTAAGGCTTCAGCTTGTAGTACAGTATTTTCAGTGGTGACCGCGTGTCCTGTGCGGTCACGGGGGTGACAAGTCAAGACTCTACTCCTCCTCCTCCTTTCCCCCCTCGAGAAGTGGAAGAAGGGTGGTAGGGTTCAGTGTTTGACAACTTAATAGAGTAATGCTGTCTAGTAGGAGGGAACACAGGAGTCTCAAGTGTCTGGTAGTGGACAAGTGTTTCGGCTGGATCTTGGTTGAATATGGCAACAACGTCATGGGGAACAAGCAGAACGAGGCAGTGTCCGAGGACCAAGTTCAAAGTTTTGTCAAGCAAGGCTTGTGTAGCAAATCCAGCTCGCAGACACAATAGGCCTCCTCTTGCTACCGCATCCAGCCGACAGGAATAATATCCTATGGGGCGTAGGCTGATGTCGTGTGATTGGGTGAGTACACCTGCAGCATGTCCCAGACGTTCGGATACAAAGAGCTTGAGCGTTTTGTCGTAGGCTGGGAGCCCTAGCGCCGGGGGTGGCGCACTCAAGGGTTTCAAACTTTAGATATTTCTTCAGGAGACATCTGGAAGGGTCTGATTGCAGAGCATCAGTAGGAAGGCTTCTGGAATCCATGCTCTGCACTAGGAAATTTGTCCAAGGAAGGCATGAAGGAATTTCTGACCTTGTGGCAGTGGGGTGTCAGAGATTACTTGCACCCTGTCTTCAGTGGGGTGTCGTGTCCAAGGAAAATGACAGGTGTTGAGCACCACTGCAATTTGGGCTTTGAGACTTTGCAGCCCTGGTTGGCAAGATAGCACAACAGGCTTTCTGAGGTGACTTCAACAGGGGGTAAGTCAGCTGCACAAAGGAGAAGGTCATCAACATGTTGGAAGAGAATCACTTCCGGGTGTTCCTCTTGTCATGTGTTAAGGATGATAGCCATAGCTTTTGCAAACTGGCTTGGAAAGTTCTGTGCCCCTTGCGGCACAACTGTTTAGGTATGTTGCCGTTTCTTTCCGTGGATGAATGCAAAAAGGTACCAGCAGGAGGGGTGAGGCTGGTACTTTGCAGTCAAAGGCATCCACAGTAGGTACCTGGTTCTCTTTTTAGGATTCTCTTCTTGGGGTTATTGTGGTTTGCGGGGCAATGAAGCGCCCTCTTGACTGAAACTGGTGGCACCTTTAAGTTACCGTTGTCTTCCGGTCCTGTGGACCATAGGCACGCAGGGATTCTGTCAAGTACTTCCTGCAGTATTGAACTTGAAATTTTTGCTTCAGTAAGTGTCATCAGGAGAGACAGAGAACACAAAACAGATTAGTCTTCTAAAGATAGGGGAGTATGTAACTTCACCCCCCCTTCAGGCGTGTCCTGATTGAGGCCTGTAGTCCGGACTACACATCAGCTCCTAGTAGATTCAAGGGACATGTAGAGGACACCACAAATTTGGCAAGCAAATCAGGAAGTGGACTGGAGCGGGGCACCCCATCCATTCCTACGCAGGAAACATCAATAGTGGAAAGGAAAGAATTATCAGGCAGGTCCACAGCCCTCAACACGCTTCTGGCTGTACCCGTCAATGAGGAAAGTGGTAGGTTTTTCGTCTTGGACATCTTGGGGCTCTGCATTCTTTTCTGAAGTGACCCCGTTTCCCACAGTTGTAACAGGTGATCCTTTCCCTGGTATTAAGCAGTGGTGGTGGACTAGTGTTGGCGGGATCTTCGTCATGGGTTACCATGAGGGGCGTTGGTTTTTTACCTTTTTGATTTTCTATACCTCTGGCCACCAACAATAAATCAGACATTTTCATTGAACGGTATTCAGGGCGGGCCACCATCAGGCATTTTCTAACATCTTCCTTGAGTCCTGAAACAAAAGCAGTTGATAACATGTTTGTGTGTGCCTTTTCATAATGGGAGAAGCCCAGATCATCAAAGGCCTGTATGAGTCTAGCATGGTACTTCTCCACAGACTCCCCTTTGTCTTGGGCAATATCTTGGATTGTGGTAGTCTGGTCTGCCAATTTCTCCTTTGCCCAATCACGAAGTTGTGCACAGAACTCCGCACCTGAGGTGTAGGAAGTGGCACTTGTCAGGCAGGCATCATTGAAGGCCGTCTGCATGACCGGCCAAAAGACATGTCCTGCTTTGATTTGGCATAGGCTGATCAAGTCTCTCCAGGCAGCTGAGTAAGTTTCTTGTATCTGCACTATCCTGCGGTAGAAGGGCATTGGCTGCTTCTCTGGGTCAGGCAGACTTGTCACTAAGGCCGCTGCTTGTGATGGAGTAAAAGCGACATACATCACTGGTGCCCCTTCTGGTAACCGAGACTGTTGTTGTTGCGGGGGCTGGGAAGGGACACTGTTCCTTATGGTTGTCAGCATGTGTTTGAGATCCTCTTTAAACTGTGAGTCTGGAACTGGATTGGGGGTTAAATCAGCAGGTGGTCTTGCTGCCTGCTGTCGGGCTTCCCACTCAGATGCTTCTTCATCATTAACATATCCGGCCTGGGAATGTGATGCTCCCGTATTGGGGAAGACAGGTGTGTGGTATGAACCATCTTGGTCTAAAACAGGGAGGGCTGGGTACAGGCTGTTTAAGCTTACTGGGTGTACCAAGATGGCCGCCGGCAGGAAGTGCACTGGACTGGGTAGAAAGTGAAGGCATGGGTGCACTAAGATGGCCGCCGGGCTGAGTTGTCACAGTGGGTTGTGCTTGGGTGGTGAGAAAGGAGTGGTTGTTAGACGGAGGGCAGTGCTGTCCCTCCCCTCCTTTGTTTAAAGTTCCAACATATCATCAGCTATACATACATAATACAATCGCCATCTTTCTTAACTTCCTTTATCCAATTTTCTTTATCACACAGGATTTTTCTCCCTGTTTCTTCTGCAACATAACTTTCGTCATTTCTTTCAACTTTGTTAACTATTTCAACATCTTCTTCTCTCCTTCTTTACAATATCACTTTCATTACAATATCACTTTCTGTTTCTCGGCTAACGGCTTGAGAGGGGAATACATACAACCAAGGAGCTAATATTTTTCTCAGCGTTCTTATCAGCAAATTCCTTCGGTGGGGGCTTATACTGCGCTCCAAGTTGCTACTGTTTGCTATAACCCTGTAATGTACGGTTAATCTCAGAACAAGAACAAACACGTCAGGGGTAGTGAGGAGCAATGGCCCACGACCCAACAGATCTTTCGGGTAGCCTCGTTCTCTGACTTTCACCAGTCCCCACCCCCTCTCATGTATAGCAAACAATAAACCACAAATACAATCACGACAGGACATTACACCTGCCACTCTTCGAACTGCAAAATTTCAGCAGGCTAAAATAACCGCAAAGGCATACCACCCTGCAAAATAAACCCGTTTATAGACGTTTTTCACAAGGGAAACAATCTCATGCCAGAGGCCGAAAGCTCATCTGGAGATGAGACTACCCATTCACACATGTAGCACTTCAGGCTGCAAAGCCAGCAGCTGAAATACCCCTCAAAGGTTCGTCGAACCCAGAGAAACAAGTCTATAACGTTTGCTACAAGGGAAACAATCTCATCTCAGAGGCCGAAAGCTCATCTGGTGATGAGACTACCCATTCACACATGTAGCACCCTTAGACTGCTGAGTTTCGTAGCCCAAAGAATGGCAGACAGTGAACAACTACAGTCAGCAGAAACCCATTGACAGGTTCGTTAAACAACCTCAGGCGAGGAAATACCTGCCTCTAAGACAGTCTCAGCATACCGACAGAATCCAGCCGTCAACCGAAAGATAAGAGAGTCGTACAGTGGTAAGAATATCAATCAACTCACCGGTACTGTTAGGGCTGCGCAAACCCCCTCTCATCAATCAGTTAACGCCCGAATGCTTGTCGCGGTATAACTTCGACCGTAGCCTGAGGTCCCGGGTTTCGGCACCATCTGTTATGGAAATGATTTAAGAGCTACAATCGAGCTCAAGGTTATCTGCTGCTGTCTCTAATTTGAAAAGTGTTGATATGCATGCATATAAAAGTAAACACTCTGAGACACGCTCAGAACTGCTAACTCATTACACTTGTGATTTATTCAAGGCGGTGTTAATGTTTTATACACACAAATACGTCATTGTTATGTTAGTCTAATAGGTACATCTCATTGGTTAAGATAGAAAAAGAAGATGGATAATTTTCATAACGAGGTTTGGCTCTCTTTGTTCTTATCTTCAGTTCCGCGTTCTTTTGATGTGTGGGAGGTAGGGGGTACACGCCATCTTGAGAAAATATAGGAACAGAGCAAACCTGTATACTTATATAATGAGTAAGGAGAAAAGTATGTATGCACATAAGAAAATAGACATTTTCAGATTACTATTATTATCTACATCACATTCCTTCACAACACTGGAGGCGGAAGCCAGAACACTTCTGCCAAAATCTACGGTAGTCTGAGCCGCTGGCTCTACGCAATAGTGTGCCATGAAGGTATGTATGGATGTCCATGTGGCCAGTGCCATCTTAAGAGGATTATAGGCCCCCGGGCAATACAGTGCACTGGGGCCCTGTCTACACAATCACGCATGAGAATAAAAATGCAAATTATCAATAAGGCTAATGGTGTGTGAGAGAGAGGGGCTGCAATGGTGTGAGAGAGAGAGGGGCTGCAATGTTGTGTGAGAGAGGGGCTGCGATGGTGTGTGTGTGAGAGAGAGAGAGAGGGGCTGCAATGGTGTGTGTGAGAGAGGGGCTGCAATGGTGTGTGAGAGAGAGAGAGGGGCTGCAATGGTGAGAGAGAGAGGGGCTGTAATGGTGTGTGAGAGAGGGGCTGCAATGGTGTGAGAGAGAGAGGGGCTGCAATGGTGTTTGGGAGAGAGAGAGGGGCTGCAATGGTGTGTGAGAGAGAGAGAGGGGCTGCAATGGTGAGAGAGAGAGGGGCTGTAATGGTGTGTGAGAGAGGGGCTGCAATGGTGTGAGAGAGAGAGAGGGGCTGCAATGGGGTGTGTGAGAGAGAGGGCTGCAATGGTGAGAGAGAGAGAGAGAGGCTGCAATGGTGTGAGAGAGAGAGAGAGAGTGCAATGCTCTGCAGGCCATTTATTTTTACCTGTAAAAAATGAGTTTGCTTTGAGAGAGAAAGAGATAGAGAGAGAGAGAGACAGGCACAGGAAGAGATGGATAAGCAGAGAGAGAGAAAGAGAGATGACCCATGAAATGATGAGAGAGAGATTATACAGATTGCAGCACCTTAATTCTTCCACTCCACGGCCGTTCACTTCTCCTATTCTCCTGCAGTCCTGCTGCCCTCTCATGTGACTCTGCATGCAGACTAGTGGGCGAAGCTGGTGCTGCATGGGCCAGATGGAAGGAAGAGAAATCAAGCAGCACCACGTGTTCTCCTGCTCCCCTCAGGCATATCACTCAGTTCAGTGGGCGGCGCCAGATCATAAGAGGAGGCAATGCGGTGGCTGCCGCTGCTCTTCATTTTACTGACAGGCAACTGGGAAAGCTCCGAGCCAAAAGCGGCCCCTGGGCACTGAGTGCCGGCGGCCTTGTCTGGGGTCGCTGGGCAAGTGGAGCCCCCAGGCAACTGCCCAGCGTGCCCATGCGAAAAGACGGCCCTGCATGTGGCTGCCTTGCAAATCATCTCCAAGGACACTTGTCTCGCTGCTGCCCAGGACGTAAAGACTCCCCTAGTGGAATGCGCTGTGACCCCCTCAGGCACAGGCAAACCCTTCGCTCTGTATGCCAATGATATAGTCTTGACTATCCATGAGACAATCACTCTACCAGAAGCCCTTAGGCCCTTCCGAGCACCATTCGGGGTGACAAAGAGATGGTCCGACTTTCTAAGTTCGGTTGTCGCGTCCACATAGGCTTTCAGTGAAGTCCCCACATCGAGTGGATTTGGATTCTGAGAGTTCTCTGCGAGAAACATTGGGAGCATGATTTCTTGTGTCATATGAAAACTAGAGACTATCTTTGAGACGAGTCCCAGCATTGGCCTGAGCACCACTCTATCTAAGAAGAAAGAGAGGAAGGGTTCTTTAAACCCCAAGGCCGCTATCTTGGACACCCTTTTGGCTGAAGTTATTGCCACAAGAAAGGCGGTCTTCAATGAGAGATGCCATAGTAAGACAGGAGAAACAAAGGTGTCTGATGAAAGGAAATCCAAGATTAGAGGCAAGTCCCACTTTGGAAATCTTAGAGACCTAGGCGGTCTTAGGTGGATGGCCGCTCTGAAGAATCGGATCACCAACTTATCCACGGCCCACTGTTGCAGACACGTGGGCCTTTAAAGTACTTGTGGAGAGGCCTAGTTCCAATCCTGACCTGGTGAAATTCCAGTATGTGGCAGACCCTTGGCGAATCTGGCAAAAAGTCATGTCTGTATGCAAATTCCACAAACTTGTTCCAAATTCTGGTACAGGCATTGGCGTCAAGTGTGGGCATAAAGGATAAGGGAGCTGTGGGTGATATTGACCATCATGTACAGGCACAGCTGTAAATTTCTCAAACAGCCCCACAGAGCCTTTATCTCAACAAAGATGCCTTCAGAAAAGGAAAAACAGGATGTTTTTTGGAAATACATACAGACCCTCCTGGAGCAAGAAGCAATATTCGCAGTTCCTCAACAGGAGCATTGAACAGCGGTATTCACGAAGGGTATTCCAGAGATTTCTTTTGGTGGTATTTGATCACCTCTGCGGTCTTTTTGCGCTATAAACAAAAAAACCGTCAATTTAAAAAAAAACACAATATTTTTTACTTTTTGCTATAATAAATATCACAATTTTAAAAAAAATTCTTTCTCAGTTTAGGCCGATATGTATTCTTCTACATATTTTTGGTAAAAAAATTGCAATAAGCGTATATTGATTGGTTTGTGCAAAAGTTATAGTGCCTATAAAATAGGGGATAGATTTATGGCATTTTTATTATTAGTTTTTTTTTTTACTAGTAATGGCGGCGATCTGCGATTTTTGTCAGGACTGTGATATTGCGGCGGACAAATTAGACACTTTTGACACTATTTTGGGACCACTGACAATTATACAGTGATCAGTGCTATGAATATGCACTGATAACTGTATAAATGTCACTGGCAGGGGTTAACACTAGGGGCGATCAAAGGGTTACCTAATAAGTGATTCTAACTGTGGGGGGAGGGGACTGACTGGAGGAGGTGACCGATCGGTGTCCCTATATACAAGGAACACACAATCTGCCTCCTCTCCCCTGACAGGACGTGGATCTGTGTGTTTACACACACAGATCCACGTCCCTGCTCTGTGACGAGCAATCACGAGTGCCCAGCAGACATTGCGGCCGCCGGGCATGCGCATCGACTCCCGAGTCATGGTGGGCGGACGCCCCCTAGACGGCCGCTAAGCCGAGGACATCATATGACAGCCGCCCAGGATGAGAGAGCCACCTTGCGGCTATCATATGACTATACGTGGGATGGGAAGTGGTTGAGATGCTCATTAATTTCTGTTTATCAGGCTAGTATTAAATGCATTATTAATTAATTTCATGCCAGTAACAAATAATTTGGGGCATATCTACAACATGTCAACCCACTTTAAAGGAGTTGTAAAGGCAGAAGGTTTTTTATCCTAATGCATTCTATGCATTCAGATATAAAAAAAACTTCTGTGTGAAGCAGCCTCCCCAGCACCCCCTAATTACTTACCTGAGCTCCTTTTCTCTCCAGCGATGTCCACGATCCCCTCAGCCATCCAGTACACTCCTCCTTATTGACTGAGACAGAGCAGCGGTGCTATTGGCTATTGATGCTGAAAATCTAATTCAGTCAGCCAATCAGGGGAGGGGTGGGGCCAGGTCGGAGCTCCATGTCTGAATGGATACACAAAGCTCTGACTCGGCTTGGGTGACCCCTGTAGCAATCTTCTGGCTGAAGGGGCACTCAAAGGAGGGAGAGACTAGGAGCAGCAAAGAGGGACCCAAAAAGAGGAGGATCCAGGCTGCTCTGTGCAAAACCAACTGCATTAGAGGAGGTAAGTATACATTGTTTGTTATTTTTTTTAACGAGCCTTTACAATCACTTTAAGCTCCTGTTCACACCTAGGGCATAAGAGGGCTCTCTACAATTATAGAAACAATAAGGCTGAATACCCTGGGAATCTTTACTGAAAAAATGTGTGAATATTCACTTCAATTATTTAATGAATATATATTTAAAATGAATTAGAGATTTTTCACATTACTGGAATAAATAAAGCGAATATGCACACAATTTTTTTCAGTGAACATTCTCAACCTCCTATTAAATCAGCTTCCTTTTGAAGCATGATATACTCTAAAGCCTCATACACAAGATTGGATTTTATGACGACAAAACCGCTGACTTTTGTCTGAAGGGCGTTGGCCAAGAACTTGTCTTGCATACAAACGGCAAGGATTTTGTCGGCCAACAAACATGAACGTAGTGACGTACTACATGGTTTTTCAGCTCTTTAGCGCCACCCCTTGGGCTTCTGCTAATTTCGTGTTAGTAGAAGTTTAGTGTGTGTTGATTCGCGCTTTTCATTTCACGCTTTTCAGTTTGCGCTTTTCATTTCACGCTTTTCAGTTTGTTTCTGAATGGCTGTTCGTCAACCAGCTATATTGCAGGATCGGAGAAGATAATGTGTTATTTATTATTGGCCTAGGAGTTATTGCTTTGACCCAAGTCCAGTCCAGGAACAGGAGGAGGAGGATTTCTTGGACCAAAAATGGGTTGCTTTATTAATCATGACCAATCATGTCATATGCCTTTGCTTCGGGAGCTCCAGGAGTATAATCCAGATGATATTGGGAATTATCTCGGATGATGGACCCCTGCTTTCACCAACTCTTGGCATTGTTGACTCCCTATATTAAGAAGCAGGACACATGCACAAGGCTTTTATTTTTTGGTTGAATAATGATTTAATTTGGTATATTTTCTATATTTTTGGATGCATAGAATGCACTTTTTGGTTAAGGTATATTGGCAGATAGCATGTCTAATTTTATTTGTTTTCTTTTTTAATGAACAATAAAAAAAAATGTGGAGAATAATGCTTGGCTATGTGTTTTACTTCAAATGGCAGTTTGGAAGTAGGCAGTTACATTTTAAAAAATACAATGTAAAATTAACAAGGGACACCAACATAGTTGTATCTTTGATCTTAAAAATTATGGGATAATGTTGTTGTGGTAACTTGCACCAAAAAAAAATAAAAAATAACAAGCATTATAATATTATTTTTGATATCACTAGTAAAAAAAAGCCTTTGAAAATTTGTTTGCAATAACTTCATCAGTATCACCAGCAAAGCAGCTTCATTATTATCGCATTAAAGAAGAAGAGAATGTGCGCTGCATTTCGAGATTTCATAATTTGCTGCGTCACGAATGTTAATTCTCCATTACGAACGTTTACAAGACTGACCGCTTCTGTCTCGTCCTTGCTTCCGAGCATGCTTGTTTGTACTTTGGACTTTTGTCCAATGGACTTGTGTACACACGCTCGGAAAATCCAACAACAGACATTGGTCCGCAGAAAATTTTAAAGCCTGCCATCCAACATTTGTCCACGGAAAATCTGACAATTGTCCGATGGAGCATACAAACGGTCGGATTTTCCACCAACAGCCTGTCATCACACAATTCCCGTCAGAAAATCCGATCGTATGTACGAGGCTTAAGAGTGGCTTCCTACTGCCCTTGTGCTGTCTATCTGTGCTTTGGGCAAAACACAGCTAACATGTGGGTTTTGTGTGGGTAAGCTGCACTTTCCTATAAATTTCTATGATGTCCCGTGGTTTTGGTGCAGTTTCAGAAAGTTCCCCAATGATGCAGCATGCAGGAGTTTTGGTGCACTTTCTGAAACCACACCAAAACCACAAGATGGGGCAGTGCTGCTAACCCCCACAAAAACAGCAGGTTAGCTGTGTTTAAGCAAAAGAGTATCGGAGTAGTGTGAAGCCGTCCTAAGAAGAATGAATACGAATATAATACCTTATATCAAAATATTTATGTTTAAAAAAAGCTGTGGTGAAAAAACAATAAGGAGGTACTCTACCAACATAAAAGCCTCTGTTTTTTTTTCTTGTTTTACTTCAGAATAGGCTTGTTTGTCAGGTGTTCTAATATGGGCAGAAAATCGACAATAACCTCCAATTCTCTCTTAAAAACTTTTACATCATTTTGCAACTACAGTTATCACAAATGTACTCTACTGCTAAGTTGCTGCAATAGTCCCCTTTTTCAAGATGGCTACTTCTGTAAGTCTGGCACAAAATGCTTTGTAATATTTCATAGTTACATAGGGGGTCATTTACTATAGCGCTATGGCGCTAATTCGCGCAAATTGCCGCGAATTAGAGCTAATTCGCGGCAATTTAGCGCTAATTCGCGGCAATTTAGCGCGAATTACCGCTAATAGCGGTAATTCGCGCTAAAACGGTATTCACTATAGCGCTGGTGAGAAAATTCTCCCAAAATCGAATTTACTATAGCTCCCTGAAACTAAATAGAGCCCAAACCCTTACTCTGCTAAAACCTAGAGAATTGCACATGGAAATAATTTTTAGAGCATGATATAATTGCCTAAATGGTACTGAAATATGCGGTATATTATTTAAAGATTATCTGCTTTTAAACTGTGTGAAAAAGTGATTTCTACACTGAAATATCTTTAAAAGTCTGAAAAGTGAAAAATTCCCCGTTTTGGACAACAAGGTGCCAACACAACTGAGCATGCTCAGACCTGAAAATAACTCTCATTTTAACTCAAGTGTCTTTTTTACCTGGAGGTATAGTAAATACCAAAATGAGAGCTAATTAGTAGGGATGAGCTTCGTGTTCGAGTCGAACCCATGTTCGACTCGAACATCGGCTGTTCGACCGTCCGTCGAATTGCGAACGATATGGGCCGTTCGCGCCAAATTCGTGTGGCGCGTCACGGCCCATAATTCACTGCGGCATCGCAGTGCATTGCTGGCTGATGATTGGCCAAGCATGCACTATGACCCGCATGCTTGGCCAATCACAGCGCCGTCAGTAGAGAGAGCTGTAATTGGCCAAAGCCAGGGTGGCTTTGGCCAATTATGGCTCAGGGGATTTAGTACACACCCCACACTATATAAGGCCGCCTGCACGGCGGCCCTGTGTAGTGTGTGTTCCGGTGTGCTGAGCGATAGAGAGAGAGAGAGACAGTGTCATTTGATTTGAGTTAGATAGATTAGGCAGAACAGTCAGTCAGTTAGCTGCACTTACAGTGTATTGTGTATATATATGCATCCCAGGTGTTGCATATATATATATACACTGTATTCAGTTTAGCTAGATCCGTTCCTGTTATCTTCTATCTAGACTATTTACATTCAGTGCAGTGTGTCCTGCTCACAGTGTTCAGCTAGATCCGTTCCTGCTATTTACATTCAGTACAGTGCTTCCTGCTCACAGTGTTCAGCTAGATCCGTTCCTGCTATTTACATTCAGTGCAGTGCGTGCTGCTCACAGTGTTCAGCTAGATCCGTTCCTGCTATTTACATTCAGTGCAGTGCGTCCTGCTCACAGTGTTCAGCTAGATCCGTTCCTGCTATTTACATTCAGTGCAGTGCGTCCTGCTCACAGTGTTCAGCTAGATCCGTTCCTGGTATTTACATTTAGTGCAGTGCGTCCTGCTCACAGTGTTCAGCTAGATCCGTTCCTGCTATTTACATTCAGTGCAGTGCGTCCTGCTCACAGTGTTCAGCTAGATCCGTTCCTGCTATTTACATTCAGTGCAGTGCGTGCTGCTCACAGTGTTCAGCTAGATCCGTTCCTGCTATTTACATTCAGTGCAGTGCGTCCTGCTCACAGTGTTCAGCTAGATCCGTTCCTGCTATTTACATTCAGTGCAGTGCGTCCTGCTCACAGTGTTTAGCTACATCCGTTCCTGCTGTTTACATTCAGTGCAGTGCGTCCTGCTCACAGTGTTCAGCTAGATCCGTTCCTGCTATTTACATTCAGTGCAGTGCGTCCTGCTCACAGTGTTCAGCTAGATCCGTTCCTGCTATTAACATTCAGTGCAGTGCGTCCTGCTCACAGTGTTCAGCTAGATCCGTTCCTGCTATATACATTTAGTGCAGTACGTCCTGCTCACAGTGTTCAGCTAGATCCGTTCCTGTTATCTTCCTACTGACAGGCAGGCTTGTCTGGTTACAGTATATAAAGCTACCTGAAGAAAATTACAGGTGTTCTTTTTGATCCTATTAGTACCACGGTCAGGCAGCTAGACTATTTACATTTAGTACAGTGTGTCCTGCTCACAGTGTTCAGCTAGATCCGTTCCTGTTATTTACATTCAGTGCAGTGCGTCCTGCTCACAGTGTTCAGCTAGATCCGTTCCTGCTATTTACATTCAGTGCAGTGCGTCCTGCTCACAGTGTTTAGCTACATCCGTTCCTGCTGTTTACATTCAGTGCAGTGCGTCCTGCTCACAGTGTTCAGCTAGATCCGTTCCTGCTATTTACATTCAGTGCAGTGCGTCCTGCTCACAGTGTTCAGCTAGATCCGTTGCTGCTATTTACATTCAGTGCAGTGCGTCCTGCTCACAGTGTTCAGCTAGATCCGTTCCTGCTATATACATTTAGTGCAGTACGTCCTGCTCACAGTGTTCAGCTAGATCCGTTCCTGTTATCTTCCTACTGACAGGCAGGCTTGTCTGGTTACAGTATATAAAGCTACCTGAAGAAAATTACAGGTGTTCTTTTTGATCCTATTAGTACCACGGTCAGGCAGCTAGACTATTTACATTTAGTACAGTGTGTCCTGCTCACAGTGTTCAGCTAGATCCGTTCCTGTTATTTACATTCAGTGCAGTGCGTCCTGCTCACAGTGTTCAGCTAGATCCGTTCCTGCTATTTACATTCAGTGCAGTGCGTCCTGCTCACAGTGTTCAGCTAGATCCGTTCCTGCTATTTACATTCAGTGCAGTGCGTCCTGCTCACAGTGTTCAGCTAGATCCGTTCCTGCTATTTACATTCAGTGCAGTGCGTGCTGCTCACAGTGTTCAGCTAGATCCGTTCCTGCTATTTACATTCAGTGCAGTGCGTCCTGCTCACAGTGTTCAGCTAGATCCGTTCCTGCTATTTACATTCAGTGCAGTGCGTGCTGCTCACAGTGTTCAGCTAGATCCGTTCCTGCTATTTACATTCAGTGCAGTGCGTCCTGCTCACAGTGTTCAGCTAGATCCGTTCCTGCTATTTACATTCAGTGCAGTGCGTCCTGCTCACAGTGTTTAGCTACATCCGTTCCTGCTGTTTACATTCAGTGCAGTGCGTCCTGCTCACAGTGTTCAGCTAGATCCGTTCCTGCTATTTACATTCAGTGCAGTGCGTCCTGCTCACAGTGTTCAGCTAGATCCGTTCCTGCTATTTACATTCAGTGCAGTGCGTGCTGCTCACAGTGTTCAGCTAGATCCGTTCCTGCTATTTACATTCAGTGCAGTGCGTCCTGCTCACAGTGTTCAGCTAGATCCGTTCCTGCTATTTACATTCAGTGCAGTGCGTCCTGCTCACAGTGTTTAGCTACATCCGTTCCTGCTGTTTACATTCAGTGCAGTGCGTCCTGCTCACAGTGTTCAGCTAGATCCGTTCCTGCTATTTACATTCAGTGCAGTGCGTCCTGCTCACAGTGTTCAGCTAGATCCGTTCCTGCTATATACATTTAGTGCAGTACGTCCTGCTCACAGTGTTCAGCTAGATCCGTTCCTGTTATCTTCCTACTGACAGGCAGGCTTGTCTGGTTACAGTATATAAAGCTACCTGAAGAAAATTACAGGTGTTCTATCCCAGCTTAGTGCAGCTACAGGCCATTAGTATGTCTGGAAGGCCAAGAAGGAGAGGCAGACAGTCACAAGCCAATAAGAGAGGGCAAGCAGGCTCTGTGTCTAGTGCTGGTCGTGGAGACGGTGCATCCTCATCAGCACGTGGCCATGGGACACGCTTGGCCTTTTTTTCGGCAGCTGGCCGTGTTGAGCCGCAACATGCGGAAGACTTGGTCGAGTGGATGACCAAGCCGTCCTCATCCTCCTCATCCTCTCTCACCCATGCCCAGGGTGCTTTGTCTGGCAAAGCAGCGGCCTCTTCCCTCAGCTCAATGTCATCAGTGACTCCTTCCCTAGCTCCACCATGTCCTCATGAGGATTCCCTCGAACTGTTTGACCACAGTGTTGGGTACATGCTCCAGGAGGATGCCCAGCGTTTGGAAGGCTCTGATGATGATACTGAGCTCAATGAAGGCAGTAACATGAGCACGGACAGAGGGGGTGCCCAAGAAGGACAGCAATCTGGCAGTCATGCTCCCCCTGCTGCAGCATACTGCCAGGTTTGCTCCAGTGATGAGGAGGGAGGGGATGATGAGGTCACTGACTCAACGTGGGTGCCTGATAGGAGAGAGGAGGAGGAGGAGGAGGAGGAGGAGGAGGAGGTGGCACATCACCAACTAGGCAGGATGCCCTCCAGGGGCCAGCCTAAGGGCAGCACATTGACTGCATCACACCCCAAAGCTCCACATGTGCAGGGCGCTGCAGTCTCTGCGCGTTATTCAAAAAGTTCTTTGGTGTGGGCCTTTTTTGAGACGAGTGCATCAGATCGCACCGCTGCTATTTGCAATATATGTCTCAAGCGTATCTCGCGTGGCCAAAACATCTCCCGCTTGGGTACCACATGCTTGACCAGACATATGTTGACCTGCCATGCAGTTCGTTGGCAAGCGTATCTAAAAGACCCACACCAAAGAACAAAGACGATCTCTCCTTGCTCCTCATCAGCTGAGATTTCCAACCCCACTAGACCTTCAGTCCTCTCTGCGACCTGCAGTGAGAGGAATGAAGGTGTAGAATTAGGTGTGTCACAGCCAAGTACTTATGGGCAATCTGCTTTTGGTACACCGACGTCAGATTGTACCAGGCAAATTTCCCTGCCCCAGCTGCTGCACCGCCGAAAGAAGTTTGCTCCCAGCCATCCACATGCCCAGCGGTTGAATGCTAGCTTGGCAAAATTGCTAGCACTTCAACTGCTGCCTTTTCAGTTGGTAGACTCTGCCCCCTTCCGTGAGTTTGTGGAATGTGCGGTTCCTCAGTGGCAGGTACCCAAACGCCACTTTTTCTCACGGAAGGCGATTCCGGCTCTCTACCGGCATGTGGAAGGCAATGTCCATGCCTCGCTGGACAGGGCGGTCAGCGGTAAGGTGCATATTACCGCTGACTCATGGTCCAGCAGGCATGGACAGGGACGTTACTTAAGTTTCACGGCGCATTGGGTGACTCTGCTGGCAGCTGGGAAGGATGCAGGACAAGGTGCAGTAGTGTTGGAGGTTGTTCCGCCACCACGCCTCCAAAATGCTGATTGTGACACACCTCTCTCCTCCACCCCCTCCTCTTCTTCTTCCTCCATGGCCTCTTCCTCGGAACCAGCGGTGCTCCGTAGGCGTTCAAGGGGCTACGCAAGTACGCAGGCCAAAAGATGCCATGCGGTGCTTGAGCTGGTGTGCTTGGGGGACAGGAGCCACACTGGGGCAGAGGTTCTGTCAGCTCTGCAGGGGCAGGTTCAGAGGTGGTTGACGCCACGCCAACTTAAGGCAGGAATGGTGGTTTGCGACAATGGCACCAACCTCCTCTCTGCCCTCCGACAGGGACAACTGACCCATGTGCCCTGTTTGGCTCACGTCCTTAACTTGGTGGTGCAGTGGTTCTTGGGCAGGTACCCGGGCTTACAGGATGTCCTGAGGCAGGCCAGGAAAGTCTGTGTGCATTTCCGCCGGTCATATAATGCCAGTGCTCGGCTGACGGACCTCCAAAAGGAGTTTAACCTGCCCAAGAACCGCCTAATCTGTGACATGCCCACCAGGTGGAACTCGACGTTGGCCATGCTGCAGCGGCTGCACACGCAGCAGAGGGCCATCAATGAGTACCTGTGCGACTATGGCACCAGGACAGGGTCAGGGGACCTTGGTTTTTTTTCCCCACGCCAGTGGGCCATGATCAGGGATGCATGCACTGTCCTGTCACCATTCGAGGAGGCCACGAGGATGGTGAGCACTGACAGTGCATGCATCAGTGACACTGTCCCCCTTGTCCACCTGTTGGAGCACACGCTGCGTGGAATAATGGACAGGGCACTTGAGGCAGAACAGAGGCAGGAAGAGGAGGACTTCCTTAGCTCTCAAGGCCCCCTTTATCCAGACAGTGTTCCTGCGTGCCCGCCGATCACACAGGAAGAGGACGAGGAGGAGGAGGAGGAGGAGGAGGAAGATTGTGTCAGTATGGAGGTGGAGCCTGGCACTCAGCATCAGCAGTCTTTAAGGGATCAGTCCCAAGGAACACATGGACTTGTACGTGGCTGGGAGGAGGTGGCTGCGGACGTTGTTGTCCTTAGTGACCCAGAGGACTCCGGACCGAATGCCTCAGCAAACCTACGCTGCATGGCCTCCCTGATCCTGCAAAGCCTGCGTAAGGATCCTCGTATTCGTGGTATCAAGGAGAAGGACCAATACTGGCTGGCAACCCTCCTTGATCCACGTTACAAGGGTAAGGTTGCGGACCTTATCTTGCCATCGCAGAGGGAGCAGAGGATGAAACATCTTCGGGAGGCCTTGCAGAAAGGTCTGTGCAACGCGTTCCCAGAGACTGGGAGGTTACAAACTCCTGTTTCTGGACAACGTGTTGCTGAGGCTTCGGTCAGTCAAAGAAGGAGCGGTGGAGAAGGTGGCCGTCTGACCGATGCGTTCAGCCCCAAGGTATGATCGGTTCCAGCAACCATCGCCAGCGTCTGTTTTACATGGTGCAGGAATACCTAGGGGCAAGATCAGACTTGGACACCTTTCCCACCGAAAATCCTCTGGGTTACTGGGTCTTGAGGATGGATCACTGGCCAGAGCTTGCACAGTATGCAATTGAGCTACTGGCCTGTCCTGCATCCAGCGTTCTTTCGGAACGCACATTCAGTGCTGCTGGAGGCGTGGTAACCGATCACAGGGTGCGTCTGTCCACCGACTCGGTCAATCGGCTGACCTTCATAAAAATGAATCAGTCTTGGATCACCACCAGCTACCAAGCACCTGATGCAGATGTAACCGAATAATTTTTTTTGAAATCTCAGATCCCTTCAAAGACTGCCTATGCTGATGCTGAGTGACTATCCCTGAGTAATTATCCTCTTCCTCCTCAATCATCACGCTGATAGCTTGTAAGAACATTTTTGGTTCTGGGCGCCACCACCAGTGCCTAAGGCACAATTTTTCAGCCCCTGTTTAACAGGGGCGTGTAATTACAATTTTTGATGTAATACTTTGCAGCAGGGCTCGTTCCTGCATTCCAACTAGAGTGTCTGTGAGGGGTTGCAGTGTTGTGGCACCAGCACCAGTGCCTAAGACCCAATTTTTCAGCCCCTGTCTAACAGGGGCGTGTAATTACAATTTTTGATGCAATACTTTGCAGCAGGGCTTGTTCCTGCGTTTCAACTAGAGTGTCTGTGAGGGGTTGCAGTGTTGTGGCACCAGCACCAGTGCCTAAGACCCAATTTTTCTGCCCCTGTCTAACAGGGGCGTGTAATTACAATTTTTGATGCAATACTTTGCAGCAGGGCTCGTTCCTGCGTTCCAACTAGAGTGTCTGTGAGGGGTTGCAGTGTTGTGGCACCAGCACCAGTGCCTAAGGCCTAATTTTTCAGCTCCTGTTCAACAGGGGCATGTAATTACAATTCTTGATCTAATATTTCACAGCAGGGCCCTGTGAGGGCTTACAGTGTTTTGGCCACAGCAACACCTAAGGCCCAAATTTCTGCTGAGTATATAGGGCAGGACCCTACTTTCAAACATCTAACTTACAAACGACTCCTACTTGCAAACGGAAGGAGACAACAGGAAGTGAGATGAAATCTACCCCTAAGGAAGGGAAATTCTCTCCTGTAAGAGTTAATATGGGAAAACAATTTTTCCTTTCCACTGATGCTTTCCAATCCTTGTTCCACAAAAAAACCCAAATTTTCAAAAAACATTTTTCATTGGGACAAAAAAGTGAGGTGAAATCTTCTGAAGAGGAGGAAAGACGCAAAACAAATGTCACAGGGGTGATAACCCTTCCCTATGTTTTCCAAAAAGCTTAGAAAAGATTTTTTGGCTGGAGCTAAACACATTAAAAATGTTCAAAATTACAAACAGATTCTACTTAACAACAAACCTACAGTCCCTGTCTTGTTTGCACCGCCTGTATACTGCTGTTCAGAGTATATAGGGACCTTTCCTTATTTTAATTTGGGTGCGGGGTTCCCCTTAATATCCATACAAGACCCAAAGGGCCTGGTAATGGACTGGGGGGTACCCATGCCGTTTGTCTCACTGATTTTCATCCATATTGCCATGACCCGACATGACATTAAACCCGCAAGCAGTTTTAAATGAGATTTTTTCCTTTAAAAATGACATTTGGTGCAGGGACTGTTCTAAACATGGGAAACACGCGTCACTTTACAGGCATACTATAGACACCCCCCAGGTACGATATTTAAAGGAATATTTCACTTTTTTTTTTTTACTTTAAGCATCATTAAAATCACTGCTCCCGAAAAAACGGCCGTTTTTAAAAGTTTTTTTTGCATTGATACATGTCCCCTGGGGTAGGACCCGGGTCCCCAAACCCTTTTTAGGACAATACCATGCAAATTAGCCTTTAAAATGAGCACTTTTGATTTCGAACGTTCGAGTCCCATAGACGTCAATGGGGTTCTAACGTTCGTGCGAACTTGCGGTCCGTTCGCGGGTTCTGGTGCGAACCGAACCGGGGGGTGTTCGGCTCATCCCTACTAATTAGAGAGCATTTTTTGGGAGTTAAAATCTGCTCTAATTTAGTCCAAATGAAGTTTCAGTCACTGATTCTAATGGAACAATTCTAACTTTCACAAAAAAAACCCTTTTAATGTTGAGATGAAATGTATCTTTCTGTGAAATACATTTTCCTTTGCAACATTGTTGCTTCTACTTAAAATATTTTGATTTTAGGAATGCTACAATGTGGAATGTTTTGATGTTTTGGTAAAATATATTTTTCTCTGTCACTTTCACTTGTTTTTCTTCATCTCACAACAATCTTTACCCCAAACTCACACAGGTGTCTTTACAATCCACAAACAATACCATTGCTGATGAAAATTTAAAATGAATCACAATTTTTTGTGCTTTGTATTATTTGCAAATATTCATAATTTGAGCCCAAAAATGTGATATGTGTACAAACATCAGAAATCAAAATGTAATTCCCAAAAATTTGAGGGTAATATTCTACTCTCACCCACAAAAAAACACCAAATATCACAGAATAAATCAAGAAGAATAACTCTTGAGTAATGTAATTCCATCACCTGTATGTCCATAGAAATGCAGTATTTATGTGTTTTTATGTGTTTTTATGTGTATTTATGTGTAGTTATGTGTAGGAGGGTCTTACACGTGGCAGCTCTGTGGCTTAGAGGTTAGAACTTCTGCTTAGTATCTCTGAGGGTCTGGGTTCAAATCCCAACCATGTTACTTCATGTAGAGAAGTTGTCTCATTTCCCAGGTCCTATAACTATGTCTAATTGTAGTAGTTATGTGTAGGAGGGTTCCACCACCATTGTAAGTCTTTTCCAGATACACTATATAGCCAAAAGTATTGGGACGCCTGCCTTTACACACACATGAACTTTAATGGCAGCCCAGTCTTAGTCCGTAGGGTTAAAATTTGATTTGGCCCACCCTTTGCAGCTAGAACAGCTTCTGGGAAGGCTGTCCACAAGGTTTAGTCTGCCTATGGGAATGTTTGATCATTCTTCCAGAAGTGCATTTGTGAGGCCAGACACTGATGTTGGATGAGAAGGCCTGGCTTGCAGTCTCTACTCTAATTCAGCCAAAGGGTGTTCTATCGGGTTGAGGCCAGGACTCTGTGCAGGCCAGTCAAGTTTCTCCACCCCAAACTTGCTCATCCATGTCTTTATGGACCTTGCTTTGTGTACTGGTGTGCAGTCATGTTGGAACAGGAAGGGGCTTTCCCCAAACTGTCCCCACAAAGTTGGGAGCATGAAATTGTCCAAATTGTCTTGGTATGCTGACGCCTTAAGAATTCCCTTATCTGAAACTAAGAGGCCAAGCCCAACCCCTGAAAAACAACCCTGCACCATAATCCCCCTCCACCAAATCATTTGGACCAGTGCACAAAGCAAGGTCCATAAAGACATGGATGAGTGATTTTGGGGTGGAGGAACTTGACTGGCCTGCACAGAGTCCTGACGTCAACACAACAGAACACCTTGGGGATAAGAAAGGAGACTGTAGGTCAGGCCTTCTTGTCCAACTTCAGTGCCTGACCTCACAAATGCACTTGGAAGAATGGTCAAACATTCCCATAGACACACTCCTAAACCTTGTGGACAAGAAGAGTTGAAGCTGTTATAGCTGCAAAGGGTGGGCCAAATGAGTTTTGAACCCAATACTAATACTGGGATTCCATTACAGTTCATGTGTGTTTAAAGGCAGGCATTCCAATACTTACGCCAATATACTGTATATTGCTTGTGACACTGAGCATGGCTATGGACTTAGGGCTAGTTCACACCACAGAGATGCAGAGAACATGTGTGGGTCTGCCCTGGTGGCTAAGTGGGTAGCAGTTCTGTCTAGCAGCACCTGGGATGTTGGTTCACTTCCACCAACATGCTAATGCTTGTGTTGAAGTTTATATGTTCTCCCTGTGTGGGTTTCTCACCACAATCTAAAGACATGCTGGCATCTTATTTGTCTCCTGTCGAAATAGGTTCTAATGTAAGAAAGTTAATTTTGGACTTTATATTGGAAGCTCATTGCAGCCAGGGACTGATGTTAATGTTTATTAGCACTAATCATGCCCAGGGACTTGGACATTTCAAATTTTAGGGTTTACACTGCACAGGTACATATGCTTAGAAAACTTTTGCTTTGTTTATGTGGATGCAAATGGACTTTGATCTTTGTCCTGTAGTTGGAGATTTGATGCACATAGCCAAGGCTAACACAGTTGCAAATCCTATTATGTGTTCCTGCTCATCAGGTGCAATCACTTTAGACATATATGAAGAGACAAATTGAAAGATACTGGTGGGCGTGTACTTCTATTGGGTGTGTCAGTGTGCTAACAATACAACCTCTCTTATATAAAGGCCTGCAGTAGGGGGGTTCGTTTGGCCTGAGAAGGTCAGGTTTTTTGTTGTGATGGAGAAGGAATGATATTGGAAGATTTGATGAAATTCTTGTGCATTTTTTCAATCAAAAGTGGGTTTATGTGGCCATGCTGTCAATGTTGTGTGTGTATTGTTCCTGTCTGATCATGCAAACATCGTTTGGAAGCATCTGCTGACCTACTATTTTTGATCTCGTTTAATTGTGTACACCGAAATGCAGCTTCCAGTAGAACATGGTCACCAATGTATGTATGTGTGGATTGTGGGCTGGTGGTGGGTGTTTTGAATAAGTCTTTTGCAATATTATGTTGGAATGCTTTGTAAGAATGACTGTTAAGTATGTTTCTATAATCTTTCAGATAATAATGTGATGTGTTGCCCGTTATACACTGAAATTAAAGCTGTGTCCACTCTAAGGTTTTGTCTAATTTTAGATTGTAAGCTCCTATGAGCAGGGCCCTTAAAATTCCGTTGCTAAATGTAGTACCATATATCCTGTCCAAATTTTTTTGAAGCTAGTAAATGTAAATTTATTTTTTTTTCTGCTGGTAAAATAAAAGTACATTGAGCTCTTGTTGTGGTGTGTGGGATTTTTTTTTCCTTCTACTTTTCTTTCTTTAGTTTTTGTGGGTGGTGGTTTTGGGAAAGTGCAATATCTCTTTTATATTTTATTTCAATATGTATTTGTGCACCAAAAAACTAATCTCTTTGCCCTGGTTCACATGCTACTTTGAAATTGTGCTACTTCACTTGAAGTAGCATGATTTCAAAGTGGCAAGGTCAGCGTGATTTCAGGTGGCTTCATACACAAATGTCTATTGAAGTCGCACCTGAAATCGGCAAAAATAGTGCAGGAACTACTTTAGCAAATTGATGCGGTGCCACAAAAAAAATGTTGCATCAATTGGAACAGTGCCAGTGCCATTGCCAATAGTCATGTGATTTGATCTCTCAAATCGCATGACCAATCGCTCCAATGTAAACCTAGGCTTCTGCACAACTGCAAGTTATATATAAAGATTCCACCTTTATCATTAACAGCTGTGGAGAATTGCAGGTAATGAATTCAGCTGGTGGATAGGCAGTGTTTGAATGTGTCAGCTCTGGTTCACATTGGTGTGATTTGACATGTCAAATCTGTGGCAATTGCACTGTTCTAATTAGTGCGATTTGTATTGATATTGGTGCAGAAACCTGCAACGATGTCTCTGATGTTGCCCCCACAGTCGGGACTGACATGCAGGAATGAAATTGTGGGAGTTCAGCTGAACGATTTCCTCCTGCTGTCAGTGTGAACCAGGGCTCAAACTGGGCCTTTTGCCTTTTTAATTCACCTGCTGCTAACCCAGGGACACCATTTCTTATCAAACTCCCTTAAGTTTACCTTCAAATATATGTAGAAATACAGATTTGCATATCTGAAAATAAAAAAATACTAATCATGGTTGAGATCAAATATTCGCAGCTGCAATCAAAAGTGTGGTTTCACCTTCTGACCTGGAAATCAGTCATTGTATGCACCCGGAAGTTCTTGTGCTGGTCAGGATCTCAATCTAGGTGGACATGGCGAGGTCTCTTTAGCAGAGAGGAGGCGCTGCTCATTGGCCGGGTAAGTGTAGGATATGTACTTGTACTTAATCAATGTAGGGGTGGATGTCATAGTTAGATTTGGTGTGGGTGGGGTTCATTGATTTGTTTGGCATCACCACACATTTGCTTCCGTCCCATGTGCACACATCACTTCCTGCATTTGTTCTGCTGATGTAAATCAGTAAGGACTTTGCAAGTATAAATGAGAGATCCTTTTATTAAAATATATATGACTTGTTTCACAGCTGGGCGAATTTTCCAGCAAATTTGGACCTCTAAGTTGCATGACAAGTTGTACCCCATGATTCTCAATGACAACCATTCATATCTGTGCTACTTTAAGTCGCACCAACTTCAAAGTAGTCCCTGTACTACTTTGGTGTGACTTGAGGTATATCGGGTACAATATTACACAGGCATTCCCAGAAGTTGGGGCCAAGTTGCAGCGGCAAAGTGGCAGCAAAATAGTGTGACTTTCAGGTCGCAGCAGTGTGAATGAGATTCAAGGATAACACCTTTGAATTTGGCCCTATTGTCACTTGTGCATCCTGAAAGTGTAGCAAATTCGTCCCTGCACTACCTTGGTTTGACTGATGCAATTTGAGGTCCATACACCACAAGATTACACAGACATTGCTTCAAGTCATGACAAAGCTGTGCAAATGGGGCCTTATTCAAAGGTGTTATCAATTAATCGCATTAGGTTACTTTCACACTTGGGTGACTTTTCATGGAGCTTTGGACCTCAGAGTCACATGAAAAGTTGTCCCCCTTGATTTCCATTAATATTTATTAGAGCTGCACGATTAATTGTCATCGTAATTTTTTTCCCCTTTACGATCTTGAAAAAAGCGTTTCACGATTCTTGCTATTGCAAAGAACTCTCTCTGCTCTTCTGAAGCCACAGCTGAAAAACCAGGAAGTCTGCCAAGAATTAGAACATTCTTTATCAGTGAACTTGACTAGAAACCTTGTAACAATTTGTCAATTAAATAGAATTCTGTGTAAGTGAGGAAAGTTTAACCACTTAAACACTAAACATTTTTCTGACATTTGTTGGTTTCAGGTTAAAATCATTTTCCTGTCGCATCATGGCAGCATACACTTTGGGTTGTGACTCCGCCCCCACAACCTGATAGGACTACATAGCTATAAGTTGTAGAGATGGCCCCTGCCCAGTATTCTCTTATTTTTCC
This sequence comes from Lithobates clamitans, assembly GCA_037952925.1. Taxonomy (NCBI): domain Eukaryota; kingdom Metazoa; phylum Chordata; class Amphibia; order Anura; family Ranidae; genus Lithobates; species Lithobates clamitans. Next base: position 1,083,640 of record JBBGZY010000592.1, on the reverse strand, counting down.
TCACCTGAAGGACTGAACATATCAGAAGCACCCCCTTACCGAATTCGCCCCAGCCAGGTTCTAGCCTCTCCTGGGTGGAAGTCCTTACCTGTACAGCCTCTAAACGAGCTAGATGGAAGGAGCCCCGCTCTGGTGATCTCGGGGGTATGTTGCGGTCTGGTATAAGCCTTAAACAGGCTTAGTTGTTGTGCAGCGGTCGCCATGCCTCTTTTTTCTCACTTTTGGTCTTTTTCCCTCTATGCTGGTCCCTCTGTGCCTCCCTACAGGCTTCCCGAGCGTCTCGGCACTTCCGCGCATGCGCAGTGCGTGCCGTCAGGGCGTCCTTTCGATTTTGCCAGTTTCCAAGATGGCGCCGGGCGCATCGCGCCGCTACTGCGCATGTGCGAGCGGGTCGTGACCTCGGCGGCCATGGCGGCAGATTTAAAAGCCCTGTTTGTCATTTCTGAGCTCTCCTTGCTCCCTGGAAGACTTCTGACTGCTGCTGTTTTGAACTTCTGTATTCCTAAAGCTACCCTCTCCCTCTGGGTAAGTGTCTAATACTTATACACTGTTTTTTGGGACCTGGCTGCATGCTCTTACCTTCCTATACCTTTCTCAGGTATTCACCTTCTTCTCCTATGGAGGCCGCTGCCCCAGCAGATCACCACCAGCCTAATAGGTAAGGGGGGGGGATTCCAGCGGTAAGTAGAGAAGATTGAAAAAGAGAGCAGGACCGTACTAATGCTACCTAATTGGTCAGCCCTGTCAGGTCCGCAAGATCATCTAAATCACGAAGAGAATCTTCGCACAGGAGAAGCCGCTCCGGCCATAGACGCAGCCGCTCACGCGGAAGAAGCCGCTCAGGCCGCAAGGGGAGTCGCAGACGGAGTCGATCCCACTCAAGGCATAGCCGTTCCCACCGCAGAAGATCCCCTGCACGAGGACACCAATCCTCTACGCACCCTTCCCGTCCAGCCGGGAACGCTTGCTGGGTATGTGGGGCCACGGCCCTCCCAGACAAACTAGCCTGCCGCAAGTGCATAGATGAAGCCACCAGGGAGAAAGAGCCGGATTCCATAGAACCCACTGGAGTCTCTACTCCCCAGGTCTCAACTCCTGATGTGGAGTTTACGGCCTATAGCACCTCACCCACCATTCCCAGTGCATCAAGAGAGCAAGACCTACCGTCGGATGATGAGGAGCCGGAAGCTTCAGCTGGCTTTGATTTCGCGCTCATAGAACCGTTCATCAGATCGGTTAAGGAAGCGATTAACTGGGAGGAGCTTGAGGAGACACAGCCTAAACAGAGAAAATATTTCCCAAACCTCAAGAAGGTTCCGGAGGCTTTCCCATTCATCGACGAGTTAGAAGAGCTCATTAAGGAGGAGTGGCAGAATCCGGAAAAGAAGTTCAGTCTGTCCAACAGACTCACCAAACTGTACCCTCTCAAGGAACCCAAAGTATCTCCTTTACTTTCTCCTCCAGTAGTGGATGCATCTTTGATGCGTCTAGCCAGGCACGTGACGCTCCCCATTGAAGATGCAGTAACGTTCAGAGACGTGCTTGACAGGAAGGTGGATACAGACCTTAAGAGAGCTTACCTGTTCGCAGGAGGCGCCTGCAGGCCAGCGGTGGCATTAGCGGCGGTTGGGAAAGCTATCTCCAGCTGGTCCTCAGCTACAGCGAGGCTCGTCACTGAGGGCGCAGATCAGGAACAGATCACTAAGGCCTTACAAGAACTTAGCCTTGCGGGAGATTTCGTGGCGGAGGCTTCCGTAGATACCATCAGATCCACATCAAGGTCCATGTTAGCCTCTGTAATGGCCAGAAGGGCGCTATGGCTTAAACCTTGGTCGGCTGACCCCGCCTCAAAGTCAAACTGGTGCAGGATTCCATATGATGGGGTGAACCTCTTTGGAGCAAAGCTGGATACCGCAATCTCTAAAGTAACAGGCGGGAAGTCGGGTCTCATACCATCGGACAGAAGGCCGAAGCAACAAAGGCCACCTCCCTTTAAACGTAACCTTCCGGAAAGATATAGGGATGCGAAATCCTATAGACCCGGGAAGGAATACAGAAGGAGCTGGAAGAACCCCCAGACGTCCTTCCTTAAGTTCCAGAAACCCAAGACCCCTGCCTCCAATGACCAGAAGTCCTTTTGAAGGTTCGCCCGCCCAACCAGCGGTAGTGGGGGCCAGACTCACAAAGTTCAAGTTGGTCTGGGCGGGAATGATAAAAGACCCATGGACGGTGTCCACCATTCATTTCGGACACAGGTGGGCATTCAGAGGTCGTCCTCCAAGAGACCAATTCTGCTCAACCAGACTTCCTCCATCTCAAGAGAAAAGACTATCCCTAGTCCAGTATATCCAAGAGTTGCTCCAGAAACAAGCAATAGTGGAGGTACCACCATCCCAAAGAGGCAAAGGTTTCTACTCCCCACTTTTCTTAGTGAAAAAGAAATCAGGGGACCTTCGTCCAGTCTTGGACCTAAAAAACCTCAACCGGTCAATACGGTTGGAAACATTCAAGATGGAAAGCCTTCAATCAATCCTCCAGGCAATAAACTTGGGAGATTGGATGCTGTCAATCGACCTCCAGGACGCGTATTTGCATATCCCTATCCATTCCGAGTTCCAAAAATTCCTCCGGTTTACCCTAAATCATCGGCACTTCCAATTCCGAAGCCTTCCGTTCGGGATCTCTACCGCACCCAGGACGTTTACAAAAGTCCTATTACCTGTAATAGCCCACCTGAGAGAAAACGGGCTGAGGGTCCACCATTACCTGGACGACATCCTACTTCTCTCAGACAGCCAGGACTCTCTTGTCCTTCACAGGGAAATCCTGGTCTCCACATTACAGTCCCTAGGGTGGCTGATAAATTGGAAGAAGAGCAACATCCATCCAACACAGAGAATGGTCTTTCTGGGGGCCGAATTGGACACAAGGGAGAATACGGTGGAACTTCCGGGGGAAAAAATACCTCCTCTAATCCAAAAGGTGAAAAGGGCGATCTCCGCTACAATGCTCCCGGCCAGGACCTGTCTCAGTATCCTGGGCTCCCTAGCTTCCACCATTCCAATGGTCCAATGGGCGCAATGGAATTCGAGGCCTCTCCAGATCTCCTTCCTACGGCAGTGGAAGGGCACATCAATGTCCCAACCAATCCTCATCTCTCAGGAGGTAAAGCAATCGTTGATGTGGTGGGTACGTCCTCACAACTTGGGAAGATGCAGGCAGATAGTCACTCCCTATCAAGAAACCGTGACCTCAGATGCCAGTCTACAGGGATGGGGAGCCCACTATCAGGACCTTGCGGCTCAGGGTCGTTGGCCTTTCAGGGCACAGGATACAGTTTCGAACGTTCTGGAGATGAGAGCAGCGTTCCAGGCTCTCCTGGCCTTCAGTTCTCACTTGAGGAGGAAGCACGTCCTCCTAAGGATGGACAACAAGGTGGCCGTTGCCTACATCAACAGGCAGGGGGGCACCAGAAGCAGGTCCATGTTACAGGAGGTCCGTCCTGTTCTGGAATGGGCGCAGCTGAATCTACTGGACCTAAAGGCGGTTTATGTCCCGGGAGTCCAGAACACCTTAGCCGACTCACTAAGCAGAAATTTCCACTCCAACAACGAATGGTCTCTGAGTCCACAAGCCTATGCTCTCATATCCCGAACCTGGGGTCCTCCAGAGATAGACCTAGCAGCAACTCCGGAGAACACAAAGTGCCAGAGATTCCTATCAAGGACACCGTTTCCTTCGGCAGAGGGGACGGACTGCCTCCAACACCCCTGGAACTTTCACCTGGGGTACATTTTCCCCCCGACGCCTCTCATAGCGAGATTCCTCCTGAGGCTCAAGAAGTCAACAGCATTGGTGGTAGCAGTGATCCCTTTCTGGCCGAGGAGGCCATGGTTTACTACCCTCATGCAGCTGAACACGGCAGAGCCTCTGCCTCTCCCATTGACGTCAGACCTACTCTCCCAGGGACATCTTCTTCACCCGAACCCGGGGAAGCTACACTTGATGGCCTGGAGACTGAAAGGGCTAGGTACCTAGAGCAGGGCTGTTCCCAGAAGGTGGTGGATACCTTACTCCAGGCCAGAAAGCCTACTACCAACATCACGTACAGAAGAGTTTGGGAAAAATTTGTCTCCTTCTCCCACCAGCAAGGTTGGGACTCGTCCTCCCCGTCGGTGTCTCACATCTTGGAGTTCCTTCAATCAGGCCTAGAGAAAGGCCTTAGGTCAAGCACCCTGAAGGTCCAGGTATCGGCCCTGTCCGCCTTGACAGGAGTTAAATGGGCGCAAGAGCCTCTGGTGGTTCAGTTTCAGAGGGCCTGTCTAAAGCTGAGGCCCCCCAGAAAACCGTCATTCCCGGTCTGGGATCTCTCAATTGTTCTAGAGTCATTATCCAAGGAACCCTTTTTTCCAATGCAGAGCATATCCCTCTGGGATCTGACGCTGAAGGTTTCATTTTTAATAGCCATAACATCGGCGAAGCGAGTGTCAGAGATGCAAGCTCTAATGGTTAGCGAACCATACTTGGTTGTTCTTCCAGACAGGCTAGTCCTAAGGCCTTCGGATCGATTCATCCCCAAGGTGTCCTCATCCTTCCATTTTAATCAGGAGATTAATCTTCCAGCACTCAGCACGGATCAGGGAGACCCTCATCCACTAGATGTTAAGGGTACCGTTATAGAATACCTCTCAGCAACAAAATCCATCAGAAAGTCGGAAAACCTCCTAATTATCCCACATGGTTTCAGGAGAGGTCAAGCGGCATCCTCACGCACCATTGCTTCATGGCTAGTAAAGACCATCAAGAGATCTTACTCACTGAGTAACCATCAAGTACCTGAGGGCTTAAGGGCACACTCCACCAGGGCAGTGGCAACCTCCTGGGCGGCATATTGTAGAGTCTCGGCGGAGACGATTTGCAGAGCGGCTACCTGGTCCTCCAGGAACACCTTCATGTCTCATTACAAGGTGGATTCCGCCTGCTTATCCACGGTGGATTTCGGAAGATCCGTTATCCAGGCCAATTCCTCTATTATTTGATTAATAAACTTAGTTTGAATTCCCACCCAGTCTTTGCGAGTTACTCCCCAAAGTGTATGCTGCCATGATGCGACAGGAAAACGGAAAATTGTATACTCACCTTTCCGTAATTTTCCTTTCCTGTCGTATCTTCATGGCAGCATACAATCTCCCACCCGTCTAAGGTGAGATATATATACGGAGAATACTGGGCAGGGGCCATCTCTACAACTTATAGCTATGTAGTCCTATCAGGTTGTGGGGGCGGAGTCACAACCCAAAGTGTATGCTGCCATGAAGATACGACAGGAAAGGAAAATTACGGAAAGGTGAGTATACAATTTTCCGGTTTTTTTTTGCTAGAAAATTACTTAAAACCCCCCAACATTATATATATATTTTTAGTAGAGACCCTAGAGAATAAAATGGTGGTTGTTACAATATTTTATGTCACACTGTATTTGCGCCTTTCAAATGCAATTTTTTTTGGAAAAAATTACTTTAATGATTTAAAAAAAAAAAAGAAAAGTTAGCCCAATTTCTTGTGGGATAATGTGAAAGATTTTATGTCACGAGAATCGTGATCTTTTTATTCTAAGCAAAAAAATTGTGATTCTCATTTTGGCCAGAACCGTGCAGCTCTAATATCTATGCAACTTCACCCATGTTCACATAGGTCTGAATTGACATGTCAAATTGTAGGCCAAATCGGCGCCTATTGATGGCAATGGAACTGTCCAAATTGGTGCGACGCCACAACAATTCCCAAAAGTAGTTCCTGCACTACTTTGGGCGACTTCAGGGGGTGATTTCTTACCTCCCAACTTTTTGAGATGGGTATAAGGGACACCTATTAGCAAAAGTAGGTAGGCATAGGACACCTTCTTAAAGGAGAACAGTTGGGACCTATGTGATTTCACTAGACATTTGTGCAGGAAAGTGCACTGATGTCTCTGAAATCACTGACAAAGTCAGGCTGAGTCACACTTGTGCAACTTTGGACATCAGAGTCGTATGACAAGTCATACCCCATGATTTTCAATGTGTACCATTCATATCTGTGCGACTTCAAGTAACACTGACTTCAACGTAGTCCCTGTACTACTTTGGTCTGACTTTGATGCGAGTTGAGGTCCATAGACCTCAAGTTTACACAGGCATTCCCTGGAATTGCGGCAAAATTGCTGATGCAAAATCGTGGGAAAGTTGTGTGTCTTTCCCTGCGACTCCTGCGTCCATAGACCTCAAGATTACACAGGCATTGCTTAAAGTCGCATTAAAAATCTCGCAACTTTCAGGTTGCACAAGTGTGAAAGGTGCCTAAGTCACTGTGCTGAGTACTATTTTATACCTAGAATATAAAGTAGTCCCACCATCAAACACTAGTAAACATATGTTCTCAATATAATTGTGCTCAAATGGCTGAAAATCACACAGATGGTATCACCTACTGAAAGCTTGCATTGTACTCAGCAGCGTATGCTGAAAAGAGGCGAACGCCTATTAGCCAATGCCACATCGGCACATCGGCATGAGCATGGTTGTTACTATAATATTAATGCCTGAAATGCAAAACATTATTGTATTGAATCAAACATTAGTAAATGTATTTTCTCTGTAGGTAAGTGCTCAGCTCTGTAGCATAGCGGTATACCCTGCTGCTCCCAAAAGTTCAAGCCATGAATTCAAATCCCACTGACAGCATTACCTCCTAGAAGTGTGCATTGTACTCAGAAGTATAATTAGCCAAAGCACATCAGCTTGCTTTATTCCATATTTTAACTCTTCAAATGCATGCAAAGGTATGTACTTATTCAATAATATTATGGTATGGAATTCCAAAATTCAAGGAAAAAAATGTTGTAGGGTCCCCCCAGTACATACCAGGCCCTTCGGTATGGACTTTAAGGGGAACCCCACACCAAATTGTAAAATAAATTTGATGTGGGGCCCCCCAAAATCCATACCAGACCCTTATCCGAGCATGCAGCCTGGAGGTCAGGATAGGGGGGGACGAGTGAACACCCTCCCCTTCTGTACCTTACCAGGCCACATGCCCCAAAGCACCTTTTCCCCATGTTGATGGGGACAAGGGCCTCTTCCCGACAACCCTGGTCGGTGGTTGTCGGTCTGCAGGCAGGGGGTTTATCAGAATCTGGAAGCCCCCTTTAAAAAGTCGGCTCCCAGATCCTGCCCCCTATGTGAATAGGTATAGGGTACATTTTACCCCTACCCATTCACCAAAAAAAGCAGTGAAATGTAAAAAAAATCAATAGCCGGTTTTTGACAAGTCCTTTATTGTAAAATAGCTCCGAGCTGTCTTCTTCCCTTGGCCATCTTCTCCAGACGCTGTCTCTCCCTCCTCCATCTTCTCCCCGAGCTGTATTCTCCCAGAGCCGTCTCTCCTGCCGCTGCCATGTTCTCCATCTGCTGTCTTCTTCCGCACCGCTGGTTACCCGCTAATAAAAAAAAAGCTGCTCTTTTTCCATGGTGGTCTTCCTCTGCTGTGTTGTCACCTGCTGTGTGGCGTCTCTTACATAGCCATGGAGCGGACTCTCCGGGTGACATTATCGGATGGCCACAGAAGACCGCCACAAGAAGAGTGGCTTTTTTTTATTAGTGGGTAACCGGCTGCGCTGAAGAACACATCAGTGGGAGAAGATGGTGGCAGCAGGAGAGACAGCTCGGGGAGAAGAAACATCAAACACTAGTGAATGTATTTTCTATGTATTTTCTATTTATGACTGTGCTACACCCAATAGGCTAGCAGTCAGCACTTCTACCTTGAAGAACTCATGGGTTCAAATCCCACAGAGAAATACTAAAAGATTGAATTGGTGAAAAAAAAAGCAAATGACTATTAGCCAATTAGCCAAAGTAGCATATGCTGAAAATAGGTGAATGCCAATTAGCCAATGCACTTTAAATTTGGCTGATTATATTAACTCTTCAAATGCATGCAATGATATGTAAGTATTCAATACTATTATGGTGTGAAATTCCAAACACCACACACTAACTAATGGGCAGATTACATTTTTTTGTTTGTTCATTTTAATTCGCTTGTGCACTGAAAAAATAAACACAGCTGGGGGATGGTAGGTTGGCTGGTATTTGAACTTGTACCGTGAGTGCTGTGGAGACATCTGAGCAGACTACTAAGCCATTGTGCTAAGTATGAGACCTGCATAATAGTGTAGTATGATTAAAGAATGAATATAAATAATTAACGCTTTATAGTCACCTAAATTAAAAAATAAAAAACAACATACAACAAATAGGTAACCTAAATGTTTAATACATGTAACTTTACAGAATAGCAGACATTACTATGTAATAATCATTCATAACTGCATTAGTTAGCAAAAGAAGGAAAGAAATAGGAATACTAATTGCAACATACATCAATAGATGCACACGAGGTAGAGCACATCTCACATAAAAATGTTTCTTTCACATACATGGATCATGGCTACAGTACACTGCTATATAACAACTTGATAAGAATTGGCATTTGTATATACGCGGAAGCGCTAATTAGCGGCAATTTAGAACTTTCAAATGTTTGTTCTCCACTTATATCGCTGATTTTCATGCGCAAATTCGCCGTTTTGTTTCCATTTGGCTAAAATTGGCTCTATTATTTGCCATAGTGCCCAGTACTTCCTGGAGTTATAGTAAATGACCCCCATAGTTACATAGTAGGTGAGGTTGAAAAAAGACACCCATGTCCAACCATGTGTGTGATTATATGTCAGTATTACATTGTATATCCCTGTATGTTGCAGTCGTTCAGGTGCATAGCTAATAGTTTTGTGAAACTATCAAGCTCCCCGCTGAGACCACCGCCTGTGGAAGGGAATTCCACATCCTTACCGCTCTTACAGTAAAGAACCCTCTATGTAGTTTAAGGTTAAACCTCTTTTCTTCTAATTTTATTGAGTGGCCACGTGTCTTGTTAAACTCCCTTCCGCGAAAAAGTCTATATCCCTATTGTGGGATCACCAGTTTGGTATTTGTAAATTGAAATCATATTCCCACTCAAGCGTCTCTTCTCCAGAGAGAATAAGTTCAGTGGTTGCAACCTTTCCTCATAACTTATATCCTCCAGACCCTTTATTAGTTTTGTTGCCCTTCTCTGTACTCGCTCCATTTCCAGTATCTTTCCTAAAGACTGGTGCCCAGAACTGGACAGCATATTCTAGGTGCGGCCGGACCAGAGTCTTGTAGAATGGGAGAATTATCGTTTTATCTCTGGAGTTGATCCCCTTTTTAATGCATGCCAATATTCTGTTTGCTTTGTTAGCAGCAGCTTGGCATTGCATGCCATTGCTGAGCCTATCATCTACTAGGATCCCCAGGTCCTTTTCCATCCTAGATTCCCCCAGAGGTTCTCCCCCCAGTGTATAGATAGATTTCAAGCATGTGAATCACATAAAGTATTCAAAATATAAATATACTTTAACAAGGACATAAATGATTGCACTTTTTCTTACAAATAATTTCAATATTAGTCCTAGTTTCGGCAGCTCATGAATCACAGTTACAGAAACATTAATTTCCACAAGAAATAACTGAATGATGTATAGTGTATTGAATTGTGCAAACCAAATATAATCATATCTGCATGCCCCTGCCTATTTTTTTTACTCAGCAAACACACGGGGTCTGAGTGAATATTACATTAATTATGAAATGTTTCTTACCCACCCGCTAGTCCCCTCTGCTCCCAAATAGCTTTTTTGATATTAAATTAATGAAAGTTTACCACTGTGTGAGCCACTGTAACTGCTGACTGTGACAGCAAGTGTTCTGTTATTTTATGATGGTACCTCATTTGATTTTGTAATTATTTACTCAGTTTAATTTAATCTGTGGAATCCTCCAGTTACACTCTGAGGGTAGCAATCATTTTTAAATGTATTTCATTCAGATGTGACATGATTTTGAGACAGACACAACAGGAAATAAACTTAACATTTACTAGCAATGAGTTTTTGATAGCAAATTTGCTTTTATAATTGAGAGCGAGAGAGCATTAGGTGCAATGCAAAGTCCATGTACATTGTACTCATAAAAAGTTTTTTTCATTGTCGTTGAAAATGTGGAAAATTAGTAAATCCTGGAGTTGTGTCAGATTTCCACAATTTTATATTGTAAACAGGCTCTAGTGTACAAAGCACACAAATGCACTGATTTACTGAAGGGGTGATTTATTAAAAGAGCAGATGCTGTTTGCTTTGGAAAGTGTAGCAAATAGAATGAAGCTGTTTTCACTTCAATTTTCCAATCATGTGCAAGCAAAAAAAGGATCTTGACTTACCTGTAAATTCTATATCAGAGTATAGTACAGGACAAAGGCTGGATATTCATAGACCCTGGGTATAGGCTGCTACTTTCAGGTGATTGAACACTGACAAACCTTTTGGTTAACCACTATAACAATACCCCTGGACCCAAGGATGTCCCCAAGCAAAAATGAATTAGAAGGGTGGGCAAAAACAAGGCAAACAGAACCGTGCCAACTGGTCCCAACAAAAGAGAAAATGGCCTAACATAAAGTGCTGTTGAAAAAACTTTAAGGCCGAAAGCTGCATCTGCAAAGGCCTGGACATCCACCTGGGGGAAATTGGAGAGTATGTGAACGGAAGACTAGGCGGTGGCCTTAGAAAGCTAAGCAAATGATGCTTAATGGTGAAATGCCCAGGAAACTTGCACCAATCTTGTGGACTGAGCACGTAAGGATATTCAAGGTACCATATCCTTTAGAGCAGAGGTTTCCAAACTATGGCCCTCCAGTTGTTCAGGAACTACAGTTTCCATCATGCCTAGTCATGTCTGTGAATGTCAGAGTTTTACAATGCCTCATGGGACATGTAGTTTTGCAACAGCTGGATGGCCATAGTTTGGAGATACCTGCTTTAGAGTATAAGCTGTTAAATTTAGTTTTCTTATCTACCTGACAATAGTGGACCTGGAAGCAGAGTGTCCTTTTCGAGACCCTGTCAGCAGGGGAAAAAGAGAGTCTGTTTGTATAGAGGCTGTGACATTTATAGAGACTCTGACAGCTCTGACAATGATGGAGAACAATTTCCTTGGAATGTTAGGGAGCAAGGAATTACAATGTCTTCATTAAGATGGAAGGCTGATACCACCTTAGTTTTAGAGCATCCGTGAATTGAAAAAAATAAATAAAAATAATTATATAAATCATAGGATTTCTGGATTTAAAACTGACTGGTCTAATTCTTGGATAGGCCGAAAGGTTAATTTCAGGTCTCAAGTCATGACAGTTTCTCATACAGAGACATTCTGTTTTTCTTAAACTGCTGGCGGTCTGTAAATAAGCCTGCTTACATAACTGGGGATAGAAACAATGGTTTATGATATACTCACACATACTTGCCAACTGTCCTGGATTTCCCGGGACATTCCCGGGACTTGGACGCCATTCCCGAATTTCTGGTGTCCCAGGAAATGTCCCGAGAAATCCGGTTCTTCAATTCGCCGCCCCCGCCGCTAGAGGTCCGTGGCCGGCGGAGACAATGTCTCCACCGGCCGCCATTTTGATGAAGTTCAGAAGACAGCTGGGGGGGCTAGATGGAGCTCCTGCGTCGCCGCCCACCCTCTGCCCCGCTCCGCCTTACCCCGCCTCGCCCCGCCTACCCCCCGCCCCTTTCCATATCAGACTGGCAGCGGGGCGGGGGGGTAGGCGGGGTGAGGCGGAGCGGGGCGGAGGGTGGGCGGCGACGCAGGAGCTCCGTCTAGCCCCCCCCAGCCGTCTTCCTGTCTGATATGAAAAGGGGCGGGGGTTCTAGCCATGCTGCGGACAACACTACTAGGACACCTCTGAGGTAGGGGGGGACACACACCTGATGAGGGGGGGCTCCACTGGGGACACCTGATACAAGGGGTGCTCCACTGGGGACACCTGATGTGAGGGGGGGTCCACTGGGGACACCTGATGTGAGGGGGGCTCTGCCGGGGACACCTGATGCAAGGGGGGCTCCGCTGGGGACACCTAATGTGAGGGGGGGGGCTCTGCCGGGGGCACCTGATGCAAGGGGGGCTCCGCTGGGGACACCTAATGTGAGGGGGAGCTCTGCCGGGGACACCTGATGCAGGGGGGGCTCCGCTGGGGACACCTAATGTGAGGGGGAGCTCCACTGGGGACACCTGATGTGAGGGGGAGCTCCGCCGGGACACCTGATGTGAGGGGGAGCTCCGCCGGGACACCTGATGTGAGGGGGAGCTCTGCCGGGGACTCCTGATGTGAGGGGGGGCTCCGCTGGGGACTCCTGGTGTGAGGGGGGCTCCGCTGGGGACATCTGATGTAAGGGGGGCTCCGCTGGGGGCACCTGATGTGATGGGGAGCTCCGCCGGGGACACCTGATGTGAGGGGGGCTCCGCTGGGGACTCCTGGTGTGAGGGGGGCTCCGCTGGGGACATCTGATGTAAGGGGGGCTCCGCTGGGGGCACCTGATGCAAGGACGGACTCTGCTGGGACATCTGACGCAAGGACGGACGGCTGGTGGCAGGCGACGTGGCTAGTGACACGCTCAGGGATCCCACTGATTCTGCATTATGGTGAGTTGAATGATTTCATTTTATATTACAATGTAATAATAGAAATAATGCACTTCAATCATCCTGACACCATAACAACCATGGTGCCAGGATGATTGAAGTGCTAACACTAGGTGTTTGGAGTATCTTTACCTGCTGACCCACGCCCATATAAGCCACGCCCACTGTGTCACGTAAACCATGCCCATTTTTCGCCACGGCGCAATTCGCGTGCCGCACATGTATATTTTCCCTAAGCCACGCCTACAAATAAATGCCCCACCCCCTAATTATTGTACGGCTCCGCCTACAGCCACAAAAGTGTCCCACATTTTTTTTTTACAATGTTGGCAACTATGCTCACATGCCTGTGATAAAAAAACAAACTGACCGTTGCTTACAAGAATGTGGAGCATGAAGACACTATGGGGTTAATTTACTAAGAATAAGGAGAAGCAATAGATGTTAGATTTCTAATTGCATCTAATTGAAACAACTAAGATTTTGACGTGGAGAACGGAGAAGCACCAGCAAATAGGTGAATGCCTATTAGTAAATGTCAAGTCAGGATAGGCACTTTTCCATAATAGAAAATGCTAAATGTGGTCCCTAGTAAAAAGAAACAATTGCCAAGTCTGATTTTTTGTTTGGCTACTTTTGATAATAAAGATATTTATTTTCTCTCCTGTGTTGTAGTGTTTTTTTACATGTTCTGCAAACGAATGCATCTTTCAATTAATGTTACAGAGTAATGCATATTTTTTTTCTAATGTTAAATATATCTGCAAAAATTATAGTTATATCGTTAGTTAATGACAAACAATTTTTCATGTCTAATTTGAATTTTATTGGAATATCTACTTATAATTATGTCAGTATTATATATTCTAGTTAAAAGTATGGGCAGTACAGTGGCTTAGTGGTTAGCACATCTGCCTAGCAGCTCTAGGGTAAAAAAAAACACACAGGCGGCGTAAACGCCTAGTGCATTGCCCAAGGTTTATTATAGGAATTTCAACCATGACATCAGAGTCCTGCATGTTTTCCATATGTATGTGGTGCAAAAAGCTGTGGGTGGTGTAGGCGGGCAATAAGATGTCTCTCAGTGTTAAATTAAAACAAACTATAGCTTTAACCACATCTCTCTTACCTTAACATAAATTTCCCCTTCCCTATTTCATTTGCCCAGCCTGCCTTTTGTGTGTGCATTTTAGTTTGCATGTAGCTGCTGCAGTGTGGGACTCAAGAGCCAGTTCACACCACATGCAGTCCAGTGCCTTTTTTTTTAATCTGCATCAAAAATGCATGGAAAGTAGGTTATATGGTTTCCAGTGGCATAGTTCACACCACTGTGGTCAGTTCCGGTTTGGTCAAGTTCCAGAGAACTTGTCAAAAGTTATCATGCTGATAACAGAGGAATGGAGCAGCATAAAGACACGAGACTTAAGGCTTTAGAGAGATTTCGAGTTCTTTACTGTAAGAGCAGCAAGGATGTGGAATTCCTTTCCACAAACGGTGGTTTCAGCGGGGGGCATCGATAGTTTCAAAAAAACTATTAGATAAGCACCTGAATAACCGCAACATACAGGTATATACGATATAATAGTGACATATAATCACACACATAGGTTGGACTTGTGTCTTTTTTCAACCTCACCTAATATGTAATATGTAATACTACATGGAATTGTTCTGTACACTGAAAGTGTACTGACCACTCCCCAGAAACATAATTTCCTGCTAGTGTGATTGGCTCACCAATTTTCCCAGAAGTCTGCCTAAGATACAAGTCAGATTTTAGGCATCCCCTGCAACAAAAATTTAATTTTTGGTGAGATATTTCCAATAGGAACACATCTAAAGGGATGCAGACCCAGCAGCTTTCCTCATTAGTGCTCTTCAGCTGCCACAGCTGATTGATAATTATGAAACCACTCCCATTAGACCTACAAAGCACAGAGGCACTGACAAACACACAGGGATTTATTCAGAATAACAAAAGCTAGGAATCTGCAACAAAGGTTGTTATAATCCTTGAAGTGTACATAGATCACCCAGGGGGGAATATTCTCAACAAAAGTGAAGCTACGTTTTATGATAAAAAGCCTTCTGTGTGCAGCAGCCTCCCTCAGCCCCCTAATACTTACCTGAGTCCCATCTCTATCCAGTGATGTGCACGAGTGCCTCGGCCATCAGGGACTCTCCCTCCTGATTGGCTGGGACACAGCAGTGGCACCATTGGCTCCCGCTGCTGTCAATCAAAGTCAGTTGTTCAATTAGGAGAGAGAGGGAGCGGGGCTGAACCGCAGCACCGTGTTTGAATGGACACACGGAGCTGTGGCTCGGCTTGGGTGTTCCCATAGCAAGCTGCATGCTGTGGGGGCACTTGACAGGAGGGAGGGGCCAGGAGCACTGACAAGGGACCTGAAAAGAGGAGGATCCAGGCTGCTCTGTGCAAAACCATTTCACAGAGCAGGTAAGTATAACGTGTTTGTTATTTTTAAAAAAAGAAAAATTGACTTTAACTTTCACAGTTTACAGCAGGGAACACGATAAGACTAATATTACCCAGGCAACACACAATTCTCACTACTCCACCCCCACCAATTTATTGTTCGGTACAAGATTCTCAAAAACAAAACAGGGGATTAATAGAAAAAATGCAGCATACCAAACATAGCACTAACACCAACTACCCCTTAGTTCCCACACATATACATTTCTGATTATAGTAAGCAGGAAGCTGCATTTCTGTCTACATGATTAAGCAAAGTTAGGAGTTGTAAGGGTAGCACAATTGACATTTGTTAGTAAAAAGAACAAGACAAGGGTCAGCAGATGCTCAAAAACCATAAGCGCATGGTCAGACAGGAAAAATACACACAAAATTGAACACATGCCCAAAAAACATACTTTTGAGAAACAAATGCACAACAATTACAGCGAACACACAAAACAAACATCAAAACAGCCTTAGTGGGATATTGGACATTATGCACAATATCATCCCCCCCGCCCCTAAAAAAATAGATATATATATGAATTGCAAGGACTGACAGCAAATAATCCGGCCTCTTCTCAGGCAAATGCAACCCCCTCTCCTGTAGTCCTTTATATAACATAGGCTATATATTGTGAGCATGCCTACACATTAGGGATGGGCTTTATGGTCGGGTCGAACATGAGTTCGACTCGAACATTGGCTGTTCACCCGTTTGCCGAACAGCGACCAATTTGGGGTGTTCGTGGCAAATTCGAAAGCAGAACACCCTTTAAAAGTCTATGGGAGAAATCAAAAGTGCTAATTTTAAAGGCTTATGTGCATGGTATTGTCATAAAAAGTGTTTGGGGACCTGGGTCCTGCCCCAGGGGACATGTATCAATGCAAAAAAAAAGTTTTAAAAATGGCCGTTTTTTCGGGAGCAGTGATTTTAATAATGCTTAAAATGAAACAATAAAAGTGTAATATTCCTTTATTCAAAATATTTTATTAAGTTTCCAATAGATCAAAAACAAAAATACATAACCATCGCTTTAAATGCAGGCGTACATAGTAAAACAAATGAAACCCCTTGGGGTCTACATATATACCTTATGACCTTAGATATGGCACTAACAAAACATACCATAAAGAAAATTGCGTCCTTGCAAGAGAACCTACATATGAAAAAGTTAGATCGCATAGATCTGGAGAACCGTAGCTCAGGGTACGTTTGGTGAGGAGGAGGTAGGAGAGACCGTCTGCACCCCAACTGGGAACACACTGTGCCTGAGCGGAATTCTCCCACCTGCCCCAGACACTCCCTTAGTTGATGCTTCATGTCTCTGGATAACAAAACAGAGAGTAACGATCTACCATCTATGCTGCCCTTGGGAACTGGGTTCCCTGAGATCTCTGCAATGGTCTGAAATAAGGCTGGAGATCATTTACTTGACAGATCAACCTGCAAAGAAACAAGATGAAGGAAAAAAAAAAGGGGGAAAAAATAGAGAGGTAAGAGAGGGGAGATAGAAGAGGAGGAGGAGGAGGAGGAAGGAAGCCAAACCACGGGAGGAGGTCCTCCAAGCCCAGATACTGTTTGATTCGTCAGGGTTTAACCCCTGGGATCAAGGAGGTGCCCAAGAAATTAGCCCATGGTTCCCAGATAGCTTCAAATTTCTCTGTGGTGTTATTTAGGATACTGGCCACCTTCTCTTGGGCCATGATCCATGAAATCTTACGGATAGCCGCTTGGAAGGGTACCTTGGGTTGTTTCCATGCCTTGGCTATAGATAACTTAGCTCCCAGCAAAATAAAGTGAATCAATCTGCGTGACATTTTTGGAGTTTTGGGTAAATGGTCGTTCAGGAGCGCTATGGCGGGGGTTCTTGGGACCTGAACTCCGGTGACTTTTTTAATCATTTGGAAAATCTTATGCCAGAAAGACCTCAGTCGTGGACATTCCCAAAAGATATGGGTCAATGAGCCCCTAAGAAGACAACCCCTAAAGCACCTGGAGTCCGTGGAGGGGAACATTCTGGCCAGTCTCTCTGGTGGAAGGTACCATCTCGTGATGACCTTTACGCTGGATTCCACCAGTGAGATGTTCAGGATGTTCTTGTACGCCCTATTATAGGTGACTCTCCATTTCTCCAGGTCCCACTCCAGGGCTAAGTCAGACTCCCAAGCTACCATGTATGGAGACTTGGCTGTTTGATTAGAGAGTGACTGATAAATGATGGAGATTCCACCCCTCTGCTCCGTGGAACGACCGCACCATACCTCGTAGGGGGTGAAAGAATGGTTAGAAGGATTGTCTTTACCTCTATTTGTGAGGAAGTGTCTGATCTGCTGAAAGCGGAAGTTCTCAGAGTCAGGCATCTCCAACTGACTCACACAGAAGGCCCTGGTTAAAGGCCCCATTGATGTGAAGTAGTGTCCAATCCGGTACATCCCCTTGTTCAGCCACCAGCGGAATGCTTTAATGTCGGTTCCCGGGGGAAAGTCAGGATTATTGAATATATGGGCCAGTGGTTGTTTGCGGGAAGTTAAGTTTGGAAGGTTTCTTAGAGAATCCCATAACTGAAAGGATTGCGAGAGGATTGGGGATAGAATGGGGGGACGTTTTTTAGGGGGAACCCACAAAAGGAAATCAATAGTGAAAGAGGGGACTGCCTGTCTCTCAATCATTATCCAGTCCGGTCTCTCCGCTTTCGCATATACCGTCGAAATCTGAGCTAATCTGGCCGATTGAAAATACCAAAGTAGATGCGGAAGGCCTAAACCCCCTTGGGTTCTACTTAAGTATAAAGTGCTCTGTTGTAGTCTGTACCCTTTCCCTCCCCAAATGAATTTTACTATTTTCCGTTGGAGCGATTTCAAATGTTCCCTGTTGATGTTGATTGGGATGGCTCTAAATAGGTAGAGAATTCTGGGGAGTAGGGTCATCTTGACGGCATGAATCCTCCCCAACCAGGATAAACCCCCTCTGGCCCATTTGGATAAGTCCGACTCTAGTTTGCGGTAAGTGTGAGGGAAGTTGGATGCATAAAGGAGTTCAGTTTTCGCTGTGAGCCTTATCCCTAAATAGTCAATGTAAGAATCACTCCATTTGAAATCAAAGGAACTCTGCAGGGATGCCACTAAGGTAGGGTCCAGGGAGATATTCAAAGCTGAAGATTTGGCATAATTGACCTTAAGCCCAGAGACCCCCGAAAACTCTTTCAGGAGCCTGCAAAGGTTTGGGAGGGAGGTGGTTGGGGATGTGAGGAAAAGGAGCATATCGTCCGCAAACAGCCCGCATTTGTGGACCTGGTCACCGCAGGCGACTCCCTGAATGTTGGGGTCTGCTCTTATTGCTATTGCTATTGTTTCGATAGCTATGGCAAAAATTAGGGGGGAAAGTGGGCATCCCTGCCTAGTTCCTCTTGCAATGGTCAGAGTTTTAGAGTATTGACCTTGTAGGCGTATCACCGCTTTGGGAGAGGAGTATAGAGATTTTAGAATTCCCAAAAAGTTGGGTCCGAAGCCCCAAATTTCTAGTATGGAGAAGAGATAGGGCCATTCGATCGAGTCGAATGCTTTGTGGAGATCCAACGAGAGAAGCATACCTTTCTGTTTTGGTCCCCCTTCCCAGTTAGATTGAAGGATGGATACTATATCTATAGCTCTTCTAATTTGGTCAAGCCCTTGCCTACCGGGTATGAAACCAACTTGGTCCTTGTGTATATAGTGATTGATAAAGGAGGAGAGGCGATTGGCAAGAATTTTAGTGAGAAATTTGAGGTCATTGTTAATTAAAGAAATGGGTCTGTAGTTCTCAACTTCCTCATGGTTTTTGTTGGGTTTGGGGATCACTGAGATGAATGCTGTATTTAGTTGAGATTCCAGAGGGGATCCTGACTTTTTAGAATTAAAAAACTTTGCTAGATACGGGGCTAGGATAGCGCTGTATTCCTTATAGTAAGGGACTGAGAAGCCGTCTGGCCCTGGGGCTGAGCCGGACTTAAGGCTTTTTATAACTGCCCTGATTTCATCTTCCGTGATGGGGGAATCCATTAAGTCTCTACAGTCCCTGGATAGAGATGGAAGTTCAAGCTGGGATAAGAAATCATTTACTCGGGAGCCTTTCCCAGATAGAGGAGGGCTGTAGAGTGAAGAGTAAAAATCGTGGAAAGCGGACATGATACTATTTGGATTTGCTGTTGGGGGTTGACCAGCTATCCTCAATTTGGGGAAGGAATTGGAGCGAAATTTAGGTGAGAGTTTAGAAGCTAGCATAGAGCCGAATCTATCCCTGTGGCAATAAAATTTGGCTCCAGACCATCGAAGAGTCTTCTCTGCTTTAGCCGTTAAGGCGAGATTCAGCTCAAGTCTGGTGGCATCAAGTTTACCCAAAAGGGTCTTAGATGGGTGCTTTTTATGTTCTGCTTTTAGGTGAAGGAAGGACTGTTCAAGCTTCTGAATGTCGATCAAACGTTCCTTCTTAAATTTGGACGCTAGTTTAATTATGACTCCTCGAATGGTTGCCTTGTGGGCTGCCCACAGGGTTTCGGGGTTGATATTATCCACATCATTAAAGAGGAAAAATTCTTTAATAGCTTTAGCAATTTCCTTAACCAAGCTAGGGTCGGCTAACAGGGATTCGTTTAGTCGCCAGTAGAAACCTCCTCGCCCAGACAGGACATTTTGTAGAGTAAGGGAAACCAATGAATGATCGGACCAAGCTGTGTCGAGAATTGCTGCTTTGGTTGACAGAGGAATAAGAGCTGTCTGGGTGAGGATGTGGTCAATCCTAGCGTACGATTGGTGAGGAGCGGAAAAGTGTGTGAAGTCCTTTTTGTTGGGGTTCAGTTCCCTCCAAACATCCACTAGACCTTGTGTATGGACCATTTTGGCGATCCTCGTGCTAAGTTTTGTGGGGCGTGTGAGTTGGTTTTTGAGGGGCCTGGTTTTGTCTAGACCCTGATCAAATGCAACATTTGAGTCCCCCCCCATAATTACTTTGCCTTCCAAGAGGGGGTTCAAGGTTGAGAAGAGGTCCTGGAAAAACGCCGCTTGGCCCTTATTAGGGGCATAATATGAGACAAAAGAATATAGAACGCCTTCCAAGGTACCCTTTACCAAGATGAATCTGCCCTCTGGGTCCCTAAAGTCAGAGAGGAATGAGAATTTGCAGTTTTTAGAGAAAAGAATAGCAACCCCTTTCGTCTTATTGGGGGCGTTCGCTAGATAAAATGTCGGAAAGTGTGAGTGTAGGAACTTGGGGGTGTACCGAGACTGGAAGTGTGTCTCCTGTAAGAGCAACACATCAAACTTCAATGATTTATAATGATCAAAGGCTAATCTCCTTTTCCTTGGAGAATTAAGGCCCTGGACATTATGAGAACCAATCTTGAGGTCATTATCCTTCACGGTGAGGTCAGTCATAGGAGCAGAGGGAATGGAAGCTGGGAATCATGCAGTCACTTACCCTTGGAGGTCTTTTGACATTGTACGGCGGCCAGCTTGTGTTGAGCCGTCCTAGGCGCAATTCTGGTGCTTGGAGGGGTACCCCCCCGGGTTGGCTAGGAGAGAAAAAAGGGGTGAGTAGAGGAAGAAAGAAATTAAATACTTAAAAAACAATAATGGGAAAAACAAAGACATGGGTACTATAGAGATACCCTTGGGTTTATGCGGGTCCAAGTCCGCTCTAACCCCAATGAACTACTTCTGACTGCCCTGTAGGGCGTCAGAAGTTCCGATACCAGAGGACACCAGCGGTTCTCTGGAATCGAGTAGAGGCACAAGTGGTCCACCCCGGACCCTTGGTGTGTCAAAATTGAACTATAAACTAAACACACAACATTTGTAAAAAAAAAGAAAAAACACTTCAATAAAAGTCTAAATATCTGGGATCTCTATGCCTGTGGCATAAATCTTCACCGGAAGGAACAAAACAACAAGAACCTGAGGATCTGGCCCACTTCTAATCCCCTGGGTAACTCCCCCCCAACCGCTCCTGTGAGGGGGAAGGCCTGGGGGTCCACCCCCGACAAGAGAGACCCCATCTATCTAGTCTAACTGACCTACACCTGCAAAACGGGAAGGGTAAAGGGAACACAGGTATACCAAGTTTTCTGACTGAACTAAGAATTGGCCCAGCTAAACCTATGACCCCATTCTAGTCCAGTAATCTGCTCATTATGAGAGAGGTATCTTGGTTATCTTGTAGAATTGAATTTCTTGTAGATGACTACTTCTCCTAGGGCAGCTGTCATCCATTTTAGCTGATTTTGCATTCGGAGTGCTGAGGAAAAAGGAGGTGAGTGAGTGGTGTAGGCCTTCTGTATCCGGAGGAGACGATAGGCTTAGAAAACGGTGAAGACGGTGAAGATCACTGTGAGCATCTGAGAAATTGACGCAGTGGGGGATGTCATGTCTGTAAGGCGTGGGAAGGAATTGGAGCTCCTGCTCCATCATCTGGGAGAAAGAACAGTCCCGAAAATGTCTCTGGAGAGACTGGGGAGAAGCTATGAGGTGGGTAAGTCAGTCTTAGGGTGGTTTCCCCTCTTTGCTCTTCTTGGAAGGGCCCTTCGACCATAGTGGGGATACCGGGCTGCCTGGTGGTGGTCGTTTAGTAGAGCCCGAGGAAGCAGGCGTAAAGTCCATTGGAGTTTCATGGGATATCAGCCTGAGGCCTAGTAAAAGCCTCTCCCCTTCCTGTAGGGTAGCGAATGAGTGGGTTTTGCCCTGGATGGAGAACTTAACAGCGAAGGGGAAGGTCCAGCGGTATTTGATGTCCCGTTGAGAGAGGACCGTGAGAAGGGGTTTAAGTGTCCTGCGTCTTTGAATAGTTGTAGGAGCGAGGTCAGCGAAAATATGGATCTGGTGACCCTGGTGCTGCAGCGTAGCCTTCAGACGAGATTGGCGCATGACCTCTTCCTTAACCGCATAAAAGTGTGGCTTGACTATGATGTCCCTTGGGGAGCCATCTTGTCTGGGGGGTCCAAGAGACCTGTGTGCCCTGTCCAGTTCAAGACGTTGGGGGGGAATGTTGGGAATAAGGGCTGTTATGATGTCCTGGACCGTGGAGGGTATGTCCGAAAAGGTTTCCGGAAGGCCTCTTATTCGGAAGTTGTACCTCCTAGACCGGTTCTCGAGTTCGTCGATCCTGGAAAGGGCCATGTCTAATTGATCTTGAATGGTCCTGAGGTGAGCAGAGTTTTGGTTGGTTCTAGCGGTTGTGGATTCCACTTTGTCCTCAATGGCTTCAATTCTGGCGCCTAAATTGGACAGGTCCGCTTTAATAGTATTGGTGATTTGATTAGCTGTGTTTGCCAGACCTTTCTCCAGAAGAGATGAGAATTTAACAAACATGGCTTCCTGTATTGCTGTGAGGTCTGATACTGATAGTCCAGATTGGAACATAGTAGGAGCCAGTGTTGGGGCCTGTGCAGGGGGGGCCTGTGAGAGCATCTCTTGTTGGGAGAGGGACAGCGTCTCTGAGGGGGACTTTGCTGAGGCCTGGTTCTTTGTGTGGTCGTGCGGAGGGATATGTGGAGTTTGAGAGGGTCCCTGTGCTGCTTGAGCGTAAGTCAGGGTCGGGGGGGTCAATACTGGCCTGCACTCTGATGTCCTGGAGTGGATGCCTCCTGGATGCAGCAGTCCGTCCGTGCTGGCGGCCATCTTGGGATGCAGGTCCGCTCCCGCCGAGGCAAATTGGGGGCCAAGATCTCGTTTTGCCTGGGGCCCAGACATACCCCCTTGATCCCCGGCAGATCCCCTTCCTGGGGAGGGTGTTGTGTATCCCGTTAGCGGGCTGTGGCGGCTATTGTGCGGCTCGGCGGTCCGGGGTGGAGCGGAGCTCTCGGCTCAGGCGGCCATGTCGGAGCTCTCGCGCATGCGCACTATGTAATATTCCTTTAAATTTCGTACCTGAGGGGTGTCTATAGTATGCCTGTAAAGGGGTGCATGTTTCCCATGTTTAGAAAAGTCTGACAGCAAAATGGCATTTCTAAAGGAAAAAAAGTAATGTAAAACTACTATCGCTAGCGCCGGCTATAATGAATTGTCGGTCCGGCAATACACATAAGTTCATTGATAAAACCGGCATGGAATTTCCCCACAGGGAAACCCCGAACCAAAATTAAAAAAAAAAATGCATGGGGGTCCTCCTAAATTCCATACCAGGCCCTTCAGGTCTGGTATGGATATTAAGGAAAACCCCGTGCCAAAATTAAAAAAAAAAAACGGCATGGGGTCCCCCTCAAAGCATAACCAAAAGAGAAAAACTCTCTCCTGCGCTCAAGTGTCTAGATACTCAGTGTGCGATAAGGCCAGAAAGCTTCAGTGATATCTGCCGTCTTGCAGCCCTCTTCAGAATGTTCGGCATTCAAAAACTACAAAAAGAAACAAAAAGAAGAGAGGGCGCACCGACCTAGCGCATTACCACTGATAGCGTTTATTAAAAAATAAAATAGCAAGTATATACTCACAAACGAGCATGAAATACAGGCATGGACATAGACTGCAGGTAAGCAGTAACGGACATCAGAATGAAAACGGGACCGGACATCGGGTGGATACGGCAATGGTTAACGTGTTTCAGGGGTGAGCCCCTTTCCTCAGAGCCTAAGCGGGTGGTGACTGCTCAAAAGTAGGAGCTCCTCTATATATGTGTGTATGCATATGACCAAGCCTCCCAGTAATCACCAGCACCAGCCCACCATGGCCACTCCCCCTTGTACTGAAAGCACAAACCTCCCAGCTGAAAGGACCCTCTCTGATGTCACCATATCCTCATAGTAACACCATGGTTATAGTAATCTCACATTCATGAAAGGAATGTACATATTAGTCAATCATTATTATTGATGCAATCAATGTACCCAATCATAGTGCACAAAAATGGACCTCACCTGCAGGCTGTTGGAGACTATCTAGAGGCAATGATCCGGCCACACCACAAGTATAAATGTAAATGTAGATGTAAACAGGCGGGGGTGGCCAGGCAACAATACCATCTGTGCCACCTCTGCACTAACAGCATAATAGGAGATGTAATGTGGACCGTACATACCGGAGGAAGCATCAGGGAACCTTCAGAGGACTTCAAACGCTGGTGGAACGCATGCCGCCTTGAGGACCCTGAAGTGCGGGTACGATTGCGCTCCAGCGGCGAGTTCCGGCTACCTGCATCACCTCCGCCCGTGCATGCACAGTGGACACAGGCCGGAAGAGCGGGTGGATGTGCGTTCCACCCCGCTACCTCCGACCACTTCGACCCCCTACGCTCGCTATGGGCGAGAATGTATGGGTGCGCACGCATCCTCTCTGTGCAGGCACGTAGAAATAGAAGGATAAGGGAAGCTGGTCATCACCTAGACTAACTCAGTCCGATGGTGTATAATACAAATATACTGGTATTGGAACTGCATAATCAGAGGGAGGAGAGGGGAAGGGGAGAAGGGAGAAGGGAGGAGGGATGGGAGGGCCAGAGGGGGGAGACTGATGCTGATGCCGGGAATAACCCAAGAGACATAGGCAACGCGACCACAATACACAGAGGAAGTCAACCCAATGGACAGTCGTTAAAGAGTCCCCTAATAAAAATGTGCAATTAAATAAAATTATATTATTATATTATTAAAATGGTCATTGTGGTCAATGTGAAAATGAAAATAACAAATATGGAATATATCCGCAAAAGTATATATGAAAAAACCTACATAAAAATTATATATTGATTTGCTGGGGTCCCCCTCTCTGCTAAGACTAGTTAGACGTTCATCATATTCAGTATAGGGTTTCCTTTGTATGATTGATTATGTGGTTTTTATGGGGGGTTTTTTATATATACCTTATGTGTATTTGCAACAGTATATGTGTCCTTTATATTGGGTATAGTTCATATCACTTGTGACCTACCAGAAATCAGCGGGGACATGACATTAGAGAGTCCTAGGTTAAGAATCCATCACCCACTTTTGGTGCTCCATTTTTCGCTATAGCCCCAGTTATATATGATACACGTCGAGAATGGGTCGACAGGAGCGCACCTATCTGTGCACATATGTTGTGCCCATCTCCCTATTGACAAAGTTCCATGATTTTATCACCAACAGCAATCATTGTGTCCTGGTTGTACTGTGAATTTCATAATTTTGTTTTTATTTTTAATCTTATTTATTTTTTATCCCTATGTTGGATTAAGTAAGATTAGATTCCTCCCCTCATGTACACCAGCACCAATTCTTTGAGAGGGCATGTGTGTGTACATACACATACATGGAGAGTTTTTAGATGAGGTCTGTATTAGGATTCATTATGTGATGCAATGCATTGTATAGATGCAGATGCGGTTATTTTAGTATATCTATTTTTACAACATATAATTTTTATGTAGGTTTTTCATATATACTTTTGCGGATATATTCCATATTTGTTATTTTCATTTTCACATTGACCACAATGACCATTTTAATAATATAATAATATAATTTTATTTAATTGCACATTTTTATTAGGGGACTCTTTAACGACTGTCCATTGGGTTGACTTCCTCTGTGTATTGTGGTTGCGTTGCCCATGTCTCTTGGGTTATTCCCGGCATCAGCATCAGCCTCCCCCCTCTGGCCCTCCCATCCCTCCTCCCTACTCCCCTTCCCCTCCCCTCCCTCTGATTGTGCAGTTTCAATACCAGTGAATTTGTATTATACACCATCGGACTGAGTTAGTCTAGGTGATGACCAGCCTCCCTTATCCTTCTATTTCTACGTGCCTGCACAGAGAGGATGCGTGCGCACCCATACATTCTCGCTCATAGCGAGCGTATGGGTCGAAGTGGTCAGAGGTAGCGGGGTGGAACGCACATCCACCCGCACTTCCGGCCTGTGTCCACTGCGCATGCGTGGGCGGAGGTGACGCAGGTAGCCGGAACTCGCCGGTGGAGCGCAATTGTACCCGCACTTCTGGGTCCTCAAGGCGGCGTGCGTTCCACCGGCGTTTGAAGTCCTCTGAAGGTTCCCTGATGCTTCCTCCGGTATGTACGGTCCACATTACATCTCCTATTATGCTGTTATTGCAGAGGTGGCACAGATGGTATTGTTGCCTGGCCACCCCCCCTTTTTACATCTACATTTACATTTATACTTGTGGTGTGGCCGGATCATTGCCCCTAGATAGTCTCCAACAGCCTGCAGGTGAGGTCCATTCTTGTGCACTATGATTGGGTACATTGATTGCATCAATAATAATGATTGACTAATATGTACATTCCTTTCATGGATGTGAGATTACTATAACCATGGTGATACTATGAGGATATGGTGACATCAGAGAGGGTCCTTTCAGCTGGGAGGGTTGTGCTTTCAGTACAAGGGGGAGTGGCCATGGTGGGCTGGTGCTGGTGATCACTGGGAGGCTTGGTCATATGCATACACACATATATAGAGGAGCTCCTACTTGTGAGCAGTCACCACCCGCTTAGGCTCTGAGGAAAGGGGCTCACCCCCGAAATGCGTTAGCCATTTCCGTATCCACCCGATGTCTGGTCCATTTTCATTCTGATGTCTGTTACTGCTTACCTGCAGTCTATGTCCATGCCTGTATTTCATGCTTGTTTGTGAGTATATACTTGCTATTTTATTTTTTAATAAACACTATCAGTGGTAATGCGCTAGGTCGGTGCGCCCTCTCTTCTTTTTGGTCCCCCTCAAAGTCCATACCAGACCCCTCAAAATCTATACCAGACCCTTTAGGTCTGGTATGGATTTTAAGGAGAACCCCGTGCCAAAATTTAAAAAAAAGCGTGGAGTCCCCCCAAAAATCCATACCAGACCCTTATCTGAGCACGCAACCTGGCAAGCCAGAGGAAAAGAGGGGGGGATGAGAGAGCGCCCCCCCTGAACCGTACCAGGCCACATGCCCTCAACATTGGGAGGGTGCTTTAGGTTAGCCCCTCAAAGCACCTTGTCCCCATGTTGATGGAGAGAAGGGCCTCATCCCCACAACCCTTGCCCAGTGGTTGTGGGGGTCTGCGGGCGGGGGGCTTATCAGAATCTGGAAGCCCCCTTTAACAAGGGGACCCCCAGATCCCGGCGCCCCCCGGTGTGAATTGGTAATGGGGTACAAATGTACCCCTACCATTTCACAAAAAAAGTGTCAAAAAACACAAGAGACGGTAACCGGGTGACCCCGCCCCCTTCTAACAACACGGGGAAAGCCACAGGGAAGTCCCTGTGAAGTCCCCACAACCACCGGGCAAGGGTTGTGGGGATGAGGCCCTTCTCCACATCAACATGGGGACAAGGTGCTTTGGGGGGCTAACCCAAAGCACCCTCCCAATGTTGAGGGCATATGGCCTGGTACAGTTCAGTAGGGGGGGCCGCTCTCTCACCCCCCTCTTTTCCTGTGGCCTGCCAGGTTGCGTGCTCTGATAAGGGTCTGGTATGGATTTTTGGGGGGACCCCATGCCATTTTTTTTTTTGGCACGGGGTTTTCCTTAATATCCATACCAGACCTGAAGGGCCTGGTATGGAATTTAGGGGGACCACCACGCATTTTTTTTATCAATTTTGGTTCGGGGTTCCCCTGTGGGGAAATTCCATGCCATTTTTATCAATAAAGTTTTATGTGTATTGCCGAACCAACAATTCATTATAGCCAGCGCTAGCGATAGTAGTTTTACATGACTTTTTTACCTTTAGAAATGTCATTTTGCTGTCAGACTGTTCTAAACACGGGAAACATGCGCCCCTTTACAGGCATACTATAGACACCCCGCAGGTACGAAATTTAAAGGAATATTACACTTTTATTGTTTCACTTTAAACATTATTAAAATCACTGCTTCCGAAAAACGTCCATTTTTAAAACTTCTTTTTGCATTGATACATATCCCCTGGGGCAGGACCCAGGTCCCCAAACAATTTTTATGACAATAACTTATTAAAGGCATATAAGCCTTTAAAATGAGCACTTTTGATTATTCATGTTCAAGTCCCATAGACTTTAACGGTTTTCTCGTGTTCGAACAAATTTTTTGCATGTTCTGGATGCGAACCAAACCAGGGGGTGTTCGGCTAATCCCCACTACATATGTCCAATAAAGGACACGCCCACCAGCGTCATTCAATCTGTGTCTGCATCTGATTGCAGGCACAAAATCTCTCTCCCACTGTGTTAGCCCTTGGCTACGTGCATCTATTCACACACTACAGACCATCTAAGTCCATTAGCATGTACAGAAAGAAAGCAACAATTATATAAGCATATGTGAGGGGAATTTTAAAGTCCCTGGGCATGCTCAGTGCTAAAAAAAACAAAACAACCAGTGACTCATCCCCGCTGTCAGCAGTGATTCCCCAATGACAGCATAATAAAAACAACATAGCCAACATGTCACAAAAGAGCATGGGCCCTCTTTCAGTTCATCATGGACTTGAGGGGGGAACCCTAGCCCAAAAAATAAAAAATAAATGTGTGTCCTACCCCCAAAATCACTAACACACCCTTGTCTGAGCATACAGTCCTACAGGCCAGGAAAGGGGGGTGGAAGAGCGAGCCCCCCCACACACACACACAGTTATACACTTTTTATTTGTAAGGTCAGCTCTTTTGTTTCCATTATGTGAAATCTAAAATGTACCAGATTGCAAGAAACACGTATAAAAAACATGCATTATTATTAGATCAGGTACTTTTATAGCGCCATCAAGTTACACAGCTCTTTACATATGTATTGTACATTTACACCAGGTTCCGCCTTCAAGTTGCTTACAATCTAAAGTCCCTAACTCACATTCATACACATACTAGGACTGCATACTACAATTTTAACAGGAGCCAAATCAACTATTAGCATGTCTTTGGAGTGTGGGAGAAAACCCAAGCAGGCACAGGGAGAACATGCAAACTTCAAAGCAGGTGGTGTCATGGTTGGGATTCAAACCCAAAACCGCAGTGTTGCTAGGCAGAAGGGCTAACTGCTGAGCCACTGTGCTGCCACATGCATGCTGTGTAGGAGGCTTGAAACTGGGTGAGGAACAGACAAACTCTGCTATTAAGGTGAGATTGTGGAAGACATGTCACAGGTCATACACCATGGCAATGCTGAGCACAGCAACAAGACAGTTATCGACAAGACAAGGTAGTTATACTGCATCAGCAACGTCTCTACCAGGCAAAGATTTCATGAAGCAGACTGGGGTTTCAAGATGTGTTCAAGGAACTGGGGTTCAGAAAATGGCAGAGGGAGCTCTGGACTGATTAAAATGTGAGCAGGTGCTCTGGACTGATGAGGTAAAATTGGCTGTAGCACAAGGCAGTTTGTTTGCCGATCTTCAGTGTAAAGAAGAACAAGAAACACTGAAAGTGATGATTTGACCCCCACAGATCCCTGATCTCAAAATCATTAAGTCTGAGACAGAAGAATGAGGAAGCAGAGAGAAACCACACTCAATGCTCTTTCTTAAAATGAAAAACTTTATGCAAGGACAAAATAGTTCTTCATTTGCTTAGGCTTGGGTGGGATAGGTAAGCTATAGCTTCTTCAACAATTACTTTTTACTGTACTTTCCAGGCTTATTTTAAAAAAAAGTTAACTACAACTATTTCCTACACTAAGTCATTTTGAATATTCTCAAAGATCAAAAATGACCAGTGTAGCTAAGTCCAAATACTGGGAATTTTTTAGTTCATGCTTGGCAGTCTGTAGCACCAATTAGGGTTCATTTAAAAACTAGAGGTTGTTCACTTAGCAAAGCAAGTGTTAACTTTATAATGTGATTGTAAAGTCATTTTTTTATTTAAATTAAAAAAGATGTCACACCTACCTGCTTTGTGAAATGGTATTGCACAGAACAGTTGCTTAACTCATCTTGTGGAATCTCCCGTTGGCGCTCTTCACCCCTTCTTCTTATGAGTGTCTCCTCAGCAAGCTGTGTGCTGAAAATATAAACAATTCATATAAACCTGTCTCCTGCCTGCAACAAATGAAACTCTCTGTGTTAAGGAGAAAAGGTTACTAATAATCTTCGCCATCTTTTGCAAAAGGTTGCTGACAATCTTCTGACGCTGGCACCTCTGGTGCACTCTGTGGTTTCATCTGCTGGCCCTTACATTCCAAAAGAAGAAACCAGAACACATAATAGGAGACCAGGCATTTAACACATCCAAAGTGTATTTCACCAACCTTTTATCTTCAACCCAGTGGGATTTGGTGATTAGGGCAGCAGGACAGATTTTTATGTGATTGTTTTGCAGGGATTGCTACTTTCCATCTTTTAAAAATATACACAGATTGACTTTAATAAATAGTTGTGCTCACACCAAATCATGTGCAAGGGAAATTTTAGGAAGAAAAATCTTCTTATTAACTACATTTTTCGCTAACCGAAATATAGATGTGCTGTGCAGAGTGAATAGGCGTATTTCTTTAGTAAATCAACTCCATTCTGTTTTCTAAGAGTAATGTTTTGCTTGCAGGAAGCTTAGACATACTTCAGGCATTTCGTAGTTAAAAGCAGACATTCCATGGTAATTATTTTTTCTTTATCCTTTCCACAATAGCTTTGTTTTTTTTAAGAATAGGCAGTTTGACTTTGGGGGAGGAGGGTTTGGGGAGATGAACAGACCTACCATTTTCATGGAAGGTCCACTTTAAAAAGTTTTAGAGCAGTGAGGTTGTAAGGGAAAATAAATTAAACTAAAAATAAAATATATGAAATTATGAAAACAGAGGAAGCAGAACAATGCCTGCTGTAAATGTTATGTTGAATGCTAATAAGAGGTTACAGTCCACTCGTGGGCACCCCCATCTCCTACATGATAGCACCCTGTGTATGACAGGGGATTCATAACTAATGCCAGCTATAGATACATTGTTATAAATAAAAGCATTGACGCTGCCTCTGGTGTGTAGTGGGCATTCGTAAAATGATTCATGAAGTACTGCTATTTTAAATAATCACCACTGAAATTAGATGGTTAGAGGCAGGAACCCATGTTTCTTCTATAATCATCTTCACATACTGCTGAGTGACTCCGTAATAAATTAATCCAATAATGCCCCAGCGTGAAGCATGCTGGATGCTTTAATGAGGGAACATTGCTTAGCATGCATTACAAAGAACAAAGCAAAACTGTGACTGGACAGTGTACTATTCTGTGTAACCGTATTGCATTTTCAAGTTGTAAAGCAGTGCATACATAAATACACAAATCTAACTATTTTTAATAGGATATTACAAAAATTAACAATGATGTGCACATTGTGGTAACCAATATCAATCATCAGATATCACCTTTCATCCAGTGGCATCACTAGGGTTGGTGAAACCCAGTGTGCTTAAATATGGTGTCACCCCCCCCCACCCCTCCACCAACTATAATTCCCCCTCAGTACAAGCCCCCCTCCCTCAGTACAGACCCCACTCTCCACTAAGTATGAACCCCCTCCTTCAGTACAGACCCCCCTCCCTCAGTACATACCCCCTCTACACTAAGTACAGAACCCCCTCCTTCAGTACAGACCCCACTCTCCAGTAAGTATAGACCCCCCCTCAGTACAGACCCCCTTCACCAAGCACAGTCTACCCTCATTACAGACCCCCCTTCCTCAATACAGACTCCCCTCTCCACCAAGTATAGACCCCTCTTCCTCAGTGGAGACCCCTCTACACTAAGTATAGACCCCCTCCATCAATATAGACCCACCCTCCACCAATTATAGTCCTCCCTCAATACAGACCCCCCTCCCTGAGTACAAACCCTCCTCCACTAAGTACAGACCCCCCTCCATCAGGACAGACCCCCGTCTGCCAAATATAGTCCCCCCTCAGTACAGACCCCCTTCACCAATTATAGTCTTCCCTCAGTACAGACCCCCCTCCCTCAGTACAGACCCCCTACACAAAGTATAGACCGCTCTCCATCAGTATAGACCCCCCCACTAATTATAGATCCCTTCCCTCAGTATAGAGCCCTCTCCCTCAGTACAGACCCCTTCTCTCAGTATAGAGCTCCCTCCCTCAGTACAGACCCCCTCCATCAGTACAGACACCCTCCTCAGTACAGACACCCTCCTCAGTACAGACCCCCCTCCATCAGTATAGGCTTTCCTCCTCCATCAGTATAGACCCCCCTTACTCAATACAGACCCACCTAAATCAGTATAGACTTCCCCAATCAGTATAGACCCCCCTCACTCAGTACAGACCCCCCTCCATCAGTATAGACCCCTGGTACAGACCCCTCCATCAGTATAGGCCTCCAACAGACACCAATGCTTAATGAGTGATCATGTCATTTGCCACTCTCCCTGCCCCCGCTTATGCACATGGGTGTGGGCAGAATTCAGTGTGCAGCCACACCACCCGGATTTGGTTGCTCAGACTGTCACTCTCTGGGCAGCGGGCATCTGTATTAATGTAGCACCCTCCTGTTAGGTAGGTGCTAGAAGTTAGATTTTTCTATAGAGCAGGGAAATTTAAGCAGGCCTAGCTGGTGGCTAGACCTGTTTGTTTTCATTCTGGGCTGGGAGTGGCTCAGGGCAGGGCTGGATGACTTACAGGTAGCATCACTGTCAACTCTCTCTTCTTTCTAGAAGGAGCTAGAAAGAGAGGAGGACCATGTGGTTCTAGCTGGTCTGGGAATCTGCAGCAAGTGAAGTGCTGGAGGAGTAAAGGTCTGCAGCCTAACCATGTGGTTCTAGCTGGTCTGGGTCTCTGCAGGAAGTGAAGTTTTGAAGGAGTAAAGGTCTGCAGCCTAACCATGTGGTTCTAGCTGGTCTGGGAATCTGCAGCAAGTGAAGTGCTGGAGGAGTAAAGGTCTGCAGCCTAACCATGTGGTTTTAGCTGGTCTGGGACTCTGCAGGAAGTAACATTTTGAAGGAGTAAAGGTCTGCAGCCTAACCATGTGGTTCTAGCTGGTCTGGGAATCTGCAGCAAGTGAAGTTCTGGAGGAGTAAAGGTCTGCAGCAAGTGAAATGCTGGAGGAGTAACGGTCTGCAGCAAGTGAAGTGCTGGTCATTGTGGCGAGCCGCTCAACCGGCTTGCATCTGGCCAGCAGGAGCCACAATGCTACCATGTTGTCCTGCATTCAGGACTTTGTAAAATGCAGGACATCCTGGAAGGCCGGAACAGGCCTGGAGTCATCCCTGAAAGGCGGAGTAAAGCTTAAGCCTGGTGACTCCCCCACAAACTATAGAGACATGAGGGAGAAGGAGTCTGCAATGGCCTGCGGCCTGGTCAGGGACCCGGTAACTGTAAGTACTGCCCAGTAGGAACCAGACAAAGTCCCTGAAATACCACCCGTCTCTGTGTCAGTAGCCATCCCTCTCTGGAAGTGGCCAGTGTTGGAGGGTGCGCTCTCATGTGAGCCATGAGAGGAAGGCAAGGGCAAGGCAATAGATTGGGGTTCTCCCAGACTGTTAGTGGAGTTCAGATCCCTGTAAAGGTTAGCAGAATTATCCTCTCCTGATAGCTACTCGGAGGAGGAATGGGAGACAGGAGGTTCCCAGGCCCTGGAAATTATGTCAAAAGAAGGAGAAGAGCCAGAGTCTGCTGGGAGGCCCAAATACATTACAGGGACCCCCATCAGCAGCAGACAACTTTTTGTTCGAAGACCCTCCACCACCCAGACCAAAGCGCCCACCTATAGTCAGTGGGTGAAAAGGTCCCCTGATGCCTGCATCCTGCCCAGGAAAGATAAACCCAGAGAGCTGCCCAGGTTTAACAGGTTCCATTGGGAGGTTCAGAGAGTTGCTCTGGAGTGGGGTTTGGACTTTCCCTATGTCCTGTCAGAAACCATGAAATCAGACCGAGACAGAAGTACAGTTAAATCACACTTGTTTAATAATAAAAGTAAATAGAACAAACGTAGTCAAAACATAGTCAGAGTTCAGGAACTGGAACGAATAGTCAAACAAGCCAAACATCAGGGAGCCAGAGATGAGCGTAGTAAAACAGCAAGCAGGATCTGGAGTCAGAAGGGATGTCAGCCAAGCAAGTCTTTTAACAGGAATGCAGGAGAGCTTCTCTGTAATGTTGACTAAGGTGAAGGCAGAGATCCTCTGGGCTGGACGGCTTAAGTAGGCAGGACTGACAAGCAGGATATCATCAACAGCTGAGTACCTGTGGAGAGATAGGAGCTGGCAATTAGCTGACAGCTGAGCGGCCAGCTCAGAGAAGGAAGGGCTGAGCCCAGACCTGGACCTCATCGAGAACTCACGGTGGGAAAGCGGGAAGATGACTTGGTTTGGGAGTACCTACATGTCCCTAAGCCGCTGCGGGTACCAGAGTGTGAGGAGACCTGGGCCCGCTTTGAGGACATTCAGAAGGAATGGCAGCTGGGGAGATCTATCTACAAGGACAGAGTGATGGTTGCTAAGGTGGGACGGCCTACGAAGAGTCACTCTGTTTCCATCAGAGAGGAAGGGGGCGGCAGGAAGAGGTTGCCTGACTCACACTTTTATGCTTGAAGGGGACTGTTTGAGGTACAGCCATTATAAAAATGCTCGCATGGACTCCTGTGGATTTGCAGTGAAAATGTGTTCTTCTTCCCTGACTTTGCAGGATCAGGCCGGCTTGCCACCCAGTGGATGGACCCTTTCCTGTTGCAAAGACACTAGGGTGAGGTCTGTTTCCTAAACCAATTCTTTAAGGAGCCCTTTTTGCTCAGGGAGGAGCCCCTCGCATCAGGAACTCCAAAAAAGGAACTTTTGCTTGCTGAACAATGTGTTTCTTCCCCAATGTTCTGTCAGGAGGCCTATAACCCCCTTCTGACAGAACCACAGGTGAAAGATTTAATTTGAAGTGAACCATGTGTTTGTTTGTGATATTATTTCTTATGACAGAAATTTTGTAAGGTGTACAGGTAGTTGATAGGATAGAATGTTGTTTATCTGTTTTGCAGGACCCTTCAGGATGGGACGGCTATCTATCCATCTCCGGCTGGAGCTGCGAATCCTGCGGACAGAGGGTTTCCCTTGAGGCGGAGATGCGCTGGACCTATGTATGTGCATAATTGTATGTAGCAGTAGGGCTTATAGTTAGGAATGTCATGTATATGCTGTAAATACTGAACAAAATAATATTTTATATTTTTGATACGTATTTATTTGTATACATGTCCCTCATCCAAGTTTGATCCCCTTTTCCCTTTCCCTTTTTTTTTTTTGGGATGCCCTTACTCCTGGGCCCAGGAGCTATTTTTTCTAAATTCCCCAGCCAAGGGACTGGCTGGATTTTGGTGGGGGTGAGTGTAGCACCTTTTAGTTAGGTAGGTGCTAGAGATTAGATTTTTCTATAGATTAGGGAAATTAAGGCAGGCCTAGCTGGTGGCTAGCTATGCCTGTTTGTTTTCATTCTGGGAGAGTGGCTCAGGGCAGGGCAGGGTGACTCACAGGCAGGGGAGTTGCTAGGTCTGCAAAAGATCTGGGGCTAGAGCCCATAGCAGCTCCTTTTTGCATGCCCGCGGGGGGGGTAACAGTGGTAAGCAATTTTTCACGGGTGATGCCTGATGTTGGCGCTTCAATCATTATGGCATAATGGTTGATATGGTGTCAGGGTGACAGTGCATTATTTCTATTGTTACATTCTAATATATAATGAAGTGGTTCAACTCACCATACTGCAGAATCAGTGGGAGCCCTGGGCGTGTCACTTGCCACATCTCTTGCCACCAGATGTAGCATGTCACTTGCCACCGTCACCTGCCACTAGATGTGGATTGTCATTTGCCATGTCGCCTGCCACCAGTGATGATTTGTCACTTGCCACTTTCACCTGGCAGCATATGTGGATTGTCACTTTCTACGTCTCCTACCACCATTTGGAGATTGTCACTAGCCACATCTCTTGCCACCATTTGCAGATTGTCACTTGCCACGTCACCGGCCACTAGATGTGGGTTGTCACTTGCCAACTGATGTGGATTGTCACTTGCCATGCCAGCCAGTGCCACCAAATGTGCATTGATGCTGCATTGGTGGCAGGCTGACAGCACTGGTCCATTTAGTGAGAGCAGGAGAGCGGTGATGTGGGGCGGGCAGTAAGAGATGATGTCACCTCGCTGCTTCCCACCGCACCTCCGACATTGAAACAAGGGGGTCTGGCTGCAAAGTGGAGCTCCATGATGACCGTGCTGTGAGGGCAGAAGAGCGCCGATTTGTGGCGGACAGTGAGAGATTATGTCATCTCTCTGCTGCTTGCCGCACCTCACTATCAATTTGAAGAGGCCCGGCTATGAAGAGCTCACTTCTTTCCTCTCCTCCGCCTCTCTCATGCAGCCAGCCCGCCTGCCGCAGCAGCCGCAACCCACTGGTTAGGCAGGGACCCTGCGGCAAGAGACTCGGGGCTATGGGCCCCAGATTCAGGGCTATAGCCCCAATAGCCACCCCCTAGCAACGCCCCTGCTCACAGGTATCATCACTGTCACCTCCCTGTCCTTTCTAGAAGGTGCTAGAAACAGAGGAGGAGAGGAGAGGTGGAACTACCTGGGGGTATTCTAAGTAGCCTTGACCAGTCCCCAACTTGGATTGGCAGGGGGCAGGCCTCCTTAAATATCCAGGGTCAGCCCAGCTGGTGAAGTGCTGGAGGAGTAAAGTTCTGCAGGGTGAACCACAATATTCAGCAACCCCTATGGGGGGCATGGCTACATTAATAAAAAAGACAAAAGTAGCTGCACTATAAAACTTGGATGATAAATGTAAATAGAACAATTCAATCACCTCTAAATAAAATGATTACGTACCCATTATAACGTGACAAGCAGTGAAATAAATTAAAAAATACATCAAAGAATTGAAAACATGGATAAATGAGTATATTCAGTCCATTCCAAAGATATAAAGGAAAAAAGTTCACTAGCAGAACAATTCTTCAAGGGTAGGTAAGACAAGCATCCATGCGGTGTGAATCATGCGACCATAACACCCAGAAGAGCAGATGACAGAAGGGTTCCTCCACCAATAAAAATGCTGCCCCTTACCAGCTCCTAAGATCTCTTGTTACAGGAGATCATGCAGGCGTGTGGCTTTCTACCCCAGCCTCGGGTCTTTGATAAGGATGGATCCTAATGTTTCTCCCCACCATGAATCTTCTAGGCAGTGGATGGGCACTCATCCCCCAAGAAAGGATACATAAAAAAGGCTTCCATAGCGAAATACGTTTTCACACAATTTATTGGATAAAAAGAAGAAATGCACTTACAATTACGTTGTAAAACAAAGGCTCGTTTAAAAACATAGGCCGGCCGGCTTCAGTATGCTGCCCGTCGCTTCCGGAATCAGCGTGGTATGTGGTGAAGTCAGCACGCCGCTCCTCCCTACGCCGTTTCGTCTTCCAGGGGCACGCCAGTTGTGATGAAACAGCGTAGGGAGGAGCAGCGTGCTGACGTCACCACATACCACGCTGATCCCGGAAGCGACGGGCAGCATACTGAAGCCGGCCGGCCTATGATTTTAAACGAGCCTTTGTTTTACAACGTAATTGTAAGTGCATTTCTTCTTTTTATCCAATAAATTGTGTGAAAACGTATTACGCTATGGAAGCCTTTTTTATGTATCCTTTCATGGGGGATGAGTGCCCATCCACTGCCTAGAAGATTCATGGTGGGGAGAAACCTTAAGATCCATCCTTATCAAAGACCCGAGGCTGTGGTAGAAAGTCACACGCCTGCATGATCTCCTGTAACAAGAGATCTTAGGAGCTGGTAAGGGGCAGCATTTTTATTGGTGGAGGAACCCTTCTGTCACCACACTCTTCTGGGTGTTATGGTCGCATGATTCACACCACATGGATGCTTGTCTTACCTACCTTTGAAGGATTGTTCTGCCAGTGAACTTTTTTCCTTTATATCTTTGGAATGGACTGAATATACTCATTTATCCATGTTTTCTATTCTTTGATGTATTTTTTAATTTTTTGCACTGCTTGTCACGTTATAATGGGTGCATAATCATTTTATTTGAAGGTGATTGAATTGTTCTATTTACATTTATCATCCAAGTTTTATAGCGCAGCTACTTTTGTCTTTTGTATTTTATAGTGTTGGTGTCTCACATTTTTAGTTGCGGCTTTGTGTATTTGATCTTTTATACACTGTATACTCTCATATAAAGGTTTCATGGGGATAGCGCAGTAATTTTTACCTGTTTTAGTATGGCTACATTAATGACAGGAGGCAGCTGCAGTAGCAGTGTGAGTGAGACTGAGGAGTTGAATATTCCGGCTGAAAAAAGCCCTGCCTCTGGAACCCAAGACCCTTGCCTAGACGCCACCCTCCGGATGGTGTCATCCGGGTGCAAGCTGCACCACCAGCACCCCCATAGCGATGCTACTGCTTTCCTCACATCAGAACAAGATATGAAAGAAATAAGATATTTTATAATGAATGCTGATAAGTCCCTATAGAAGATACAATGAGAAAGGTTCTGACGATACAAAATCCCCAGTGTGCCACATCGCCGTGTGGCATGGCCCTCTGGACTTGCTGTCCCAGTGTCTGAAGAGAATGAACAAAAATGATTTAAATTTGACATTTACCATGTCTTCTAGTACGGATCACATCTCCTTCCTGGATGTGGAGGTCTATAGGGAGGGTGATGGCACCCTATGCAGCAGTCTATATCGCAAGGCCACAGCTGGCAATACAATATTGCACGCCTTGAACTTTCATCCCAAGACTTTAGTGAGGTCAATCTCCTATAGTCAATATCTCAGAGTTAGACATAATTGCACTGATGATGACATCTTTACAGCTGAGACTGGCAAATTGTGGGATAGATTGCTGCAGGGGGGTTATCCCCTTACCTCTCTTAAGAAGGCCTTCAAGCGTGCTATGTCACACACCTGACATGACCTTCTGTATTCTCACAAGCCCACCAATCACGATAATCCCCTAAGAATTATCACCAAATATTGTAACCAACATGTAAAAATTAGGGAAATTGTTTCCAAATTCTGGATGTGTTGACAATGGACCTGGCTGTGGGTCAACTTATCCCAGATGTCCCTCTTTTGACGTTTAGGAGAACCACATCTATTGCCACCAAATTAGTGAGAAGTGAATTCAGAGGTGACTCAGGCATGGACCACTTCAAATATAGAGGCACCTGTATGTGCGGTTCGTGTGGATACTGTAGGCACATGTACACAAACAAGAAACTCATCTTACCGAATGGCAGGGTGTTCTGACCCAAACATTTTGCTAACTGCAGGACATTTGGGGTGGTTTATATCTTGAGGTGTGATTGTAGTTGTTTTTACATCGGCAAGACAAAGTTTGAGTTTTGGAAGCAGGCTTAGCGACATATAAAAACCATGCAGACTTGTAATCCCAACCTACCATTGGGATGACAACCATTGTTCATACGGTTAAATTCCCCCAAATTAATTTTCTTATCCTGGATCGCATCCACCCTGGCTCCAGCGGAGGGGACTGGACCAAAGCTTTCCTCCAGCTGGAGCTACGTTGGATATACTACCTGAAAGCTACACACCTCCCAGGGCAATTTGTTTCAAGCCCTTTCTTGAGGGGTTCCCCTCTGGGGGGATGGAAAAGTAACCTCCTATCCATACTTACATTATGGAATAAATTTCCCCTTCAATGTTCTTTTTGTGTCTCTCTTTCTTTTGTGTCTCCTGATAAAGATCATGCATTATTAGTTTTGTGGTATTTGTTTATTCATTTTTATTTATTTTTTGCCTGTGTTAGTTTTGATCTCATGTTGTGTATCTTGATGTACACACTGTCACATGGAGTCTTTGTTCCTCTGGCTGTAGATGCATATGTACATATTTTTGTTATTTAGTTTGGTTATCCTCCATCTCCACATTTGACTTTTGTGCCCTAGATGGTAGGATACCAACCTTTTTTTCTCTTTTCACTATTTCTCACATGGAAATAGATCCGTACGCCTGGCACGGCTAAGACTCCCTTTGTGGCGATCTTGGTAGTGGCTGGTCCTATGACTATTTTCATCTGCCACTCCCCCCTGTGTATCTCCAAGAGGACTGCATCTGCTGTCTCCTGGAAACACCTCCGTGTCAGTGGGACGTTCACGCGTGACGTCACTCTGTTGCGTGTGTGTGTGACATCATTGCTGTGTGGAGGCACGGCGCGAGGGCGACTCAGGAGGCCAATTATATTAGTCACAGGTTTCCTTCTGCTGCGTGCAGCTGTCACCATCAGGTGGGCGGCGCAGCGGAAGTGAGCAGGTATATGGGCTCTGCTTTAGTGGTATCAGGGTCATTGAGGAGACAAGCTGGGTATCCTTACTCAGGGTTTAAGCCTGCAAGCCAGTAAGTATTTTATCAACTTTCTTTTTCCATCAGTCCATACCACCATGTGAATAGCCTTGAGGTGGAAGACCTGGGGGAGGGTGTTTCCAAGTAGCTGACACACAGCATGTCAGCTCTTCAGCCTTCTGGCCCTCCTACAACCAAATACCGAAAGGGTTATTGTGAGATCCACACTCAGTCCCGCATATACATTGGTTTTGCCCTCCTTCCTTTTTCCTCCCTAGCTAGACTCTGCACTAGGGAGTATATAGCTATATATTATCATCCTACTGCATAGAGGGGACATGTGTATGTTCCTCCTCAATTATATCCAGTAATATGGCTTTTTGGCAAGGAGACGATGACAATTTTTATCACCATGTCCGTTCAATACATGTGTGTTGTCTTAGGTGTTTCAAAATAGCAGTGGTATTTATTTTACATTTTCTAGCTTCCTTATAGCACACCCTGAA
Source organism: Lithobates clamitans (assembly GCA_037952925.1). NCBI lineage: Eukaryota > Metazoa > Chordata > Amphibia > Anura > Ranidae > Lithobates > Lithobates clamitans. The sequence goes on along the minus strand of JBBGZY010000592.1, from coordinate 1,042,839 downwards.
CTCCAACCACTCCAGGTCCTGATCGCATGGTCTGGATGTGAGCCTATATGTAGGTATATATCTGTTAGTGCACAACTAGATGTCTGTATGGCTGTTTGTGTACCTCCAACACATTGTTACACTCTCATATCTATCTGCTCTCTCCCTAGGACTCCTTTCTCAGGCCTCAGTGTCCGTGGTCTTTTCATTTAGGGACATCCCCCCCCCCTCCGGGCGTGGTTTTTCCCCATACATTGGAGTCCTCGTGTGACAGTATTTTTAATTTGAACATGGAACTTTTATGCATATATGGCTGGAATAGATGTGAGGAAAGTGTATATATACTCTATGGGGGTCATTTACTATAGCGCCAAAAAATTCTCTGCAGTACCAAAAAATAACTCTCAAAAAAGGCCAGGAAGACTTCAACTCTCAGAAAGTCAGCGCTAATGCAAATGGAAAGCAACGCTATTGCGGCAATAATGCCTGTCAGATCACATATGCTGGAATAGTGGAAGTCAGTGGGGCTCGAACCTGCAAAATCCAAAGTTCTCGATGAAGGCTTATATGCAAGTTCTTTGCCATAAAAAGTGTTTGGAGACCCGGGTTCTGCCCCAGGGGACATGGATCAATGCCAAATTTTTTTTTTTAAATGGCCGTTCTTTCGGGAGCAATGATTTTAATAATGCTTTGAGTGAAACAATAAAAGTGTAATATTCCTTTAAATTTCATACCTGGGGGGTGTCTATAGTATGCCTGTAAAGGGGCGCATGTTTCCCGTGTTTAGAACAGTCTGACAGCAAAATGACATTTGAAAGGAAAAAAAGTTATTTAAAACTACTTGCGGCTATACTGAATTGCCGGCTCGACAATACACATAAAAGTTCATTGATAAAAACTGCATGGGAATTCCCCAAAGGGGAACCCCAAACCAAAATTTTTTAAAAAATGATGTGGGGGTCCCCCTAAATTCCATACCAGGCCCTTCAGGTCTGGTATGGATATTAAGGGGAACCCTGGCCAAAATTTTAAAAAAAAATTGTCGTGGGGTCCCCCTCAAAATCTATACCAGACCCTTCAGGTCTGGTATGGGTTTTAAGGGGAACCCCGCGCCAATATTTTTTTTAAAAATGGCGTAGAGTACCCCCAAAAATCCATACCAGACCCTTATCCGAGCACGCAACCTGGCAGGCCACAGGAAAAGAGGGGGGGACGAGAGAGAGCGCCCCCCCTCCTGAACCGTACCAGGCCACATGCCCTCAACATTGGGGGCCCCCCAAAGCACCCTGTCCCCAGGTTGATGAGGACAAGGGCCTCATCCCCACAACCCTGGCCCGGTGGTTGTGGGGGTCTGCGGGCGGGGGGCTTATCGGAATCTGGAAGCCCCCTTTAACAAGGGGACACCCAGATCCCGGCCCTCCCCCCTGTGTGAAATGGTAAGGGGATACAAAAGTACCCCTACCATTTCACCAAAAAAAATGTTAAAAATGACAAGAGACAGTTTTTGACAATTCCTTTATTTAAATGCTTCTTCTTTCTTCTATTTTCTATCTTCTTTCATCTATCTTCCTTCGGTTTCTTCCTCCATCTTCTTCTTCTGGTTCTTGTTCTTCTGGTTCTTCTTGTTCTTCTGGTTCTTCATCCGGTCTTCTCGTCCGGCATCTTCCTCAGCGGCGCCGTCTTCACTTCATCTTCTTTCCTCGGGCCGCTCCGCATCCACGATTGGATGGGAGACTCCCGCTGTGTGACGCTTCTCCTCTTCTGACAGTTCTTAAATAACGGAGGGCGGGTGACCCCGCCCCCCTCTGACGCAGGGCGGGTGACCCCGCCCCCCTCTGACATCACGGGGAATGCCACAGGAAAGAAGATTAAGTGAAGACGGCGCCGCTGAGGAAGATGCCGGACGAGAAGACTGTATGAAGAACCAGAAGAACAAGAAGAACCAGAAGAACAAGAAGAACAAGAAGATGGAGGAAGAAACCGAAGGAAGATAGAAGAAAGAAGATAGAAAATAGAAGAAAGAAGAAGCATTTACATAAAGGAATTGTCAAAAACTGTCTCTTGTCATTTTTAACATTTTTGACATTTTTTTGGTGAAATGGTAGGGGTACTTTTGTATCCCCTTACCATTTCACACAGGGGGGAGGGCCGGGATCTGGGGGCCCCCTTGTTAAAGGGGGCTTCCAGATTCCGATAAGCCCCCTGCCCGCAGACCCCCACAACCACCGGGCCAGGGTTGTGGGGATGAGGCCCTTGTCCTCATCAACATGGGGACAAGGTGCTTTGGGGGGCTACCCCCAAGGCACCCTCCCAATGTTGAGGGCATGTGGCCTGGTACGGTTCAGGAGGGGGGGCCCTCTCGTCCCCCCCTCTTTTCCTGCGGCCTGCCAGGTTGCGTGCTCGGATAAGGGTCTGGTATGGATTTTTGGGGGTACCCCACGCCATTTTTAAAAAAAAAATTGGCGCGGGGTTCCCCTTAAAATCCATACCAGACCTGAAGGGTCTGGTGTCGATTTTGAGGGGGACCCCACGCCAATTTTTTTTTTGGCCGGGGTTTCCCTTAATATCCATACCAGACCTGAAGGGCCTGGTATGGAATTTAGGGGGACCCCCACGTCATTTTTTTTACAATTTTGGTTCGGGGTTCCCCTGTGGGGAATTCCCATGCCGTTTTTATCAATGAACTTTTATATGTATTGTCGGGCCGGTGTTCTGCCGAGAAAGTTCCTCCCGGCGGATAAGGACCCCCCTCTACTGCGCAGGCGCAGCGCCTGCGCAGTAGGAGCCGGCGGAAATAGCCAAAGCGAAATAGAGAAGAAATCAGCTGTACACGGCGCCTGTAAGAGGGTCCCCCGCGGGCTCGCTTTGCTCGCCACGCTTCGGGCATGGCCTCGCTTTGCTTGGCACTTTTTTATTCCCCCTCTGGGTCCACTTAGATGGTGGGGCTTCAGCCTGGACCCAGGGAGCAGGCGCCATGTACAGATGATTGAAGATTTTCATCTTTGGCTATTTTCGGCGGCTGCTAGTCGTTGGTACTGCGCAAGCGCAGCACTTGCGCAGTACAGGGGGTACCTTATCCGCCGAGGGAACTTTCTCGGCAAGACACCGGCGATTCAGTATAGCCGCGAGTAGTTTTAAATGACTTTTTTCCTTTGAAATGTCATTTTGCTGTCAGACTGTACTAAACACGGGAAACATGCGCCCCTTTACAGGCATACTATAAACACCCCCCAAGTACGAAATTTAAAGGAATATTACACTTTTATTGTTTCACTTTAAGCATTATTAAAATCACTGCTCCCGAAAAAACAGCCATTTTTAAAACTTTTTTGCATTGATACATGTCCCCTGGGGCAGGACCCAGGTCCCCAAACACTTTTTATGACAATACCATGCATATAAGCCTTTAAAATTAGCACTTTTGATTATTCATGTTCGTGTCCCATAGACTTTAACCACTTGCCTACCAGGCCAATTCTGACATTTCTCTCTTACATGTAAAAATCATAATTTTTTGGCTAGAAAATTACGTAGAACCCCCAAATTTAGCAGAGACCATAGAGAATACAATGGCGGTCATTGCAACTTTTTATCTAGCATGGTATTTGCGCAGCAATTTTTCGAATGCGTTTTTTTGGGGAAAAAAACAGTTTTGGGCTTTAAAAAAAAAAACAAGAAAGTTAGCCCAATGTTTTTGCATAATGTGAAAGATGAAGTTACGCCAAGTAAATAGATACCCAACATGTCACGCTTCAAAATTGCACACGCTCGTGGAATGGCGCCAAACTTCGCTATTTGAAAATCCCCTTAGGCGACGCTTTAAAAATTTTTACTGGTTACATGTTTTGAGTTACAGAGGAGGTCCAGGACCAAAATTATTGCTCTCGCTCTAACGTTCGCGGCGACACCTCACGTGTGGTTTGAACAACATTTTCATATGTGGGCGGGACTTATGTATGCGTTCGCTTCTGCATGCGAGCTCACAGGGACAGGGGCACTTTAAAAGTTTTTTTTTTATTGTTAATTTTACTTTTTTATTTTAGCTTGACACTTTTTTTCCCCAAAAAATTTTTTTGATCACATTTGTTTCTATTACAAGGAATGTAAACATCCCTTGTAATAGGAATAAGCATGACAGGTGCTCTTTACAGTGAGATGTGGGGTAAATAAGACCCCACATCTCACCTCTAGGCTTAGAAGCCTGAAATAAAAAAAATAAAAAAACGATCTCTGCTTCCCAGCCGAAGCGGCGCAGTTTTTTTTTAATACAGAGGCCGGGCGTGACGTCATAACATCACGCCCGGCCTCCGAACGATCATAGAGATTCCTGCGACCATCTGGTCCACCTAAAATCTCTATGCTAAACATCCGGGGCTGGCGGATCCTGTGACCGACTCACCGATCGTAGCGGTAAGTCGGTACAAGCACGGGAGGGTGGCTTGCCTCCTGTTAGAATGATCAAGCAGTGGAACAGCCACTATGATCATTCTTATGGTGTGCAGATTCGCAGGCTCTAAAAGACGATATCTGGATGATGTCTGTAGCTACAAGCATCACTCAGATATCCCCGCTCAAAGCCGAGGACATCATTTGGCGTACGGCGGGCGGGAAGCGATTTTAATGGTGTTCGCACAAATTTATTTGTCTGTTCGCATGTTCTGCTGCGAACCGAACAGGGGGGATGTTCGGCCCATCCCTAGTTCTCATTAAGAATCATGGGGGTACAACTTGTCAAGCAACTCGGAAGTCCAAAGTCGCCCAACTGTGAAACAAGTCATATATATTTTAATAGAAAGGAGCTCTCATTTATACTTGCATTTACATCAGCAGAACAAATGCAGGAAGTGATGTGTGCACATGGGCCAGAAGCAAATGTGTGGGGATACCAAACAAATCAATGAACCCCACCCACACCAAATCTAACTACCAAATCCACCCCCGCATTGATTAAGCACAAATCATACCCTTATCCGGAAAATGAGCCGCACCTCCTCAATGCTAAAGAGGGACCTCGCCATGTCCACCGAGATGGAGATCTTGACCAGCACAGGGACTTCTGGGTGATTACAATTACTTATTTCTGGGTCAGAAGGCGAAACTACACTCTTTTGATCGCTGCTGCAAATATTTGATCGCAACCACTATTAGAATTTTATTATTTTTGTTTATTTGCAGATATGCAAATTTGTATTTCTACTTATGATATTTAAAGGTGTTCGATAAGAAATGGTGTCCCTGGGTTAGCAGCAGGAGGAAATTGTTCAGCTGAAATCACACACTTTTATTCCCACGTGTCAGTCCCGACTGCAGGGGCAATTTCAGAGACATCTGTGCAGGTTTCTGCACTGATATCAATACAAATTGCACCCCAAAGTCACACCAATTAAAACAGTGCAATTGTCACCGCTTTGACATGTCAAATCACACCAATGTGAACTAAAGCTGACACAAACACTGCCTATCCACCAGCTGAATTCATTACCTGCAATTCTCCACAGCTGTTATATGTAAAGATTCTACCTTTATCATTTACTTGCAGAAGCCTAGGTTTACATTGGAGCAATTTGTCATGCAATTTGAGAGATCAAATCGCATGACTATTGGCAGCAATGGCACTGTTCCAATCGATGCAACATTTTTTTTTGTGGCACCGCACCAATTTGCTAAAGTAGTTCCTGCACTACTTTTGCCGATTTCTGGTGCGACTGCAATAGACATTTGTGTATGAAACCACACGGATGTCTATCAAGTAGCACCTAAAATCACGCTGACCTTACTACTTTGAAATCGTGCTACTTCAAGTGAAGTAGCGCGATTTCAAAGTAGCATCAATGTGAACCAGGGCATAGAGATTAGTTTTTTGGTGCACAAATACATATTGAAATAAAATATAAGAGATATTGCACTTTCCCAAAACCACCACCCACAAACTAAAGAGAAGAAAGTAGAAGAAAAAAAAACCAAAACACCACAAGGCTCAATAATATACTTTTATTTTACCAGCAGAAAAACAAAAAATTACATTCATTTACTAGCTTCAAAAAATTTTGGACAGGATATATGGTGCTACATTTAGCAATGGGATTTTAAGGGCCCTGCTCATAGGAGCTTATAATCTAAAATTAGACAAATCCTTAGAGTGGACACAGCTTTAATTTCTGTGTCTAATGGCAAAACATCACATTGTTATCTGCAAGATTATAGAAACATACTTAACAGTCATTCTTACAAAGCATTCCAACATAATATTACAAAAGACTTATTCAAAACACCCACCACCAGCCCACAATCCACACATACATACATTGGTGACCATGTTCTGCTGGAAGCTGCATTTCGGTGTACACGATTAAACGAGATAAAAAAAGAGTAGGTCAGCAGATGCTTCCAAACGATGTTTGCATGATCAGACAGGAACAATACACACAACATTGACAGCATGGCCACATAAACCCACTTTTGATTGAAAAAATGCACAAGAATTTCATCAAATCTCCCAATATCATTCCTTCTCAGGCCAAACGAACCCCCCTACTGCAGGCCTTTATATAAGAGAGGTTGTATTGTTAGCACACTGACACACCCAATAGAAGTACACGCCCACCAGTATCTTTCAATCTGTCTCTTCATGTATGTCTAAAGTGATTGCACCTGATGGGCAGGAACACATAATAGTATTCACAAATGTGTTAGCCCTTGGCTATGTGCATCAAATCTCCAACTACAGGACAAAGATCAAAGTCCATTTGGATTCACATAAACAAAGCAACAGTTTTCTAAGCATATGTACCCGTGCAGTATAAACCCTAAAATTTGAATTGTCCAAGTCCCTGGGCATGATTAGTGCTAATAAACATTAACATCAGTCCCTGGCTGCAATGAGCTTCCAATATAAAGTCCAAAATTAACGTTCTTACATTAGAACCTATTTCGACAGGAGACAAATAAAATGCCAGCATGTCTTTGGATTGTGGTGAGAAACCCACACAGCGATAACATATAAACTTCAACACAAGGATTAGCATGTTGGGGAATTGAACCAACATCCCAGGTGCTGCTAGACAGAACTGCTACCCACTTACCCACCAGGCATCCCCACACATGTTCTCTTCATCTCTGTGGTGTGAACCAGCCCTAACTCCATAGCCATGCTCAGTGTCACAAGCAATATACAATATATTGGCCTAAGTATTGGGATGCCTGCCTTTAAACGCACATGAACTGTAATGGCATCCCAGTATTAGTATTGGGTTCAAAACTCATTTGGCCCACCCTTTGCAGCTATAACAGCTTCAACTCTTCTTGTCCACAAGGTTTAGGAGTGTGTCTATGGGAATGTTTGACCATTCTTACAAGTGCATTTGTGAGGTCAGGCACTGATATTGGACGAGATGGCCTGACCTACAGTCTCCTCTCTAATTCATCCCCAATGTGTTCTGTTGTGTTGAGGTCAGGACTCTGTGCAGGCAAGTCAAGTTCCTCCACCCCAAAATCACTCATCCATGTCTTTATGGACCTTGCTTTGTGCACTGGTCCAAATGATTTGGTGGAGGGGTAATTATGATGTGGGGTTGTTTTTCAGGGGTTGGACTTGGCCTCTTAGTTCCAGTTAAGGGAACTCTTAAGGCATCAGCATACCAAGACATTTTGGACAATTTCATGCTCCCAACTTTGTGTGAACAGTTTGGGGAAAGCCCCTTCCTGTTCCAACATGTTTGCACACCAGTGCACAAAGCAAGGTCCATAAAGACATGGATGAGCAAGTTTGGGGTGGGGAAACTTGACTGGCCTGCACAGAGTCCTGGCCTCAACCCGATAGAACACCCTTTGGCTGAATTAGAGTAGAGACTGCGAGCCAGGCCTTCTCATCCAACATCAGTGCCTGGCCTCACAAATGCACTTCTGGAAGAATGATCAAACATTCCCATAGGCACACTAAACCTTGTGGACAGCCTTCCCAGAAGCTGTTCTAGCTGCAAAGGGTGGACCAAATCAAATTTTAACCCAACGGACTAAGACTGGGCTGCCATTAAAGTTCATGTGTGTGTAAAGGCATGTGTCCCAATACTTTTGGTTAAATAGTGTATCTGGAAAAGACTTACAATGGTGGTGGAACCCTCCTACACATAACTACTACATTTAGACATAATTATGGGAGATGCGACAACTTCTCCACATGCAGTAACATGGTTGGGATTTGAACCCAGACCCTCAGAGAAACTAAGCAGAAGTTCTAACCTCTGAGCCACGGAGCTGCCACACGTGAGTCTCCTACACATAACTACACATAACTACACATAAAAACACATAAATACTGCATTTCTATGGACATACAAGTGATGGAATTACATTACTCAAGAGTTATTCTTCTTGATTTATTCTGTGATATTTGGTGTTTTTTTGTGGGTGAGAGTAGAATATTACCCTCAAATTTTTGGGAATTACATTTTGATTTCTGATGTTGGTACACATATCACATTTTTTGGGCTCAAATTATGAATATTTGGAAATAATAAAAAGCACAAAAAAATGTGATTAATTTTAAATTTGCATCAGCAATGGTATTGTTTGTGGATTATAAAGACTCCTGTGTGAGTTTAGGTTAAAGATTGTTGTGAGATGAAGAGTAACAAGTGAAAGTGACAGAGAAAAATATATTTTCCTGACAGGCTCCATGGCAGCATACGTGTGGGTTGACCCCGCCTCCATAACTACCCAATAGGACCCCTCCCTTATAAATTTCAGCTGTGGGCTCTCAGCCGTGTTCCTTTTTTGTCCTCCTCCGTAGGACCTTATGTTTGGTTCTCCTACCTGAAGACAATGTCCTGCGATCGTATCGGCCGACCGATGTGATGTCTCATCCCTCCAATAAGCCTTGACTGTTAGCAGGGTATGGAGCGTATTGCAGAGTAAGCGCTGAAGAGCTGGAGTCATTTTTGAATGAAAAGCGCGCACAGGCCGATCGCCTAGCAGTATGCAGGTGGCCATTATCTGCCAAAAGCCCGGTGTGTGTATGGATGTTCCGGCCGAGTCGATCGTAGGTGGTGGTGAGCATATATCGCCTTCATGGCAGCAGTGTATATATTTGTTGTTTTTGTTTTTCCTCTCTGTGTGCCCTTTGTTAAATTGCCTATGCAGCGGCTGGTTCCCTGTGCGTTCCAGCCGCCGCTCCCTCTACTTCTGGGTTCAGTCTGCGTTCTGCGCAGGCGCAGTCCCGGAACGAAAGCGAGGCCTGGTTTCGCGCATGCGCACGAGGACCGTGGGCCTGGCGCGGCTGTGACGTCACGCGGCGCCTATTTTAAAAGCCTGGGGAGGCTTGCAGAGCTCGGGAATGATCGTGGGCATAGCGGCGACTTCCCTGAGCACCTGCAGAGCCTTCCCCAGGTAAGTGCAATACAGATGGGTCTGTGCTTGCTTTTTTTTGCTTTCTGGTATATCTGATTGATCTGTGTTCACCTGCAGTGACTCCCAGCATCAGCCATGGACTCTTCACTGCCTCCTGGTGGCCAGTCCTCTCGCAGCAGGTAGGATTTGAAAGTATATTTCTTTACTTACCTGCTGGGGGGAAGAGAGCGGAGTGTAGGGCATCATTCTGACTTTGTGCCTTTCTCTTTCTCTATTTCTGTCTTCCTTCTTTCCTTAGCCCTTCTAGGTCTGACAAAAGACAAAATAGTTCCCGCAGAAGGAGCGGGTCGTCTAAATCACACCACCGGCATTCCTCCTCTGGCTCTAGACACCATGGTTCATCCTCTAAGTCTAAAGACCACAGTAGAGGCTCTCCTCACCCCCCTCATCTCATAGTAGGGGACCGGAGAAAACATGTTGGGGATGCAGGGCCCCAGTTCCTGCCAGCAAGTCTCTCTGTGACCGCTGTTTCTCTAAAGCAGCTAATGAGAGGGAAGGTGCAGACAAACACCTGGAAACATTAATCAAGCGATTGTGAAAGAATCGCTGCAGGAGAGAGACGCTGCAAAGCCTCGTGATTCTCCTCAAGATCCACTGATTCCCCTGTCAGAAGAGAGGCCAGTCCATGAGACGTGGGACTCTTCTCAACCTAGCCACCAGTCAGCTCCCCCTTCAGATAGTGGGTCAGAAGCAGATGATCCTGGGCTGGGCTTTGAATATGCCCTGGTTCCTTCTCTGGTGAAAGCTGTTAAAAACGCTTTGGTTTGGGAAGACCCAGTTATTTCTCCTGCTAAACAGAGAAAGTTTTTTAAACAACTCAGCAAGGAGCGTCATTATTTTCCTTTCCTCACGGAAGTAGGAGCCATAATATTTGAAGAATGGGGCAAGATGGATAGAAAAAGCTCTATGCAATCTAAAGTCTCAAAACTATACCCTTTCAAGGAAGAAGAGGTTAAACACCTTGAGTCAGCTCCCTTGGTAGATGCTGCATTAATGAGGCTTGTGAGATATGTGACTCTGCCTCTTGAAGATACTGTCTCATTTAAGGATCCGCTGGAGAGACGGATTGATGCCGACCTAAAAAGGATTTATCTGACAGCAGGCAGTGTGTAAACCCGCACTGGCCTTAGCAGCAGTCTCTAAAGCCTTAGAGGCATGGTCAGACAATGTGAATGACTCTCTTAGAGGTATCTCTGAAGAAGCGGCTAAGAGCTCCCCTATTCAGGAAATCAGGCTTGCCACTGCCTTTCTGGGGGAGGTCTCTATTGACATTATTCGCCTAGTGGCTTGGGTGATGTTGTCATCGGTCACCGCCCGTCGGGCCTTGTGGCTGCGACCTTGGTTGGCGGATCCAGCCTCTAAGCAGGCTTGATGCCGTATTCCATTTGAGGGCTCATCCCTCTTCGGCAACAAGCTTGATAGCGCCATTACCTGGGCTACGGGTGGTAAATCGGGGTTCCTCCCTCAAGACAGGCGTTTACAGAACCAAAAACGCACCTTTTCAAGATCGCAGAACACCGAACGTGCAAAGGAAGCACGTAGTTATAGACCTGGTCGGGAATTTTCTAGATCCTGGAAATCCAGGCAGTCCTCTTTTAAAAAGCCCACAAAAGGGGCTTCCACTAGTAACCAGGACTCCACTAAGTCCTTTTGAAATTGGGCCCGCTCAAACATGTCAGGTGGGAGCTCGTCTGCTCCACTTCCGGCATGTTTGGGCGGCCTCAATTCGGGATTTCTGGACTGTCAAGACAGTGTCCTCAGGCCACACCTGGGTTTTTAACAACACCCCCAGACTAAGATTTATACCAACAAATCTTCCAAGTTCAAGGGAGAAGAAACAAGTTCTTTTAGCTTACATAAGCTCTTTATTAGCTCAAAACGCAGCCATTCCTGGGCATGTATTCCCCTCTGTTTCTAGTACAAAAGAAGAACGGCACATGGAGGCCTGTTATAGACCTGACTCATCTCAACCGGTTTATCCGAAAGGAAAAATTCAAAATAGAGTCACTATTAACGATTCAACAATCAGTTCATCTAGGAGACTGGCTGGTGTCAATAGACTTGAAAGACGCCTACTTTCATGTCCCAGTGGCAGCAGACTTCCAAAAGTTTCTTCGCTTTGCTGTAGGCGATCAACACTTACAGTTTACCTGCCTTCCATTTGGTCTCACGACATCACCTCGGGTGTTTTCCAAGGTTCTGCTGGCTGTTGTTGCTCTGCTCCGAGTCAAAGGAGTTCGCCTTCGCCACTATCTCGACGACCTCCTCCTTCTAGCCCAGGACAAGGGTCAGCTTCTAAAGCACAGGAGTCTAGTAATTGCCACTCTCCAAGAGTTTGGGTGGCTCCTGAATTTGGAGAAAAGTCACCTGATCCCATCTCAGTCTCTCATATTTCTAGGTGCCCATTTCAACACACTAGAAGGCACCATCTCGCTACCCGAGGAGAAGATTGTGGTGATCCGGGACAGGATCCGTTCAACTCTTGCCTCATCTCACCTATCCGCTCTTCAATGTCTGAAGGTGATTGACACAATGGCAGCCACCATGGTGAAGTGGGCTCAATGGCACACTCGCCCATTCCAGAAAGGGTTTCTCCAACAGTGGGATTCTCCCAGCAAGAATCAGCGCATCCTCCTCACTCCATCCATGAGAGAGTCTCTCCTTTGGTGGCTCCAAGGGAAAAATCTCCGCAATTGCCATTCGATTCTCCCCATCACATGGGTCACAGTGACCTCAGATGCCAGCAATCGGGGCTGGGGGGTTCATTGCCTGTCAGAAGTGGCTCAGGGCAGATGGAACCCGCCATCTCAGAGGACTGTATCCAACATTCTGGAACTTCGAGCGGCCTTTCAGGCGCTCAGATCCTTCTACCATCTGATAAAGAACTCCTCAGTGATGCTCCGGTTGGACAATACAACCGCTGTGGCCTATATAAGGAAACAAGGTGGGACTCGCAGCTGGTCCCTCCTACGGGAAGTGGAGCCAATCATGAACTGGGCTCAGAAGAATCTGTCCAACATTTCGGCAGTCTACATTCCGGGGGTCCAGAATGTTCAGGCGGACTTTCTGTCCCGTGTTCAAATGGACAACAACGAGTGGTCCTTGCACAAAGAAGTGTTCAAGTGGCTCCTGACACTGGGAGTGTTCCCAGAAGTGGACCTGTTTGCATCTCCATGCAATTACAAACTCACCAAGTATTACTCGAGGTTCCGGGATCCCCAAGCATATGGGATAGATGCCCTCACAGATCGGTGGAGGTTCAACAAGGCGTATGCCTTCCCTCTGGTACCTGTGATACTCCAGTTTCTCCGCAGGCTCAGAACAGAGGAAGTGGAAGTAATGGCAGTGATTCCGTTTTGGCCCAACAGGCCATAGTTTCCCCTCTTAACTCTCTTCAGTTATCAGGAGTCAATCCCTCTGCCTCTCAGGGCGGATCTTCTGTCCCAAGGTTCTATCCTGCATCCATGCCCTGCTCATCTACATCTCAGGGTTTGGTTTTTGAGAGGGGAAGGCTTGAAGCCTTAGGTTGTCCAGAAGAAGCCATCCCGACGCTTCTGAGTGCCAGACGGAAGAGCACCAATAGAGTGTATGAACGTACATGGTCCAAGTTCACAGAACACATGGCCTCTAGACCTAATCCTTGTGGTTCTCCAAAAGTCCAGGATATCCTCAGCTTTCTGCAAACAGGGTTGGATTTGCATCTAGCAGTAAGTTCCCTTCGTGTGCAAATATCAGCCATCTCGGCATTCACAGGAATTTCATGGGCTAACCACGCCCTGGTTCGCCAATTCCTTAAGGGTGCTATCAGGCTAAAACCTCAAAGAAAACCGAGATTCCCTAAATGGGATCTTCCTCTTGTTCTAGATTTTCTTTCCATGTTTGGAACAGATCCTGAAAATCCTCTATCAGTTAAAGACCTCACACTCAAGACCGTCTTCCTGGTGGTAGTAACTTCAGCCAAAAGAGTGTCTGAAATCAGGAACTTAGGTTCTAAAGAGCCTTTCCTGACCTTTTTTCCAGATAGAGCAGTATTAATTCCCATGTTGGGCTCAAACCCTAAAGTGACATCTATTTTTCACGAAAATCAGGAAATTGTATTACCTACCTTTAGCACAACAGAAGGTCAAGATGTCCATCCCCTTGATGTGGGACATACTTTGAGTCAATACTTGGAAGCTACAAAATCGTTTAGACAGACGGATTTCCTTTTCATTCTTCTACACGGTAAAAATAGAGGGAAACGGGCTTCAATCAGATCCATCTCTGCTTGGATAGTACAGATCATTCAAAGGGCTTATAAAGCGAAGGGCTTGGCTCCTCCAGAGGCAGTGACTGCACACTCAACTCGGAGTATTTCAACCTCGTGGGCGGCTTCTCTTCATGTCGCACCCGAAGTCATATGTAGAGCGGCTTCTTGGTCATCTATCAATACGTTTGTTTCCCACTATTGCGTTGAACCAGCCGCTTTGTCATCCATTAATTTTGGTTTGAAAGTGCTGTCAGTGGACAGTGTTAAATAAATTTATTTTCTTGCTCAGCATTGTGCCCACCCGGGTGTGTTTGGCGAGTTATTTCCCACATGTATGCTGCCATGGAGCCTGTCAGGAAAACGGAAAATTTATATCAAATACTTACCGTAATTTTCCTTTTCTGATAGGCTCCATGGCAGCAGGAGTCCCTCCCAATGCTTGGAGTAGGCTAGTTACGAAACACAGCTGAGAGCCCACAGCTGAAATTTATAAGGGAGGGGTCCTATTGGGTAGTTATGGAGACGGGGTCAACCCACACGTATGCTGCCATGGAGCCTATCAGGAAAGGAAAATTACGGTAAGTATTTGATATAAATTTTCAGTTTTATCAAAACATCAAAACATTCCACATTGTAGCATTCTTAAAATCAAAATATTTTAAGTAGAAGCAACAATGTTGCAAAGGAAAATTTATTTCACAGAAAGATACATTTCATCTCAACATTAAAAGGTTTTTTTGTGAAAGTTAGAATTGTTCCATTAGAATCAGTGACTAAAATTTCATTTGGACTAAATTAGAGCAGATTTTAACTTCCAAAAAATGTTCTCTAATTAGCTCTCATTTTGGTATTTACTATAGCTCCGGGTAAAAAAGACACTGGAGATAAAATGAGTTATTTTCAGGTCTGAGCATGCTCAGTTGTGTTGGCACCTAGTTGTCCAAAACGGGGAATTTTTCACTTTTCAGACTTTTAAAGATATTTCAGTGTAGAAATCACTTTTTCACACAGTTTAAAAGCAGATAATCTTTAAATAATATACCGCATATTTCAGTACCATTTAGACAATTATATCATGTTCTAAACATTATTTCCATGTGCAATTCTCTAGGTTTTAGCAGAGTAAGGGTTTGGGCACTATTTAGATTCAGGGAGCTATAGTAAATTCGATTTTGGGAGAATTTTCTCACCAGCGCTATAGTGAATACCGCTTTAGCGCGAATTAGCGCTAATTCGTGCTAAATTGCCGCAAATTAGCGCTAATTCGCTGCAATTTGCGCGAATTAGCGCCATAGCGCTATAGTAAATGACCCCCTATATATCGGTGTATATCAGGTAGATGTATTGATTTATTGTTTGATTTATTGTTTGACTACTTGCATTTGAATTTTAAAGACTGCATACATCCTGATAACCCCTGATGAAAGAGACGACAATCAGCTCTGAAATGCATCGGGTATAGGATATTGTACTAGTGTTTTCATCTTTAATATTATCTTTCGATAAACAGTTTTTTTATTATTATACAATTGCATTCTCTCTAGTGCCTTCAAAGTCCCACCCATAGAGGTTTCCTCTTTTTTCTATAGAAGATACAATATCATACACACCCCTATTAACCTCATGCCGACCGTATACAGTACATATACGGTGGCAAGTCAGCTTCCCTTCACGTGATTTTGCACTTCCAGGTCTGGAGGGTGCTCCCACTGTGATTGGGCACAGCGGGAGCCGCCGATCGTTCACGAGAGAGGCAGAATGGCGGTCTGCTGATGTAAACAAGGCAGATCGCCGTTCTGTTAGTATGGAAGGTAGAGATCCTGTGTTTCTGCTAAGCAGGAACACAGATCTCTGCCTTTCCACAGTAAAAATACATCCCCCACAGTTAGCAACCACTCCATAGGAACACATTTAATCCTTTGATCGCAACTGATGTTACATAGTTACATAGTTAGTCTGGCTGATAAAAGACACAAGTCCATCAAGTTTAACCAAAAAGGAAAAAAAAAAAAAATATATATATATATATATATATATATATATATATATATATATACATACATACATACATACACACACACTTGTATACAGTAGTTCTATATATACAATCCTATACAGTAGATCCAGGGGAAGGTTAAAAAACCCAGTAAAGCATGATTCAATTTGCTCCAGTAGGGGAAAAAATCCCTTCCTTCTGGATATTCCCTGGATCAACTTTACCTATAAATGTTAGTATCCAGTTATTATGTACATTTAGGAAAGAATCCAGGCCTTTCTTAACCACTTGCTGACCGCCTCACGCCGATATACGTCGGCAAATTGGCATGGGTGCGCATAATCACGTACCTGTAAGTGGCCGGGGGCGTGCGTACATGGCCGCGGGGGGGCCTGCGCACGTGCCCCCGCCGTGCCCATGAAGATCGGATTTGTAGCAGAACCAATCAGTCTCCAGGAAAAGGCAAATTATTTCTGGCTTGGACCTGCTGATCGGTTATGGCAAATGAAAATGCTTCCCCTGTCTGTGAACACAGACAGGGGAAGTGATGTCATCTCCCTCTCTGGAATTCTTTTCTGTTCCAGAGAGAGGAGAGAGAATCTTACTGTGGGTTGCACAATACTGCACTAACACCAGTACATGTAGGTACACTTGTCACCCCCCGACCACCCTCCCCCCAGTTAACCCTTTCATTCCCTGTCACTGTGTCACCAATTGCAGTTTTCAGATTTTTCACTGACCACTGCATTGATGTCACTTGTGACTCTAATCAGTGTTAGAGCAATTAGTAGTAGGCCCCGTTAGGTCTAGGGTACCCCCCAACCGCCCAAATAAAGTTTTAACCCCCTGATCGCCCCCCCAGTTAACCCTTTCACCCCCCTCTCTCAGTGTCACTAATATATCTTTTTTCTGATCGCGGTATTAGTGTCACAGGTGATGCTAGTTAGCCAGTTAGTTGATTTGTTTCACCGTCAGGTTTTTATAGCGTCAGGTACCCACATATATTACCTAATAAAGGTTTTAACCCCCTGATTGCCCCCTAGCTAACCCTTTTACTCCCTGTCACCATTGATCACCGTATTAGTGTCACATGTGATGCTGGTTAGTTAGTTTGTTTTTATAGCATCAGGGCACCCACCATATATTACCTAATAAAGGTTTAACACCCTGATCACCCAGCGGGTGACATCAGTTTTAGCACCAGTCAGGGTCTGCGTCACCCCAGGCAGCATCAGATTAGTGGCAGTAGCGCTAACACCCACGCACACACCCTACACCTCTCTTAGTAGTATAGAGTCTGAACAGATCAATATCTGATCTGATCAGATCTATACTAGCGTCCACAGTAGTCTAGGGTTCCCAAAAATGCAGCGTTGGCAGGATCAGCCCAGATACCTGCTAGCACCTTGCGTTTAGCCCCTCCATCCCCCCCCCCCCCCCCCAGTTGTTCCCCTCTAGTATGTATGATGCATGCATACATGTTTTTAGCCCCCAAGTGCAAAAGTTTATATTTATCAACATTAAACCTCATTTGCCACACAGTTGCCCAATGAAACAGTGCATTGAGGTTAGCTTGTAAGTTGGAGACATCGTGTAATGATGTTATTCCGCTGCATAGCTTGGTGGAATAACAAGCAAACACTGAAATTGTACTTTTAATCCCAGACCCTATATCATTTATAAATATATTAAAAAGTAAGGGTCCCAACACTGAACCTTTGGATACACTACTGATAATCTTAGACCCTGCAGAGTAAGAGTCATTAACCACTACTCTCTGAATTCTTTTAGCCAGTTTTCTATTGTTAGAATATTATTCCAAATTCATAATTCGGCACTTATAGGTGTTATATTATATTTATGGCAAGCTTGCAAAACATATTTGGTTTTATGATTAATTCTAATAAATAGAGTATGTGTGAATGACCTTGATCAATTGATTTGACATGATTCTTCATCTAAAGCTGAGCATTGCTGGATTTTTCTGGTGTAGCCAATTTGAGTATGACATTTAAGGTATCTTGGTATAGAATGTCATGAGAAGACAAAAATAGACACGTGTCCACGTAGCTAAAGGAATATACATTGTGGATTTTATACTCTAAGGTTAAGTTAGTTTGAAGTTCCAGTCATATTAATATGTATTAGTATATAGTAACTTAATGTAAAGTTGATAATATGTGTTCATATTATATAGATGTTTGGTTATATGACATTACATGATCAGCCCATTACTTCAAGTATGGAGTGTTACATGTGGGCTTGTCAATCGTATGCCATATATGACTCTGAGTTAGAATCTTCTTTTGGATAGCATATTGCTGAAGTTAGCAGAAATGAATATGTGCCATACACGGTTCTAAGTTGGTGTGAGGTTATGATGTTCACACGTTCACATGTAACATATAAAGCCAATGCTTCCATATTGAAGGGCAGACACACACACAGACAGACACACACACAGACACACACACACAGCCACTAGGATAGATGACACTGACATGTTCACAAGACACTTTGACAAGTTGGGACAGCTGTCAATTCTGCCAGAAGACTAAGAACATCATTTCCTGCTTCTTCTTGGAAGACACACAAGACAGCATGGGAACAGACAGCATCCATGAAGCACACATGCTTTCATAAGCTTATTACAGCGTTATAACTTTTATTCTATTTCATATATTTTTACCCACACTGAACTGAACTATTATATTTTTTACATTGTATTTATGATGCCAATTGTGTGACAATAAACTGACATTTTGTTTTAAGTCAGTTTGACTATCAATGCTATTCATCCGGAAATGCCTCTGAGATACAAGAATATTAGATATTAATAATATTCTTCATCTATCCATTTACAAACTGATCTTTCCAAGCCTGCAGACTTTACCTTACACATTAGCTGTGTGTGGGGACCTGTGTCAAGCGCTTTGGCAAAATCGAAATATACTATATACTATGTCCACAGCCACCCCTCTGTCCAAGGTTTTACTTACCTCCTCATAAAAACAAATCAGATTTGTCTGACAACTTCTGTCTTTCATGATCCCATGCTGTCTGTCAGCAAGAACTCATCTTTGTGGCTTTTTATTAAACGCTCCAGTATCTTCCCAACCATAGAAGTTAAACTAACAGGTCTATAATTACTTGGTAAAGACTTTGAGCCCTTATTAAATATAGGCACCACATTGGCCTTACACTAATCCAGTGGTACTATTCCAGTCATTAAAGAGTTCCTAAAAATTTGAAACAATGGCTTTGAAATGACAGAGCTCAATTCTTTTAGGCTCCGTGGGTGTATACGTGGGTGTATACCATCTGGTCCAGGTGCTTTATTCACCTTTAATCTGTCTAAATATTTCTGGATGATTTCAATTTTGAGCCATAGTGGTTCATTTGGGGCTGTGTCAAAATCATCCCCTTTATGGACATGAGCTCCCCATGCTTCTTTGCATACACAGAGCTAAAGAAGGTATTTAATAAAATGTGTCTTTTTTTTGTCCCCAGTCACCCACTCTAGATTGTTTTGTAAAGGGCCTAAATGCTCAGACCTGACTTTCTTACTATTAATATATTTTAAGATTTTTTGGGGCTTTGTCCTACTATATTTTGCAATCTGTCGTTCGTTTTGAATTTTTGCGTCCTTTATTTACTTTTTACCAATTCTGTTATAGTCTTTGTAACATTTAAATGATGATAGTGTTCCTTCATTTTTATATTTTTTAAAAGCTCTTTTCTTACTATTTATAGCTTTTTTAACTTTGGATGTGAACCACATAGGTTTAATTTTTAAGCTTTTTAAACTTATTGCCCATGGGAATATACTTTGCATTGAGTTCACATGCAGTCGCTTTGAAGAACTCCTGTTCTGTGTTCATCGATGCAAATATTCCCTCCCAGTCTAAGTCTTGGAGAGCAGCCCTCATCCTTGGAAAATTTGCTCTCTTAATGTTAAGAAGTTTTTATATTTCCAGTATGAGCTTGTTGCATACAGCTAACATTAAAGGAAATCATGTTATTGTCACTGCTACCCAGATGTTCTTTTATATGAACATCAGTAATAAGCTCTGCATTGTTTGAGATTGCCTCTATGAACTGTACCATAATATTGTCTTATAACAGGGTTATCAATTGTTGCCCTTTAATTGTTCCCTCAGTGCCATTACTGCAGTCAATATCAGGGTAGTTAGAATGGCCCATTATTATTACTGTCCCAGCCATTGCATGGTAACCCCCTTCCCTGCCAGTGTCATTAGTACAGTGACAGTGCATATTTTTAGCACTGATCACTATATTAGTGACACTGGTCCCCAAAAAAGTGTCAAAAGTGTCACTTAGTGTCCGATTTGTCTGCTACAATGTTGCTGTTCTGCTGTAAGTTGGTGATCGCTGCCATTACTAGTAAAAAAAAATAAATAAATAAAAAATTCCATAAATATATCCCATAGTTTGTAGACACTATGGGGGTCATTTACTATAACTCCAGGAAGTACTGGGCACTATGGCAAATAATAGAGCAGATTTTAGCCAAATGGAAACAAAACGGCGAATTTGCGCATGAAAATCAGCGATATAAGTGGAGAACAAACGTTTGAAAGTTCTAAATTGCCGCTAATTAGCGCTTCCGCGTATATACAAATGCCAATTCTTATCAAGTTGTTATATAGCAGTGTACTGTAGCCATGATCCATGTATGTGAAAGAAACATTTTTATGTGAGATGTGCTCTACCTCGTGTGCATCTATTGATGTATGTTGCAATTAGTATTCCTATTTCTTTCCTTCTTTTGCTAACTAATGCAGTTATGAATGATTATTACATAGTAATGTCTGCTATTCTGTAAAGTTACATGTATTAAACATTTAGGTTACCTATTTGTTGTATGTTGTTTTTTATTTTTTAATTTAGGTGACTATAAAGCGGTAATTATTTATTTTCATTCTTTAATCATACTACACTATTATGTAGGTCTCATACTTAGCACAATGGCTTAGTAGTCTGCTCAGATGTCTCCACAGCACTCACGGTACAAGTTCAAATACCAGCCAACCTACCATCCCCCAGCTGTGTTTATTTTTTCAGTGCACAAGCGAATTAAAATGAACAAACAAAAAAATGTAATCTGCCCATTAGTTAGTGTGTGGTGTTTGGAATTTCACACCATAATAGTATTGAATACTTACATATCATTGCATGCATTTGAAGAGTTAATATAATCAGCCAAATTTAAAGTGCATTGGCTAATTGGCATTCACCTATTTTCAGCATATGCTACTTTGGCTAATTGGCTAATAGTCATTTGCTTTTTTTTTCACTAATTCAATCTTTTAGTATTTCTCTGTGGGATTTGAACCCATGAGTTCTTCAAGGTAGAAGTGCTGACTGCTAGCCTATTGGGTGTAGCACAGTCATAAATAGAAAATACATAGAAAATACATTCACTAGTGTTTGATGTTTCTTCTCCCCGAGCTGTCTCTCCTGCTGCCACCATCTTCCCCGCTGATGTGTTCTTCAGCACAGCCGGTTACCCACTAATAAAAAAAAAAGCCGCTCTTCTTGTGGCGGTCTTCTGTGGCCATCCGATAATGTCACCCGGAGATTCCGCTCCATGGCTATGTAAGAGACGCCACACAGCGGGTGACAACACAGCAGAGGAAGATCACCATGGAAAAAGAGCAGCTTTTTTTTATTAGCGGGTAACCAGCGGTGCGGAAGAAGACAGCAGATTGAGAACATGGCAGCGGCAGGAGAGACGGCTCTGGGAGAATACAGCTCGGGGAGAAGATGGAGGAGGGAGAGACAGCGTCTGGAGAAGATGGCCAAGGGAAGAAGACAGCTCGGAGCTATTTTACAATGAAGGACTTGTCAAAAACCGGCTATTGATTTTTTTTACATTTCACTGCTTTTTTTGGTGAATGGGTAGGGGTAAAATGTACCCTATACCTATTTACATAGGGGGCAGGATCTGGGAGCCGACTTTTTAAAGGGGGCTTCCAGATTCTGATAAACCCCCTGCCTGCAGACCGACAACCACCGACCAGGGTTGTCGGGAAGAGGCCCTTGTCCCCATCAACATGGGGAAAAGGTGCTTTGGGGCATGTGGCTTGGTAAGGTTCAGAAGGGGAGGGTGCTCACTCATCCCCCCCTATCCTGACCTCCAGGCTGCATGCTCGGATAAGGGTCTGGTATGGATTTTGGGGGGCCCCACATCAAATTTATTTTACAATTTGGTGTGGGGTTCCCCTTAAAGTCCATACCGAAGGGCCTGGTATGTACTGGGGGGACCCTACGACATTTTTTTCCTTGAATTTTGGAATTCCATACCATAATATTATTGAATAAGTACATACCATTGCATGCATTTGAAGAGTTAAAATATGGAATAAAGCAAGCTGATGTGCTTTGGCTAATTATGCTTCTGAGTACAATGCACACTTCTAGGAGGTAATGCTGTCAGTGGGATTTGAGTTCATGGCTTGAACTTTTGGGGGCAGCAGGGTATACCGCTATGCTACAGAGCTGAGCACTTACCTACAGAGAAAATACATTTACTAATGTTTGATTCAATACAAGAATGTTTTGCATTTCAGGCATTAATATTATAGTAACAACCATGCTCATGCCGATGTGCCGATGTGGCATTGGCTAATAGGCGTTCGCCTCTTTTCAGCATACGCTGCTGAGTACAATGCAAGCTTTCAGTAGGTGATACCATCTGTGTGATTTTCAGCCATTTGAGCACAATTATATTGAGAACATATGTTTACTAGTGTTTGATGGTGGGACTACTTTATATTCTAGGTATAAAATAGTACTCAGCACAGTGACTTAGGCACCTTTCACACTTGTGCAACCTGAAAGTTGCGAGATTTTAATGCGACTTTAAGCAATGCCTGTGTAATCTTGAGGTCTATGGACGCAGGAGTCGCAGGGAAAGACACGCAACTTTCCCATGATTTTGCATCAGCAATTTTGCCGCAATTCCAGGGAATGCCTGTGTAAACTTGAGGTCTATGGACCTCAACTCGCATCAAAGTCAGACCAAAGTAGTACAGGGACTACGTTGAAGTCAGTGTTACTTGAAGTCGCACAGATATGAATGGTACACATTGAAAATCATGGGGTATGACTTGTCATACGACTCTGATGTCCAAAGTTGCACAAGTGTGACTCAGCCTGACTTTGTCAGCGATTTCAGAGACATCAGTGCACTTTCCTGCACAAATGGCTAGTGAAATCACATAGGTCCCAACTGTTCTCCTTTAAGAAGGTGTCCTATGCCTACCTACTTTTGCTAATAGGTGTCCCTTATACCCATCTCAAAAAGTTGGGAGGTAAGAAATCGCCCCCTGAAGTCGCCCAAAGTAGTGCAGGAACTACTTTTGGGAATTGTTGTGGCGTCGCACCAATTTGGACAGTTCCATTGCCATCAATAGGCGCTGATTTGGCCTACAATTTGACATGTCAATTCAGACCTATGTGAACATGGGTGAAGTTGCATAGATATTAGAGCTGCACGGTTCTGGCCAAAATGAGAATCACAATTTTTTTGCTTAGAATAAAAAGATCACGATTCTCGTGACATAAAATCTTTCACATTATCCCACAAGAAATTGGGCTAACTTTTCTTTTCTTTTTTTTAAATCATTAAAGTAATTTTTTCCAAAAAAAATTGCATTTGAAAGGCGCAAATACAGTGTGACATAAAATATTGTAACAACCACCATTTTATTCTCTAGAGTCTCTACTAAAAATATATATATAATGTTGGGGGGTTTTAAGTAATTTTCTAGCAAAAAAAAAATGATTTTAACCTGAAACCAACAAATGTCAGAAAAATGTTTAGTGTTTAAGTGGTTAAACTTTCCTCACTTACACAGAATTCTATTTAATTGACAAATTGTTACAAGGTTTCTAGTCAAGTTCACTGATAAAGAATGTTCTAATTCTTGGCAGACTTCCTGTTTTTTCGGCTGTGGCTTCAGAAGAGCAGAGAGAGTTCTTTGCAATAGCAAGAATCGTGAAACGCTTTTTTCAAGATCGTAAAGGGGAAAAAAATTACGATGACGATTAATCGTGCAGCTCCAATAAATATTAATGGAAATCAAGGGGGACAACTTTTCATGTGACTCTGAGGTCCAAAGCTCCATGAAAAGTCACCCAAGTGTGAAAGTAACCTAATGCGATTAATTGATAACACCTTTGAATAAGGCCCCAATTTGCACAGCTTTGTCATGACTTGAAGCAATGTCTGTGTAATCTTGTGGTGTATGGACCTCAAATTGCATCAGTCAAACCAAGGTAGTGCAGGGACGAATTTGTTACACTTTCAGGATGCACAAGTGACAATAGGGCCAAATTCAAAAGGTGTTATCCTTGAATCTCATTCACACTGCTGCGACCTGAAAGTCACACTATTTTGCTGCCACTTTGCCGCTGCAACTTGGCCCCAACTTCTGGGAATGCCTGTGTAATATTGTACCCGATATACCTCAAGTCACACCAAAGTAGTACAGGGACTACTTTGAAGTTGGTGCGACTTAAAGTAGCACAGATATGAATGGTTGTCATTGAGAATCATGGGGTACAACTTGCCATGCAACTCAGAGGTCCAAATTTGCTGGAAAATTCGCCCAGCTGTGAAACAAGTCATATATATTTTAATAAAAGGAGCTCTCATTTATACTTGCATAGTCCTTACTGATTTACATCAGCAGAACAAATGCAGGAAGTGATGTGTGCACATGGGACGGAAGCAAATGTGTGGTGATGCCAAACAAATCAATGAACCCCACCCACACCAAATCTAACTATGACATCCACCCCCGCATTGATTAAGTACAAGTACATATCCTACACTTACCCGGCCAATGAGCAGCGCCTCCTCTCTGCTAAAGAGACCTCGCCATGTCCACCTAGATTGAGATCCTGACCAGCACAAGAACTTCCGGGTGCATACAATGACTAATTTCCAGGTCAGAAGGTGAAACCACATTGCAGCTGCGAATATTTGATCTCAACCATGATTAGTATTTTTTTATTTTCAGATATGCAAATCTGTATTTCTACATATATTTGAAGGTAAACTTAAGGGAGTTTGCTAAGAAATGGTGTCCCTGGGTTAGCAGCAGGTGAATTACAAAGGCAAAAGGCCCAGTTTGAGCCCTGGTTCACACTGACAGCAGGAGGAAAGCGTGCAGCTGAACTCCCACAATTTCATTCCTGCATGTCAGTCCCGACTGTGGGGGCAACATCAGAGACATCGTTGCAGGTTTCTGCACCAATATCAATACAAATCGCACTAATTAGAACAGTGCAATTGCCACAGATTTGACATGTCAAATCACACCAATGTGAACCAAAGCTGACAGATTCAAACACTGCCTATCCACCAGCTGAATTCATTACCTGCAATTCTCCACAGCTGTTATATATAAAGATTCCACCTTTATCATTAACTTGCAGTTGTGCAGAAGCCTAGGTTTACATTGGAGCGATTGGTCATGCGATTTGAGAGATCAAATCGCGTGACTATTGGCAATGGCACTGGCACTGTTCCAATTGATGCAACATTTTTTTTGTGGCACCACATCAATTTGCTAAAGTAGTTCCTGCACTATTTTTGCCGATTTCAGGTGCGACTTCAATAGACATTTGTGTATGAAGCCACCTGAAATCACGCTGACCTTGCTACTTTGAAATCATGCTACTTCAAGTGAAGTAGCACAATTTCAAAGTAGCATGTGAACCAGGGCAAAGAGATTAGTTTTTTGGTGCACAAATACATATTGAAATAAAATATAAAAGAGATATTGCACTTTTCCAAAACCACCACCCACAAAAACTAAAGAAAGAAAAGTAGAAGGAAAAAAAAAAAACCCGACACCACAACAAGAGCTCAATGTTCTTTTATTTTACCAGCAGAAAATAAATTTACATTTACTAGCTTCAAAAAAATTTGGACAGGATATATGGTACTACATTTAGCAACGGAATTTTAAGGGCCCTGCTCATAGGAGCTTACAATCTAAAATTAGACAAAACCTTAGAGTGGACACAGCTTTAATTTCAGTGTATAACGGGCAACACATCACATTATTATCTGAAAGATTATAGAAACATACTTAACAGTCATTCTTACAAAGCATTCCAACATAATATTGCAAAAGACTTATTCAAAACACCCACCACCAGCCCACAATCCACACATACATACATTGGTGACCATGTTCTACTGGAAGCTGCATTTCGGTGTACACAATTAAACGAGATCAAAAATAGTAGGTCAGCAGATGCTTCCAAACGATGTTTGCATGATCAGACAGGAACAATACACACACAACATTGACAGCATGGCCACATAAACCCACTTTTGATTGAAAAAATGCACAAGAATTTCATCAAATCTCCCAATATCATTCCATCTCCATCACAACAAAAAACCTGACCTTCTCAGGCCAAACGAACCCCCCTACTGCAGGCCTTTATATAAGAGAGGTTGTATTGTTAGCACACTGACACACCCAATAGAAGTACACGCCCACCAGTATCTTTCAATCTGTCTCTTCATGTATGTCTAAAGTGATTGCACCTGATGAGCAGGAACACATAATAGTATTCGCAACTGTGTTAGCCTTGGCTATGTGCATCAAATCTCCAACTACGGGACAAAGATCAAAGTCCATTTGCATCCACATAAACAAAGCAAAAGTTTTCTAAGCATATGTACCTGTGCAGTGTAAACCCTAAAATTTGAAATGTCCAAGTCCCTGGGCATGATTAGTGCTAATAAACATTAATATCAGTCCCTGGCTGCAATGAGCTTCCAATATAAAGTCCAAAATTAACTTTCTTACATTAGAACCTATTTTGACAGGAGACAAATAAGATGCCAGCATGTCTTTAGATTGTGGTGAGAAACCCACACAGGGAGAACATATAAACTTCAACACAAGCATTAGCATGTTGGTGGAAGTGAACCAACATCCCAGGTGCTGCTAGACAGAACTGCTACCCACTTAGCCACCAGGGCAGACCCACACATGTTCTCTGCATCTCTGTGGTGTGAACTAGCCCTAAGTCCATAGCCATGCTCAGTGTCACAAGCAATATACAGTATATTGGAGTAAGTATTGGGATGCCTGCCTTTAAACACACATGAACTGTAATGGCATCCCAGTATTAGTATTGGGTTCAAAACTCATTTGGCCCACCCTTTGCAGCTATAACAGCTTCAACTCTTCTTGTCCACAAGGTTTAGGAGTGTGTCTATGGGAATGTTTGACCATTCTTCCAAGTGCATTTGTGAGGTCAGGCACTGAAGTTGGACAAGAAGGCCTGACCTACAGTCTCCTCTCTAATTTATCCCCAAGGTGTTCTGTTGTGTTGACGTCAGGACTCTGTGCAGGCCAGTCAAGTTCCTCCACCCCAAAATCACTCATCCATGTCTTTATGGACCTTGCTTTGTGCACTGGTCCAAATGATTTGGTGGAGGGGGATTATGGTGTGGGGTTGTTTTTCAGGGGTTGGGCTTGGCCTCTTAGTTTCAGATAAGGGAACTCTTAAGGCGTCAGCATACCAAGACAATTTGGACAATTTCATGCTCCCAACTTTGTGGGGACAGTTTGGGGAAAGCCCCTTCCTGTTCCAACATGACTGCACACCAGTACACAAAGCAAGGTCCATAAAGACATGGATGAGCAAGTTTGGGGTGGAGAAACTTGACTGGCCTGCACAGAGTCCTGGCCTCAACCCGATAGAACACCCTTTGGCTGAATTAGAGTAGAGACTGCAAGCCAGGCCTTCTCATCCAACATCAGTGCCTGGCCTCACAAATGCACTTCTGGAAGAATGATCAAACATTCCCATAGGCAGACTAAACCTTGTGGACAGCCTTCCAAGAAGCTGTTCTAGCTGCAAAGGGTGGGCCAAATCAAATTTTAACCCTACGGACTAAGACTGGGCTGCCATTAAAGTTCATGTGTGTGTAAAGGCAGGCGTCCCAATACTTTTGGCTATATAGTGTATCTGGAAAAGACTTACAATGGTGGTGGAACCCTCCTACACATAACTACTACAATTAGACATAGTTATAGGACCTGGGAAATGAGACAACTTCTCTACATGAAGTAACATGGTTGGGATTTGAACCCAGACCCTCAGAGATACTAAGCAGAAGTTCTAACCTCTAAGCCACAGAGGTGCCACGTGTGAGACCCTCCTACACATAACTACACATAAATACACATAAAAACACATAAATACTGCATTTCTATGGACATACAGGTGATGGAATTACATTACTCAAGAGTTATTCTTCTTGATTTATTCTGTGATATTTGGTGTTTTTTTGTGGGTGAGAGTAGAATATTACCCTCAAATTTTTGGGAATGACATTTTGATTTCTGATGTTGGTACACATATCACATTTTTGGGCTCAAATTATGAATATTTGCAAATAATACAAAGCACAAAAAATTGTGATTCATTTTAAATTTTCATCAGCAATGGTATTGTTTGTGGATTGTAAAGACACCTGTGTGAGTTTGGGGTAAAGATGGTTGTGAGATGAAGAAAAACAAGTGAAAGTGACAGAGAAAAATATATTTTACCAAAACATCAAAACATTCCACATTGTAGCATTCTTAAAATCAAAATATTTTAAGTAGAAGCAACAATGTTGCAAAGGAAAATGTATTTCACAGAAAGATACATTTCATCTCAACATTAAAAGGTTTTTTTTGTAAAAGTTAGAATTGTTCCATTAGAATCAGTGACTGAAACTTCATTTGGACTAAATTAGAGCAGATTTTAACTCCCAAAAAATGTTCTCTAATTAGCTCTCATTTTGGTATTTACTATACCTCCAGGTAAAAAAGACACTTGAGTTAAAATGAGAGTTATTTTCAGGTCTGAGCATGCTCAGTTGTGTTGGCACCTAGTTGTCCAAAACGGGGAATTTTTCACTTTTCAGACTTTTAAAGATATTTCAGTGTAGAAATCACTTTTTCACACAGTTTAAAAGCAGATAATCTTTAAATAATATACCGCATATTTCAGTACCATTTAGGCAATTATATCATGCTCTAAAAATTATTTCCATGTGCAATTCTCTAGGTTTTAGCAGAGTAAGGGTTTGGGCTCTATTTAGTTTCAGAGAGCTATAGTAAATTCGATTTTGGGAGAATTTTCTCACCAGCGCTATAGTGAATACCGTTTTAGCGCGAATTACCGCTATTAGCGCTAATTCGCGCTAAATTGCCGCGAATTAGCGCTAAATTGCCGCGAATTAGCGCTAATTCGCTGCAATTTGCGCGAATTAGCGCCATAGCGCTATAGTAAATGACCCCCTATAACTTTTGCGCAATCCAATCAATATACGCTTATTTACCCAAAATATGTAGCAAAATACATATTGGCCTAAACTGATGAAGAAATTAGATTTTTACATTATTTTATTCAATGTGTTTTATAGCAGAAAGTAAAAAATATTGTTTGTTTTTTTTCAAAATTGTTGGTATTTTTTAGTTTATAGCGCAAAAAATAAGAAACTGCAGAGGTGATCAAGTACCACCAAAAGAAAGCTCTATTTGTGGGAAAAAAAGGATATAAATTGTGTGACGGGAGTCACTTTGGGCAGGGGGCTTGTGGAACACAGCTTACCCTGGAGAACTCTGGAAACTCCTTGTCCAGCTTCCCTGGCCCCTCCTTTGTGTAAGTCACCCTGTGTCTATCAGGGAAACAGGGTGGCCAAGAACCCCAGTTGAGTCTGTCCTAACCAGACTCACTGTACAACCACACCGGACTCAACATTTCGCTTTAACCATGTTATCCAGGGAAGGGGTTCATTCACTAGGGACATTAATGTTTGTGAGCAATATCCTTCAAGAAATGTATGAAGATGGATGGTTTCACCTTTCAGACTACTACATCGTTTGAGGTGGGGTGGGGGTTGTTATGTGTTTGCTAAGTGGCTGTATACCATTGTTCTATTGTTTGTGTTTGCCTTGGGAGCAATCTATTATGGGATGTATGTCTATGTGGATTAGCTGTGAGAGGGAAGGGGAGATTTCACCAGCAACCCCTCCCAAAGACGGTCTACTACTAGATAGTTGAATACCTGTGTGTCATGCTACTGGTGGAGGTAAAGTTTACCCCTCCCTCAATCCAAAGGGAGGGGGGACTGTCCCCTGAGTGTTACCTGTGTGTACCTATGTTTCAATAAACAGTCTTATGTTTTATTTCACCCTACACTGAGTTACGGCTAGTGACTGGGTGGGCTAAGGGGTCTTGGATCATGCTCGTACCAGACAAAGGAAGGGTATACATGGGAAATAGACCTGTTGAGGACAGGGGTCCGTGACAAATTGTATTTGGGTACAGTGTTGCATGACCGCGCAATTGTCAGTAAAAGTAACGCAGTGCCGTATCGCAAAAAATGGCCTGGTCATGAAGGAGGTAAACCTTCCGGAGCTGAAGTGGTTAAATAAAACCAGAGTCACATCTAAAACATGTAATACATTATGCAGCTGCTAATTAATTTAAAAATATTTTTCAATTGAATTAATAAAATAACTACAAATAATGCCACAAGGATTATATAAAAATGTGCAAAAGATAAAGGATTGGGGGGGGGATGCTTGAAGCCCAGAGTTCAAAAGCTCATTTATTTTTTTTCAAGCTACAAGCTTCTAGTGCCAATATGCTCAGGTTTGAACAGGTACACTTGAAAATCATGGAATTTTGGATGTGGAGCATTTTAGGGATTCGAGCCTCAAGCTACAAAATGCTCAAGTGTAAACAGGGCCTTAGACATAATCTTTGGCAGAAGAGTCCTATCAGGTTAGTAATACTGAATGGGAACTTGCAGTGTCTGTACCCCTAGAGAACAATAGTCAATGTTCATTTTAGAGTTGTGTAACTCAAGGCAACAAGTTAATATTCCATGCTGTGCATACATTGTACAGGTACTTCAAGGGGGTTTTGCATTCCAATACAATTCTATGGGGTTTGCGAAACCCACAGGTCAAATGATTAACTGCAAATCATGGCACCTATCAATAAATTCTGGGAAGCATCTCAAAATGGCATTGACACAATGTTAGAGGTCTGTGGACCCGTACAGTGATTCTTGCTGTAGTCAGAATATGCACATCTACTGTATGTGTGAGCCACTGTGTCAAAAATTAGATTCAGTTTAAAGAGCTAATAAAGAAATGGTTAATGATAATGCTCACAGTAACAGGAGTATTCATAAATAATAAAGTGGTAAAGCAGTTTTAACAAACCAAAAAATGCCTGCAAGGTGCTAGTATATATGTATACAGTAGTTTTCTAGATATTTATGCTTGTTGTGGCTGGTCAGACTAACTATAAAATAGCTGGCTAAGTAATTTGTCTTATTTCAACCTAAACTTTACCTTTAATTTCAGGTAGCACAAAGCAAATCTTCAATAGCAATTATTACAAGAATGCATGTGCAAGGAAAGCAGCTCAAGATATTATGCTAATTTTGTCAACACTACCAACATAATTTTGGTGGTTTGAATACCAGGCACTTTGTCAGGTTTTCTTGGGTTGAAAGTTATCAATATATTGCCTTAAGCTGCATGTATGAGACCTGCCTGGGTCTCCTTAACCTAACCTGCTTTGATCCATCACCAAAAACATATATTCATACAACACAATAGTGACCCAGCCAGGAAAATATGTTAAAACGCTTAAAGAGTCATGTCCATAACAAAATGTGGGTCCCCTTATAAAAAATAAAACAATGGCAGGGTGAAATTTGCCTCCTGCCCTTTAGCTACCCAGGAGCTGGTGTATTAATTTTCTCCCCTGTTGCAAGCAACTTTAGGTATCTGGGACCTGTTAAACAAAGAAGGTAAGTTAAAATCCTTCCCATCCCTGCTCATACTATTAGGGGGGGTCTCCTGGTTCGTACCAGGAGAGAAATTATCTTTTTTTTTTTACTTGGAGAGGTAGAGCAGGGACTAGGATGTTTATATTCCTGGAGAGCTCTAACTTGAAACACCTTTCATAATTTAAGAGGTGTGATCAGAAAATACCTTTTTGCATATATGGTTGAAATGCCCCTTAAATAAACTGTTTTGGAGAGGGATTTGCCGTTTTAGGCTTCATTTACATGGCCGTAAAAAAAAAAAAAAAAAAAACGTCCTTTTTATCATATTTCCCTGCACTTCAATTCCTAACTTTTATGTTTATAACTGATTACGGAATGTATTTTTCAAGCTGATTTTCAAGCTGATTTACAAATACTGTAAATGCTGACTTTGAAGAAACAGACACTTATTTGCTTGTGGAGTCCAGCACTATCTTCTACAGAGCCCATTCATTGCTGGATGTGAGAACTTTGACTTCTTGATATTTCACATCTGGTTTCCTACTGCGCATGTGCGAGACAGCCGCAGACTTGTCCCACAGCCTCCTAAGTGAGCATTTCAAATGTGGAAGCAGGTACTTTTTAGAAAAAGAAAAAAAACAATAAATTTGTTGGCTGGGATGTGGAGACATTGCACAATATTTTCACTTTTATGTGAAGATCCGCTTTAATTTACCCACCCATATCGAGAAAACATCAGCATATATAACCCAAATTCTATTCTTCGCATTCTATGCAGAACCACAAATACCTGAAAAATACAAGTACAAAATCTACAAGATGCTAGTACGAAAGTTCTATACATATCTCTACTGCAAGTTTTCTATGAGAATTTATGTCTGTGTAGAGGGACCATCCAGGTAAATGTCTTATTTAACATTGGAAGCACTAAGACAGATTTATAAAAAAAATATGAGTTTCTCATACCATTCAATCAGGCTTAATGTTTCACTCTTTAATCTGCACTCAGAAAAGGAACGAAGGATCCTGCTTGGGGAAGGGTTAATGTTTGCTCGGATAGTGACAAATGATTCCCAGTATTGGTTCCCGGTTTGAATCTTATCTGCCTGGGATTTGTATGTTCTCTTTGTGCATATGTGTGTTTTCTTTGGGAACTCTGGTTTCCTTTCACTTTCCAAAAACCTACTGGTAGGTTATTTTGATTATGTATAAGTTGCCCTAGTATGTGTGTGCTTGAATGTTTGCATGTGTGAAAAAGACCTTAGATTGTAAGTTTCATAAGGTAGAATTCCAGTTAAACTAGTCTTAAAATGCTCCCTCCCCCTGCTAACACCTATACTAACTAACCTGTGTAAAAAGATGTACACTATAGGAGAGTGATCAGCCGGAGAAGATTGACCCACTGCATATAGTCTGGACAGAAGACAGCAGCCATAGCATAGTGGCAAGGGAGATCTGTCTGGAAAACCACAGTTACTGGATTTATACAGAATCCCAAAACTATACCTCTCACACGTGTACAGATAGAGATAGCGGCGCTAATATAAATTGTGTATAATAATGGGTCAGAGCAGCATAATGCCTATGACCCTCTACATAAAAATAATAATAGTGTCAGGAAAAATATTATTTTAATCATGAACAGAAATTTCTTTAACACCCAGTGAAAAGTGTCACTATAAATAATAAATTACAAGAAATGAATGAATAAGTTCAACAGTTGTTTTTCAATCTTCTTATGTGAAAAATCTTCTACTCTTCCACCACACCACCGTGATAGTGACACCACTCCCTCTGAAGAGCGCACTCACCAGATTGTATAGCCTCCCACTCTCGTGTTCGGCAAAACAGCAATTGAGCCACACCTGGGTTGCATGTGATGAACCGTGAATCCAATCAAGCCAGCTCCATATGTGAAAAAATGAATAAAGTGCTCCACATAGCGTGATACCATTTTGACAGATTTATTAAAATCACTTCAAACACACTTCAATGGTTACACTCACTTTTAAACTGAAACATAAAAGCCTTTAAAAAAAAAATCCACAGCAAGCAACAGGATCAGTGATCCAACGGTGCACAGCGGTCACAGCGGACCTGAAGTGTAAACTGGTGTATCTCTCACCCAACCTTCTAAGGCCCAGCCATCCGATCGGTGTAGTCCTCCTCAGACAGCGGCATCTAATGTCAGTGCGATGGAATGTCGTGTAACCATGCCCAAGACATGTTTCGTCGAAAAGACTTCTTCAAATGGGATTCAAATGGAATCAAAATGGGATCCCATTTGAAGAAGTCTTTTCGACAAAACATGTCTTGGGCATCGTTACACGGCATTCCATCGCACTGACATTAGATGATGCTGTCTGAGGAGGACTACACCGATCGGATGGCTGGGCCTTAGAAGGTTGGGTGAGAGATACACCAGTTTACACTTCAGGTCCGCTGTGACCGCTGTGCACCGTTGGATCACTGATCCTGTTGCTTGCTGTGTTTGCTGTGGATTTTTTTTTTTTAAAGGCTTTTATGTTTCAGTTTAAAAGTGAGTGTAACCATTGAAGTGTGTTTGAAGTGATTTTAATAAATCTGTCAAAATTGTATAACGCTATGTGGAGCACTTTATTCATTTTTACACATATGGAGCTGGCTTGATTGGATTCACGGTTCATTACATGCAACCCAGGTGTGGTTCAATTGCTGTTTTGCCGAACACGAGAGTGGGAGGCTATACAATCTGGTGAGCGCGCTCTTCAGAGGGAGTGGTGTCACTATCACGGTGGTGTGGTGGAAGAGTAGAAGATTTTTCACACAAGAAGATTGAAAAACAACTGTTGAACTTATTCATTCATTTCTTGTAATTTATTATTTATAGTGATGCCCCATACACACGGTCGGACTTTGTTCGAACATTCCGACAACAAAATCCTAGGATTTTTTCCGACAGATGTTGGCTCAAACTTGTCTTGCATACACACGGTCACACAAAGTTGTCGGAAAATCCGATCATTCTGAACGCGGTGACGTAAAACACATACGTCGGGACTATAGCTTTCACCTCTTTATTTATTCTGAGCATGCGTGGCACTTTGTCCGTCGGATTTGTGGACACACGATCGGAATTTCCGAGAACGGATTTTGTTGTCGGAAAATTTTATATCCTGCTCTCAAACTTTGTGTGTCGGAAAATCCAATGGAAAATGTCCGATGGAGCCCACACACGGTCGGAATTTTCGACAACATGCTCCGATCAGACATTTTCCATCGGAAAATCCGACCGTGTGTACGAAGCATGACACTTTTCACTGGGTGTTAAAGAAATTTCTGTTCATGATAAAAATAATATTTTTCATGATACTATTATTATTTTTATGTAGAGGGTCATAGGCATTATGCTGCTCTGACTCATTATTTTACACAATTTATATTAGCGCCGCTATCTCTATCTGTACACGTGTAAGAGGTATAGTTTTGGGATTCTGATCAGTTTACGTATTTATTTAAGTGGCAGCTTTTTTCACTGTACACTGTGTATGTACACACATTTTGTATTCATTTACACATCTTTTATATAGCTTTGCACTTTTCTTTGGCGCAGTGGAGTAAGAGAGATTCAGGGGCGGTTTATTTGTATATCTCTTGCTACAAACCACTGGATTTATACAAGCTAAAGGAAAACAGAGATTAAGGTGAGATCTAAAATTTTCTATATAAATAACTCGGACCTGTGATATGCCACCTAAAGGAACCCAAGCACGGAAAGCCAAGAGGGGATCTACAGGGGGTACAGCTAAAAACACCCCCAAACCCCAATCTGAATAAAAGACTGACATTAAGGGGTTCTTCCAACACTTATGCGCCGTACACACGATCGGACTTTGTTCGGACATTCCGACAACAAAATCCTAGGATTTTTTCCGACGGATGTTGGCTCAAACTTGTCTTGCATACACACGGTCACACAAAGTTGTCGGAAAATCCGATCGTTCTAAACGCGGTGACGTAAAACACGTACTTCGGGACTATAAACGGGGCAGTAGCCAATAGCTTTCATCCCTTTATTTATTCTGAGCATGCGTGGCACTTTGTCCGTTGGATTTGTGTACATACGATCGGAATTTCCGACAATGGATTTTGTTGTCGGAAAATTTTATATCCTGCTCTCAAACTTTGTGGGTCGGAAAATCCGATGGAAAATGTGTGATGGAGCCTACACACGGTCGGAATTTCCGACAACAAGGTCCTATCACACATTTTCCGAAAATCCGACCGTGTGTAGGGGTCATTACAGATACAAGGTCAGCAAGAAGCCTCTATAATAGCAGAATTGAATACATCCTCTCCTACTGGAGAAGCTGAGCTAGAAAGATCAAGTACCAGCCCCCCTTTAAATATGCAACAAGCTACAATGAGAGCAGTAAAATCAGAAGGGGGGCCCTGGGATATGCAAGCATATATACAATCCTTACCGACAAGAGAGGATATGGATAAATATGTTTATAGATTGGAAACTTCATATAAATCTGAATTACAATCAATGAAAACATCTCTGGCAAATACGCAAAGCAGGATGGATATTATGGAATCCAGAGTAGCAGTTATTGAACAAAAAATGGTACAAGCTGAAAAGAAAAATGAGGAACAGGAGCAATGCTTAAAGTTCGCAATTACTGCCATTGACGATCTTGAAAATAGAAACAGACATAATAATATTAGGGTCAGAGGTCTACTAGAGGCAACCGGTTTGGAGGACCTGAAACCGACACTACAGGGTATATTCAATACCCTGTTGAAACGTCCAGTAAGAGTTGAACTAGAGATAGACCGCACACACAGATCATTAGGCCCCAAAAATCCTGACACTATGAAGCCAAGGGATGTATGCAGAATACATTATTTCTATATTAAAGAAAAGATCATGGCAGCAACACGTCTGCAAAGGACTATAGATTTTGATGGAGCACAGGTAATTTTGCTGCAGGACTTATCCAGATATACTCTGAATATGAGAAAAGCAGTAAAACCACTTTTGGAAGCCCTTAGAGAAAAAGAGATACTATACAGATGGGGATTTCCTTTCCAGATTATAGTGCACTACAAGGGACAAAAAGTAATATTTCAGGATACTGGAGACCTCCTGGACTTTTTGAACTGTCTTCAGCTACCTAAAATTGATCTGCCTCAGTGACCGCAAACATATCAAGATTTTTCAGGAAGACCTCCTAGAGGAAGATAGAAGAAGAGGAGAGGTGGGGACATGGAGGGTGGAGGAGGGGTGGGAGGATGGAGGGAAAGAGAAACCCTCTTTTTTTGTTTTTTTTTTTGTGGGTTTTTTTGCTCCACCTATGAGAGAAGAACGGACGAGGATCTCCCAATAGGGTGGTAAAGGGGAGAAGGGGCAAAGGCTTGCACTAAATTAGAACAATTGTTTTTTGTTTTTGCTTCTAAATGCTTTGGTACACACAATTTCATTAAGTCCTGGTGAGAGGTCCCCCTTCTATATACAAGGAGGGGGGACCTCCCTTAGGGAAACAGAAGGGTGTATAGATAGACACGATATGTAAAGTTGAGATATACAATTACAATGAACTCAGTTTATGTAGAGCACCTCACAATGTTTGGGGTTAATTCAAGGATAGTTATTCACTTTGTATTGCCCCTCATATCTAAGTATGTTCACCACCTAATTGTTTTTATTTTCCTCCCTCTGTTCTTGTTCCCCCTCGGTGACTCGCTCCCTCTTACCGGGGCAGGAGAGCCACACGGGGGGGTAGAGATGATATAGTGTGTTCACACATTGTGTCACTACTTAAAGGAACTAACAGGGAGAGGCTGAGGGGAGGGGTCTTATGTCCTCCCCCTGCCCTTTTTTTTCTCCTTCCTCTCTCTCCTTCCTTCTCTCTCCTTTTTCTTCCTTCCATTTGTTCCGCTTTTGGTTCTCTCTATAAGATTATATAAATAGATTGGAAGTCGGATTATTAAAAGATATTTTTACGTATGTAACTATGCCTGGGTTGGGCGCGGCCTACCCGAGGGAGGTCACTTCATACCCCTAATATAGGGAACTTACTAATAGTAAGTCTAGACTCAAAGGAGTCATTTAGAGGGTTTTCGTGTAGGAAGTTGTTTGTTTGTGGTGCGTAAGGGGTTTATATTTTTTTTGTTTTGTTTTCTTCCTTCTCCGCTCCCTTCCCTTTTCCCTCCCTTCCCAAAATATGGGCTCTGTAAAAATTTGCACCTTTAATGCTAGAGGAATAAACTCCATCTAAGAGATCACAAATTTTATACTCTCTTCATAAACAAAAGGTTAGCGTTGTCTTCTTCCAGGAGACGCATTTTCACTCAAATCACATACCCAACATACAGAATAGGTATTATCCTACATGGTATCGTGACTCTTTCGCTTACTCTAAATCTAGGGGAGTCTCCATAGTAATCCACAGGTCTCTGCCTCATCAAGTTTTGGACAGCTGGAGGGGCAGAGATGGGAGATCTCTGCTCCTGAAGCTGTCCATTTATGGAAAAAAATATACATTTATTAATCTATATCTAACAAACCAAGATCAGATCAAGATGGGTATACAAATGCTGACGGATCTTATGGAAAGAGCTGAGGGCTTGACCCTGATCGGGGGGGACTTTAATTTTGTCCTCGACCGGGATCTGGATACTACCACTTCTCGTCTGTCTCAAGCCGCTAATAAAATGAATACATTTAAAGCCACCTTGGATAGATGTCAATTGATAGATATATGGAGGGTTTTCCACCCAATAGAGAGAGATTATACATTCCACTCACAAGTCCATGGTATTTACCATAGATTGCATTTTTTCCTTATAAACAAAATGGGGGTGGCAAAGGCATTTTCCTCTGAGATCGCAAGTTTTGTCTGGTCTGACCATGCTCCAGTGTTTCTGGTGCTGGCTATATTGAGAGGAGTTACAACAAAATGGCCATGGAGATTAAACAACAATTTACTTAAAGACGAGGTCTGTATGTTAGAGATCAGGCAAGCAGTTAATAATTTTGTGATAGACCATGCAAAGGATACTACCTCTCTACCTGTGCAATGGGAAATACTAAAATGCGTATTACGTGGTCTCTTTATAAAACACGGGACGAGATTAAAAAAAGAAAGGGGGGTAAAATATCCTTACTCTGAAAAGATATTTAAAAACTTGAAAAAGTGCATAAACAAAATTCAACTTCAGAAAATTTAATAGGATTAACAGATAAATGGATAGAACTACTAACACTATTAAACGAACAGACTCTACGGCTTAGAGACAAAAGCCTCACGCTGTATTATCAATATGGAAATAAACCAGGTCGGCTCTTGGCAAGGGCATTGCGCCAATGAACATCTACGACCTCCATAGTAAAAATAAAAACAACATCGGAAGAACTGACACACAACCCTGAAGGAATTTTAAAATCATTTAATTCCTTTTACTCCAGATTGTATAACATACCAAATCAACAAGCGGGAATGGATCCCGAAACTTTCCGCCAAAAAGTACGCCAATATATATAGAGGAAACAGCAATACCAACCCTCACTGTGGCAGAAATAAAGGAGTTACATATGGAATTTTCTGAGGTTGAATTGCAAAATGCAATCGACTCACTAGTACCGGGCAAAAGCCCAGGCCCAGATGGTTTTACCCCATGGTTCTATAAGACACAAGGAAATATTGACTCCTATCATGAATAGGACCTTCAATTCAGTTTGCCTCTCGACCCTTTGCCCCACAAGGAATGGAAGCATACATCTCACTTATTCCAAAACCAGAGAAAGACCATACATTATGTGAAAATTATCGCTCGATCTCTTTAACAAATATCAATCTTCGATTATATTCTAGGATCATTGCAAACAGACTCACACCAATCTTACCAACATATGTCCATCTGGATCAAGTGGGCTTTATAAGTGGTCAAGAGGCAAGAGACAATAGATTGAAGACTTTAACACTGGTAGAATATGTCCAGAGGCGTACCATCCCATCCTGTCTATTGGCTGTAGATGCCGAGAAAGCATTTGACAGGGTGGGGTGGTGTTTCTTCGAAGAGACCCTAAAGCAGTGGGGAATAGGTCCTCTACTTTTGGAGAAAATATTGGCCCTGTATTATAACCCAACAGCTAGAATATGTACAAATGGAGTCCTATCGGACCCAGTGATAATATCAAACGGAACCCGACAGGGCTGTCCTCTATCCCCTTTGTTGTATGTATTAGTAATGGAACATCTGGCCACAGCTATTCATAAAAATGTAGATATACAAGGGATAAAAGTCAAGGAAATAGAATATGAAATGTCAGTATACGCAGATGACTTGCTGCTGTATATAACTAATCCAATAGTGACTATACCAAACCTTATCCAGGAATTTAACCGTTTCGGAATACTGAGTAATTTTAGGTTCAATAAGTTTTTATTGTATATAAAATAATTTTCCAAACAGAAGATGAAAACATGAACAAGATCAGATGCTCGACATCGGGCAATCTGGTTTAGTAATAAAGAAACATACATGGGCAGATCAATACAATGTTATGCGTTCTGTCTTCAATATAAACATAGTGTATTATCTCAACAGCTTTCGGAACTTTTGCTGTTAGTCGTGTTAACCAAAATTCCCGAGATCTGGACGCCCCTACGGGATCATGCTGCGCCCAGGTGTCTAGGAACTCAGAATATATAGACAAGTACTATGAATACCATCAGCGTATAAACGTTGGCATTCAACCAATCTGTTGGAGGTTGTGAGGAGATTGATATTAAAGAGCAGAATACTATAGGTAAAAAATAAAATCATGGCTATAGATAGCCCAAAAGAGTAGTATAAGAGTAAAGAAAAGTGTTGGAATGACAGGTAGAGGAAAGAAAAGAGGTGGGGGGAGGAACAGGAAGGAAGACTGGCAAGGTAGGTAGGAGGGGGGAGGAGGGGGGAAGGGGGGGAGGGAGGGGGACAGTGAGCCTCATCCTGAGTCAGGGCCTTTATTGTTAGGTTGTTTGTGTGGAACTAGTAGAATTTGTAACTTGGCTATGTGCCTTCATAGCTGTGAGTCTGCTTTTTAGCTTATCTGAAGTGGAGTAATGCCTCCATATGCTCCAGATAAAGGAGAATTTTGCGTATTTGTCTATGGCTCTGGCTTGCATTTCCTCCATAGGCATGGTGTTATTTATTTCACTTACCCACTCTAAAAGAGATGGGGGAGTAGTGGATTTCCAGTGTCTAGCAATTAATTGTCTACCACTGCTGAGAAAAAATTTTAAGAGTTTGTGTTTTTGTGACTTGATTTTACCAGGTAGTATTGATAGGAGAGCGATGAAAGGAGAGGGAGTGAGTGGTTTATCGTAAATTTCTGTATAGATTTGGAAGATTTGGGTCCAGAACGGACCTATCACATCGCATTCCCACCAGATGTGGCTATACGTACCCTTCGCAGAGTTACATCTCCAACAGATGTCGGTGGTTGATGGAAACATGATCCTGAGATTCGTTGGCACTCGATACCATCTGGATAAAACCTTGTAATTTTTTTACTTGGTGTAGCACGAAATGGCTGATTTGTGGGTGAAGATAAAAGCTTTACCCCATTCAGCATCGGTTATTTCCCTCCCGAGTTCCTCTGACCATGCTTTGGTGTAGTTGGGTAAGGTATCATGGGTGTGTTCTATAATCAATTTGTAGATCAATGAAAGGGTGTGACGGGGGTTTCTGAGAGTGTGCATAATTGTTCAAAGCCAGTCAAAGGTCTGTGAATGTTTGGAATCATGTAGTTTTTTACAGTAGGCTGTCAGATGCAGACGTGTTAACCATGTTACGTTGGATGATGTGATGCTTAATCTTGACGTGAAAGTACCAAGTGTGTTGTTGACAAATTGTCGTGCTGTGGGCCAAGTAGCTCTGTTATGATCGTCTATGATTTGTATTGAACTGCCTTCTGGGAGAGCTGGGTTGTCAAATAGAGGGGTAAGGGGACTTGGTTCAGTGGAAAGTGAGTATCTTTTCTGCAGTACCAGATTAATAGTGCATCTCTGGTCAGTGGAGACAGACTAGTAAGAGATCTATGAGTCCGCTCATAACCCCATGGCAAAGCCCGGAGGTCAATTGAAGATAGGTCCTGTTCCACCAAAGTGGAAGCTTTAAGTAGTGGGCGAGGAAACCACTCCAGTAAACGGGAGACCACTGCTGCTGTGTGGTAGAGTTCAAAATCTGGGAGGCTTGTCCCACCTTTGGAAATGGGGGCACATAAAAGTTTGTGTTTCAATTTGGGATGGTTTCCCCTCCACACGAATCGTATGGCCATAGAACGAAGAGTGCGGAAGAAGGCAGCTGGCAAAGCAATTGGGAGGGCTTGAAATAAGTATAATAATTTAGGGAGTATGTCCATTTTCAATGCGTTCATGTGACCAAACCATGATATTGGCAGGTCCCCTCTGCTTTCAGTGAGGCGTCTGAGTTTCGTGAGAAGTGGACTGTAATTTAGGGCGTATATTTCCGAGGCACGGCTTGGGATGGCCGTACCTAGGTATGAGATAGATTTTGGTTGCCATTGGAATGAGAAGTTGGCCTTAAGAGAGGAAAGGGTCGACTGAGGTAGGGATATGCTCAGTGCCTCTGTTTTAGAGATATTCAGTTTATAATTACTGAGACCACCGAATCGGTTGATCTCGGCAAGTATGGGTGGTATACTAATATGGGGATTGGTCACATAGAGGAGCAAGTCGTCTGCATAAAGGGAAAGTTTACATTGTGAGGACGGGGTCTGTATCCCTCGTATATCCGGAGTGGCTCTAATAGCTTGGGCTAGATGTTCAATTACTAAGGCAAATAGCAGAGGGGAGAGGGGACAGCCTTGTCTCGTGCCATTTGAAATAGTGAGTTTCTCTGATTGAGTTCCATTAACTAAAATTGTGGCTGAGGGCTTAGAATATAGTGACATGATGTGGGCTAGCATTCTAGGTCTTAGTCCTATTTGGGAGAGAGTAGCCTGAAGAAAGGGCCAACTGACCCTATCAAAAGCCTTCTCCGCGTCACAGGAGAGAAGGCAGGTCGGTATGTGGTTACGATGGGCATATGCCACGAGGTGGATAGTTTTGGTGGTATTGTCCCTAGCTTCACGTCCAGGGACAAAACCCACTTGATCTCTATGTATTAGATTTGGCAAAAGAGGTGACATACGGTTCGCTA
Organism: Lithobates clamitans; assembly: GCA_037952925.1. NCBI lineage: Eukaryota > Metazoa > Chordata > Amphibia > Anura > Ranidae > Lithobates > Lithobates clamitans. The sequence goes on along the minus strand of JBBGZY010000592.1, from coordinate 1,000,149 downwards.
GGATCTTAGCATACAGTTTAAGGTCTATATTAAGTAGGGATATCGGCCTATAATTAGAACATAAAGAGGTATCCTTGCCTGGTTTTGGGATGACTACTATTTGGGCTTGTAATAAAGTAGGGGAGGGAGATAAGTTCTCATCTATGGCGTTGAATGCTTTGGCCATCAGGGGGGATAACAAAGGTGCAAACGTCTTGTAGAAGCGTGAGGAGAACCCATCTGGACCTGGGCTTTTACCATTCTTTAAATTTTTTTATGGCAAATTGGAATTCGGAGTCAGTCAGGGGGGATTCCCAAGTCTTCTGCTTCAGAGGCTGGGCTGCAGTTTCCTGAATGTATGAGGACAGTGTTTGAATCGGAGAGTCTGTTTGGACTTTGGGTGACGGTGTCTGGGGCTTGAGATTGTATAAGGTGTCATAGTATTGACGGAATTCTTCTACTATGGAAGAGTTATTTATTATTTTGCCTTTATTGGGTGAGTTAATACAGGGGATAGACCTCCGGGCCTGTCTGGGTTGCAGAGTCTGTGCAAGATGTCTGCCACACTGATTTGCTTGTGAGTAGTGGGCAAATCGCCCTTTATCTCTCGCTACCAGTGAGCATTGTGTAAAGATTTGCAAGAGGTCTCTCCTAGCGTTGGTGAGTTCTAGTTGAATTTTTTTCATCGGGGGATCGTTTATGGTCCTCCTCTAAGTTGGCTATTAGGGACAGAAGGCGTGTGATGTCTGCTGTTCGCGCACGTTTTAATCTAGAGCCGTGTTGGATAAGTTTACCCCTAATGACGCATTTGAGGGCTTCCCATTTCATTAGTGGGTTAGTGCCGTCACGGGCATGGTCTGCAACAAAGTGTTTGATGGTTTGTGTGATGTCCTGGGTGCATACTGAGTCCGAGAGCAGATTGTCGTTTAATCTCCACGTGGCTCTCTTTTTTTGTGTTGGTATGCTTCCTAAATTCATATGTATGGGGGCGTGGTCAGACCACAAAGTGAGGCCTATCGAGGCGGTGGGTGAGAAATTCAGTAAGGATTGGGAGATGAAAATATAGTCTAATCTACTGTAGGTGGAGTGTGCTGGGGAGTAATATGTGAAATCTTTAGTGGAGTGGTGTAACATCATCCAGACGTCCACTAGAGATAAGTCTGAAAGAATTGTACGTATTTTGGTCAGGGAAGCCGGGGAGATTGAGGACTTACCCATTGAGGTGTCAAGGCGTGGTATCAAAGCGGCATTGAGGTCTCCTCCCAGGATCATATTGACCGTACTAAATCTTTTCAGGCGAGTAGATACCTTGGAGAGGAATTGCAGTTGATCCTGGTTTGGAGAGTAAACATTAATTATAGTATAGATCATATTCATATATGAAAGTTTTAAGAAAACATATCTCCCTAGTGGATCAATGAGGGTGTCTAGCACATCTGGTGTGAATAAGACATGAAACGCGTTCGAAACTCCTTTAGATTTCGCTGAGGTGTTGGTGCTGTGGAACCAAGTGGGATATTGCTTATGGAGGAGATGCGGAATGGTGTCTGACCTAAAATGAGTCTCCTGAAGGAGTAGAATTTGGGTACGGTTTTTGTGAAAATGATATAAGATTTGCCTCCTTTTCTCTGGGGTGTTAAAACCCCTGCAGTTTAAAGAGAAGACTTTCAAGGGGGTTTGCACTGCCATGGGGAAGAGGATTTGATAATTAGGTATACTAAAACAAGGGAGAGGCTCGCTGTCTCCAGGGGGGTGGGGGAGGGGTGAGAAGAGGTAGTAAAGAGACCTCCGTTAGTATTGGGTTGTAGAATAAGTTTAAGTGAATAGGCAGAGAGAAAAACAGGAAGAAAACAGAGAAAGAAAAACCTTGGCCTCAGAGGCCACATAAAGAACATTGTGTTCTAAAGTTCAGCTAATGCCGCTAAGGGCGCTGAAAATCCTACGTGGGGGGTAGTGGTTAGTCCACAGAGGGACCCGCACACACCGGGCTACTAAAAGAAAAAGGCAATAAATTTTAAATATTTGTATAACTTTAGCAACTCAGGACCCGCAGAGTCGCATGCGCGTCGCTAAACTATTATGAGCTGTCCAGCCGGACAAAGCTCATAGGTGAGGTCTGATAATCTAACTGTCTGCAGGGTCAACAATATGAGAATAACAGTACAACATAAAGCAATGAGGGACAGGGTGAGAAGGGCAGGGTCTGGGGGGGACCCTTAGTAAAGTAGGGAATCACAGTATTGGCTTGGGATTTCTGTTAACTGAGAAAGGACCGTGCTGCTAAGAACACAAAACAAACCCTGTGTGTGAGAAGAACAAAATAATATAGCTAAACATAATGTCCCAACAATACTGTAACCATAAAACTGGGGCCGCTTCATCGGCGTAGTGCCTGTGAAGGAAAGAAATGGTTAATCAGGAGTTCTGCAGCGGGGGTTCATCCATCTGTTGCTTTGGGGAAATCCGACTTTGAGCGTTTGTTCTTCCTAGATTGTTTTTGCCAGTTCGATGCGATCGGGAATCCAGGAGTCGCTGCATGGATTGGCCAATCAGGGATGTGGATCTGGGGCAGTTCGAAAGTCCAGAGGAACTTTGGGAGGTCACCCAGAGTGCGAAATGTGGCCGACCGTCCTTCATGAGATGCAAAGAGATTAAATGGGAAACCCCAGCGATATTTAATGTGCTTTTCCTGAAGAGCTCCTGTGAGGGGTTTCAGTGCACGTCGCATATCCAGGGTCAGCTTGGAAATGTCTGGTAATAAAGTCACAGCAGCATCATTAAAGTATATGGCGTCTTGGTTGCGAGCTGCACGCATGATAGCATCTTTAATCGCATAAAAGTGGATTCTGCAGATCACATCTCTGGGGTGTTCAAGATTTGGGTTTTTGGGGCAGAGGGCTCTGTGTACACGATCAAGTTCTATGGGAGATTCTTTATCTTTTTGGAGCAGGTCATTGAATATGGCCGTGACTGCAGGGGCCAGGTCTTTTATTTTCCACAGATTCTGGGAGGCCGCGTATACGTATATTGTTACATCTGGCGCGATTTTCTTGGTCATCCTGGTGATACATCAGTTGCTGTATCTGTAATGTGTGCTCCTGCAAGATGATTTCATGTGACTGTAGTGTAGAGACAGTCTCTTCTACAGTTTGTTCCACATCTTCTAGCCTGCTTGTGACATCCTTGCGCAGCTCAGAGATCTCCTGTTTGTAAGAGCGTTCAAGTCTCTGTACACATGCCTTAAAATCATGTCTGGTGGGGAGAGCTTTGATGTAAGCTTCCATGTCCCATCCACTAAAAGACCGGTGCGATGTTGGGGAATGACATGCAGAGCGCACAGATTTATTCTCTGAGTCTGGAGGGGATCTAGCACGCTGCCTGGTTGTCATATGTGGTGTGGAGCGCTGTAATGTAGCTCCTTGTGAGGCTGCATGTGAGCCTGAGGAGCGGGTCGGCGCCATCTTGGATTTGGGGGGGCCGTGCTGATTTTGTCCCAAATGTATGAAAAAGTGGTCGATTTCCCCCTCGGTTTGTGTATCAGGGGTATGGCGTCCTTCTCCCCCACCTCTCTTCCACATTACAGACCTGTCTGCAGAGTTCTGGAGTCGCTGAGAGCCTCTATTAGTCCGGTGTGTGCAGGAGCTCCTGAGAAACACGTCTCACTCCTCCATGAGCCAGGCCACGCCCCCATACTGAGCAATTTTAAAGTCAATTACGAAAAATCAAAAGCTCTGAATATTACATAATCAAGTAAGACCTTATACCTTCTCCAAAGAAATTTTTCTTTTACATGGCAAAAAGTAACCATTAAATATTTAGGAACACACATTTCTAGAGACCTAACTAAACTTCAAGAACTTAATTATCTCACGATAATACAAAATATAATAAAGACGCTTCAAATGTACGACAGAACATTTTTTTCCTGGATGGGAATGATTAACATCATAAAAATGGATATATTGCCAAAAGTGTTATATATATTTCAGACAATTCCAATATTCTTTCCAGCAAATCTACTGGATCAATTGCATAAGGCCGTAGGGAGATTTATATGGGCACATAAATCACCTCAAATTAGAAGAGATATATTAATTAGAGCAAAGAAAGATGGAGGTTTGGCTCTCCCAGATTTCTCAATATATCTCAGTTCTGTATTTATGTCTAGGATAGTGGATTGGTTCCATATTGCAAAATGTTAATTAGGGCAAAGAAAGATGGAGGTTCGGCCCTCCCAGATTTGTCAATATATCTCTGTTCTGTATTTATGTCTAGGATAGTGGATTGGTTCCATAACGTAAAATGTAAGCAATGGGTGAAATTGGAGGAAGATGCCACAGCCTTACAATTGAAATCATTATCATGGATAACCAGAGATCTCTGACCTTCTAAGAGAGAAATGCCAGTTTTGGTATTCTCAACACTGAAAGTATGGAATGCACTATTGAAGAGAGAGACCTGGTCTACCCAAACTGGGCCAATGACACCTTTATTTTCCCTGAATTTCCACCAGCAATAGAAGCTTTGACCTTCTTAAAATGACACAGACAAGGATGTGAGGGTGGTCCAAACCCTAGTGGAGAACAGACTCCCTCCACTGGATTCCTTAGGCCCAGAAAGTGGGAGCAAATGGATGCAATATCAACAACTTCAAACATATACCCAATCTGTAACAAAAAACTTCTTAATAGATAGACCATTAACAGAATTCGAGCAACTATTATCACAAGAACAAAGACCAGCTCACGTCTTATCCATATTATATAAATATTTTATCCTAAAAAATAAAGAACAAGAGCTAACATATTTAACTAGGTGGGAAGAAGAGCTGGAGATGACCATCCCTGGACTAAAATGGGAAAGAGCGTTTCTATTAACACATAAATTACCTTTTTCAAATGGACATCGGGAAAGGAATTATAAAATCTTAGCAAGATGGTATAGATGCCCGGTAGATATGCATAAAATCAATAAGGAAAATGAAGAAGTATGCTGGAGATGTCAAAATGCAAAAGGCACAATGTCACGCATATGGTACTATTGCCCATTGGTCCAGATATTTTGGTCAAAGATTTATAATATATATCAGGAAATTACAGGACTAAACGCACAATCAGATGTGTTAGTCTCTGTATTGTCAATGATCCCAGGCTCTATAAAGTTTATAAAAAGAGATATTTTAAGACACATGCTAACAGCAGCACATACTGTTCGTGCCGGTTCACACAGGGGCGACTTGTCAGGCGACCTAGCCGCCTGACAAGTCGCCTCCCGTTCTGTACAATGGAACTGTTCTAATAGGAGCGACGCAAGTCGCTCCGACTTAGAAGAAGGTTCCTGTACTACTTTGGGGGCGACTTGAAGCGACTTGCATAGACTTTTATACAGAAGTCGTTTTGCAAGTCGCCGTGGCAGTCGTGTGCAGATCGTCTTGGTGAGGCGACCTGCAAGTCGTGCCGCTCCTGTGTGAACCGGGGCTTATAGCCCAAAAATAGAGGAAAACAGTAGATCCCTCAGTTGAGGAATGGGTGTGCGAGATGAGCGAGATGCAGTCCCTGGAACTGATGATAATGACAGAAGCAGGTCTAAGGGAACAAACCTTAAAGACATGGGAGGAGTTCAGAACCTCAGCAATTCTATTAAATTATTTGTAGAGCAACATTACAGGGCCCTTCTGTTTTCCCTTCCCTCCCTGTTCCCCTGTCCTTTCATTCCCTTCCTCCTTCCCTCCTTTTTTTTTTGTTGGGTAGTAGTGGATAAGGTTTGTCTGAGTGAATGGTCACTAGGTATGAATGAGTTTGAATAAAATTAACTTTAGGATTTTGGATTGCTGGAGTCATTGGGAAAATAAAAGATATAAGTATGGACATATTTATAGGATAGAGAATTACAAATCAATTGTATGGTTGCACCTACAATATATCCAATAATTTTTTGTGTTTTATATGTGTATATGTTGTGTAAAATGGAAAGTTTATAAAATAAAGATTAAAAAAAATAAATAAATCCCCCCCCCCCCCCCCTGTAATATGTGTGGATATGTGTAAGGCTAGCTATACACTAGGATATTTGGTAGCAATTTTCACCACTTTAAACCAGCTCCAAAAACACAAAAGACAGCAATTTTGATCATTTCACACTTTGATGGGAATTGTTAGAAGTAAGCTGCCATGTTTTTTGACAGCTTGTTAAAAATCCATTGATGAGTGCTGCCATTACTTATATTAACTGAATACTTTTGCCAGAAAACAACATTTTTCTAGTGTTTTTTATTTTTTTGTTTGTTTACAATTTATTTTTTTAAATTGTTTATTTATTGAATATTTTCAAAGAAAGGAACAGCATACATATTCACATGAAGAAGTCAACAAAGGGGATATGATCCTAATGGGGTATAATCATGACAGATTTCGTATAAAAGGAAATAGTATAGAGTGTCAAGTGATTATCAGACATTGCAAATACATCATGGTAAAGGGAAAAAAAAGAAAAAAGTTAACCATTAAAACAAGTTCAACAATGGTCTAGGTGATATCTTTTCTACTTGTTTGATCGAGATATCTTGCTCCTCAAGCACATCAACTAAGAGCTACTTGTGAATTCTCTGAGTTATATTCGGAGGAATCCCATTTCCCCCATATGGTGTCGAAACTGGATAGGGAGTCTTCAATTACAGCCGTAAGGCGTTCTATCCTACGAATGTCTGCAATGGCCACCAGAAATTGTGTAAAAGTAGGGGGGGTATTGGCAAGCCAGCACTGAGGTATAGCCCGTTTAGCTGCTAATAAAATAAAAGCCATCAATTCCCTGAGGGGTTTAAGCGTTTTCGGAAGGGGCAATCCTAGGAGGAGGTGTATAGGATGATGAGGTATGGGGATGTCCCAGGAGAGCATAAATCTGTGACCAATAAGGTGTGATCATAGGGCATTCCCAAAATATGTGGTAATGGGTAATTGGTAAAGATAATATTTATTAAAGGAGAGCATGGGGGGACGTGGCATGGTGTTAGGAGTGTTGAATGGGAGCTCCGCTTGTCGAATATCCGAGATTGCATATCATGGGGCTAATACTGCCTTTTAACCGCCTGTCATCAGATTCCCTGATACCTCTTACCTACAGGGACCATGTCACCACCGAAAAAAGTGACAGAATCTACTGCCAAGCTAGCTAAATATCAGCACACGGACTAGGAGGCTGGGGAGGAAAATGGCGCTGGCTCTACTTCCTCAACAGACCCAGTGGCAGAGGACACTGCGTGGGTGCTGGAGGCGATTTCAGATTGCAAAAGTATCTTGACATGCAAGATCAAGGAGGTAAAAATCGATGTCTCGTTAATCCGCCAAGATCTGCAAAAACTCAGGGATCGGGTCATGGAGACAGAGGCACGCATCAGCTGTGTGGAGGATGAGATGCCGCCGTTACAAGTCACCACCGAAAGGCTCTAACATCAACTCAATATAGTCTTAGCCAAACAAGACGATATGGAGAACAGTCTTAGAAGATGCAACTTACGATTCGTAGGTTTACCTGAGGGTTCAGAGGGCTCCAACCCACCCTCATTCCTGGAGAATCTACTTGTCACCTCTTTTGGAAGGGCTGAGTTCTCCACAACATTTGTGGTGGAAAGGGTGCACAGACTAGCTGCCAAACCTCCTCCTCAGGGCGCTCCACCTCGAACATTCATAGCTAAAATGCTTAACTTCCATGACCGAGATGCTGTCCTTCGCCTTACTAGGCTGAGGGGCAATATTCCCTTTCAGAATGGCGAGATTAAAGTTTTCCTGGACTTCGCATCTGAGGTCCAAAAAAAGAGGGCGCACTTCACTGAAGCCAAGCGTCAGCTAAGGATTCATCACTACTTCTACGCCATGCTCTTTCCGGCGAGGCTCTGTGTCGTCGGAGAGGACCGGGCGCATTTTTTCGACACACTGGAGGCTGTCTTCGCCTGGCTGGAAAACAAAGCACGCTGGCCTGAGAGCCCGCCTAAAGCCTCGACCCGTGACTTTCGAGAAATGTTTGCCTCAAACAGCAGAGGATGACTTACACAGATTTTATGTTCTTCAGAGGACCTGGGACTACCTACTATGAAGGTACTGTGCACTTCACATCTTGCCCATAACTCCTTATAGTTTGCCCAAATTGGAGAAATACCCAGCCTTGGCCAACCTACATTCCATTGACCTTGCACTGATTGCTCTGTCCCCATCACCCTCTATTCCTTTCCCCCCGCCAGATACAGACTTTGGATTGAAATATAGCCCGAACTTTCACTTTTGTTAAGGCAAGCCGACGACCATCATGGCGCCTGGACCAAGGACTCGATACTTCATCTCCTTTAATTTCCCCTGCGTATGTTATCCTGGAGATCCAAGACCGGGTGTCCCACTCCTAATGCTGTTGCTTGCTCTGCAGCAGTTAATCGTCCCCCTAATTGAGGGACCCCTTGCGGGCCCCGTTATTTTCAATACCCAATGTAATGTTTATTGTTTATTACAACTATGGTTTCCCTGGCCTGTCCGGTTCCAACCAGCGGCACCTGGTATTTACTCGGTGCACTGCTTGCCCGAATGCACCAGTGTAATGGTTCGTTTTATTTTTAAGTGTTATTGTTGGTTTAACGTTCAATATACAAAGTGCGTGTAGAAGAGTGTTGATAAATGCTACCTAATTGATGACATAGTTGTTTTACAGTATAACGGGTCCCTGTGTGTTTAATAAGTTGCTGGGCTCTATATGGGCAAAACCACAGTCTCCTGTCCTCGGTGCCCTGTGCTTTGTGGGTGGTGTTGCGTGTTCCCCCATGTATGGGGTGATGCGTGGCACGGATGTGCGGGCTCAGGATGTTGAGGACATGATTATCTGGGTTTTACTCCTATGTCTAATGTGAAATACATTATCTGGAATGTACGTGGCCTTAGAGCAAGACCCAAACGCAATGCAGTCTTGTCATATCTCAAGGCACAACGTGCAGAGATTATAGTACTGGTGGAGACTCATCTCACAGGCCAGTTTCAGCTGGCGATCAAGAAACCCTGGGTGGGATGGCTTTATCAGGCCCCTTACACTGTGAATTCCAGGGGTGTAGCGGTGTTAATAGCTAAAATGGTACAATTTGTATTATTGACGCTTAGGTCTGACCCTCTGGGTAGGTTTCTATTTCTGCATGCTAAAGTAAATGGTCTAGAACTTTTGATCTTAGCAATTTATATACCCCCCCCTTCCAATATAATGTATTGACCGAAGTTTTAACATTTATGTCTCAATTTCCCACTGTCTCCGAGTTATGGTTGGGGGACTTCAACAATGTTGTGAATAGGGACCTGGATAGAATGTCACTGACACCTCCTGATAACCCCGCCCACTCCTACACTAGATTTGGCAAACTTCTTTCTGATCTCGCCCTGGTGGACACTTGGAGATACCAACATCCCACGGACAGGGCATTCTCATGCTTCCCAACAACACATAACTCCATGTCACGAATAGACCTTATTTTAATATCTCGCACCCTTCTCCCCATTTAAGAAAAAAGGTAGGATTCAACCCACGCGTCCTTTCTGACCATGCTCCGTATTGGATTGAACTCCGAATCGACTCTCCCCCTACAACATATGCCTGGAAACGTAATCCCTTTTGGTTAACGGTTGTTCCTGACTTAGAGGATGCTAGCACTGAATGGGATTTTTTTTTTTCACACAAACAAGGACACTGCCCCACTCGAAGTGGTCTGGGATTCTTTTAAATCCCGCATGATCTTATCCCAACGTATATCCAGGTACCGTAAAAATTCTTCCCAACTGGTCAGGCAGGCGGAACGATCCCTTGCGGAAGCAGAGCAGAATTTTTTGGTTAACCCATCCCCATCTACAGCAGACCAGCTAAAGTTACAAGCCAGAGTAGTAAATAGTCTTCATTTCAAGAAAGCTGAGTGGAGAATATTCTATAGCAATACAGAGGTTATATGAGTGTGGAGAGCGGGCGGGACATCTTTCTACCTAGTCCACCTAGATCACAGGCCTACTACGGTGATTTCCCTCTGCAATGCTGACGGGGTATTGATTACTGATATGGTGGCTGGGGAGTTTCGATCCTTCTTTGCATCTCTATACTCCTCTACTGCCAACAACCCTCGAAGAGCTAGTAACACTTTTGGCTGACCTGGAACTGCCTACCCTCACTCAAGATCAGGTTGAGATACTAGAGGCTCCCATCTCCAAAGATAACATAATAGAAGCAATGTCTCTACTTAACCCATCCAAAGCACCTGGTTCTGACAGTCTCCCCCTTGAATTTTACAAGGCTTACAATGAGACCCTGGTCCTTAGACTTCATGAACTGTTCTCCCATATATTCCAGACTGGTTCCCTGCTCCCTTCTATGAGTGAGGCCTACATTGTACATACCTAAACCAGGGAAAAATGTAGAACTCCCCGAATCATACTGCCCAATATCTCTGCTTCAATTAGATATTAAGATCCTGGCCAAGGTCCTGGCTCAACGGCTAAATAAGGTGATCCTTACTTTAATCCATCCAGACCAGACTGGGTTCATGCCAGCTAAAAATACGGCATACAATTTACGCAGACTTCACATGAACTTACAGGCTGCTGATCTGCCGGGCTCCAGAGTTGTAGTGTCTCTCGATGCTGCAAAGGCGTCCAACTTAGTTGAGTGGGAATACCTCTGGGAATGCCTAACATGATTTGGCTTTAAACCCAACTATATCAAGTGGATCCGACTCCTGTATCAGAGTCCGTGCTCCAGGATCTTGGTTAATGGAAAAGTTTCTGATCCCTTCCCTCTCTCAAGAGGCACATGACAGGGTTGTCCCCTTTCCCCATTACTGTACGTTCTGGCGGTGAAACCTCTTGCCTCCTCCCTCAGAACACATTTAGGTATCCGGGGACTTAAGTGCGGAAACCTGGTAGAAAAGATCAGTTTATATGCGGACGATATGTTGCTATATCTAGCAGACGCTGGCCCGTCCCTATGATCAGCCCTTGAAACTATTCAAAATTTTAGTAAATATTCCAGGTTGAAGATCAATTGGGACAAATCTCAAATCCTTCCCATCAATGTCAGTGTCCCCACAGAAATACAGGCTTCATCCCCACCCCAAAGGGTTAGCTCTATGACGTATCTAGGAATTGTAATTACCCGCTCACCTGAGGACTTTGTTAGACTTAATATTGAACCCCTAATAACGAGTCTAAAATCCAAAACGCATACGTGGGCCATATTACCCTTGTGGGTGATGGGTCAGGTGAACTTAATTAAAATGACCCTCCTCCCCAAATTTTTGTACGTTCTATGGCATGCTCCAGTCTATTTACCCCTTAGAATTTTCAAATCTATTGAAGCTCTTCTTAACTCCTATGTATGGGGGACGACACGGCATAAACTGTCCTGGCAAATGCTGAAAAATCCCACAAAATTGGGAGGAGTGGCGTTACCTGACTTCAACCTTTTACTATTTGGCGGCGCAATTATGCCACTATTTTTACTTAGACAAACATGACAAGCGCCGATACTTAGCTTTGACATCCCTTGTGCTCTTGGGCTCACTCACCCCTTTCAAATTCTTTTTAGAGACCTCACTGGTACCTGGACATTGGGGAACCGCAAGGGTCTATTGTATCATCACTGTAGAGTATAGGAGGTGATAAGGCGCAAACTGAACACACCACCCACACATTTTCACACACCCCTATGGGACAACCCCGGCCTGGGAGAATTGTTATCTATACCAGATCATGCTTTATGGCTAAGCCAGGGGGGAGATATTTGTCGGATGTCTATTGCAATACTACCCTGAAATCATTTCAGCAACTCAAGGAGGAATTTAATCTTCCCAACTCCATGCATTTTGGATACCTCCAGCTCCGCCATGCTCTCCGGGCTCAATTTGGCAATGTTTCCCCTAACATAGAGCACTTGGATGTTGTGTGTATTATAACGGGGCAAGATTCTCGTAAACTTATATCAATGTTCTACAACTCCTTACTCCGACTCACAGCAACAACTCTTGCATATAATTTGAGGGATCGCTGGTCTGGGGATGTGGGGGAGCTGGAGGATGATGAATGGGAAGACGCATTGGGTACTTGTAAAAAGGTCTCAACTAGGTTGTCAGACCATCTCACATAGCTTTACATCATGCATAGATGGTACTTGACCCCTACTCGTTTGGCCAAATACAAACCTGGACACAGCCCACTAAGTCCTAGATGCGACAGTCCACTCGGCACCTTCTTCCATCTCCTCTGGTCATGCCCAGCAATACAAGACTATTGGTCACATATAGTGAAGTTCATCCATGACGAAATGGGATCTCCCCTGATGCTATGTCCCAAACAATGTTTACTGGGGGTGTTTCCAGATCCCGATTCAGGTAAAATTTCATAAAATATTTCTTCAGGACTCCTTATTTATTGCTAGGCTAATTATAGCAAGAAAGTGGCTACAGGCCACACCACCAACGATCCAGCAGTGGATTTCCGCTGTCAAGGTCTTGCCATATAAAAAAGGGATTTATGTGCATAGGGGATTCCCAGCCAAATACGGTAAAATTTGGGACACCTGGTTAGGGAAAGCAAACACGTGCAATCAGATACCTGATTGACCCCCGCAAGGTTATCTCCTTTTTGACCCCACTTTGACCCCAACTTCGGATATACCACTTGGGCACCTTGCGCCCCCGCAACTAACATGTAAGCTCTTGTATCACAATATTGAACACATAAGCTTTGTAGAACATGTCATTAATATGGATCTTCCTGTTGATACTGTATACAACTGTTGGTTGGTACTGTATACAACTGTAATAACAATGTATCTAACCTGTATGTTTTTACTCTTCCAAATAAAACACCACGTTGTTTGTAAAAAAAAAAACGAGAGCATGGGGATGAGAGGGAGTATTTTCTGGAACAGCTTTTCCAGATTGAAAGTGTAAACAACATTGGATTTAAACAGACCCTACACAATTGAGAGGTAAATTTGTCAGAGGATGGCCATAACATGCAACATGGATGGGCAGGGACTGTAATGCTCATCTCTACCTCCAGACCATCTATTAGGGGCGCATCTGGACGTCCAAGAGGCTATAGCTCTCAGGTGCGTGGCAAAAAAATACTTGATTATATCAGGCGTTCCCAGACCTCCCCTAGCTCGAGTCACGAGAAGAACTGGGCTAGGTATCCTATGGGATGTGTTATTCCATATAAAATTTTAAAAATTCCTTTGAAGTAATTTCAATTGGGACATTGGGATCATTACTGAAAGGGTTTCAAAGAGGTATAACAATTTTGGGAGCACTGACATTTTGAGGACATTTATCCTCCCAAGGAGGGATAGGGGAAGCTTCGTCCATGTCTTCAATAATTTGTTAATTTCTATAAACAAAGGGGGGAAATTAACCTGAAAAAGTGTAGAGTATGAGGAGGTCAGGTGGACACCGAGATACTTAAGCGAGTGAGGGCACCAGCGGTATTTAAAATTTTCTTTTAAAGTCGTGAGCGTGTCTGTCGAGAGGTTAATAGGGAGGGCTTCAGTTTTGGTCGGGTTGATTCTAAAACGCGAATTATTGCCAAACAGGTTTAGAGTTGCGTGGATTGAGGGGAGTGAGATATGGGGATGGGTCAATGTTAATAAGATGTCATCGGCAAATAGGGACAGTTTGTACTCCCGATGTCTCAACGCCACCCTCCTTATGTCTGGATGGGACCGAATGGCTTCAGCCAAGGGCTCCAGACTGAGGATGAAGAGCAGGGGAGATTGGGGGCAGCCCTGCTGGGTACCATTAAGTATAATAAGTGCGGCGCTAAGGTTGCAAAGAAAGGAAGGTGATAAAGTTATATGCAATATAAACATATAAGTGACATAATAGCATAGAATTATATGTGATACAAACATGTAAGTGACATAATTGCACAAACTCCAATCATAATAAATGTAAATAAATTATAAAGTGTGCTAATGTAGTGACTGCACTACACCCAAAAGTCCACATTGAGCAGAATGATGAAATACAGTCCAATTAGGTTTGTGATCCAATGCACATGGGAAGAATTCCTGACATTACTGGGAACCTTGAAGTGAGGAAATAGAAGCAAACACCACCACCGTGAAAGAGGGAGGATGCTTACCGGATGGTATTGACTTGGCGGGGCGTATACCACCCAAGTCAACAAGGCTTGTTGTGTTCAAACCACCCAATGGGGGACAGCAGGTCCTGGAACTCGATCAGTTGGTCAACCTTAAACAGTCATTGGATGTTAACTGAAGGCTTTAGGAAACTTATTGTCACAGGAAGGGTATGGATTTAGCAAGTTTATTCAAATCTAAGGACTTAATGCGGTTTCGTAGTGAAATCACAGACCTGGGGCGTACCATTTTGGGGAAACTGAGTAGGATAAGTCAGCTAAGAGGGACGACCTTTGGAGGTCACGGTCTCATTTACGACGAGAGCCAGAAGAAATGCACTCCCCTCTAAAAAAGGCCTTATGGGCTTCCCACAGAGTGGACGTCTCAGAGACTGAGCCCTCATTAAGTTCAAAGAATTTGGTCAGTTTTTGCTGTGAATGAAGGTGAACATCAGGTGTGGTAAGGAGGGACTCATTAAGATGCCAGTGACATGTCCTAGGCGTAGTTGTGGAGAAGGTCTAACACTATGGGTGCATGATTCTACCAGGTGATCGCGCTGATTTCTGAATTAACCACATGTCAGTAAGGGCGCCGAGATGAAAAAATGGTCCAGTCTCGTGTATAATTTGTGAGGAGGGGAATAAAATGTGAATTGTTTGGCAGTAGGGTGCTTCATCCTCCAAGTGTCAAAGAGATTGTGAGCCTGGATCAGTTTTTGAAATGAGAAGTAAATTTTTTGGACCTGGGGGGTTTGAAATATTTGAAAAGAGGGCAAATCTATCTTTAGTTCCTGACATGCATAAGTTAAAGTCGCCCCCAATGACCATAAAGGATTGGGAAAAGGGTTGAAGTTTCTCAAAAAATTCCTCTAGAAACCCAATCTGTCCCAAATTGGGTGCGTATATATTAGCAAGGGTAAATGAAGTACTCTTGCGATCGCAGTTCAGGAGAACATATCGGCCTTGGGGTCTAGATAGGAGGATTTGACACGTATGGCAGGGGAGCGTCTCAATAGTATGGCCACTCTGGCTTTCCCAGATGAGTCAGAAGCTATAAAAGCGGTGGGAAAGTGCTTGGAAGTAAACTTAAATGAGCCCTCTGCCCTAAAATGTGTCTCCTGAACCATGATCACTTCTGCCCTAGAGGATTTGAACTCTTTCAACACTAGCCAACGTTTGCGAATGGAGCCCAGACCCTTAACATTACATGAAAATATACTGACTGCCATATCTAAGCCGTATGAATAGAGCACACATTACATTCGTAAAACAAGAAAAATATATATACCATGATGTATGAAACTGATTAACTAAAACATTATTAACCAAATGACAATGAGATAAAAACTTAGGAGCACAACTGTGTTTCGGGTGTGGATCAAATAAGGATCCCATAGGTAAAAAATGAGCAGGAAAAACAAAAATAAAAGTAGAATCCTGGGTAGGATCAAAAAGGAAAGTAAAAGAAAAAAAAAGAAAAAGTACAAATCAGTAAGATGAAAGGCCTGAGGGGGGTGAACACCTCAGGAGGTGACGGTCACAGTTTGAGACCATGTTGAGGGGGGCATGGCAGCCCGCAAGATCAGTCACAGAGGCCTCAGCCTAATCCGAACAGCAGATAGAAAGGCAAAACAAGGAACTGTCGACATGTAACTGTATGGGTATACAAAGAGAAGGCGCATGTACGGGGCACAGCAGAGGTGAAATTTTAGACTCTGAGCCCAGAGTCTTGAAACATAGAAGTCAAGTGCAGGACTTATGTGTAAAGATGAGGCATGGGGGTAGTCTAGAGGCCAGTCTCAGGTGGGGCCCTTAGACGGTGCAGCTCTTTGGGTAGTAACTGGGGCCTTCCATACCCTCTGGCGTACTGGGGTCCAGATCTTCCCAGGTGTAGAGAGTGGTCAGGAAGGAGGGATCTGCACCTGCAAGTCCTCGTCAGGTATAGGGGGAAGGCCCAGGTTCCGGATGAAAGTCTCGCATTCCTGCAGATCTCTCATGGAGTGTTGTGATCCATCTTTGGTGACAGATAAGCAGAACGGGAAGCCCTAACAGTATGGAACCTGATTTTGCTGCAGATGGGAGGTGACTGGACGCAGAGCATGTCGTTTAGCCAGGGTCATGGGCGACAGATCACTGAAGATTTGGATTTTTGCGCCTCTAAATTCAACCCGTGTCCTGTTGCGGGTAGCATTGGTCAGGGCCTCCTTGCTTTCATAGAAATGGAAACGTGCAATGATGTCCCTGGGATAAGCACCTGGAGGAGGTTTAGGAGCCAGCGACCTATGAGCTCTATCAAGGCGCCAGTCTATGTCAGGAATGTGGAGTGCCAGAGTAACAAAAAGGGCAAGGAGGTAAGGCCGGATTTCCTTATCTGGGATAGATTTAGGGACCCCGCGGATACATAGGTTCTGGCGGCATTCTCTGTTTTCAAGGTCTTCCTGTTGCATTTGCAATTGTGAGACTGCATTTTTCAAATTGGCATTTTCTTCCTCTAGGACATGAACATATTGCACCATGTCATCAAATTTAGATTCCAGGATATACGTACGTTCCCCCAGCTGGTCAATCTCACCCATAAGCTCAAAAGCCAGTTTTCCCACCTCTTTAGCAATGTTTTGAGTAAGGCTGTGGAGCAGGGCCTGCAGCCTGGTGTCTAATACCTCTACAGTAACTGGTGGTGAAATTGCGGGGGATTCGGGTGGTTGTGCAAACAGAGAGGGGTCGACCAGCGGGAGGGCATCTCTCGGGTTTGTTGCAGCCGCCGAGGTACCTGAGGCTGGGGATTGCAGTCTACGGAGATAACAATCCATAGGCTGAGAGAGCTGGAGCGCTGCCTGTGGAGCGTGCCTCTGGTAGATATGCCGTTGATCTCCAATCTTACCCATACAACGATCGGAATGTAGCTGTGAAGTTCCCGGAGCAGATGATAGGACTCCCGGGGCTTTAGAAGCTAGCAATGCAGAGCGGGAGCTTCAGATATACAGACGGAGCCTGGAGCCCAGATCTCAAGTGTCTGCCATCTTACAAGCCGTGCATGCGCCCCCCCCCCCCCCCTGTTTACAATTTTTTATTAGGTGAGATACAAAGGACTGCAAAGTTACAACCAATGTTATCCATAGCAAAACAAGATCTCAAAATGATCCATAGACAAGTCATTAAAAATGATTTTCAACATGGATAGGACACAATGGTACCTAGAAAATGAGCAATAAAGAAAAATAAACAGTACAAAAAGAAAATACAAAAAAAAGGCACTACAGGGGGTCCCCGAGTTATGAACAAGATAAGGACTGTAGGTTTGTTTGTAACTCAGAACAGTACCTTTTTAAGTGTAACTCCAGTATGTGCAATGATGTGGGATGTTCCAGGTGCTTCTGGGTGTGCAGTTGTGTTATTTGGGGCTCTTGTGGCCATGCAGTACTGCAGCGTGGGATAAGTCTGGTGCTGCAAGATGGCTGCTCAGCTGTATCCGGGACAAGCGTGGAGCGCAAACAGTCGGCAGTGACGTCACGCCACCTCCATTCGTAAGTAGGAGTCATTCATAACTCGGATGTTTGTAACTGCCTGTATACTGGTAGTGAGAAAAATACAAGTTAGCTCTAGATAGGATTTGCATGTTAAAGGAATACTCCAACCAAAAATAGCATCAGATATTAACCACCTGGACAGAAGTATGATCAATTACTTCAAGAAAACTATACAGTGTAGGAGGACTGAGGTAAGTGGTACAAAAACTAAGGATCCCATTTAGAATCAAATAGGGATTTAGATTAATTAATGGTATGAAATATCTGTTACATAAGCATAATAGCATCCATTCTAGAGATTATCTGGGTAAAAGGCACTGTCGTAGATTTCCAATGATATGCAATAGTTCAGTGCGTAACTAACTATGCACAATGTATTGAACAATCTTTATAAAGGGCAAGAAAGAAAAGAAACATAAAAGGCATTGGGAACGAGTCAAGGTGACTTGTTTCCCCGCTAACTGAATACTGAGTTGAAACATTTCTTGCCATATCAGAGTTATGTTTTCACATTCCCAGAAAGTGTGAAGAAAATTGCTGGGATGACGACAACCTCAGAAATAGTGTGGGAAAACCTGTGGATAGATACTGGAAAGTTTACAAGGTGTATAATATCATCTCATAAAAAATTTGAGAGCAGTATCATAAATAGCCAGAGATCTTGTATATTTTCCACAGAGGGTTCCACTCCTCCTCTGAGAATTGTTCATCCAGCTCCCCCTCCCAGGCTGTCATATAAGAAAGATTTGGGGAGGGGAATTCCTGAGAGAGTGTGGCATAGAGAGTTGGGATCAATCCCTGTCCACGGGGCAGATTTTGAAAGATCCCTTCAGAAACAGCATAGGTATCTGGAAGGGACAAGGCATAATGAGTGGCAAAAAAGTTCCTTATTTGCAAATAGCGGAAAAATTCAGATTGTGGTGTAGATTGCATATTTCGAAAAAGAAGAAAAAGACGAGCCTTCCTGGAAATGCAAAAGACTAGTAAACCCATGAGAGGTCCACCAGCCAAAATCTTGATGTCTAGAAAACGCAGTTATAAATCTCGGATATCTTAGAGTTCAACTGATATTTATTTCTATAACAATGCCATGGGCTACTATGAGGTTGTGTTTTGAGAGCATGTTGGCTGAGACCCCATCAGACCACAATAGGCCTGGGAGAAAATAAGGGGCAATGGAATTACTTTCAAATTTTAGCCAAGGAATCTTGAAATCCGGGATAGTCTACTGAGGTAATTGCGCTAGATGAGAAGCCAGATAGTAGCAACAAATCTACGACAACCCCAAACCTCCATGTCTGTGAGAAGGATATACAGTAGAATAGATCTAGAATATTGAGGGGTTTATCATGCCAAAAAAATGTATTTAGGTCCGATTGTATACGGGACAAATATGATCTAGTGAGTAATAATGGTAGGGCTCTAAATAAATAAAAAAAACAGTAACGTTAGCCCGATTTGTTTTTAATGTGAAAGATGATGTTATGCAAAGTAAAAGGACAGCTAACATGTCACACTTGGGGAGTGGTGCCAAAATTCGGTACCAAAAAAGCTCCATAGCTTTAAAAATTTTTTACCTGTTCAGAGTGACAGAGGAGGTCTTGGCTAGAATTATTGTTCTTGCTCTAATGTTCATGACTAGGGATGAGCTTTGAGTTCGAGTCAAACTCATGTTCGACTTGAACATCAGCTGTTCGCCAGTTTGCCGAACAGCATACAATTTGGGGTGTTCGCGGTAAATTCGAATGCCGCAGAACACCCTTTAAAAGTCTATGGGAGAAATCAAAAGTGCTAATTTTAAAGGCTTATATTCATGGTATTGTCATAAAAAGTGTTTGGGGACCTGGGTCCTGCCCCAGGGGACATGGATCAATGAAAAAAAAGTTTCAAAAACGGCAGTTTTTCCGGGAGCAGTGATTTTAATAATGCTTAAAGTGAAACAATAAAAGTGTAATATCCCTTTAAATTTTGTACCTGGGGGGTGTCTATAGTATGCCTGTAAAGGGGCGCATGTTTCCCGTGTTTAGAACAGTCTGACAGCAAAATGACATTTCTTTTTTGAACATCACGGGACACAGAGCCACAGTAATTACTAATGGGTTATATAGGTATCACTGGTGATTGGACACTGGCACACCTTAAACAGGAAGTTCAACCCCCTATATAATCCCTCCCCTTGCAGAGATACCTCAGTTTTTACGCTAGTGTCTTAGGTGATGGACGTGTAAAGATGTCCTGTGCTGAGCTCCAAAGTGATTATCCTATATCCTATACTGGGGCAGGCCAGGCGAACCAGATCCATTCCAAAGTATCTTTTCTAGGCCGAATTGTATGGTACCCGGGCCTCGTGTCCGAAGAAACTAGGTTTTACCTGTAACGCTTCTCTTTTTAGAGAGCTGGACCCCGCATATTAGAAAATGGTTTTTCTAGCCTAATTTCTAGCCGGGTGCTTTACAGGGCCAGAAGTGTGGATCCCCCTATTCGTAGGGGGCCCCAGTCTCTGACGTTTTTTTCAAACGGAGCCCACCGTGAGAGGGGAAGATTGGGTCTGTACAACAAACCCTGCGGCTGGATAAGGTAAGGGAGATTCCACAGAATTTTTTAATTCTAGTAGGTTTCTCCTTTAAGGTAAATGCATGCTATGCCTATTGTGACCACCGGGGGCTGCCAAGAGCACATACCTTTTCATGCTGATGTCTGTCTCAAGTGTTCGACGCTGCACAAGCTCCTCCGGCCAGTTCCAGGTAGGATGGGATGGGGGGCTCTCCTCAGGGATATCTCCCGCCAGACTAGGGGGAGGCAGCAGGTGATCTGTAAGGCAGTTAGAGACCGCATTTTCACCACCGTCGCGGCGGCCGCTGCCACCATTACACAGGCAGGCCCATCATTACCAGCCTCTATCCCACCTCCCCCTCCCCCAGCCTCCTCCATGTTTGGTTAGAAGGGTCGGCTAGCGCGGGAAGCGCTCGTTTTTTAAAAAAACGAAGGGGGGTGCGGTTGAGGGGGGGCGGGGCATCAGCACAGCGTGCTCAGACGCCCACAGGACCAGCTGCAGGCTAATAAAGGCACTGATTACAGGTGCACTAAGCCTTCTGGAGGGACACAGAGCTGACGGTTGCATGTAAGGTGGGACACAGGTATTCTCCTAGGCAGCATTTACTAAGTAACACCAGACTGAGCATTGGGTAGCAAGGCTTTTAGCCAGACTACATTGCTCAGCAGTCAGTGTTCATTTTGTGATACCTCCACCTTGTTGATTTGCACTATGGGTAGAAGAGGTTCAAGCCCCCCAAGAACCAGAGACTCTAGGGGATCTCGTTCAGGTTCTGAGGGCCCCCTGTCTGCAGCATCCTCCCCCCCTGAGGGGCCAGGGACGGCTAGCCAGGGAGAGCCGTCGGAATCAGGGGCTATACCTGCTTCTGGCACTTCAGCCCCTGTATATATTACACAGGAGGTTTTTTCCTCAACCATTAATGGTTTAGAGGAAAGATTAATGGCCGTGATTACGTCTTCACTTGGTGGAAGAAAACGCACTAGGCCTTCCTCTGTTCCCCAAGACCCTCAGGAAGAGGAGCTCTGGGATAAAGGAGAGGAATCCCTCTCAGAGGATCGGGATGGGACGGATGATTCCTCTTCAGAGGAATCAGGTGGAGAGGGACCCTCTGCGACTTCCCAAGAGGAGAAAGGCTTAGTGCAGATCCTTACTGGATTGGTCCGCTCCACATTTAAGTTGCCCATATCTGAATCAGTTAAAGAACCCTCGTCTTCTTTAGGGCCACTGAAACCTCCTCAAACAGGCTTTTCCTGTTCATAATTTACTTGAAAAGCTCCTTTATGCTGAGTGGGATCACCCAGATAAACGTTTTTTTCCGCCAAAAAAGATTTCTACACTTTATCCTATGGAAGAAAAGTTTATTAAAATGTGGGGAATACCGGCCATTGATGCCTCCATTTTCTCTGTAAATAATAGTCTGACTTGTTCTGTAGACAATGCTCAGATGCTCAGGGATCCTGTAGATAAAAAGATGGAATCCCTATTGAAGGATGTTTTCTCCTTAGCAGGTTCAGTGGCTCAACCTGCAGTAGCAGCGATTGGAGTCTGTCAGTACTTAAGAGACCATGTTAAACAGGTCATCAAAGTTTTACCTGAACAGCAGGCCCAGGGGTTGGCTAACCTTCCAGCGGCCTTATGCTTTGTTGTTGATGCCATCAGAGATTCTATCGTGCAAACCTCCTGTCTTTCACTGGGGTTGGTGCATATAAGTAGAATCCTATGGTTGAAAAATTGGTCAGCCGAAGCACCATGTAAGAAGCTCCTGGCTGGGTTTCCATTTCGTGGTGAAAGGTTGTTTGGAGAAGACTTGGATAACTATATCAAGAGAATCTCTTGTGGGAAAAGCACTCTCTTACCTGTTAAGAAAAAGAGTAAGTGTCCCTCTTTCAAACGGACTCTTTCCCCAGCGGAGGGGGCTTCAGCCTCCAGGCAATCTCGACGGCCTCCTCCATCTGGGTCCAGAGACAAGAGTCAACCCCAGGGACAAAAGAAGTCCTGGGGGAAGAAATCTACTAGGCAAAGCACTAAGACCTCTGCATGAGGGGGCGCCCCCGCTCACTCGAGTGGGGGGAAGACTGCGACAGTTCTCAGGGCTCTGGCAGGAGGATTTCCAGGACAGATGGGTAATCTCCACGGTAACCTTAGGGTACAAGCTGGAGTTTCAGGAATTTCCTTCTTCTCGTTTCCTCAGGTCAAGTGTCCCTAGAGATCCAGAGAAAAAGCAGTCGCTCCTTCTAGCGTTAGAGCGACTTTTGTCGCAGGAGGTGATTGTGGTAGTTCCCGCAAAGGATCAAGGATTGGGCTTCTATTCCAACCTTTTTACGGTCCAAAAACCAAATGGGGATGTCAGACCCATTCTGGATTAAAGGGATCTGAACCGATTCCTAAGGATTCAATCCTTCCGCATGGAACAGTAGTTTCCACCCTGCAGGGAGGAGAATTTCTGGCATCGATAGACATCAGAGATGCATATCTGCATGTGCCGATCTTTCCCGCTCATCAGAAGTTTCTGCGCTTCGAGATAGGAGGGCGCCATTTCCAGTTTGTGGCTCTGCCTTTTGGGATAGCCACTGCACCTTGAGTGTTCACAAAGGTCTTGGCTCCTCCTCTGGCCAAATTAAGGGCTCAGGGTATAGCTGTCATAGCATACCTAGACCACCTGCTCTTGATAGACCGGTCGGTGGCCTCCTTGAACGGAAACTTGAGGACCACAGTCAGGTATCTGGAACACCTGGGTTGGATTCTCAACCTAGAGAAATCTTTCCGAAAACCAGTAAGAAGACTGGAGTATTTAGGTCTGATCATAGATACAAGCCAGGAGAAAATATTTCTACCTCATGCAAAGATCACTGCTTTAAAAGAGCTGATTCTGGCAGTCAGGACCAAGAAGGATCCTTCTGTCCACCTTTGTATGAGGCTACTAGGGAAGATGGTGTCTTCATTCAAAGCAGTTCAATATGCTCAGTTTCATTCAAGAATGCTGCAACACAGTATTCTGTCAGCCTGTAACAAGAAGGTTCAGGCATTAGACTTCCAATGCACCTGTCGCATGCAGTGCGTCAGAGCCTCAATTGGTGGCTCATACCCAAAAACCTGCAGAAGGGGAAATCCTTTCTACCGGTTACCTGGACAGTGGTAACAACAGATGCCAGTCTGTCAGGTTGGGGAGCAGTTCTGGAACAGTCTGCGATCCAGGGGCTATGGTCCAAGACCGAGAGGACCTTACCCATCAACATTCTGGCGGTATACCTAGCCCTAAAAACCTGGACTATCAGGCTACAGGGTTGCCTGGTCAGGATCCAATTCGACAATGCCACAGCAGTGGCTTATGTCAATCATCAGGTAGGCACCCGGAGCCAAGCTGCTCAAAAGGAGGTGAACCAGATCTTAGTCGGGGCAGAGATGCATGTGCTATGCATATCGGCAGTTTTCATTTCAGGGATAGAGAACTGGCAGGCGGACTATCTAAATCTCCAGCAGCTA
Organism: Lithobates clamitans; assembly: GCA_037952925.1. Classification (NCBI taxonomy): domain Eukaryota; kingdom Metazoa; phylum Chordata; class Amphibia; order Anura; family Ranidae; genus Lithobates; species Lithobates clamitans. The sequence goes on along the minus strand of JBBGZY010000592.1, from coordinate 976,462 downwards.
CTTCCAGGGGAATGGTCTCTGCATCCCGACGTCTTTTGGGCCATATACCAAAGATGGGGGGTTCCAGATGTAGATCTCTTTGCATCCCGATTCAACAAAAAGATAGACAGATTTGTGGCAAGGACAAAAGATCCTCTTGCATGCGGGGCGGATGCGTTGGTGATTCCGTGGCATCGGTTCTCACTGATTTATGCATTCCCGCCTATTCTACTATTGCCACGACTCCTTCGCAGGATCAGGCAGGAAAGGAAGTCAGTTCTTCTGGTGGCTCCCGCTTGGCCCAGAAGGACATGGTATGCGGAAATAGTAAGGATGACAGAGGGTTCCCCGTGGACACTACCGGTACGACCAGATCTGTTATCTCAAGGTCCAGAGTTCCATCCTGCTTTACAAATGCTAAATTTGATGGTTTGGCTATTGAAACTCACGTTCTGAAGAGTTGTGGGCTTTCAGGTCCTGTGATATCTACCTTGATCAATGCAAGGAAGCCAGCTTCCAGAATGATTTATCATAGAGTCTGGAGAGCTTATATATCCTGGTGTGAATCCAGGGGTTGGCATCCCAGAAAGTATGTGATCGGTAGAATTCTTGAGTTTCTACAATTGGGGTTAGAGATGAAGCTGGCCTTGAGTACCATCAAGGGCCAGGTCTCGGCCTTATCAGTATTATCTCAACGGCCACTTGCTCTGCATTCTTTGGTCTGAAACTTTATGCAGGGGGTGACGCATCTTAATCCTCCGGTTAAAGCGCCCCTAAACCCCTGGGACTTGAACTTGGTTCTGTCTGTGTTACAGAAACAGCCTTTTGAACCAATATGTCAGATTCCTTTGGTCTTGCTGACAAGGAAGTTAATTTTTCTGGTAGCCATCTCTTCTGCTAGAAGAGTTAGCAGCTCTTTCCTGTGAAGAGCCTTATTTGATTGTACACAAGGATAGAGTGGTACTGCACCCTCATCCTAGTTTTTTACCGAAGGTGGTTTCAGATTTTCATCTAAACCAAGACATTGTTCTACCTTCCTTTTTTCCAGATCCCCGTTCTGGAAAGAAGAAAGAAGAAAGACGAAAGAAGAAGCATTTAAATAAAGGAATTGTCAAAAACTTTTGACATTTGACATTTTTGTGAAATGGTAGGGGTACTTTTGTACCCCCTTACCATTTCACACAGGGAGGAGGGTCGGGATCTGGGGGTCCCCTTGTTAAAGGGGGCTTCCAGATTCCGATTAGCCCCCCGCCCGCAGACCCCCACAACCACCGGCCAGGGTTGTGGGGATGAGGCCCTTGTCCTCATCAACATGGGGACAAGGTGTTTTGGGGGTCTATCCTAATGTTGAGGGCACGTGGCCTGGTACGGTTCAGGAGGGGGCACTCTCTTGTCCCCACCTCTTTTCCTGCGGCCTGCCAGGTTGCCTGCTCGGATAAGGGTCTGGTATGGATTTTTAAGGGGACCCCAGGCCATTTTTTAAAAAAAATTTGGCGCGGGGTTCCCCTTAAAATCTATACCAGATCTGAAGGGATTTTGAGGGAGACCCCACGCCATTTTTTTTTTAAATTTTGGCCGGGTTCCCCTTAATATCCATAACAGACCTGAAGGGCCTGGTATGGAATTTAGGGGGACCCCCCACGTAATTTTTTTTTTTTAATTTTGGTTCGGGGTTCCCTTGTGGGGAATTCCCATGCCGTTTTTATCAATGAACTTCTATGTGTATTGTCGGACCGACAATTCATTAATAGCCGCGAGTAGTTTTAAATGACTTTTTTCCGTTGAAATGTCATTTTACTGTCAGACTGTTCTAAAAACGGGAAACATGCGCCTCTTTACAGGCATACTATAGACACACCCCCACCAGGTACGAAATTTAAAGGGATATTACACTTTTATTGTTTCACTTTAAGCATTATTAAAATCACTGCTCCTGAAAAAACGGCCGTTTTTAAAACTTTTTTTTGCATTGATCCATGCCCCCTGGGGCAGGACCCGGTCCCCAAACACTTTTTATGACAATAACTTGCATATAAGCCTGTAAAATTAGCACTTTTGATTATTCATGTTCGTGTCCCGTAGACTTTAACGGTGTTCGCGTGTTCGAACTAATTTTATGTGTGGTTTGAACGCCGTTTACATATGCAGGCGCTATATACATATGCAGTTGCTTCTGCGTACGAGCGCGAGGACGGGGGTGATTTAAATTTTTTTACATTTTTTTTCATTGTTTATTTTATTTTTATTTTTACACTTCCCCTTTAAAAAATGTTTTAATCACTTTAATTCTTGTAACAAGGAATGTAAACACCCCTTGTAATAAGAATAAGGCATGACAGGTCCACTTTACAGAGGACTCTGGGGTCTCTCCTCTAGGCTGGAAAGCCTGAGATAAGGAGAAAAAAAGTGATCTTAGCATTTCCGGTTAAAAAAAGGCAGTGTTTACATCTGCCGAGGCGGGATGTGACTTCATAATGTCGCGCCTGGCCTCCGAAGGTCATGGAGATGACTGAGGACCATCTGGTAAACTTCCGCCGCCGGCTAATTCATTCTCCAGCTTGCCGATTGCACGGGTGAGCCGGTAGAAGCACCGGAAGGCGGCGAGAGGGGGGGACTTCCCATCCTGCCATCTGTAAAAACAATCAAGCAGCTGAACAGATGCTATGATTGTTTTTACAGTGCAGGGAATCGACGGTTGAAAATAATGATATCTGAATGATGCCTGTAGCTGCAGGCATCATTCAGATATCACCATTAGGGATGGGCCGAACGGACCCCTGTTCGGTTCACACCAGAACTTTCGAACACCGCGAAAGTTTGGACCCGAATAATGAACCCCATTAAAGTCAATAAGACCCGAACGTCAAAAATCATTTTGAAGGCTTATATGCAAGAAATTGAGCATACAATGGTTATAGGGGTCTGGGTCCTGCCCTGGGGGACATGTATCAATAAAAAAAAAGTTTGTGAAAAACTTCATTTTTAAATGAGCAGTGATTTTTTTATTTTTAAAGTGAAAGCATAAAAATGAAAAATTCCTTCCAATATAGTGCCTGGGGGGTCCCCTTAGTCTACCTGTAAAGTGGCAGATCTGCACCATGTTTAGAATCTGCTGCAGCAATAATTGCATTTATAAAGCCAAAAAAAATTACATTTTCCCTGGAAGCTGCCTTTATTTTGCTCAGCAACAGCTGGGGAGCCAGTGTGTATGATGAGGCCATAATGTAGTACACTGGGAACAAGATTAGTGATTGTTTGGATACATTCTGGTTTCACTTTTTGGTGCTTAAAAATTGGTCTTTGGGTGTCGGTGGCACCTTCCCACCATATCCCTATAGAGGTACTCTTGATGAAATTGGCCTTGTTGTAAAAAATTGCAATGATATGCACCTGTCAAACAGGTGCAGAAAAACTACTCTTTGGGTGTCAGGGGAGCTTTCCCACTGTAACCCTATAGAGGTGCTCTTGATGAAGGCACAAAAAAATTGCACGGGCAAACTCACTAAACAGAGGAAATGATGCCCTGCCTGAGGACTGACCACCATGTCCACCTTTGCCTGTGGACATAGCTGTAAAGTTAGGGTATAGATGAAGTGTGCTGCATGTTCCCATTAGCTCCGCCAGCCTCTGCCAAGAGACCCGAGGAGTTGGTATATGAGCTGGTGTGGGAGGGCTGGTGACCAATCACGATGATGATCGTGATGGCCAATAGCTGGCGCAGTAGGTGGGAGGAGCAGTGCGGCAAGGTCTGCCGAAATGCAGCTACCAAAGTCCCACACCAGCTCATATACCAGCTCCTCAGGTCTCTTGGCAGAGGCTGAGGGAGCTTATGGGAACGTGCAGCACACTTCATCTACTCTTATATCTCTCAGGTACGGTATGTTATACCATTGTTACTTATTAGCAGCATACCCTAACTTTACAGCTGTAAGTCAGCTGTTAGGAGGGTCATTTTAGGCTCTATTTATTGTTTGTGTATCTTGAATGGTTCATTACTATCATACTGTTTTATATATTTTCTTATTCAGTTAGATTGGCCCAGTTCAAGCAGGAGCTATTTGGCTCCACTTGGCTTCAGTCCTCGTAGCGAAGTAAGCTTTGCCCTGTTTTGGCCCTGAGATTGATGTTCCTTGGAGAGTGTTCTTCCTAATATCCATGAGTGGTTATATCATCCTATCTCCTTCAGATCAGTTATGTATGAAGCGCCTTACTATGTAAGTAATTCATCAATTTTTCTGACAATACATGCTAGGTCAAATCAATGTATAGTTTCTCAGTTGAAACAGTATTGATCTTTATTACTCTATATTAATATTGCATACATCCTAACTTTTTGAGATGGGAATGAGGGACACCTATCAGCAAAAGTATTCAGGCATAGGACACACCCCTTGTCATGCCCCCTTAAAGGAGAATTGTACAAAAAAACAGGATTGGTTTAACCCACAAGTGCTTTTTTTACCACTACTATTCCTTTATATTGGCTTTTGGAATTAACAAATGCAGCACTTTAGAAATCAGATGAAAGGTTTAGGGCTGGAAAACACTTTTTGATAAATGTGCATTTTATTATCAACTCTAAAGATCAGACCAAAATAAGGGACAAATGAGGAGGAATGAGGGACAGAGAGACATTGCTCCAAATCAGGGACAGTCCCTCGAAATCAGGGACAGTTGGGAGCTATGATATTGTTCTATGTGTATATTCTCTTTATTGTAGAAAATCTGTACCCATCTGAACCAATAACTAAACCTCTGAAGAAGGACTTGTAGTCTGTAACATGTAAGGTGTTATATAATGTATTTCCGGCTACTAGTCCACCCTGCACCAGGACAGTGACCAGCTCATACAATTGTATCACATTGGGTATCAGATATTGTTTTTTATGTATCATGCACTTTTTCTACATGTTTACCACTGTGATTTCCTAATAAATGTATACCTTTTATATACCTCGTGCTTTGGTCCGTCTATTAAAGACCCCTAAGGGGTGTGTCCACCGTGCCGTTTGGTACCAGGTGTCTTGCTTCTACACTAATGTAAGTATGAATGACAAGGTCTCACTACACTACAGTGAAACTATCTGAGCTATCCCTACTCTAGCTGCACACTATGCAAAGCTTAATGATGGTCCTCCTCACTACACTCACACTATCCCTAGACTGATACTAAACTAATATTCTACACTGACAATTGAAGCAAAATAGCACAGTATAGCACACTAATAGCACTGAGTAGAGACCTGTTCTATCGCTCTTCATGCCGAAATCACACTGAAAATGGCTGCCATTGAAAGAATACTTTTATACTGTGGGGCGGGAATGAGCCATGATTGGATAAAGTCATGATGACAGTATCCAATCATGACTCTGACAGTGCTTTGTGCCCTGATTGGCTGAAGCTTTCACTGCTTCAGCCAATCAGGGCTTGCAATGCACTGTTCAGCGCCGCAATGCATTGTGGTCGGTTCGGGGGGGCGGTGGAATGGTGGAATAACCTGTTTGTTCGGATGTTCGCCGAACATCCGAACAGCGAAAGTTTGGCCCGAACTTATGCTTGGGTCGAACCGTTCACCCATCCCTAATCACCACTCAATGTCCAGGACATCATATAACGGAATTGGGCGGGAAGTGGTTAAGGTTTCTCACCTTAATGCATTCTATGCATTAAGGTGAAAAACCTTCTGTGCTTCAGGATCCCCCCAGTCCCCCCTTTTTCTTACCTGAGCCTGATCCGATCCAGTGAGGTGCATGAGAGCAGTGGCTCTCGCTGCTGTCTCCCTCCGCATTCGGCAGATTGATAGCAGTGGGAGCCATAGGCTCCGGCTGCTGTCAATCAAATGCTGTAAAAAGCAACCAGGGAGCTGAGCCGAGCCACCCCCTCTGTGTCAATAGATGCAGACAGGACAGCTTGGGAGTGAACATGCACGGGTGCCCCATGGAACGCAGCTTTGCATGGGGGCACTCGCTGAAGTGGAGAAGCCTAGAGCGCTGGCAGGGAACCCCAGAAGAAGAGGACCGGGGCTGCTTTGTGCAATACCATTGCACAGAGCCGGTAAGTATAACATGTTTGTTAGGTTAATTTTAAACAAAAATAAAGCCTTAATGTCACTTTAAGTCTTGCCTGCCTAGAAGGTTTGATTATACTGTAGGGCCATAGATTTCGTAAGGTTAATCGAAAAGCCTGCAAGTAATGCAAATTTCTGTAAGATTTCCATAAGATTCAGTAAGGATATCAGAGGTTGTGGGAGAAAAAGCAGCACATCGTCTGCATAAAGGCGTAATTTAAAACAGTCAGAGCTCTTCGAGTAACCTTTTAATATCTGGATGAAGAGATTTCTAGTGTTTTTTGAGGGCGATATTGGTAAACAATTCTTCATCTATTTTGAGCTGGTTACCCCTCTACACCTATTTTAAATTGAAATCCATATCGTAATAGCCTCACATCCCTATGAGTGCTAGGTACTAGTTTAATAAGTAAAAATGTGAATCCTTTTAGAGGAATATTACAAAAAACTGCAATGCTAAACTGGAATTTGCTATTCAAAAAGCAATGCATATACATTTGTTAGCACTTTGCAAGACTTAATAAGTTCACAAAGAATAATTAGCAAACCAAGTATGAGTTAAAAATTTTCATAACCACAAACTTAGCTAATTAACATCCTGCAAGCACGCACACAAAATTGTGAGTTTCTCAAATATCGCAACTTCTGATGTTGAGAATATGCAAATCCTTTTGGTTGTTAATGGATTGAAAATGTTTTATAATGAGCTTTTTGACATTTCACAAATTTTTATGCAAAGTTTGAATAGAATTGTCACTTCTGTGATATCCAATGAAGTACTATAGTATAAGCCAGATATCAATATTTTCTAAAATGGATTTTTTAGGTTACTGCACATTTATATCAGGATGTCAGAAGAATGTTATTGGCCTTTAGAAATTCTCTACGTGACAATTTTCTTGTGGCTGCAATCAATCTATATATTTTTTTTTAATTTCCTGCATCTCGGCAACAGCATCAGTGTGATTGGTCACTCTGTGAGATATCAGGTAATGGTATGGGAAATTAACAAGGGAGGAATAATTTATTACATTGTTCACTAGGAAATAAAACCTGCCTCACATGCTCAAATACAATCATGTTGAAACTTCTGTGCCCTAATTAGAAAAATCCTTCCAAATCTCTGTTTAATTAGGACAAATTTACATATTATTTCTGTGCAATTTATTTTATGAACACATAAATGTGCTCTTTGATGATAAAAGCACACTTGTCAGCACATAATGGCAGGTGGACACCAATATGGACACCAAATGGTGCCTGCACATATCAAAGATTATTTCTTAAAGCTGCCCTTTAAAAAATGTCCCCACCCCCATATAAGTGCAGCCAGCCTGGTCAAATACTTTCCTCTGTCCCCATTACATTGATATTCACTGTGTGAAATAGGGTCACGGACCACAGGCCCCATCCTTTTGTAGGTGCATGCAGCATGGTGCGACAACAATAATTTACACAGTTGGGCACAATAGAGAACCTTTCCCTACCACTAGTACCGTCCCTAACAGCCAGAGTATCTTTCCCTACACTGCCCACTCACAATTGTTGCAAAACTGGGAGCCCTTAATAGGCTCTGCCTGACCCAAGATGGCTGCCAGTCACATGTGGTTGAGACTAGGGATGAGCTTTCTGTTCGGGTCGAATACAAGTTTGAAAACCGAACATTATGGGCCATTCGCACCAAATTCGAGCGGCGCGTAACAGCCCATAATGCACTGCGGGAGCGCAGGGCATTGCTGTATGATGATCGGCCAGAGGATGCACCATGACCTGCATGCTTTGGCCAATCACAGCGCCCTCAGCTAAGAGAGCCATAATTGGCCAAAGACTGGGTTTCTTCTGCCAATCATGGCTCAGGGGGACTAAGTCCACGCCCCACACTATATAAGGCCGCCTGCACGTTGGCCCAATGTAGTGTGTCGTTGGCGTGGACGGAGAGAGAGTGTCATTTAGATTGAGCAGGCAGGCAGTCAGATTATTCAGTTAGCTGCAGTGTATTTAATATATATATATACAGATAGTCTCGTGTGTGTATATATATATATATATATATATATATATATATCTATCCACTGTATCCAGTTTAGTTAGATCTGACTGCAGTCTGTTCCTGGTGTACTGTTTCTAATATACTTCAGGCAGGCAGGTGATTCAGTTAGCTGCAGTGTATTTAAAATATATATATATATATATATATATATATATATATATATATATATATATATATATATATATGTATCCACTGCATACAGTTTAGCTATATCTCACTGCCAGTCATTCCTGGTGTACTGTTTCTAATATACTTCAGATGGTGTACACAGTACCGTGCACCCCTAGTGCAGTTGCTACTACTTTTCTGGTGGTGTTCACAGTACACAATACATACAGTGCACCCGTAGTTGCTATTAGACTCACCCATAGTTGTTATTACACTGCTGTTGGTGTACACAGTACCGTGCACCCATGGTGCAGTTGCTACTACTTTTCTGGTGGTGTACACAGTACACAATACATACAGTGCACCCATAGTTGCTATTAGACTTCTGGTGGTGTACACAATGATCCGTAACAACCTCCTCCCAGCCACATACAACTCCTTGGGTTTCAGGGAACTGAAACCATCCCTTGAAGACTGCTGCTGAGTGTTATCCTCCACGTCCATGCTGACACAATCCTCCTCCTCCTCTTCTTCTTGTGGGTTTGGTGGGCCTGCAGGAATAATATCTGGATAAAGGGGGCCTTGAGAGGTAAGGAAGTCCTCCTCTTCCTCACACTGTTCTGCTTCAAGTGCCCTGTCCATTATTCCATGAAGCATGTGCTCCAACGGGAAGACGAGAGGGACTGTATCACTGATGCACGCATTGTCGCTGCTCACCATCCTCGTGGCCTCATCAAATGGTGACAGGACAGTGCATGCATCCTTGATCAGTAGCCACTGGCGTGGTGAAAAGAAGCCAAGCTTCCCTGATCCTGTCCCGGTGCCATACTCAAACAGGTACTCATTGACGGCCCTCTGTTACAGGGCTGATAACCCTGCCCTATATTATCCAAAAAGCTTAAAAATAGATTTTTGGGCTGGAGCTACACTTAAAAATGTACCTCTTCCAAATTACAAACAGATTCAACTTAACAACAAACCTTCAGTCCCTATCTTGTTTGTAACCCGGGGGCCGCCTGTATGCTGCTGTTCAGAGTATATAGGGCCTGGGGGCCCCACGCCTTTTTTTTTTATTTGGGTGCGGGGTTCCCCTTAATATCCATACCAGACCCAAAGGGCCCAGTAATGGGCTGGGGCAACATTACATTACAGCCGCAAGCAGTTTTAACCACCTCAATACTGGGCACTTTCACCCTCTTCCTTCCCAGACCAATTTTCAGCTTTCAACGCTCTTTCACTTTGAACGACAATTACTCAGTCATGCTACACTGCACCCAAATGAAATCTTTACCATTTTGTTCACACAAATAGAGCTTTCTTTTGGTGGTATTTATTCACCACTTCATTTTTTATTTTTTGTGATATAAGCGAAAAAAAGAGTGAATATTTGGGAAAAAAAACAAAATTTTCTACTTTCTCTTTTAAAAGAAACCAAAAAATTAAATTTTGTCGAAAAATCGGGTAAAAATTTATTCTACTACATGTCTTTTGTAAAAAAAATCCTGATAAGTGTGAATATATTAAAAGTAATGGTAGTAAAGCAGCTACATACGAATGTGACTAAAATTCATGACAAGGATGTGGGTGGAAATGTAGCACTAGTACAAAACTGTGTAGAGCATCTAAACAAACTAAGATGAAAATGTATATACAAAAAAGTCTGTGCAGAGGTCACTAAAAATGGGAGGTGTGTTTCAAGTTGAAAACATCTTCATATGAGCAATCAGGAACACTGGGTATGATGTTTGACAGCAGGTATCACAGAAGAGGAATAATAAATGGGTACTCTTACCGGAACCAGTGGATCTGGATGTCAGCAACAGCAAATCAAACAGGTATGGACAGGAACGGCTTGCAGTATCCTGGAATGGTCGGAAAGAGGCTGGAGCACGTATGGACAGGAACAGCTTGTAGTATCCTGGGATGGTCGGCAAGAAGGCTGGAACAGATACGGATGTCATCGAGAGTCAGCTCTTCGCAGATGGAAATACCACAGGGGAATCAGCCCCGGCAAATCAGCAGCATCTCCTCTTTGCTAAAGAGGGACCTCGCCATGTCCACCTAGATGGAGATCTCCATTTACACCCCAAAATACATTCTGCTGGGCAAAGGGTAAAAAAAAGCTCACCTGTGGTTTTAGCAGGTAGGAATACCGTTCCAGAGCAGTCAAAGCATTTGTCCAGACAGCCAAAGGAAATGTCTAGGAATTGTCCAGGCAGCAGACAGATATGGAAAAGTATGAACATGGTTTAGTACAGTCCAAGGTTTAGCAGGCAGTTCAGGTAACAGGCATAGGTATGGCCAGTTCAGGTGGCAGGCAAAGGCATGGCCAGTTCATCTGGCAGGCAAAGGCATGGCCAGTTCATGTGGCAGGCAAAGGCATTGCCAGTTCAGGTGGCAGGCAGAGGCATGACCAGTTAATGTGGCAGAAGGCAGCAATTTGTACATTGGGCCTTGGTCAGGTAAGACCTGAGGACAGGGGTAGAGGCTTCTTTCACACCCAAATCTCTACAAAGCCTCCGAGTCTCCAGACCCTAATCTGAGAAAACTAAAAACCTGGAGAAAAATGTTTTCTCCACTCGGAAAACCTTTTTTGGAGCCCCTCACATATGTGAGACCCCTGTGCTGTACAGTGGCAGGGCAAATGATCAGTTCAGGAGGCAGGTAAAAAGCGTGGTCATTTAACAGGCCGAGGTCAATTCACGTTGAAGGCAGAAACATGTTTAGCAGAGGCATAGTCATTAACAGTCCAGGTCAATTCACGTTGAAGGCAGAAACATGTTTGGCAGAGGCATAGTCATTAACAGTCCGGGTCATTCACAGAAATGGCAGATAGTGGAAACTGGAAAAAAATCATCTTCACTTTACTAATAGTGTATTGAAGTATGATAGCTCCGATAACACGTTCCAATACAGAGGCCTGGCTGGGAGGGACATTGGGGACAGTAGTTTCGGGTGTCATGGTGAATTCCTCTACTTGAACACACACAACATTTTTGGGGGGGTTTGCAACTTGTTTGGGTAAGGGGGAGGATTTCAGGAAAGTGCCTTTCATGGAGTCTGGCTAATGAATCGGAGCAAATTAGTTGAGGGGCTTGGCCATGGGGATAGAGAATGACTGGCGTATAGATTAAATTGCTCCACAATGTAGGTTAGGAGATCATTGGTAAAAAATAAATGAAAATAATTTAGTGGGGTTATATTTTCTGTCTGTATCTGAGGGCCTGGCTGGGCTGTAAAAAGGGGAATTACAGGTTCTACTGACGTATCGGGCAGCCATGTTGGATACAGTAGAACATCTGGGAGGCTAGTATGGGCACTGCCTTGTTGATGGGATGCTCCATTGCTAGCATCTGGCCTATCCTCAAGGAAGGTTGCAGAACTGCTGGTGGATGCCTGCATATCATCCTGGAGTGGTGCGCTGCTGGTGGATGCCTGCTGGTGGACGCCTGCTGGTGGATGCCCTGGAGTGCTGTGCTGCGCTGCTGGTGGATGTCTGCGCCTGCTCATTTCTCCTGATTCTCCTTGTTAGGATTCTATGTTCCTCAGTTTCCATCTCGGAGCCACTGCTTTCCACTGGCTCATAGTCGCTATCCGAGTCTGACGGAGAGAGTTCCCTGCTACTCTCGTCCGACATACTCTGGAGTATTTGGAGAGCCTCCTCTGCACTGTAGGATCTTTTCATCATGTTGGCGGGCAGATGTGCCAGATGGCGGGCGGCAGATGTGTCAGATGGCGGCCGGCAGATGTGTCAGATGGTGGGTGGCAGATGTGCCAGATGGTGCGCGGCTGTGCCAGATAGTGGGCGGCTAGATGTGCCTGATATTAGCGGGCAGATGTGCCTGATGGCGGGCAGATGGCGGGTGGCAGATGTGCCAGATGGCGGGCAGCAGATGTGCCAGATGTTGGCGGGCAGCAGATGTGTCAGATGGTGGGCCGCAGATGTGCCTGATGGTGGGCGGCAGATGTGCCTGATGGTGGGCGGCAGATATGCCTGATGGTGGGTGGCTGTGCCTGATGTTGGGGGGCAGATGTGCCTGATTGGTGGGCAGATGTGCCTGATGATGGCGGGCAGATGTGCCTGATGATTGTGGGCGGCTGATGTGCCAGCTGTTGACGGGCTGATGTGCCAGCTGTTGATGGGCAGATGTGCCATCTGTTGGCGGGCAGATGTGCCAGCTGTTGGCTGACAGATGTGCCAGTTGATGACGGGCAGATATTCACTGTTTAACAGGTGTTTTCACTGTTTTGTGTTTTGGGGACACTGTGTTGTGGGGACACTAGCTGGGTGATCAGTGGGTAAACAGCAGACAAACAGCTATAAAACTCACTGATCTCCCGGCTGCAGCACAGATCTCTCTTCCTGTTCTCACTGACAGGCTTTGTGTGAGGAGAGGAAGAGATGAGAGCAGTTACAACCGCTCTCTATTTACATTACATGACGACTGTGATTGGACACAGTCGTCATGTGATCAGGAGGGCCAATCACAGAGCCCTCCTGTGTTGTACACCTCTCCTGTCTCTGGGGGGCACAGGGAGATTGGGATGGCGCCGCTGCGCGGGCACGTGGCAATTGGATCCCCTGTCAGATGCCACCCCTCCCCCTTTGTTTACATTACGATGGCTATGATTAGACACAGCCATCGTGCGGATCAGGAGGGCAAATCACATTGCCCTCCTGCCGTTCCAAGATGCGGCGTGTCAGGGTGACACGGGGGCATCGGGATCGGGAATTGTACCCACCTCTCCAGCGACCCGTGTCTCCTACCTTTCCTTAATTCCAGTGCTGCAATCTCTATAAGGCTCCTCAACATTCAACACTTACTGGAGTGCTGGATGACTGTGTCTCCAACTATGCATTGTGGCTATATCCTCTGACCCCTATGTCACTACAGGACACAGCAGTGATGTACAGGTCAAAGGAAGGAGCCATGCAGTGAGGCTGCAGCACTGGAGTGGAGAGAAGGTAAAAGAAACAGGTCGTCGGTAAAGTGAGTGAAATACCTTTTCCATTACAGGCCTTCGGCATTGGGATTTTTTAAAGACCGGATCATTCCCACAGATATGTATACATTCATGTAAAGTTCTTACCTAACACTGACAAAATTTTTAATGAAGGCAACATTTTTTTTTAGTGAGCCACTTACAACATATTTTAATATATAACTAAACACTCATGTGAAACAGAAAAAAACATGAATTCTTAGAGAACTCTAACCTGAAGTCTGTTATTTCATATGCAGTAACTGGAAAATTAGGATATTTAGCTGCTTTTAGAATATCTGTAATGTGCTGCTTGCTTTATTACTCATTTATGAAAGCTTTCCAGAGCTTTCAGACTGAACATCGTATTGAAGTGCTGTGACTCATGAGTGGCTCGATTAAACTCAATCAAAGTCGAATTCTCTAGTGGATCCAAAGTAAATTTACAGTAAAACCCATGAAAGTATGAATTATGACACAAAAATAGTCTTTTCACTTAGGGCAAAAATACAGTATCATAAATAGAGCTATTGCTCTTCTTACAAGAAAGTCTCAAAAAAGCAGTACATAAATACTATATCTGAAACAAGAACATGTGGGATTCAAAAAGTTTAAAGCTAGCACTCCTGTTATGAACTTACTGTACAAGAACTAACTGGAATATCTTCTTAAATAATCCATACAGAAGATGTATAGCCAAAACCTTTTTCCTTTTTTCTTTTTTTTTTAGTTCTAGGGCTTGTTCACACCAGGGGGGGTACAGGAACGCGTTCAAAATTGCATGATTCCCCGCACCGCACAAAAATGTGCTGCCTTTTGCAGGTGCACGCGGGTGGCATTCATTTTTGATGGCACCCTTGTGCATCTACAAAGTGAGGGGAACTTCTTTGATAGTTGACACCAGAATAATTGTCTCCATTGGAAGATTTCCCTTCACCTTTTGTTTCTATGATAGCTATAAAATGTATGATTTCCACTTGACAGTGGTCACCAGTGGTGCTGGTGGGTTCTTCTTTTGGGATGCGGCAAACAAACAGCACCACTTCCCCCCCACTGGGCGGTCTGGCACTTACCCGCACATATGGCAGGGCTGTGGTGTCCTCTCCTCCTCTCCCAGAGTGTGGGCATCAAATAGGTTCGCCTGACACTTTGGTCATTCGGGAAACAGGTCTCACAGACCTGCCTCCTGATTAACGGGGAGAAACTTTAGTGTGATAATAACAAAAATTAATTTGCCATGATCACACAACTGGGTGGCCTTGGAGAGCAATGCTCTGTGCTCTGAGGCCTCCCTTTTTTAAAAGCCTATTAGAGCCTCTGGCTCTAATCAGGTGGTTCTAAAAAAACACCCACCCTGCATTGGAATCCATGGTCCGGCGCCACTGATATGTAGATCAGGGGCCGGACGCATGGATAGGGAAGCGCCGCCCGTGCACCCTCTATGGACAGGCCGCCACTGGTGGTCACTAAGACAAAGATAAGTGTGAATCTTCCTGCTGGGGATACATACAGAAATAAAAAAATTGGCAGAGGTTCTAACCATTCATCACTCTATCCAAAACTACAAAAATGTTTTGCCTCTATATTTGTAGTGCTGCCTTCTTGAGGGAGTCGCAAGATAAATCAATACCCCCCTGGTTTCCCTGAACCTGCGAGTCCTCTGTTACCTTTGACACCCTGGGTTCATACATTTTTCCCTTTCAAATGACAACAATAATGCCGCGTACACACAATCGCACATTCCGACAATAAAATCCATGTTTTTTTCCTGACGGATGTTGACTCAAACTTGTCTTGCATACACACGGTCACACAAATGTTGTCGGAAATTCCGAACGTCAAGAACGCGATGACATACAACACGTACAACAAGCCGAGAAAAATGAAGTTCAATAGCCAGTGCGGCTCTTCTGCTTGATTCTGAGCATGTGTGGAATTTTGTGCGTCGGAATTGTGTACACACGATCGGAATTTCCGACAACGTATTTTGCTGTCAGAAAATTTGAGATCCAGATCTCAAATTATGTTTGTTGGAAATTCCAATGGAAAATGTCCGATGGAGCCTACACACGGTTGGAATTTCCGACAACAAGCTCCCATCGAACATTTGTTGTCGGAAATTCCGACCGTGTGTACGCACCATAAGAAAATACACAGAATTAATTAAATCAGCAAAATTTACCTAATGAGATGGAAGGGAAAAGACTCAGAGTCAAACTCAAGTTTACACTTTAAAATGTCTCACACAGAAACAACATCTATAGCTAAATAACAATCACTTATGCGATTCAAACATTTAGCAGTGAACACTTTAATCCCTATGTTCCACTAAGCGCATGTAATGTCAGGTTACAGTAGAGCATGTAATGTCAGGTTACAGTAGAGCAGAGGAATGGCTCTTATGAGTGGCAGACCCCTCTCTACTGCTCTTTCACATATAAATGCAGAACAGTAAATAACAAATACAACGTTTAGCAAAAGAACTGTGTTGCAATTCAACCTGCTCTTTTAGCCCAGGTTCACACTTGTGCAAACACAGACATCACATGTAATTAGCACCCGCACTGCGGTGCTGATCGCATGCGATGTCTGTGCAATGCGAGTTGAGCCATACAGTTGTATGGCTGAACTCGCATTAGATTAGCAGGAAAATAGAGGAGGGACTTTTTTCCCTGCACCAGAATCGGATCGCATGGCTGTTCTCACCCATGCAACCCGATTCCTGTGGGAGTTTACATTTCACACTGCGGTCTGTGAACCGATCTGGGGGTGTCATTAACATTGTATTGACACCCACAGCAGTTTGCAGAGGGCAGTGTGAACTGGCTGCGGGAGAGATGCGGGAACTGGCGCTGAAATCGTGCTGGTTCCCGCATCGCATATATGTGAACCTAGGCTCAGAGAGTTCTTGGTGAATTATAAATTATATTATATATTATAATTAGTTAATTAATTATATTAAATTATATATTATAAATCCCTGAAGTGAGGAGGGAGGTGAAAGTAGTCCTGAATGGCTGTATGGAAATCCTGTTGATTTTTTCAGCTAGCTCTTTGATGTTTGATGGCATGCAAAGAAACTTGGGATGGTAAAACAGAGTAACTGACCCAATAAGTTGAGATTAAACAGCCAACAATCTTCCTGGGTAAATTAAACTGTACTTGGATTCACAGTGATCACTGACTTAAAGATGGTAGATTTTGTTGAACTACAAGCAACAGCGGAACCATAGAAAGCATGTCTGTATATAGTGTCTATGATGTCTAATCTAGATCCTTAATACTAAAGCTGACAAGGAATGCAGAAAACAATGATGTCTATATACAGTGTCTATAAGACTGGGCTGATGCCCGCTCACCACACTGGAACAGAAGATGATAATGATGATAGTTATAAGGATGATGATGATGATCTTTAAGGAATGTGGCTCAAGGGATGGCTTCCGGCCTCCATCGCACCGCGGTTCTCCCGAATCTGATACCACTGCAGGATGGATGGAATCGGAGCGGCCTTCAAGCTGCTGCCGAACAGCTAAAGGAAGCTGTCTGCAGGTGTCCCTCTAGATATCCGCTGGATAATTCTGCAAAGCAGGCCGCAACTCAGCTGCAGCTCACACCACAATGGATTCCCTGCATACAGATCCACGCCGGGTCCCAAGAGAGCACGCTCTTAAAGTCTCTCCCAGTGGTCGGCTCTTCCCCATCAGCCAGCTGGAAGTTGTAGTTCCACATCACTCAGCCAGAGGGCGAATCCCATCCGTAAGGACTACATGTACCAAGATGCTTTTCTCTTAGCTTGTCTCTGATTAAGAAGGTGGTCAGCATCAACTCAACACTAGAGGGAAACAGCTCCCCCCCGGAACAATGCCATACAATGTCTCCTGATTGCAGGAATGAGTAGATATCCAGCTCCTGGCTACATACTATACACACTTTCAATTTTTATCTAGTCAAGTAGGTCTAATGCCACGTACACACGAGCGGACTTTCCGGCAGACTTGGTCCGGCAGACCGGACTACGTCAGACAATTTGATCGTGGGCTGCTCTGTGAAAAACCATTGCACAGAGCAGGTAAGTATAACATAATTATTGTTAAAAAAATGTCCTTTACAATCACTTTAATCTATTAGGAGTGAGTCGTGCAGATAGCAGAGAGAGGAGAGATCAGAGCGGAACCAGACTCTATGCTTTCGATTCAGATTAGCACACTATAATGGGATGTGCTCTGTTTATTTTTCATGTCTGAGGATTACAGCCACTTTAATGTGGTAGTAAACCACAGCTGAAGATTAAAAAAAATTCCCCTGTAAGGCAATGTCATAATGTGCTAGTTTGCATCGCACACAGTTAGAACAAAGAGGGTGAAAATATCATGGGCTAATAGCTGCTCTGTCCCCAATTTAATTGAAAACCACATGCATCTCTCATGGGACATTGTTGCAGCAAATACTGTAGAACTCAAACAAGATAGATTTTTAAGCATAAAAATAGAAAACGTGTATTATACAACAAGATTGACATGTCTATAATCTATACGATCAAATTCCTGGTCTGGTATTTGAATATTCTCTCATACTCTCCTAACAGGGAGTGGAGATATTATATACATAGTCTAATAGTTGAAGAACCACCAAAATGTCCCATTGCACTTCGACTGTATTCAGTCTTCCTCAGGGGATATGTGATGTGGGAATATTCCTAAATGGATAGAAAAATAACAAGTATATAAATCCAAACAAAGTCATCGACTTTAACTCACATAGGTAGATAGATCAGATGTAAAAACAAAAATGTTTAAAATTGGTTGCAGCATGTCTTGTGGGGCCCCAGTGTGGATGAAAAGGTCATTCAACCCACAGGGAATCAGGGATGGCCTAATAGAGGCAAAAAATGAAACTAACCATGTACTTGTTGATCTGAAAACATAAACATAAGAACAAAAAAGCTAGTATATTGTAGATTTAACAAATTTATGGTAATGAACCGATAAAGTTTTATATAAAACATATACCCAACCAGCAGTGGGTAGACATATGAAATAAGGAGAATATGCTGGAATATAAACAGTATGTAATATAAGTAATAATATAAGTAATCAATAATGAGCACTAAGCATATGAGAATATTGCATGATAATAAGTACAAAAAAATGCAAAACAAACCCAGCAAAGGGGGGATGGACATATAAGATGGATGAAATGCACTCAAGATTGAGGTAGCCCCACATGGACCTATATAAAACCTAAATAGGGTGCAAAAAATATCCACTTGTTTTTTACAAATTAGATTTATTAAGGCGCTATAAGCAGGGGGTGTCCATAGAGCTTAGCTTATGCCTGCATACTTTTGCTGATAGGTGTCCCTCATTCCCATCTCAAAAAGTTATGAGGTATGGGAGAGGTACTGCAGACCTCTGGCCTAGTAGCAGCAACTAAACAGAGTCAGCATTAGAGACTATTCAGAGTTGTTTTTTTGCATACAGAAGAGGATGTGACAAGAAACATAAAGTGAGGCCCGGAACGGAAAAGACGAAGGAAACAAATAGTGGAGGGCCGGGCATGACAAGGTGGAAAGGAGAGTCAATAAGGGGTTAATTTAGAAA
Source organism: Lithobates clamitans (assembly GCA_037952925.1). Lineage (NCBI taxonomy): Eukaryota > Metazoa > Chordata > Amphibia > Anura > Ranidae > Lithobates > Lithobates clamitans. The sequence goes on along the minus strand of JBBGZY010000592.1, from coordinate 957,671 downwards.
AGGTTTGAAGGGGAGGATTCAGGAGGAAAAGTGCTGGAGGGGGGAGGAGCTGTACAAAAGGCGGAGGCGGGGACTTCCAGGAGCTTTCCCTTGTTTGTTTGTTATGTCATTTCAGATGCAGGTTGTAGTGCGAGGATTATTAAGTTTGCATTAAAGTGAACAAGGTGGTGGGTAGATTTGTTTCACGTAATTGGGGTGTTGGTTATCAGACATATGGAGTTGGAGTTTTAATGTGGGATTGTATCTGCGGGGTGGTAGAGTTTACCACTCGGCTGAGGGTTGGACCTATGGGCGCTGGGTGTGCAGCGAGTGGAGGTGTGCAGGTGTGGAGGCGCCCTTAAGGGTAAGGTGTTATCCTTGCGGGCTGTGGCGGTGTCTTTGGTCTTTGATGGTGGCAGAAAAAACAGATGTGATGGAAGTGGTGGGGGGCTCAACTGTGGTATGGGCCCCTCTGGGGTATTCCAGTGGAACGGTGTCTGCTGGAATACGGTATTGGTTGCACTGCGGGAAAGGGGTTGCCTCCGAGCTGATGATACGGCTGGAGGCCTGGTATGGTAAAAGGTCCCACAGTGTAGTGGTGGAAAATTGTTACGTTCGGTTTGCCGTCAAAGACCAACAGGCTGTGTGTTTAAAAGTTGTCGTTACAAAGGTTATTTTGAAATAATTAAATATTTTGGTTAATAAAAAGGCTACTATGGCCATTTATACTCCAAACTCTTGTCTGGTCTTATTATTGGAAGGTGGTATGGGAATGGGAGTGTGAAAGTTTGTGGGGTTTAAGAGTGGTAAGAAAAGTTGGGGACATATTGACTACTATCTTGACTACACTAGTCAAGTGAGGCCCAGAACGGAAAAGACGAAGGAAACAAATAGTGGAAAGCCGGGCATGACAAGGTGGAAAGGAGAGTCAATAAGGGGTTAATTTGGAAAAGGTTTGAAGGGGAGGATTCAGGAGGAAAAGTGCTGGAGGGGGGAGGAGCTGTACAAAAGGCGGAGGTGGGGACTTCCAGGAGCAGTTGGTGATGGAGACAGAAGGAAGCAGTTTTCCCACCCACCCTCCCTATTGTTTTGTCTTTGTGTGTTCTTCGTTTAATTTCTTTTATTTCAGGATCAATGGATTTCGGGTCATCATAGCAGCTGTGTAACGGCGGTGTCTTTGGTCTTTGATGGTGGCAGAAAAACAGATGCGATGGAGTGGTGGGGGGCTCAACCATGGTATGGGCCCCTCTGTGGTATTCCAGTGGAACGGTGTCTGCTGGAATACGGTATTGGTTGCCCTGCGGGAAAGGGGTTGTCTCCGAGTTGATGATACGGCTGGAGGCCTGGTATGGTAAAAGGTCCCGCAGTGTAGTGGTAGAAAATGTTAAGTTCGGGGTGCCGTCAAAGACCAACAGGCTGTGTGTTTAAAAGTTGTCGTTACAAAGGTTATTTGGAAATAATTAAATAATTTGGTTAATAAAAAGGCTGCTATGGCCATTTATACTCCAAACTCTTGTCTGGTCTTATTATTGGAAGGTGGTATGGCAATGATGTGGGAGTTTGTGGGGTTTAAGGGTGGTAAGAAAAGTTGGGGACATATTGACTACTATCTTGACTACACTAGTCATGTGCTACAGAATAAGTTTGTGCAGGAGGGAAGGATTCCTGGGAGCAATAGTCTGCAGGAGTTGCGCAGAGGAGGAGCAATAATCTGCATGGAGATGCAGGGAAGAGACTGTGGGGGTCATTTACTATAGCGCTATGGCGCTAATTCGCGCAAATTGCCGCGAATTAACGCTAATTCGCGGCAATTTAGCGCTAATTCGCGGCAATTTAGCGCGAATTAGCGCTAATAGCGGTAATTCGCGCTAAAACGGTATTCACTATAGCGCTGGTGAGAAAATTCTCCCAAAATCGAATTTACTATAGCTCCCTGAAACTAAATAGAGCCCAAACCCTTACTCTGCTAAAACCTAGAGAATTGCACATGGAAATAATTTTTAGAGCATGATATAATTGCCTAAATGGTACTGAAATATGCGGTATATTATTTAAAGATTATCTGCTTTTAAACTGTGTGAAAAAGTGATTTCTACACTGAAATATCTTTAAAAGTCTGAAAAGTGAAAAATTCCCCGTTTTGGACAACTAGGTGCCAACACAACTGAGCATGCTCAGACCTGAAAATAACTCTCATTTTAACTCAAGTGTCTTTTTTACCTGGAGGTATAGTAAATACCAAAATGAGAGCTAATTAGAGAGCATTTTTTGGGAGTTAAAATCTGCTCTAATTTAGTCCAAATGAAGTTTCAGTCACTGATTCTAATGGAACAATTCTAACTTTCACAAAAAAACCCTTTAAATGTTTAGATGAAATGTATCTTTCTGTGAAATACATTTTCCTTTGCAACATTGTTGCTTCTACTTAAATATTTTGATTTTAAGAATGCTACAATGTGGAATGTTTTGATGTTTTGGTAAAATATATTTTTCTCTGTCACTTTCACTTGTTTTTCTTCATCTCACAATAATCTTTACCCCAAACTCACACAGGTGTCCTTACAATCCACAAACAATACCATTGCTGATGAAAATTTAAAATGAATCACATTTTTTTGTGCTTTGTATTATTTCCAAATATTCATAATTTGAGCCCAAAAAATGTGATATGTGTACCAACATCAGAAAGCAAAATGTAATTCCCAAAAATTTGAGGGTAATATTCTACTCTCACCCACAAAAAAACACCAAATATCACAGAATAAATCAAGAAGAATAACTCTTGAGCAATGTAATTCCATCACCTGTATGTCCATAGAAATGCAGTATTTATGTGTTTTTATGTGTAGTTATGTGTAGTTATGTGTAGGAGGGTCTCACACGTGGCAGCTCTGTGGCTTAGAGGTTAGAACTTCTGCTTAGTATCTCTGAGGGTCTGGGTTCAAATCCCAACCATGTTACTTCATGTAGAGAAGTTGTCTCATTTCCCAGGTCCTATAACTATGTCTAATTGTAGTAGTTATGTGTAGGAGGGTTCCACCACCATTGTAAGTCTTTTCCAGATACACTATATAGCCAAAAGTATTGGGACGCCTGCCTTTACACACACATGAACTTTAATGGCAGCCCAGTCTTAGTCTGTAGGGTTAAAATTTGATTTGGCCCACCCTTTGCAGCTAGAACAGCTTCTGGGAAGGCTGTCCACAAGGTTTAGTCTGCCTATGGGAATGTTTGATCATTCTTCCAGAAGTGCATTTGTGAGGCCAGGCACTGATGTTGGATGAGAAGGCCTGGCTTGCAGTCTCTACTCTAATTCAGCCAAAGGGTGTTCTATCGGGTTGAGGCCAGGACTCTGTGCAGGCCAGTCAAGTTTCTCCACCCCAAACTTGCTCATCCATGTCTTTATGGACCTTGCTTTGTGTACTGGTGTGCAGTCATGTTGGAACAGGAAGGGGCTTTCCCCAAACTGTCCCCACAAAGTTGGGAGCATGAAATTGTCCAAATTGTCTTGGTATGCTGACGCCTTAAGAGTTCCCTTATCTGAAACTAAGAGGCCAAGCCCAACCCCTGAAAAACAACCCCGCACCATAATCCCCCTCCACCAAATCATTTGGACCAGTGCACAAAGCAAGGTCCATAAAGACATGGATGAGTGATTTTGGGGTGGAGGAACTTGACTGGCCTGCACAGAGTCCTGACGTCAACACAACAGAACACCTTGGGGATAAATTAGAGAGGAGACTGTAGGTCAGGCCTTCTTGTCCAACTTCAGTGCCTGACCTCACAAATGCACTTGGAAGAATGGTCAAACATTCCCATAGACACACTCCTAAACCTTGTGGACAAGAAGAGTTGAAGCTGTTATAGCTGCAAAGGGTGGGCCAAATGAGTTTTGAACCCAATACTAATACTGGGATGCCATTACAGTTCATGTGTGTTTAAAGGCAGGCATCCCAATACTTACGCCAATATACTGTATATTGCTTGTGACACTGAGCATGGCTATGGACTTAGGGCTAATTCACACCACAGAGATGCAGAGAACATGTGTGGGTCTGCCCTGGTGGCTAAGTGGGTAGCAGTTCTGTCTAGCAGCACCTGGGATGTTGGTTCACTTCCACCAACATGCTAATGCTTGTGTTGAAGTTTATATGTTCTCCCTGTGTGGGTTTCTCACCACAATCTAAAGACATGCTGGCATCTTATTTGTCTCCTGTCGAAATAGGTTCTAATGTAAGAAAGTTAATTTTGGACTTTATATTGGAAGCACATTGCAGCCAGTCAGGGACTGATGTTTATTAGCACTAATCATGCCCAGGGACTTGGACATTTCAAATTTTAGGGTTTACACTGCACAGGTACATATGCTTAGAAAACTTTTGCTTTGTTTATGTGGATGCAAATGGACTTTGATCTTTGTCCTGTAGTTGGAGATTTGATGCACATAGCCAAGGCTAACACAGTTGCGAATACTATTATGTGTTCCTGCTCATCAGGTGCAATCACTTTAGACATACATGAAGAGACAGATTGAAAGATACTGGTGGGCGTGTACTTCTATTGGGTGTGTCAGTGTGCTAACAATACAACCTCTCTTATATAAAGGCCTGCAGTAGGGGGGTTCGTTTGGCCTGAGAAGGTCAGGTTTTTTGTTGTGATGGAGAAGGAATGATATTGGGAGATTTGATGAAATTCTTGTGCATTTTTTCAATCAAAAGTGGGTTTATGTGGCCATGCTGTCAATGTTGTGTATGTATTGTTCCTGTCTGATCATGCAAACATCGTTTGGAAGCATCTGCTGACCTACTATTTTTGATCTCGTTTAATTGTGTACACCGAAATGCAGCTTCCAGCAGAACATGGTCACCAATGTATGTATGTGTGGATTGTGGGCTGGTGGTGGGTGTTTTGAATAAGTCTTTTGCAATATTATGTTGGAATGCTTTGTAAGAATGACTGTTAAGTATGTTTCTATAATCTTTCAGATAATAATGTGATGTGTTGCCCGTTATACACTGAAATTAAAGCTGTGTCCACTCGGTTTTGTCTAATTTTAGATTGTAAGCTCCTATGAGCAGGGCCCTTAAAATTCCGTTGCTAAATGTAGTACCATATATCCTGTCCAAATTTTTTTGAAGCTAGTAAATGTAAATTTATTTTTTTTCTGCTGGTAAAATAAAAGTACATTGAGCTCTTGTTGTGGCGTGTGGGGTTTTTTTTTTTTCCTTCTACTTTTCTTTCTTTAGTTTTTGTGGGTGGTGGTTTTGGGAAAGTGCAATATCTCTTTTATATTTTATTTCAATATGTATTTGTGCACCAAAAAACTAATCTCTTTGCCCTGGTTCACATGCTACTTTGAAATTGTGCTACTTCACTTGAAGTAGCATGATTTCAAAGTAGCAAGGTCAGCGTGATTTCAGGTGGCTTTATACACAAATGTCTATTGAAGTCGCACCTGAAATCAGCAAAAATAGTGCAGGAACTACTTTAGCAAATTGATGCGGTGCCACAAAAAAAATGTTGCATCAATTGGAACAGTGCCAGTGCCATTAGTCATGCGATTTGATCTCTCAAATCGCATGACCAATCGCTCCAATGTAAACCTAGGCTTCTGCACAACTGCAAGTTATATATAAAGATTCCACCTTTCATCATTAACAGCTGTGGAGAATTGCAGGTAATGAATTCAGCTGGTGGATAGGCAGTGTTTGAATGTGTCAGCTCTGGTTCACATTGGTGTGATTTGACATGTCAAATCTGTGGCAATTGCACTGTTCTAATTAGCGCGATTTGTATTGATATTGGTGCAGAAACCTGCAACGATGTCTCTGATGTTGCCCCCACAGTCGGGACTGACATGCAGGAATGAAATTGTGGGAGTTCAGCTGAACGCTTTCCTCCCTCTGTCAGTGTGAACCAGGGCTCAAACTGGGCCTTTTGCCTTTGTAATTCACCTGCTGCTAACCCAGGGACACCATTTCTTAGCAAACTCCCTTAAGTTTACCTTCAAATATATGTAGAAATACAGATTTGCATATCTGAAAATAAAAAAATACTAATCATGGTTGAGATCAAATATTCGCAGCTGCAATCAAAAGCGTGGTTTCACCTTCTGACCTGGAAATTAGTCATTGTATGCACCCGGAAGTTCTTGTGCTGGTCAGGATCTCAATCTAGGTGGACATGGCGAGGTCTCTTTAGCAGAGAGGAGGCGCTGCTTATTGGCCGGGTAAGTGTAGGATATGTACTTGTACTTAATCAATGTAGGGGTGGATGTCATAGTTAGATTTGGTGTGGGTGGGGTTCATTGATTTGTTTGGCATCACCACACATTTGCTTCCGTCCCATGTGCACACATCACTTCCTGCATTTGTTCTGCTGATGTAAATCAGTAAGGACTATGCAAGTATAAATGAGAGATCCTTTTATTAAAATATATATGACTTGTTTCACAGCTGGGCGAATTTTCCAGCAAATTTGGACCTCTGAGTTGCATGGCAAGTTGTACCCCATGATTCTCAATGACAACCATTCATATCTGTGCTACTTTAAGTCGCACCAACTTCAAGGTAGTCCCTGTACTACTTTGGTGTGACTTGAGGTATATCGGGTACAATATTACACAGGCATTCCCAGAAGTTGGGGCCAAGTTGCAGCGGCAAAGTGGCAGCAAAATAGTGTGACTTTCAGGTCGCAGCAGTGTGAATGAGATTCAAGGATAACACCTTTGAATTTGGCCCTATTGTCACTTGTGCATCCTGAAAGTGTAGCAAATTCATCCCTGCACTACCTTGGTTTGACTGATGCAATTTGAGGTCCATACACCACAAGATTACACAGACATTGCTTCAAGTCATGACAAAGCTGTGCAAATGGGGCCTTATTCAAAGGTGTTATCAATTAATCGCATTAGGTTACTTTCACACTTGGGTGACTTTTCATGGAGCTTTGGACCTCAGAGTCACATGAAAAGTTGTCCCCCTTGATTTCCATTAATATTTATTGGAGCTGCACGATTAATCGTCATCGTAATTTTTTTCCCCTTTACGATCTTGAAAAAAGCGTTTCACGATTCTTGCTATTGCAAAGAACTCTCTCTGCTCTTCTGAAGCCACAGCCGAAAAAACAGGAAGTCTGCCAAGAATTAGAACATTCTTTATCAGTGAACTTGACTAGAAACCTTGTAACAATTTGTCAATTAAATAGAATTCTGTGTAAGTGAGGAAAGTTTAACCACTTAAACACTAAACATTTTTCTGACATTTGTTGGTTTCAGGTTAAAATCATTTTTTTTTTTGCTAGAAAATTACTTAAAACCCCCCAACATTATATATATATTTTTAGTAGAGACCCTAGAGAATAAAATGGTGGTTGTTACAATATTTTATGTCACACTGTATTTGCGCCTTTCAAATGCAATTTTTTTTTGGAAAAAATTACTTTAATGATTTAAAAAAAAGAAAGAAAAGTTAGCCCAATTTCTTGTGGGATAATGTGAAAGATTTTATGTCACGAGAATCGTGATCTTTTTTTTTTAAGCAAAAAAATTGTGATTCTCATTTTGGCCAGAACCGTGCAGCTCTAATATCTATGCAACTTCACCCATGTTCACATAGGTCTGAATTGACATGTCAAATTGTAGGCCAAATCGGCGCCTATTGATGGCAATGGAACTGTCCAAATTGGTGCGACGCCACAACAATTCCCAAAAGTAGTTCCTGCACTACTTTGGGCGACTTCAGGGGGCGATTTCTTACCTCCCAACTTTTTGAGATGGGTATAAGGGACACCTATTAGCAAAAGTAGGTAGGCATAGGACACCTTCTTAAAGGAGAACAGTTGGGACCTATGTGATTTCACTAGACATTTGTGCAGGAAAGTGCACTGATGTCTCTGAAATCGCTGACAAAGTCACTTGTGCAACTTTGGACATCAGAGTCGTATGACAAGTCATACCCCATGATTTTCAATGTGTACCATTCATATCTGTGCGACTTCAAGTAACACTGACTTCAACGTAGTCCCTGTACTACTTTGGTCTGACTTTGATGCGAGTTGAGGTCCATAGACCTCAAGTTTACACAGGCATTCCCTGGAATTGCGGCAAAATTGCTGATGCAAAATCATGGGAAAGTTGCGTGTCTTTCCCTGCGACTCCTGCGTCCATAGACCTCAAGATTACACAGGCATTGCTTAAAGTCGCATTAAAATCTCGCAACTTTCAGTTCGCACAAGTGTGAAAGGTGCCTAAGTCACTGTGCTGAGTACTATTTTATATCTAGAATATAAAGTAGTCCCACCATCAAACACTAGTAAACATATGTTCTCAATATAATTGTGCTCAAATGGCTGAAAATCACACAGATGGTATCACCTACTGAAAGCTTGCATTGTACTCAGCAGCATATGCTGAAAAGAGGCGAACGCCTATTAGCCAATGCCACATCGGCATGAGCATGGTTGTTACTATAATATTAATGCCTGAAATGCAAAACATTATTGTATTGAATCAAACATTAGTAAATGTATTTTCTCTGTAGGTAAGTGCTCAGCTCTGTAGCATAGCGGTATACCCTGCTGCCCCCAAAAGTTCAAGCCATGAATTCAAATCCCACTGACAGCATTACCTCCTAGGAGTGTGCATTGTACTCAGAAGCATAATTAGCCAAAGCACATCAGCTTGCTTTATTCCATATTTTAACTCTTCAAATGCATGCAATGGTATGTACTTATTCAATAATATTATGGTATGGAATTCCAAAATTCAAGGAAAAAAATGTCGTAGGGTCCCCCCAGTACATACCAGGCCCTTCAGTATGGACTTTAAGGGGAACCCCACACCAAATTGTAAAATAAATTTGATGTGGGGCCCCCCAAAATCCATACCAGACCCTTATCCGAGCATGCAGCCTGGAGGTCAGGATAGGGGGGGACGAGTGAGCACCCTCCCCTTCTGAACCTTACCAGGCCACATGCCCCAAAGCACCTTTTCCCCATGTTGATGGGGACAAGGGCCTCTTCCCGACAACCCTGGTCGGTGGTTGTCGGTCTGCAGGCAGGGGGTTTATCAGAATCTGGAAGCCCCCTTTAAAAAGTCGGCTCCCAGATCCTGCCCCCTATGTGAATAGGTATAGGGTACATTTTACCCCTACCCATTCACCAAAAAAAGCAGTGAAATGTAAAAAAAAAACAATAGCCGGTTTTTGACAAGTCCTTTATTGTAAAATAGCTCCGAGCTGTCTTCTTCCCTTGGCCATCTTCTCCAGACGCTGTCTCTCCCTCCTCCATCTTCTCCCCGAGCTGTATTCTCCCAGAGCCGTCTCTCCTGCCGCTGCCATGTTCTCCATCTGCTGTCTTCTTCCGCACCGCTGGTTACCCGCTAATAAAAAAAAAGCTGCTCTTTTTCCATGGTGGTCTTCCTCTGCTGTGTTGTCACCCGCTGTGTGGCGTCTCTTACATAGCCATGGAGCGGACTCTCCGGGTGACATTATCGGATGGCCACAGAAGACCGCCACAAGAAGAGCGGCTTTTTTTTTTATTAGTGGGTAACCGGCTGCGCTGAAGAACACATCAGCGGGGGGAAGATGGTGGCAGCAGGAGAGACAGCTCGGGGAGAAGAAACATCAAACACTAGTGAATGTATTTTCTATGTATTTTCTATTTATGACTGTGCTACACCCAATAGGCTAGCAGTCAGCACTTCTACCTTGAAGAACTCATGGGTTCAAATCCCACAGAGAAATACTAAAAGATTGAATTGGTGAAAAAAAAAGCAAATGACTATTAGCCAATTAGCCAAAGTAGCATATGCTGAAAATAGGTGAATGCCAATTAGCCAATGCACTTTAAATTTGGCTGATTATATTAACTCTTCAAATGCATGCAATGATATGTAAGTATTCAATACTATTATGGTGTGAAATTCCAAACACCACACACTAACTAATGGGCAGATTACATTTTTTTGTTTGTTCATTTTAATTCGCTTGTGCACTGAAAAAATAAACACAGCTGGGGGATGGTAGGTTGGCTGGTATTTGAACTTGTACCGTGAGTGCTGTGGAGACATCTGAGCAGACTACTAAGCCATTGTGCTAAGTATGAGACCTACATAATAGTGTAGTATGATTAAAGAATGAACATAAATAATTACCGCTTTATAGTCACCTAAATTAAAAAATAAAAAGCAACATACAACAAATAGGTAACCTAAATGTTTAATACATGTAACTTTACAGAATAGCAGACATTACTATGTAATAATCATTCATAACTGCATTAGTTAGCAAAAGAAGGAAAGAAATAGGAATACTAATTGCAACATACATCAATAGATGCACACGAGGTAGAGCACATCTCACATAAAAATGTTTCTTTCACATACATGGATCATGGCTACAGTACACTGCTATATAACAACTTGATAAGAATTGGCATTTGTATATACGCGGAAGCGCTAATTAGCGGCAATTTAGAACTTTCAAACGTTTGTTCTCCACTTATATCGCTGATTTTCATGCGCAAATTCGCCGTTTTGTTTCCATTTGGCTAAAATTGGCTCTATTATTTGCCATAGTGCCCAGCACTTCCTGGAGTTATAGTAAATGACCCCCTGTAGATGTTATACATGTGCATCATTTCTTCAAGGCTCAACCAACATTCTAATTTATAAATATGATGGCAAAGTAATTTGATCTATGGGCATCCCATATACCCTTTTCCCCAACCAAGTTATATCCCCCCAATAAACAAAAACAAAACAAAGCAAATGACTGTTCATTGTCTCAGAGGTGGTATATGGAAATAAAAAAAGATACTGCGCTATAGGGTGAAAATGAGAATGAGCTGCAACTAAAATGTGTTATACGACACCAAACAGATAAACAAAGCACAAAGCTAATTGGTGGAATGATAAATGACATATACTTCCAATGTTAGGTGCCAAAAATCACAATAAGTGACACGAAATAAAGGTTAAAGGGATACAAACCAAAAGTGCAAAATTGAGTGCATCATACTATATGTAAAACCAAATATAGTGCATCAACAATACAAATGCAAATAAGTGATGCTATGAATAAAGATGGATAAAGAAATGTAAATAAATTATATTGTAAGAATCAAATTAAAAAATGTCCATTAGCTAGGTGAAGTGAAGAAAACACAAAAATCAATCCATATATGGAAGAAATGAATCCATATTGCAAAAATTAAATAAACCATAAAAAATCCAATATTGATGTAAGCTTTGAAGCGTGACATGTTGGGTATCAATTTACTCGGCGTAACATTATCTTTCACAATCTAAAAAAAAAATGGCCTAACTTTACTGTTGTCTTATTTTTTTTTAATTGAAGTGATTTTTTTTTCCCCAAAAAGTGCGCTTGTAAGACCACTGTGCAAATACGGTGTGACAAAAAGTATTGCAATGACCGCAATTTTATTCTCTAGGGTGTTAGAAAAAAATATATATAATGTTTTGGGGTTCTAAGTAATGTTCTAGCAAAAAAAACAGTTTTTAACTTGTAAACACCAAATCTTAGAAAGAGGCTTAGTGGTTAAAGTATATCTAAAGGCAATCAAAAAAAAAAATTTGTTTAGAGAATATTATAGGGATAGAACGGCGCTACCTCAAAAACCTGTATGGCTAAGCATATACAGGAAACATTATATGAAAACGTTTTTTTATATATGTATAAAGACGTTTTTATGTGAAAACGTTTTTCTATACGAAGGAGAATTGTGATGTTGTCACGGCTTACACGGCACAATTCTCCTTCGTATAGAAAAACGTTTTCACATAAAAACGTCTTTATACATATATAAAAAAACGTTTTCATATAATGTTTCCTGTATATGCTTAGCCATACAGGTTTTTGAGGTAGCGCTGTTCTATCCCTATAATATTCTTTAAACAAATTTCTACTAGGCAGGACACCCCTAGGAGTGTCTTTGTTTTAAGGGAGGCAGCAACCTATGTGAATTCACCATATATATTGATCCTAAGCGCGGTTTCTCAGGTTTAACAACAATCAAAAAAAAAAGTTTGGATGGAGTAGAGGATAGGTAAAAACTGCTGTCAGTTTTTATTTTGCCATCTATGTCCCATCAGAGAGATTTCTCTTGACCTCCTGTCCTGTAAATGCAACAGAAAATAAGAAGATATCTTTCAAGTGTGAGGGAAATCCTTTCATAGACAATTGTCGTGGGAACAAGTGTCCCTATTTGTGGATTTCTCCTCTATTCATCTTCTGGTGCCAACTCAAAATTGTGGATGTACCTTCACTTTAATTCCTGGTGACATTGGTGATAAGGACAATTAGAAGGGGTGAATCTCCCTAAAGGGGACACAGACCTAAAAAAAAACATTAATTGACAGTTGTTCTAGCACCTCACCATTTAATCCAACAAAACTGAGTATCTTTAAATTGTCCATTAGTGCACTCCCGGTTGAGCTATGTTGTTAGCACTGCCCACATAACCCTCCATAAGCTGCAAAGGCAACAAAGGGGGCTGTTTGCATGCCATGGTTACCATGTATTGCTTGGCGCCTGCAGCAAAAATGATCCCTCTTGTCACATTTAAGCAAACGGGGACGTGCCACAAACACTCACAACTGTGTGCAACTCACGTGGTTGTGGTGCATTGATGCAGCATTTACATGGTTAAAACAGGGCTTCCTAAAGCTTAGCAAACCATACTGGCTCTCGTCACCCTCCAAAAATGTTTCAAACATAGCAGCTCTTCTGATAAATGCCACCATTTCAGTAATGTCCAATCTAGATATGGACACTATTAAAAAATGTAAAGGGAGGCCTTGAGCGGGAGGAATAAAATGGATCTAGTAGAAGGCCGGCATGACAGGGGGATAAGGGTACAGCAAGGGTTAAAAGGAAGTTGTTCGGAAAGTTGGGGAGGTGGGGATTGGATGGAAAGTGTAGAGAGGGGAGTGGTTTAGATTATTTAGGGGGCAGGAGGGGTGTTCCGGGCAACATTGCAGGGAGAGTTTGAGAAGAGGAAGGAGTTTCCCACCCACCCTCCCTATAGATATGTGTGTTTTGCTTGCGTTAATGTGTTTTAATTACAGGTGGTATAATAGATCACGTCGTGGCAGCAGACAACTGGCGGTGGTGGTGGTCTTTGATGGTGGTAACTAACCCAGGAGATGGAAGTGTGGGGGGACTCAATGATTATGGGCCCCTCTTGGTGTGTACAGTTAACACGGATTAGCTGAAGATGGTAATGGTGACACTGCGGGCAACGAGTTGTCTTTGGGCTGATGTTATCATGGCCGTAGGCCTATTATGATAGAAGGTCCGCAGTGTAGAAGTGGAACAGAATTTATGTTGGGAAGTGCCGTCATTGATCACCGGGGGGGAGAAACTGACATTTGTTTGGTTACGTTAAAATGTTACATATATATATATTTATTTTATATATATTTAATATTGGTTAATAAAAAGGCTGCTATGGCCAGTTTTACTCCAACAAAGTGTTGTTTCTTCATTATAGGTAAGGTTAAAGGGGAATTAAGGTTGGGGTATGATAGATGGCAGCAGTCATTAAAGTGGAAAGGTGTGCATCTTATATACACGGGTCATGAGAAACACTACTGATTTTTAATAACTTTCATTTTCTTTTAAGTTTATGCATTTTTAAACTAAGGTTTTTGTTTTTTTTACTATGCATATTTGTTTTACAAATAAACATTTTCTCACCTCTCAAAGGATTCCCGGAGCACTCTGGGTTGTCCTCAGGCACAGCAGTGGCTCAGTTTGTGTCATTGGAACTCCTGTTGAGTACTACAATATGAGATGATACACTACAATGAATCACTGCTGATGAGAGAGAGTCTACATCTCAACCTGCTGGCTCCAGAAGGGAATGCAAAATATGAATGCATATGTAAACCCTCATCTTGTTATATAGCCCATTTAGTTTAAAATGGAAATGAAAGGAAAAACATTTGTGTGTAGATATAAAAACATTATATATATATAGTACTTTTTCCCCTTTGTGTGTTCACATGCCCTTTGCTTTCAGCTGCATAAGGAGCTCAGAGAGCTTAGGGTGGAGAAACAGCAGAACACCGATCTTTCCAGGTTGTGAATGGTTGTGCAGGGAAGTCATGCCACCACAAGTCTAATCATTGGAGGAGAGCATATTGATTTCCCAAGACAGATAGAAAATTGACCACACTGTGCTCTCATGCCTTTTGTGGTCAGTTTTTAATAGAAAAGCAGAGGGACTGGCAGGAACACCAGGGATTTCACACAAAGGAAGTGATACAAAGAAAACAGGATACTTGTTCATAGGCATACATGGTATAACAGGCACATTTCAGGAATTTAACCTGACTAAAAGAAAGAAAATATTTTTTTAATGTATTTGTAATGTTTATATTTCTGGCCATTGAAAAGGAAAAAAAATCCCAAAACTAGCACACCTTACTGTTAAAGTAAAAGTGTAGAAGAATATAAATTACCCCCATTAATCCCCAATATATTAATTTACATTTACCCTCAATGTATTATTTAAAAATCCTTTAATGTATTCTTAAAAAAAAAATATATCTGTCTATGTTTATATGTTTCCTGCACAACATGATTCAGACTGGAAGGGGAAGGCGCAGCCTCATAAACCAATCAGGCTTCACTACATGCACAGTATATGGGGGGTAGAAGATAGCATAAAGCTGAACTTAAAGTGGAGTTCCACTCACTTTTACAACTCTTCAGCATCCCTCACTAAATTGTGCACTGTAAACGAATTGGATATTTTATAATTTTTTTTTCTCAGCACCTACTGTATATCTGCTGTATTCATTTTTCACTTCCTCCTCCCTGGCCGTGGCCCATTGCATCATTTCCTGTTTGCAATGCCTTCTGGGAAGGGGCGGCAACTTCCTCTGACACTGCCGTTACTAAGGAAACCTGACCTGAAACCTATTACACTGCTTGTGCTGTACTGAGCATGTGCGAGATCTGCAAGGATGAGATCCAGGAAGAAATACAGTCTGGCTTCAGATGCCCACACCTAAGATGGCCACGGCCTGCTGCAAGTTTATAAAATAACAAACTACTGCTATAAACTAACAAAACAGACCTTAGTTTACAGACTAACTTTACTAGAATACATTAAGCTTGTGTATTATAGGGGTATTTTTATTTAAAAAGTATCATTTCGGCCGGAACACCACTTTAGCAGTGTGTCGAAAAGCAAGGTCAGATTCTAGAAGTAATATCAGACAGGGAAATAGCTAAATAAAGCGTTTCCAAACTCAAAAGCTTTTTATCCTTAATGCATTCTCTGCACTAAGGTAAAAAAAAAATGTTAATACCTGTCACCCCCCTCCCAATCAATAAACACTTATGAGTCCTCTATCAATCTAGTGCTGTCCAAGCTGCTGCTCTTCGCATTTCACGTCCTGCTCTCACAGGAGACTCTGACAGCAGTAGGGACCATTGGCTCCTGCTTCTGTCAGTCAAATCCTGTGAGGAGGGAGCAGGAGGCATATGGAGTGCCTATGGATGCACACAGTCCAGCTCATGAGCAGGTCCACATAGGAGGTGGTCCTGGCTCCTCTCCCCTGCCGAGTACCCCCAATAGCAAGCCTCTTGCTATGGAGGCACTCTAGGGTTACCACCTATCCAAGAATCACCCGGACAGTCCGGGTTTTAGATCCTGTGTCCGGGTTTCAATCCAACAGAAACCTGAACACATCAGTGGCAGCCCTGCAACACCAAGCCCCCTATTTCAACCTAGCCTAGCTCTGAGGAAGGGGGTGCGCCCCTGAAACGCGTTAGCTGTACCACGTGTTCTGTGCATGTCCATGCACTGTGTTTATGGCCTCTTGTCAGTTGCATTTTGTGAGTACCCATTTTTATATAAAAAAATCTTGTTATTAAATTATCTCTGGTAATGCACTAGGTGTGCGCGCCTTCCATTTCTGTTTTTCTTGTAGTTCCTTTTGGATTAGCCCATCTGTGGAAGGCAGCATCCCCCTAGTTCTGACCATATATACCTTTCACACCACCATTTTATCTGACATCTGTTACTCCACACCTTGGAAGACCTATTAGCGCTGTAAGTGACTGTTTTATGCAGACACTGCAGCTTTATCTTTTTTTAGAACACTTCAAGTGCACCAGCTAATTATAATGAACCTGTCACTTCCATTCAGAATCAGTCTGCAATCGATCAATCTGGTGAAACAAACAGCTATTTATTTACAACAACAAAAGATGGGAAGCTTTTGTTGTTTAAATCCCTGCAAAGTACATTGTTCAGCCACAGTGATTTTTTTTTCTCAGCAAAAGTGGAGTAATTTTTTATACTATATTACTATTTTTTTTTTTATTAAGTATTAGGGCTCTTGCATGCAGCTGCACATAATGCAAATGGCTGTTCGAAGTACAATATGCTTGTTTCTGTGGCACCTGGAAGCCACATCTGCAGCGTATTTTGAATGAAAAAAATAATGGATTCTTGCATCCACACAAGCGAGGTGGGTGCCAGAATCTCTCCCACTATGCTATTGTATTCTGACAGCAGTGACACTCCTGTTCAGTCAATGGCTGCAGCAGCTGATTGAATGCAAGTATTCCAGCAGGTTCAGCAGAACCTAACAATCGGCTTTTGTTCAACCAGGAGGGCTACACACACACACATCAGAATTCGAACGATCCCTGCTGAACCACCAATTTTCAATCGATCTATGACCAGCTTTACTGGGTCAACTTTACAGCTTCTTAGATCACCTCCTTGCTAACTAGATGGAGGTGATGATACTGATTCATCATCCAGTGAGCAGGTAGGAGAAAGAGTGATAATACAAGATGTTGGCAGGTAAAGCTGTAAACGCATGCATTTCACATGTGTGTTTAGCTATTTCTCTGGAGTTCTTCTTTAACAAGATAAAGATTAAATTGCATTTTAGACTTCTGGACATTAAAATGTATTTTTCCCAGATTTCACAACAAACAACTTGTTAAATTTCTTATGGAATATAATCTGTCTAGAGCAAACATATCACTTTACAAATTTAAAAAAGCCTAGTAAATTTTTAATATACAGTGCATTACATTCATAGAATATTGTAGAAAGCAATAATACTTAGCAAACAAAATGTGTCTTACATAGAAAATGATATACAGGAAATATCCTCTTTTGCAATTGATACTGATTATAACAAGCAAGCATAGCTACACATATAAATAATAATTAATAATAATAATTAGGCTAGATAAAAAAATGCAATCGCTCACATTTGCACTGTCATATTTAGCATAAATAATAAATG
This sequence comes from Lithobates clamitans, assembly GCA_037952925.1. Classification (NCBI taxonomy): domain Eukaryota; kingdom Metazoa; phylum Chordata; class Amphibia; order Anura; family Ranidae; genus Lithobates; species Lithobates clamitans. The sequence continues at coordinate 940,390 of JBBGZY010000592.1, read as the reverse complement.
TCTTATTCGAATTAAATCACACTTATGCACACTGCACTTGTAGAAAAATACTCAAATCAGTTAAATCTACCTTCTCTAAGTTCCTCTAGTTTAATGCAGACATGTTGGTCTGAAACACTGGGTGAATCTGGAAAAATCATACTCTTTACACAATCTAACTTGGTACCCATCCCACATTCTATAGAAGTTGAAGAGCAACATACTTATTTGACCTACTCTTATGCCCCGTACACACGAGCGGAAATTCCGCCAGCAAAAGTCAGATGAGAACTTTTGGTACAAAAATGCGACCGTGTGTATGCTCCTTCGGACTTTTACTGGCGGCATTGCAGCCAGCAAAAAATTGAGAGCATGTTCTCAATTTTTCGCTCGGAAAAAGTTCAGATTGGAAATTCTGATCGTCTGTACCAATCTTGACGTGCAAAATTCCTACGCATGTTCGGAAACAATTCGATGCATGCTCAGAAGCAGTGAACTTCATTTTCTCGGCTCGTCGTAGTGTTATACGTCACCGCGTTCTTGATGATCGAAAGTTCAGCAAACTTTTGTGTGACCGTGTGTATACAAGCCAAGCTTGAGCAGAATTCTGTCGGAAAAACCATCCAAGATCGTGTGTACGCGACAATAGGCCCCTTTCACATGGCCAGTTTGTTGCAGCCCCCAGATTCCTTCAGCTAGAATCGACCAGCATTGGCCACATTTAAACTAATGGTGGGCTGACTGCGGATCGCATGTAGCCACACATCAGAGGTTCCTTTACAGATGTCCTAGCCTGAGCACAGTCAGCTTGGACATTGGCCCGGACATCTGTCCTGGAACCACAGCTAATTCTTTCATCTCTGGCTCTCCATTGAAAAGCTCACAGACCTCACAGGCCCTTTTTAGTTGGATATCAGCAGGGCCTCACAGCTACTACATTTCCTCCACACTCTACCCTCCTTCCCATTATTTTTTCTTTTTTTCTTTTCTCCCTCCCCCAAATACATGATCTCCTACCCCCTTATCTTCCCATTGGGAGTTTCTTGGCTCCCCTTATTCAATGTATACTAAATAGGTAAGCGGCGGGGCCACCTGGCAATGTCACCAGGTGGTCTTGCCCCCTTCTGACATCATGTACTGGTGCATGCTGGGCCTGTGATGTCACAAGTAGGCAGGACCACCATGTGACTTTGCCAGGTGGTCACGCCCCTTACCTATATAAGAAATGTCAAAGCGCAGAGGAGGTATTTCGGAGGCGGGCAGCATGATGGATGATGGATTTACATCAAAAGACACTATTTTTTTATTTTGTAATAGTAAAGGATTTGTCAAAAACTTGTCTCTTTTATTTATTACTTTTTTTTACACTTTTTGGTGAATGGGTAGGGGTACTATGTACCCGATACTCATTCACATGGGGGGTCTGGGGGCCCCCTTCAGATTCCAAAAAGCCCCCCTCTCTCACAGACCCCCACAACCACTGGCCACAGTTGTGGGGATGAGGCCCTTGTCCCCCCAAAGGGTCTGATATGGACTGGGGGGGATACCCCATGTTTTTTTCTTTATTTTTTAACCTGTGCTTTTTATTTTTATTATTCAGCTGTCAGCAAGGAAACCCATTGAGAGCTGATAACTCATCAGTTATTAAGGACGCTGCAGCCAGCTTCCCAGCCCTGCTCCTTAACAATCATCTTACACTGTGCCCTGATTGGGCAAAGCTTTGCCCAATCAGGGTGCAGAATGCACTGTGCAATGCATCTGGTGTTCGCGAACTGCTGAACAGGCCATCGCTAGTGGCTGTTTGTGGACTGTAGTCTTCAAGTCATCAGTTTGGTTTTCAAAGGGGTTTAAGTCTGGGCTCTTGCAAGGACATTCACCTTTTTTTCCTTCAACCACTGTATGGTAATTTTTTCCTGTTTGCTTTGGATCATTGTCATGTTGGAAGGAAAACCTTTCTGGCAGAGGGCTGCAGATTTACCTCAAGAATTTGATGGTATTTTGCCCCATACATTTCTCCTCTATCCTGACAAGTGCTCCAGTCCCTCGAAACACCTCCATAGCAGGATATTTCTACCTCCATGCTTTACTGTAGGAAAGGTGTTATTTGGATGATAAGCTGCATTGGCTTTTTGCTGGACATATCGTTTGGTGTTGAGGCCAAATAATTCAATTTTAGGCTCATTTGACCACCTTAAACACACCTTGAAGATTCTGAGGCCACATGGAAAAGGGTGTTATGGTCAGATGAGACTAAAATGTAATTATTTGCCCTCATCACCGAATGAAATGTCTGGCGGCACTCCAATACACCATCCAAATAACACCATTCGGATGGCTGTGGCATTCTCCTTGTCTGTCTGACCACCTGCAAGGAGATTAAAGTGGCCAGTCTCTGGGTGGAGACCGAACCTGATTTAAGCCAGCAAAGCCTGCAGTCTCATGCTTGTGATATTGCATTTGTTACACGTGCTCTGAGCTCCCTGTTTGTATGCCCTGCTCTCAACTCTGCCTGCTTTTTGACTAAGGATTTGACCCTGACTATTCTGAATCTTGCCTGCCCTATACCTTGACTGTCATTGAACCCCTCTGCCTGTCTGCCAACCACAAGTACCTGTTTTCTGTGCTCAGCTTGCGCCTGCTCTGGCGTGGTGGCCAGGCACTATAGCATTGTGTAACCAAGTACTGTCAGGCCTGCTTGGAAATGGGGGCTGCTATGTGTGAACACAGAAGCCAGCTATAGTGTCTGACCACCTGCGTTAAGGGTAAGCGTGACAGGTTCACATTGATGTGGCTCTGCAAGTTGCGTTTTGCGTGGACATGATAGCAGTTGAATGGGCTGTCGTGACTTTCTAAATGCAGGAAAAAGTTCCCTGCAGCAGTTCTGGAATCACAGCCTGCATGGGAGCCTGCAAATGTAGTTAAGTTCCCAGTGCGGGAGCTATTTCCAGTGCGTGCGGCATGCCATTAGGATTAATGGCAGCCGCATGTATCTCCTGCTTTTTCAGTGCGGTTGATTGTGGCTGCAGGAACAGGTGTAGACCCGCAGCAGGAACCACCCGCACAGATGTGAATCTAGCCTAAAGCAATCCCTGCATGGATTATTTCATGATGTTGTTTGTAAATTGTAAATATGCATCTTGAATAAATATTGAGCCCAGGTTCACACTGAGCTGCAGGAATGAAGCCGTGCGAGTTCAGCTGAACTCGCACAATTCCACTGACGAATGTCAGTCCCGATTTAGGTCGCGATTTCAGAGACATCTGTGCAGGTTTCTGCACAGATGTCTATGTAAATCGCAGCTCAAAATCGCAAAAAGTAGTACAGAAACTACTTTTTGAAATCGGTGCCATTGTCAAATTGTATGTCAAATTGTACCAATGTGAACAGGACTGAAACTGTTTTCATTCAGTTAGGTTGTTCTCTCATTGGATCCCAAGATAAGGTCCTGAAGAAGCTTGACATGCAAAGCGCATTGACCTTATGGATCTTTTAACAAGTAGTTGTGCAAAATATGTCTATTATGCACCTCTGTATGAGGGAAGTTTAAAAGAGATGTATACTTAATGTTGCTGGGGATTTTTCCCTTCTTTAAATATTTTGTTTTAATGTTTTAAGAAAATTATATTGAAATATTTTATAAATGCTGTGTCATCCTCTGTACCAGTAAAGTCCATCTCTTTTTCTTCTGTTTCTTTGTGTATAATAATCGAATGTAGTGCACAATATAGTGGCGTTTTTTTATATTAAAAAAATAAGTTTTTGTTTTGGGGGTATTTGCAGTCTGAGTTTTTTGGGGGGGTTGCTGTATTTTACCGTATGTTGTTAAGACCTTCACTTTATTGTAATCTTTTTTTTGTACTGTTTTTTGGCACCGTTTAAAAATTGGGCATTTGTTTCAAGCTGTTTTTTGGGGGCTTCTCATTCCTTTTGTGTTTTTTTTTGGTTTCAATGATTTTTATTGAAGTTTTATTACATCCTATTACACATTCGTACCTGGATGTTACATTGGTAAACAAACATAGTCAGATATTTTTTGAGCTTTGGTTAAGGCCTTCTGTCTAAATATACGGCATGGATATTGCCCCCTCTCCCATACACCCCATCTGGGAGCAAACTGTGCTGTGGGTGGGAGGCAATAGTGTCTGCCTTAATCAGAACGTAGGCTGTTTCTTTTTAACTTGTTAACCAACTTTAAAATAACAGAATGTAGAATTCTGGTGAGGAAACGTTTGGGGTTTTAGTAACATTGCATATAAGCGTAAATACATTGTTCCATATTTTCGAAATAATGGGACATCCCCACATGATGTGTAGGAGGTTTCCTGTTTCCCCACATTTTCTCCAACAGGTGGAGGCAGCAGATGGGGTGAACATATGTACTTGAGTTGAGGTATATACCATCTAAGGCAGATTTTGTAGATTAGTTACCATAGATTGGCCGCACATGTGGCTTTATAGTTTGATGCTAAAGCTGTAGACCATTGATAGGGGGTGAAAGATCTGCCTAAATCCCTTTCCCATTGGGGGCAGCTTGGTGAAGTTAGTTTTAGCATCTGAGGCTGTAGAATAGAATTATACCTTTTGTGTTCTTGGCATTACTAAAAAAGTACTTCCAAATTTTACCGTGAACATAGATCTGCAGATGGGAATTGGGAATTAAACAGTACGATGTTTGGATGTATTTAAAGTAGTCTGAGTTAGGGAGGGAGAATTCCTTGCTAAGCTCAGTGAATGGTTTGAGTAGGTTACCTGAGTATAGTTTTGATACGTGGGTTATACCCTGACACTGCCAGTTCTGTGTTTTAAAATCTGGGATTTTTCGGGTCATGACAGATATTGGAATTGGTACTTGGTGTGGTGTGTCGCCTTTGTAGGCTTTGGATATGCAGTGGTTGAAAGCTATCACTGAAGTGCAGAGGCGGCTCTAGACTTTGTGAGGCCTTAGGCAAAACTTAGACATGAGGCCCCACTAACTCCCATAATGGGAAAAATAATATAGGTGATAAAAATTAACTATATGAATGCATATATTAACAGCCTTAAATCCTACAAACTCACAGTTTCTATAATTTTCTCTGACCAATTATTCTTTATTCAAATATCATTAAACATAGGATATCTCTCATATATATATATATATATATATATATATATATATACACACACACACACACATACACACACACACACACACACACACACACATACTTGCTCATTATCCTTGGTGCTGTCTCTTAAATGTGAAATAAATTTGTCAACAAAGTATAAAACAAAAAGAAAATCATTTTACAACATATTCTTGCACATAACCTGTTTAATGTAACAACAAGTATGCAAAAAGTGATTTTACTGTGCCCAATCAAATGCAGCCTCACTGTGCCCAATCAAATGCAGCCTCACTGTGCCCAATCAAATGCAGCCACACTATGCCCCTCAAATGCCACCACTGTGCCCATCAAATGTTGCCAAGGGACAAATTACGTGCAGCCGGTCTGGAGATTCACCGGCCGCTTATGGTGGCACCAGTCCCCCCGGCCAAGCATGCCCATAATATTTACAAGTGCAGCGCTACATACAGCAAGCCGGCTGCCCGCCTGCCTGCCTGGGCTGTATTTGTGCAGGAGGCGGCCGTGGGAGCTGGGACTCGGGATGATGGGTCAGGGGGGGACTTTTTTTGTGCGGGGCGGCTTTTTTGCCACCCCTGCAAAGTGCCACCCTAGGCCTGGGCCTTGTTGGCCTAGGCCAAGACACAGCACTGAGACAGGGTACAGACCATGAGACAGACAGGGCGCTGGGGACAGACCGTAAGACAGACAGGGCGCTGGGGACAGACCGTGAGACAGACTGGGGGCTGGGGACAGACCATGAGACAGACGGGGTGCTGGGGACAGACCGTGAGACAGACGGGGTGCTGGGGACAGACCGTGAGACAGACGGGGTGCTGGGGACAGACCGTGAGACAGACGGGGTGCTGGGGACAGACCGTGAGACAGACGGGGTGCTGGGGACAGACCGTGAGACAGACGGGGTGCTGGGGACAGACCGTGAGACAGACGGGGTGCTGGGGACAGACCGTGAGACAGACGGGGTGCTGGGGACAGACCGTGAGACAGACGGGGTGCTGGGGACAGACCGTGAGACAGACGGGGTGCTGGGGACAGACCGTGAGACAGACGGGGTGCTGGGGACAGACCGTGAGACAGACGGGGTACTGGGGACAGACCGTGAGACAGACAGGGGGCTGGGGACAGACCGTGAGACAGACAGGGTACTGGGGACAGACCGTGAGACAGACAGGGTACTGGGGACAGACCGTGAGACAGACAGGGGGCTGGGGACAGACTGTGAGACAGACGGGGTACTGGGGACAGACCGTGAGACAGACAGGGGGCTGGGGACAGACCGTGAGACAGACGGGGTGCTGGGGACAGACTGTGAGACAGACGGGGTGCTGGGGACAGACCGTGAGACAGACGGGGTGCTGGGGACAGACCGTGAAAAAGACAGGGTACTGGGGACAGACCGTGAGACAGACAGGGTACTGGGGACAGACCGTGAGACAGACAGGGGGCTGGGGACAGACCGTGAGACAGACGGGGTGCTGGGGACAGACTGTGAGACAGACGGGGTGCTGGGGACAGACCGTGAGACAGACGGGGTGCTGGGGACAGACCGTGAGACAGACAGGGTGCTGGGGACAGACCGTGAGACAGACGGGGTGCTGGGGACAGACCATGAAAAAGACAGGGTACTGGGGACAGACCGTGAGACAGACGGGGTACTGGGGACAGACCGTGAGACAGACAGGGTACTGGGGACAGACCGTGAGACAGACAGGGTACTGGGGACAGACCGTGAGACAGACAGGGGGCTGGGGACAGACCGGGAGACAGACAGGGGGCTGGGGACAGACCGGGAGACAGACAGGGTACTGGGGACAGACCGTGAGACAGACAGGGTACTGGGGACAGACTGTGAGACAGACAGGGGGCTGGGGACAGACCGTGAGACAGACAGGGTGCTGGGGACAAACCGTGAGACAGACCGGTTGCTGGGGACAGACCGTGAGACAGATAAGGTGCTGGGGACAGACCATGAGACAGACAGGGTGCTGGGGACAGACCGTGAGACAGACCGAGTGCTGGGGACAGACCGTGAGACAGACCGAGTGCTGGGGACAGACCGTGAGACAGACGGGGTGCTGGGGACAGACCGTGAGACAGACGGGGTGCTGGGGACAGACCGTGAGACAGACGGGGTGCTGGGGACAGACCGTGAGACAGACAGGGTGCTGGGGACAGACCGTGAGACAGACCGGGTGCTGGGGACAGACCATGAGACAGACAGGGTGCTGGGGACAGTCCGGGAGACAGACAGGGTGCTGGGGACAGACAGGGTACTGGGGACAGACAGGGTACTGGGGAGTGGGGATAGACAGGGTAAAGACCATGACCATGAGACCATAGAAGACAGGGTAATGTACAGACAGCATTTAGTAGAGATGTGACATGTGAGTGTACAATACACTATACCTGTTCCTCGGTCCCCTATCCTTCTAAAGGCAGCATGAGAAGCTGGACACTGGACTGGTGAGTGATGTTTCTTCAAGCTCCCTGCAGGCTGCAGTGCAATCTGGGAGTTGTAGTCTCTGCACAGCACAGGCACCAGAGGGCCAAGTTTGTTCTGTGCTGTGAAAAACTACAACTCCCGCTGCCATGCACTAGGGGGGACAGGCTAAAAGGACGGCGCCGCGGCGGTGGAGCATGCTATTGGAGGATGCTGCAGCCTGAGCCGACTGAGCCGAGAGCCGTCTGCAGAGCCAGGCTGAGAGTCATCAGCTCACACAGGCGGCACCGGCGGCGGCGTCAGTCGTGCAGCGCTCGGCTCGCTCACCCCACACTGCCGGTGTCTTGTCAAATACAGTCCCCTATCATATAGTGTCCGCCCTGTACTGCGCAGGCGCAGTACGGAGGACAAACGAGACGCCGAAGGTCTCCGAAGTTTAACAGCTGATCATCAGCTGTACACGGCGCCTGCACTTTTATTCTCACCCTATGTCCAGGTTCATTCCCTACTATCCAAGCGGACATAGAGTGAGAATATATAGTTGCCGAGCGCAGCGAGGCCGTGCCCGAAGCGTGGCGAGCCATCGCTAAGAAGTGCCGAAGCGCCGTGTACAGCTGATGATCAGCTGATCAACTTCGGACACTTTCGGCATCTCCTTCTGCTCCGTACTGCGCAAGCGCTGCGCCTGCGCAGTACGGAGCGGACACTATCCGATAGGAGGACAGTATATGTCAGAACACCGGCTTGTCAGAATGTCCCATCCATCTTGTCAGAATGTTAGGCAAATTAGGCAGCTGCGGCCCCCCTTAAGGGGGCGGGGCCTAAGGCAATTGCCTAATTTGCCTAATTAAAGAGCCGCCTCTGCTGAAGTGTGAATAGTAGGAGAGTGTAGTGTGTGTTTGGGTTTTAGGTGCGTATTACTCAGAAGCCATATGTTTAAATCTTGACCCAGGAATCTGGCTGGATTCCATGTCCCTCCAAGGGCAAATTTCATCGCCTTTGAACCATAGTTTAAGTTGTGATAGGATGGAGGCATAATAGTAGCCTCTAAAGTTTATCTATTCTGCTTCTCCTTCTGATCTATGTTTGGTTAAATTGGATCTGGAGCTTCTGGCTTTGGATTGTTGCCAAACATACTTACTCAGTATGCTTTGTAGCAATGCAAAGAAGGAAGAGGGTACTGGGATGGGGAGAGATCTGAGCGTATATAGAATTTGCGGCAATTTGAGCATCTTGAATGCAGCCAGTCTACTGTACCTGACCACATAAAGTTAGATTTGGCTAGCTTTTCTAGTTCCTTAGGGAGGCTATGTATAATTGGGAGATAGTTAGCTTGAAAAAGGGATGATGCTTTTTTGGTTAGGTAATGGTTGATACCCAAATAGGTTATTGATGTGTCAGCCCATACTGTATGTATGGATACATCTTACTTAGGGAAGCTTGTTAATGAGGGAGAATTCCCAAAGGGAGTATGAATGACTTAGATGCGTTAACCTTATAGTAAGAAACTTGGCTAAAGGATTCTCAAGGGCACCTCACCGAAGCCAGGGAAGAAACCGGGATAGATAAAATGAGTATTACATCATCTGCAAACAGGTTTATTTTGTGTTCTCTTTTTCCGATTCATAGGCCCTTGATCTCTGGCACAGATCTAATTTTTTCCGTTAATGGTTCCATCATCAGGTTGAATATTAAGGGTAAAAGAGGACATCCTTGTCTTGTTTCATTGGTGGTGTTGAAGGGCGTAGATAGCATAGCTGAGCAGTACACTTGGGCTGATGGGCAGGAATACTGAGCTAGTAAAGCTGAAAGAATGTGTCCCTGGAAGCCAAATTTCTGCAATGTTTGGTCTAGGTAGCCCCAGTGGAGTCTATTGAATGCCTTCTCTGTATCTAGGGATAGCAGCAGAAAAGGCACTCCTTTTATAAAAACCCCATTGATCAGGATGGATAAGATTTGGAAGTACATCAAATAATCTGTTGGCTTCGACTTTGGCATACTATTTGGTATTGTGGTTAAGAAGGGAGATTGGGCAGAAATTTTGGGGGTTGTGGGTTCTTTGCCTGGCTTCGGTAGGGTAATTATTAATGCTTTCCACATTTCCTGTGGTAGTGAGGCAGAGGAAGCAGCAGCATTGAACACTGGGGCAATGTGATCGACAAGTAGGTCTTTGAGTTGTTTGTAGTATTCTCCTACAAACCCATCGGGGCCAGGAGCTTTGTTGTTGGGTGTCAATGGCTTTTCCCATTTCTAAGGCCGTGAATGGGTCGTTAATGGTTGCCAGTTGTTCAGAGGTTAGCTGAGGAAGTTGGACGGAGTCCAGGAATGCCTGAATAGAGGCATCGTCTGGCTGAGTGATAGATTTGTTGTCTCTTAAGTTAAATAAGGTGTTGTAAAATGCACTAAATGCATTGGCAATAGCTTGTGGATTGCTTATATTTTGATTAGAAACAGGGTGATAGAGGCAAGGGATGTGAGCTTTGGTCTGGTAGACTGGTACCCTTTGATTTGGTGAGCTAAAAGTTTCCCTGCTTTATTACCGCAGGAGTAAAGTTGCATTTTAAAGCATTTTGAGCTTTGTCCAAATTTTCTAGGAGGAGTGAGCAAGGTTCAAATCCAGTGGGGGCTGGTGAAGTTTTAGGATGGGGGTGCCAGACCCGCCCCTCCTTTTTGACCCTTCCCACTTATCACAGGACAGAGTATACAGCCAGCACCACAAGACAGAGTATACAGCCCAGCACCACAGGACAGAGTATACAGCCAGCACCACAGGACAGAGTATACAGCCAGCACCACAGGACAAAGTATACAGCCCCAGCACCACAGGACAGAGTATACAGCCCCAGAATCACAGCACAGAGTATACAGCCAGCACCACAGGACAGCATATACAACCCAGCACCACAGGACAGAGTATACAGCCAGCACCACAGGACAGAGTATACAGCCCCAGCACCACAGGACAGAGTATACAGCCCCAGAATCACAGCAGAGTATACAGCCACAGAATCACAGCAGAGTATACAGCCCCAGCATCACAGCAGAGTATACAGCCCAGAATCACAGCATACCGATCATCACTGTTCACATCACTGATCATCATCACATCATTGATTATCATCACATTGCATCATTGATCATCATCACATCACTGACCATCACTTATCATTGTAACATTATTGACCATCAATACATTTCTGATCATCACTGATCATCATCACTTTACTGGTCATCACTGATCACATCAGTGATCATCATCCCTCATCATCATATCATATTACTGATCATCATCACATCACTGATCAGCAATACATCACTGATCATTATCATAGCACTGATCAGCGATACATCATTGATCATATCACATAACTAATCATCAATGCATCATTGATCATCATCACATCAACATTCATCATCACATTACTAAATACTAACCATCACAGTGCATCAATGATCATCAATACATCACTGATCATGGCTAATCATCATCCCATTACTGATCACCAATGATCACATCATCAATGAACATCACGTTGATGGAACACAGTGTGCCCTTGTACACCTTGTGCCCCCTAGATTCCATGAGGTTATATCTATACAGGCTCTTATGTGACAGCCCAATGACCTGTAGTACATAAATAGGACTGTACTCCCCACTCGCACTGTCTGCTCGGACAACTCCTGATCAGAGGACTTGTCTGCTGTTGCTGGACTGAGGAGACAGTTGCTGGGACAAGGACTTGGGGGGAGTCCTGAGTCTGGACTGTCCAGCACCCTGCCCCCCTTCTTCTTCATGTCCAGCAGCTCAGGGACATCCTGCAAGGCTAGCCTGCCAACCATAGCTGCCTGTGCTCCAGGCTGGGATGGAGGTGTCAGTGTAGAGAGGAGGAAGGGCTGTGTGCTATCTTACCAATTTCAGGAATCGAATGAAGCTCCTCGTCTGCAATCACATGATTGCATAGACCTCACACTTTCCATAGTGCACTGTGTCTGGCGCCCGGACACAGTGCACTTAAAGGACCTTTTTTATTTTTAATTATTTTTATTTTTGAAGGGCCTTTTTTTTGTGACTGTCTTGGGGGGCTGGTGCCTGTGCACCCCCTATGGACAGGCCGCCACTATTCTAATCTCAGTTAAATGATCTTGGATTTAAGTTAAGCATTGGGATGTTGTTTATTGAGCGAGTCTGTGGTCTGGATGTTAGCTAAAATCATGTCAATGAGCTGCTTCCTTTGCCTCTTGTCTCTTTGCCTCTCCAAACTGTATGAGGGTTATGAACTGAGTCTATGTTTTGTATAAAAAAGTCTGCTATGTTGGTGCGAAGGGAATCAGAAAAGGTTTTGCATTGTAGGATCCAAGAGTTTATTTCTCCACAGATAGGCTGGAGATGTTTTGGGAGTGTCTTCAATAGTGATGCTTATTGGTGAGTGATTCAACCAGGAGGTGGGTAGAATGGTTGAGGACAAAACTTTTTGTAAGGTCCACTGGTCCAACAGGAATATGCGTGAAAAATGTTGTGACATGCTGAAAAGAAAGTATAGTCAAGTTCTTCCACATGTTGGCATCTCAAAACGTCATACAGGCGAAGTGTAGAAACAGAGGCAGCTCTCTAATTAGGCAAATTAGGTGGTCACTTAACGCCTTGCACTCACACGGGCCTTGCGGCTGCCTAGTTTGCCTGAAGAGCCGCCTCTGGCTATCCTCATACATCAGTTCTAGTACAGTCAGCGGAGCTTTGTGCCGCATCATTCAGTGTACAGCCAGTCCTCCTCCTCTCTGCTCTGTAATGCCCTGTACAGACGATCGGAAATGCCGCCAGCAAAACTCAGATGAGAGGTTTTGGTCAGATAATGCGACCGTGTATATGCTCCATCGGACTTTTGCTGGCGGAATTCCAGTCAGCAAAAGAATGAGAGTAGGTTCTCTATTTTTTGGTCGGAAAAAGTTCCTATCTGAAAATGCGTTCGTCTGTGTGCAATTCGAACGCTCGAAAAATCACGCATGCTCGGAAACAGTTCAACGCATACTCAGAAGCATTGAACTTCATTTTCTCCGCTTGTCATAGTGTTGTACGTCACCGCGTTCTTGACGGATGAAAGTTCAGAGAGCTTTGTGTGACCGTGTGTATGCAAGGCAAGCTTGAGTGGAATCCCGTCAGAAAAGCCATCATACCTTTTTCCAACCAAAATTCCAATCGTGTGTACGCAGCATAACACCACGCCCCACCAGGGCACTGCTGTCAGGAGACTCAGGTCGCCTCCGTTCGCCGGGCTCCGGGGCGCATGCGCGGTGGACTAGCTCTTCGACGTACACCTGTTCGCGGCCCAATGGTGCGGCGCGCGCGGGTGCACGGCGGTCCCCGTGTGCTCACTGACGCCCGTGCGGGTGCCCAGTAGCGCGTCATGCTGACGCGCGCGCCAGGGAGGCTACTTCTGACGGCTCCAGCTCCCAGTCGGGTTGCTGGTTTGTCGTCAGCTGTTTCCTGTCTCCCTGTACCGCTGTATCTCCTTGTTCCTGGTAACCTGTGCTGAACCTCTGGCCTGTATTACGGATTCCTCTGCTTGCTTGATACCCTTTGACCTCTGCTTGGATTACGGACTTCCCTCTGCCTGATCACCTGGTTCTGACCTCTGCTAGTACAACGGACTCTCCCTCTGCCTGATTACCTGGTTCTGACCTCTGCTAGTACAACGGACTCTCCCTCTGCCTGATCACCTGGTTCTGACCTCTGCTAGTACAACGGACTCTGCTCTGCCTGATAACCCAGTTCTGACCTCTGCTTGTGTAACGGACTCTGCTCTGCCTGATAACCTGGGTCTGACCTCTGCTTGTGTAACGGACTCTGCTCTGCCTGATAACCCGGTTCTGACTTCTGCTAGTATAACAGACTCTGCTCTGCCTGATAATCCAGTTCTGACCTCTGCTTGTTTAACAGATTTCCTGTTCTTTAGTTCCCCAGTCCTGAACGGCACCCGCCGGTGTACCTCCGGTCAGCAACTAAAGACTTCCACCAGGCCTTCTTGGAATCCTTCAGTTACCAGAAGCCCGTGCCTCCGCGTGCCCCCTGCTCCCTGTATCATCTCCAGGGGCTTGGGTGCGCGTGGTCGTAAGGGCGAGCTGCTCTCAGCATCTTGGCCTCGGTGAGTATTAGTCGTGACAGTACAAACCAGCCAGATGTCCAAGGCCGACAGAGCGCGCTCTCCTTTGGAGATCCTGTGCCAGCAGGTTTCCACTCTGGCTGACTCTGTTCAAAAACTACAAGAGGGATATACTCAGATTGACAACCGCCTCCAACAGATTACGGGGCCACTTCCTTCTGCCGCCGCAGCTCCCGCACCCAGCAGTGGAGGTCCGCTTCCCCAGGCTACCGCCAGTCCCACAGTCGTCATGGCGCTTCCAGAACCCAGGGTTCCTGCACCCGAACGGTTCTCAGGGGACCATAAGAAATTTAGGGCTTTCAAGAACGCATGTTCCCTCAACTTTGCCCTCCAGCCCAGAACCTTCGCATCAGAAGTTGTTAAGGTGGGATTTGCGATCTCCCTGCTGTCTGAGGAACCTCAAGCCTGGGCTCACGGCTTGATGGAACAGGGAAGTCCCGTGCTAAATACAATAGATGCCTTCTTTGAGAGTATGTCCCAGCTCTATGACGACCCACAGCGTATGGCTACAGCCGAAGCCATCCTGCACCACCTGTCCCAAGGAAGGAGACCAATTGAGGACTACACGGTGGAATTCGGTAAATGGGCGGCCGACACAAACTGGAACGAGCCGGCCCTGAGCTACCAGTACCGTCAAGGCTTGTCCGAACTTCTCAAGGACGAGTTAGCCAGGATGGAGACTAGCGCTTCCTTGGAAGAATTAATTCAAGCAGCCACGTTTCCATGGCCCACGCCCCTACCCGTTCAGTCACCATCTCCTACGGCAGCTGGTACTATGACACTGTCCGAAGCTGAACCTATGCAGCTTGGCCTGGTCCGAGCTCCACTGACCTCAGAAGAGAGGCAACGCAGACGGCAATCCAACTTGTGCCTCTATTGCGGGGGAGCCGGACACTTCTTGCGCAACTGCCCAATAAGGCCCAGTAAGTTCCTTCAGCCTAATCTGATGAATTTCCAAGACAACAATGCTCCAAAATCTTACGTGATGTTGTTTGTTTCTCTACAGCTACCGGAAGGGGAGTCCCGCTTACCGTCCATCATTGATTCGGGTGCATGCAGTTGCTTCGTAGATGCTGCCTTGGCCCACAGCCTGCATTTCCCCTTGCAAACCAAAGCTCAAGGTCTACGAATACATCTGGCTGTTGGGTCTCTCCCTAGTTCAGGTCCTATCACCCAGGAGACCCATGCATGGGGAAGTTCATGTCCATAATGGGGGTGGTATTGACACAGCCCCCAATGATCCACAATGGCTCAAAAGGGATATGGTCCAGAAATATTTAGACAGAATAAAGGTGGATAAAGCACCTGGACCTGATGGCATCCACCCACGGATCCTAAAAGAATTGAGCTCTGTAATTTCAAAGCCATTGTATCTAATTTTTAGGGACTCATTAATGACAGGAATGGTACCACTGGATTGGCGCAGGGCGAACGTGGTGCCTATATTTAAAAAGGGATCGAAGTCTTTACCAAGTAACTATAGACCTGTTAGTTTAACTTCTATAGTCGGGAAGATACTGGAGCGTTTAATAAAAGATCACATAGACGAGTTCTTGCTGGAAAAAAACATTTTAAGCAACAGACAGCATGGGTTCATGAAAGACAGAAGTTGTCAGACAAACCTGATTTCTTTTTATGAAGAGGTAAGTAAAACCTTGGACAGAGGGGTGGCTGTGGACGTGGTTTACTTGGATTTTGCAAAAGCGTTCGATACAGTTCCGCACACACGGCTCATGTGTAAGTTAAAGTCTACAGGCTTGGAAATATCAGTTTGTAAATGGATAGAAAACTGGCTAAAAGACAGAATTCAGAGAGTAGTGGTTAATGATTCTTACTCTGAATGGTCTAAGGTTATCAGTGGTGTACCCCAAGGTTCAGTGCTGGGACCCTTACTCTTTAATATCTTTATAAATGATATTGGGTCTGGGATCAAAAGTAACATTTCTGTCTTTGCAGATGACACCAAGCTATGCAGTGGAATAACGTCCTTACAGGATGTCTCCAATTTACAAGCCGACCTCAATGCACTGTCTAATTGGGGTTGAGGGTGTGCATGTGACGGGGGTGTGCATGTGACTGGGGGGTACATGTGACTGGGGGGGTACATGTGACTGGGGGGTACATGTAACTGGGGGTGTGTGCATGTAACTGGGGGAAACATATGACTGGGGGGTACATATGACTGGTGGGGGTACATGACTGGTGGTGTGCATGTGACGGGGTGTGCATGTGACTGAGGGGGGTGTGCATGTGACTGGGGGTGTGTGCGTGTGACTGGGGGGTACATGTGACTGGGGGGTACATGTGACTGGGGGGTGCATGTGACTGGGGGGTGCATGTGACTGTGGGTGTACATGTGATTGGGGGTGTGCATGTGTCTGCAGGGGGTGTGCATCTGCCTACGGGGGTGTACATGTGCCTGCGTGGGGTGTACATGTGCCTGCGGGGGGTGTACATGTGCCTGCAGGGGGTGTGCATGTGCCTGGGGTTTATAGTCAGGTCTGATCAGTCCTCTGCCAGTGTCCCAGTGCGTCGCCTGTGATTGACAGATCAGGTCCCCCTGACCTGACCCCTCCCTACCCTCATCCCCGGCCACCCAGATCTCCACTGCGGTGGTCGGAAGGTCCCAGCTCAGTTCAGTGCCGATCCTCAGCCATGGTTGGCAAGGCGCTCTTCATTCTGCGCTGGCACTGCTCTATCACTATGGGGAGTCCGAGGGTACCTACTTGTGACAGACCTAGCCGGGACAGAGGCTGTTGGAGAGGACTGAATGCAAGCCTGTTGCCTTTTGATTATGGGCCCTGGATTTTCAATGGAACAATACTCTTTGTGAGGTGAATGAGAAATCCAGTCTGAACTGTACTAATTGGACTCCGTCGTGTATATATGTATATATTGTATGTTGTTTGATTCTGTTGGGGACTCCTTGCTGTGGATTTGTGTCCCTGAAGAGGGAGGGGGGATTCCTCCAGAAGCCCCCTGCTGATAAGACTGATTAATTCTGTTGGGACACATCCTGTGAGGAGTTGCTGGTGTCATCAACTCCAACTACCTGTGTTTATGTTAATTGAATGAGCTGATCACATTGTCCTCTATACAATGTAGGAGACGGGACGACTCCTATTGGAGCTGCAGCTATTGTGTTTATACTTAGGTTACAGTTGTATTGTTAGAGGAGGTTCCAACGGCATATAAAGTCTTGTAACTTTGATTCTAAATAAACAGTTCATGGTAGCAACAAGCAAGTGTTGCCTTGTTTTGTGCTCAGAGAGGTTGGAATATCTGATATCTGTATACAGACTGGGAGGAAGTGGTATATGACGGAAGCACTCAAGCGGAGTGTGGGACGTTCCGTGACACTACTGCTGCCCAACAGGGATGATGAGACCTCAGAGGTGGTGAAATTTCACACAGCGCCTTCTATGAAGCCGAGTTCAAGGAGCTCTATGTGAGTACAGTACCGAGAGAGACAGAGCACTGACATCAGTGCTGAGATAGAGGACACTGACACCAGCACTGGGAGACAGAGCACTGACACCAGCACCAAGAGAGACAGAGCACTAACACCAGCATAGAGAGAGACAGAGCACTGACACCAGAACTGAGAGAGACAGAGGACTGACACCAGCACTGAGAGAGACAGAGCACTAACACCAGCACAGAGAGAGACAGAGCACTGACACCAGCACAGAGAGACAGAGCACTGACACCAGCACAGAGAGAGACAGAGCATTGACACCAGCACCAGGAGAGTGTACACTGACACCAGCACTGAGAAAGAGAGCACAGACACCAGCACTAGAAGAGTGAGCACTGGCACCAGCACTGAGAGGGAGACAGAGCACTGATACCAGCACTGAGAGAGTGTACACTGACACCAGCACCGAGAAAGACATAGCACTGACACCAGCACAGAGAGAGAGAGGTTACTGAGAGCAACAATAAGATAGAGCACACTGACACCAGCACTGAGATAGAGCACACTGGCACCAGCGCTAAGATAGAGCACACTGACCCCAGCGCTGAGAGCACACTGACACCAGCTTTGAGACACGCTGCACTGAGAGAGTGCCCCGGCATCAATACTCAGAGCACACTGACACAGCGCTGAGACAGAGCACACTGACACCAGCTTCGAGACACGCTGCACTGAGAGAGTGCCCCA
Source organism: Lithobates clamitans (assembly GCA_037952925.1). NCBI lineage: Eukaryota > Metazoa > Chordata > Amphibia > Anura > Ranidae > Lithobates > Lithobates clamitans. The sequence goes on along the minus strand of JBBGZY010000592.1, from coordinate 922,521 downwards.
ACACCAATACTCAGAGCACTCTGACACCAGAACTGAGAGCATGCCAGCATTTACACCAGCTTTGAAATAAAGGAGACTGACACCAGTACACTTAATATATGCAATTTTTACAATTCATTTTTATTGCTTGAATTAATTTTTTCCTTATAGATGTGAGTGGGGCCTCATGTCTAAGTTATGCCTAAGGCATCACAAAGCCTAGAGCCGCCTCTATGTAGAAATCAGTGGGTTGAGTGCCGGCTTGCCTCTTTTGGGGTCAAAGGTGGGGTTGATGTGAGGGTCTGGAGTGACAGTCTCCGCACCATATGACTGCCCCTTGTAGAACAGCTAGGACCTTCTTGTGAAGTTTGCGTATGAAACGTAACTGATGAGAGTTGGGAGCATAGACTGATACGATGGTGTAAAGAGTTGTTAATAGAACCTACCACAGTAAGGTATCTTCCTTCTGTATCTTTTATACACGTATGCAGCTTAAAGGATGTAGAGCTCTTGAAGGCGATCAGTGTGCCTTTCTTTTTGTTTGGAGCATTGGCTGTGAATATATTGGTAAAGTTCTTGTTAGTGCAAGTGAGTGGATTGGATGCACAAAAATGTTTTACCTGGGCACATAGGATGTTGCATTTGGATTGTGATGCTAATTTCCAGAGAGGTTGTCTTTTGGTAGGGTGATTGAGACCGTTTGTATTAATAGACAGGATTTTTATGGTCATCGTTCAGAACTAGTAGGCTTTGTGTATGTTTTTTGTGTTTTGATTTCAATGTTATGTTTGTGTATATGTTGTTGTGGTATAAAAAAAATAACGATAAAATCTGATTTAAAAATAAAAGAAGTGTCCAGGTTCTCTTGTACTGCTCTGGAAGCCGGGAGGTGTAAACCTGCGGATGGTGGCTGCATCGTTCCGGCTGCTGCGCTAACTTGGCTTTGCCTCACGGTCAGCTGATACATGTATTGTGTCAGCTTGCGGAGGAGCCTGGTCTCCTTTCGCTTAAGCGACATGTCTCCCGGGTGTGGCAGGTGTTAGTGCCGGGTTCGGATGCACTTATTGTGATAGCGGGAAGTGGGCAGACGCTGTGGATGTTGGGCCAGTGAGAGGAGCTCCTTCAAGCGGCTATCTTACTTGCGCACTGGTCATTTTCTTTTTTAATTTTTTTTTTTATCTTTTTTTCATGGCCTTTTTTACATTTGGGTAGCTCAAAGCAGGGCATTCACTTGTTAGTGATTAGCTGCTCTTGGAACTGCCTTTTGTTTCCAGCATGCTGCTGCATCCCTTGAAAGTAAAAAAAAAGTGTGCACCTAAACCACCATTGATATCATCCACATTCACTGCTCCGCCCATCCCCAAAAAAAGTTAGGTATAAACCAGTTAGAGCTATTGCACTCAGGGCCGGTGCTAGGCTGTTTTGCGCCCTAGGCAAGACCAGCTACTAGTAACCCCTCCTTAAATTAAAACTTAAAAATTTTGAAAAAAGTATTATATTAAAAAAGCATATGATATTGGACTCCAAGTCCAACTACTGATAACTTTTGGGGGGGGTCACATCCTTAGATCTCAAGGGTTCATGCTAGGACTTGTAGTCCTTCACTAGTTGAGGGGGTGCCCCGTCCTCAGCTCTGAGGGGTTCATACTGGGATTCGCAGTCCTTCACTTTGGGGGGTCACATCCCCCCAAAGTAATGGACTACCAGCCCCTCAGCATGAACCCCTGAGATCTAAGGATGTGCCCCCCCCCCAAAAAAAGGTGAAGGACTGCAAGTCCCAGCATGAACCCTTGAGATCTAAGGGTACGCCATTACTAGTATTTAAAAAAAATCTATAAATATATTCCATAGTTTGTAGATTCTATAACGTTCACGTATACAAATTAAAATATGCTTATTGGGATATTTGTTACCAAAAACATGTAGCAGAATACATATTGGCCTACATTTATGAAGAAATTAGATTTTTTACATTTTTTTTTATTGGATGTGTTTTATGGCAGAAAGTAAAAAAGTCTTGTTTATAGCGCAAAAAAAAAAAAAAAGCAGTGGTGATCAAATACCACCAAAGCTCTATTTGTGGGGAAAAAAAATATACAAATTTTATTTGGGTACAGCGCTGCATGATGAAAAAAAAAATGGCTTAGTCATGAAGGGGGTTATTCTTCCAGAGGTCAAGTGGTTAAGGCATCCTCTAATCATGTTATTTAACCACTTCAGGACCGGAAGGATTTGCCCCCTTTATGACCAGGCCATTGTTTGCGATACGGCACTGCATCGCATTAACTGACAATTGCGCGGTCCTGCGACACTGTACCCAAACAAAATGTATGTCCTTTTTTCCCACAAATAGAGCTTTTTTTTGGTGGTATTTGATTACCTCTGCAGTTTTTATTTTTTGCGCTATAAACAAAAAAAGGCCGACAATTTTGAAGGAAAAAATACCAATAGTTTTTACTTTTTGCTATAATAACTATTCTAAAAAAAATTTCTTCCCCAGTTTAGGTGCATTTATGCATTGTTCTACATATTTTTGGTAAAAAAAATCGCAATAAGTGTATATTGATTGGTTAGTTATAGCGTCCACAAAATAGGGGATAAATTTATGCATTTTGATTATACATTTTTTTGTACTAGTAATGGTGGCGATCTGCAATTTTTAGCAGGACTGCGACATTGCGGCGGACAGATCGGACACTTTTGACACTTTTTTGGGACCAGTGAAATTTATGCAGCGATCAGAGCTAAAAATAGCCACTGATTACTGTATAAATGTCACTGGCAGGGAAGGGGTTAACATTATTCTTCCATATTATGTGCTTGCTGACAAAGGAATGGCCCCCAATCCTTCCCTTTCATTCTCACTGGAAATATAGGACAGACTCTCCAAAACTCTCAAATTTAAATCTCCCCGTAGCCCTTTGGCTCCTTTGCTCCAAAACAGAGAGTTCACCCGGGCCTCTCCCCTGGAACATTTGACTGTTGGACCAACAAAGGATTTCTGTACATGGCAGACCTTTGTGATCATAAGGGAATCTTAACAAAACTAGAGAAATACCAGCTACCAGTGTCAGAACATTTTCGATATTCTCAGAAAGCATATTTTTTGAGTACTTTATCTCGGAAATGTGATCTTGTTTCTATGTCATCAATGGATTATTTTTGCCACAATTATGATAAAATCCAAGTCCACATCTCAGAGGTTTTTGTTATTCTAAACTATACTTCAGCTAAACTAGGGTAAATGGCAAAATGGGAGCAGGATTTCAATGAAACCCTTGAACTTGATGAATGGGACTCGTTAGCTCGAGAAGCCTCAAGGTCCCTCATCAATCCTTCCATTATCGAGGCAAACTATGAAGTGTTATTACGATGGTACCGGTTAGGCTGGCAGCCTATGTCCAGGGGTTGTCTCTGTTATTCTTCCAAGGCTGTGGCCAGGAAGGGACAGCTTTCCATATATGATGGCATGATTTAAATTTTACCCTCACTCAAGATAATTTGACCAAATCTCCAAAACACGCTTTACTGGGCAGCGTGGTGGAGGATGCCCTGAAACATCAGAGAAGACTCTTCACTTATACAGTATATTTGGTTCTGCAAAAATCACCATTGCCAAGTCTTGGAAGTCAGCTGTCATACCTTTTGAACAGCTCAAACACAAACTCTCCTGGATTATGATAAATGAGCGTTTATCGGTAATTTTAAAGTGGAATTTCACCCAAAAGTGGAACTTACGCATATCGGATTCCTCTCCCCCTCCGGTGCTACATTTGGCACCTTTCGAGGGGGAAGGGGGGAGCGGGTATCTGTTTTTTACCTGTACTCTGTCCCCACTTCTGGGAGACTGGGCCACGTTGAAGTACTCCAGCAGTTAGGCCCCCCTCCTTCCCCTTCTGCCGGGCCAGTGAGAAAGCGCATCGCTCTTCACGCATGTGCAGTAGGTGAAGCCGAGGTTCCCGTACCAGCAATGGCAGGGGCAACACCCGACCAGCCAATGTAAACATCAGCTGCGGTGCCGACATCGCTGGACTCCAGGACAGGTAAGTGTCCTAATGTTAACAGTCAGCAGCTACAGTATGTGTAACTGCGGACTTTTCATTTTTAAAGGGGCGGGCGGAACTCCTCTTTAAATGACAAAATGAAAATGTTTGAGAAAGTATGGGATCCGTGGGCCAAATATCTGACTACTGATCACCGGACTATACCAGCTTAGATTTCTTTCTTGACTGTGAGAGCTGGAGCGTGGAGTTCTCTACCTCCCCCCTCTTTCCCCTCTCCTTCTTCCTTCTTTTCTCGCCCTTTTTCTTGGCCTTCTGGCCTTTCTTTTCCATTCTTACTTACATTTCTTCCTTTTGACAACTCAGGGAACAGGTTTGTTCTAGTAAATCACACACTGCGATCGTCCTCCCATGAAGGAGGTTGACCAACATTAAGAATGTAAAGGGGATTTTCAGGATCAAACTAGGGAACCCACCTATTAATGGTAGCAGTAGATACTGCTACCTTGCTGTTACATAGCATGTGATGGCATATTGCCTTCAGACTGTGAGCAGACCGAAGCATGTTAAAACGAGTATGGAAATGCGCTTCTGCTACATAAGTGGGATTGCTGGTGTACAATATTTGAATGAATTTAGAATTTTGATCATAGTTAAGCTTTCATTTGCAATCTTAATTAACAGTGGATAATTGTAGAAAAAACTTAGATGGTGGAATTTTGTTCCCCTTTGTGAGAGGGAACCTAAAATTTGGATAGCTGTAAGCTAAGGATAGTGCAGTTACACAGTCTTTTGCAGAATTTTTTTGGCAGTCCTTATTCCCGAGTGAATGATTTAAGACAGATAATCTAATTGTTGCTGTCAACTGGCTGTGTTAGAAGCATTAGTCACAATGCTAAACTGTATGGTTAGTGACCTGTGTAAAAATTAACCGGTTTCCGACCGGCTCAAGCCGATATATGTCATAAATATATGGCATGGGTGCGCAAAACCACGTACCTGTACAACGCCCGCACCTGCAGGCAGGGGGCATGTGCGCGTGCCCCAGCCGTGCCGCGGCAATCAGATTTGTTGCAGAAGCGATCAGTCTTCAGGTCCAGGCCAATAATTTCTGGCCTGGACCTGCTGATCGGTTCTGACCAATTAAATGCTTCCCCTGCCTTTAAGTGTAAACACAGGCAGGGGAAGTGATGTCATCTCCCCTTGTGGAATTATTTTCGAGTTCCAGAGAGAGGAGAGAGGACATTTAAAAGTGAGTTGCACCAACACTACACTGACACAGTACACGTAGGCACACATATTTCACCCCCCGATCGCCCCCCCCCCCCCCCCCCAGTTAACCCCTTCACTCCCTGTCACTGTGTCACCAAGTGCAGTTTTCAGATCTTTCCTGATCACTGCATTAGTGTTACTTGTGACACTAATTAGCATTAGGACATCTAGTATAAGGCCCAGGTAGGTCTAGGGTACCCCCTAAATAAAGGTTTAACCCCCGGTTAACCCTTTCACCCCCTGTCACCAGTGTCACTAGTAGATATTTTTTCTGATTGCCGTATTAGTGTCACGAGTGACGCTAGTTAGTTAATTATTTCTTATAGCGTCAGGGTACCCATCGTATATTACCTAATAAAGGTTTAACCCCTTGATCGCCCGGTGGGTGACATCAGTTAGGTTTTAGCATCAGTCAGGGTCTGCGTCACCTCTGGCAGTGTCAGATTAGTGCCAGTAGCGCTAACACCCACACACGCATCATACACCTCCCTTAGTAGTATAGTGTCTGAACGGATCAATATCTTTGATCTGATCACATCTTTACTAGCGTCCCCAGTAGTTTAGAGTTCCTAAAAATGCAGCGTTAGCAGGACCAGCCCAGATACCTGCTAGCACTTGCATTTAGCCCCTCTGCTGAGCCCAGCCCAGCCCACGCAAGGGCATTATTAATCAATCATTGTCACTTACAAAACACAACACACATAACTGCTGCATTCGCAGAGTCAGGCCTGATCCCTGCGAACGCTAACAGTTTTTTTGGTAGCGATTTAAGCAGGCTCTGACAATCAGGTGCTCTTTTTGCCTGTGAGTCTCACTAGTTGTACCAGTAAATTTAGAGGCCCCAATGTCCAATCGGAGGTACACTAGTGAAGAGGCCTACACGTTTCTGAGCATGACAGATGAGAGTGAAGAGGAAGTCACCCATCTGTCAGATTCAGGCTCAGAATACGAACTGGTAGACAGCAGCGGCACCCTGACAGATAGCTTTGATGACAGAGTAGTGGTCCCTGCCAAGGTCAGGCGTACCCGACTCTGTTCTTCTTCTGTTGTTGAGGTGCAAGGGCTCTCGTATGGAGCAGAGAGCCAGTACTAGTGCCTCTCATCCTTCTGGTGAACTGGCAAGCACCAGCGGCCTAGTACACCCTGGTCATACATCCAGCACTGCAGTATCACATGGTGACATGGAGAGTCCCATAAATGCAATTCAAGCTGGTGCTGTGGCTAGCACAAACAGTGTCCCGCAGCCACCAAGAAGACAAACACAGGCCTGTCGATCCCATAGTGCCCTGCAGAATATGCCAATCCTAATTGGGAGCCCACCACTTTTGCAGCACCCGTACTTCCCCCATTCACTGGCCAACCCGGAATTCAGGTGGAAACAGTTGATTTTACGTCACTTGATTTTTATTTAATATTTTTCACAGAAGATCTCTATAGATCTATTGTGGACCAAAGCAATTTGTATGCTGGTCTATTTATCACCGCTAATCCCCAGTTGACCCTTGCCAGAAATTGGAAACCTATTACGGTTTCCGAATTTAAGACCTTGATAAGCCTATCCCTTCTCTTGGGCATAGTTAAAAAAAGTGAGTTGCCGTCATATTGGTCCACTGACCCAATTCACCATATGCCCATGTTCTCTGCATTCATGACCAGTACTAGGTACAAGCAGATCTTGCGGTTCATGCATTTTAATAACAATGAACTCTGTTGTCCTCGGGGTGACCCTAAATACGATCGGTACTACAAAATTTGGCCCCTCGTAAACCACTTCAACCAACAGTTTGCAGCCTTGTTTACTCCCGATCAAGTTGTCTGCGTTGATAAGTCCCTGATAAAAATTCCTGGCCGCTTGTCTTTCAAACAGTATCTTCCCAGAAAGCGTGCCAGATATGGGGTCATGATGTATAAGCTCTGTGACAGGGCCACAGGCTATACATATAGTTTTATGGTTTACGAGGGAATAGATGCCCAGACTACATAGGGAGCACTGGTAAGATTGTTTGGGTCTTGGTGTCACCCTTATTCGGAAAGGGGAACTACTTGTACGTTGACAATTAATACAGAAGCCTGCCACTTTTTAGCCACTTGTTTGATCATGGAATTGGCGCATGTGGCACTGTACGATCTAATCGCTGGGGCTTACCCCATCGGCTTGTAGAGTCCTGTCTTAGACTGGGGGAGAGAGCCTGCTTGAGAAGTAATAATTTGCTCGCAGTGAAGTGGAGGGATAATCGGAATGTTTTCTTTCAGTCCTCCCTTCACACAGATACAACAGTCCAAATTCCAACGGCCAGTGGTGTTGTGGAGAAACCTCTCAGTGTCCACGAATACAACCTTAATATGGGAGGGGTGGACTTCAATGACCAGTTGATGGTGCCGTACTTAATTGCACATAAGGCCAGATGCTGGTACAAAAAAGTGTCTGTATACTTGTTCCAATTGGCTCTGCTGAAAGCTTATGTGCTATACAAAGCGTCAGGACGAACTGGATCCTTCCTTAAAAGAGAAGTAAGGGTTTTGTTTTTTTTTTATTCATACTTACCTCGGTGGATGGAGCATCAGACTGATGCTGAAGCTGTTCCCCGCCGTCTCTACACTGAGAACCGAGCCACCAAACATCGCCGATTGCTCGTTTCTCACTCCTCCCTGGGAGGAAAGCTGCTGACTGTCAGTCAGCATCTCTCCTCTCTGCTTCTCCACACTCACTAAAGCGCTGAGCTATGGAGGGGCAGAGAGAGGCTGTCTCAGCGGCTCGCTGAGACACTGAGGCTGCCATCAATCAAGGCAGCTGGCAGATCCAGACCTGGAAGTCGTGATGACACACTGCCTCAACTGATGGCAATGATGTCAGCGGAGAGCGGATTTCAGACCGCTCACGGAAAACGGGTCACAGGAGAGAAAAACTAATTGCACTCCTGTGACCCATAGAAGAAGTCCAGCCTAAAAAGCTCAGGCTGGGCTTCTCCTTAAAATTTCAGGAAGAGATCATCATAGCCCTTCTGTTTCCAGACGGTGCTGTGGCCCAACTTCCCAATCCAAATGCAGTGAGCCGGCTGCATGAGAAGCATTTTCCGAATGTCCTCCCTGGTACCCCTACCCAACGATCACCCCAAAGAAGATGTCGTGTCTGTAACAAAGCGTGGATATAGGCGTGACACCCACTATTGTTGTCCCTTCTGTCCTGGCCAACCTGGTCTTTGCATCAGTGAATGTTTTGAATGCTAACACACACTAGTAGAGTATTAGTGTAGGGTACAGCACGGCACAGTCTAGGGTACTCTTTCACAGGGTCTTCAAAGATGCCATTGCATTTTGAGAGACCCGAACCTGGAACCATTACAGTAATGCCGCGTACAGGCGAACGGACATTCCGACAACAAAACCGTGGATTTTTTTCCGACGGATGTTGGCTCAAACTTGTCTTGCATACATACGGTCGCACAAATGCTGTCGGAAATTCCGATCGCCAAGGACGTGGTGACATACAACATGTACGATGAGCCGAGAAAAATGAAGTTCAATAGCCAGTGCCGCTCTTCTGCTGCTCTTCTGCTTGATTCCGAGCATGCATGGACTTTTGTGCATCAGAATTGTGTACACACACTCAGAATTTCTGACAACAAGTCTTGTTATCGGAAAATTTGAGAACCAGGTCTCAAACAGTTGTTGTCGGAAATTCTGACAGCAAATGTCCGATGGAGCATACACACGGTCGGAATTTCCAACAACAAGCTCCCATCGAACATTTGTTGTCGAAAATTCCGAACGTGTGTACGTGGCATAACAGTTACAAATAAAGGTGTAAAAATATATATATATATATATATATATATGTATATATAGTATATATATATATATATATATATATATATATACATATACTATCTATCTATATATATATATATATATATATATATATATTAAATAAAAAAGCCAAAAATAGTTGTCGTTTTATTGTTCTCTCTCTCTATTCTCTCTCTATTGTTCTCTCGCTATTGTTCTGCTCTTTTTACTGTATTTTTTAACTGCAATGTTTTATTGTTATTATGTTTTATCATGTTTGCTTTTCAGGTATGTAATTCTTTTATACTTTACTGTTTACTGTGTTTTATTGTTAACCATTATTTTCTTTTCAGGTACACCATTCAGCTGCAGCACTGATTTATTTATCTTGACAACAACAGCGTTTGCTCTCACATTATGTAAATCAGCGACTCCAGCACTATAGGAGGTGATTTCACCACCACAGTTAAAAAAAGGGGGCATATATGCCAAAGCATGGGGGCAGGGGTGGAGGGGCGATTTGCTCCTAACATTATGGGAGGATTGCCCCCATGCTTCGGCATATATTTTTTACTCTTTTTTTGGCACAGATTATTGTTGTTTTTTGAGTTAATGTTTTATTGTTACCATTGTTTGCTTTTCAGGTACACCATTCAACTGCAGCACTGATTTATTTATCTTGACAGCAACAGCGTTTGCTCTCAAGATAAGTAAATCAGCGACTCAAGCACTGCAGGAGGTGATTTCACCTCCACAGTTACTGTATAAAAAAAAACGGTGCATGTATGCCCATCATTAGAAGTGGGTGGATGCAGGGTGGTATTCTAATGGTGGGCATACCCGATCAATCTCTTATTTTGTTCAGCCCACGGGCTGCATGAAAAAAAGAACATTACAATATATGCCCAACAAGAACCAGCAACGTACTGGTATGTTGCTAGATTTTGAGTAGTTATACCAGAATGAGGCCAGCAGGTTTAGGTATCATCTTGGTATCATTCTTTTCAGCCAGCGGTCAGCATTCATGTAAAAGCAATCCTAGCAGCTATTTAGCCACTAGACTGCTTTTACAAGCAGTGGGAGGGAACATCCCCCCCTCCCGCCATCCCACCTGTCCCACTGGGGAACTTGAGAATGAGCTGATCGAAGACCAGAATGGCTCCAATCATCTCTATGGCCTAAGAAACCGGACGCTATGAGCATTTCATGACTTCAGTTTCGCTGGATATAAACAGCGTCATTGGGAAATTGGGAAAGCATCTTATCACACCGATCTTTCATGTGGTCAGATGCTTTGACGGTAGAGGAGAGATCTAGAGTCTAATAGACCCCAATTTTTTTTAAAAGAGTACCTATCACTACCTATTGCCATCATAGGGGATATTTACATTCCCTGTGATAACAATAAAAATGATTTAAAAAATTTAAAAAATGAAAGGAACAGTGTAAAAAAAGCAAAATAAATAACAAAAAAAAAAGCACCCCGTCCCCCCATGCTCGCACGCAAAGGCGAACGCAAGCGTCGGTCTTGTGTCATATGTAAACAGCAATTGCAAAATGCATGTGAGGTATCATCGCGAACGTCAGATCGAGGGCAATAATTTTAGCAGTAGACCTTCTCTGTAAATCTAATTGTCACTAAATGATATATTGCTCAAACATGCCATGGGCATATGTGAAATTGCACAACAAAATACATTCTGCTGCTTCTTCTGAGTACGGGAATACCACATGTGTGGGACTTTTTTGGGGGCCTAGCCGCGTACAGGACCCCGAAAACCAAGCACCACCCACAGGCTTTCTAAGGGCGTAAAATGGTGATTTCACTCCTCACTACCTATCACAGTTTCGGAGGCCCTGAAATGTCAAGATAGCACAACACCCCCCCCCCCCAATGACCCCATTTTGGAAAGTAGACACCCCAAGGTATTTGCTAAGAGGCATGGTGAGTATTTTGCAGCTTTCATTTGTTTTTGAAATTGAAGAAACAAATGGAAATCATTTTTTTTCCTTTTTCAATTTTCAAATTAAAAAACTGGATTATGAATCCAGGGAGAAACGTCAATGATGAAAGCATCTGTTGGGAGCTGTTTTGTAATGTCGGGGTGACTTTTTTCAAGAATTAGTTGATGGAGGAGATAGGGGGTGTGCAAGAGGTGAGGTGAGAGTAGAGAATGGAGATTAAAAAAAGGATGGGGAGGAGGGGAGGGATATGGAGGGCGCAGGCTAAGGGCTGATATAAAGCAAGGGTGGAGAAAGCCTAATGCAAAGCAAAGTCCCTGGGATTTACTGGCCCAAGCAAAAAGGCCTTGGATTAAAAAACAATAGTATTCTAGTTACAAGTTACTGTACATAAAGTATGGATTTAACAGAAGATATTTTGGACCACAGCTAGGCTTGAAGGGTCTAGTACAGATATTTGTAGGCAGAGCAATATGTGGACTCAATCTATGGGAACCATGTGTTTCGGAATTTTTCTTCTCTGTGATGGCGTGATGGTGTTTAGTTTGAAGGAATGTTATCATGGGGTAAAGTACTCCTTTACCCCATGATAACGTTCTTTTGAATAGAACCCTTCGGAGGGAGCTACAGTGGTGATGCCATCATGCCCACCAAGGTGCTGCATGTGTTTGAGTATTTAATGCGAGTTTACCCCTGCTTATTTGCAGTGCTGGACCGTTTTGACTGCATCTTGGAACTCTTGCTCTTGGCATCCATTCATAACATAGGGATATTGGGTTTAGGCGCAGTTATACAGTACTTCCACCTTGGGTTCCAGTGGTTGATTAAAGATCATCCTGTTTGCTTGGTTTTGTCCATTTTGGAATCTTGGCTCCTGGCATCCATCCATCCTATAGGGATATTGGAATAAGGCGCAGCCTGACCTCCATCCTGGGGACTTAATAGCTGGTAAGCGGCTAGTGAGTGGGGTGTGCACTGTCTGGGTGTGAAGAATCCTTCTTCATTCACTTTTGGAGCACTAGATTTTTTTAACACTTAAATGTTTATATGAACTGGACTTTATGGATTGTTTATGGATTTTTTTATTACTTGCACATATGTTTTAAATCACATATTTTTTCTTTTTCACATGATTGTATGATTATTACAGTGATCTTATGCACTTGCTAATGATTTCGCAAAACGTTATTTGTTTTTATGGTTTATACTGTATATTACGTATGTGGATATGCCGTGAGTGCAGCTATCACAGATATACAGTAGCTCACAAAAATGAGTACACCCCTCACATTTTTGTAAATATTTTATTATATATTTTCATGTGACAACACTGAAGAAATGACACTTTGCTACAATGTAAAGTAGTGAGTGAACAGCTTGTATAACAGTGTAAATTTGCTGTCCCCTCAAAATAACTCAGCACACAGCCATCAATATCTAAACCGCTGGAAACAAGGGTGAGTACACCCCTAAGTAAAAATGTCCAAGTTGGGCCCAATTAGCCATTTCCCTTCCAGAGTCATGTGACTCATTAGTGTTAAAAGGTCTCAGATGTGAATGGGGAGCAGGTGTGTTAAATTTGGTGTTATCGCTCTGACTCTCTCATACTAGTCACTGGAAATTTAACATTGCACCTCATGGCAAAGAACTCTCTGAGGATCTGAAAAAAAATTGTTGCTCTACATAAAGATGGCCTGGGCTATAAAAAGACCCTGAAACTGAGCTGCAGCATGGTGGCCAAGACCATACAGTGGTTTAGCAGGACAGGTTCCACTCAGAACAGGCCTCACCATGGTCGACCAAAGAAGTTGAGTGCACATGCTCAGCGTTATATCCAGAGGTTATCTTTAGGAAATAGACGTATGAGTGCTCCCAGCATTGCTGTAGAGGTTGAAGGGGTGGGGGGTCAGCCTGTCAGTGCTCAGACCATACACCGCACACTGCATCAAATTGGTCTGCATGGCTGCCATCCCAGAAGGAAGCCAGGTCTAAAGATGATGCACAAGAAATCTCACAGTTTGCTGAAGACAAGCAGACTAAGGACATGGATTATTGGAACCATGTCCTGTGGTCTGATGAGACCTCAGACCAAGATAAACTTATTTGGTTCAGATGGTGTCAAGCGTGTGTGGCGGCAACCAGGTGAGGAGTACAGAGACAAGTGTGCCTTGCCTACAGTCAAGCATGGTGGTGGGAGTGTCATGGTCTGGGACTGCATGAGTGCTGCCGACACTGGGGAGCTACAGTTCATTGAGAGAACCATAAATGCCAACATGTACTGTGACATACTGAAGCAGAGCATGATCCCCTCGCTGCGGAGACTGGCCCAGCAGGACAGTATTCCAACATGATAACGACCCCAAAGGCACCTCTAAGATGACCACTGCCTTGCTAAAGAAGCTGAGGGTGAAGGTGATGGACTGGCCAAGCATGTCTCCAGATCTAAACCCTTTTGAGCATCTGTGGGGCATCCTCAAAACAGGAGGTGGAGGAGCACAAGGTCTCTAAAATCCACCAGCTCTGTGATTTCATCATTAAGGATGAGCCAAACGCCCCCCGGATAGGTTTGCAGCAGAACATGCGAACAGGCAAAAAATTTGTTCGAACACGCGAAAAGTCTATGGGACACAAACATGAAAAAATCAAAAGTGCTAATTTTAAAGGCTTATATGCAAGTTATTGTCTTAAAAAGTGTTTGGGGACCTGGGTCCTGTCCCAGGGGACATGTATCAATGCAAAAAAAACGTCCATTTTTTTCAAGAGCAGTGACTTTAATAATGCTTAAAGTGAAACAATAAAAGTGTAATATTCCTTTAAATTTCGTACCTGGGGAGGTCTATAGTATGCCTGTAAAGTGGTGCATGCTTCCCGTGTTAAGAACAGTCCGAGAGTAAAATTACATTTCTAAAGGAAAAAAAGTAATTTAAAAGTACTCGCGGCTATAATGAATTTTCGGTCCCGGCAATACACATAAAAGTTAATTGATAAAAACGGCATGGGATTCCCCCCACAGGGGAACCCTGAACCAAAATTTAGAAAAAAAAATGCGTGGGGGCACACGGGACACATGCGCCACTTTACAGGCATACTATAGACACCCCCCAGGTACGAAATTTAAAGGAATATTACACTTTTTTTGTTTCACATTAAGCATTATTAAAATCACTGCTCCCGAAAAAACTGCCATTTTTAAAACTTTTTTTTGCATTGATACATGTCTCCTGGGGCAGGACCCAGGTCCCCAAATACTTTTTATGAAAATACCATGCATATAAGCCTTTAAAATGAGCACTTTTGATTTCTCCCATAGACTTTTAAAGGGTGTTCCGCAGCTTTCGAATTTGCCGCGAATACCCCAAATTGTTCGCTATTTGGCGAACACCCGATGTTCGAGTCAAACTTACTTTCGACTCGAACATCGGGCTCATCCCTAATCATCATGATGGAGTGGAAGAGGACTCCAGTGGCAACCTGTGAAGCTCTGGTGAACTCCACGCCCAAGAGGGTTAAGGCAGTGCTGGAAAATAATGGTGGCCACACAAAATATTGACACTTTGGGCCCAGTTTGGACATTTTCACTTAGGGGTGTACTCACTTTTGTTGCCATTGGTTTAGACATTAATGGCTGTGTGTTGAGTTTTTTTGAGGGGACAGATAATTTACACTGTTATACAAGCTGTACACTCACTACTTTACAGTACATTGTAGCAAAGTGTCATTTCTTCAGCGTTGTCACATGAGAAGATATAATAAAATATTTACAAAAATGTGAGGGGTGTACTCACTGTTGTGAGAAACTGTATATATTGTCTTGTTAGATTGTGGCACAATTAGTTGTATGGTGACAGTTTTGCATGACTTGTTTCCAATTTTTTTAGAGTTCAAGCCTGGTCAGATGGATAGCAGAACGGCAACAGGAAATCAAGCACAGGAACAAGTAGCAGGTAGCAAAATGCTGTAGACCAGTGGTTCTCAACTCCTGTCCTCAGGACCCACTAACAGGCCAGATTTTAAGTATTACCTTGGGGAGATGCACACTAGAATACTGCAATCACTGATCAACAAAGGATATCACCTGTGATGTATTTCAGTCAGGGCTTTTCTTCAGTGGGAACTTGGTGGAACTCAGTTCCACCACCTCTGGCTCAGATCCTTTGGTGCCTGCTCACCACAATCACTTGTAAACACAGAAGTCTGGTTTCTGTGTTTACAAGTGACAGCTCTGCACTCTGTATATAATGCAATCATGGTAATTAATGCCCCTTTAAGACCCTCCTACTGTTTTCGTGAATTTGACTGACCACACCCACTATTTGGTGTGATTTCGAGGGTGTGTGTAGGGGGAGGGGTTTTTCCGGGCCGTGGTTAAGTTCCAGCACCTATTGTTTTAGAAAAAAAGTCCTGATTTCAGTTATCTTGCAAACCTGGCCTGTGAGTCTCGAGGACAGGAGTTGAGAACCACTGCTGTAGACCAAAAATAGCCCAGTTGGCATCAATCTAGTGGCGGCCATGCGTGCCTATGCGCACATGTGTGGGCACATACGCACGAGCACAGGTCTGGCTTACCGTAATTCTCCGTCTGTGCATAATTATGCACCTGGGCAGATTTCATCTTTCCTAACAGTGAGACTGAAATGTGTGAAATGTGGGTTAATAGGATTGAGAGGGTCTGGTGTCCTCTCAATGGACTAATAAGAATGCTCTGGAATGCAGCTAAGTCTGTTCATTGTATAAAATGAAGTCCTTATGTAGCCATGTCCTGAAAGAGGGGTCACTGCTGCTCTGTTTTTTTTTTTTTTTTTTTTATGTTCTGGGCGACCTGGGTTCTGAACAAAATGGTTGCCTGGTCCTATCATACAGCCTTTTTGGGGCGCACAGTCCACATTATCATCACAGAAAGGAAGGTCTGAATGAGGACTCCAAAGGTGGCTCTGATAGTTGAATGGTCTTCTTTGGATGGTAAATTGACTTCTGGACAACCTCCCTGCCCATACATGGATCAAACTTCAGCCTGCCTCTCTTGAATGTATGGCTGGCTTAAGTTTCCTTGAGTGATGTGAAGGAAGCCAAGGGAGAAAGTGCAGTGGCATCAGAACACAGCTCTGTTCAATTTTTACGCATTGTCTGACAACTATATGACATACAATTTGACTGAGAAAGGTGGTGACACAAGAATTTAATTGTAGCTTGAGCTTCTCTAATAAATGGAATATCTAAGATGTAAACTATTTTTGGACACAAGATGGTGCTACTGAGCTTTTGAATACTATAAAAAATTGTCACATTTAGGTTTATTACAGAGAAAAAAAAAGTTTTTTTACACAACTCTACTTTCACTATTTTACTTTTAACCTTCAAGACTCCTACATATAGACAAGCAAGTAATGTGCCTGATCCAGACAATGTAATTGCTTAAAGTGATTGGAAAGAATATATTTTTCTTTTATTTAAATTTTTTTTTTAATTTTACACTTACCTGCCTAGTGTAACACTATTACACAGAGTAGTCCCTTACCATCTCTTCTGAAGTCCCTCGCCAGCATTCTCTGTTTTCTCTTCCTACCAATGCACCCTCAGTAAGGCATACGCTGAGGGGGCACTGGGGCGGGCGTGCTACTGAGCTGGCCTTGGGGGGGGGGGGGACAATGCTGCATTTTTTACCTTAATGCATGTAATGCATTAACCACCTCAATAAAGTGCACTTTCACACCCTTCCTGCCCAAGCCATTTTTCAGCTTTCAGCACTGTCACATTTTTAATGACAATTGCGTGGTCATGCAACACTGTACCCAGATGAAATTGTTATCATTTTTTCCCCACACATGGAGCTTTCTTTTGGTGGTATTTGATCACCTCTGCGGTTTTTATTTTTTGTGCTATAAACAAAAGAAAAGTGACAAGTTTGAAAAAAACACAATATTTTTTACTTTTTTCTATGATAAATATCCAATTTTTTTATTAAACAAATTTTTTTCCTCAGTTTAGGCCGATATTTATTCTTCTACATATTTTTGGTAAAAAAAATAACAATAAGTGTATATTGATTAGTTTGCGCAAAAGTTATAGCGTCTACAAAATAGGGGATAGATTTATAGCATTTTTATTATTATTTTTTTTTTTTACTAGTAATGGCAGCGATCTGCGATTTTTATCATGACCGTGATATTGTGGTGGACATATTGGACACTTTTGACACATTTTTGGGACCATTCACATTTATACAGCGATCTGTGCTATAAAATTGCAGTGATTACTGTATAAATGTGACTGGCAGGGAAGGGGTTAACACTAGGGGGTGATTGAGGGGTTAATTATGTTTCCTAGGGAGTGATTCTAACTGTGGGGGGAGGGGACTCACAAGGGGAGGAGACCAATCGGTGTACCTCTGTACTGAGAACACACCATCGGTCTCCTCTCCCCTGACAGGACGTGGATCTGTCTGTTTACACACACAGATCCATGGTCCTGCTGTGTTACCGGGCAATCGCGGGTGCCCGGCGGACATCGCAGCCGCCAGGCACGCGCATTCCCAGAACGAGAGCTGTGCCGCCTGGCCGTCATATGACAGCCAGCGGGCAGCAAGCAGTTAAAGTGATTGTAAAGCTTCATTTTTTTTTTTTATTGTCAAACATATCATACTTACCTCCACTGTGTGGTTCGTTTTGCACACAGTGGCCCCAATCATCCTCTTCTGGGGTCCCTCGGTATCAGCTCCTCCCCGCATCGTATAACCCCCTCTCCCAGGGGATTGCCTTGCAGGAGCGCTCCCGAGTCCAGCATTTGCGTCCATAGACGCAGAATGTAGGACTCGGCCCCGTCCCCCAGTGCCCGCTTTATAGGATTTGATTGACAGCAGCGGGAGCCAATGGCTGGGCTGCTATCAATCTATCCAATCAAGAGTCAAGAACCCCGGGCAGAGAGGAAGAGCATGTCTCCGCCGTAGGAATTACAGGGCTTGGGTGAGTAAAATGGGCCAGTCACTGTCAGAAGTTTTTTCACCTTAACCTCCCTGGCGGTATGATTATTTCGGATTTTAGGTGCTGAAAGCGGTACCATTATTTTGCATGGAAATTTGGCGTTTTATACTGTAGGTCTGTAAATCTTAACAATAACACACTTATATCTGTCCAAACAAGAGTCTAGTACATATCCCGGGTATGATAAAGTTTGAAACACAAAAACATAAATTATAATATAATAAATAAAAATAAATAATTAAAAAAAAAAAAAAAAAATAGTAATAAAAGAAATTTCCCCACAATTCACTATCGCTCAATTCTGCAAGTGTTCTAATTTACTATCGCTGTTTTCTAGCTGGTCTAAAGCCACTTTTGACGTAAAGGGACACTTTTTGGTTGCTATGGACAATCTCCAGTTTCCAGGCAGAAAGAACAGTTTTATATATATAAAACTGCATGCAGGACACTGGGCAGACCACTAGGGACAAAGGGGATGTGTCATTATTTGATACAGTACTGTAATCTGTAAGATTACAGTATACTGTATCTGTACTGTGTGTTTCACTTTTTGAATTTGCCGCCGAACTCCGTCCCCGTGCGTCGCAACGCTCGCAGGGAACGGAGCTCGGCACTGTGAATCGAGCGAGACACAGCGGCTCGCCGATCACAGTGGGGAGACATCGCAGGATCCAGGAGATAAGGTAAGTATGCTCTTCCTGGATCCTGCAATGCAAGCCCGAGTCTGGCTCGGGGATACCGCTTTTGGTATGAAAAATCCACCCCGAGCCAGACTCGGGAATACCGCCAGGGGGGTTAATGCATAGGATGCATTAAGGTGAAAAAACACAAGGGTTTACAACCCCTTTAAAGTAAAAAACATTTATACATTAGATAAGCCTTGTTCACATTGTAAATGGTAACAATCCTATAGACAGACAGACAGACAGACAGACAGACAGACAGACAGACAGACAGACAGACAGATAGATAGATAGATAGATAGATAGATAGATAGATAGATAGATAGATAGATAGATAGATAGATAGATAGATAGATAGATAGATAGATAGATAGATAGATAGATAGATAGATAGATAGATAGATAGATAGATTTACTATGACTGTTAGCTAAAGCCTCCATTTAACTTAAAGCTAAAAGTGTATGTGAAGGGCATAATTTTTTTTATATAGAGTGTGATAAGGTCCTCCTGTCAGGTTTTTACTGTTTTACTACTGTTTATGTCCTCAATTGGTAGATTTGTTCAAATACAGCTTTTATGGAAAGTTTGGACTTCAAATTTAGTGATGTAATTATCTGAGAAAATTAGACCAGCAGTGTTGGTTTACAATAAAACGGAAAATTTGTTTCCATAGGTTGCCATGGAGTCTGTCAGGAAAACGGAAAATTTACATCAAATACTTACCGTAATTTTCCTTTCCTGATGGACTCCATGGCAGCCTACGTGTGGGTTAATCCCGCTCCCTCATACCTCATAGGACCCTTCTCCCATAAATCTTTGCTCTGGGCCAGAGGCCGTGTTCCATAATTTAGCCCTCTCCAGCCACTGTGAGGGAACGCCTGCTGCCATGGAGTCCATCAGGAAAGGAAAATTACGGTAAGTATTTGATTTAAATTTTCCGTTTTCCTGACAGACTCCATGGGCAACCTACGTGTGGGAAATAACTAGCCATACACACCTGGGTGGGCAGAGTGCTGGACAAAAGAAAAAGGTTTAATTGGCACCATCAACAGTCAAGATACGTAAACCAAAATTAACAGAAGATAACAAGGCTGGCTCTACACAGTAGTGTACCATGAACGTGTTCATTGAAGACCACGAGGCTACCTTGCAAATAGCTTCTGGAGCCACGTGACGTGACACCGCCCATGATGAAGACACACTTCTAGTTGAGTGAGCAGTCACCGCTTCTGTAGGCGCCAAGCCCTTGGCTTTGTAAGTCCACTGAATGGTCTAAACAATCCATGCTGCGATAGATCTGGAAGAGGCACGCATTTTCTTATTCTTCCCATGAAAAAAAAAGAACAGGTGGTTGGCCTGATGGAAAGAAGCTGTAGCTTCAAGATACTGACTCAGAGCTTTTCCGACATCTAAGGGATGAACACTGAAATCCTCGGTAGATCTGAACGTTGGAAGAGCAATCTCCTGATTGTCATGAAACACAGATGCCACTTTGGGGTTTGAACCCAACTGTCATGGTTATGCAATAGAGTTTTCTCTGTCAGCCTACCTGTCTCCATGTGTTCATCTCTAAAGACCAGCTGCCTCTCACCTGACTGGTTTTATAACCTCTCCTCTAAGCATGGTCCCACCCCAGGCCCTATCAGGGAACCCTGTATTAACCTGTGCACTGCAAGTCAGCTGTGCTGATCAACCATTGTGTGTTAGCCTCCGTGTGTACTTGCTGTGTTTCCTACATCTGATTCCTGTTACCGACTTTGGCCTGTTCTCGACTCTCCCTGTCTGCTTGTTACCCTGACCTTTGGCGTGTTATGTTTATCCTTGTCTGCTAGTCGCCCTGACTTTTGGCTTACCCCTTTCTTCCCTGTCATTCCAGCCTGCTGCCTCCTTCCTCTTCTCCTGTAGTCTACGATGAGCGTGAGCTGTGAGACCCTGGGGGCCGCGATCTGGAGCCAGACTGCAGTGCAGTCCATCCTCACCACTAGAGGCTCTGGTGAACACCCGCTGGCTCTTAGACTCCGCGCCCTGGGGAATCTATGCTCTAGCTCCCACTGGGATCCATGTTAGTTATCCTGTAGACCTGCTTCCTGAACCTTCCAGGGTTCAATCCGCAGCAGTCAGTCCTAGGGTCCACTACCTTAGCGGTGCACTTCCGACTCCTACAGAGTGCATCTGTCACCTGGTCCCAGGTGACCTGACACAAACATAGGGATTAAAACTACCCGATCAGGAAAAAAAAAAGTTAGAAATGGCTCCTTGCATCTCAGAGAGCTGATTTCAGAGACCCTCTTGGCCGATGTTATAGCCACCAGGAAGGCAACTTTTAGAGAGAGTCATTTGATAGAGGACTGATCTTCCAACTCTCTACCTGAGAAAAAATCCAGGACAAGGGGAAGATCTCAATTAGAGAATCTTGCCTTTTTCTGAGGTCTGAGCCTTATTGCTCCTCCGAAAAACTACTAAAAGAGGGTGTATAGGACAGGAAACACCCGTAAAGGCAGAGATTGCAGAGACTTGGACTCGCAGCGAACTGACTGACAATGAGAGAGCCAAGCCCGATTGTAGGAAGCTCAGGATATCCTATATCTTTGGGTTATTGCAAGAACCTGCAGTGGAAGAGGTAGTCTGCAAACTTTTTCCAAATTCTCTGGTAAACCCAGTTGGTGCCTGCTCTTCTGGCATTTAATAATGTAAAGATGGCCCTACTCGGACAGCCTAGGGCCTCCAACCTTCCCCTCTCAAGAACCAGATCATCAGATGTAGATGGGCCAGGCATGGATGTAGAATTGCCCCTTAGGAGATCTGGTCTGGAGGGTAGAGGAACTGGGTCCGGGAGCTGAGTTCATCAGAAGTGGAAACCATGGCCTGTTTGGCCAGTACAGGACTATTGCCACTATCTCTCCTTCTTCCAACCTAAGCCTCGACAGAAACTGGAGAATGAGAGGAACTGGGGGTAAGACATAGGCCCTGTGGAACTGCCAATGGTCTGTCAGAGCATCTACCCAAAAGCCTGGGGACACCGAGACCTTGTGTAGTATCTCTCTAGTCTGAAGTTGCATGGGGAGGCGAACAAGTCTACTTCTGGAATGACTCCCAGGGACAGGACCCACCTGAAGACTTTGGGGGGGGGGGGGTATAGTCCACTGGTTTTCCATAGAAACTCTTTTTTTTTTTTTTTAAATTCTTTATTTATCATTTTGTATAAATAACAATACATTTCTTTGCAGGGCAATGTCTTCAAACATAACCCCTGTAAAATTTATAACACAAAAACACTGTATCCCCTCCTACCCCCCCATCCCACCCTCCCCATCCCCCCTCCCCCTTCAGGACCGTGCTAGTCCAATGGAACATGAGTCCATATACAATCAATTATGGTAAATCAACAATCTCCTTCAAATAATCCCAAGTCCCTTTGAACTTGGTCCAGGCGGCCCATTTCCCTGATTGCTCTATTTCTTCTTCCCCCCTGTCTAGTTTTTCGATGTTATATATTTCGTTGAGACTGATCAGCCAGTCTCGAGTGCTGGGCCTCGAGACATTCGTCCAGTTCAAGGATATCTGTCTCTTGGCTTCATCCAGCATAATAGGGACTAGGGAGGACCTATAGTTTTTTACCGAGTCCGAGGTTTTGTGGAAAAGACAGACCCATGGGTCCGCATCTAATGCTATTCCAGTAATTACTTTTATTAACCTTAATACTTTTTCCCAGAAGGTTTTTATAACGGGGCACCCCCACCAGATATGGGCCATTGTTCCTAAAACTAGGCATCCTCTCCAGCAGGTGTTTGGTTTAGTCCCATCCATTTTACTAACCCTATCTGGGGTGGCGTACCATCTCGCAAGGCATTTAAAATGGCTTTCTATTCTTCTGGTGTCTATTGCTACATAATGGGCCATCTTCAAGATCTTTTCTATCCCAGCTTCGCTACAGTGAGACCCCAATTCCTGTTCCCACTTTTTAATATAAGGGGGTATCTCCAGTTCCTCCTCAGTTCCCAAGATCCTATAAATTTGCGTTATTGCCCTTCCTGTCTGTTCCTTTATGCAGAGCTGCTCAAATGGTCTAAGTTCTTCCATACTCCTAAGTGGTTTAGGAAGTCTCTCTATGAAATGGGAGAGCTGAAGAAACCTCCATCTGTTCATTACCCAAAGGTTAGATTCTGTACTTAGTTCTGAAAATGTGCGGATTTGCCCCTTGTGTAGAAAGTGTTTCAATTGTACCATGTCACCCTTCAACCAACTCCCTCCCACCTCCCTCCTCCCTGGCTCAAAAAAAATATTATCCTTCATGTGTATCAGTGGTGAATTATATGACCATTTGTTCTTACAGTGTATCCTATCCCAATGTTTAAATGTGTTTTGCGTTAATTGTGATGTGTGAGTGCTCAATGGTCTAAATTTTGGGGGATTCCAAAGTGCCTGTCCTAAATTTGTGTCACTCAAAAAGTGTTCTATGTGAACCCAACGTTTATCTGTGTCTTTTTTGTTCCATTCCGTGATCCTAGATAGCACTACAGCGCTATAATATCTGCTAAAGTCCGGTAGAGCTATTCCCCCTTTTTTCTTCCCCCTACTAAGAACTGTATAGGCGATGCGTGGTTTTTTACCCCCCCATACTGCCCCACTTATTAGCCTCCTAAGAGCCTTCAAAAAATACCCAGGTAAAGGGATGGGCAGCATTTGAAATTTGAACAGGATCTTGGGTGTTAAACTCATTTTTATCGCGTTGACTCGCCCAAACCACGAAAGAGGTCTGGTCTGGAGTCTTCTCGCTTCTCGTCTGGTATCATCTAGCATAGGTAAAAAAATTTTTACGAATAATCTGTTGAAGGAGTTGGCCAATTTAATCCCTAGATAATCCATCTCCTCTTTCCAAGGAAAGGGGAAAACTGCAGCTAAGTGACATTCTTCTTGCTTGTTTATATTTATGTTTAAACATTCGGACTTACTAGAATTAACTTTGAAATTCGAAACTTCTCCATATTTTTCAATAATGTGAAGTAAATTGGGAAGAGTTATTCTAGGGTTGGTAACAAAGAACACAATATCGTCAGCGAAAGCCGCTAGTTTATGCTCCTCCGTTCCAACCCTTACTCCTCCGCAGTCCACATTTTTGCGGATGGTAGACAGCAGCGGTTCAAGGGTCAGGACGAACAAGAGAGGGGACAGGGGACAACCCTGTCTCGTTCCATTGAGCATCCTAAAGGGCTTGGAAGTAGTCCCATTTACTCTCACCATCCCTGCCGGGCAACTATATAGAGCCCTAACCCAAGAGACAAACCTCTGGCCAAGCCCTAGGGCCTCTAAAGTGTTCATTATGAACCCCCAGTCTACCCTGTCAAAAGCTTTTTCAGCATCGATTGACAGGAATAGAGCTGGGGGTCCACCTTGTTTACATACTTCTGATAGAAGCACCGCCCTAACCCCGTTGTCCCTACACTGTCTCCCTTTAACAAAGCCTGCCTGGTCCGGGTGCACAAGATTTGTCATTTTCTCTTTAAGCCTATTTGCTAAGACTTTTGCGTAGAGTTTGACGTCTGCGTTCAGAAGGGAGATTGGTCTATAACTAGAACACAACCTGACGTCCTTCCCTTCCTTCTGAATAAGTGTAATTGTAGCAGTCAAGGCCTCTATTGTCAGTTCACCTCCTGTTCCAAGGCCATTCCAAAAGTGGCAAAGCCTCGGGACCAGGATATGTTTCATTTTTTCTAAGTAAAGAGTGGTGAAACCGTCCGGGCCTGGACTTTTCCCCTTCGGAGACTCCCTTAATGCTGCCAAGATTTCTTCTTCTACCAAAGGTTTATCCAATAGTTCCCTGTCCTCTACTGACAGACCCCTTAGTCCCGCCTCTTTCAGGAATTCCTTGCTCCTGTCTGAGTGGGATGAATCTTCTACTCCCCGATGCCCTATCGAGTATAGATCCCTGTAATACTTTTGAAATTCGTCTGCTATGGCGTTGTTCGATACTTTTACTGCCCCTTCTTTGCTAAGTATTTTCTCCACGAAGTTCCTGCTTTTTTTTTTCCTGATTATCCTGGCCAGGTGTTTACTGGGCTTGTTGGCCCAGAAGTAGTTGTTCCTAGTTATAGCATTTATAGCTCTCTTGGCCTCTAGGTCCATCATGTCTCTTAACTCCTCCCTCTTGGCGACCAGTGTATGGTAACTATCTAGATCCCGGCCCTTAGCTTTTTTGTGTGCTTGTTCCAAGGAAAAAATTTCCTCTATCAGTTTTCCTCTGGCTTCTCTTTTCTTTTTTTTCAAACCTGCCCCTATTGAGATTAGAATACCCCTTATATAGGCTTTATGTGTGTCCCATAATAAAGCTGGTGATACATCCCCCGTGTCGTTTGCTTTAAAGAAAAAATCTGCTTCTTCTTGAAGTCTTTCCACAATCTCGGGATCTCTCAGTAGTTCCTCGTTCAGTTTCCATGAGTAAGGACGCCCTTGCCCATCTGGTATTCTAATCTGCAACACAATCGGGGAGTGATCTGATAGGGTCGTTACTTCTATTTTTGTTTCTTTTATCCAATCTAGCAGGTTATGATCTATAAGAAAATAATCTAGTCTAGAGTAGGTCCCATGCACAGGGGAGAAGAACGTGTAGTCCCTCTCATTGGGATGCTGGAGTCTCCAGACATCCATTAACTGACTTTGGTGTAGCTTACGCCTAATGACCCTGAGTGACACCTTCCCTGTCCCCTGTGCACGGGACGTACCATCCAGTTCCGGGTCCAAACAAAAATTTAAATCCCCTCCCAAGATCACCTCGCCTTCTCCGAACTCAGACAGTTTTTTCAAAATCTGGCCCAGAAAGACCGTAGGTTTCCTGTTGGGGCAGTAGACGTTTACTAGGGTGACCAGTTTAGGGCCAAGTTTGCCTTTTAAAAAAATAAAGCGGCCGTCAGGGTCTGCCAATCTTTCTCTTAGGGAGAAATTTATGTCCTTTGAAAGCCCGATGGCGACTCCCCTCGACCCCCTATCGGGGGAGTCCCCATAGAACCACTGCGGGAACCTGGTTGAGAAAAGCCTAACTCTAGTGTCCAGGGTCAGATGAGTCTCTTGTAGGAAGATTACATCTCCCCTTAGTCGTTCCAGCTCTTTTAAAATTTTATGTCTTTTACAGGGTGAGTTTAGGCCTTTCACGTTGTATGAAATAAATTTAATTTCTAGCATAACTGGGGGTCGGCTCATCTATAGAATCCTCCCTTATTCCTAGCACGTCCTGCAGTGCCCTCCCCATTCCCCCTCCCCCCCCCTCCCTTCCAGTACCCCCCCCTCCCCCACCACCCCCCCCCCTCCCACCTGTGGTGAAATTATCACCCTGAGTCCCCCAGGTTGGAACTTCGCCTGTTCCAATCTTCAGAACTCCCTCCTCAGGGTGAAGCTCCAGCGAGAGCTCTAGCATCTACACTCCCTCCCGGTGGAAGAGAATGTATGAGAGGTATCTTGTCTCCTTAATACGGTGGGACCGCCCCTAACCCCCCCCCCGCACCCCCCCAAGAACAGCAAGTCACAACACCCCCCGGCACCCCCAGAACCCATAATTTAGTTTAAAGCTTGAGGCCCTCCCCCTCCCCTCCCGCACCAATCCAGAAAGGAGAGGGGGAAAAGGCTAGGGGAGGGGGGGGGGGGGGGGCAACCGGGAGAAGTGAAAAAAAAAAAAAAAAAAGATCCTCTCCACTGTCTCGCCGCCCCCTCCCCCCCCCCCCACCATACCAACAACAGGTCAAGACATTTTAGTGTTTTAGTCCTCTGAGTCTCTCAATCTATTTTGACCTGAGACAAATCTGGGATGGGGATGCCCAGGCCGTCACAGAAGTCCCGTGCCTCCTCCAAGTATCTCATCCTGCTTGATCTACCGTTTTTTAGTACAATCAGGGATGTTGGGAACCCCCAACTATATTTAAGATTTGCTTTCTTTAGTTGCTCCAAGATTGGTCTCATCTGTCTTCTGCGAGCGAGAGTTCCTGCAGAAAGGTCGGAAAATATCTGTAGCTCTTTGTCTTCGAACGTTATGGGGGGGGCTCCCTTCAAGTTCTTCCATATTTTCTCCTTATCTTCGTATTGGTGGAATTTAACGATCACGTCTCTAGGAGAGTCTTGTTTTGCATGAGGAGGTCTTCTTACTCTGTGTACCCGGTCTATCGAGATAGGCTCTTCTTCTCGCTTTCCCATTATAGGGTTAAAGATTTTCTTCATCTTTTCCCCTAGGTCCTCGCCCTGTTGCTCTGGGATTGACCTGATACGTAGGTTTTGTCGCCGACTTTGATTCTCCTGTTCTTCCATTCGAAATACCATGTTGCGGTTTTCGATCCGCAGTTTGCTGAGTTGGTCTTTTAATTCGGAGATTTCTTTAGTATGGCGCCCTGAATCTTCCTCCATCTCCTCCACTCGACGCAGGAGGTGGCCCATATCTGCCCGGACATTGGATATTTCAGTTTTTATCACATTTTCTAACTTAGTGAACATTTCTATAAGATCTGTTTTACTTGGTACAAGCGTCATTATCCTTTGTTCTTCCGCCGAGCTCCAGACAGATGCCCCCTCCAAATCCAATTCTTCACGGACTTTGTCTCCCTGAGCCCCTTTTTGCTTCTGTTGCTCTTTCTTTTTATCTTTTGACCCTGGTTGTTTTGTCTCCATACCTGGACTTTTGGTGCTTGCTTCTTTTAAATATCTTTGGATGGAGCTGGTATTGAGGCTATCTCTGGTGCTCTGGGGTTCAGTTGTTCGCGTTGAGCGGCCTCTCATACTTTCACCTCTTGTTGCCGTTTGCTGCTACCCCTTGCGCAAGCCTGTTTACCCTGGGCCTATTATCCCCTCAAGGGGCTAGGGTTGTCCTGTAGTGTACCCTCACTGTATGGGTGAGTGATGGAACCGTCCAGGTGTGGTGGTCAGGAGGGGGGAGAAGGGAGTGGAGGTGGGGGGGGAAATGCACCTCGCCACTCAGTGCCGTCTGCAAAACCCAGGGCACGAAACGTCCGACTAGTATGTAGTCCAGAAAAAAATGGTCCCCCTCACAGCCGGCTTTGGCGGGATTCACAGGGGATGTTGTATTTAAGGAAGGTTCATTTACTCCTCTGCTGTGGCTGCTAAGCGTTTTTTTACCTTCTTTGCTACCTTCTTCCTCCCCTCTTATCCCCGCCCCCTCCAAAAAAGGAGAAAGGGAAGACCTGTGGGGTTTTATTCACAACACAAAGTCAATGAGAAAAAGTAAAAAATAGGGAGCAAGCTTTTGGCCTACTTTTACCGCCCATGGGAGGAAGTTATCAGTACACAGTCATGTTGAGAGAATCAAATATCCTCTAGTTTTCCTCTAGTACCTGCTAACACTCTGCACTTGTGTCCATGAGAGAAAACACAGTTCATAGGTCAGGCGATTATCAGTAAACAAGCTGTAAATGCTGGATCTTAGTAGCCGGGGTTATATTGTTAATTATACATCCTTTCAAAACTTTGTTTCATTTATCCACAGTTTTTCAGTTGTAATACATGCGGTTCAGGGTTTAAGCAGATGCATTGTTTCCCTACCGTACCGGTGAAGAGTCACAGGACCTCAGCCTGGTTTAGAATCCCCTGCTTCTGAATCATTCACGGTGTCAGTCTCTGAGGAAATCATCTGCTAGAAATGCTGCTTGGATGTGTGGAGCCCAGATTATACTCCTCCACACTAGTGGGAGAGGGTCCGCAGATGCCGTCTCCCTCCGTCTCCTCAGCGGTGGGGGGGCAGGGGGGGGAGGGGGGCAGGAGGCCAGGCAAACCAGCCCAGGAAGCGGCCGCTACACCTAGCCCGGTCCGTGTCTCAGCGGTCTCTCACACGGCGAAACATCCGGACGCTCTGTCTCTGCACCTCCGCCGGAGCTGACGCTGGGCTCCTCCCTCGTGCGGACGTCACACGCCCATCCCCGTGTTGTTTGTCCTCTGCTCCATTCCTGTCTGAGCCCCATAGAAACTCTTGACAGAAAATCTGCCTGAACGGGAGATAGACAGCTCTCAGGTTGACCAGGTTTTTCTGGGCCCAGATCATGATGGGCTCTACTTCCTTCGACAGAGAGAGACTGCGAGTACCCCCCTGTCTCTTGATGTATGCGACTCCCGTCGTGTTGTTCAGTCTTAGGTGGACTGAGGCTCCTGCTGTTAAGTGGTGAAAGGCCTGCAGAGCGCAGAACGCTACCCGGAGTTCCACAACATTGGAGACTATCCTGTGAGAGGGAAAATTCCATATGCCTTGGGCTACTTCTGTCAGGCAGAGAGCGCCCCAGCCCCTGTTGCTGGCATCTGTAGAGATGTTGACCCAAGACACAGGTGCGATGGAGTGACAATTGAGGAGGTTCCTCTGTTGTAGTCACCAAGGAAGGCTCTCCCGCATGGATGAGGTCATTTGGATAGAATGATCCCGAAGCCCTGGGTTCCACTACTGGAGGAAGCCCTTCTGGAAGGGCCGCATTTTCCACTGAGCCCACTTTACCAAGGGTGTTTGTTGCCACCATGGTGCCGATGATGTTTAGGCATTGAGAGGCTTGGATATGAGAGGACGACATTGCAAGCCGAACTCTGTCCCGGATCACTGAGATTTTTCCAGGGGTAACAAGATGGTGCTCTTGATAGTGTTGAAGCGTGCCGCGAGGAAAACTAGGGACTGCGTAGGATCCAGTTGGCTCTTTTCCAGATTCAGAAGGCAACCAAACTCGAATAGAGTGAAGATGACCTGGGATCTGTGGATTAGCAACTGCTCCCTGTCCCGAGATAACAACATCAGGTCATCTAGATAGTGATACAGACAGATACCTCTGGTCCTGATCAGAGCCACGACAGCCAACAAGAGTTTTGAAAACACACAAGGCAATGTCGTAAGCCCTAAGGGGTGACAGGTGAATTGCAGATGGATTTGATCGACAGCAAAGCGAAGGTATTTCTGGAGTTCTGACGCTATCGGAACATGGAAGTAGGCGTCCTTCAGATCTACAGACACAAGCCAATCGCCTGGTTGGATTGCTTGACTGATCGTGAGTAGTGTCTCCATCTTGATCTTCTCCATCTTGATAAAATAATTCAAGTGGGTTAGGTCTATAACTGGCCTCCAGGAGCCATTTTTCTTTAAACACCATGAAGAGGTTGGAACATTTCATCGGCTGGAACTGGAATTGCAGCTTCCTGAGCCACAAGAGAGTCTGTATAGGACAGGAGAATTAGCTTTTTCTCTTCTGAGAGAGGCAAGGATTCCGACTCCCTCTGTCTGGGCAGGTGCAATATCATAAAGACTTAGGGGCTTCTTGTCCACCGGAAGATGCCAATTTTGAAAACTTCTGGCATGGAGGCTGTTTTTTCTTCCAGGTCTTTCTGAACTCATGGCCAGGCCTATAGCGGCGAGCATCCCTTCCTCGATCTGAACCTTGCCTGGGCTGTGTTCTCTTCTGATTTAGCAGATGGCAATCCCAGTGAAGGAACCCCGATTTTCCCCCTGTGGCACGGGTGATGGCACTGTCCAATTTGTTCCTAAAGAGGGACAAACCCTCAAAGGGAATCCTGCACCATGCCTGCTTGGAGGCAGGGTTAGCCACCCACGGGCGCAGCCACAAGTCACGCTTAGCCGTGACAGATGACAGCATGATCCGAGCCACCAGGCAAATTATGTCTAGGGAAGCCTCACCCAGAAAAGCTGCTGCCAACCTTAGCTCATGAATAGGTGAGCTCCTACTTTTTCCGAAATGCTCCTCAGAGAAGCATCTACGTCTTCCGCCCAGACTGCCATCACTTTAGAAAGAGCTGCGAGAGCTAGAGCTGGTTTGCAGGTCATACCGGCTGTAATGTAGATCCGCTTGAGATCGGTATCAATTTTCCTCTCCAGGCCATCCCTAAAGGAAACAGTATCCTCCAATGAGAGTGTGACGTGCCACACCAAACTCATTGGGGCTGCGTCAATGAGAGGAGCCGACTCCAGGTGTTTTACATCATTGCTTTAAAATGGGTACATTTTTTATACCTTCATTAACAGGAAATTCTTCCTTTCAACACCACCCCATTCATCAGTATTTATTGCGCCGGGTTCACCCAAAAAGGTGAAAATGGGGCGTTCTTTTTTGAGGTGTTTAAAATATTTCCTCTGTTTGGAGGGTGCCTCCACTGGCTCTTCCCATCTCAAAGCTTCTTTGACAGCTTTGACCCGCTGTGGTACTAGGGCAAATTCAAAACCTGCACCAGGGTCATCTACCTCCACCTCACTGTCTGAGGCTTCAATTGAGGAATGGCTCGGCTGTGAAGGGCCTGGAGCCTCAAGATCATCCCTAATAGGGACTGACATAGTGTTGCCTGCAGGGTTGTGGGTATGACCAGAATCCGCTTTACTCAGGGACTCACAGACCACCTTTCTGACCAGTGCTTCCACTTGTTGGTCCCCACCCTCTCTTTCAGCTTTAGAAAAGCATCGCTCGTTGCCTTCAGGAACCTGGGACCAACGTATTGCCGTGCACACCGCCAGGCCTGGATTACAAAAAACTTCATTAAAAAGGTAAGACTTCATCTTGGTCCTAGGAGGACAAAAAAAGGAACACGGCCTCTGGCCCAGAGCAAAGATTTATGGGAGAAGGGTCCTATGAGGTATGAGGGGGCAGGATTAAACCACAAGTAGGCTGCCATGGAGTCTGTCAGGAAAGTGGTTTTACTGCACATCCTCTACAAGTTATGAATGATTGATAAACAGGTACATTGACAGTTATTAACATATTTAAATTGCAAATTACTTTATTAAAGCAGAACTTCAGTCATTTTTTCAACTTTCCATCTATTAAATCTTCTGCCCTTGTTGTTTTATTTTTGCATAGTAAAAATTTTTTTTCTGTCAGTAAATACCTTATACAGCCCACTTCCTGTTTCTTGTCTGGTAAAAAGCCTAGGCTTATGACATCATGCACAGCTCTCTCATTCACTCTCATGAGAGTTTGCCAGGAAGGGAGGGGGGATGAGTCATAAGAGTGCCAATGAGAGCTGCAGGGCTGCAGAGCTGGAGGTGTGCCTCTGTGTAAATCCAGGAAGTGAACAGGCAGCAGCTTCAGCTGCCCACAGTTAAGATGGATGAAGCCAGACTTAGTGGAGGGAGATTTCGCTTCAGAATGGCAAAGATGTTTTTATTACAATATATGTGAGCAGACAGCAGTTCCTCTTTAACTACAACAAGCAGGAGTCTTCAAATATCATACATAACAATAGGAGGTTAATTGATGGTCAGTTAGTGACTTTTACTTGTTTTTCATGTAAATAAGTAGGGCAAAATGTCAGTAGATGTATGTGATATTGATAACTAACCCTATTATATGGAATTGTTACAACCTATGCCTAATCAGGAGATGACCATTTACATTGATAGCTCTGATAAAAAGGAAATCATGTCTCAGTCTTTCTCAATTACTGCTGATACTACAGTCCAATTGTCCTCCTTGGGAGTCAATGCAGAAAATATTTTAAAAAGCACACAAGGCATAACAGATAGAGAGACATTTTCTTCATACTGTAATGAATGTTTAAGGTAGTACTAAAGGCTCAGCATTTTTTACCCTAATGCATTCACAGCCTTAAGGTCAAAAACATCCCAATACATTCAGGGCCGTCTTTAATATTGATTGGACCCTGGGCAAAACTTTTCTTGGGCCCCCCCCCATGCAGTTTCTCTTTCCATCTGCTCTGAGACATACAATAAATAGCTGCTGGACTCAAAATCAGTTTACTGAATCAGACCAGGCAGCGATTGCGATTGGTTGCCAGAGGTTACAGTGTATCATTACCGCTCACTGACTGGTTGCTAGAGGTTACAGCACACATTATGGCTCACTGATTAGTTGCTAGAGGTTACAGCACACAATTTCTGCTTGTTGATTTGCTGCTAGAGATTACTGTGGATATGACCTCAGGGGTCATGATATACATATCAATGCCGCCGGCCGCCGCTATTTACATATGAATGCTGATAATTTACATGTAAACACAGGGTCTGCAGGTGAGTCATCTGTACACAACAAAAGGGCAGAGGTGGGCAGCATTAGTAGCAGCACTTCACACTGAGATATTGGGACACAGCACGAGACTAAAACCTCAAGTAATGAGGGAATTTAAACCAGGATAGTTGGCAAGTATGAGGCAGCTGCTTTGGGCCCCACAACAATGACAGGGCCCTGGGCAGCTGCCCCTTTTGCCCTGCCTTAAAAACGGCCCTGAATACATTGACAACCTCCCCAAACACTTCCTACTGTGTCATGTGCCTTGATGTTCTGCACCTTTTCCTGAACTTCCAGCTTGTACAAGAGAGGCAGGGTAGTGGTAGGCTGCTGCAGCTGTCAGGAGCTGGAATGAGTGAGCAGGATTGTGATCGTGTGTTTTTATGGATGCACACAGGGCAGGAGTTCAGGAACTGGCTGGGAAACCAAAAAGGCACATTTTCAAGGAAGCAGATTGTACACATCATGTAAGTCTTGACCTTTCTGGATGGAAAAAAAAAGAAAAGATTTAGCATCGCTTTAGGGGTTCATTTCCTCTCCCAACCTCCAGATAGGGGGTTACCGGCAGAAGATTTTTAGTCATATTTTTACAAAAAAAAACATGATTACAGCATGCTTATTTATCCAGAGTCTTATGCCGCGTACACACGGTCGGACTTTTCGTCTACAAAAGTCCGACAGCCTGTCCGACAGACTTTCGACGGACTTGCGGCGGACTTTCGACGGACTTGCGGCGGACTTTCTAACGAACAGACTTGCCTACACACGATCACACAAAAGTCCGTCGAATTCTTACGTGATGACGTACACCGGACTAAAATAAGGAAGTTCATAGCCAGTAGCCAATAGCTGCCCTAGCGTGGGTTTTTGTCCGTCGGACTAGCATACAGACGAGCGGATTTTTCGACCGTACTCGAGTCCGTCGGAAAGATTTGAAGCATGTTTCAAATCTAAAGTACATCGGATTTGAGGCAAAAAAAGTCAGTTGAAAGTCCGGAGAAGCCCACACACGATCGGATTACCAGCCAGCTTTAGTCCGTCAGCGTCCGTTGGACTTTTGTAGACGAAAAGTCCGACCGTGTGTACGCGGCTTTATGCCGCGTACACACGGTCGGACTTTTCATCTACAAAAGTCTGACAGCCGGTCCGACAGACTTTTGGCGGACTTTCGGCGGACTTGCGGCGGACTTGTTGCAGACTTTCTAACGAACGGACTTGCCTACACACGACCACACAAAAGTCCAACGGATTCGTACGTGATGACGTACACCGGACTAAAATAAGGAAGTTGATAGCCAGTAGCCAATAGCTGCCCTAGCGTGGCTTTTTGTCCGTCGGACTAGCACACAGACGAGCGGATTTCGGGGTCCGTCGTAGTTACGACGTAAAGATTTGAAGCATGTTTCAAATCTAAAGTACGTCGGATTTGAGGCTAAAAAAGTACGTTGAAAGTCCGGAGAAGCCCACACACGATCGGATTACCAGCCAGCTTTAGTCCGTCAGCGTCCGTTGGACTTTTGTAGACGAAAAGTCTGACCGTGTGTACGCGGCTTAAGTCTAAGGCCCCACTCACACCTGAGCATTTTGTAGCTTGAAGCCTGAAGCTACAAAACGCTGGAGGGGAAAAAAAATCAATTATTCTCCAAAACGCCTGAAGCCAGAAGCCCCAAAATGCCTGAAGCTCAAACAAGTTCTGGAACTTTTTGTTAG
The DNA here is from genome assembly GCA_037952925.1 of Lithobates clamitans. Classification (NCBI taxonomy): domain Eukaryota; kingdom Metazoa; phylum Chordata; class Amphibia; order Anura; family Ranidae; genus Lithobates; species Lithobates clamitans. The sequence goes on along the minus strand of JBBGZY010000592.1, from coordinate 888,159 downwards.
GCAGATTTGGACGTTTTTTACATTGGTGACCTTTTGACCTGTACAAAATTGCAGCAAAACGCATTAAAAATACGGTCAAAAATGCGGTAAAATCGCGTGACTTTCTGCCTCATAATGTTATGCTCAGATGTGAATGGGGCCTTAGTGCTCAGAAATTTTCTATCATATTTTTAATCAACTCTATCTAGTTTAAATATTCCCTTCATTTTTAAAGGGTAACTCCACTTTTATGACAAAAATATTTTAGTATATACAATTTCTACACAAGCCAGATTGTAATTCAGTATTATTAAAAATTACCCCTGCTTTTCAATCTGTAAAATTCAATGCGATATGGCAAACTGGATGCCTTATGTACACAGTTGTGCACTTCTCTGCAATAGGAATTATATTTTTGGTGAGATGCTCCCTAAAAGTTAATTACTTCTAAAGGGGTGCAGCCACTGCAACTTTCCTCATTAGAACAGAGCTAGTGCATCATCTCATTATATTGAACAGAGACAATCCCATTCAGTAATTATTATTCCATGAACTTAGTGGAACATACAGTTTTTTTCTTAAGGACAAAAACAGGTAAGACTCTGCTACTGTCACGTACCTTAGTTGGATGCCAAGTTGAAGAGAGAGCTTCCATTCCGGCTCTGATCCAAGCACCCCTGAATGTGGGGACAGAGGCACAAGGCTCAAAGAAGCATGGGTGTCATGATGAGGCAGCAGCATGGGCAGGGACAGCAAGTCCAGTATAAGGCCAAGGTCAGTGCCAGTGAAGCAGACACAGCGAGATCCAATAGCAGGCCGGGGTCAGTACCAGGGAAGCAGGCAGAGCAAGGTCCAGGAGCAGGCCAAGGTCAGTACCAGGGAAACAGGCAGAGCAAGGTCCAGGAGCAGGCCAAGGTCAGTACCAGGGAAGCAGGCAGAGCAAGGTCCAGGAGCAGGCCAAGGTCAGTATAAGGGAAGCAGGCAGAGAATAGTCAGAGGCAAGCCGTAGTCAGTACCCAGAATCCACAGAGCAAGGGCAGAGACAAGCTGGGTCAGCAAAAGCAGGAACACAGGAACATGGGTCATGGGAAAGCTGAAGAACATCCAGAAATTAGCACACACCAGGATCTCTTTTAAATTGGGCATCTTGGCACCAATGCGCATGGACGTGCGTGGCGATACAAGCTGGTACACAAAAATGTGCCTATGTGTCAGTGCATGTTGTTTATTAGCCCGAGCTTGTCTGTGTGCTGGTACATGTGCATGAGCCTTAGCTGCACAGGAATGAGTATTAGCTGGATTGGTTTCCTGACATCTACAAAGCTTGTTAAAATACTTAGATCACCAAAAAGTTACTTTTTAGGCTTTAAGTGAACCTGTGTCCAGGCTATAGAGTATTTACCTATTCTTAAAGTATCCCTGTAACTATAAGAAGTCTGTAAATACTTTTTCCTGCTGCCCAACGGTGCTTCAGTGCTGAGAAATCATTTGGTTAAGTCTGACCGACACTACAAATAGTGTTGATCTTCTGGGCTCCCCACAGCTTTCTCCATCACCTCCATGAAACAAAAATGAGCTTCTCACCAGAAATGTGTTAACATATAAAGGGCTTGTCAGCCCTCTGGTGATAGTAAATATTTCAATCAACAAAAAGTTTAGAAATAAAAAGTAAAAAAAAAAAAAAATATATATATATATATATATATATATATATATATATATATATATATATATATATATATATATATATATATATGTATAAATAGTAAAATCCCCCTTAAAGTGTTACAAAACCCACAACAGTTAAATCAGTCTGTATGTGCAGTAAAGCATGCTTGTTATACTCACTGTGGAACCTCAGGAGTTAATCCTCTGTAAAAAAGGCTATTTGATCCTGTATGCACAGATCCTCCCCTTCTTGCATTGCCCCCAAAACATGTCCAGATAAGACAGAGTCAGAGGAGTCAAGCTGCACATGCTCAGTTTGGTGTGTATTGCTAGAGAGGTTTTCTTTCTTAAGAGGGTGCATGTGATCTGCACAGGGCCAATCAGCAATAGCACTGCCCAGACAGAGGGTCGGGGGTCCTGCATCCTGATGGGACAGCCAGTGCAGTATGAAAACTCCTCCTGCAAGCTTTAACCAGGCACTGATAGAAGTCACAAGACTGCTATATACTGCTGACAAGAAAAGGTATTTAACTCATATTTACTAAACTAATTGCATTTCCATGTTTTGTGTACTGTGGACGACCAGATATAGTGAATGCAGGGTCCTGGGTTTAGTAACAGTTAAACATTGCACACAGGAAACATGTTTATACATACAGCATACTGTAAGCGCAACACATATTAGGTGACCAGATGGCAGAGAGAGAAGTATACTTCTATCAGTCATGGTCAACCTTGAATTAATAAAGTGCAAAGGTTTTAAAGCATTGACTATGAACAGTTTTGGGTATCGTCTGTCATAACTTGACGAGCACATGCAATTTTGAGCCTTGACATATTTGGTATTATTTAATCAACATGGTCAAGTACTTTTTCTATTTAACAGAAAATCTGGAGATTACTGTGTATTGTGTTTGTGTGCATTCATTAAAAACTAATCTGAGTATATATTTTACGGAAAATATAGATTTGTTAAACAACTGTGTTGTGCAAAAGATATTAACCACTTCAGCCCCGGAAGGATTTACCCCCTTCCTGACCAGAGCACTTTTTACAATTCGGCACTGCGTCGCTTTAACTGCTAATTGCGCGGTCATGCAATGATGTACCCAAACGAAATTTGCGTCCTTTTCTTCCCACAAATAGAGCTTTCTTTTTATGGTATTTGATCACCTCTGCCGTTTTTATTTTTTGCGCTATAAACGGAAAAAGACTGAAAATTTTGAAAAAAAATGATATTTTCTACTTTTTGTTATAAAAAAAATCCAATAAACTAAATTTTAGTCATACATTTAGGCCAAAATGTATTCGGCCACATGTCTTTGGTAAAAAAAATGTCAATAAGCGTATATTTATTGGTTTGCGCAAAAGTTATAGCGTCTACAAACTAGGGTACATTTTCTGGAATTTACACAGCTTTTAGTTTCTGACTGCCTATGTCATTTCTTGAGGTGCTAAAATGGCAGGGCAGTACAAAACCCCCCCAAATGACCCCATTTTGGAAAGTAGACACCCCAAGGAAATTGCTGAGAGGCATGTTGAGCCCATTGAATATTTATTTTTTTTGTCCCAAGTGATTGAATAATGACAAAAAAAAGAAAAAAAAAATTACAAAAAGTTGTCACTAAATGATATATTGCTCACACAGGCCATGGGCGTATGTGGAATTGCACCCCAAAATACATTCAGCTGCTTCTCCTGAGTACGGGGATACCACATGTGTGGCACTTTTTGGGAGCCTAGCCGCGTACGGGGCCCCGAAAACCCAGCACCACCTTCAGGATTTCTAAGGGCATACATTTTTGATTTTACTCCTCACTACCTATCACAGTTTTGAAGGCCATAAAATGCCAAGATGGCACAAACCCCCCCCAAATGACCCCATTTTGGAAAGTAGACACCCCAAGCTATTTGCTGAGAGGCATGGTGAGTATTTTGCAGCTCTCATTTGTTTTTGAAAATAAAGAAAGGCCAGAAAAAAAATTTTTTTTTTTCTTTTTTCAATTTTCAAAACTTTGTGACAAAAAGTGAGGTCTGCAAAATACTCACTATACCTCTCAGCAAATAGCTTGGGGTGTCTACTTTCCAAAATGGGGTCATTTGGGGGGGGGTTTGTGCCACCTGGGCATTCCATGGCCTCCGAAACTGTGATAGGTAGTGAGGAGTGAAATCAAAAATTTACGGCCTTAGAAAGCCTGAAGGCGGTGCTTGGTTTTCGGGGTCCCGTGCGCGGCTAGGCTCCCAAAAAGTCCCACACATGTGGTATCCCCGTACTCAGGAGAAGCAACAGAATTTATTTTGGGGTGTAATTTCACATATTCCCATGGCATGTTTGAGCAATATAACATTTAGTGACAACTTTGTGCAAAAAAAAAAATTTGTCTCTTTCCCGCAACTTGTGTCACAATATAAAATATTCCATGGACTCGACATGCCTCTCAGCAAATAGCTTGGGGTGTCTACTTTCCAAAATGGGGTCATTTGGGGGGGGTTTGAACTGTCCTGGCATTTTATGCACAACATTTAGAAGCTTATGTCACACATCACCCACTCTTCTAACCACTTGAAGACAAAGCCCTTTCTGACACTTTTTGATTACATGAAAAAATTATTTTTTTTTGCAAGAAAATTACTTTGAACCCCCAAACATTATATATTATTTTAAAGCCAATGCCCTACAGATTAAAATGGTGGGTGTTTCATTTTTTTTTTTTCACACAGTATTTGCGCAGCGATTTTCAAACGCATTTTTTGGAGAAAAAACACACTTTTTTAAATTTTAATGCACTAAAACACACTTTATTGCCCAAATGTTTTATGAAATAAAAAAGATGATCTTAGGCCGAGTACATGGATACCAAACATGACATGCTTTAAAATTGCGCACAAACGTGCAGTGGCAACAAAATTAATACATTTTTAAAAGCCTTTAAAAGCCTTTACAGGTTACCACTTTAAATTTACAGAGGAGGTCTACTGCTAAAATTACTGCCCTCGATCTGACCTTCGCGGTGATACCTCACATGCATGGTGCAATTGCTGTTTACGTTTGACGCCAGACCGCCGCTTGCGTTCGCCTTAGCGCGAGAGCAGGGGGGACAGGGGTGCTTTTCATTTATTTTTTTTTTTTCTTTATTTTTTTTTGCTTTTTTATCTTATTTTTAAACTGTTTCTTTCATTTTTTTTTTTTAAATCATTTTTATTGTTATCTCAGGGAATGTAAATATCCCCTATGATAGCAATAGGTAGTGACAGGTACTCTTTTTTTGAAAAAATTGGGGTCTATTAGACCCTAGATCTCTCCTCTGCCCTCAAAGCATCTGACCACACCAAGATCGGTGTGATAAAATGCTTCCCCAATTTCCCAATGGCGCTATTTACATCCGGCGAAATCTAAGTCATAAAATGCTCGTAGCTTCCGGTTTCTTAGGCCATAGAGATGTTTGGAGCCACTCTGGTCTCTGATCAGCTCTATGGTCAGCTGGCTGAATCACCGGCTGCATTCTCAGGTTCCCTGTTGAGACAGGAGAGCCAGAGAAAAACACGGAAGACGGTGGGGGGGGGGCATTCCCTCCCACTGCTTGTAAAAGCAGTCTAGAGGCTAATTAGCCGCTAGGATTGCTTTTACATGAAAGCCGACCGCTGGCTAAAAAGAATGATACCAAGATGATACCTAAACCTGCAGGCATCATTCTGGTATAACCACTCAAAGTCGTGAATGGCGTACCTGAAGACAAAAAAATGGTTAACAATAAAGCACAGTAAACGGTAAAGTATAAAAAATTGCATACCTGAAAAGCAAACATGATAAAACATAATAACAATAAAACATTGCAGAATAGAATACAGTAAAAAAGAGCAGAACAATAGAGAGAGAATAGAGAGAGAGAGAACAATAAAACGACAACTATTTTTTTTTATTTTTGTTTGTGTTTTTTTTTTTTTTTACACTTTTTTTTTGTAACTGTAACTTTTATAACTGTAACCGGTTCCAGGTTCGGGTCTCTCAAAATGCGATGGCATCTTGGGAGACCCTGTGAAAGTGTGCCTAGTCTGTGCAATGCTGTACCCTACGCTAATAGTCAACTAGTGTATGGTAGCGTTCAAAACATTCACCAATGCAAAGACCAGGATTGTCAGGACAGGAGGGACAATAATAGCGGGTGTCTCGCCTATATCCGCGCTTGCTGCAGACACAACATCTTTTTTGGGGGGGTTCGTTGGGTAGGGGTACTCGGGAGGATATATAAATGCCTCTCATGCAGCCGACTGCATTTGGTTGGGGATGTGAATGGGGGAAGTACGGGCGCTGCAGAAGCGGTGGGTTCCCAATTAGGATTGGCGAATGCAGCAGGAAGGGCACTATGGGCACGACGGGCCTGTGTTTGTCTTTTTGGTGGCAGCGGGACACTACTTGTGCTTGCCACCTCACCAGCTTGAACTGCACTTATGGGACTTGCCACATCACCAAGTGTTACTGCAGTGCTGGTTTGACTACGACCGGGGTATACTACGCCGCTGGTGCTTGCCAGTTCACCAAAACGCTACAAAAAAAAGTGTCAGTGATCGATCGATACTGCACTTGGGTGGGCTGGACTGGGCTGGGCCGGGCGGAGGGGCAAAACGCAGGTGCTAGCAGGTATCTGGGCTGATCCCGCTAACACTGCGTTTTTGGGAACCCTAAACTGCTGGGGACGCTAGTATAGATCTGATCGGATCAGATATTGATGCGTTCAGATACTATACCACTAAGGGAGGTGTATGGTGCGTGTACGGTGCGTGCGTGGGTGTTCGCGGTACTAGCGCTAATCTGACGCTGCCTAGGGCGACGCATATCACCGCCGGGCGATCAGGGGGCTAAACCTTTATTCGGTAATAAACGGCGGGTGCCCTGACACTATAAAAAATAAACGAACTAACCAGCGTCACCCGTAACGGTTATACGGTGATCAGTGGTGAAAGGGTTAACTAGGGGCCATCAAGGGGTTAAAACATTTATTAGATAGTATATGGGGGTCCCTGTCACTATAAAACACTGACGGCGAACCTAAATATTTACGTACCTAACTAGCGTCACCAGCGACACTAATACAGCGATCAGAAAAATGATCGCTTAGCGACACTGGTGAGGGGGGGTGATCAAGGGGTTAAAACTTTATTAGGGGGGTAAGGGGGGTACCCTAGACCTACAGGGGGCTAAACCTTTATTCGGTAATAAACGGCGGGTGCCCTGACACTATAAAAATAAACGAACTAACCAGCGTCACCCGTAACGGTTATACGGTGATCAGTGGTGAAAGGGTTAACTAGGGGGCAATCAAGGGGTTAAAACATTTATTAGATAGTATATGGGGGTCCCTGTCGCTATAAAACACTGACGGCGAACCTCAATATTTACGTCCCTAACTACCGTCACCAGCGACACTAATACAGCGATCAGAAAAATGATCGCTTAGCGACACTGGTGACAGGGGGTGATCAAGGGGTTAAAACTTTATTAGGGGGGGTAAGGGGGGTACCCTAGACCTACAGGGGGGTAACACTCACTGCCCTAACACTGCTAACTGTCACAAACTGACACTATGCAGTAATCAGGAAAAAAAAAAAAAAAAACCTGCTTGGTGTCAGTTTGTGACAGGGGGGGGGGTGATTGGTGGGGGATCGGGGGGCGATCGGGGGGGGATAGGGGGTGTAATGTATGCCTGGCATGTTCTACTGAGTGTGTGTGTGTGTTTTGTGCACTTACATGTCATCTCTCCTCGGCGCTGGAACGGAAACTGCCAGACCGAGGAGAGATGACATCACATCCTCTGCCTCTGTGTACTATACAGAGGCAGGGGATGTTTCTCATTGGCTGGGAGCGATCGCGAGGGGGGGGCCACGATCGGATGGCCTCCCCCTCGTCTGTCATCGCTCCCAACCAAATGCCGACCGCAGCTGGCACCGGGGGGGGGTCCGATCGGACCCCCCACCCGCGGGAAGGCAATCACGTTTCAGGTATGTGATTTTGCCTGCCCGTGACGCTCTGCTCACGTATATAGGCGTGAGGCGGTCGGCAAGTGGTTAACTAGCCTTTATGGCGTCTCAGGTAGACCCCTTCATCAGCAGAGTCAAAGCCCAGCTTTGATGACAATCAGTTGACTGCAGAATAACGTAACACAGCAGGCTCTCAAAACATGTTGGAGAATTTGAGCTCAGACAAGAAGCAATGAAGGTATTAGGAAACTCTCGTTTTTTTCAGGGTCCAGATCTGAACCTGGGAACTCTGTGGTGTCTGGATGTGACTCCTCTTCCTGTGCCACCTAAAATGCTGGACAGCTCCCTGTCTGATCTCTTAGGACACTCTTGCCTTACCTCCTGTTTCTGGTGAACCTTGAACCCTTTACACCTCCCATGAACGTACTGATTTATGCCATGATTCTGTACTAATAAAAAACAAGATCAACCAGTGCAAACCAAAATCCCTAATTAAGCAGCTGTGATACTGAGGGTAAGGTTATCAAATCCCAAAAAGTGCATCAAAGAAAAAAGCAGTACAGCGCATAAATTAAACTAAATCTCGACAAAAAATATAAAGTCCAGTATAAACAAAATGCAGGCAAAATCCAGTGATTCTTCCAGTGATTCTTCCAGTGATAATAGTGACATAAGGTAAAATGTTGCAGGGTGACTGTGGTGACAAACGTAGACCTCCACCTTCAGTGATACTAGCCGCTCACCTCAATGGATGGACCCCTGAGTTAATCAGTCAGGTCAAACACAGCAGTTCCCTCACCAGGGAATTAATCAGGAGGAGATGAGTGCACCGTAAAGCATCAGCAGCAGCAGCTTTAAGTAACCAACAGACAGGCAATGATCACATGTAAAAGATAAGGAAGGAATCTAGTGCTCTCTGAATGATAATCAAATCAATTTAATAAAAAAGCGAAAGAACTCACAATAAAATGCACTGTACCCCAGTGCGGAGGATAAAAGCATGGAAGGAATGGATGTCCCATAGAGGATGGACGAACGGAGCGCGGGTGACGTCACGATCAATTAAAAAAGAGGCACTAACGATCAGAAATAAAACAGTTAACGTCAAATTCGATGTTCAAGCCTCTTGGTACAAGAACCTTGGTCTCATGAATCCAATGGGATTCTCTACGACTGAGTTGGCGCAGGAAGTTGCCCCCCCTCCAATGTTTATTAACTCTCTCTACACCCCAGAAGCTCAAACCCCTGGGGTTCTGATTGTGTACCAACTTAAAGTGCTTAGAAACATTGTGTGTTTTTATACCTTTTTTAATTTTGTTGACATGTTCCCCAAGACGAACATGCAAGGGGCGAGATGTTCTGCCAATGTATTGTAAGCCACACTCACACTGTAACATATAGACAACCCCAATAGTGGTGCACGTGATGAGTTGATCTATCTTATATTCTTTACCTGTGGAGGTGGCTTTGAAACTTTTACGTTTTTTGTTATTGCACTTGGAATGTCTGCAGGCTGTGCACCGCCCACAGGCATAGAATCCTGAGAGAAAGGAAAATAATCTGCTTTCAGATTGTATGGGGGGATCCACCACACCTGGGGCTAGGCGATCTCGTAAAGATGGAGCTTTTTTGTAGATGAACGAGGGGCGGGGTGGCAACAGGGGACCCAGCACTCGATCCTGTCTGAGAATTGACCAATTCTTCAAAACAAGTTTCTCAAATTGTTTGTGCTGGATGTTATAGTTCAATACCATTTTGAAATTGAAAACCTCTGAACCAATATTTTTAACCTTACCGGAGATCAGGGAAGTTCTATCCATGGCCAAAACTTTCTCAACCTCACTATTCAGTGTGTGTGTATCATATCCTTTTTCTGCAAACCTGGATGAAAGTAAGGCAGATTGGGAAATGAAATCACTATCTCGCGTGCAATTACGTCTGAGTCTAACATATTGTCCCCTGGGTATGTTACAAAGCCAAGATTTATGATGGCAACTTCCCAGGGGAATGTATGAGTTACGGTCTGTTGGTTTAAGGTAATTGCATAATCTAAACCCCTCGTTCTCTTTCCAAATCTCAAGGTCAAGAAATACTATTTTTTCTTTACTAAGATTCCAGGACAGTTGAATATTTTTAGTATTGCTGTCAAGTTTCTGGATAAAGGAGTCCAACCCAAGCTGATCTCCATCCCAGATCATGATAAGGTCGTCTATGTACCGTTTATAGCACACCAGCTCCGGGGGGCGATGCTTGAACACTACGTCTTCCTCCCAGTGGGCCATAAAAAGATTGGCCACACTGGGAGCAAAACGAGCGCCCATCGCAACGCCCCTTTTTTGAAGGAAAAATTGGTGATTGAACCAAAAATAATTCTTGGCCAAACAAAAGGCACCCTGCAACATTTTACCTTATGTCACTATTATCACTGAAAGAATCACTGGATTTTGCCTGCATTTTGTTTATACTGAACTTTATATTTTTTGTCTATATTTAGTTTAATTTATGCGCTGTACTGCTTTTTTCTTTCATGATTCTGTACTTCCTGAATAATGTGCTCTCTCCAGCCAATATCTTGCTCTTTTGCACACCTGCAGCTGTCCTTAGTTCCAATACTATTTGTTATTGACTTTTGGCTTGTTCTTCAACTACACTTCCACTTGATCCCACCCTGCAACCACTTGTTAACAAGCTTTGGCTTGTTTACTGACTACACTTTTGCTTGATCCCTACCTGGTATATCTGCTACTGAACCCTGGCTGGCTCACATCCTGGTGGGGCGATTCTGAGGACCTCGATCTGGTACTAACAGGGAGCAAAACTCATCTTCACCAATAGGAGCTCTGGTGGATACCGGTAATGCTTAGATCCTGCAGCTCAGGTGAGCCTTCCTGTGTACTCATCCTGCTGGTTGGAGGGAGACTCTCTAATGTTATAGCTACTGGCCTCTGAGCCTGATTCCTGACAGATTTATTCCCTCACTCAGCAAACACAAAAAAAACAGGCCTGCTTCTGTGCTAGGCTGGGCTGGCCACTGAGGCCACCAGAATCAAGTTAACGACTCGGGCCTGAACTGGAAAGAAGCTTTCCCCAGTCTTCTTTCCCCCATGGCCCTGCAGCATGACTGCTCTCCTAAAGTTCCTGCTTGATGCCAGGGTTCCCTCTTTCATAGGCTCTCCTGCCCACTCCAGCCCTAAAATTTATTATCTATCCCTGAGATATGTGTATGTAGCGGCCACATTTTTGTTCAATAAGCTTATGTTATGATATAGCTTATTATTTGGCACCATCTAGTGGTAGAAATATAGATTGGACTGCATTTTATTTCTTTACTCAAGAAGATTACAGGAAGTGACTGTTTGTTTACATCTTCACATTAACTTGACTTACCCACAATGCCTAGTGACCTCCCATGAGTATCAAGAGACTGAACTGCATTCTGGGAAGGCTATAAAAGAACTCGGCGCGGCCATCTTAGGTCTCTTGGGAACGCATGGCCAGCCTGTGAGGATCTGTGTGGAGGTCTCCAGTGGAGCGCGGCCTACACCCATTGTGGAGCGATCCGATCAGCGACCCTGCAGCACATCAGTGAGCTGGACTGACGGCAAGGTACAACTGAGGAGGATTCAGTGAAGCCTGTCGGAGCCATCTGAGAGTTCCAGAACATCTCGCTGAGTGGAGTGGAGCAGCGTAGCAGTGTCGGCCGGCCAGAAACAGGAACCTGTGTATCGGAGCAGAACTGTTCTACATTGCGGACCTGGTTGGGTGAGAGGGCTGCTGCCCAAAGTTTCATTGACACACTTTTACATATTTGCACCTATAATACAGTGCTGCTGGGACCTGTAGTCCCACAGAGGAAATTTACAGAAGTTCAATACAGGCCTCAAGCCTGTACTTCATTACAACTCTGACACTGTGTTACTTGCACCAGAGACAGTTGTAGTGCTGCCGCACCATAACACTAGATCCACATTCAGTTTGCTCTGACCCGGGAGTTGTTAAACACTGGATTACAAATTTAATCTACACATAGCTAGCAGAAGACAGAAGAAAAGAAGGATCGCCTCTTTAAACGCAAGGCCTTGTGTTTTATTGCTCTTCAGAGTTATTGTAATATAAATCAGTGGGAGCTCCCTAGGGATTGTGCTATGCTTTGCTAAAATAGCATTTGTCTTTTCTAACAGAAACAGAGTGTGCTAAGAGTGGGACAGTGCCCATAGTGAAGTCAGTTCACTCTGCCATTGGTCCCACTTCATAGATGCATTTCTAAGAGGGTTATTTAATCAATTTCCATTTCTGTAGTGCTTTTGTGAATTGAATCTGTTGGCTGTCACACTACGTTGGTCTGACAGTACAACTGCTGTAATCATTATTTTGAAGTAGATACAGTAAAACATTTAAATCTTAAAATAGCTAATGCGCACAACCACAATGATCTAATAGGTTAAGAAGGACCTGCCTACATAAAGAATTGTACTCGCATAACTCAAAAAAGTGAAAAATGTATATATGTGGTGCTCACTACCCTATTAAAAATAAACAAATACCTATAGTAATCGTAAAACTGCAATAAATATATCACAAAGTACAGTAAAAAAGTATTACAAAGCAATAAAAATCATCAAGAGTGTAGTAAAGTGCAATAAAATGTAGAAATCCTGACGCACAATGTGAGGTGAAAAAAAACTACTCATCGAGTGTAATATTGATTTGCAAATTGAAAAAACGTAAAGCATATACCTGATGGGGTGCAAAGAATAATATAAAGTGACAATGTGCAAAAAAAAGACAATGTGCAAAAAAAGAAGAAAACGTGACCCACTAACACACATATGTGAGTAATGGGTATCCCAAACAGACAATAGTGATCATAAAGCAATATAATAATAATAATAATAATAATAATAATAATAATAATAATAATAATAATAACTAGAAAAGGTACAATTTCTGGGGAAATTGTGAAAGTGTTCTTGCCTCTACAACTGGAGTGGGCGGAGTAACTGGGTGGGGTGGAGTGGCTTGAGTAACTGTGAAAAGTGTTAAAAAGCTTAATATTTTAAAACGTATAAATAGTAGTAAAAAAGTTCCATCATTCGCTGAAAGAGCTGAACATTTTTTTCAAAAGTAATTTTTTTTTTCAAAAAATGAATTTTTTTTAATCAAAAATGATTTTTTTTTTCTTCAAAAATGATTTTTTTTTCAAAAGTAATTTTTTTTTTCAAAGGTAATTTTTTTTTTCAAAAATGAATTTTTTTATTTCAAAAATAATTTTTTTTTCGAAATTATTATTTTTTTTAAAGTAATTTTTTTTTCAAAAATAATTTTTTTTTTTCAAAAATATTTTTTTTTTCAAATATATTTTTTTTTCAAAAATAATTTTTTTTAAAAAAAATTTTTTTTTCAAAAATATTTTTTTTTTCAAAAATGATTTTTTTTTTCAAAAATTATTTTTTTACTTTTTAAAAAAAAATTTTTTTTTTTCAAAAATATTTTTTTTTTTACTTGGGGCGGTCATAATGTTTTGGCTGATCATGGGGTGGTCATAATGTTTTGGCTGATCATGGGGTTGTCAGCTTTTGTCACTTCCCACTCTAGTTTTGAACATTTCGCCATTCATTCCTATGGGACCAATTTCGCCGTAAAAACGTCATTTCGTGGACCATTCGGCAAAACATTCCACAAAGTAATAACACACCAATCGGGAACAATCCGCTCGTTTCGGTATATTATTTGTCTCTGTAGTGTGAAAACTGTGGGAGGAGTCTACAAGCATTATCAAGTCTAGCAGATGAAGTCACATGCATTTGGAGTGTCTCAGCATCTTGTGTTTACAACCACTGTTTCCTAGCAACGCTCATGCCCTGTTTATGCTTCCCAAATACTGCTTCATCAAAACTGCCCCATCAGAATTACCCCATCAAAACTGCCCCATCATATTCCTCTATTATAAATCAGTACATGGTGTGTCTGTCCCCTCCCCCGGGCTCTGTAATCAGCTGAGATGCTCCAGCCACCTTCCTCCCTGTGTATAACAGAAGCTTTGGTAACCATGGCAACAAAACAAACACTAACGGTACACTCTGATTAATGGCTAAAATTTCCTGAAATTACCTCTAAACAAATGGCCGTATTTTAAAAACTATACATCCTACAGCGAAGATCTTTATATTGTGAGAATCACAAGACCCAGACCTAGATTTTGATGTATAGTATGTCTCTGAAATATTAAAAATGAAGGCACAGTCGCAGTTTAGAAATTGCCCTTCAAATTTGGAGGGGGCTAGAGTGTAGTTTCAATGAATGTCAATGGACGGCGTGAGTTGCAAACAAATGGTCATATTGTGAAAACTATCAGGACTATGGCTTAGCCGTGGACATGTTTAGTGGCAGCAGGGATAGCTGAACGTTTTGATATAAGATTTGTGTAGGTGGGCTTGAAAATGAGGGAGTGGCGGCAGTTTAGAAATCATGTTCTGATTTTCCAGCTTTTGTCATCTCCCACTCTAGCTTCCCCATTCATTCCTATGGGACCAATTTCGCCGCAAAAACGACGATATTTTGTGAACCATTTGGCGAAACGTTCCACAAAATAATAGCACACCATTCGGGAACAATCCGCACGTTTCGGTATATTACTTGTCTATGTAGTGTAAAAACTGTGGGAGGAGTTAGGGTGGTAAATTTGGCTATAATAATAAGAATAACTAGAAAAGGTACAATTTCTGGGGAAATTGTGAAAGTGTTCTTGCCTCTACAACTGGAGTGGGCGGAGTAACTGGGTGGGGTGGAGTGGCTTGAGTAACTGTGAAAAGTGTTAAAAAGCTTAATATTTTAAAAAGTATAAATAGTAGTAAAAAAGTTCCATCATTCGCTGAAAGAGCTGAACATTTTTTTCAAAAGTAATTTTTTTTTTCAAAAATGAATTTTTTTTAATCAAAAATGATTTTTTTTTTCTTCAAAAATGATTTTTTTTTTTCAAAAGTAATTTTTTTTTTCAAAGGTATTTTTTTTTTTCAAAAATGAATTTTTTTATTTCAAAAATAATTTTTTTTTCGAAATTATTATTTTTTTTAAAGCAATTTTTTTTTCAAAATTTTTTTTTTTTCAAAAATATTTTTTTTTTTCAAATATATTTTTTTTTCAAAAATAATTTTTTTTTTAAAAGAAATTTTTTTTTCAAAAATATTTTTTTTTTTCAAAAATAATTTTTTTTTTTTCAAAAATAATTTTTTTTTCAAAAATATATTTTTTTTTTTCAAAAATGATTTTTTTTTTTCAAAAATTATTTTTTTACTTTTTCAAAAATTATTTTTTTACTTTTTTCAAAAATTTTTTTTTTTTTTCAAAAATATATTTTTTTTTACATGGGGCGGTCATAATGTTTTGGCTGATCATGGGGTGGTCATAATGTTTTGGCTGATCATGGGGTTGTCAGCTTTTGTCACTTCCCACTCTAGTTTTGAACATTTCGCCATTCATTCCTATGGGACCAATTTCGCCGCAAAAACGTCATTTCGTGGACCATTCGGCAAAACATTCCACAAAGTAATAACACACCAATCGGGAACAATCCGCTCGTTTCGGTATATTATTTGTCTCTGTAGTGTGAAAACTGTGGGAGGAGTCTACAAGCATTATCAAGTCTAGCAGATGAAGTCACATGCATTTGGAGTGTCTCAGCATCTTGTGTTTACAACCACTGTTTCCTAGCAACGCTCATGCCCTGTTTATGCTTCCCAAATACTGCTTCATCAAAACTGCCCCATCAGAATTACCCCATCAAAACTGCCCCATCATATTCCTCTATTATAAATCAGTACATGGTGTGTCTGTCCCCTCCCCCGGGCTCTGTAATCAGCTGAGATGCTCCAGCCACCTTCCCCCCTGTGTATAACAGAAGCTTTGGTAACCATGGCAACAAAACAAACACTAACAGTAGACTCTGATTAATGGCTAAAATTTCCTGAAATGACCTCTAAACAAATGGCCGTATTTTAAAAACTATACATCCTACAGCGAAGATCTTTATATTGTGAGAATCACAAGACCCAGACCTAGATTTTGATGTATAGTATGTCTCTGAAATATTAAAAATGAAGGCACAGTCGCAGTTTAGAAATTGCCCTTCAAATTTGGAGGGGGCTAGAGTGTAGTTTCAATGAATGTCAATGGACGGCGTGAGTTGCAAACAAATGGTCATATTGTGAAAAATATCAGGACTATGGCTTAGCCGTGGACATGTTTAGTGGCAGCAGGGATAGCTGAACGTTTTGATATAAGATTTGTGTAGGTGGGCTTGAAAATGAGGGAGTGGCGGCAGTTTAGAAATCATGTTCTGATTTTCCAGCTTTTGTCATCTCCCACTCTAGTTTCCCCATTCATTCCTATGGGACCAATTTCGCCGCAAAAATGACGATATTTCGTGAACCATTCGGCGAAATGTTCCACAAAATAATAGCACACCATTCGGGAAAAATCCGCACGTTTCGGTATATTACTTGTCTATGTAGTGTAAAAACTGTGGGAGGAGTTAGGGTGGTAAATTTGGCTATAATAAGAATAAGAATAACTAGAAAAGGTACAATTTCTGGGGAAATTGTGAAAGTGTTCTTGCCTCTACAACTGGAGTGGGCGGAGTAACTGGGTGGGGTGGAGTGGCTTGAGTAACTGTGAAAAGTGTTAAAAAGCTTAATATTTTAAAAAGTATAAATAGTAGTAAAAAAGTTCCATCATTCGCTGAAAGAGCTGAACATTTTTTTCAAAAGTAATTTTTTTTTTCAAAAAATGAATTTTTTTTAATCAAAAATGATTTTTTTTTCTTCAAAAATGATTTTTTTTTTCAAAAGTAATTTTTTTTTTCAAAGGTAATTTTTTTTTTCAAAAATGAATTTTTTTATTTCAAAAATAATTTTTTTTTCGAAATTATTATTTTTTTTAAAGTAATTTTTTTTTCAAAAATATTTTTTTTTTTTCAAAAATATTTTTTTTTTCAAATATATATTTTTTTCAAAAATAATTTTTTTTAAAAAAAATTTTTTTTTCAAAAATATTTTTTTTTTCAAAAATAATTTTTTTTTTTTCAAAAATATTTTTTTTTTCAAAAATGATTTTTTTTTTCAAAAATTATTTTTTTACTTTTTAAAAAAAAATTTTTTTTTTTTCAAAAATATTTTTTTTTTTACTTGGGGCGGTCATAATGTTTTGGCTGATCATGGGGTGGTCATAATGTTTTGGCTGATCATGGGGTTGTCAGCTTTTGTCACTTCCCACTCTAGTTTTGAACATTTCGCCATTCATTCCTATGGGACCAATTTCGCCGTAAAAACGTCATTTCGTGGACCATTCGGCAAAACATTCCACAAAGTAATAACACACCAATCGGGAACAATCCGCTCGTTTCGGTATATTATTTGTCTCTGTAGTGTGAAAACTGTGGGAGGAGTCTACAAGCATTATCAAGTCTAGCAGATGAAGTCACATGCATTTGGAGTGTCTCAGCATCTTGTGTTTACAACCACTGTTTCCTAGCAACGCTCATGCCCTGTTTATGCTTCCCAAATACTACTTCATCAAAACTGCCCCATCAGAATTACCCCATCAAAACTGCCCCATCATATTCCTCTATTATAAATCAGTACATGGTGTGTCTGTCCCCTCCCCCGGGCTCTGTAATCAGCTGAGATGCTCCAGCCACCTTCCCCCCTGTGTATAACAGAAGCTTTGGTAACCATGGCAACAAAACAAACACTAACAGTGCACTCTGATTAATGGCTAAAATTTCCTGAAATGACCTCTAAACAAATGGCCGTATTTTAAAAACTGTACATCCTACAGCGAAGATCTTTATATTGTGAGAATCACAAGACCCAGGCCTAGATTTTGATGTATAGTATGTCTCTGAAATATTAAAAATGAAGGCACAGTCGCAGTTTAGAAATTGCCCTTCAAATTTGGAGGGGGCTAGAGTGTAGTTTCAATGAATGTCAATGGACGGCGTGAGTTGCAAACAAATGGTCATATTGTGAAAACTATCAGGACTATGGCTTAGCCGTGGACATGTTTAGTGGCAGCAGGGATAGCTGAACGTTTTGATATAAGATTTGTGTAGGTGGGCTTGAAAATGAGGGAGTGGCGGCAGTTTAGAAATCATGTTCTGATTTTCCAGCTTTTGTCATCTCCCACTCTAGTTTCCCCATTCATTCCTATGGGACCAATTTCGCCGCAAAAACGACGATATTTTGTGAACCATTTGGCGAAACGTTCCACAAAATAATAGCACACCATTCGGGAACAATCCGCACGTTTCGGTATATTACTTGTCTATGTAGTGTAAAAACTGTGGGAGGAGTTAGGGTGGTAAATTTGGCTATAATAATAAGAATAACTAGAAAAGGTACAATTTCTGGGGAAATTGTGAAAGTGTTCTTGCCTCTACAACTGGAGTGGGCGGAGTAACTGGGTGGGGTGGAGTGGCTTGAGTAACTGTGAAAAGTGTTAAAAAGCTTAATATTTTAAAAAGTATAAATAGTAGTAAAAAAGTTCCATCATTCGCTGAAAGAGCTGAACATTTTTTTCAAAAGTAATTTTTTTTTTCAAAAATGAATTTTTTTTAATCAAAAATGATTTTTTTTTTCTTCAAAAATGATTTTTTTTTTTCAAAAGTAATTTTTTTTTTCAAAGGTAATTTTTTTTTTCAAAAATGAATTTTTTTATTTCAAAAATAATTTTTTTTTCGAAATTATTATTTTTTTTAAAGCAATTTTTTTTTCAAAATTTTTTTTTTTTCAAAAATATTTTTTTTTTTCAAATATATTTTTTTTTCAAAAATAATTTTTTTTTTAAAAGAAATTTTTTTTTCAAAAATATTTTTTTTTTTCAAAAATAATTTTTTTTTTTTCAAAAATAATTTTTTTTTCAAAAATATATTTTTTTTTTTCAAAAATGATTTTTTTTTTTCAAAAATTATTTTTTTACTTTTTCAAAAATTATTTTTTTACTTTTTTCAAAAATTTTTTTTTTTTTTCAAAAATATATTTTTTTTTACATGGGGCGGTCATAATGTTTTGGCTGATCATGGGGTGGTCATAATGTTTTGGCTGATCATGGGGTTGTCAGCTTTTGTCACTTCCCACTCTAGTTTTGAACATTTCGCCATTCATTCCTATGGGACCAATTTCGCCGCAAAAACGTCATTTCGTGGACCATTCGGCAAAACATTCCACAAAGTAATAACACACCAATCGGGAACAATCCGCTCGTTTCGGTATATTATTTGTCTCTGTAGTGTGAAAACTGTGGGAGGAGTCTACAAGCATTATCAAGTCTAGCAGATGAAGTCACATGCATTTGGAGTGTCTCAGCATCTTGTGTTTACAACCACTGTTTCCTAGCAACGCTCATGCCCTGTTTATGCTTCCCAAATACTGCTTCATCAAAACTGCCCCATCAGAATTACCCCATCAAAACTGCCCCATCATATTCCTCTATTATAAATCAGTACATGGTGTGTCTGTCCCCTCCCCCGGGCTCTGTAATCAGCTGAGATGCTCCAGCCACCTTCCCCCCTGTGTATAACAGAAGCTTTGGTAACCATGGCAACAAAACAAACACTAACAGTAGACTCTGATTAATGGCTAAAATTTCCTGAAATGACCTCTAAACAAATGGCCGTATTTTAAAAACTATACATCCTACAGCGAAGATCTTTATATTGTGAGAATCACAAGACCCAGACCTAGATTTTGATGTATAGTATGTCTCTGAAATATTAAAAATGAAGGCACAGTCGCAGTTTAGAAATTGCCCTTCAAATTTGGAGGGGGCTAGAGTGTAGTTTCAATGAATGTCAATGGACGGCGTGAGTTGCAAACAAATGGTCATATTGTGAAAAATATCAGGACTATGGCTTAGCCGTGGACATGTTTAGTGGCAGCAGGGATAGCTGAACGTTTTGATATAAGATTTGTGTAGGTGGGCTTGAAAATGAGGGAGTGGCGGCAGTTTAGAAATCATGTTCTGATTTTCCAGCTTTTGTCATCTCCCACTCTAGTTTCCCCATTCATTCCTATGGGACCAATTTCGCCGCAAAAATGACGATATTTCGTGAACCATTCGGCGAAATGTTCCACAAAATAATAGCACACCATTCGGGAAAAATCCGCACGTTTCGGTATATTACTTGTCTATGTAGTGTAAAAACTGTGGGAGGAGTTAGGGTGGTAAATTTGGCTATAATAAGAATAAGAATAACTAGAAAAGGTACAATTTCTGGGGAAATTGTGAAAGTGTTCTTGCCTCTACAACTGGAGTGGGCGGAGTAACTGGGTGGGGTGGAGTGGCTTGAGTAACTGTGAAAAGTGTTAAAAAGCTTAATATTTTAAAAAGTATAAATAGTAGTAAAAAAGTTCCATCATTCGCTGAAAGAGCTGAACATTTTTTTCAAAAGTAATTTTTTTTTTCAAAAAATGAATTTTTTTTAATCAAAAATGATTTTTTTTTCTTCAAAAATGATTTTTTTTTTCAAAAGTAATTTTTTTTTTCAAAGGTAATTTTTTTTTTCAAAAATGAATTTTTTTATTTCAAAAATAATTTTTTTTTCGAAATTATTATTTTTTTTAAAGTAATTTTTTTTTCAAAAATATTTTTTTTTTTTCAAAAATATTTTTTTTTTCAAATATATATTTTTTTCAAAAATAATTTTTTTTAAAAAAAATTTTTTTTAAAAAAAATTTTTTTTTCAAAAATATTTTTTTTTTCAAAAATAATTTTTTTTTTTTCAAAAATATTTTTTTTTTCAAAAATGATTTTTTTTTTCAAAAATTATTTTTTTACTTTTTAAAAAAAAATTTTTTTTTTTTCAAAAATATTTTTTTTTTTACTTGGGGCGGTCATAATGTTTTGGCTGATCATGGGGTGGTCATAATGTTTTGGCTGATCATGGGGTTGTCAGCTTTTGTCACTTCCCACTCTAGTTTTGAACATTTCGCCATTCATTCCTATGGGACCAATTTCGCCGTAAAAACGTCATTTCGTGGACCATTCGGCAAAACATTCCACAAAGTAATAACACACCAATCGGGAACAATCCGCTCGTTTCGGTATATTATTTGTCTCTGTAGTGTGAAAACTGTGGGAGGAGTCTACAAGCATTATCAAGTCTAGCAGATGAAGTCACATGCATTTGGAGTGTCTCAGCATCTTGTGTTTACAACCACTGTTTCCTAGCAACGCTCATGCCCTGTTTATGCTTCCCAAATACTACTTCATCAAAACTGCCCCATCAGAATTACCCCATCAAAACTGCCCCATCATATTCCTCTATTATAAATCAGTACATGGTGTGTCTGTCCCCTCCCCCGGGCTCTGTAATCAGCTGAGATGCTCCAGCCACCTTCCCCCCTGTGTATAACAGAAGCTTTGGTAACCATGGCAACAAAACAAACACTAACAGTGCACTCTGATTAATGGCTAAAATTTCCTGAAATGACCTCTAAACAAATGGCCGTATTTTAAAAACTGTACATCCTACAGCGAAGATCTTTATATTGTGAGAATCACAAGACCCAGGCCTAGATTTTGATGTATAGTATGTCTCTGAAATATTAAAAATGAAGGCACAGTCGCAGTTTAGAAATTGCCCTTCAAATTTGGAGGGGGCTAGAGTGTAGTTTCAATGAATGTCAATGGACGGCGTGAGTTGCAAACAAATGGTCATATTGTGAAAACTATCAGGACTATGGCTTAGCCGTGGACATGTTTAGTGGCAGCAGGGATAGCTGAACGTTTTGATATAAGATTTGTGTAGGTGGGCTTGAAAATGAGGGAGTGGCGGCAGTTTAGAAATCATGTTCTGATTTTCCAGCTTTTGTCATCTCCCACTCTAGTTTCCCCATTCATTCCTATGGGACCAATTTCGCCGCAAAAATGACGATATTTCGTGAACCATTCGGCGAAATGTTCCACAAAATAATAGCACACCATTCAGGAAAAATCCGCACGTTTCGGTATATTACTTGTCTATGTAGTGTAAAAACTGTGGGAGGAGTTAGGGTGGTAAATTTGGCTATAATAATAAGAATAATAATATATATGTGAGATAACAGTAAGTGGTCTTGCTATGCAAGAACACTTAACTAGAAAAGGTACAATTTCTGGGGAAATTGTGAAAGTGTTCTTGCCTCTACAACTGGAGTGGGCGGAGTAACTGGGTGGGGTGGAGTGGCTTGAGTAACTGTGAAAAGTGTTAAAAAGCTTAATATTTTAAAAAGTATAAATAGTAGTAAAAAAGTTCCATCATTAGCTGAAAGAGCTGAACATTTTTTTCAAAAATGAATTTTTTTTTTCAAAAATGAATTTTTTTTATTCAAAAATAATTTTTTTTTTTAAAAATATTTTTTTTTTTCAAAAATATTTTTTTTTTTTAAAGTAATTTTTTTTTCAAAAATATTTTTTTTTTTCAAAAATCATTTTTTTTTCAAAAATAATTTTTTTTTTCAAAAATATATATATATTTTTTTTAAATAATTTTTTTTTTTCAAAAATAATTTTTTTTTTTTCAAAAATAATTTTCTTTTTCATGGGGCGGTCATAATGTTTCGGCTGATCATGGGGTTGTCAGCTTTTGTCACCTCCCACTCTAGTTTTGAACATTTCACCATTCATTCCTTATGCGACCAATTTCACCGCAAAAATGACGATATTTCGTGAACCATTCGGCGAAACGTTCCACAAAGTAATAGCACACCAATTAAATGACATTGATTCCGGATTCACACTGGTATATTTCAGCTTTTCACAAAGTTCCACAAGGTAATAGCACACCAATTAAATGACATTGAACATTTCGCCATTCATTCCTATGGGACCAATATTGCTGCAAAAACGACGATATTTCGTGAACCATTCGGCGAAAAAAGTTCCACAAAGTAATAGAACACCAATTAAATGACATTGAACATTTCGCCATTCATTCCTATGGGACCAATTTCGCTGCAAAAACGACGATATTCCGTGAACCATTCGGCGAATGTGTAAAAACTGTGGGAGGAGTTAGGGTGGTAAATTATCAGCATTATCAAGCCTCGCAGATGAAGGTATGGCCACATGCATTTGGGGGTTTCAGCATCTTGTGTTTACAACCACTGTTTCCTAGCAACGCTCATGTACTGTTTATGCTTCACACGCACTGCTCAATACACAACACAATGTAATTTCTACACAATACAATTCCTATCAAAACTGCCCCATCATAATTGCCCCACCAAAACTGCCCCATCATATTGCCACCATCAAAACTGCCCCATCATAATTGGCCCATGAAAACTGCCCCATCAGAATTACCCCATCAAAACTGCCCCATCATATTCCTCTATTATAAATCAGTACATGGTGTGTCTGTCCCCTCCCCCGGGCTCTGTAATCAGCTGAGATGCTCCAGCCACCTTCCCCCCTGTGTATAACAGAAGCTTTGGTAACCATGGCAACAAAACAAATACTAACAGTACACTCTGATTAATGGCTAAAATTTCCTGAAATGACCTCTAAACAAATGGCCGTATTTTAAAAACTATACATCCTACAGCGAAGATCTTTATATTGTGAGAATCACAAGACCCAGACCTAGATTTTGATATATAGTATGTCTCTGAAATATTAAAATTGAAGGCACGGTCGCAGTTTAGAAATTGCCCTTCAAATTTGAAGGGGCTAGAGTGTAGTTTCAATGAATGTCAATGGACGGCATGAGTTGCAAACAAATGGTCATATTGTGAAAACTATCAGGACTATGGCTTAGCCGTGGACATGTTTAGTGGCAGCAGGGATAGCTGAACGTTTTGATATAAGATTTGTGTAGGTGGGCTTGAAAATGAAGGAGTGGCGGCAGTTTAGAAATCATGTTCTGATTTTTCAGCTTTTGTCATCTCCCACTCTAGCTTCCCCATTCATTCCTATGGGACCAATTTCGCCGCAAAAACGACGATATTTCGTGAACCATTCGGCGAAACGTTCCACAAAGTAATAGCACACCATTCGGGAACAATCCGCACGTTTCGGTATATTACTTGTCTATGTAGTGTAAAAACTGTGGGAGGAGTTAGGGTGGTAAATTTGGCTATAATAATAAGAATAATAATATATATGTGAGATAACAGTAAGTGGTCTTGCTATGCAAGAACACTTAATAATATATATGTGAGATAACAGTAAGTGATCTTGCTATGCAAGAACACTTAATAACTAGAAAAGGTACAATTTCTGGGGAAATTGTGAAAGTGTTCTTGCCTCTACAACTGGAGTGGGCGGAGTAACTGGGTGGGGTGGAGTGGCTTGAGTAACTGTGAAAAGTGTTAAAAAGCTTAATATTTTAAAAAGTATAAATAGTAGTAAAAAAGTTCCATCATTCGCTGAAAGAGCTGAACATTTTTTTCAAAAGTAATTTTTTTTTTCAAAAAATGAATTTTTTTTAATCAAAAATGATTTTTTTTTCTTCAAAAATGATTTTTTTTTTCAAAAGTAATTTTTTTTTTCAAAGGTAATTTTTTTTTTCAAAAATGAATTTTTTTATTTCAAAAATAATTTTTTTTTCGAAATTATTATTTTTTTTAAAGTAATTTTTTTTTCAAAAATATTTTTTTTTTTTCAAAAATATTTTTTTTTTCAAATATATATTTTTTTCAAAAATAATTTTTTTTAAAAAAAATTTTTTTTTCAAAAATATTTTTTTTTTCAAAAATAATTTTTTTTTTTTCAAAAATATTTTTTTTTTCAAAAATGATTTTTTTTTTCAAAAATTATTTTTTTACTTTTTAAAAAAAAATTTTTTTTTTTTCAAAAATATTTTTTTTTTTACTTGGGGCGGTCATAATGTTTTGGCTGATCATGGGGTGGTCATAATGTTTTGGCTGATCATGGGGTTGTCAGCTTTTGTCACTTCCCACTCTAGTTTTGAACATTTCGCCATTCATTCCTATGGGACCAATTTCGCCGTAAAAACGTCATTTCGTGGACCATTCGGCAAAACATTCCACAAAGTAATAACACACCAATCGGGAACAATCCGCTCGTTTCGGTATATTATTTGTCTCTGTAGTGTGAAAACTGTGGGAGGAGTCTACAAGCATTATCAAGTCTAGCAGATGAAGTCACATGCATTTGGAGTGTCTCAGCATCTTGTGTTTACAACCACTGTTTCCTAGCAACGCTCATGCCCTGTTTATGCTTCCCAAATACTACTTCATCAAAACTGCCCCATCAGAATTACCCCATCAAAACTGCCCCATCATATTCCTCTATTATAAATCAGTACATGGTGTGTCTGTCCCCTCCCCCGGGCTCTGTAATCAGCTGAGATGCTCCAGCCACCTTCCCCCCTGTGTATAACAGAAGCTTTGGTAACCATGGCAACAAAACAAACACTAACAGTGCACTCTGATTAATGGCTAAAATTTCCTGAAATGACCTCTAAACAAATGGCCGTATTTTAAAAACTGTACATCCTACAGCGAAGATCTTTATATTGTGAGAATCACAAGACCCAGGCCTAGATTTTGATGTATAGTATGTCTCTGAAATATTAAAAATGAAGGCACAGTCGCAGTTTAGAAATTGCCCTTCAAATTTGGAGGGGGCTAGAGTGTAGTTTCAATGAATGTCAATGGACGGCGTGAGTTGCAAACAAATGGTCATATTGTGAAAACTATCAGGACTATGGCTTAGCCGTGGACATGTTTAGTGGCAGCAGGGATAGCTGAACGTTTTGATATAAGATTTGTGTAGGTGGGCTTGAAAATGAGGGAGTGGCGGCAGTTTAGAAATCATGTTCTGATTTTCCAGCTTTTGTCATCTCCCACTCTAGTTTCCCCATTCATTCCTATGGGACCAATTTCGCCGCAAAAATGACGATATTTCGTGAACCATTCGGCGAAATGTTCCACAAAATAATAGCACACCATTCAGGAAAAATCCGCACGTTTCGGTATATTACTTGTCTATGTAGTGTAAAAACTGTGGGAGGAGTTAGGGTGGTAAATTTGGCTATAATAAGAATAAGAACTAGAAAAGGTACAATTTCTGGGGAAATTGTGCTTGATTTGATTGTAGCCGTATTAGTGCAATTGTGACAGGGAAAATTGAGTACTGTCCGTGATACTTTTTTTATTTGCACTAACATACAATTTTTCAGGACAAGCTTTCGGGGTATGTCCCCTTCTTCAAGGTCCAAGCAGTACTCTGGGGAAATTGTGAAAGTGTTCTTGCCTGTACAACTGGAGTGGGCGGAGTAACTGGGTGGGGTGGAGTGGCTTGAGTAACTGTGAAAAGTGTTAAAAAGCTTAATATTTTAAAAAGTATAAATAGTAGTAAAAAAGTTCCATCATTCGCTGAAAGAGCTGAACATTTTTTTCAAAAGTAATTTTTTTTTCAAAAATGAATTTTTTTTAATCAAAAATGATTTTTTTTTCTTCAAAAATGATTTTTTTTTTCAAAAGTAATTTTTTTTTTCAAAGGTAATTTTTTTTTTCAAAAATGAATTTTTTTATTTCAAAAATAATTTTTTTTTCGAAATTATTATTTTTTTTAAAGTAATTTTTTTTTTCAAAAATAATTTTTTTTTTTCAAAAATAATTTTTTTTTTCAAAAATATTTTTTTTTTTCAAATATTTTTTTTCAAAAATAATTTTTTTTTTAAAAGAAATTTTTTTTTCAAAAATATTTTTTTTTTTTCAAAAATAATTTTTTTTTTCAAAAATATATATATTTTTTTTCAAAAATGATTTTTTTTTTTCAAAAATTATTTTTTTACTTTTTTCAAAAATTATTTTTTTTTTTCAAAAATATTTTTTTTTTACATGGGGCGGTCATAATGTTTTGGCTGATCATGGGGTGGTCATAATGTTTTGGCTGATCATGGGGTTGTCAGCTTTTGTCACTTCCCACTCTAGTTTTGAACATTTCGCCATTCATTCCTATGGGACCAATTTCGCCGCAAAAACGTCATTTCGTGGACCATTCGGCAAAACATTCCACAAAGTAATAGCACACCAATCAGGAACAATCCGCTCGTTTCGGTATATTATTTGTCTCTGTAGTGTGAAAACTGTGGGAGGAGTCTACAAGCATTATCAAGTCTAGCAGATGAAGTCACATGCATTTGGAGTGTCTCAGCATCTTGTGTTTACAACCACTGTTTCCTAGCAACGCTCATGCCCTGTTTATGCTTCCCAAATACTACTTCATCAAAACTGCCCCATCAGAATTACCCCATCAAAACTGCCCCATCATATTCCTCTATTATAAATCAGTGCATGGTGTGTCTGTCCCCTCCCCCGGGCTCTGTAATCAGCTGAGATGCTCCAGCCACCTTCCCCCCTGTGTATAACAGAAGCTTTGGTAACCATGGCAACAAAACAAACACAGTACACGCTGATTAATGGCTAAAATTTCCTGAAATGACCTCTAAACAAATGGCCGTATTTTAAAAACTATACATCCTACAGCGAAGATCTTTATATTGTGAGAATCACAAGACCCAGACCTAGATTTTGATACATAGTATGTCTCTGAAATATTAAAAATGAAGGCACAGTCGCAGTTTAGAAATTGCCCTTCAAATTTGGAGGGGGCTAGAGTGTAGTTTCAATGAATGTCAATGGACAGCGTGAGTTGCAAACAAATGGTCATATTGTGAAAACTATCAGGACTATGGCTTAGCCGTGGACATGTTTAGTGACAGCAGGGATAGCTGAACGTTTTGATATAAGATTTGTGTAGGTGGGCTTGAAAATGAGGGAGTGGCGGCAGTTTAGAAATCATGTTCTGATTTTCCAACTTTTGTCATCTCCCACTCTAGTTTCCCCATTCATTCCTATGGGACCAATTTCGCCGCAAAAATGACGATATTTTGTGAACCATTCGGCGAAACGTTCCACAAAATAATAGCACACCATTCGGGAACAATCCGCACGTTTCGGTATATTACTTGTCTATGTAGTGTAAAAACTGTGGGAGGAGTTAGGGTGGTAAATTTGGCTATAATAATAAGAATAATAATATATATGTGAGATAACAGTAAGTGGTCTTGCTATGCAAGAACACTTAATAACTAGAAAAGGTACAATTTCTGGTGAAATTGTGAAAGTGTTCTTGCCTCTACAACTGGAGCAGGCGGAGTAACTGGATGCAGTGGCTTGAGTAACTGTTGTGTGGTTGGAGTGTCTGGAGCTCCTGTGAAAAGCGTTAAAAAGCTTAATATTTTAAAAAGTATAAATAGTAGTAAAAAAGTTGAAGTCTCATCATTAGATGAAAGAGCACAAACATTTTTTTCAAAAATTATGATTTTTTTTTTCAAAAATGATTTTTTTTGCAAAAAAATTTTTTTTCAAAAATGTATTTTTTTTTTCAAAAATATATATTTTTTTTCAAAAATATATTTTTTTTTCAAAAACATATTTTTTTTTTCAAAAATGAATTTTTTTTTTCAAAAATGAATTTTTTTTTTCAAAAATATATATTTTTTTTCAAAAATGAATTTTTTTTTTCAAAAATAATTTTTTTTTTTTCAAAAATTTTTTTTTTCAAAAATGAATTTATTTTTTTTACATGGGGCAGTCATAATGTTTTGGCTGATCATGGGGTGGTCATAATGTTTTGGCTGATCATGGGGTTGTCAGCTTTTGTCACCTCTCACTCTAGTTTTGAACATTTCGCCATTCATTCCTATGGGACCAATTTCGCCGCAAAAACGTCATTTCGTGGACCATTCGGTGAAACATTCCACAAAGTAATAGCACACCAATCGGGAACAATCCGCACGTTTCGGTATATTACTTGTCTCTGTAGTGTAAAAACTGTGGGAGGAGTCTACAAGCATTATCAAGTCTAGCAGATGAAGTCACATGCATTTGGAGTGTCTCAGCATCTTGTGTTTACAACCACTGTTTCCTAGCAACGCTCATGCCCTGTTTATGCTTCCCAAATACTGCTTCATCAAAACTGCCCCATCAGAATTACCCCATCAAAACTGCCCCATCATATTCCTCTATTATAAATCAGTACATGGTGTGTCTGTCCCCTCCCCCGGGCTCTGTAATCAGCTGAGATGCTCCAGCCACCTCCCCCCCTGTGTATAACAGAAGCTTTGGTAACCATGGCAACAAAACAAACACAGTACATGATTAATGGCTAAAATTTCCTGAAATGACCTCTAAACAAATGGCCGTATTTTAAAAACTATACATCCTACAGCGAAGATCTTTATATTGTGAGAATCACAAGACCCAGACCTAGATTTTGATATATAGTATGTCTCTGAAATATTAAAATTGAAGGCACGGTCGCAGTTTAGAAATTGCCCTTCAAATTTGAAGGGGCTAGAGTGTAGTTTCAATGAATGTCAATGGACGGTGTGAGTTGCAAACAAATGGTCATATTGTGAAAACTATCAGGACTATGGCTTAGCCGTGGACATGTTTAGTGGCAGCAGGGATAGCTGAACGTTTTGATATAAGATTCGTGTAGGTGGGCTTGAAAATGAGGGAGTGGCGGCAGTTTAGAAATCATGTTCTGATTTTCCAGCTTTTGTCATCTCCCACTCTAGCTTCCCCATTCATTCCTATGGGACCAATTTCGCCGCAAAAATGACGATATTTCGTGAACCATTCGGCGAAACGTTCCACAAAGTAATAGCACACCATTCGGGAACAATCCGCACGTTTCGGTATATTACTTGTCTCTGTAGTGTAGAAACTGTGGGAGGAGTTAGGGTGGTAAATTTGGCTATAATAATAAGAATAATAATATATATGTGAGATAACAGTAAGTGGTCTTGCTATGCAAGAACACTTAACTAGAAAAGGTACAATTTCTGGGGAAATTGTGAAAGTGTTCTTGCCTCTACAACTGGAGTGGGCGGAGTAACTGGGTGGGGTGGAGTGGCTTGAGTAACTGTGAAAAGTGTTAAAAAGCTTAATATTTTAAAAAGTATAAATAGTAGTAAAAAAGTTCCATCATTCGCTGAAAGAGCTGAACATTTTTTTCAAAAGTAATTTTTTTTTTCAAAAAATGAATTTTTTTTAATCAAAAATGATTTTTTTTTCTTCAAAAATGATTTTTTTTTTCAAAAGTAATTTTTTTTTTCAAAGGTAATTTTTTTTTTCAAAAATGAATTTTTTTATTTCAAAAATAATTTTTTTTCGAAATTATTATTTTTTTTAAAGTAATTTTTTTTTCAAAAATAATTTTTTTTTTTCAAAAATATTTTTTTTTTTCAAATATATTTTTTTTTCAAAAATAATTTTTTTTAAAAAAAAATTTTTTTTCAAAAATATTTTTTTTTTCAAAAATAATTTTTTTTTTTTCAAAAATATTTTTTTTTCAAAAATGATTTTTTTTTTCAAAAATTATTTTTTTACTTTTTAAAAAAAAATTTTTTTTTTTTCAAAAATATTTTTTTTTTTACTTGGGGCGGTCATAATGTTTTGGCTGATCATGGGGTGGTCATAATGTTTTGGCTGATCATGGGGTTGTCAGCTTTTGTCACTTCCCACTCTAGTTTTGAACATTTCGCAATTCATTCCTATGGGACCAATTTCGCCGCAAAAACGTCATTTCGTGGACCATTCGGCAAAACATTCCACAAAGTAATAACACACCAATCGGGAACAATCCGCTCGTTTCGGTATATTATTTGTCTCTGTAGTGTGAAAACTGTGGGAGGAGTCTACAAGCATTATCAAGTCTAGCAGATGAAGTCACATGCATTTGGAGTGTCTCAGCATCTTGTGTTTACAACCACTGTTTCCTAGCAACGCTCATGCCCTGTTTATGCTTCCCAAATACTACTTCATCAAAACTGCCCCATCAGAATTACCCCATCAAAACTGCCCCATCATATTCCTCTATTATAAATCAGTACATGGTGTGTCTGTCCCCTCCCCCGGGCTCTGTAATCAGCTGAGATGCTCCAGCCACCTTCCCCCCTGTGTATAACAGAAGCTTTGGTAACCATGGCAACAAAACAAACACTAACAGTGCACTCTGATTAATGGCTAAAATTTCCTGAAATGACCTCTAAACAAATGGCCGTATTTTAAAAACTATACATCCTACAGCGAAGATCTTTATATTGTGAGAATCACAAGACCCAGACCTAGATTTTGATGTATAGTATGTCTCTGAAATATTAAAAATGAAGGCACAGTCGCAGTTTAGAAATTGCCCTTCAAATTTGGAGGGGGCTAGAGTGTAGTTTCAATGAATGTCAATGGACGGCGTGAGTTGCAAACAAATGGTCATATTGTGAAAACTATCAGGACTATGGCTTAGCCGTGGACATGTTTAGTGACAGCAGGGATAGCTGAACGTTTTGATATAAGATTTGTGTAGGTGGGCTTGAAAATGAGGGAGTGGCGGCAGTTTAGAAATCATGTTCTGATTTTCCAGCTTTTGTCATCTCCCACTCTAGTTTCCCCATTCATTCCTATGGGACCAATTTCGCCGCAAAAATGACGATATTTCGTGAACCATTCGGCGAAATGTTCCACAAAATAATAGCACACCATTCGGGAAAAATCCGCACGTTTCGGTATATTACTTGTCTATGTAGTGTAAAAACTGTGGGAGGAGTTAGGGTGGTAAATTTGGCTATAATAAGAATAAGAATAATAATATATATGTGAGATAACAGTAAGTGGTCTTGCTATGCAAGAACACTTAACTAGAAAAGGTACAATTTCTGGGGAAATTGTGAAAGTGTTCTTGCCTCTACAACTGGAGTGGGCGGAGTAACTGGGTGGGGTGGAGTGGCTTGAGTAACTGTGAAAAGTGTTAAAAAGCTTAATATTTTAAAAAGTATAAATAGTAGTAAAAAAGTTCCATCATTCGCTGAAAGAGCTGAACATTTTTTTCAAAAGTAATTTTTTTTTTCAAAAAATGAATTTTTTTTAATCAAAAATGATTTTTTTTTCTTCAAAAATGATTTTTTTTTTCAAAAGTAATTTTTTTTTTCAAAGGTAATTTTTTTTTTCAAAAATGAATTTTTTTATTTCAAAAATAATTTTTTTTCGAAATTATTATTTTTTTTAAAGTAATTTTTTTTTCAAAAATAATTTTTTTTTTTCAAAAATATTTTTTTTTTTCAAATATATTTTTTTTTCAAAAATAATTTTTTTTTAAAAAAATTTTTTTTTCAAAAATATTTTTTTTTTCAAAAATAATTTTTTTTTTTTCAAAAATATTTTTTTTTCAAAAATGATTTTTTTTTTCAAAAATTATTTTTTTACTTTTTAAAAAAAAATTTTTTTTTTTTCAAAAATATTTTTTTTTTTACTTGGGGCGGTCATAATGTTTTGGCTGATCATGGGGTGGTCATAATGTTTTGGCTGATCATGGGGTTGTCAGCTTTTGTCACTTCCCACTCTAGTTTTGAACATTTCGCCATTCATTCCTATGGGACCAATTTCGCCGTAAAAACGTCATTTCGTGGACCATTCGGCAAAACATTCCACAAAGTAATAACACACCAATCGGGAACAATCCGCTCGTTTCGGTATATTATTTGTCTCTGTAGTGTGAAAACTGTGGGAGGAGTCTACAAGCATTATCAAGTCTAGCAGATGAAGTCACATGCATTTGGAGTGTCTCAGCATCTTGTGTTTACAACCACTGTTTCCTAGCAACGCTCATGCCCTGTTTATGCTTCCCAAATACTACTTCATCAAAACTGCCCCATCAGAATTACCCCATCAAAACTGCCCCATCATATTCCTCTATTATAAATCAGTACATGGTGTGTCTGTCCCCTCCCCCGGGCTCTGTAATCAGCTGAGATGCTCCAGCCACCTTCCCCCCTGTGTATAACAGAAGCTTTGGTAACCATGGCAACAAAACAAACACTAACAGTGCACTCTGATTAATGGCTAAAATTTCCTGAAATGACCTCTAAACAAATGGCCGTATTTTAAAAACTATACATCCTACAGCGAAGATCTTTATATTGTGAGAATCACAAGACCCAGACCTAGATTTTGATGTATAGTATGTCTCTGAAATATTAAAAATGAAGGCACAGTCGCAGTTTAGAAATTGCCCTTCAAATTTGGAGGGGGCTAGAGTGTAGTTTCAATGAATGTCAATGGACGGCGTGAGTTGCAAACAAATGGTCATATTGTGAAAACTATCAGGACTATGGCTTAGCCGTGGACATGTTTAGTGACAGCAGGGATAGCTGAACGTTTTGATATAAGATTTGTGTAGGTGGGCTTGAAAATGAGGGAGTGGCGGCAGTTTAGAAATCATGTTCTGATTTTCCAGCTTTTGTCATCTCCCACTCTAGTTTCCCCATTCATTCCTATGGGACCAATTTCGCCGCAAAAATGACGATATTTCGTGAACCATTCGGCGAAATGTTCCACAAAATAATAGCACACCATTCGGGAAAAATCCGCACGTTTCGGTATATTACTTGTCTATGTAGTGTAAAAACTGTGGGAGGAGTTAGGGTGGTAAATTTGGCTATAATAAGAATAAGAATAACTAGAAAAGGTACAATTTCTGGGGAAATTGTGAAAGTGTTCTTGCCTCTACAACTGGAGTGGGCGGAGTAACTGGGTGGGGTGGAGTGGCTTGAGTAACTGTGAAAAGTGTTAAAAAGCTTAATATTTTAAAAAGTATAAATAGTAGTAAAAAAGTTCCATCATTCGCTGAAAGAGCTGAACATTTTTTTCAAAAGTAATTTTTTTTTTCAAAAAATGAATTTTTTTTAATCAAAAATGATTTTTTTTTCTTCAAAAATGATTTTTTTTTTCAAAAGTAAGTTTTTTTTTCAAAGGTAATTTTTTTTTTCAAAAATGAATTTTTTTATTTCAAAAATAATTTTTTTTTCGAAATTATTATTTTTTTTAAAGTAATTTTTTTTTCAAAAATAATTTTTTTTTTTCAAAAATATTTTTTTTTTCAAATATATTTTTTTTTCAAAAATAATTTTTTTTTAAAAAAATTTTTTTTTCAAAAATATTTTTTTTTTCAAAAATATTTTTTTTTTCAAAAATAATTTTTTTTTTTTCAAAAATATTTTTTTTTTCAAAAATGATTTTTTTTTTCAAAAATTATTTTTTTACTTTTTAAAAAAAAATTTTTTTTTTTTCAAAAATATTTTTTTTTTTACTTGGGGCGGTCATAATGTTTTGGCTGATCATGGGGTGGTCATAATGTTTTGGCTGATCATGGGGTTGTCAGCTTTTGTCACTTCCCACTCTAGTTTTGAACATTTCGCCATTCATTCCTATGGGACCAATTTCGCCGTAAAAACGTCATTTCGTGGACCATTCGGCAAAACATTCCACAAAGTAATAACACACCAATCGGGAACAATCCGCTCGTTTCGGTATATTATTTGTCTCTGTAGTGTGAAAACTGTGGGAGGAGTCTACAAGCATTATCAAGTCTAGCAGATGAAGTCACATGCATTTGGAGTGTCTCAGCATCTTGTGTTTACAACCACTGTTTCCTAGCAACGCTCATGCCCTGTTTATGCTTCCCAAATACTACTTCATCAAAACTGCCCCATCAGAATTACCCCATCAAAACTGCCCCATCATATTCCTCTATTATAAATCAGTACATGGTGTGTCTGTCCCCTCCCCCGGGCTCTGTAATCAGCTGAGATGCTCCAGCCACCTTCCCCCCTGTGTATAACAGAAGCTTTGGTAACCATGGCAACAAAACAAACACTAACAGTGCACTCTGATTAATGGCTAAAATTTCCTGAAATGACCTCTAAACAAATGGCCGTATTTTAAAAACTATACATCCTACAGCGAAGATCTTTATATTGTGAGAATCACAAGACCCAGACCTAGATTTTGATGTATAGTATGTCTCTGAAATATTAAAAATGAAGGCACAGTCGCAGTTTAGAAATTGCCCTTCAAATTTGGAGGGGGCTAGAGTGTAGTTTCAATGAATGTCAATGGACGGCGTGAGTTGCAAACAAATGGTCATATTGTGAAAACTATCAGGACTATGGCTTAGCCGTGGACATGTTTAATGGCAGCAGGGATAGCTGAACGTTTTGATATAAGATTTGTGTAGGTGGGCTTGAAAATGAGGGAGTGGCGGCAGTTTAGAAATCATGTTCTGATTTTCCAGCTTTTGTCATCTCCCACTCTAGTTTCCCCATTCATTCCTATGGGACCAATTTCGCCGCAAAAATGACGATATTTCGTGAACCATTCGGCGAAATGTTCCACAAAATAATAGCACACCATTCGGGAACAATCCGCACGTTTCGGTATATTACTTGTCTATGTAGTGTAAAAACTGTGGGAGGAGTTAGGGTGGTAAATTTGGCTATAATAATAAGAATAACTAGAAAAGGTACAATTTCTGGGGAAATTGTGAAAGTGTTCTTGCCTCTACAACTGGAGTGGGCGGAGTAACTGGGTGGGGTGGCTTGAGTAACTGTGAAAAGTGTTAAAAAGCTTAATATTTTAAAAAGTATAAATAGTAGTAAAAAAGTTCCATCATTCGCTGAAAGAGCTGAACATTTTTTTCAAAAGTAATTTTTTTTTTCAAAAATGAATTTTTTTTAATCAAAAATGATTTTTTTTTCTTCAAAAATGATTTTTTTTTCAAAAGTAATTTTTTTTTTCAAAGGTAATTTTTTTTTTCAAAAATGAATTTTTTTATTTCAAAAATAATTTTTTTTTCGAAATTATTATTTTTTTTAAAGTAATTTTTTTTTCAAAAATAATTTTTTTTTTCAAAAATATTTTTTTTTCAAATATATTTTTTTTTCAAAAATAATTTTTTTTTTAAAAGAATTTTTTTTTTCAAAAATATTTTTTTTTTTTTCAAAAATATTTTTTTTTTTTCAAAAATAATTTTTTTTTTTCAAAAATATTTTTTTTCAAAAATATATATTTTTTTTTCAAAAATGATTTTTTTTTTTCAAAAATTATTTTTTTACTTTTTTCAAAAATTTTTTTTTTTTTTCAAAAATATTTTTTTTTTACATGGGGCGGTCATAATGTTTTGGCTGATCATGGGGTGGTCATAATGTTTTGGCTGATCATGGGGTTGTCAGCTTTTGTCACTTCCCACTCTAGTTTTGAACATTTCGCCATTCATTCCTATGGGACCAATTTCGCCGCAAAAACGTCATTTCGTGGACCATTCGGCAAAACATTCCACAAAGTAATAACACACCAATCGGGAACAATCCGCTCGTTTCGGTATATTATTTGTCTCTGTAGTGTGAAAACTGTGGGAGGAGTCTACAAGCATTATCAAGTCTAGCAGATGAAGTCACATGCATTTGGAGTGTCTCAGCATCTTGTGTTTACAACCACTGTTTCCTAGCAACGCTCATGCCCTGTTTATGCTTCCCAAATACTACTTCATCAAAACTGCCCCATCAGAATTACCCCATCAAAACTGCCCCATCATATTCCTCTATTATAAATCAGTACATGGTGTGTCTGTCCCCTCCCCCGGGCTCTGTAATGAGCTGAGATGCTCCAGCCACCTTCCCCCCTGTGTATAACAGAAGCTTTGGTAACCATGGCAACAAAACAAACACTAACAGTGCAATCTGATTAATGGCTAAAATTTCCTGAAATGACCTCTAAACAAATGGCCGTATTTTAAAAACTATACATCCTACAGCGAAGATCTTTATATTGTGAGAATCACAAGACCCAGACCTAGATTTTGATACATAGTATGTCTCTGAAATATTAAAAATGAAGGCACAGTCGCAGTTTAGAAATTGCCCTTCAAATTTGGAGGGGGCTAGAGTGTAGTTTCAATGAATGTCAATGGACGGCGTGAGTTGCAAACAAATGGTCATATTGTGAAAACTATCAGGACTATGGCTTAGCCGTGGACATGTTTAGTGGCAGCAGGGATAGCTGAACGTTTTGATATAAGATTTGTGTAGGTGGGCTTGAAAATGAGGGAGTGGCGGCAGTTTAGAAATCATGTTCTGATTTTCCAGCTTTTGTCATCTCCCACTCTAGTTTCCCCATTCATTCCTATGGGACCAATTTCGCCGCAAAAATGACGATATTTTGTGAACCATTCGGCGAAACGTTCCACAAAATAATAGCACACCATTCGGGAACAATCCGCACGTTTCGGTATATTACTTGTCTATGTAGTGTAAAAACTGTGGGAGGAGTTAGGGTGGTAAATTTGGCTATAATAATAAGAATAAGAACTAGAAAAGGTACAATTTCTGGGGAAATTGTGAAAGTGTTCTTGCCTCTACAACTGGAGTGGGCGGAGTAACTGGGTGGGGTGGCTTGAGTAACTGTGAAAAGTGTTAAAAAGCTTAATATTTTAAAAAGTATAAATAGTAGTAAAAAAGTTCCATCATTCGCTGAAAGAGCTGAACATTTTTTTCAAAAGTAATTTTTTTTTTCAAAAATGAATTTTTTTTAATCAAAAATGATTTTTTTTTCTTCAAAAATGATTTTTTTTTCAAAAGTAATTTTTTTTTTCAAAGGTAATTTTTTTTTTCAAAAATGAATTTTTTTATTTCAAAAATAATTTTTTTTTCGAAATTATTATTTTTTTTAAAGTAATTTTTTTTTCAAAAATAATTTTTTTTTTTTAAAATATTTTTTTTTCAAATATATTTTTTTTTCAAAAATAATTTTTTTTTTAAAAGAAATTTTTTTTTCAAAAATATTTTTTTTTTTTTCAAAAATATTTTTTTTTTTTCAAAAATAATTTTTTTTTTTCAAAAATATTTTTTTTCAAAAATATATATTTTTTTTTCAAAAATATTTTTTTTTTCAAAAATGATTTTTTTTTTCAAAAATTATTTTTTTACTTTTTTAAAATTTTTTTTTTTTTTTTTCAAAAATATTTTTTTTTTTACTTGGGGCGGTCATAATGTTTTGGCTGATCATGGGGTGGTCATAATGTTTTGGCTGATCATGGGGTTGTCAGCTTTTGTCACTTCCCACTCTAGTTTTGAACATTTCGCCATTCATTCCTATGGGACCAATTTCGCCGTAAAAACGTAATTTCGTGGACCATTCGGCAAAACATTCCATAAAGTAATAACACACCAATCGGGAACAATCCGCTCGTTTCGGTATATTATTTGTCTCTGTAGTGTGAAAACTGTGGGAGGAGTCTACAAGCATTATCAAGTCTAGCAGATGAAGTCACATGCATTTGGAGTGTCTCAGCATCTTGTGTTTACAACCACTGTTTCCTAGCAACGCTCATGCCCTGTTTATGCTTCCCAAATACTACTTCATCAAAACTGCCCCATCAGAATTACCCCATCAAAACTGCCCCATCATATTCCTCTATTATAAATCAGTACATGGTGTGTCTGTCCCCTCCCCCGGGCTCTGTAATCAGCTGAGATGCTCCAGCCACCTTCCCCCCTGTGTATAACAGAAGCTTTGGTAACCATGGCAACAAAACAAACACTAACAGTGCACTCTGATTAATGGCTAAAATTTCCTGAAATGACCTCTAAACAAATGGCTGTATTTTAAAAACTATACATCCTACAGCGTAGATCTTTATATTGTGAGAATCACAAGACCCAGACCTAGATTTTGATGTATAGTATGTCTCTGAAATATTAAAAATAAAGGCACAGTCGCAGTTTAGAAATTGCCCTTCAAATTTGGAGGGGGCTAGAGTGTAGTTTCAATGAATGTCAATGGACGGCGTGAGTTGCAAACAAATGGTCATATTGTGAAAACTATCAGGACTATGGCTTAGCCGTGGACATGTTTAGTGGCAGCAGGGATAGCTGAACGTTTTGATATAAGATTTGTGTAGGTGGGCTTGAAAATGAGGGAGTGGCGGCAGTTTAGAAATCATGTTCTGATTTTCCAGCTTTTGTCATCTCCCACTCTAGTTTCCCCATTCATTCCTATGGGACCAATTTCGCCGCAAAAATGACGATATTTCGTGAACCATTCGGCGAAACGTTCCACAAAATAATAGCACACCATTCGGGAACAATCCGCACGTTTCGGTATATTACTTGTCTATGTAGTGTAAAAACTGTGGGAGGAGTTAGGGTGGTAAATTTGGCTATAATAAGAATAAGAATAATAACTAGAAAAGGTACAATTTCTGGGGAAATTGTGAAAGTGTTCTTGCCTCTACAACTGGAGTGGGCGGAGTAACTGGGTGGGGTGGAGTGGCTTGAGTAACTGTGAAAAGTGTTAAAAAGCTTAATATTTTAAAAAGTATAAATAGTAGTAAAAAAGTTCCATCATTCGCTGAAAGAGCTGAACATTTTTTTCAAAAGTAATTTTTTTTTCAAAAATGAATTTTTTTTAATCAAAAATGATTTTTTTTTCTTCAAAAATGATTTTTTTTTCAAAAGTAATTTTTTTTTTCAAAGGTAATTTTTTTTTTCAAAAATGAATTTTTTTATTTCAAAAATAATTTTTTTTTCGAAATTATTATTTTTTTTAAAGTAATTTTTTTTTCAAAAATAATTTTTTTTTTCAAAAATATTTTTTTTTTCAAATATATTTTTTTTTCAAAAATAATTTTTTTTTTAAAAGAAATTTTTTTTTCAAAAATATTTTTTTTTCAAAAATAATTTTTTTTTTTTCAAAAATATTTTTTTTTCAAAAATATATATTTTTTTTTCAAAAATGATTTTTTTTTTTTCAAAAATTATTTTTTTACTTTTTTCAAAAATTTTTTTTTTTTTTCAAAAATATTTTTTTTTTACATGGGGCGGTCATAATGTTTTGGCTGATCATGGGGTGGTCATAATGTTTTGGCTGATCATGGGGTTGTCAGCTTTTGTCACTTCCCACTCTAGTTTTGAACATTTCGCCATTCATTCCTATGGGACCAATTTCGCCGCAAAAACGTCATTTCGTGGACCATTCGGCAAAACATTCCACAAAGTAATAACACACCAATCGGGAACAATCCGCTCGTTTCGGTATATTATTTGTCTCTGTAGTGTGAAAACTGTGGGAGGAGTCTACAAGCATTATCAAGTCTAGCAGATGAAGTCACATGCATTTGGAGTGTCTCAGCATCTTGTGTTTACAACCACTGTTTCCTAGCAACGCTCATGCCCTGTTTATGCTTCCCAAATACTACTTCATCAAAACTGCCCCATCAGAATTACCCCATCAAAACTGCCCCATCATATTCCTCTATTATAAATCAGTACATGGTGTGTCTGTCCCCTCCCCCGGGCTCTGTAATGAGCTGAGATGCTCCAGCCACCTTCCCCCCTGTGTATAACAGAAGCTTTGGTAACCATGGCAACAAAACAAACACTAACAGTGCACTCTGATTAATGGCTAAAATTTCCTGAAATGACCTCTAAACAAATGGCCGTATTTTAAAAACTATACATCCTACAGCGAAGATCTTTATATTGTGAGAATCACAAGACCCAGACCTAGATTTTGATACATAGTATGTCTCTGAAATATTAAAAATGAAGGCACAGTCGCAGTTTAGAAATTGCCCTTCAAATTTGGAGGGGGCTAGAGTGTAGTTTCAATGAATGTCAATGGACGGCGTGAGTTGCAAACAAATGGTCATATTGTGAAAACTATCAGGACTATGGCTTAGCCGTGGACATGTTTAGTGGCAGCAGGGATAGCTGAACGTTTTGATATAAGATTTGTGTAGGTGGGCTTGAAAATGAGGGAGTGGCGGCAGTTTAGAAATCATGTTCTGATTTTTCAGCTTTTGTCATCTCCCACTCTAGCTTCCCCATTCAATCCTATGGGACCAATTTCGCCGCAAAAACGACGATATTTCGTGAACCATTCGGCGAAACGTTCCACAAAATAATAGCACACCATTCGGGAACAATCCGCACGTTTTGGTATATTACTTGTCTATGTAGTGTAAAAACTGTGGGAGGAGTTAGGGTGGTAAATTTGGCTATAATAATAAGAATAAGAACTAGAAAAGGTACAATTTCTGGTGAAATTGTGAAAGTGTTCTTGCCTCTACAACTGGAGCAGGCGGAGTAACTGGATGGAGTGGCTTGAGTAACTGTTGTGTGGTTGGAGTAACTGTGGAAAGGTTGAACTGGGCAGATGGGCAGAGTAACTGTGTGGAGTGTTTGTAGTGAGTAAAGATAGTAAACATTACACTAACCAATTGATTGATCAAATTTAAAAAGTGCACAAGTGCTAATGATGTAGAAGGTAGAAATATCGGTAAATGACTTTGTCGGACACAGACTTAAGGGTTACCAGGATTTATTCCGCCCCAGCCAAAGCATAGCACCTGACGGACTCGCGTCCCAAAATCAAGTGTGTCAAAAACAGTTTACACAGTGTACATATAATTTCAATATATTGCATCACAAGCGAACTGGCAGTATATTTCCGTTATACATTGTATTAACATTTTGAACAGTCAACTTTTTGAACTTTTTGGATACAAGGCAATTCATTAAAGCATATACTTTAAACCCTTACAAATTTTCAGTTTCTCTGCAGTTTTGCTCCTTGCTGTTTCTTTATCTGTCTTACTAATCAGCAAGCAGGCTATAGCACAGGAAGGAGAGGGTGAGTGTGATGAGGACAGATGTCTGTGATGGATGGGGGGGAGTAAGTGAGTTCAGTGTCTAACAAGTACACCGAACATGAAATATAGAGAATGATTTTTAGCTAATTGTAAATGGTCCCACATAACTAAAACTGACATAAAACTCACATAACATAAACTGACCCTCATTGCCACTTTATTATCTGTTTGATGACCACTGTCTCACAACCACTGTTTCCTGGCATCACTCATGCCCTGTTTATGCAGGCTCTAAGCGTTTTCACAACCACTGTTCAAAACACAATACACAGGATCATGATAGCTGTAATAACTGTGAAGTACTCCTGACTGGAGACAGTGCTGCACCCTGGAGATGTAAATGTGATCCAACAGTGTGTTCTTTTCTGTGGTGGCTGCCCAGACCAGTTGGGTATATCCTCTTGAGTGAAGAAGGTCAGATATTGGCTTCTTTTCTCTGCACAGAAAATCTTCATTGAAATCTCCACAGAGTATTATAGGTTGGCAATCCATTATTTCCAAAGATTCCAAGAGGCCCAGCAGGTTAGTAAGGAATTGGCCAATACTGTAATCCGGTGGCCTGTAAACAACAGCGATCAAAGCTTGTACAGGGGACTCCAGTTTGACAACCAAGAACTCCAAGTCAGTCACATTGTGATGATACTGCTTTTCAAAGGCCTTGAAATGGTTTCTGACATACAAGGCGACACCTCCACCACTTTTACTTGCAATGTCAGGAAGGTTCGTGTACGAGAGGTGTCTGTTGCGTTTGAACAGGTTGTAGCCCTCCAGCTGGAGACTTTCAGCAACAGAAGAGCCTGAGAGATGAGTTTCAGTGAAACATAAAACATCTCCAAGTGTCAACTCATGGTGAGATTTGATATCTTCAATGTGAGCTGGTAATCCTTCCGTGTTGTGATGGATAATTGTTAATGTTTGCTGTTTGTCTGTTGTCTGTAGAAACTTTAAGAGGGGCATAACACTTTCCAGTGATGCATTCTTCATTGAATCCAGGGAGGCTGTGATTTCAGGATCAGCAAAGATCTTCTTCTCATCAAAGTCGGTTATGTACAGTCCTTGCAGTGTAGTTGTTCTACTCAGAGCAACATAGGCCATTCCCGGTTGGAAGACCCGTTTCAATGAGACCACTGCTGACTGTATCGACATCCCCTGACACTTATGAATCGTACATGCAAAAGCCAACTTCAGGGGGAACTGCCTGCGAACAACTCCTTTCTGTCTCAGGTTTTCCTCTACCCTTTCTATGTACACCAAGTTGTCAGCATCACAAGACGACTTGTTACGGTATCTCTGTCCTGCATTTGGATTGTCCAGCATAAGCCCAAGCTTGTTTACCGTAGTAGTACCATTCTCAGTC
Source organism: Lithobates clamitans (assembly GCA_037952925.1). Classification (NCBI taxonomy): domain Eukaryota; kingdom Metazoa; phylum Chordata; class Amphibia; order Anura; family Ranidae; genus Lithobates; species Lithobates clamitans. Next base: position 845,624 of record JBBGZY010000592.1, on the reverse strand, counting down.
TGGATGATTATTCTTGCAATCTTGCCAAATGTCCCGTTAACAAGCCCGTCTTCTACATCAATGTTTCTTGTGATCATGATACGGGCACCTTCAGCTGCTTGCAGTGTGTCAATCAGATTGTCTTTGTGTCCTTTGAAAGGTTGGTGTTGCCTCAGCATCACTCCTGTCTTAGGGTCTTTTCTGTAATCGTCGGCATCTATGTTGGTGACGTTTGAATGGAGAACAGACACAGTTGCAGCATTATGTTTGTGAACCTCTTTGTTGGTGGCAAATATGTGTAGCACGTCATTAGGGCAGTGGGTGGGATCTGTAAAAGCCTGAGCAAGCAGAGCTTTGTCATCATTGCTTAAGGTGACAGTCTTCTGCTTGACTCTGATTCTATTCAAAAGCTCAGCAAATGAAATGTCATCCTTCTGTCGCATGATCTCTGTCAGCGTGATCATCTGAAAGTTGTCTTTCCAGAGGTCATTGGTATTTTCCTCAAACACGCAGAGTGGCTTACTTTTTCCCAGCGGGGGGACCTGGTAAAAGTCTCCTACTGCTAGTACTGACATACCACCAAAAGGTTTCTTACTGCCTTTGATTTGCTGTAATCTCCAGTTGATGTAGGCAAACAGGGGCTTTGAAATCATTGACACCTCGTCAATAACAATGATCTCCGCATTTGACAGCTGTGCCCTCACTTCATCTATAAGATTTCCAAGTCCTTGGTAGGGTGGCTTCAAGCTTCTTGGCAACTTCAGCAGAGAATGCAAAGTGTTGCCTGAAATGTTGAAAGCTGCTGTTCCTGTAAATGCAGTTAGTAAAACGCTGGGCATGGATATGTCTGCTTCCTCACGTAGTCTGGTAAGTTTACAGAGTATCTTTGTCGCCTCAGCATAGATGCACTTTATCAGGTGTGATTTGCCTGTCCCTGCACCACCAGTGACAAAGTAATAGAATGGGTCAGGATTTAGGCCACGCACACGGTTAGTGCACCAGTCACAAACTGAGTAGAATGTCTGAGCTTGTGTCCGGTTAAGGTTTCTGTACATTTTCCGAAGTAAATCAGGGCACATTTGTGGGGCCTTCACAGTAAGCGCAATTCCACCTGTTTGTTTGTGACATGTATACTCCGGAACATCATCTTGTTCATTCTCATGAATTGGCTCCCCTTCTTTGCGTTCCTCTATACATTCCAACCTATCCAACTCAGCTTCTGGGGCAAAGGTGTTCCAAGCATCTTCAACAGGGCCGTTTTTTACAAAGTCATCCAAGACTTGTTCCACAATTTTGTTGTGTTGTTCAAACTTCTTTTGGTTGCTGGTAACAATTGCAGACACTGCTCGGATTGCTTCTTCCCCTGGTAAGCTCACACAGGCGCCTTTGTAAAAATCCTGGTGTGTTGGGAACCTTACAGTTTTCAGTGATGACTCTGAACGGTGGGGGAGGTAGAGTTTAAGCAGTCTGCCGTAGTAGTTCTCGGGGTCCTTCTTCTCTGAGAAGCGTGCGTACCTGATGATTGCAGGCTTCCCTCTCGTGCGTTTTTGAATCATTCCCATTTCATTCAATAGGCTGACACGCTTGCTGTCTTCCTTTTGCTTGCCATCTTCCTTCTGTTTGCCATAGACAACCCTGTAATGGGATGCAAAGTCTGCCAGACACATGGACTCAAACTCTGGTGTTTCGGGTCTGGCTCTGTATTTGTCGACAAAACTCGTCATCCACACATTAAGAGAATCGGCTGGTTTGTTCTGCAATGCACTGAGCGGGAGACTCATTTTCAGTGCGTTGTCACCAGTTGGCAGAAAAACGACCTCACGCGAGCAAGACTTCATTTTCAGGCTGCACGTACGGGCCACAGACTCCTGGGCGCTGACCTCTCTGTGTTTTGAATAAGCCTGAAGAACCTCTTTCATTTCTTCTCGTTCTGTCGCTGTTTCTGGGCTCATTTCTTTGACTATTGTTTTGAGATAGTCACTCAGCTCCCGTTCTGGCTTGGATATGTAGGACAACATGTACATGATGCAACCATACTCATCAAGAATGTACTGGATGTCCATGTTGGCGTTCCAGGCCATCAGCAAATGTGGATTGTAGTTGTTCACCCAGCAGTCCTTGACATCACGCTTCATTAGAATCACGCTTGAGGAGGTCAATGCCTGAATGTACGAGTTGTACTGATTCAAAGTCATATCACACTGTGCCAGTAGCTGTGACATGTCTTCAAGTTGCACTTTTGGGTTATTAAGCAAATCCCAGACTGGTTTCAGTTTGTTTTTGGCTGCTTGTGGTTTCATTGCACAATCTCCTTGTTCTTCTGGCATCGGGTAAGTTATCCTCGTTTTTCTAATAGGTGGCTTTGGAAATCCAAATCTGCATACTCTGTTACCTTTCTTGCATGATTTTGAATGAGATCTGCTGTGCATTTGAAGTTCTGTTACAAATCTGTGAAGTAAGGCCTGTTTGGCTTCATCAGGCAGCTGGCATGAGATGTTATGATCTATAAAGGCACACACCTTGTCATCACTGTCTTGTCCAAATATAGGAGCTCCTGCTACCCAACAGAGACAATGTATATGAGGGCTCCCTCTCGCCTGAAATTCAACCCGGTAAAAGTAATCGATAACTTCACCAATTGGCTGTGCAGGACCCAACAGCAGCTCTCGCATCAGAGCATCAACCCGTTTGTCAAACATGCGCATGGTGGTCACTGGGTTGCCTCGAAGAATGTCACACTTTTCAGCCCAGTCTAGCCCCGCAAAATCCACCTTTTGACCTTGTTGTGCCTTTATTGCCGTTATTACCTCTGGCCATCTGAATTCTGCAGCAGAGAAGGTAAGAAAAAATGTTGGCTTACCCAATTGTCTGACCATGGCTAGCAAATTCTTCAGATTTTTATCCCAGTAAGCTGGACTCCCTCTCAGTGGTTGCATGAACCTTGTGGCATCTCGGTTTCGCACCAACCTCTCAACCTCACACTTGTCCTGTAGCAGCTTGTTGGATATTTTCCGTCCATCCCTGGTATTGGGTTTTCCTTTCCTTAACTGGATGGACATGCTGCTTTTGGCCATGTGTGTTTCTGTGACAAACTGCGCAAAGAAGAGGTAGCTTGTGTCTCTTGCAAAACGAGTATCAACACAAAAAAGCCTTGCATTGAAATACATGCTCGGGGACAGTTTGACTTGTCTTGCCTGGTCCAATGTATTCTGTCCAGTAGGGAACTGAACAGGGAAAGCCATTGCCTCAAGCCTAGGAACTTTAAAGAAGCTGACAGGTGTGTTTCCTTGTGCAGGTGCAATGCTGAATATTCCATCACCGTGTGTCAGTGCTTCCTCTCCAAGGTCAGATGGCTGCAAACAACTGTCTAGGCCAATTCCAGGTCTTAGTGTATCCTTCTCATCCTCTGCATTGGGAGGTTGTTGGTCATGGCCTTCCTGTTGCTCAGAAGCAGCCGGTAAACATGCAGACTGTACCTCTGATGGATCACAATTTTCGATGCGTTCAAGTATCTCCATCATTTCAGTTTCGTCACAACTGTCGAGTTCCATCCCATCATCATCATCAATATCATCATCATCATCTTTAGCGATTGTCTCATCCACTCTAATTGAAATGTCACTGTAGTCGGGGTGTGTGTCAATGAGTTTTGACAGACCTGCTACTACATTTCCCATGTTGACATTATGAAACAGCTGGTGGCCTTTGTAAGTCAGACGTCTTTTCAGCTTCACTCTGTGTAACTGGGATGTGCTGTGCGATCTTGGTAGAGTATTGACCGTGGTTTCCACCTCGGATGGCACACACACTACAGCGCCATGTATAGCTGCCTGTCGACCTTTGGGAAGTGTGATGATCTTGGCAAATGGCAGTATTTTGGCCAAAAGTTGTCTTTCCAGCACATTCAAATCGCAGAGCTCTGGGGGAATGGGCGCCAGCTCCATGTTGTTAGCCACAGCGATGGATGATTTGTGTCCTGCTTTTAAATGTGAATCACAGTTGTGACAAATCCATTCTTTGGTCCTTTCATCTGGTACAGTGCATTGTTCAGGTCCTTGACAGTGATTGTTGCACACATGGACATATTTCCCTGTCAAACAGGCAGCAACAATGTGTAGATTCTTCTTGTAATTGCTGTGAATGCAATGTTTCACTTGGTTAGGGAAAAGGGTGCGATGACACATCGTGCACACAAATGTTGGCCCAGCTTTAATGCATTCATGGAAAGTGGATACAGCTGTCTGCATTAGGCTGTTGTCCACTGGTTGACTGCATTCCCGCATGACACGAGTCCATCGTCTGTATTTCATTCTTATTTTGAAGGCACATTGCATCTTATGGGTTATGCGAAAATCTGCTTGAGTGTGACGCTTCATTTTCATGTAACTCATGCAATGTTGCAAGTGACGTTTTCTGAAAGCAGGATCATTATGATATTTTCTGGTGATGTATTGCTTCTGCTTCAAATTGAAATCGGCATTTGTCGCATATTTTCTGGTGATGTATTGCTTCTGCTTCAAGTTGAAATCGGCATTTGTCGCATATTTTCTGGTGATGTATTGCTTCTGCTTCAAGTTGAAATCGGCATTTGTCGCATATTTTCTGGTGATGTATTGCTTCTGCTTCAAGTTGAAATCGGCATTTGTCGCATATTTTCTGGTGATGTATTGCTTCTTCTTCAAGTTGTAGACTTCATTTGTCGCATATTTTCTGGTCATGTATTGCTTCTGCTTCAAGTTGAAATCTGCATTTGTCGCATATTTTCTGGTGATGTATTGCTTCTTCTTCAAGTTGTAATCTGCATTTGTCGCATATTTTCTGGTCATGTATTGCTTCTGCTTCAAGTTGAAATTGGCATCTGTTGCATATTTGCGAATGATATATTGCTTCTGCTTCAACTTAAAATCAGCATCTGCTCTGTATCGGCTGGTGATGTATGTCCTTTTCTTATTGGTGACAGACATCTTTGTAGCCTTGAAATCACGCCTTCTTTCATTTCTGTGTCTTGTCTTCAGTTTTTGTCGTCTCTGTGCATTTAATTTGGACAATGCCTTACTGTCCTTCCATATGCCCTGTGAGGATTTCGCATCAACTGACCGTGGAGAATGCTTGCTGGCTGGGAATCCAGTGTGTGTTGCATCTTTGGTCATCTGTGTCACTTTGTTCTCCACATGCTTTGCATTATGTGGTTTGTCAGATTGCACCAGTGGGGACAGCAAACCATCTGACAGACGTCTTGCACGATGAAATGAGACTGGCATGAAATCATACTGCAGTCCATCAATAGGGCCTCTGGTGTCTGTAAGTAGCAATTCATACAACTTATAAATCCTTGCCCCCATATCACTCAAATGTGTAAAAGTGATCATAACAGCTTTTCCTTTTCCAGTGGCAGGAAGTCCATCCTTATTTCGACTATGAGAATCAAACAGTCCATATCTCCCAGACTTGTCTCTGAACAATGCAATGCAATATGGCACTACTATAAAAAGTGCATGTGTAACATCTGCATTGAGGCACTGAAGTCTTGTGGAGAGGTCAACAAACCAACCTTGGTTGTCACCGTCTACCGTGTCTCTCAAACATCCCGATAACACTGAAGATTTAACAACGTTATACTCATATTTGTCAGTGTTGACTCTGAGGGGCACTTCTTCCATTGTCAAGTGTTGATGCTGATAGACATTTCTTTGTTTTAGCTGTTTTATTGTTGAGCCATACAAGCTGTTGCCCTTCTTCAGTATTTGATCAAGATCACCCTTTCTCACATCATCAAGCTCACTGTGGTATGCCAAAAATGTCAGAGCCATGCATGTACACTGTTTGTTCCTTAACCTTCCATAGCCATGATGACCCTGATGAAATGATGCCTGCACAGAAATCTCACTTGGTACACATGGTTCTTGCATGCCATGGTTTTCAGAAGTGCCCATCACACTGTCACTGTGCTCTTGAACTTGACACTGAGTTGAACATGAAAATGACACCACAGGTTCACTATGTACCTCCTGGGCACATTCACTGTCACAAACCTCCATATCCACTATGCTGCTGTGGGGCTCCGGATCCAGTTTAGTCCAGCGTATCTTTGCAGCTTTAGATCTCTTTCCTTTAGATGGCATGATGATATTTGTGGAAGGAGCTATAATTCTCCTCAGAGCTTTGTTCGAAGAGCTATAATTCCCCTCAGAGTTGAGTTGGAGGAGCTATAATTCGCCTCAGAGCTGTGTGGGAGGAGCTATAACTCCCCTCTGAGCTGTGTGGGAGGAGCAATAATGCTATAATTCCCCTCAGAGCTCTGTGGGAGGAGATACAATTCCCCTTAGTGTTGTGTGGGAGGAGCTATAATTCGCCTTAGAGCTGTGTGGGAGAAGCTACAATTCCCCTCAGAGCTGTGTGGGAGAAGCTACATTTCCCATCAGAGTTGTGTGGGAGAAGCTATAATTCCCCTCAGAGCTGTTTAAAAGGAGCTATAATTCCCCTCACAGCGGTGTGGAAGAAACTAATTCCTCTCAGAGTTGTGTGGGAGGAGCTCTAATTCTCCTCAGCTGTGTGGGAGGAGCTATAATGCTAAGCTGTAATTCCCCTCAGAGCTGTGTGGGAGGAGCTATAATTCCCCTCACAGCGGTGTGGGAGAAACTATAATTCCCCTCAGAGTTGTGTAGGAGGAGCTATAATTCCCCTCACAGCGGTGTGGGAGAAACTATAATTCCCCTCAGAGTTGTGTGGGAGGAGCTATAATGCTAAGCTATAATGCTATAATTCCCCTTTGAGCTGTGTGGGAGGAGCTATAATTCCCCTCAAAGCTGTATTGGAGGAGCTATAACTTCCCTCCAAGCTGTGTGGGAGGAGCTATAATGCTATAATTGTCCTTAGAGCTGTGTGAGAGGAGCTATAATTCCCCTCAGAGCTTTGTTATTTTTTTTTTTCAAAAATGATTTTTTTTTTGTTTTTTCAAAAATGATTTTGTTTTTTTGTTTTTTCAAAAATGATTTTTTTTAATGATTTTTTTTTCAAAAATGAATTTTTTTTTTTCAAAAATGAATTTTTTTTTCAAAAATTAATTTTGTTTTTTTCAAAAGTAATTTTTTTTTTCAAAAATATATTTTTTTTTCAAAAATATATTTTTTTTTCAAAAATATTTTTTTTTTCAAAAATTAATTTTTATTTTTTTCAAAAATATATTTTTTTTTACATGGGGCGGTCATAATGTTTTGGCTGATCATGGGGTGGTCATAATGTTTTGGCTGATCATGGGGTTGTCAGCTTTTGTCACCTCCCACTCTAGTTTTGAACATTTTGCCATTCATTCCTATGGGACCAATTTTGCCGCAAAAACGACGATATTTCGTGGACCATTCGGCGAAACGTTCCACAAAGTAATAGCACACCAATCGGGAACAATCCGCACGTTTTGGTATATTACTTGTCTCTGTAGTGTAGAAACTGTGGGAGGAGTCTACAAGCATTATCAAGTCTAGCAGATGAAGTCACATGCATTTGGGGTGTCTCAGCATCTTGTGTTTACAACCACTGTTTCCTAGCAACATTTCCTTTTGAACATTTCGCCATTCATTCCTATGGGACCAATTTCGCCGCAAAAACGACGATATTTCGTGGACCATTCGGCGAAACGTTCCACAAAGTAATAGCACACCAATCGGGAACAATCCGCACGTTTCGGTATATTATTTGTCTCTGTAGTGTAAAAACTGTGGGAGGAGTCTACAAGCATTATCAAGTCTAGCAGATGAAGTCACATGCATTTGGGGTGTCTCAGCATCTTGTGTTTACAACCACTGTTTCCTAGCAACGCTCATGCCCTGTTTATGCTTCACAAATACAGCTCAATACACAGAACACAGGAACATGATAGATGTAGTAACTATGCAGTAATTCAAATGGCCGTATTTTAAAAACTATAAATCCTACAGCGAAGATCTTTATATTGTGAGAATCACAAGACCCAGACTTAGATTTTGATATATAGTATGTCTCTGAAATATTAAAATTGAAGGCACGGTCGCAGTTTAGAAATTGCCCTTCAAATTTGAAGGGGCTAGAGTGTAGTTTCAATGAATGTCAATGGACGGTGTGAGTTGCAAACAAATGGTTATATTGTGAAAACTATCAGGACTATGGCTTAGCCGTGGACATTTTTAGTGGCAGCAGGGATAGCTGAACGTTTTGATATAAGATTTGTGTAGGTGGGCTTGAAAATGAGGGAGTGGTGGCAGTTTAGAAATCATGTTCTGATTTTTCAGCTTTTGTCACCTCAAACTCTAGCTTCCCCATTCATTCCTATGGGACCAATTTCACCGCAAAAACAACGATATTTCGTGAACCATTCGGCGAAATGTTCCACAAAATAATAGCACACCATTCGGGAAAAATCCGCACGTTTCGGTATATTACTTGTCTATGTAGTGTAAAAACTGTGGGAGGAGTTAGGGTGGTAAATTTGGCTATAATAAGAATAAGAATAATAATAATAATATATATGTGAGATAACAGTAAGTGGTCTTGCTATGCAAGAACACTTAATAATAATATATATGTGAGATAACAGTAAGTGGTCTTGCTATGCAAGAACACTTAATAATATATATGTGAGATAACAGTAAGTGGTCTTGCTATGCAAGAACACTTAATAATATATATGTGAGATAACAGTAAGTGGTCTTGCTATGCAAGAACACTTAATAATATATATGTGAGATAACAGTAAGTGGTCTTGCTATGCAAGAACACTTAATAATAATAATAATAATAATGATATTAATAATGAATAATCCAATAATTAGTGCAAGTCCCAAAAGTCATAATAATGTAACTCCTAATAGCAGCAAAATCCAATCTTCTAGAAATGATGCCAGATAGAAGTGGAAGTGCAACAAGCAGTCTCTGTGATGGAATGTGTCCCGGATAGAAAGAAACAGTCAAGTATATACTCTGGAGTGTGACGTCTGTTTCCCCCAGCCTCTCACCTGCAGTAGCAGCCCCCAGTGGGCAGAATCAAGCATGAACCAACGGGTGAGGCAATCCACAGAACATCTGTTAGTAGTTGCAGCGCACGGGGACACTCGATATATAGTTCCCAATTAGACTCTTCCACTCTCAGTGTAAGCCATCAGATATAAGGTGATAGAAGAAAATGGGCTCCATAGTGTAGTAATTAGAAATTTACTGGTAATAAAAACAAATACTAACTTACATAAAAGTAAGGAAATGGCAGCAAGTGTAAAAGATGCTTCCGGGTTCGGCCGTACCCAGGAAGCAGCGGCACCTGGCTCGTCCCTGACGCGTTGCGTCACCACCACGTGACATTCTCAAAGAGTCAAAAAGTTGACCCTTTGAGAAAGTCACGTGGTGGTGATGCTAGAAGATTGGATTTTGCTGCTGTTAGGAGTTACATTATTATCACTTTTGGGACTTGCACTAATTATTGGATTATTCATTATTATTATTATTATATTACATTATGATCACTATTGTCTGTTTGGGATACCCATTACACACATTTGTGTGTTAGTGGGTCAAGTTTTCTTCTTTTTTTACACATTATCTTTTTTTTGCACATTGTCACTTTATATTATTCTTTGCACCCCATCAGGTATATGCTTTACGTTATTGCAATTTGGAAATCAATATTACACTCGATGAGTAGTTTTTTTCACCTCACATCAGTCAGGATTTCTACATTTTATTGCACTTTACTACACTCTTGATGATTTTTATTGCTTTGTAATACTTTTTCACTGTACTTTGTGATATATTTATTGCAGTTTTACGATTACTATAGGTATTTTTTTATTTTTTATAGGGTAGTGAGTGCCACATATATACATTTTTTACAGTAAAACATGATTCTTGTTTAAGTATTCCTGCGTGGAGTGTTGCTTCCTTTGAATTGCTGACTAGGTGGAAGTTGGTAGTTGAAGGTAAAGACAAAAGGTATATTATATTATATATTGTGAAATTGTCTTTAAAGTGGAGGTCCGCTGAAAAAAAATATTAAAAGCCAGCAGCTACAAATACTGCAGCTGCTGACTTTTAATATATGGACACTTACCTGTCCAGGGAGCCCGCAATGTCGGCAGCCGAAGCCGATGCGTCCTTCGGCTCTCGGCTGCTGCCGCCGCCATCCTCTATAAGGGAATAAGGAAGTGAAGCCGTGCGGCTTCACTTCCTGGTTCCCTGCTGCGCATGCGCGAGTCGCGCTGCGTGTCCTCTCCGGTCCCTGCTGTGTTCTGTGCCTCATAGAATACAGTGGGGGAGGACGGGGTAGGCGCCGGAAGTGGCATAGGTCACCGCAAGCCCCGCAGTGAGCTATGCTAGGAAGTGGGAGCAAATACCTGTATTAGACAGGCATCTGCTCCCTCCTCCCCCCTGAAAGGTGCCAAATGTGACACCAGGGTGGGGGGAGGAATCCAAAAAGTGGAAGTTCCATTCTTGGGTGGAACTCCACTTTAAGTTTTCACCGCACACTAACATTACACCACAGCTGTGTCAAGGGGACTGAGTGAAAATTAAGGGGGCGTCATAGCAGAGTACAGGCCCAATCAAAATATCAGCAGCTCCTTCGGGGGTCAGTGCTGCATGTAGCTCCTCAGTGCTAGCTAATTGCATGTCCAAATATCGTTTTCTTTACATGTTAGATGCAGTAGTTTCCATCCTATTATGATGAACATCGACAAGCTGTGTGGCAAAGTGTTCCCAAAAAAGTTTGTTGGTGAAAACTATGGCAACTATGCTTTAAAGGTCTATATGGTGTAGAATGGCAGTTTTGTGATTTTCAGGAAAAAAGTACAATAACTTAGAGAGAAGTGTGCTATAACAACTTCTAGATACAAATATGATAAATGTTCAGTTTTGCATTGTTTTCCCCTTTAAATTAAGATGAATGACCACTAGATGGTGCTGAATGAGCAGTGAATGTAGATAGAAGGCATGCTTCCACTTCTGCTTTTAACATACAGCTGTATTTTTCATACAGCATATGATATATTGTGTAATGGGGCGAGATTAGAGTCAATCCAATATTATTGCTGCTTTTAAGGGGCATCTTTGCTCTTTCTGTCCTGTTGACGTTTAAGATATTTCTGTGAGCTGAATTTCCTGCATCCCCTCTCTAAAATGTATTTACCATACATGCTTTTGGAAAATATGCCAGGGTGCCAGGAATACTGTCATCAGCCCCTAGCAGATTTTCCAACAGACTATAAGAGCACATTCCCAAGTGGAAACAAGAAGTGTGTATGTGAGTATATAATTCTATTTTTTTAAGTTTTGGATAGACTGGAGGAAAGTTAGAACCCAGGTTTTATTTCTATCTGAGAGATTTCCTAGCACTTCCTGTTCTGGGAAAAATTGTTTACCAGACAGGAATTAAGGGAAAATCAACAATAAATCTGACAGAGATTCTAGAACTCTTAAGCTCCATTCAAACCAATGCACTTTTTCATGCTTTCTGCAGAAACGCAGGACATTATTATTAACATGGGTTCCTATGGAACATGTTCACATCAATGCATTTTTGTGCCTCTGTGTTTTTGGAAAGGGTCAGGGAGTTTTCTTAATATAAAACGGTGCTTTTTTTGCTTTTTTGGTTCAATGGACTTCAATTGAGAAGCTGCAGAAAAGCATGTAGTGCATTTTTACTGTGATTTTGCCGTGATTTGTGTTTTACGTTTTTTAATGTTTTCTAAAAAAAAAGCATAAGAGATACAAACCGTGGGAAAAACGCTGCAAAATCATGGTAAAACGAGCAAAAAGCACTGCAGAAACGATCTAAAGCAAACTGCATAGGTGCCTTAGACTGTCTTAATGATATAATAGTTGATTCGGGCCTCGTTCACACAATTAATGCATAAAACCTGATGGGAAAAAAACACACAGATTTAACTTGTGTAGCCAAGGGTTTGCTACTATAGTTGTTATAGTTGAACAGTTTGTTGTTGTTTGCAAATGAGTTTGGCTCCCCCTAGTGGCTGCTGGACTCTGTTAGGATTTTTCCTCACTCTTTGAGAAGGAATGCAGCAAAGTATTGTGGGAGTGTCAGGTACTCACCAAGGCCGGAATGCTGAGAGCGGCTCCCCTAGCAACTAGGTGCGAGATACCCCTGAAGGTGGTACAGAGGGAATCAGGCACGGAGAGGCACGGGTTGCCAGCAGGTGTGCAGGTCACCAAGGTTTCACCAGATGTGTAGAACCCGTGTAGCGTGGACTGGTTGCTAAGCTGGAGAGAAGACTGGCAGGGACTCCAACACTTAACCTGGAACCAGGAACAGAGCTGAGGAGAAACACAGGGTTAAGCAGAGCAAGTCCGTTAAGCAGGCCGAGGGTCAAACACTGGAGAGCGTGGTAACAAGCACAGGTTGAGGCAAGGCAAGTCCGTTGAGCAGGCAGAGGGTCAAACACTGGAGAGCGTGGTAACAAGCACAGGTTGAGGCAAGGCAAGTCCGTTGAGCAGGCAGAGGGTCAAACACTGGAGAGCGTGGTAACAAGCACAGGTTGAGGCAAGGCAAGTCCGTTGAGCAGGCAGAGGGTCAAACACTGGAGAGAGGATCAGTAGAAGAGTCGTAATCAAGCCGAGGGTCAAACACTGGAGAGAGGATAAGCAAGGTAGTCAAACGGTCCGGGTCACAACAGGCAGGAACAGGTATGCAAAGGATAAACGGAACACTGGAAGCTGAGAAGACAAACCAGCAATGAGCACAAGGCAAGGCTGCCTTTATATAGGCCCGCCAAGGGGACGTCCCGCTGTACGTACATGCGTTCGTGTGCCCACGTGTGCTAACCCGTTCGGATCACGCGCTCGTACCCGCCGATTGTGTGCCCGTACGTGCTGATGTGAGGCTCTACCGCGCAGGCGCACCGGGACGCGCCGATACTGACAGGCTCTGACTGTGTTAACCCTCTGACAGTGCCCCCTCCCAAGGGGCAGCCTCCGGATGCCCAATCTGGGCAAGATTCCAGGTTGTCTTCTGTGGAAATTACGTACTAAACGAGGGGCGTGTAAGTTGCTGGATGGTTCCCAGGAGTTATCTTCTGGAGGGTATCCTTTCCATTTAACAAGATATTGGATCTGTCCCCCCCTTTTTCTACAGTCCATTATTGCCTCCACTTCATATTCGATTTCACCTTCAATTTCAATTGGAGGAGGTGGTGGTTCCTGTCTTCCAGAAAAAGGGCTAGGGACCACTGGCTTCAATAAAGATGCATGAAATACCGGATGTATCTTGTATGTGACCGGAAGGGCTAATTCGAAAGCCACGGGGTTCACCACTTTCTTAATTTCAAAAGGGCCAATGAACCTTGGACCTAACTTGCGGGATGGACAGGGCAGTCTAAGATTAATAGCAGATAGCCATACCTTGTCCCCGATCTTGAAATTTGGGTTTGGCCTTCTCCCTCTATTATAGTACTTCTCGTAACTGTCTTGAGCCTTTTTCATGGTTTCCTGGATCTGTAAAAAATTGGTTTGGATAAAGTTAATCCGGTCTTGTACTGCAGGGGTTGACACTTCAGGAAAGGAATCTGGCAAGAAGGAGGGATGGAAGCCGTAATTAGCCCAAAAAGGTGTTTGGTTGATGGCGGAATGAGTGGAATTGTTGTAAGCAAATTCCGCACACGGAAGGAGGGTGGACCAGTTATCTTGGGAACCAGAGCAGAAACAACGGAGATATTGTTCCAGAGTTTGATTTGTTCTTTCTGTTTGACCGTTGCTTTGCGGATGATATGCTGAGGAGAGCGAAGTCTTTATTTCAAGGGATCTGCAGAGGTCCTTCCAAAATTTTGAGGTAAATTGGATACCTCTGTCTGATACGATGTTGTGGGGAACACCATGAAGCCTCACGATTTCTTTGATAAAAATGTTTGCTGTAGCCAGAGCAGAAGGGGTGCCCATCATGGGCAGGAAGTGTGCCATCTTAGAGAGGCGGTCAACCACCACTAAGATGGTAGTGAATTTTTCAGAGGGGGGGAAGTTCTACAATGAAGTCCATAGAGACTTCCTTCCATGGACGTTCAGGGACAGGCAAAGGTCTCAGAAGCCCCCAAGCCTTAGTGTTCGACCCTTTGTTACGTTGACACGTAATACAGGATTGGACATAGTTTTTACAGTCCTGACTCCAACCCGGCCACCAGTAGGAGCGATGAACTAATTCTGAGGTTTTCCGGATTCCAAAGTGCCCTGCCAACTTATGATCATGGAATTTCTGTAATACTTGCAGTCTTACTGGAGAAGGAACAAATATTTTATTTTGGGCCCACAGTAAGCCATCCCTCTTCCTTAATGAAGGTACTTCAGGTTCTGTACATTGGCTGGATGCCTCTTTAATGGCAGTCTTGAGATCAGGCTGGATAAGAAGGAAGTTATGTGGGGATAAGATAGTTCCAGGCTCAGTTGCTTCATTGACTTCTGGAAACATACGGGAGAGTGCATCCGCTTTTCCGTTCTTGGAACCTGGTCGGTAGGAGATGTGAAAATTAAATCTGGAGAAAAATAATGCCCATCGGGCTTGTCGGGGTCGGAGTCGCTTGGCCGTTCGGAGATATTCCAGATTCCGGTGATCAGTAAAGATCATTATGGGTTGGGACGCACCCTCCAGCAGGTACCTCCACTCCTCCAGAGCAAATTTTATAGCCAGTAGTTCTCGGTCACCGACATCATAGTTCCTTTCAGGTGGGCTTAATTTGTGAGAAGCAAAGGCGACTGGATGAAGAAGGGCCTTTGGACCACTCCGTTGGGACAGGATTGCACCTGTTGCTGATTCGGAGGCATCTACTTCTAGTACATATGATAAGGCTGGATCTGGGTGTTGTAGAATAGGAGCTGATGTAAAAAGATCTTTCAATTTATTAAAGGCTTCCTGTGCTTCTTGGGGCCATTGAAACTTAGCTTGCTGGCGGGTGAGTCGAGTAATGGGAGAAATGATTGAAGAGAATCCTCTAATGAACCTGCGGTAAAAATTGGCAAAGCCAACAAACCGCTGGATCCCCTTTTTATCTGAAGGAGCTGGCCACTCCTGGATGGTTCTAACCTTTTGTGGGTCCATTGCAACCCCTTCTGTGGAGATGATGAACCCAAGGAACTGGATGGTGGTCTTTTCAAATTCACATTTCTCCCCTTTCAAGAATAGACCATGTTTCCTGAGAACCGAGAGTACCTTTTTTACATGGGTGCGATGTACTTCTAGTGAGGTGGAGAAAATCAAAATATCATCCAGATATACAATCACAAAGTTATCAAGGTACTCACGGAAAATGTCGTTGACCAGGTGTTGGAACGTGGCCGGGGCGTTGCAGAGTCCGAAAGGCATCACAAGATATTCAAAGTGCCCAAACCTGGATCTAAAGGCTGTTTTCCACTCATCCCCGGCACGTATCCGAACGAGATTGTATGCTCCCCGTAGGTCTAGTTTGGTAAACACTTGGGCAGTTCTGAAGCGCTGGAATAGTTCAGAGATGAGCGGCAACGGGTATCTATTCTTCACAGTGATCTTATTAAGTTCTCTATAGTCCACACAGGGCCTTAAAGATCCATCCTTCTTTTCGACAAAGAAGATACCCGCCCCAGCTGGAGAAGAGGAAGGGCGGATGAACTTCTTCTCCAGGTTTTCGTCAATATAGGAACGAAGCGCTTCTAACTCAGTCTCAGATAGTGGAAATATGCGACCAAAGGGAATCTCGGATCCAGGTAAAAGGTCAATGGGACAATCATAGGAGCGATGAGGTGGTAAGCTGTCTGCCTTTTTTTTATCAAAAATATCCAGAAATTCGTGGTATACTGCAGGGACATGCTGAAGATTATCTGGTATTGACTGAAGGGTCAAACAAGAGGCCGGTGTGCTGGTGGTAGGCACGAAACAATGTTGAGAGCAGTACATAGATGGGAAGAGGATTTCTTTCTTGGACCAACTAATTTGAGGGTCATGAACTTGTAACCAGGGGAAACCCAGGATAACAGGAAACATAGGTGAACTGATGATGTTAAAGCAAAGGAATTCTTGGTGGCCAGAGTCTGTGGAGGTGAGAATAGGTTTGGTTTCTTGAGTAACAAGTCCCGAACATGGTAGGGATCCATCGGCTAGGTGTATCTGCAGAGGTTGCTTCTTATCTTGGAGGGGAATATGCAGGGTGTGAGCCAGAGATGCATCCAGGAAACAACTGCATGCTCCGGAGTCAATGATGGCCAGCAGCCGAGCTTCCTCTTCCGCCACCTGTAATGAGACCGGAAGGACAAAGTGAGATTGGGTAGAGCCGGTAACTTGAAAGTTCACAGTGTACTGTCGCTGGCACTTACTGGGTCTCACGGGGCAGTTGCGTAAGAAATGACCGGCCTCCCCACAATAAAGGCAAAGGTTGGCTTGGCGCCGGCGGAGTCTTTCATCAGGGGTGAGTGGAGAACGTACCAATCCCAACTGCATAGGTTCGTGGTCCGAGGAAGAGGAAGGTACGGCAGAAGGTGCTGGAACAGGAGGAATGCGAGGTAACATCCAGGTGGGTCGTGAGGACTGGAAGCGTTCGGAGCGGCGTTCACGCAGGCGTCTGTCAAGCTTGATTGCTAGTTGTATTAATTCTTCCAGGGAAGAAGGAGTATCCATCCGAGCTAATTCATCTTTTAAATTTTCTGATAGACCTTGGCGATACTGGTACTTTAAAGTGGCCTCATTCCAGTTGGTGTCCCCAGACCATTTCCGGAATTCAACGGTGTAGTCTTCCACTGGTCTCTTTCCCTGGGTCAGGGTGTGTAGGATGGATTCAGCTGTGGCAGTGCGTTGTGGGTCGTCATACAGCTGTGCCATAGCATTGAAAAAGGTTTCTACCGTATCCAACAGGGGGCTTTTCTGTTCTAAGAGGTTATGGGCCCAAGCTTGGGGTTCTTCTGACAGAAGCGAAATGACAAACCCCACCTTTACAGCTTCAGAATGAAAAGTCCTGGGTTGAAGGGCCAAGTAGAGCTGACAAGCGTTCTTGAAGGCTCTGAACTTCTTTCGAATTCCGGAAAACCGTTCTGGACTGGAAACCCTAGGTTCAGGGATGGCCATCATGACTGGGTTGACTTGGTTCTGTGAAGAAGAAATCCCACTGGATGAAGCTGACGGTGCTTCCGGGGGAGCTGAGGAAGTTGTTAGATGTTGAAGGCGACCCTCAATTTGGAAATATCCATCCTGAAGTCTCTGGACAGCCTGTGTAAGGGCTGTAACCTGCTGGCAGAGGGCCTCGAGGGGAGAGCCGGCTCTGTCGGCCTCTGACATGGCTGGTTTGTACTGTCAGGTACTCACCAAGGCCGGAATGCTGAGAGCGGCTCCCCTAGCAACTAGGTGCGAGATACCCCTGAAGGTGGTACAGAGGGAATCAGGCACGGAGAGGCACGGGTTGCCAGCAGGTGTGCAGGTCACCAAGGTTTCACCAGATGTGTAGAACCCGTGTAGCGTGGACTGGTTGCTAAGCTGGAGAGAAGACTGGCAGGGACTCCAACACTTAACCTGGAACCAGGAACAGAGCTGAGGAGAAACACAGGGTTAAGCAGAGCAAGTCCGTTAAGCAGGCCGAGGGTCAAACACTGGAGAGCGTGGTAACAAGCACAGGTTGAGGCAAGGCAAGTCCGTTGAGCAGGCAGAGGGTCAAACACTGGAGAGCGTGGTAACAAGCACAGGTTGAGGCAAGGCAAGTCCGTTGAGCAGGCAGAGGGTCAAACACTGGAGAGCGTGGTAACAAGCACAGGTTGAGGCAAGGCAAGTCCGTTGAGCAAGCAGAGGGTCAAACACTGGAGAGAGGATCAGTAGAAGAGTCGTAATCAAGCCGAGGGTCAAACACTGGAGAGAGGATAAGCAAGGTAGTCAAACGGTCCGGGTCACAACAGGCAGGAACAGGTATGCAAAGGATAAACGGAACACTGGAAGCTGAGAAGACAAACCAGCAATGAGCACAAGGCAAGGCTGCCTTTATATAGGCCCGCCAAGGGGACGTCCCGCTGTACGTACATGCGTTCGTGTGCCCACGTGTGCTAACCCGTTCGGATCACGCGCTCGTACCCGCCGATTGTGTGCCCGTACGTGCTGATGTGAGGCTCTACCGCGCAGGCGCACCGGGACGCGCCGATACTGACAGGCTCTGACTGTGTTAACCCTCTGACAGGGAGATATAGTTTGGAGGAGGAAGTGACCCTGTTAGCTGGATCAGCTCTGAACTACATGACAGACAATGCAAAGCGCGCAGAACTGCCTGCTGGGAGGAGTGATAAAAGGACAGGCGTGGCCTGCTTTCAGCCTCTCTGGATGCCATTCAACACCTGCCAGCAAGAGGTCTGTGTGTGACCAGAAGTGAGAGACTGCGGCCTATACAGCGGAGAGCCCCCCTCTGAGAGATCTTGGGGGACAGCCCTGCTGTTCTAGCAAGTGGACCGGCCTGCGCTTCAGAGCAACTGCAAGCCACCTGCACTTCAGTCCATTGGGAGTTGCAGCACGGCGTCGCGGCACCTTTTTCACCAGACAGAGACATCAGGAGGGGATCCCGGACCGAGCCTCACAGTCATTGGAGTCTATTGTGGTGAGAGGGCACCTGCCCATTCCAGTAGAGATTACAGTATTGCTGAGTGAGTTCTTTCTACAGACTGCTGGTGAGACTTGTAGTTCCACGGAGGTGAATCTACTTCTCCACAGGCATCATACAGCTGGACTTTGGGGTCTTATCTTTTGCCCCTGGGCTGTAAGGTCATTACTGTATTGCACTTAGATGTAAACAGGAATCTACAAGTGGTGATATTTCTTCAGTTAAGACATCATCAGCACATCTTTTATTCTACAGTCATTTCTTTCGCTTTGTCTTTGTGGATTACAAATTACGATATACTGCAGTTTAAACATCAAGCTAGCTGAAGATATCTGGAGTTAAAAGAACTTTCACCACCTTCTCCTTTTACTAAGCATTGCTGCTCTACTCATAAGTTGAACTCTGAATTATAGCCTAGGGGGAGCCATTGAGTATTTAGACTTTACACTGTGTTCCTGAATGTAAAGTTTATGTACTGCATTTTTGGTCTGTGTGGTGAGGCCGCAGTGGGAAGGTATTTAATATATGTTTTGAAGATATTGGGTACCTATCCTTCTGTGCACCTGGTCACATATACTCCTTAAGGTGATTATAAGGTTATAAGATCTGTATATGTGCATTAAGTGATAACAGTTGTCAATCATAATTTGTGTTTATTCATGCTCTTTATTGTGTTACATTACTTATCTCAGTAAACTTTTCTGAGTGGTTCAGTGATATTGTTTGAGTTTCTCATTGCTAACGTTACATTGCAGAATGGAACCCAAGGTGTCAGAGGTAAGAGAGGATCTGCAGAATCGGGGTAGCCAGTGGGGTATAGAGTCAATCAGCAGCCCTCAGGGGGGGTACCGCTACACTTGCATAGGTTTGTTCACACCATGTGCAGAGATGTGCGTACTTATTATTTACGACTCTGCAAGGACACAAAGAAAATAATGGTTTTCAATGTGTCCTGTTCTCATATAACACTGTTATCACGTGTGGATTTTTTCTGAGCAGAGATAAAGTATGTAACATACATTCTCTGCAAAGGCACACAAAATAACAGTTGTTCTCTATGTGCCCTGTTCACACCACAAAGGGGGCGTGGTCACTCAATTGGATCATCGGGTAGCCCTGTTCCTTAGCTATTTAAGAACTGTCAGGTGGAGGAGCTGGCAGACAACCAAAGCCTTTGTCGGAACCGTAGGTTTTTATTTTTATTTTTTGGGTTGGCGGTGGACGGCGGGCATCGTGATTGATGATGGATCTACACCATGGGACATTTTTTCATTTTTTAATAAAGGACTTATCAAAAACTTGTTTGGTGTTTTTATTTACATTTTACACTTTTTTTGGTGAATGAGTAAGGGTACTATGTACCTCAACTCTTTCAAACAGGAGAGGGCTGGGATCTGGGGGCCCCTTGTAAAAGAGGGCTTCCAGATTCCGATAAACCCCCTGCCCACAGACCCCCAAAACTACCGGCCAGGGTTGTGGGGAAGAGGCCCTTGTCCCCATCAACCTGGGGACAAGATGCTTTGGGGGCAGAGCCCCTCTGCTCCTAAGCACCCCCCCCGCTATGTTGAGGGCATGTGGCCTGGTATGGTTCAGGAAAGGGAACCCCACGCCAAAATGTAAAAAAAAATGGCATGGGGTCCCCCCAAAAATCGATACCAGACCCTTATCTGAGCATGCAGCCCAGCAGGCCAGGAAAGGGGGGGATGAGTGAGCAAGCCCCCCTTTCCTGGCCCGCTATGCTACATACTCGGATAAGGGTCTTGTATGGATTTTGGGGGGACTCAACAGCATTTTTAAAAACATTTTGGCATGAAGGGCCTGGTATGGATTGGGGGGGGACCCCACGCTGTTTTTTGCTGCATTTTTCATTGCCGAAATTCTTTGCTGACAGAGGATGAGTCATCGGTTGTTAAGGACGCTGTGGGCGGCTTTCCAGCCTGCCCCTTAACAACCAGATATTCTTCACAAAGAATTTGAATCAGGTGATAATTTTTAGACCGTTCCGAATTCAAATTGTTCCAAAAATTTGGAATTCATTAGAAAATTCATAGACGAAAGGAAATAAAATGAAACAAAACTAAATGAATTTCAAAACGAATAAATTAAATTAGTAACATAACGAATCAATACGAAACAAAACAAAATTTTCCGTTCTGCACATGTCCACAGTTTTGTAATAATAATAAATAGTTTTATTAATAAATGATTTCATTTAAATGATTTCATGTGTTTTTGAACTAGTGTAAGTTTCTGACTCACTATGAGTCTCTTGCAATTCACTGTACAGCTGCAGTCACACTTGTTGTGGAAGAAGCAGCACTGGGAGCCCATCAGATGTGTTTCATGAAAATGTACAGGAGAAGAGAGCAGTGTAAGCAGAAGGAAAATCTCATCAGCCTGCTGCTGTCTCTTCATTGCTTAGTCAAAAGGCTATGAGTCCTCCACTCCTAGCAGCTATAGGCCGAGCTCGCTGTTGAACACTGATATTAAGATCTTCGCATAAGTGCTGGCCAATCGCCTTAAACCCGTCCTCTCGACGGTAATTCACACAGACCAAACGGGCTTTATAACAGGCAGGTAGGCCAGGGATAACTCCAATCAAGCTATACAACTGATCCATTGGGCGAACCTGCAGCGGCCCAGTGCACCCTGTCTCCTTTTATCTACGGATGCTAAAAAAGCCTTCAACAGGGCGGACTGGGTGCACGGCAAGGGTGCCCTTTGTCCCCCCTGATATTTGCCCTCATCTGGAACCGCTACTAAACATGATACGGGCTAACCCTAGCATTAAGGGGCTCACGGTAGGGACAACGGAACATAAATTATCGGCTTACGCCGATGACGTTTTATTTTATGTTACAGACCCACTGATCTCCCTCCCTAACATTATGTCGGAGCTACGGAGATTTTGTTCTCGGTCAAACTTTAAAATTAATTACAGTAAATCAGAGATTCTCCCCCTCAATATCCCTTCTGTGATGTGCTCACAACTACAAGCCTAATTTTCCTTCACGTGGTGCTGTTCCTCCTAAAAAATATTTAGGCATTCACCTCCCAGCTACCATTGCACAACTATATACGTGTAACTTTGCCCCCTTACTCACGACTATTAAGGCTGATCTAACAAGATGGGACCGTACTACCTTCTGATGGATGGGACGAGTCAGTATCCTGAAAATGAATGTACTGCCAAGAATTCTTTTCTACCTCCAGATGATACCTATTGCGTTACCCAGATCTCTCTTCTCAGCCTTCAACAGCCTGTTTGTAAAATTTATATGGCAGGGTCATGTACCCCGTTTTGCCCTTCATACGCTGCAATGCCCTAAGCGTATGGGGGGGTTGGGAGTCCCTTCAATACGTAGGTATTATGAGGCGGTGGCCCTACAGAGGATTCTCAATTGGCAACACCATACCACCACCAAATCTTGGGTTCCTCTTGAGAACTTTCTGGCTGGGCGCAATCCTTGGCTCCCTCGAGAAAGCCGAGGCCTTTCGAGCTTCGTGTCACCGGTCTCTGCCCACGTGCTGAAATTATGGGATGCACTAAATATACGGGAGCGGTTATCACAGCCGATATCCCCGCTTGCACCACTTGGGGGCTTTCCCTGGTTCACTCCAGGGGAACACCTCTCTTATCTTCGCACCTGGACGGGAGACGGGGAAGTTCGCTGTGGAAGGTTTGTACATGAACAGGGTTTGGTTTCTCTGGATTGGCTTCGCTCCCAGTTTGGTAGCTTCCCGATGGATGGATGGCGCTATAGACAATTGCAACACTTTATTAAGAGTTTGCCTCATCCTGTCCGACCTCCTTCCTCCCTAACCCCATTTGAAAAACTATGCAAATCTGAGGGCCCCATCCCCCACTCTATTTCTTTGCTCTACGAGATGTTGCAGTCTACGGAGTCCCAGAGCAAACCAACATATATACGAGAATGGGAGAGAGACCTGCAGCATACATTCACTGAAGCCCAGTTGAGCCACCTCTACCAGCTTACTCATAAGAGCTCAGTGGACACTAAAATGCAAGAAAATAGTTTTAAGCTGCTGACCCGCTGGTATAGAGTCCCAACGACATTGGCCAGGATTAATCAGACAGCCTCTGCCGCATGCTGGAGTCGCTGCGGGCTTCAGGGCACCTTTCTGCATGTTTGGTGGGAGTGCCCGAGACTCCGGCCCTTTTGGCAGGATATTAAGGCTCAGATAAAAGTTATCCTAGATGTTGATTTACAAGACTCCCCGCTGGAGTTCTTACTGCATGTGCCGTCCACTCCTCTAAGCCATTACCGCAAATCAATTCTCCCGCACCTCTTAAATGCAACTCGACGTCTAATTCCTGTACATTGGAAGTTGACCCACATTCCAGGGTGAAATGAATGGGTGCGATTACTAAATTCAATTATGGCAGCGGAGGAGTGGATGGCAAAGTGCAGAGACAGGTATGACAAATTCTACGCTACATGGGCAACTTGGCTATACTATACGCCTAATGCGGCGTTGCCACCACCTTCTGCTACTTTTGGTACCTTGAAAATGTTGGAAAATGTTGGATTTACTCAATTTTTGGAGGTTGAGACCTACACCCTATACATCCCCAGGTTTTCCATATTAATGTTTGCTTTACACTTAACACTGTTGTGCTGTATGACCGTCAAACTTGTTCTTGGTTTTTGAGTACGCCCACCCACCCCCCCCCCACCCCACCTCCTATTTTATCCCTTTCCCTATCTTCTCATTTTGGGGTCAATTACATGCAGTCACTAGGGTGCTCCACTCTAGACCTGAAAATATGATTCTGTTTTGATGTATTGGTTATTCAACTCACGAAATCCACACCTTCATGGATGTAGGACATCAGTTGATGAAGTCATATGAGGCCTACTACCTACCTACATCAAAGGTTTCTATGTACATATGTCTCAAACCCCTCCCCCTTTTTCCCATCTGTACCCCTTAAGCACTTATCGTCTTGTCTTCCTTTTGTTGTATTACAGTATATCCCTTGTGTTTTTTCCTTTTTCTTTTTTTATCCTCCTTTTTATTGTCTGTTATTTTTGAAAATACAAAATAAAATAAAGATTATATTAAAAAAAAGGCTATGGGTAGGGTGTCACATTATGCAGCAACAAAGCAATTTTTCAAGAAGTCTGAACTTTTTTATCATTTAAATTCAGTCCCTGAAATCTGATGAAGTTATTTTACTTAGGCTGAGATGATGCCATAAGTCTACTTCAGGCATGATGAAGCATTTCCTCAGTCTCCTTTGTGCCAGGGATCAGATTGTAACACTAACTTTGTAGAAATCTCTAGGTGAAAGGCTACAGCAGGGACAGGGTCTCAATCAGGTATTTGTGAGCACAGCCAACAACTGTACAGACACAAGGATTTACAGAATTATGTCATATTTGTGCCAGCATCTCAGTCCACAAAGTAGATTCTTACCCTGTATAATGCCTGAACAAATCTGGCACCCTTTTAAGAGAAAAGCATTGCTTTGGAGGCATTATCAGGGTGAAGACTGTGAAAGATAATAAATACCTGGACGTGTTACAATTTCACATTTCTTAGCATCTATGTGCATGCCATATGTCTACTCAGACCACTTTAAAATTAGAGGGAGGGTTAATGTGGTATTAAAGGTTCAGTTTTTTATTTTTTTTTTAAATAACAAACATGTCATACTTACCTGCTCTGTGTAATGGTTTTGCACAGAGCAGCCCCCATCCTCTTCTTCTTGGGTCCTTTACTGGTGCTCCTGGCTCCTCCCCTTTGACCAGTGCCCCCAATAGCAAGCCGCTTGCTATGGGGACACTGGCGTTTGCTCATTCCCACGCCCTGTTCTATGCATCTGTAAGATACATAGAGCCACGGCTTGGCCCTGCCAACTGTTCTTTCCTCATTGGCTCACTGGTTGTGATTGACACCAGTGGGAGCCAATAATGAGAGGAAGTCCCAGGACAGCTGAGGCACTCGTGCACATATCTGGATTGAGAAGGGGCTCAGGTGAACAATAGGGGGGCTGTGGAGGGGAGCTGCACCCAGAAGGTTTTTTACCTTCATGCATAGAATGCATGAAGGTAAAAACCCTCAGCCTTCACCACCACTTTAAGTGCAAGGGGTGAAGGTTAGGTAGGTGTTAGGAGGTGTCAGGAAACTGATACAATCTAAAGGATTATGGGAGGATTAAAGTGTATGTATAACTAAAACTTTTCTTTTTAATTTAGCAATAATTAGGAAAAGGTTTAAACTCCTACCAGTTAATTCATTGCTGATTGTGTCCAGTTGGAGAAGTTTACATTTATTTACCTCCTGCTCAGAAAATACATAAGGAAGTGGTAGATTAGATAAAAAAAGGAAAGTAATGAAAGTTCCCCTCTTGGACAGTTGTCATGTGAACATATGTTCAAATTTGAAGATTTCTCTTCACCTCTTTTTCTTGTGACAGCTATCAAATTTGGGTTTCCCATTGCTTTCTGTCCTTGTGATAGTGGTCATTAGAACAAATAGATAAGGTAAATATTTCTAGTGGGGACACAGACAGCAATAAAAACACAGATTGTAGCCCTTCCCAACTTAAAATGTTGGCTACATACATTTTAAGTGTAAGGGGCAAAGGCTAGTTGTTAAAGGCTTAATTAGAATTGAAGTGCAGTATCTTATTTTTGAGATGCCAAAAAAAAAATCAGAAGTTAGAAGTCTTTCCCTTGACAAACAACTTAAAATGGTTCACCTGCAAAGTACAATTCTATTGCAAGCCTTAAAATATCATAAGGATTCATACAAGACTATAATGGTTCATTCTAGAAAGTGTATCTTTTCTGTTGGAGCAGAACTATTTTATTTTTGACCATTAATATTATGACCAGAAGCAGGGGAGCTTGGGAGCTTGATTTGCACCCACGTACGCCAATCTGTACATAGGGAAATGGGAGTAACAATTATTTACAGTCATTGAAATTTATACAGACATCAAATAAGTAAGTATTATCAATATACCAATGACCTCATCTTTGTGGTAGACAAGAATCTGGCATTGACATTAGGCATGTGCAATTCGTTTTGTTCCGAATTAGTTTTTTAACGAATTTGACAAATTCATTGAATCGGGAATATCCGAATTAACGAAAACCCGTTTAACAAATTTTTTCCGAATATTCGGTAATCCGATAAAATTGGACATTTGTACATTCGTACATTCACAATTTACGAATGTACATTCGTACATTCGTACATTAGTAAATTAGTGAATTCGTAAATTTGTAAATTCGAAAATTCGGAAATCTGAAATAATAGTTAACTAATAATAACTTAACTATTAGTGATTACTAGTAACTTTTAAACAATAGGTATTGTAATTTCCTTTCAAATTTGGCTGTTAGTGAACGTAACACATACAAATTTATCCGAAGTTATGAATGATCCGAAAAAACAGAATGGAACGTAATGAATTAATAATAATAAAAAACAATAATAATAATAACGTTTTATTTTATTTTTATTTTTTTTTCAAATATAAGTTTATTCAGGCATAAGAAAGGGCATTGCCCCCAGGTAACATCATGAACAAAAATAACATTCAAGGACGCAGCCTCTCATAACATCATAACTGAGTACATAACAATATTTCCGTCTAATGCATAGACATTTACTTCCTGCTGAGCTATGTATACAGTGTTCAACATTGCCGCAGTTCTTGTACATATCTAGACGTCCCTTTCCTTCTGCCATTTTCCTTGTTTAGAACAATAGATAGAGGAGAGTAACAAGACTATAGAGAGAAAAAAGGAGAGGGGTAAGGTAAGGAGGGGTGTAGAGAATGGGAAGGGGGGAGAGAGGGGAGGGAGGGGATAAACTGAGACGGTGAATGTACTTGGTTCGGGGTATATGTGTCAATTTAGATTTTATTATTATTATTTATTAATAATTTGTTCCGTTCCATTTGTTTAGATGCAGCATTCATTTTGGATAATTCGTAACTTCGGATAAATTCGTATTTGTTACGTTCACCGACAGTCAAATTTGAAAGGAAATTACAATACCTATAATTTAATAGTTAGTTACTATTTCAGATTTTTGAATTTTCGGGTTTTTGGATTTTCAAACTTCGAATTTACAAATTTCCGAATTTTCTAATTTACAAATGTACGATTTTACGAATTTACGAATGTACAAATGTAAAAATGCACGAATGAACACATTTACGAATTTACGAATGAACGAATTTACGAATCGCGATCATAACGAATGACCCGAAAAACGAAAGAAAATAATAAACTAATGAAACGACAACAAAAATGAATGAATTTTTTGTCTGTGCCCATGTCTAATTGACATATTTTTTGACCTTCCTGAATGGTAACTCCTGCAATTTAGGCTGTATTTTTGCTTTTCATTTTTATTTCTTATTTTCATTTTTTAGTTTTTCTAGTATTTTTCACACACTTTCAATTATTCATACACATTTGACACTCAGATTATCACACACTCTTTCTTTACACCTATTTTTTATTCTTTTTTTTTGTAATTCCTTTATTTTCCAAAAGTTGTAGTTTACAGTCAAACAGAGAAAAGAAGTAATGACACATATTCAAGTAACAATGAAAAACTCTCAATTAGATTCGCATGACGACAGGCCTAGCAGAACACGGTATGAATGGTCATGTGGAACATGGCAAATATGGGGACGGTCCACAGTTTTCAGAGCATGTATGGCAGGCAGAGTAATGACATGAGAGACCCAAAATATAGACTAGTTAGCTTAAAACCCTGCAACTATATTTTTACAAAATAATGCAATATACCGGGAAGCAGGCCTCCTGGTGGCCAGCCGGACCAAGAATGGGGACAAGGAGACTAAAATAATATTTTATAAAATACTCAAATATCTGAAAAAAGGACAGCACCCAGAACTGAGCCAGGTATGGGGGGGGTTGTAGAGTGGAGAAAACGGGGGGGGAGAAGATGGGGGGGGGCGGTGGTAAAGGGGTAGAATCAGGGAGCGTGTGACCCTTATGCAGGGGAAGAAAGAGAAATATTAAGAAGAAAGAAAGGTAGAACCTCCCGCCCAGGGAATAAAACTAGATCCATGAGGTCAGCCAGGTTGTGAAATCCCCTGAAGATAGGCATCAGTGTAAACGAAATGTTGCCAAGGTCTCCAGATGTCCCGAAAGATCTCCTCCCGATTGTGCAAGGTAGCTGTGAGATCCCCTGTGTCCCTAAGTTCATTGACTTTGTAAAACCACAAAGATTTTGACAGTGGGTTCTCGGATCTCCAACATAAGGGGATGCAAGCCTTAGCCGCATTCAATAATGGAATTGTGAGGGAAGCTTTATATTTCTTGATAGGACGGTCCGAGAGATGCAACAGACATGCCGCAGGGTTCCCCTCCAGGTCGACATTAGTCAGGTGCTTAACAGTACCAACCACCTCCTGCCAAAACGGCCTAAGTTTGGGACAGTCCCAAAAGATATGGAGCATCATTCCCTCAGCATTGCCACATCGCCAACATGTACTATGGACCTGAGAAAAAAAGTGGTGCAGAGTGGTGGGTACCTTGTACCAACGGGTCAAGATCATGTAGCCGGTCTCCTGGATTCTAGTGGCCATGGAAGACTGCTGGGCAAAATGGAGGATTTTCTCTTGCGAATCAGTGAAATGAGTTCAAGGTCCGATTCCCATTTAGAAAGAAACCTGGGAACAAACCCTGTCGCCGGTCAGATCAAAGAGGTGTAGATCAGCGAAACATAATGATGGATCAGTTCCTTCCTATGGCAGATATCTTCCAGTTCCATGAGCTGGCAGAGTATACCCGGGGAGTGCAAACACCGACGAAGAAAATTGCGCATCTGGAGACCACTCCAGTAGTCAAAAGGGGGGTCTGCAGCTGTCGCATAGGCAGAAGAGGAGAACTAGCCATCCGGCCCCAAAAAAATCACAGAGATGGAGACGGCCTTTCAAAGCCAGACGCTCAAAATGAGGGTTATGGAGACCTTGTACAAATTCTGGATTACCCAGTACTGGTACCATGGGGGAAGGTAATGGTGATATTGAAGAGTGACGGAATGCATCCCTGACAACCAACAACATACTGCCAAGGGTAGGATGGTCACTAAGGGCTTTTGGCAGGTGAGAAGCGATCCAAGGCCAACTCTTTGCCATGTTATTGGAGTCCTCCAATTCCATGGCCACCCACTGTTTTGCTTCAGCATGGCAGTGCCAGTCCACTATCCTGGTGAGGTGTGCTGCTCTGTAATAGGCCCGCACATCTGGGAAACTCACCTCCTGCCCGTGGCTTTGAAAGATGAAGAAGTTGAAGCTTAAGGCGAGGCCCCCGATGGGACCATACAAATTCTTTAAACATAGAGCTCACCTGTTTAAAGAACACCAAGGGGAGGCAAATGGGAAATTCCTGCAGCAGATATAACACCTTAGCGGCATGGTCATTTTTAGGGCACTGCAACACCCAAGTTAGGGTGAGTGAGTACCAATGGAGTAAATCAGCTTTAAGGCGGAGAAGCAATGAGGCTAAGTTGGCCAAATAGAGAGCAGAAAGGTCAGAAAGAATGTCAACTCCCAGATAATGGATAGAGTCAATCGCCCAGCGGAGAAGAAACAAGAAGCGCAAGGATAGTGTCGTGGCACTATCTGCCGTAATGTTTAGAACAGAAGACTTGGATAAGTTGATTTGGAAAAAGGAGAGGGTTCCTTCAGGGACTGAAGCAATTTCGGGAGAGAAACGAGCGGGTCCGTTAGAAAAAAGATTAGATCATCTGCAAATGCGGCCACCTTATGTGACCCTGACACCTTCTGATATCCAATGATGCAAGGATCTGCCCCAGAAAGGGCTCTAAGGAAAGTATGAAGATCAGGGGGATAAGGGGCAACCCTGCCGCGTGCCATTGTGGTTGTTAAAAAAAAGTCAGCTCTCATTTCATTGACCTTGACTGCAGCTGAGGGATTGGAGTAAAGGGAGAGGATCCAGCTCATCATGGATGACCTGAGCCCAATATGTTCTAGAGTGGTTGGCCTATTTTTTATTCTTAACTATTTTCATTAACTAATCATTTTTCCACTATATTTCTTCATTATAGTCGTTATTCTTTTTTTTTTTCTTATTTCTCCTTCATTTACTTTTTATTTTTTCACATATTTCATTTATTTATTCCATTATTGTTTCACTTTATTATTAGCACATCGCTTCATCATCAAATTATACTATTACTTTTGTTTTTACACTTGTTTACAAACTTATTTTCACGCTTGTTTTGTATGACTTGATTGCTTCCATTGAATTGCAAATTGTCTTTGTAACACACATCTTCGCATTCTTCACATGATTCATTTTACCCACCTGTGATTTTCAAAAAAGCCCAGTCCCCACCTCTATGACTATGGGTGGGCAGGGTGAAAAGCATCAGGGGGCGTGGCCTGCGAAGGAGAGTTGTCTGAGTCTGTCTCATATTAACATCTGGAGTGCGGCTTTGTGTCCTGCTCCCAGTACCAACATTACTATGCCCCAATGGGCATATGAAAAAGCACTTTGGTTGGAGTTGGCCTAGAATAATTAGATTTAAAACAATTCAAAGAGATGGCCATATAGAAAGCATTTATCGCTGTAACAGAAGGGGTGCAAATCACCATGAAAATAGCCTCTGCATTATAAATACAGCTTTAAAATTATCAATCTGCATCTCTATATTGATTGCATATTTAATGAACACATGTATTGACTAGAACATGTGATCCATTTCCTAATCAATAACACCTTGCAAGTAACAGTGGTTTCTCATTTATCTACTAATGAATGCAAGCCATTACAGTAGCTATAAACTACTACGTTTTAAATATAAATAGTGAATGCCACAGTTACCATGGATATAACTCATTATAATCAGGAAACTATGATGTAGTCATCTAGTTTAAGTCAATATGCCCCTTTCACTTCATTTCCAATGGTGAACAATTCAGAATTATTCATCTGTAGAACAGAATAGACAAACTAGTGTTTTTTTTTACTACTCCTACAAAACCTAAAAGCAGGATGAAGTTTCTACCAAAAGCCCAAAATGCATAAAAATGTATTCATTCCTCCCACTGCGGAACCCTATTGATGTTATTTTGTAAACCAGGTCAGTTTTGGCTATGGATAGTCTGCTAAATCTACTTGGGGGATTGGCATTATAGGTCTGTGTGCACAGTCTACTTAAGGTAAAATAAAATCCAAATTAAAAACTTTTATTTAGCTAAATGATTGCAATTACCTGCAAATTGTCTGTATATTAACCTGTGGGTCCTAATACCCAGCCGTCTTATACATGCCTTGCTGTGTAGTTCTATGGCAAGCAGTGGCAGCCGATCCTTTAGGGGTGCAGGGACGCAGCTCCCCGAATCCATGCGCCTGGCCCCTAATCTACATGCAGGGTGCCAGATGCATGGATTTCAATGAGTTTTTTTTTAAGCACATGATTAGAGCCTGAGGCTCTAATTGGCTTCAAAAAAGGGTCGGCTTGGGGCGAAGAGAACTGCGCACTGAGCCCACCCAGTTGTGTGACAATAGCGAATAAATATTCACTATTGTCTTCCTGATTCTTCTCCCAGCCAATCAGGAAGCGGGTTCTGAGACCCGATTGGCCGAGAGGAGAAGTGACCGTATTGGCCGCCAAGGAGGAGATGCAAGGGAAAGCCGCCGAAGAGGAGACGCTGAGCTAGAGACACAGAAGAGGAGACGCAGAAGAGACACCGAGGAGGAGACGCAGAGAAGGAGATACCGAGGAGGAGACGCAGGCCCACCCTAGATGGGGTAAGTGCGGTGTTTGCCAATCAACGGTGGGTGGGGATTTTGACTGACAGACCGACCGAAAGGGGAGGGGGGTTTGGCTGATGGATGGACTGACCAACCGAGGGGGGGTTGCGGGTGGTTCATTTGCCGCTCCTCCCCCAAAAAAAATGGAGCAACAGTCACCACTGATGGCAAGCTCCATAAGTGCCCCCATAACTGTGGCACAGTCACATACTAATGATAAGGAGCTGCTAGACTGCCGATGATGTCAAGACTGTTCAGCCAATCCAAGTGCAGAAAGACTGTGAGACCCTCCTTCCGGCCTCGGCATCAGAGCTCTTTTAAAGCACCGGTTGAAGTCGGCGTAAAGGGGTTAAGGTAAAAGTATAGCCAAAAACGTAAGAATGGCTTGGAAGAATGGCTTGGAACCTCTGCCAAATTTTTATTGCTGTATGTTTCCCCACTGGGTAAATACTCTGTTTGCCCTGGTTGTAGTTGGGTGCAGCATGGTGTGGTGGCAATAACACACAGAGTCCAAGTGCAATGGAAGAACTTGTACTAAAATAATGCAAAGACAGTTCACAATAAACCCTTTAGAAAGACAGCCCAACTGGGAACACTAATGGGTCCAACAGCACATGAAGAGCAGGCTTCAGCTGAACTGACCGTGCCTGTTAGGAGAGGCAGAATGCGGCCTGGCCATCTCGTGCCCAAGCGGAAGGATGTCCAGCGAAGTTGCAAGCCCTACGCTTTCCTTCCTTATCAGGAACCTTTCCCTGCCACTAGTTCTGTCCCTACCCACTCGCAAAATTCATGCCAAACCTGCATCTCTGCCTGATCCAAGATGGCTGCTGGAGTCACATGGGGTGGCAGCATCCAATTGGATCGCTTCCACTGTTACCCAGGAAACCATAGATTCCTCTTGACTGCCTCATCAACTGCAATGCTGTTGCATATATGTGCCACATACAGTGGAGAAAGTAGACTGCATCTGCTTACATGGTGACTTTCGTTAACATGAAAGAAAGTGATGGAAAAATCTAAAATTTAAGTTGTCCCCCCCTAACAAGAAATGATGGTGAATAGGTTGAAAACCTTCAGTGGTATTCCCTAACTTTGTAGAAATTTATTCCTGTTGGGCTCAGCGACAGGAAGTAAAGTAAAATCTCCCAAATGGAACACTGGCAGCAAACCATAAATTGACAGGATTTTTAACTCTTCTCCACAATCCAAAAAGAAAAAGAAAATGATTTGGCTATACATACACTTCAAATTCCCTTCAACTACCCAGTGCAAACGCAGCTGACAGAGGATGTTGCTTATACTGGCTACTGACATGGACAAGAAGGGGCAGATCATCATATCTATAGCACCTCTCTGGCATTCCACACCAGCTAGTAAAAAATTACAAAAACTGCAACTCTGCTGGCTCATGCCACCACTTGCCAGCTCCAAGTTACATTTCTAGCATGCATGAAGTACATATTTTTGCTTTTCTTAATTTTCTACTTATCTTCATATTTTTGTACTTAATGTTTCTGTAATGGTAAAAAGTTTTACAGGGCTGAGTTGCTGGCCCAGCACCCAACCCTCTTTTTCAGCTCAGACTTGGGACCAGACATAGCTTAAAAACTGAACTTATTTCACCAGCAATGCCTATGGAAAAGTATTGGGCTTAACATACAGAGACCATTTCACAAATGTGGAACTCTTGAAAAGCAGTGGTATGCAGGAGCTAGAAGATAGTCACCAATTGGAGGTTTGGATCACAGGACAAAGGCACTGCAATCAAAGTAATGTTTATTAACTTAAACAGCTTCTTGGCAGCAAAATAACACAACAGAAGATAACAGTCTCACCGACTTGAAGAGTACAGAACTGCTATCACAAATAAACAGTCCCCGACTTTTGCAGAGGGCAACTTCCCCTGCCAATAGGTTTCCAGGCAGGATACTGACATGCGCCCTCACAGCTGTACACAAACCCAATATCCACAGTCTCCTCTATAATCCTTCACACCACACCCACTACTTCCTGTCTTTTTGTTTAAACCCACTTCCTTTGCCAAGCGAGCTAACCCTGTTTTTCCCTTAAAGGAACCACAGTCCAAACAGAGGAGAATAATAGCATCCTTCAAGGACCCACCCCCGGCGTCCTGTACATATCCCTCTCCTCTTCTGCCCCAATGCCAAGGAGGTGGAGGCAACAGTGGAGCTAAGACAATGGGCTTGGGAGAGGGCATCTGCATTTTGATGCAGTCTCCCTGGCCTGTGCTCCACTACAAACTTAAATTCCTGGAGTGCCAGGAACCAATGGGTAATCCTGGCAATAGTCCCTTTACCTTGTCTCATCTGCTGAGCATATTTTTTGGAAGTGCAATCAGATACAGGCTTTTTGGTCTGAGG
Organism: Lithobates clamitans; assembly: GCA_037952925.1. Lineage (NCBI taxonomy): Eukaryota > Metazoa > Chordata > Amphibia > Anura > Ranidae > Lithobates > Lithobates clamitans. The sequence continues at coordinate 811,904 of JBBGZY010000592.1, read as the reverse complement.
TCACTTCCTGTCTCTTTGAGATTTTCAGTGTTCCAATCCCGATGCTGGTCAGAGTCTGTCTCCTTGGCCTCGTAGAGGAGGTTGTTCCATCCCGGGCACATAAGACTCTACTTAATGTGGTATTATTTTATGGTAGGAAGGCAATCCTTTTGCATTGGAAGAAGCCACATGCTGGTCATAGTCTGTCTCCTTGGCCTGGTAGAGGAGGTTGTTCCATCCCAGGCACATAAGACTCTACTTAATGTGGTATTATTTTATGGTAGGAAGGCAATCCTTTTGCATTGGAAGAAGCCACATGCCCCTCATATTTCCTTCTGGAAGGAACTGGTTAATGCAATGCTACCATTATATAGGGCAACCTATATCTCAAGGGGCTTTACAAAAAAATGTGATAAGGTCTAACAGGCATGGATTGATTCAACCTCTACAGTGGGCTAACTAATACATGTTTTTTATGAGTGAAGATAACATGTTTCTGTCCTTTAGAGTTCAAGCGACCCAGGTTTAAAATATGCAGATAGATAGATTGTAGATCAATAACTTGTATATAAGTGTGATGTGCTAATCCCAACGTTATATGCCTCTACTCCTAATGGTAACTTTCTGATACACATCCCATCCTAAGGTACTTTGGTTTGAATGGCTGGAGCAAGCTGGTGTACAGGTTTCGGTGGTGGGGGGGTTAGAATTGTTTTTACCTTGTTTAGATAGGTCCTCTTTTTGTCTAGTTTAGTGGATTTTTGTTTGATGGCCCTGCGTGATCGGATGGGTGGCGTGGATATTGTGCCTATGCTACTCTTTTGTACTCGTTATCTAAAACCTTAATAAAACCAAAAAAAAAAAAGGAAGCATGGTCAAATCTCCTCCCCAAGAGATAATATCTGAGAGATTCTAAGGCCCACTTAATGGCCAGACACTCTCGCTCAACTATAGCATAGTTTTTCTCCACTGGCGTCAACTTCCTACTGAGGAAGACTACCGGGTGCTCCTCACCATGAACAACCTGTGACAGAACTGCGCCTAACCCAACATCGGAAGCATCAGTCTGGACAAGGAATTTCTTTGAAAAATGTGGTGCTATCAAGACAGGGTGTTGGCACAGTGGGACTTGAGTTCCAAAAAAGCCTTTTCAGCGTCTGCATCCCACTCAACCATGACTGAGTTCCGACCCTTAGTCAGATCGGTCAATTGAGCCACCAATGTGGCAAAGTTGGATACAAACCTCCTGTAGTATCCCACCATATCTGCTTTTTTTGTGAGGGGGAGGGGCCAGTTCTGTATAGCCTTTACCTTGCTGACTTGAGGTTTCACCAGCCCTCTACCCATGATATACCCAAAGTATTTCACCTCCTCCATTCCCAAAGCACATTTTTCAGGGTTCACAGTAAACCCCTCCTTCCAAAGGGAGTCCAGCACTGCCTGGACTTTGGGCAAGTGTGATTCCCAATCTATGCTAAAAATGACTATGTCATCCAAATAAAATCATGCTCTATGACATTAGTTAGACTTGGCAAGTCTGAAATTCTTTCTTTATTTCTCTGCAAGAACTCCTTTGCTGGCTGACTTTGGATTTTAGACAAGGTATTTGTTACTTGGACACTCTCCACCCCAACCTGAGGTTCAAGTCTTGCATAAGCCAGGGATGTCATCAGTTCCCTGACTGTCCATTGCTTTAACAAGTTCACATGATATAACAAATATTGCCTGGTTGGTGGACTTTATAATTTACCTCCCCCATTTTTTCCACATTTTCAAAGGGACCTTGCCACCTGGCCAAGAACTTACTTTCCACAGTGGGAATCAACACCACCACTCAATCCCCCACTTGGAAGTGCCTTATTTTAGCAGACCTATTATAGATCCACCGTTGAGCCTCCTGGGCTTTTCCAAATGTTCCTTGACCAGTGGCATCATGCTTATGATCCTTTTCTGCATATATAAGAACACTCTTATGCTGAATAGGTTCACTTTCCCATTCCTCTTTAACAAAGTCAAGCAATCCACAAAGTCTCCGCCCATACACCAACTCAAAGAGTGAAAACCCAGTGGAGGCCTGGGGAACTTCCCGAATAGAAAACAGGAGAGCTGGTAACAGGCAGTCCCAGTTTTTCCCATCCTTTTGTACCACTCTCTTGAGCATGGACTTAAGAGACTTATTAAAGTGTTCTACCAAGCTGTCTGTTTCGGGATGGTAGATGGATGTGCGCAGCTGTTTTTTCCAGAACAGCTTGCACACATTGGCCATAACCCTCCACAAAAACGGAGGGCCCTGGTTCGTGAGTATTTCCTTAGGAAAACCAGTCCATGTAAACGTCTGGAATAACTCCTGAGCAATAGTCTTAGTGGAGGTATTCTGCAGGGGTAGCACTTCAGGATATTGGGTGGTATAGTGAAGGATCACCAGTATGTAGGAGTGACCTTAAGCAGACTTTACCAAGGGACCCACTATATCCATTGCTATCCTTTCGCATTGTACCTCAATCATGGGCAGAGGGACCAAAGGGCTACGGAAGTCGACGGAGTGTTTAACTGACAGGTGGAACAAGAGGCACAGTGTTTCTTTACCTCTGCTTTCAAACCCGGCCAGTAAAACCGGTCAGTGATCCATGCCTCTGTTTTCTCAATTCCCAGGTGTCCCCTTAAAACATTATTATGGCCCAGGTCAAGAACCTTTCGTCTATACTGTTGAGGTACCGACAATTGTTCTACCACATTTTCTTTTACTTAAAACGATAAAGCAATTTATTACATACTGCAAAGTGTGGCCATCGCTCATTCACACCTGGCTCTTGGGGAACCCCATTTACCACTACAACCTGTTCCCGCCCCCAGGCCAAAGTGGGGTCCTGCATCTGGGCAGTACCAAATGCCCCCTGGGGAACACCCAAATCTGGCAGAGCAGGGGTAGAGGTCACTTCCTCATCCTCTTCCCACAGCATTACCTGAAGTGGAGAAGGTCCCCATCCCTCAATGTTCAGGTCGGTCTGTGGACCACATATTTTGGCATCCTCAACAGTATCAGTTTTACTTTATCACCATCATTTAGATCATTAGCATTTTCATCATCTGTATCAACATCAACTGTTCCCACAGTTTCACAAATAATGGACAGACTTGTCCTTTTATAACATCATGCACTAAGTTCCTTACCACCCCCACCTCTTGAGTACCAATGCCACCTGCTGTGGAGATAGACACCGAGATGGGAGGGCACTCTCTAGTGTCCCAGTGAATGCACACAACCCGTAAAGTTTTGCTTACCGGGCCAATCCTCCCAATTACTCCTTCCAGGACCCAGTCCTTGTGTCCTGTATAGAGGCTACAGCTATCCGGGCTTCACCTACCAAACCACCACTTACCGAAAATTGCAATGTGCTGAATGGCACCACCTAGCAAAATGCAAAAACAAAGAAGATCGCCATTGGTCCATCTTTTAGGCCTCATGCACATTGGATGTTTTTAACACTACTGTTAGAGGCTTCTGGAGTTTTTCTTTCTGCCTCTAAACTCCCCTGCATGTTAACCTATGTGTCCATGCACACACAGAGACTTTTAGAGGCAGAAAAAAATCCCACTGCCAGCATGTCCTGGAGCAGCAAAATTTTTGTAGAAAAAACTTATGATGTCTATACACGCCTACACCTGCTTTAATGCTAGGTGCGTCAAGTGCTTGAGTATTAATTCATTACAATGACTAGAATAAATTATTCTTCTGGCCAAAGAAATGAATTAACGCCCAAGAGCTTGACATTCCACATCTAGACACATTTACACATGTTTACACATGTAATTATGGGGTTATTTTTCTGCAAAAACGGTGCTGCCAGGAGGAAAGCCATCTAGGAGACATGGGCAAATGCCTTGTGTGCATGAGGCCTTAAACAGATCTGAAAGCCATTAAGGTCCGATTGGAAGAGGCTTAACAGGCTGCAGCTGACAGGATTCAATGCAAAGAACCCACTGCCCAATGTGCCAAATTGAGTGGAAGGAACTACGTCTAAGCCGAAGTATCTCATAATATTGGCAATTATCCTGTAAATCCATGACACAACTGTCAGAGTGGCTGGTACATTTAAAACGTACCTCGAATCTGGGGCATGCACCACTTGTGTGAGGAGGGAGTAGGTAGCAAACATGCCACTCTGCTACAGAGCATACAGAGACAGGCACTTTGCCTGTCTCTGTAGACCTTCTTATACTTGTTCCTAATTACCTCCAGTTTTGTTATCTATGAACTGGAGGTAAATATTTTTGAATGTGGTGCATTAATAGCACCACTCTGGAAGTGGTGCTAGTAAGAACTACCTGAAACTACCTGAGCCTAGACATGTTTAAACATGTTTACAAGCGTCAAGCATTTTTTCTGCAAAAATGCTGATGCCAGGAGGAAAGGTATTTAGGAGCAAAAGCCATTGAAGTGGCTCTAAAGGTTTTTTACCTATATGCATTCTATGTATGAAGGTAAAAAACCTTCTGTGTAGCACCCCCCCTCAGCCCCACTAATACTTACCTGAGCCGGATCTAAATCAAGAGATGTGCACGAGAGCCTCAGCTCACTGGGGGCTCTCCCTCCTCATTGGCTTAGACAGCAGCTGGTGAGTCAATGAGGAGAGGGGTCAAGGCCTAGCCACAGCTCCGTGTCTGAATGGATAAGCAGAGCAGTGGCTTGGAATTGAGCCTGCTCTAGTGCCCCTATAGCAAGCAGTTTTCTCTTGGGGCGCTCGGCAGGAGGGAGGGGCCAGGAGCTCCGGCGGGGGTCCCGAGAAGAGAAGGATCGGGGCTGCTCTGCAAAACCACTGCACAGTACAGGTAAGTATAACATGTTTGTTATTTTTTTTTAAACTTGCCTTTAAAGGGGTTATAAACCCTCGTTTTTTTTTTTTTTTTTAAATAACAAACATGTCATACTTACCTCCACTGTGCAGTTTGTTTTGCACAGAGTGGCCCCAATCCACCTCTTCTAGGGGCCCCTGGCAGCGCTATCAGCTCCTCCCCGCGATAAGCGCTATCCCTGGGGGTTACAGTGCAGGCGCACTCCTGAGTCCAGCATTTGCGTCCATAGACACAGAATGCCAGACTCAGCCCCGCCCCCCGCGTCATTTGATTTGACAGCAGCAGGAACCAATGGCTGCGCTGCTATCAATCTATCCAATCAAGAGTCGAGACAACAGGCAGAGAGGTAGAGCGTGTCTCCACCATGGGAACGATCAGGCTCTAGTGACTAAAACGGGGGGGCTGGGGGGCTGGTCAGTGTCACAAGTTTGAAAGGTTAAGGTGTAAAAACACGAGGGTTTACAACCCCTTTAATATCGCTTTAAGGTCCAATGGGATGAAGCCAAAATGGCTACAGCTGACAGAATTCAATGGAAAGCACCCAATGTCCCAAATTGCATGTGAGGAACTACGTCTAAGTCCAAGTATCTCCATATGATGGCAATAGTTCTGTAAATCCATGATACAACTGTCAGAGTGGCTGGTACATTTAAAACATACCACCCATCTGGGGCATACACCACTTGTATGAGGAGGAAGGAGGTAGCAAACATGCTGCTTTGCTACAGAGCATACAGAGACAATTTGTTGTCTCTGTGGGCCATCTTATACTTGGACTTAATTAGCTCTAGTTTCGTTATCTATGAACTGGAGGTAATTATTTTTGAATGTAGTGCATTAATAGCACCACTGTGGAAGTGGCGCTATTACAAAGTACCCTTAGGGCACTTTCACACTGAGCCGCCCCGGGCGTCAGCGGTAAAGTGCCGCTATTTTTAGCGGCACTTTATTGTCGTTTTAGCTGCATTTTTCAGTCGCTAGCGGGGCACTTTTAACCCCCGCTAGCGGTCAAAAAAGGGTTAAAAGCACTTGCAAAGCGCCACTGCTTCGACGGCGCTGCCCATTGATTTCAATGGGCGGAGCACTATAGGAGCGGTGTCTCCTAGATGTGGAGACTCCACATCTTTGAGGCACTCCTAAAGCGCCTCAAAGAAGCTGCTTGCAGGACTTTTTTGAGCGTCCTGCCAGCACACCACTCGGGCTTTCACACTGGAGTGAGAGGAGAGGCGCTTTACAGGCACTTGGGTTGGATTGGGTAAACCACAGAAGTACATTTTTGACCTCTATATTTCTGATTTCCAAAATAACAAATGCAGATTGAACAAAAAGTTTAGTGTAGCATAACACTTTTGGTATTAAAATAGTAAATTTTGTACAAATACAATAAAATTTCTCCCGAGGGCTTTATCGCAGCAAAGAAGTCAAACTAATACATCAAAAAATTAACTAAAATATTTTTATTCATGCAAAATGTTAAAATTCAAAAACACATACTGTTTAAAATATGAGCTCTGGTAAATATAACCCCAACCACAGTAAATGATGTCCTTAAACAATCGCAGGTAACTAACAAACTTAATATAGGAATTTCCAAATTAATAATCCTGTCCAAAAAGGCCCAATGCGTTTCGATGACATTATTTAAAATCTTCCTTAGGGGGATGAGGACATCATGTAGATAAAGGGACTAAACATCAACCAGAGCAAATCAAGATTAAAATTCAAACCTGTTTCCTGGCTGTCATCACAGAGCCATTAAAGTAACCCACTTGCAGCCCACAAGAAGTCACGCACAAAGGGTGTATGAGGTAAGGGCGCACCAAGCCTAAGAGGATCTATCCGAAGGATTAGTGAGAAATTATTAGGGTATACTGTATATGGAACTGGCATCATATCTCAAGATATACTGCAAAATTTACAACAGATGTCTCACATGAGGATAATGGTGTTAACAGTCCTGGACTGATGGTGTTAAAAGCTGCTTTTAAGATGCTACATCAAGTACCAGATAGGTTACAAGCTGCTTCCCAGATATTGAGTCAAATTTGTCTCAGGATGGGAATTTCTTCGAAAAGACTGCCATCAACCCTATGGGCACAAAATGCCAGAGCTCCAGATTTATGGTTTATCAGCACAAGAATCAATCGTACTACATTTTGTGTAGAGCTGTACGCATCAGACCAAAATGAGGGACAACCAAGGCTACAACAGAGGGATTTGGTCTCAAAAGTGGGACAGTATGAAGTGATGTTTAAAATACTCTGATGCTCAAACAGGACCATTCCTTCGTTGAGATCCTACCTTGGGGTCATGTGAGAATTCTTACCCAGCTGTTTCCCTAGTAGTGACAAAAACAGGTAAGTGGAGAATTCATTGAACCGGGTGCAATGTCCTTCAAGTAGCTACCCCATTTAAAATAAAAGAATATAATCTTAAAACGAATTAATTTCTTTGTGAACATGGGAATCTTGAATTTCCTTGATCTGAAAAATAAAAATTGATTTGTTAAGAAGATGAAGTTCAGCAAATAGACATTGATTTGTGTGAGCCATGTTGCCTGAAAAAAGATTTGTTACTCTGTTCAGCTAGTCTTAGAGAAAAACCAAGTTCTCAATCTTTACTTCAGTAACAGCACAGCTTGGTTAAGAACCCTGGTCAAAGCATCTCTTACCCCCATAGCTCCCAACTGTCCCCGATTTGGAACAATGTCCCTCTGTCCCTTTTTCCTCTTCATTTGTCCCTCATTTTGGTCTGACCTATATAGTTATATATAAAATACACCTTATAACTTTCAAAAAGTGTTTCACAGTGCTAAACCTTTAATCCAATTTCTAAATCACTGCATTTGTAATTTTCAATTTGTAATTTTACACCACTATAAAAAAAAAAGTAGTGGTAAAAAAAGAAGCACTTTTTTTTTTATAATTCTCCTTTAGGGGAGGGGGTTTGTCATATGCCTACATACTTTTGTTAATAGAGGTCCCTCATTCCCATCTCAAAACGTTGGGAGGTATGCCCACCCCCACTACTGATTAGACAAGGAAGGAGCAACAGCACAATGATGGGGTCATCTGTTCCTGTCAGCATATGTGCACTGCCACAATGGATTGACTCGTAGTTCTGACAGGTTTTTCCCAGCCTGTGCTGCTGAACAGGGAATAAGAAGACGCAGGTTCCATAATAAAATCACTTACTAGCGGCAAAAAAAACATATAATAGTGTTATATAATTTAAAAAATGTATATATATATATATATATATATATATATATATATATGTATATATATATATATATATATATATATATATATATATATATATATATATATATATATGCTGTCTCACCATGCCCATAATTGCAGCCCCACCGTGCCCATAATGCTATCTCACCATGCCCATAATGCTGTCTCACCTCGCCCATAATCACAGCCTCGCCGTGCCTATAATGGCAGCCTCACCGTGCCCATAATGCAGTCTCACCGTGCCCATAATGCTGCCTCACCATGCCCATAATGCTGTCTCACCACGCCCATAATCGCAGCCTCGCCGTGCCTATAATGGCAGCCTCACCATGCCCATAATGCAGTCTCACCGTGCCCATAATGCAGTCTCACCGTGCCCATAATCGCAGCCTCACTGTAGTCAGTGCCTGTGCCTGGATTACACAGTCTGCGGGCAGGCCCGGATTTACTCCCTTTGCCGCCCCAAGGCCGTGCCCTTCAATGCCGCCCCCACACCACCAGAAAGAGCCCCCAGACATAATACGGTCAAAGACTGCAGTTCCTATGGACATTAGTAGATAATGGCCGATCGGCCCTCTCACCTGACCCAGCGATACAGCAATGCTTCCCCTGATCAGGAGTCAGCTCACTCTGAATTGCCCGTGGCGACTCCGTTGGGTAGCACCCAGATCTGTATTCTGCAATGACTCCATTCCTTTCTCCGCCAGGGATGGCGCCAGGCTGTGTGGCTTTCCCTCTGGTGGTGCAGGGCAGTGGGGTTCTCTCTCTGATGGTGTTCCCTCAGCACTGCCCTCTCCCTCTGGAGCCCTGGGTGTACTTTCCTGGGTGTAGACCCCCCCAGGACAAACTACCCCTTCCATTAGTACAGACCCCCCCAGGACAAACCCCCCACCATTAGTACAGACCCCCCCAGGACAAACCCCCCCTCCCTTCATTAGTACAGACCCCCCTAGGACAAACCCCCCTCCCTTCATTAGTACAGACCCCCCCAGGACAAACCCCCCTCCCTTAGTACAGACCCCCCAGGACAAACCCACCCCCTCCCTTAGTACAGACCCCCCCAGGACAAACCCACCTCCCTTCATTACTACAAACCCCCAGAACAAACCCACCTCCCTTCATTAGTACAGACCCCCAGGACAAACGCCCCTCTATTAGTACAACCCCCCCCCCCCAGGACAACCCCCCTCCATTAGCACAAACCCTCCCAGGTCTACCCCCCTCCATTAGTACAAACCCTCCCAGGAAAACCCCCTCTCCATTAGTACAACCCCCCCCCCAGGTCAACCCCCACCCCCTCCATTAGCACAGACCCCCCAAGGACAAACCACCCCCCCTTCATTAGTACAGACCCCCCAGGACAAACCCCCCCTTCATTAGTACAAACCCCCCAGGACAAAACCCCCCCCCTTCATTAGTACAAACCCCCAGGACAAAACCTCCCCTTCATTAGTACAAACCCCCCAGGACAAACCCCCCCTTCACTAGTACAGACATCCCAGGACAACCCCCCCTCCATTAGTACAACCCCCCCAGGACAAACCCCCCCTTCACTAGTACAGACATCCCAGGATAACCCCCCCCTCCATTAGTACAACCCCCCCAGGACAAACCCCCCCTTCACTAGTACAGACATCCCAGGACAACCCCCCACCTCCATTAGTACAACCCCCCCAGGACAAACCCCCCCTTCACTAGTACAGACATCCCAGGACAACCCCCCCCCCCTCCATTAGTACAACCCCCCCAGGACAAACCCCCCCTTCACTAGTACAGACATCCCAGGACAACCCCCCCCCCTCCATTAGTACAACCCCCCCAGGACAAACCCCCCCTTCACTAGTACAGACATCCCAGGACAACCCTCCCCCTCCATTAGTACAACCCCCCCAGGACAAACCCCCCCTTCACTAGTACAGACATCCCAGGACAACCTCCCCCCCCTCCATTAGTACAACCCCCCCAGGACAAACCCCCCCTTCACTAGTACAGACATCCCAGGACAACCCCCCCCTCTCCATTAGTACAACCCCCCCAGGACAAACCCCCCCTTCACTAGTACAGACATCCCAGGACAACCCCCCCCCTCCATTAGTACAACCCCCCCAGGACAAACCCCCCCTTCACTAGTACAGACATCCCAGGACAACCACCCCCCCTCTCCATTAGTACAACCCCCCCAGGACAAACCCCCCCTTCACTAGTACAGACATCCCAGGACAACCCCCCCTCCTCCATTAGTACAACCCCCCCAGGACAAACCCCCCCTAACTAGTACAGACATCCCAGGACAACCCCCCCCCCCCCCCTCCATTAGTACAACCCCTCCAGGACAACCTCCCCTCCAAGTGTGTACAATAGAACAGATGGAGACAGGCACAGGCTTGGGCGGGACTCGGGAGTGAGAGACAGAGGAGAACACGCCCCCCCCGCCGCCGCACAGAGACCAGCCGCTCCGATCTTCGGCGGCTGCTCTCCTTCTCTGACAGGAGGAGGGAGGGGGGACTGGCTTGACTCGAGCAGCGATAACACAGCGGTAGCGGCGGTGACCGGCGGAGGGAGCCGCCTTAGTCTGGACACAGAGAGGAGGAGGAGGGAGAGGAGCACTCTAGCGCTTCAGCGCCCCCACCTCTCTGGCGCCCGGGTGCACTGCATCACATGCTGATGTTAGTGTGGGGGGCGGCGGCGCCGCCCCTGTACCACTGCCGCCCCGAGGCCTGGCCTCGGTGGCCTTGTGGGAAATCCGGCCCTGTCTGCGGGCATCTCCCGCTGTGTGTCTCCGAGCTGAGTGTGAAAACTTTGGCCGCGCTGTGAATAAAGTCCCACCCTCCTCCTAGATCAGCTTGTGTGATAGACAGAACACTGCGTCTATCATAGGATCATAGTCCAACATTTTTTTTTTAAATAGACTCCTATATTTTGTGTAACCAAATAGAACAGTTGACGTATACTTTTTTTTTGGGTAGTGCTATTGGTTTAAACATAAGAATCTGTTTAAGAATATTGCAAGATTTTTATTTTTACCTGCTTTACCAGTCATGAGTGTGTTTACTCCAAAAATAATATTTTTGTACAATAAATCAAGATAGATAATACGTTAATTTAATAAACCACTGACATTTGGAAAGAATGTACATGACAGCCCATCTCAAAGTGTTGGTTTCACCACATAAAATTATAAAATTAGGGCACTCTTCTTCCAAATTAAGTAAACAAAGTTTTCTAAATCACTTTCTGTGACTCATAACCACTTCCTCATTTTACTAGCCACATCAATGGCTGGTATTCAATACAATTTGTCCACAGCCTATAAACAAGGAACTACACAACGCATGTCTTTTATTCTTGTACAATAAACCAGCAATTCAAGGACGTTTCATTCAATGAGCACAAACACATCGAACAGCATGTGAATCTAAAGTGTGTACTAGAAATAAAAATGTTTAAAGCATATCTAAACTGAATATATATATATATATATATATATATATATATATATATATATATACAGTATCTCACAAAAGTGAGTACACCCCTCACATTTTTGTAAAAATTTTATTATATCTTTTCATGTGACAACACTGAAAAAAATGACACTATGCTAAAATGTAAACTAGTGAGTGTACAGCTTATATCACAGTGTAAATTTGCTGTCCGCTCAAAATATCTCAACACACAGCCATTACTGTCTAAACCGCTGGCAACAAAAGTGAGTACACCCCTAAGTGAAAATGTCCAAATTGGGCCCAACGTGTCAATATTTTGTGTGGCCACCATTGTTTTCCAGCACAGCCTTAACCCTCTTGGGCATGGAGTTCACCAGAGCTTCACAGGTTGACACTGCAGTCCTCTTCCACTCCTCCATGACGACATCACGGAGCTGGTGGATGTTAGAGACCTTGCGCTCCTCTACCTTCCGTTTGAGGATGCCCCACAGATGCTCAATAGCTTTTAGGTCTGGAGACATGCTTGGCCAGTCCATCACCTTTACCCTCAGCTTCTTTAGCAAGGCAGTGGTCATCTTGGAGGTGTGTTTGGGGTCGTTATCATGTTGGAATACTGCCCTGCGGCCCAGTCTCCGAAGGGAGGGGATCATGCTCTGCTTCAGTATGTCACAGTACATGTTGACATTCATGGTTCCCTAAATGAACTGTAGCTCCCCAGTGCCAGCAGCCCCATGACACTCCCACCACCATGCTTGACTGTAGGCAAGACACACCTTTCTTTGTACTCCTTACCTGGTTGCCGCCACACACACTTGACACCATCTGAACCAAATAAGTTTATCTTGGTCTCATCACACCACAGTACATGGTTCCAGTAATCCATGTCTTTAGTCTGCTTGTCCTCAGCAAACTGTTTGTGGGCTTTATTGTGCATCATCTTTAGAAGAGGCTTCCTTTTGGGAAAGACAGCCATGCAGACCAATTTGATGCAGTGTGCGGCGTATGGTCTGAGCACTGACAGACTGACCCCCACCCCTTCAACCTCTGCAGCATTGCTGGCAGCACTCATACGTCTACTTCCCAAAGACAACCTCTGGATATGACGCTGAGCATTTGCCAACTTCTTTGGTCGACCATGGTGAGGCCTGTTCTGAGTGCAACCTGTCCTGTTAAACCGCTGTATAGTCTTGTCCACTGTGCTGCAGTCCAGTTTCAGGGTCTTGGCAATTATCCTATACCCTAGGCCAGGGATATGCAATTAGTGGACCTCCAGCTGTTGCAAAAACTACATGTCCCATCATGCCTCTGCCTTTGGGTGTCATGCTTGTGGCTTTCAGAATCTTGCTATGCCTCATGGAACTTGTAGTTCTGCAACAGCTGGAGGTCCGCTAATTGCATATCCCTGCCCTAGGCCATCTTTATGTAGAGCAACATTTCTTTTTTTCAGATCCTCAGAAAGCTCTTTGCCAGGAGGTGCCAGGTTGAACTTCCAGTGACCAGTATGAGAGAGTGAGAGCGACAACACCAAATTTAACACACCTGCCCCCCATTCACACCTGGGACCTTGTAACACTAATGAGTCACATGACACCGGGGAGAGAAAATGGCTAATTGGGCCCAATTGGACATTTTCACTTAGGGGTGTACTCACTTTTTTTGCCAGCGGTTTAGACATTAATGGCTGTGTGTTGAGTTATATTGAAAGGACAGCAAATTTACATTGTTATACACGCTTCTGTATACACTCACTACTTTACATTGTAGCAAAGTGTAATTTCTTCAGTGTTGTCACATGAAAATATATAATAAAATATGTACAAAAATGTGAGGGGTGCACTCACTTTTGTGAGATACTGTATATATATATATATATATATATATATATATATATATATATATATATATATATATATATGTAGGAAGGCCAGTATGGTGGCCTGAATTTATGGGAGGAGCCCGGGGGGTATTTAGGCAGCCCGCTCACCTGTGGTGCTTGTCGGTTTCCTGTGCGCGATATACGTCACTAAGCCAACTATTCGATATACCAGCGTCCGCAAGTTCTTGCCTCGCAGTTCCCGTATTCGATACTCCGTACTCAAAACTTTCGAAGTCTGCGTTTTCGTTTATAGTTTGTACCACGCGTCTGGCTTGGCTGTCGCAGGTAAGGTCCCGTCGGACTTTTCGTTTTCATATCATGTCACTAAACCGTGAGTTCAAATTTCGTTTCACCCGCATCGCACAAACTGCAATGTATATCGCTCGTACTTTCGATATGTTACAATTCGATAGCACAGCGACGCTGACGTCGCATCATTTCTAGCATGTCGGTATTAGTAGACAGCCATAGCCAGTCGCAACTTGTAAATTATCAAATCAAGTTAGTTCGGTACCAATCATTTCTCATTTCTGAGACATTTCTAAACTCATTTCGGACATTTCAAATCATTTCTCATTTCTGAAAAAACATTTCTAAAAACTCATTTCGGACATTTCAAATCATTTCTTATTTCTGAAAACTCATTTCTGACATTTCAAATCATTTCTCATTTCAGTCACCTACCGCGCTCCGATTCGAATCCAATCGCACCAAAAGATGCGCCGATTCGTCCCGGTGTGCCCCAGTTATTACGGCCTCATTTCTATACATGCTCCAGAGTTACGTTATTGTCAGTCAATTGTACCTCTGCCATGGTTATCATTTCATTTCCATGTATCACGTTCCGACATGAATTCAGTCGCATGAAAAATGCACCGATTCGTCTCGGCGTGCCCCAGGATTGGCCTCATTTCTATACATGCTCCAGAGTTACGTTTTATCAGTCATTTGTACCTCTGTCATGGTTATCATTTCATTCCCATGTATCACGTCCCGACATGAATTCAGTCGCATGAAAAATGCACCGATTCGTCTCGACGTGCCCCAGGATTGGCCTCATTTCTATACATGCTCCAGTGTTACGTTTATCAGTCAATTGTACCTCTGTCATGGTTATCATTTCATTTCCATGTATCACGTTCCGACATGAATTTAGTCGCATAAAAATGCACCGATTCATCTCGGCGTGCCCCAGGATTGGCCATATTTCTATACATGCTCCAGAGTTACCTTATCAGTCATTTGTACCTCTGTCATGGTTATCATTTCATTCCCACGTATCACGTTCCGACAGGAATTCAGTCGCATGAAAATGCACCGATTCGTCTCGGCGTGCCCAGGATTGGCCACATTTCTGATACATGCTCCAGAAGTCCGGATCATAGCTGAATCGCAGACACCGGGGATTGACCCATATCTCTGTCATGCAATTTCTACCATTTTACTCTCACAACGCATCACCGTTTCGAAACCAGTCGCATCCGAGGCGCACCGATTCGTCACGGCATGCATCACAGGTTCCGATCACATTTCATACCTACACCAGAGCTCGGTTGGTTGCCAGTCGCTAACACGGCACAACCAATTCGAGCCTCGGTCAAAACAATCATTTCTCTCATTTCATTCAATACTGCACTCCTATTCGAATCCAGATGCATCAAACAAGCACCGATTCGTCCCAGGAGCACCAGTATTTTCAGTTGCCTCATTTCAATACATGCTCCAGAGCCCGGTCCACGGTCGAACAAATCGTGACACGACCAGGCCGCACCTCTGTCATGCAGTTCATTCATTTCACAATCAAGGCAAACATTTCGAACCATTTCATTATCACAAATTGCAAGCACCATACAAATCATTGCTTCAAGTTACTTAGCAATCCCTTCACGAATTGTCACCTTTCATCTTCCTCAGGTCAGTCAAAGTTCAGTAGGTCCACCCTGCACCAGGTTGGACGGTATCCCCCCAGGTAAAAAAAAAAAAAAAAAAAAAAGGGGGAAAGGGAGAACAAGTCGGGTAAGTATGACGCAGCGGATCAAAGAAAAACTTGAAATTCATCTCACCCCCAATAGGTTACAGTCAACCAGGAAATAAAGCTCGAGAGATCCTCACCAGAGCAACCATGTCCCAGGCCGGCAGTGAAGACTTCACGGCCCCTCTATCACCTACTCAGGTCTCAGAAAGCGGCAGCATGCAATCCCTCAGGGGATGGACTATCCCCAGACTGACGGCAGGGCTCAGACGCAGAGGTGTCCCCTTCCCCGCCACAGCGAGGAAAGGCGAGCTCTTCAAACTCCTCTTCCCCCCACCAGCAGCAGGACCCAGTACCCAACAGGCATCCCTCCAGTCCATATCATCGGCCATCTCGCAATTACACACGATGGTGTCATCTCTATCCACCTCAGTTGCAGACGTCCAAGCCAGGGTGGCACTTCTGGAGGCCCGACCGGCCACGGCTGTCCCCGAACCAACGGCAACTCAGACCTTGACACCTCTTCCTACAGGTACCTCAGGCTCAAGCGCCATTGTCTACCCCTCCCATCTGGTCCCAACCAGTATCAGGAAGGACATTTTGGACGGCAAGGACGTCAACCTGGCCTCTCTCCTTATCTCCGTGCATGATTTAGCAGAAAATAAAGCCTACTCCTGGGGCGACATATCGGTGGTCATTAAAGCCAAAGACCCCAGGCTGAACCGCAAGCTATCAGTCCCCGAATTTACCCTGGCCTTTGGCATGCTCAGAGATGTCCTGTGCTCAGCCACCCCTAGCAGGCGGGAAGAGCTGGACTTATACCTCCATACTGTGGTAGACTTGGGCCACAAGTATGGAGGTTTCGCCTTCTACGATTATCATCGTTCCTTCTCAGCCAAGGCCGCCGCCAGATTCGCACAATTCCAGATCGCGACAGATTGGAGTCTCATGGACACAGAGCTCTTCTGCCGCCACTTTGCCGGCTTACGCTCACCTCTGTGTGCAATTTGCCAGTCTTCCACCCACACTGCCACCTGGTGCACCAATACGGCGATCAGACGGCCCTTCGAGTTCCCCTCTACCTCAGGTACAGTACACGGCCAGTCGATCCCTGAACCAACGCCTCAGGTGGACAAACTCGGACGCCCAGTCCGAACCGTGGGAGGGGCAGCCATCTGTAACAACTTTAACTATGGGTCCTGCAACTTCAGCCAATGCCGTCTACTTCACATCTGCACTTTATGCCAAAGAGCACACCCTAGGAATTTGTGTGAAGTCAAGCAACACAAGAGGGCATGACTAAGCCGAATCAACATCTTATGGCTAGGACTGCATCTCACTTCACACCCCACCCCTTCCCTGGCCACCTACCTTATCCAAGGCTTCACAGTAGGCTTTCACACCGGCCTCATTGCACTGCCCCACAGTACTCACGAATGCGCCAATCTTCGTTCGGCAGCCATCGACGAACAGGCCATAGATCAGCTCTTATAGGCAGAGGTAGATCGAGACTATGTAATAGGCCCTTTCACTTGCCCCCCTTTCAGCACATGGAGAGTCAGCCCTATTGGGCTTGTCAAGGGCAAATTCTCTAATAAATTGCGTTTGGTGTACGACTTGTCTGCGCCTCATTCTTCGCACATACCCAGTCTCAATTCCCTGATCCCCTCCGAAGAGTTTTCCCTAAAATACTCCTCCGTTGACATGGCAATACAAGCGATCATCAAAACAGGCACAGGTGCCTGGCTCTCCAAAGCCGACATCTCGGATGCTTTCAAGCTCCTGCCCATCCACCCATCCCTTTGGTGCTGGCATGGCATCAAATGGAAGGAAGCGTATTATTTTGCTACGAAACTCACCTTCGGTTCGAAGAGTAGCCCGTGGCTCTTCGACACGTTCGCACAGTCCCTCGTTTGGATACTATTACACAAGGGCCAATGCCATGAAGTCATCCATTACCTGGATGACTTCCTACTGATAGAACCGCCCAACAAGCCCCCAGGAGATCTCGACAAACTTAGAGTAATTTTTGGAAACCTCAACGTTCCTATCGCCGAGCACAAAGTCGATGGTCCAGCAAACATCATCACCTTTCTCGGGGTCAGCTTGGATACCTGCGCAATGCAGGCCAGTCTCCCCCCCGACAAATTAACACGCATTAGGGCAGTCCTTCACGAGTTTACACACACCAAGGGCTGTACCAAAAAACAGTTGCAGTCTCTCCTGGGTATGCTCAACTTCGCTATGCGAATTATCCCACAAGGCCGCACATTCGTATCACGCCTACTTAGATTTCTGTCAGAAACTCAAGACCCTGATCAGATTTTGAAATTAGACTCCGCAGCTATAGCGGACCTATCAATGTGGGAGGAATTCTTGTCCGCCTGGAATGGCATATCTCTATTTATACCTATGGTTTCGATCCATTCACCCCAGGTAGTGACTGACGCTGCAGCCTCCACAGGTTTCGCGGCAATTTTTGGCCATCATTGGTTTTCAGGACCCTGGCCTCAACAGATACTGTTGATACCCGGCTTTTCCCAAACATCTGCCCTCTTTGAGCTTTATCCCATAGTGGCAGCCGCACAACTCTGGGGCCACCACTGGACAGGACAAACCGTAGTCTTCACCACCGACAACCAGGCCACGGCAGACATCATCAACAGAGGCAGGTCCAAGTCCCTAGCAGTCATGTCCTTCCTGCGCAGGTTGGTACAACTGTCTTTACAACATCAGTTCAACATACACTGTGAATTTATACCCGGCAGATACAACTCAGCAGCTGACGCACTATCACGTTTCAATTATCCCTCCTTTTTCAAACAGGTTCCCGATGCCGACCCAATGTCGGCCCCTATCCCCGTCTGGTCACAACTGACCCTGGATTAGTGCAACATCTACACGGAGCTACGCAACTCATAAATAATTCCCTCTCCCGCAACACACTCAAAGCCTACCAGACAGCTTGGAAGGCTTTCAATAAATTCCTCACGTCCTGCCGCAAAGAACCAACAGATATCAAACAGGTACTGGCCTTCACGGCACACTGCCACACGCAGCTGGCCTTATCCTACAACACCATCCGGTTATACCTAGCCGGCATTCAACATTTCATGGCGCTTGAAGACCCGACGAAATCGTCACTGTTCTCATCTCACGCTATACGAGCCATCCTAAGGGGAATACAGAAACAACAACCAGTCATCAGCACTAAGCGCTTGCCCATTACGGGGCCCATCTTTAGGGACATGTCAAACATACTGGCTACTTCGCCATTCGGTCTGCTCCCCAGCACGGTCTTACAAGCAGCCATATATTTAGCTTACTATGGGTTCTTGCGGCCTGGCGAATTCACCTCTAACAAACCCACAGACCTAGTACTATGCAGACGACACTTGCTTCGACATCAAGACCACTTTATCCTGCACCTCGAGGTCTCTAAAACCCAGCAAACGGGCTCGGGAGTGAACATCCACCTCTACAGAACCAACAACAGCTGGTGTCCAGTCGCTGTACTCAACCGACTCCTATCTCTCCTGCCTGAGCAACCAGACAGCAGTCCCCTTCTACCATTCCCAGTCAAACCCTTAAACGCCTCTCAGTTTGTGAGCCACATAAGGATACTTCTCCGCAATCTCCACCTTAACCCTAGTCAGTATTCCGGTCACTCTTTCCGCATCGGAGCAGCCTCCGCGGCGTCCCGCCACGGGGTGCCAGATCACATCATCAAAAGACTAGGCAGGTGGAAATCAGCCTGCTTCGCCCGGTACATCCCCAATCCACAAACAGAGATGGCACAGGCATTCTCCAAATTGGCTCAATAAATAACTGAAAACCAATAAAAATTATAACCCTACCTGAATGTTTTTGCCCCCTTATTTTGGCATACCGGCCATTAGACCAAGGCACACTTTCAGGTCTATTTCATATGGTAAGTCCACACTTTCAGGTCTATTTCCGATGGTAAGTCTTATCTTTACTATAAGTGTTATCTATGTCCATATCGGACATAGGGCTCCGACCATAAGTAGGAAGGCCAGTATGGTGGCCTGAATTTATGGGAGGAGCCCGGGGGGTATTTAAGCAGCCCGCTCACCTGTGGTGCTTGTCGGTTTCCTGTGCGCGATACCCACCCTCCCATCCCCATTTCACAGCATTTCTCAACTATTCATTTCATTCATTTCTCTTACAGAATAATCATTTCTTAAACCAGGGTATGCCCCCTTATTTTGGCATACCGGCCATTAGACCAAGGCACACTTTCAGGTCTATTTCATATGGTAAGTCCACACTTTCAGGTCTATTTCCGATGGTAAGTCTTATCTTTACTATAAGTGTTATCTATGTCCATATCGGACATAGGGCTCCGACCATAAATATATATATATGTGTGTATATATATATATATATACTGCATTTTACCAGTTGTTCGATGAGATGACTGTGTTTGCTTTCTTTTTTTGCAGGCTTTTTTTCCTTTATTTTTACCTGGTAAGCCTGTAAGGAGGATACTTTCTGCCCCAGGGTAACTGTATCGACTTCTCCTATGTACTCACAAAGTTTTTTGTTTCCAGTGACGCTTTATGCATTGACTTAGACCCAGTCTGTCAATACTGTAAGGTCACCTGCTGACTTTGCACCATCCACAGGCAGCTTAATTCTTCAAAAAGACACAAAGGATGAATTCAACTCAATTTTATGTCTGCTAATTGCAGTACAGAGGATGTTTTACAGACTTGGGTTGTTAGAAGACAATGTCTTTCTTAAGCACTGTCTCTGCAAAGTACGAACACTGACTGGGTAAAACAGAAGAAACATGGCGGATCTAGCTAAGACTTAAAGGGGTTAATTTATTAAAGCTGGAGAGTGGAAAATCTGGTGCAGCTCTGCATAGAAATCAATCAGCTTCCAGGTTTTTTGTCAAAGCTTAAAAGCGGAGTTCCGCCCAAAAGTGGAACTTCCGCTTTTGGCACTCCTCGCCCCCTTACATGCCACAATTGGCATGTCATTTTTTTGGGAGGAAGTGGGTACCTAGTTTTGACAGGTATTTCCTGTCCCGCTTCCTCCTTTCGTCCTCTCGCCACCTAGATGACTCCTCTCCCCCTAGGCGGCCCCTCCCTCTCTGCATTCTTCTGGGACACGTCACAGGTCCCAGAAGATTGCCTGGCCCCTAGGAGAGCGTAGCGTGACTCATGCATGTGCAGTGCGCACATGGCTGTGAATCCGCAAGCTGTCACAGCTGGGTGCCCACACTTGCAATGATTGTGCCACGGAGGGGAGGGCGAGAGAAGCAAGGCTTTGGGCGGCCGCATTGCTGGACCGTGGGACAGGTGAGTGTGTGTTTATTTAAAGTTAGCAGCTACACTTTTTGTAGCTGCTGACTTATAATAAACTTAAACGACTGGAACTCAACTGCCCCAGATTTTGCACTCTCCAGTTTTAGTAAATCAAGACCCACATTAATAAAAACTGTATATATGTGCTGTATTACATCAGTCATTCACAATGGGATTTGTTTTTTGTATTTTGCAAAAAAAAACTGGTTGATTCTCCTGTTCTCTGTCCCATCCTCCTGGTCTGTGTCCCCATTGCAGACTTGTGTAGACCAGTCATTGCCACATCTATTGAGCATGCTCCAGTTTCATTTCTCTTCTATGCTGTTCATTTCCACCTTTTTCTTATCTGTGCAGCCCACATGCCTATAGAGTCACACATGTGGGTGTATACACTCCAGATAATTGACAGCCCATTCCCTCCTCACTCCTCCATGCCCATTAACCCCCCTGGCGGTATTCCGGAGTCTGGCTCGGGGTGGATTTTACATACCAAAAGCGGTATCCCCGAGCCAGACTCGGGCTTGCATCGCAGGATCCAGGAAGAGTTTACTTACCTTGTCCCCTGGATCCTGCGATGTCTCCCCGCTGTGATCGGCGAGCCGCTGTGTCTCGCTCGATTCACAGTGCCGAGCTCCGTTCCCTGCGAGCGTTGCGACGCACGGGGACGGAGTTCGGCGGTAAATTCAAAAGTGAAACACACAGTATAGATACAGCATACTGTAATCTTACAGATTACAGTACTGTATCAAATAACTACACATCCCCTTTGTCCCTAGTGGTCTGCCCAGTGTCCTGCATGCAGTTTTATATATATAAAACTGTTCTTTCTGCCAGGAAACTGGAGATTGTCCATAGCAACCAAAACTGTCTCTTTACATCAAAAGTGGTTTTAGACCAGCTAGAAAAAAGCGATAATAAATTATAATCACTTGCAGAATTGAGCGATAGTGATTTGTGGGGAGATCCGTCATCAAACACTAAAAGTAATAAAAGCTAAAATTCTGCAACTGAGCAAATTTCAGTGTTTTTGATTTAATTACATAATTATATAATTTTTATTATTATTATATTATTATGTGTTTTAATTATTTATAGTTATTTATTATATTATAATTTTTTATTTCGTTTTTCAATCTTTATCATACCCGGGATGTCTACTAGACTCTTGTTTGGACAGATTTAAGTGAACTATTCCTAAGAATTACAGGCCTACAATATAAAACGCCAAATTTCTGTGCAAAATAATGGTACCGCTTTCAGCACCTAAAATCTGAAATAATCATACCGCCAGGGAGGTTAAACAGCTCTACCCTATAGGGGTGGCATGTACATGTTGATTAATAGAGGTGTCACCTCCCTGTATTTCTAAGCACATACAAAACGCAGGCTGGAGGTGCGTGAAACAAGCTGTGATTGGCATAACCTCCTCCTAGATAGCCCACACCATCTTTTTGCACAAAAATAATAAAAATTTGAGTTTAAATACATATTTGTATGATGATTTAAATATATTAATCATGTATTTTTCTCTGTATTCTGAAGGCTGTTTTGTTTTTTGTTTTTCAACATGTGACCAGCACAAGAGGACTAGAAGCTCCTCCAGCTGATGTTTCCCTTCAGATGGGTCAGGAAAGAGCTTGGTCATGTGTGTGTATATCGATTATGAAAAAAGGTACTTTTTTAAATTAAAAATACAGTGTCATCATCCATATACATATAGAGAAGTCTTATGTCCTGCCTTGTGTATTATATTTTCTACAAACTTTACCAGTCAACCTTCCACAAAACTATCTACGAGACCTATGTACCTATTTTTTAAACTTACTTATGGGGAGGGAAAAAAAGGCTACAATAAATAGATCTATCTTAACTCTTCCCAAATTTCGAGGTGTTATTGGGTTCCCTGATCCAGTAAAATATCGTGCTGCTGTTCATCTAATGAGACTCTTAGACTGGTGTACCCCCCAAAAAAATTGTAAACCCTGGTTAGACCTAGAACAGGCTTTACTTTCTCTACCCCTTGAAGGTTTGGCCTGGTCACCACTTCCAACCAACAGAAAACAAATCATTTATTCACATCCCTTATTTGGACCCACCATGAAAATCATTTAAAAAAATAAAACATTTCAAGACAACTTCTCTTTCCCCACACCCTAGTCTGACGCGATTGTACCAGAGAGGAGGATTACCAGACCCAAGGCCAACTCTCAACCCTAAATATTATGGACAAGGGATACCCCCCCCCTACTCTTGTAGATGATACTTTCCATCAGAATCAGGCTAAACTGACACCCAACACGCCAGAAGGGCCCCAGCCAACAAGGTTTGCCACCCAGTTCCATGACCACTACAAACAAATGGAAAAAAATCTTCATCAAGAATATGCCCATCCTGCTGGAAAGATCCTTATCTGGGTTCCACCCTAACATCCAAACCCAGTTTCCTACTGCAAGGCCAAAAATATCAAGAGCCGAATTGCGCCAAGTAAAATCCACAAACCCAAGCCAGATCCCACCACCCACACCCCCCTGGTGCCACTAGTGGGCATGTTTCATTGAAAGAAAAAAATTATACATATGTAAATTTGTCAAGCTTGGACAAAAAAGCTTCTCTACAAAAAGGAAAAACTTACCCTATAAAAGAGTTTCATAATTGCTCCAGTGATCATGTAGTATACTGTCTGACCAGTCCTTGTGGCCCCCTATATGTTGGCAGAACCATCCGTCCCCTTCGCCAACAGTTTGGCAAGCACAGGAGGTTCATCAAACAGGGATGTGATGAGCACAGTTTGCCAAGACATTTTTTGACTGAACATCAAAAGTCCACCAAAGGCCTGAAGGTGTGGGTCATAGAGGCCATCTCCAGAGGTTTGCCTGCTGCGGAGCATTTCAAACGACTCTGCCAGCAGGAGACTTTCTGGATATATTCCCTCAATTCCCTCTCGCCAGGGGGATTCATTGAGGAGTTAGATGCATACACCTTGTTATAACAGATCCCACGCCCATTTTTGGTTTGTTTCTTCCCCTTCCTCCCTTCCCCTTACCCCTGTCTCCCCCCCCCCCCCATACACACACATTTTTGTAAATATTTTATTATTTATCTTTTCATGTGACAACACTGAAGAAATTACACTTTGCTACAATGTAAAGTAGTGAGTGAACAGCTTGTATAACAGTGTAAATTTGCTTCCATTAATGTCTAAACCGCTGACAACAAAAGTGAGTACACCCCTAAGTGAAAATGTCCAAATTGGGTCCAAAGTGTCAATATTTTGTATGGCCACCATTATTTTCCAGCACTGCCTTAACCCTCTTGGGCATGCAGTTCACCAGAGCTTCACAGGTTGTCACTGGAGTCCTCTCCCACACCTCCATGACGACATCACGGAGGTGGTGGATGTTAGAGACTGTGCACTCCTCCACCTTCCCCACAGATGCTCAATAGGGTTTAGGTCTAGAGACATGCATGGCTAGTCCCTCACCTTTACCCTCAGCTTCTTTAGCAAGGCAGTGGTCGTTTTGGAGGTGTGTTTGGAGTCGTTATCATGTTGGAATACTGCCCTGCAAACCAGTCTCCAAAGGGAGGGGATCATACTCTACTTCAGTATGTCACAGTACATGTTGGCATTCATGGTTCCCTCAGTGACCTGTAGCTCCCCAGTGCCGGCAGCACTCATGCAGCCCCAGACCATGACACTCCCACCACCATGCTTGACTGTAGACAAGACACACTTGTCTTTGTACTCCTCACCTGGTTGCTGCCACACACGCTTGACACCATCTGAACCAAATAAGTTTATCTTGGTCTCATCAGACTACAGTACATGGTTCCAGTAATCCATGTCCTTAGTCTGCTTTTCTTCAGCAAACTGCTTGCGGACTTTTTTAGAAGGGGCTTCCTTCTGGGATAACAGCCATGCAGACCAATTTGATGCAGTGTGCGGCGTATGGTCTGAGCACTGACAGGCTAACCCCCCACCCCTTCAACCTCTGCAGCAATGCTGGCAGCACTCATACATCTATTTCCCAAAGACAATCTCTGGATATGATGCTGAACACATGCACCCAACTTCTTTGGTTGACCATGGCAAGGCCTGTTCTGAGTGGAACCTGCCCTGTTAAACCTCTGTATGGTTTTGGCCACCATGCTGCAGCTCAGTTTCAGGGTCTTGGCAATCTTCTTATAGCCTAACCCATCTTTATGTAGAGCAACAATTTTTTTTTTCAGATCCTCAGAGAGTTTTGCCAGGAGGTGCCATGTTAAACTTCCAGTGACCAGTATGAGAGAGTGAGAACGATAACGCCAAATTTAACACACCTGTTCCCCATTCACACCGAAGACCTTGTAAGACTAAAGAGTCACGTGACACCGGGGAGGGAAAATGGCTAATTGGGCCCAATTGGACATTTTCACTTAGGGGTGTACTCACTTTTGTTTAGACATTAATGAGTTCTTTTGAGGGGGACAGCAAATGTACACTGTTATACAAGCTGTACACTCACTATTTTAAATTGTAGCAAAGTGTAATTTCTTCAGTGTTGTCACATGAAAAGATAATAAAATATTTACAAACTTGTGAGGGGTGTACTTACATTTGTGAGATACTGTACATATTGCATGATCCATCATTAGGTGCACCCCACTTGGTATCCACACCATGAGGACAAACACACACACATATACATCCCTTGTATACCAATTAGGGGGAATACAGCACCAATTTTATCATTACCGTTCATTATTATTATTAATTCTTTACATTACAGCCTGTTCCCCCTTGCCCACCGCTTCATGTTTCCATGCATACTAACCCTCTCTTTTTTTCTATTTCATTTGCCTGGCCCTTCATACATTGTTAACCTCTTCAATAGGCTTCTATACATACAGAAGAGAATTATGCTTCAAATATCACCATGTGTATCAGTTAAATTTTTTTAGCCAAAGACTGTTAACCTCTGCTTTATCTGCCCCTTGCTATAATTAATTTTTCCCTAAAATGTTTACTGATTGGTCTGCTGGTCATTCTAGTTTTTTCACGGCCACACCAACATGCTCTCCATTGTTTATATATAGCTGTCCTCTTCTAGAGGGCAGCAGGCCAATAGAAGGAGCAGCCAGCTCCGAGCACATAGCCTTCACTACTGCAGCCCTGATTGACAAGATTCCAGCCCTGCCTTGGTCCAATCAGATGCCGGTGACATCACTTCCTGTTCCACAGTCAATGCTGGTCAGTGTGGAAATTCCTGGTTCCTTGCTCCTGGAGAAACACTGATCCATTCCAGCAAGCTACCCAATCCTTTCCGGAACAGCGGCGAGACCCGCAGAGCCATGTGAAATGCCAGGACTGCACTTTACTTTGACGAGAATGCATCTTCTATCATCTTGTGAGTGTTTTTATACCTATCCTTTTAAAGTCATCATTTTAATACTACACTCAGGTCGGCGCCTCCCTCTCCCTGTCTTTTCCTAACATGTCTTGCAGAGTTCTGGACACACTCTGAAGGATGGCTGCCTTCCCTTTTAACCCTTAATACCCCTTTCTTTTCCAACTACCCAACCTATGGATACATCACCATCCAGCTATTACAGCCACAGATTATACCCCTAAGTATTACTCCATTTGGAGCACCAGATAAACACTGACTATACTGCTAACTTTTCTTCCAATAGAGCTTCCTCTTCTTGCACTTCCCTTATCAATTCAAGATACGTGGGTACCACCTTGGTTCTTTTCGGTAATCACTTTAAGACAATGGGATGGTTTGGCCAGGCCCCTTGCAAGACCCGTTGTAAACAAGCTTGATCAGAGTCCTTGGGATTGATAACCCTTTAAAGGATAATCTGGTGCAACATTCTGTCTACTCAGGAGATGTACCCAGAGAGGCTCTCCTTTTGTTGATGAGTGTGGATAAATTTGTACAGCAGATCTGCAGTTTTTTCAACTCTTCCAAATACAACATACAAAGTGTAACGAGCCCCTTGCTCGCTCGGTTCCACTTTCCCGACACTCCTCTGCAGCTATAGAATCAGATTGCAGATCGCACCTCTGATGGTTCAGTCATCTGATGCTCCGGGATTAGAATTACAGTTATGTGCCATTCTAACCCAGTTGTGATAGCTCAGAACAAACACCAGGCAGGCTCTATGTAAGTTCAACCAGGAATCTCTCTTTATTGACAGGAATACAGTCTCTTTTATACAATAAAAGAGGAGGTGCAGACCTCCTGCTCATATTACTCTAACAATACAGCTGTAACCTAATTAACCTAATTAACATGAGCTAATTAACTAATCCCTTTAGACAGCCTAGATGACTCAGACATGACCTTTAGGCCAGACTGGCCATCTTGTAGCTCAGAAACCCCAATCAACATTATCACAATAGCAGAGTTAATTAACACAAACAACAATGGGGATCTAATGACTCTTAGATCCCATACTACAGACTTATTTACAATACACATTTTAGCAGACAATAGACAGGTAGCTGGAATTGATGACATTAGCATTTAACAGTAGGAGTCCCAACGGTATGAATCAGTCACTATTCCAATATGGCAAATCCAGGGTCCCCAGAGTCTGTGTGTCCTGGAGGACCAGGACCCGAATCCACAGTAATACCACCTCAAGGGTCCCCAGGCATACAGCTCACAAAGAGCACCATTCCCCCAAATGCCAGGGCCCACAATCGATCGGCAAGAGGCTAGCATTCAGTCCCCTCCAAAAGTCTCTCTCCCAGCTAGGTCTGTCACACAAAGCATCTATGTAGTCCCTAGCAATACAAGTTCTCTTTCCCATCCTCAAGTTACGAATTACATTGGTTGCAGTGCCTCGAAGACTCTCAGTGAGCCGATGTAGTTTCACAGCCTCTGAAACATTCCATTCCTCCATAGCCTGGATGGCCTGACTCATCCAGGTCTCAAATTCATCTTCTCCGATAGGGATCGACAACTGCCCCCGAGAAAAATCGGAGATTCCGATTGCTCTGATTTGCATTTCTGGATCCATTCTTCACTAAGCTATCAACTAGCCGGCTCATATCAGTGTAGAAAGAAACAGGGGGGGCACTGGCCCCATGAGAGCTGGCCCCAACAGATTCTAGGCCCCTCTCCTGGGCCCTTGACGATGGCTGCCTCTCAACATCCTCTCCTCCCATTTTCAGTGGAATAGCCCTGGCAGTTACCTCATCCACTAGGCGTACCTCTTCTTCTTGAAAGCAAACAGGTATCTCTTCCTGCCATTCCACCAGCACCCTGACTTGGTCCAGGTCGTACTCAACTTCCACATCCACAATGTAGGCCCTCTGTCCTGAGGCTAGAGCTCTCACCCACTGTCGAATCTCCTCAGTGCATTCACTTTCTGAAATCTCTAGAACAGTGCTCCATTTCACTCAAGCTCCCTGGGCTCTGCCCCAGGCAACCGCAGCCATAGAAGCTGCCTCCCACGTGGATCATGGCTCTTGTCTAGGGCCGGCTGCAGAACAGATCCTGGACGAGCCCCCAAACGTAGCACGGCCCCCTTGAGGACTGCTTGGATTTACCTGTTCATCTGCATCGCCATGAACATTCTAACCCACCTGGCACTCTGGGTTCAGACATCTTTTGCAAGCATCTTTAAATGACACATCACAGAAGCCAAATATGTTTATATTACTTTAGATTTTACTGGAGTAAGCAGTGGGGTATTTATATACAAAAGGAGGGTAATTGATCAACCGAGTTGTGAATAACAGCCAAAACTTGGGAGAGGAATTCCCAGAACAAGACAGCTTAGGAACAGTTCAACAGTACAAAAGCACAATATACATATATGTACAATTAAATACCATCTGGAGCATAACCTGTAAGGACAGTAAAAGGGTTACCTATTTAATGCAGGTAGTCACTAGGGATGGGCGAACGGTTTGGCCCGAGCATAAGTTCGGGCTGAACTTTGGTTGTTCGGGTGTTCTGCAGAACACCAAACAATATGCAGTGTTCGGGGCAAATTTGAAAGCCGCCGGAACACTGTTAAAGTCTATGGGACATTAACATGAAAAATCAAAAGTGTTCATTTTAAAGGCTTATATGCAAGTTATTGTCATAAAAAGTGTTTGGGGACCCGGGTCCTGCCCCAGGAGACATGTATCAATGCAAAAAAAAGTCTTAAAAACGGCTGTTTTTTCGGGAGCAGTGATTTTAATAATTCTTAAAGTGAAGCAATAAAAGTGAAATATTCCTTTAAATTTTGTACCTGGGGGTGTCTATAGTATGCCTGTATTCCCGTGTTTAGAACAGTCCCTGCACAAAATGACATTTCTAAAGGAAAAGTCATTTAAAAGTACTTGCGGCTATAATGAATTGTCGGTCCTGGAAATACAGATAAGTCATTGAAAAAAACGGCATGGGATTCCCCTAGTCCATTACGAGGCCCTTTGGGTCTGGTATGAATATTAGGGGAACCCTGAACTAAAATGTTTTTAAAAATTGCGTAGGGGTCCCCCTCAAAATCCATACCAGACCCTTCAGGTCTGTATGGATTATAAGGGGAACCCCGCGCCAAAATAAAAAAAAAGGTGTGGGGGTCCCCCCAAAAATCCATACCAGACCCTTATCCGAGCACGCAACCTGGCAGGCCGCAGGAAAAGGGGGGACGAGAGAGTGCCCCCCCTCCTGAACCGTACCAGGCCACATGCCCTCAACATGGGAGGGTGCTTTGGGGTAGCCCCCCAAAGCACCTTTTCCCCATGTTGATGGGGACAAGGGCCTCATCCTGCCCGGTGGTTGTGGGGGTCTGCGGGCGAGGGGCTTATCGGAATCTGGAAGCCCACTTCAAGAAGGGGACCCCCAGATCCCGGGCTCCCCCCTGTGTGAAATGGTAACGTGGTACAAATGTACAAAAGTACCACTACCATTTCACATAACAAGTGTCAAAATGGTACAAAAGACAAGACACACCTTGGGACAAGTCCTTTATTAAAAAATTAAAAAATAAAAATGCCCCACGACATGGGAGGCACGCGCCGTATGACGTATCCTTGCAGGTGACAGTTCTTTTATAACTGATGGTGGGGTCACACAGTGACGTTCTTGGGTGACCCCGCCCCCTCTGACGCACGGGGACTTCCCCATGGCTTTCCCCATGGGTGTCAGAGGGGGGCTGGGCCACCCGTTTACGTAACGGGGTGGCCATGCCCCAGGCAAGCCGAGGGGAAGTCAACGTGCATCAGAGGGGGGCGGGGTCACCCAGGAACACCACCGTGTGGCCCCGTCCTCAGTTATAAAAAGAACTGTCACCTGCGAGGACGCGTCCTACAGCATGTGCCTCCTATGGAGGCGGGTCGGTCGCAGCTTTGTTTTTTGTTTTTTTCTTTTTCGGTCCATCGGCGGAGCAGAAGAAGAAGATGAATGGCCTTCATGGGACATTTTTATTTTTTTATTTTTTAATAAAGGACTTGTCCCAAGTTGTGTCTTGTCTTTTGTACCTTTTTGACACTTTTTTTTGTGAAATGGTGGGGGTACATCTGTACCCTGTTACCATTTCACATGGGGGGAGCCCAAGATCTGGGGGTCCCCTTGTTTAATGGGGCTTCCAGATTCCGATAAGCCCCCCTGCCCGCAGACCCCCATAACCACCAGGCAGGGGTTGTGGGGATGAGGCCCTTGTCCCCATCAACATGGGGACAAGGCTCTTTGGGGGGCTACCCCAAAGCACCCTCCCCATGTTGAGGGCATGTGGCCTGGTACGGTTTAGGAGGAGTGGCGTTCTCATCCCCCCTCTTTTCTGCGGCCTGCCAGGTTGCGTGCTCAGATAAGGGTCTGGTATGGGGGAACCCCACTTCATTTTTTTTAAAATTTTGGTGCTGGGTTCCCCTTAATATTCAGACCACACCCAAAGGGCCTGGTAATTTTTTTCAATGACTTTTATCTGTATTGCTGGAACCGACAATTCATTATAGCCGCAAGTACTTTTAAATGACTTTTTTTTCCTTTAGAAATGTCATTTTGTGCAGGGACTGTTCTAAACACGCGAAAAATGCACCACTTTACAGGCATACTATAGACACCCCCCAGGTACGAAAAGGAATATTTCACTTTTATTGTTTCACTTTAAACATTATTAAAATCGCTGCTCCCGAAAAAACAGCCATTTTTAAAACTTTTTTTTGCATTGATACATGTCTCCTGGGGCAGGACCCGGGTCCCCAAACACTTTTTATGACAGTAACTTGCATATAAGCCTTTAAAATGAGCACTTTTGATTATTCATGTTCGTGTCCCATAGACTTTAACAGTGTTCGTGTGTCCTGCAGGGGGTGTTCTGCCCATCCCTAGTTGTCACACACTAAAGAGGAAACCTCAGGACGGCCTATACAACCTTTATATCCTAATGAGAGATCAGACAGAATAGGGATGGGATAGGGCCCTTTAAGTAGTAACAACAGCAATGTCCAAGATGCAGGCCTGATAGTCTTTACCGGCAGTTGTAGCTCATTAGATTATATCCAATAAGGCACAGTGATGTGATAGCAAACCGAATGGCTTAAACAGGATAGTGGTACCCCTTGAAGTGTTTTTTTGGTAAAGGTGTCTATGTACAGTGTCAGTGTTCGCATAAAGTAACCAGGGAAGGATTGCAAAAGATGGGCAATGGCCCTCTCACCAACGACTGGTCCGGATAGACGCCTTGCAGACAGCGACCCTGGAAGAAACATCCTTCAGTAAAGCGACCAGCGAAGACCCACGACTGCTATGAACAGACGATCGTAGTGTTGATCTGAGGGGTTGGTGCCAAGTAGATGTTTAACGAACAGCAAGCAGAGTTAGGCCCTTTGAGGCCGGGTTGGAATTACTAGATCACTGAGTGGTAGGCTGCAGCCTCCTCTCTCAGCTACAGAGAGGTGTGCACTCTGCAAGGCCCAGGAAGAAGAGAGTGTGGGGCAGTTCTCGTGACTCTTTTATAGTTCCTCCCAGCAATCTCTTCGGGTTGTAGCAAGGATCTCTGGGATGTGTAGTCCAGGTGTAATGTCACGCAACAGGATCGCCAGTCTAAAAAGACTACTAGTCCCACAATCCTTTTGGTTGGGCTCACAGATATGATGACAGTCACTGGCACCCAGCACTATAGATGAAACAGGATGGGGGAGGGGGGGATTGCATAATATTGTAACTGTAGTTACATATACATATACATACACATGCACAGTACTGTGCAAAAAGTTTTAGGCAAGTGTGAAAAAATTCTGTAAAGTAAATTTCAAAAAATATGTATTTTATTTGTTTATTTTTATCAATTTACAAAATCTAAATATAATCAGTATTTGGTGTGACTACCCCTTTGGCTTAAAACCTGCATCAGTTCTTAGACTCCATATAACAAACGTGGATTTTTTTCCAAAGGATGCTGGCTCAAACTTGTCTTGCATACACATGGTCACACAAATGTCGGAAATTACGAACGTCCAGAGCGCGGTGACGTACAACACGTACGACGGGACTATAAAAAGGAAGTTCAATAGCCAGTGTGCCACCCTTTGGGCTCCTTCTGCTAATCTCGTGTTTATCTCGTGTTAGTAGAAGTTTGGTGAGGGGCGATTTGTGCTTTTCAGCCTCGTGCTTTTCAGTTCGTTACTGCTTGTCAGTTTGTGCTTGTGGGTTCGTATCTGTTCTTCAGTGCGTGTTGTCAGTTCGTTCCTGTCTTTCAGTGTGTTCTATTTAATAGTTCGTATCTTTTTTACAGTGCGTTCTTGTCCACTCGTTTCTGATTTTCAGATTGTTCTTCTCAGGTTCTTTCTGATTTTCAGTATGTTCTGTCAGTTCGTTCTGGCGGGCCGTTCATTTTCAAGCCATGTTGCGGGTACCAGACAATGTCTAAAACGTGTTTTAAATAAAAAAAAAATTTATAAACTGAACTCATATTTAATTTGATTTACTGCTTGTGTTTCTTTTAGCTGTCTCCTCGGTTCTCCACAGGTCACCTTGAGGCTAGGTGACAGATGCACACCGTTGGGATCAGGAGTGCACTGCAAGGTACTGGACCCTACACCTGACTGCTGCGGATGGGAGTCCGGGTGTAAGGAAGGCAGGGCCGCTGGAACACCAACATGGATCCCACCGGGGTTAGAGCGTAGGATTCCCTGGGGCGTGGAGTCTAAGAGCCAGCAGGTGTTCACCAGAGCCTCTGGTGGTGAGGATGGATTGGGCTGCAACTGGCTCCAGGTCGCGACCCCTAGGGTCCCCCAGCTTACACCCACAGTAGGCAACAGGAGGATAGGGACAGTAAAGGTATAAGCCAAGGTCAGGGCCACAAGCAGACAAGGACAACAGAGTACACGCCAAGGTTCAGGGTCACAGGCAAACAGGGATGGTCGGGGATGCGCCAAAGGTCAGGGTCACGAGCAGACAGGAATAGTAGAGAACACGCCAAGATCGGTAACAGAAACAAATGTAGAGCACACGGCAGGCAGGAACAGGAAGCCAAACACACAAAGGTTAATCAGCAGGACTGGCCTGCAGTGCAGAGGTTAATATAGAGTTCTCTGATAGGAGCTGGGGTGGAGTCATGCTAGAGGAGAGTTAATAAAAGCAGTCAGGTGAGAGACAGCTGGTCTTTAGAGATGAACACATGGAGACAGGTAAGCTGATAAACAAACTCTATTGCATAACCATGACAGTCCTTTTATTTTAGGCCATTTTCTTCAATAGTGCAAACGTATTCTATTTGATACATGAGGTGACAATCTCTTCTTCCGCTAACTATTATGTTGTGCTATGGGTCTGCTACACACACACAATGTTTTTGTTGTTAATGTATGTAATGCATTAATGATAAAAATAATCATCCTTTTCATCTCCATGAATTAATTGCTTTGAGTCCCTAAAGTGGCCTGATTGGGGCAAATTTTAGAGCACTGTGGGGGTTATTTACTAAAGGAAAATCCACTTTGCACTACAAGTGCACTGCAAGTGCACTTGAAAGTGCACTGAAACTGCACTGAAAGTGCACTTGTATTGCAAAGTGGATTTGCCTTTTGTAAATACCCCCATTGTCACTGTAACGACACCAACTTACTCCAAAAACTGGTATTGAGCAATGAAATAAGAAGCCACACATTGTTGAGTATAAAACATTTTACTCCGTGCACATTCACACGTGCGTTAAAAAAGGGTTTTTTAACAAACTAACATCTTCGGTGTATAATGTGACAGTATATAGCCTTTTTTGGTTAAACAGGCATGTTTAAAACCATAAAACATCCACATCCACAACTCAGGAACTTACAAAGTTCAACTTTGATAAATTAAAGGCAATATGTGACATTAGTATGTCAAAACTGTGTTGATTTTGCCTTCATCAGATGAGGTGATCGTACCCCTGTAAAAGCCAAATTTTTGAAGAAGCACACAAATTGGGAGTGAAAATGTGGATTTCCCGCCTGATCCCAGGAGGTGAGAGGCTGGGGGAATCATGTGGCGCATTATGGATTGTCGGTGATTGGAGGAATTTGAAACCGATCATTCTCTGCACATGCACTTTTGTTTTTTGCACGAACTGTTATATGAAGATTGCACTTGTTGGACTATACACTTTTATTGAATTAGAGGTTTTCTTGCACTTTTTTGCACTTTTTTTGCACTTTATGAGATTTTTCCCATTGTATGCGACTTTTGACACTTTGTGCGATTTTTTTTTCATAGTATGTGATTTTCTTTATTTTTATGTGCCTCGTTAGTTTTATTGGATTCACTGACTGTATTACTACATTTTTGGACTTATTTATGCGATTTTTTTATTCATGCGACTTTTTTTCACTTTATACAAATCTTTTCTTTTTTTTTTTCACTTTTATACAGTGCGCAGTGACAAGGAGGATGTAGAGTAGAGTTCTAGGACTGGCATCCAGATATAGTGTGCTGGTTTGGGCAGAACACAAGCATGATGATCTGAGAAAAAAAGCATAAAACTGAAATTGACCTATGTTCTGCAGGACACAGGTATTTCCTTTCATTTTGTGATTGTATATAATTCTCAGATGTCATCTTTTTTTTGTATGTTGTGATTGTATATATTTCTCAGATGTTGTCTTTTTTTTTGTATGTTGTGATTGTATATAATTCTCAGATGTCATCTTTTTTTCTTTGTTGTGATTGTATATAGTTCTCAAATGTAGTCTTTTTTTTTTTGTATGTGTGATCTGTGTATGTATATGTACACAGTATATATGTGTGTATATATATATATATATATATATATATATATATATATATATATATATATATATATCGGTATATATATATATATATATATATATATATATATATATATATATATATATATACATAGATAGATAGATAGATAGATAGATAGATAGATAGATAGATAGATAGATAGATAGATAGATAGATAGATAGATAGATAGATAGATAGATAGATAGATAGATAGATAGATAGATAGATAGATAGATAGATAGATAGATAGATAGATAGATAGATAGATAGATAGATAGATAGATAGATAGATAGATAGATAGATAGATAGATAGATAGATAGATAGATAGATAGATAGATAGATAGATAGATAGATAGATAGATAGATAGATAGATAGATAGATAGATAGATAGATAGATAGATAGATAGATAGATAGATAGATAGATAGATAGATAGATAGATAGATAGATAGATAGATAGATAGATAGATAGATAGATAGATAGATAGATAGATAGATAGATTAGATAGATAGATAGATAGATAGATAGATAGATTAGATAGATAGATATAGCTATTCTGAGAAACATCCTAGTGAGATCAGGAAATTAATCATGTTATTACAATCTAATAATTTGTATGTTGTGATTGTATATAATTCTCAGATGTCATTTTTTTTTTCTTTGTTGTGATTGTATATAGTTCTCAAATGTCGTCTTTGGTTTTTTTTTTGTATGTGTGATCTGTGTATGTATATGTACACAGTATATATGTGTATATATATATCTATATATATATATCTATATATATATATATATATATATATATATATATATATATATATATATATATATATATATATATATATATATAGCTATTCTGAGAAACATCCTGGTGAGATCAGGAAATTAATCATGTTATTACAATCTACCTGTTGTTCTTTTACTATATATCCATTCATCTAAAATTATTTTAATTAAAGAATTCATAAATTAAAGATTTTTCACTTTCTGCTGTAAGGTGGAAACCTTTCTGCTTTGACTGTAATTATGATTAGTTGAGGTTGTGTTACCTATTCCCTTATCAACTAATGGTTTTCAGTACTTCAGGGCTGCTAGAGCACTTTGAACTGCTTAGCCCAGGGGTAGGCAACCTTTTAAGCACAGTGTGCTGAAAAATACTTTCAAAGAAATTGAGTGCCGATTTTATAACAAAAAAAGTCAACTTCACACTCTCAATCACGAAAAGGATTTTTTATAAGGTAAATGCTCTAAGCTATTTGAGTAGTGAGAAATTAATATGCTGCACTCTCATGCCTCAGATCAGCCCCAATTCCTGCAACTCTACACTTCAGATCAGCCCCAGTTCATGCACCTTCACACCTCAGATCACTGTCCCCCCTGCTCATCTGCCCCACCACTGTAACCCCCTGCACATCTGCCCCACCACTGTAACCCCCTGCACATCTGCCCCACCACTGTAACCCCCTACACATCTGCCCCACCACTGTACCACCCTGCACATCTGCCCCACCACTGTACCACCCTGCACATCTGCCCCACCTCTGTACTCCCTGCTCATCTGTCCCACCACTGTAACCACCTGCTCATCTGTCCCACCACTGTAACCCCCTGCTCATCTACCCCACCACTGTACCACCCTGCTCTTCTGTCCCACCACTGTAACCCCTTTCTCATCTGCCTCATCACTGTACCACCCTGCACATCTACTCCAACGCTGTACCCCCATGCAATTCTGTCTCACCACTGAACCCCCCCCCCCAGTCATATTTCCCACCACTGTATCCCCCTTCTCATCTGGCCCAACACTGAACCCCCCTGCTCATCTGTCCCACCACTGTAACCCCCAGCTAATCTGCCACATCACTGTACCCCCCTGCTTTTCTGTCCCACCGTTGAACCCCCTTCTCATCCCTTCCACTACTGTACCTCCTGCACATCTGTCTCACCTCTGTACCCCCTGCTCTTCTGCCCCACCTATGTTCCCCCTGCTCATCTGTCCACCAATACACCTAATTTCACATCTGCCCCACCACTGAACCCCCTTCTCATCTGTCCCAATACTGAACCCCCCCGGTCATATTTCCCACCACTGTAACCCCCTTCTCATCTGGCCCAACACTGAACCCCCCTGCTCATCTTTCCTACCACAGTAACCCCCTTCTCATCTGCCCCAACACTGAACCCCCAGATGAAAAACGGGAGCTATTCCTGCGCTACCAAATTGGAAAAAAGTGTAGTAATTGTACAAAATTCCAACTAAATTCAGAGACTGCAACTGGACAGCTGCATGCACCAAAGCAAGGGCCCAGACAAAAGCCCAAAACAAATGAAATAAAAAAAGAGAGGGGGGGTGCTGCGCTAACCAGAGAGTCTATACTCATTAATAGTATCTTATTGTTGTAGAACAGGAGGCCTCAGTGAAATGGAATAAATATACGTATAAAAATCGCATAAACTAAGGTGTTTAAAACGCATGAGTTGGTGTGATAACTAGAAGTAGGGGCAAGTGGTTTGAATATATGTTGATCCAACCAGGTGATAAACATAAATATAAGCAATAAAACATGTCTAAAATCATTCAATCAAATAAATAAAATATATTAAAGTGCTGGTGCTCTTGTGCCTTAAATAGAATAATACAGACTGATAAGTATAATAAAGTGCATGAATGGATTACAAAAATCAATACATCAAGTGAAGAAACAAGAAAGGCATAATCGCCAAATCCTGGTGTTGCAGCAAGTGCAAAGTGTAAACTCAGTGTGGGTGATCAAATAAATAAATAAATATAATAATCCAATATAATTGCTAGTGTCCAAAAGGTAATATAGTGTCCAAAAAATACGTGCAGCCAAAGACAAATCTTGTCAATGGTGCACAGAAGAAAGTGCTCAAACACAGCAGTAAAATGACAGTGGGGTGGTGATATGTAGACAAAACACTCTGTGTCCTCAGTGTCCTCTTCGTGCAGCATGCGCTAGTGTAGGTAATGGCCCCTTACCTAGCGGTGCTAGGTCAACCGCATATAAGTTGTTTGGTCACAGGGTCCTGGGTCTCTACTGCGTCTCTATATCCACGCTTGCCGACTCTGCAGGATCCTATTGCAGGCTGGATGTATCTAGTTATGGTCCTAGTTGGGGTCCTGGGACTGTGCGGCTCCTAGCTCCTTCTCCACATCTCATCTCAAATGTATATAGAATATAGGACAAGGTACCCAAATAGTGAAGTATGCTTTCATGGGGGTCACTTTATTCATGTACACATATAGACAGAGTACTCACATTAAGCAGTTAGTTAACACAGCGTTGTATCCTATGAGCAGCGAGCTCGTAATGCTTTCAGCAAAGAAAGAAACAAGCCTATTCCGTCCCTACGCGTGACGTCACCGATCACGTGACTTCTTCAGGGGATAAAACAAAATAGGCTCATACCTACTCCCCACTATCTCCCCCCCCCTCCTCCCCCCCCTCCCTTCCCCCTCCCCCCAGATACATTCAGGTGTGTTTCTTATGTTATGGTATATGAGGGAAATAGGCCTATTCCATCACCTCCTTGTGGACATTATTGTCACCATCTCCCCCCCCCCTCATATATATATGCTTCATATATATATATCTTTTTAAGACTAGTCATCGCGAATTAATTCTCCATTATTGAATAAACAAGTCTACTTCATTCATTTAAATACTTCTGGAGTTTTATAGATGTTTTTATATAGAGAATATATGCGACCTCCTTTCAACAAATCTAACACTTTTTAACATTTTATAATATTTTATTAAAGATTTTTTAATCCATTTTTTAGTAAATTTATAAATTTTTCATATTTTTTATATATTTTTTATAATTTCACATATAGTAAAGCAGTAGCCCACTATCAGCTCACCATTTGAGCTATATTTCAGCGAGTTTGAATCTCTGCAGTTAACAGAGTCTGCCTTCACATAGTTTACTATGGAAACGAATTTCCCTGAAAGATATGAGACTGTGATGAGGTCTGTTTGCCCCATCACCATGGAAACATACCAGCAATTCGGTCCTCCCCCATTGAACATAGCGATTCCAGCCTTTACCAACCAAAAACATGGCCGCGCACATCGGAATTTGAGTTATGGCCGGCGCGGCTACAAGAAAATGGCCGCCAATCTATTCTTATGGGAGAAACTATTTAAGACCAGTATGAGCCTATTTTGTTTTATCCCCTGAAGAAGTCACGTGATCGGTGACGTCACGTGTAGGGACGGAATAGGCTTGTTTCTTTCTTTGCTGAAAGCATTACGAGCTCGCTGCTCGTAGGATACAACGCTGTGTTAACTAACTGCTTAATGTGAGTACTCTGTCTATATCTGTACATGAATAAAGTGACCCCCATGAAAACATACTTCACTATTTGGGTACCTTGTCCTATATTCTATATACATTTGAGATGAGATGTGGAGGAGGAGCTAGGAGCCGCACAGTCCCAGGACCCCAACTAGGACCATAGCTAGATACATCCAGCCTGCAATAGGATCCTGCAGAGTCGGCAAGCGTGGATATAGAGACGCAGTAGAGACCCAGGACCCTGTGACCAAACAACTTATATGCGGTTGACCTAGCACCGCTAGGTAAGGGGCCATTACCTACACTAGCGCATGCTGCACGAAGAGGACACTGAGGACACAGAGTGTTTTGTCTACATATCACCACCCCACTGTCATTTTACTGCTGTGTTTGAGCACTTTCTTCTGTGCACCATTGACAAGATTTGTCTTTGGCTGCACGTATTTTTTGGACACTATATTACCTTTTGGACACTAGCAATTATATTGGATTATTATATTTATTTATTTATTTGATCACCCACACTGAGTTTACACTTTGCACTTGCTGCAACACCAGGATTTGGCGATTATGCCTTTCTTGTTTCTTCACTTGATGTATTGATTTTTGTAATCCATTCATGCACTTTATTATACTTATCAGTCTGTATTATTCTATTTAAGGCACAAGAGCACCAGCACTTTGATATATTTTATTTATTTGATTGAATGATTTTAGACATATGTTTTATTGCTTATATTTATGTTTATCACCTGGTTGGATCAACATATATTCAAACCACTTGCCCCTACTTCTAGTTATCACACCAACTCATGCGTTTTAAACACCTTAGTTTATGCGATTTTTATACGTATATTTATTCCATTTCACTAAGGCCTCCTGTTCTACAACAATAAGATACTATTAATGAGTATAGACTCTCTGGTTAGCACTGAACCCCCAGGATCATCTGCCTCATCACTGTACCCCCCTTGCTCTTCTGTCCCACTGCTGAAGCCCCTTCTCATCTCTTCCACCACTGTACCTCCCTGCACATCTGCCCCTCCGCTGTACCCTACTGCTCAACTGCTCCACCGCTGTACCCTCTTCTCATCTATGATATGCGTGATATGCAGAGTGGTGAAAGGAAACAGAGATGAGACACATCTACCTGTCCTGGCACACTCATCCTGCTGTTCCACCTCTCGCATCCAGCCCACGAGCTTGTATGTGATGTATGGGATGTCACATACAAGCATCTGGAATGGATGCGCAATGATGAGCTCAGGTCAGGGGCAATTTCTGAAAGCAGTGGGCCTGTGTGCAGGATTAAAAGTTGGGCCCCCACAGCTAAGAAAAAATGTGGCACTCTGCGCCACAGGAAAAGTTGGGTATGATTTTCATTGCGCTGAATACTGGCTGTGGCTTAAAGGGACATAGAGTGCCGGGTTCAGTAGAAGGTGAGCCAAAGGTTCAGGAATAATTTCAACAAAGTTCCCAGAAGCTCAACAGTAATTCCACAAACTGTCACCTGATTGTGGTTTTCTTAATCACAGTGAAATCCCTACTTTCTGAGATTGGTAGTCGCAACCAATCGAGTCATCTTCCTCCAGATGATGGGCGGGGCTAGCAGGACTGTGATTGGCTTTAGCAGTGGCCAATGACAGCCCCCTCCCCCCAAGCAGGACTGTACCCAATCTCTTCCCCATCACAAAAGCTGATGATCACAGCTACAGCAAATTAGAGAACCAAACATTGTTTCCCATCTTTTACAATGTCTGGGGGCACAGCGCCTCCTCCCTCAGTGCAGGTGCCGCATGGGGAATTCTGAAATTGGAATGCATTAGCATCTCACTGACACTTCCCTGCATTGCTTTGCCGATGGGGAGGGAGTCGAGTGTCAGCAAAAGATGCTTCGAGTGCCGCTTGCGGCACCAGTGGCGGGGGTTTCCTATCCCTGGCTTAGCCCCTGGCTACCCCTGGCTTTTCCAGTATGACACAAATCTAGCTTTGAGAATCCATTGCTTTCAGTTAGTCTTTAAGTCTAGAGCTGCGTTGTTATGCCAAAAAAACATAGAAGCTGTGAGTCCCCTGCCAACATGACACCCCACCAGTCATAATGGCTCACCACGTATAGGCATTTTGAAGATAATAGCTGAAATTTGGAAAGTCCAACACTGAAAAAAATATTGTTTGCTTATAATTGTATATGGAAAATACACGTAAGGATAGCATTCAGTTTTTTTTTTATTCCAAATATGTATTTTTATTTTTTATAAAAAGATGTGGCTGACGTTGCTCAAGCACCCGAGCAGTGTTTTAGTCTATCCCAACTCCAGTGTCACTATCACTTGTTTTTCACAATGATCTCTCATTAAATGGTTAAAAAAAGATCTAAATCTAAAAAAGATCTAAAAATCTAGATCTGTCTAGATTTGTCTTTTTCGTATTAGCACAGTGAATCTCAACTAGGGTTCTTCCAGAGTTTGCTAGGGGTTCCTTCAGCATTGGGCGATTTCTGCCTCTCAGATAAGTTCCCACTG
Organism: Lithobates clamitans; assembly: GCA_037952925.1. Taxonomy (NCBI): domain Eukaryota; kingdom Metazoa; phylum Chordata; class Amphibia; order Anura; family Ranidae; genus Lithobates; species Lithobates clamitans. Next base: position 770,143 of record JBBGZY010000592.1, on the reverse strand, counting down.
ACACTATTGATCTCTTTAGCTATCTGTAAGGAGGTAATTCTTGCCAATGACCATCAGTCACACTAATGTATCATGAGTCATAGATTTCTAATTTTTAGCAGGGGTTCCCTGAGACCGGAGAACTATTTCAAGGGTTCCTCTGTGTTGAAAATGTTGAGAAAGGCTGTATTAGCATCTCATTGAGGAATACCTCAGCAGTAGGGATGAGCCGAACACCCGCCCCCCCCCCCCCGGTTCGGTTTGCACCAGAACCTGCAAACGGACCTAAAGTTTGTGCAAACTTTAGAACCCCATTAAAGTGCTAATTTTAAAGGCTAATATGCAAGTTATTGTCCTATAAACGGTTTGGGGACCCGGGTCCTGCCCCAGGGCACATGTATCAATGAAAAAAAAAGTTTTAAAAACGGCTGTTTTTTCGGGAGCAGTGATTTTAATGATGCTTAAAGTGAAAAAAAAGTGAAATATTCCTTTAAATATCGTACCTGGGGGGTGTCTATAGTATGCCTGTAAAGTGGCACATGTTTCCCATGCTTAGAACAGTCCCTGCACAAAATGACATTTTTAAAGGAATAAAAGTCATTTAAAGCTTGCGGCTTTAAAGGGGTTGTAAAGGTAAAAATTTTTTCACCTTAATGCATTCTATGCATTAAGGTGAAAAAACTTTTGACAGTACCGCCGCACCCAGCCCCCCCGTTTTACTTACCTGACGCCTCGAATCTTCGGTCCGCGTCCTCGTCAGCTTCATTGCAGCTCAGCCTGGTCGCTGATTGGCTGCAGTGGATGGATTGAAAGCAGCGCAGCCATTGGCTCGCGCTGCTGTCAATCACATCCGATGACGCGGCGCGCCGGGGGGCGGGGCCGAGTGATACAGCGAGCGGCTATAGCCGCCGGCTGTATCACGGGAGTGCGCCCGCAAGCACTCACCACCGTGCGAGGGAGCTCGCATGAAGGTGGTAAATGCTTGCGGGGAGGAGCTGAAACAGCCGCCGAGGGACCCCAGAAGACCAGGTTCGGGGCCACTCTGTGCAGAACGAGCTGCACAGTGAAGGTAAGTATAACATGTTTGTTATTTTAAAAAAAAAAAAAAAACATCTTTACAACCGCTTTAATGTAATGTCGGGTCCCGGCAATATGGATGAAAATCAGTGAGACAAAGGGCATGGGTACCCCCCACCCCCCAGTCAATTACCAGGCCCTGTGGGTCTTGTATGGATATTAAGGGGAACCCCGCACCCAAATTAAAAAAAGGAAAGGCATGGGGCCCCCAGACCCTATATACTCTGAACAGCAGTATACAGGCGGTGCAAACAAGGCAGGGACTGTAGGTTTATTGTTAAGTAAAATCTGTTTGTAATTTTGAACAGGTACATTTTTAAAGTGTAGCTCCAGCCAAAAAAATCAATTTTTAAGCTTTTTGGAAAACATAGGGAAGGGTTATTATCCCTGTAACATTTATTTTGCTGTCTGTGCACCTCTTCAGAAGATTTCACCTCACTTTCTGTCCCAATGACAAATGTTTTTTGAAAATTTGGGGTTTTTAGTGAAGCAAGGATTGGTGATAAAGCATCAGTGAAGAGGAGACACGTTTTTCCCATATTAACTCTTACAGGAGAGAATTTCCCTTCCTAGGGGTAGATTTCCTCTCACTTCCTGTTGTCTACTTCCGTTTGCAAGTAGGAGTCGTTTGTAAGTTGGATGTTTGAAAGTAGGGGCCTGCCCTATATACTCTGCAGAAATTAGGGCCTTAGGTGTTGGCAGAGGTGTCACCAGGGGGTGGCTATTGGGGCTATAGCCCCAAATCTGGGTCCCATAGCCCCGAGTCTCTTGCTGCAGAAACTCGGGCCGCGGCTGCGGCGGGCGGACTGCATGAGAGGCGTATGAGAGGAGAGAAGCGGGGGGGTGTCCTTGCTGCCGAGCAGTATGGCTGTGTGATCAGATTCACAGGGTGAAAAACCTGGCTCTCTGCATCTCAGCCTTTCTGTCCCAGGGAGGAGGAGATCCCTGCACACCAGCAGATCATGGCCCAGCGGCGATTGCAGAGTGCAGACATCGTGTCCCGGCCGGCGTTGCTATGGGGGTGGGGGGCGGGCTGCACCGGGTGACACCGGGGCCGCCGCCCACTGCCACACATTGTGTAGTACACACTGTACTTCTGCTTGCAGAGCCGCAGTGGAGCGGTATGAGCAGAGTACCAAGCTGTGCGGGGGAGGCTGCCTGTAGCACTCCCCGTCTTAAGCTGTCCCTTGGCCTCTGGGATCTTCAATGTCTCCGGAGGCAGCCGGAGTTGGTGGGCAGAGCTGGGGGTGTGGCTGCCTCCTCTACTCCTCCCACAGACTCCTTCACTCACTGGCTGATCCCACAGCTGAAGGAGAAAGAGACAAGGACACAGCAGTCCAGAGCGTCTTCAGCTCCAGGCATGCTGTAAGTTACTGCACCGCTGCACATGTCACTACATAGAGTCCTAACCTGGCACCATACCACCCCAGCTTGCCCTATGCCACCCCAGCCTGCCCTATGCCACCCCAGCCTGCCCTTTGCCACCGCAACCTGCCCTATGCCACCGCAACCTCCCCTTTGCCACCCCAGCCTGCTCTATGCCACCGCAACCTGCTCTATGCCACCGCAACCGCCCTATGCCACCACAACCTACCCTATGCCACCGCAACCTGCCCTATGCCACCGCAACCTGCCCTATGTCACCCCAGCCTTCCCTATGCCACCGCAACTTGCCCTATGCCACTCCAGCCTGCCCTACATCACCCCAACCTGCACTATACCACCGCAACCTGCCCTATACCACCATAGCCTGCCCTATACCACCGCAAACTGCCCTATACCACCCCAGCCTGCCCTATGCCACCGCAACCAGCCCTATACCACCCCATCCAGCCCTATACCACTGCATCCTGCCCTGTACCACCCCAGCCTGTCCTATACCACCGCAAACTTCCCTATACCACCCCAGCCTGCCCTATACCAACCCAGGCTGTCCTATACCACCGCAAACTGCCCTACACCACCCCAGCCTGCCCTATACCACCCCAGCCTGCCGTATATCACCCCAGCCTGCCGTATACCACCCCAACCTGCCCTATACCACCCCAGCCTGCCCTATACCACCCCAACCTGCTATACCACCGCAAACTGCCCTATACCACCCCAGCCTGCCCTTTACAAATCCAGCCTGCCCTATACAACCCCAGCCTGCACCATACCACCCCAACCTGCCCTATATCAAACCAGCCTGCCCAATATCACCCTATACTTTAATTTACAGGGGCCAATTTATGGTGCGCCTGCAGGGCGCTGGGCAGGATAGACAGGAGGGGAGTGACACCATGTTTTGCCGCACCAGGTGACACCAACCCTAGTGACGCCACTGCCCGCCGCCTCACAGATTTATTCATGAAGCACACAGCAGTCCAAGATGGCTCTGCAGAGAACGGACCCCCTGCCTCACCACAACCACTGCCCAGAGACTTTGTCACCCAGACTCTGACATGGACGAAGCCTCCCTCTCCTCCTCATCTGACAGAAGTAAGAGAGCTGCAGTCTCCCCAGCCTCACCACCCACTAAGCTGCCCTCAGCCAAAAAGCAGCACTAGGCTTCACTGCCAGCACAGCCCGCTGATCATGAGGAGAACACTGACTCCCTCTCTGCATTCCTTGCAGCAGATGTCCCACACACAGAGGCTACTGTAAGGGCACTTTCACACTGTGGTGGGGGGACATCGACGGTAAAGCGCTGCTATTTTTAGCTGCGTTTTACCGTAGTTTAAACAGTGCTTTTCGCCCACTAGCGGGGTGCTTTTAACCCCCTGTTAGCGGCTGATTAAGGGGTTAATAGAACCCGTGAAGCTCTGCTACCGAAGCGCTTTGCAGGTGCTTCGGTGGCACTGCCCATTGATTTCAATGGCAGGGGCACTTTAGGAGCGGTGTATACACCGCTCCTAAAGCACCCGAAAGATGCTGCTTGCAGGACTTTTTTTAACGTTCTGCAAGCGCACCGCCCCAGTGTGAAAGCACTCGGGCTTTCACACTGGAGTGACAGTAGAGGTGCTTTACAGCCGCTTTGCAGGCGTAATATTTAGCGTAAAGTGCCTCAGTGTGAAAGTAGCCTAAAAGAGAGGAAAGAAGTGAGTGGGCGGACGAGCAGAGATGACATCATCTCTCACTACCCGCCCGCATCACCGCTCACTTGCCCTCACTAAATGGACCAGTGCTGCCAGCCTGCCACCAATGCAGCGACAATGCACATTTGGTGGCACTGGCTGGCATGGCAAGTGACAATCCACATCAGTTGGCAAGTGACAATCCACATCTGGTGCCAGGCGACATGGCAAGTGACAATCTGCAAATGGTGGCAGGTGACATGGCAATTGACAATCCGCATCAGGTGGCAAGTGACAATCTGCAAATGGTGGCAGGTGACGTGGCAAGTGACAATCTGAAAATGGTGGCAACTGACAATCCACATCTGGTGACAGGTCCAAGTGACAATCCACATCTGGTGGCAGACGACAGTGGCAAGTGACAATCCACATCTAGTGGCAGGTGACAGTGGCAAGTAACAAGCTGCATCTGGTGGCATTATATATTAGAATGTAACACTAGAAACAATGCGCTTTAATCACCCTGACACCATATCAACCATGGTGCCATGATGATTTTACTGCCAACACCGGCCATTGCCCACGAAAATTTGCTTACCACCGGCGTGCACCCCAGCCCCCCCCCCGGTTGGTGACCGGTGACCGCTGCTATGGGCTCTAGCCCCAAATCTTTTGCAGACCTAGCAACGCCCCTGGGTGTTGGTGTTGCCACAACACTGTAAGCACTGGTGGGCGCAGGAACGGGCCGTGCTGTGAAATATTAGATCAATAATTGTAATTACATGCCATTGTTGAACAGTGGTAGAAAAATTGGGCCTTTGGTGGTGGTGGAGCTGGTGCCACAACACTGTAAGTCCTCACAGTTACTCTTGGTGGGCGCAGGAATGGGCCCTGCTGTGAAACATTAGATCAAGAATTGTAATTACATGTCCCTGTTGAACAGGGGCAGAAAAATTGGGTCTTAGGCACTGGTGCCACAACACTGCAACCCCTCACAGATGCTATAGTTGGAGCGCAGGAATGAGCCCTGCTGCAAAGTATTGCATCAAAAATTGTAATTATGCGCCCGTTAAACAGGGGCTGAAAATTTGGGCCTTGGGCACTGGTGGCGGTGCCCAGAACCAAAAATGTTCTTACAAGCTTACAGCATGAAAATTGAGGAGGAAGAGGATTGTCACTCAGCATAACAGGATAGTCACTCAGCATCAGCATAGGCAGTCTTGAAGGGATCTCACATTTAAAAAAAAATCAATCGGTTACATCAGCATCAGTTGCTTGGTAGCTGGTAATCCAAGACTGATTCATTTTTATGAAGGTCAGCCAATCGACCGATTCGGTGGACAGGCGCACCTGTGATCGGTTACAAAGCCTCCAGCAGCACTGAATGTGCATTCTGAAAGAACGCTGGATGCAGGACAGGCCAGTAGCTCAGTTGCATACTGTGCAAGCTCTGGCCAGTGATCCATCCTCAAGACCCAGTAATTCAGAGGATTTTCGGTGGGAAAGGTGTCTAAGTCTGATCTTGCCCCTAGGTAATCCTGCACCATGTGAATCAGACGCTGGCGATGGTTACTGGAACCGATCAGACCTTGGGGCTGCAGACTAAAAAATTGTCTGAAAGCATCGGACGGCCACCTTCTCCACCGCTCCTTCTGTGACTGACCGAAGCCTCAGCAACACGTTGTCCAGGAGGACCAGGAAATTGTAACCTCCCAGGCTCTGGAAACGCGTTGCATAAACCTTTCTGCCAATCCTCCCGAAGATGTTTCATCCTCTGCTCCCTCTGCAACAGCAAGATAAGGTCCGCAACCTTACCATTGTAACGTGGATCAAGGAGGGTTGCCAGCCCTCCCCTTGATGCCACGAATATGAGGATCCTTCCGCAGGCTTTGCAGGATCAGGGAGGCCATGCAGCATAGGTTTGCTGAGGCATTCGGTCCAGAGTCCTCTGGGTCACTAAGGACGAAATGATCCACAGCCACCTCCTCTCAGCCACGTACAAGTCCATGGGTTTCTTCGGACTGTAAGAAGACTGCTGCTGATGCTGAGTGCCAGGCTCCACCTTCATGCTGACACAATCCTCCTCCTCCTCTTCCTGTGTGATCGGCGGGCATGCAGGAACACTGTCTGGATAAAGGGGGCCATGAGAGGTAAGGAAGTCCTCCTCTTCCTCCCTCTGTTCTGCCTTTAAGTGCCCTGTCCATTATTCCACGCAGCGTGTGCTCCAACAGGTGGACAAGAAGGACAGTGTCACTGATGCATGCACTGTCACTGCTCACCATCCTTGTGGCCTCCTCAAATGGTCACAGGACAGTGCATGCATCCCTGATCATAGCCCACTGGCGTGGGGAAAAAAAAACAACGTCCCCTGACCCTGTCCTGGTGCCATAGTCCCATAGGTACTCATTGATGGCCCTCTGCTGCGTGTGCAGCCACTGCAGCATGACCGGCGTTGAGTTCCACCTGGTGGGCATGTGTCACGTACCTGGTATCGGAGGCTAACTGTAGAAGGAGACCTCTCTTACAGCCCTGGCTCAGGGACCACTGGGGTTGCAACAGTGGTACAGGAGCGCAGTGAGGTAGGAGTGCCTGTATTATCCGTGGTAGCTGATGCAGGTAGTAGAGATGATCCACTGGCCGGACTGGTAGCAGAAGCAGTAGGAAGCGGTGGTGTAGGTGCGGGTCAGCGACCCCTGGATCTAGGCAGAGCTGGATCAGGAACAGACTAAGCAGAGTGAGACAAGCCAGGTCAGAACGGGCAACAGGTAGTACAATCAGCAGGCAAAGGGTAGTCAGCAGGCAGGCAGAGGTACGGCAACAGGAGATCAATAGTTTCAGAAGTAGCAAGGTCAAGCAGGCCGGGTCAGGAGAGGAGAAGGCAGCAGTAGTCAACGAAGCAAGGTAAAGTAAACAGCAGGTTCAGGATTAGACTCAGGTTAAACTGTAGATCAGACAGCACTGTACCAGAGCAGCTGCTGGCCTTTTAAAGGGGAACTGGCGCCAAGCCAAGTCAGTGCGCGCGCACACGCGCCTGCCGCGTGCTCTCGCACACGTGCGCCGTCGCGCGCCTCTGCACACGCTCACGTGCCGCTGCCTGGTACAGTGCGCTCCCATAGGAACACGTGTGCTCACACACGCACGCCTGAGTGCCTGTCCTGTCACAGGGTATCCCTGACATTGCCCCCCCCAAGGGGCAACCTCTGGGTGCCCAACAGGTTCTTCTTATCAGGGTGACTAAGAAAAAAGGCACAAACTAACCTTCTTGCATGAATATTGCATGCGGGCTCCCAGGAATTGTCCTCCAGGCCGTACCCCTTCCATTTAACCAGAAATTGTACCTGTTCCGGTGGTTTAGGTCCTCTGTCGGGGAAAGGATCAGGTACTGCAGGCTTCAGTAGCGAGACATGAAATATAGGGTATATCTTAAATGAGACAGGTAAAGACAGTTTGTATAATACTTCATTCAACCTCCTCTTTACCGGGAAGGGACCAGTAAATTTGGGTGCCAACTTTTTCGATGGACATTTTAACTTAAGATTGGTTGTAGAAAGCCATACCTGATCACCCGGCTATAAGATCAGTTCTCCTCTCCTTTTCCTATCAAAAGCCTTTTTGTTGTCAGCTTGCGCTTTAGCCATTGCTTCCTGCAAGATCTTATTATTGTAGTTGAGGAAATCCATGGTATTCTGTACTGCTGGAACTGTAGACTCTGGAATGAAATCAGGCAAAAATGATAAATGGAAACCATAGTAAGAAAAGAAAGGGGATTGACCTGTAGCTAACAATCTCCTTAATGAACACTTGGGCTGTTTCCATAGCAGATGGGGTACTCTTTAAGGGCAAAAAATGGGCCATCTTGGTTAATCGGTCCACTACAACAAAGATTGCCGTGCATTCCTTGGCAGGTGGAAGTTCCACTATAAAGTCCATAGAGATCATCTGCCATGGTTTATTAGGAATGGATAGAGGTTTCAGCAGGCCCCAGGACTTACTTCTCACTGTCTTGTTCTGAATACAAACAGAGCATGAATTCACATATTTCTTACAGAATTCTTCTAGGTCAGGCCACCAAAAGGTACGTCGTATGAGTTCAAGAGTCTTATGTATGAGAAAATGGCCTGCCAGCAGATGGTCATGGAACATCTTTAAGACCCCCACACGCACACTCTCAGGAACAAAAATCTTGCCTCCTTTCCAAAGCAGACTGTCTTTAGGGGTTAGAGTCACTCCAGGAGGGCTGAGGATATTCACAGAAGCTTGTTTGATTTGTGACAAAAGATCCGTCTGCATAAGTAGGAAGTTACCTGTAGGCAGGATGGTATCTGGTGTTATCAAGTCCTTGGGGTCATCGTACATACAAGATAGTGCGTCCAGTTTCGTATTTTTTTGATCCAGGTCGGTAGGTTTTGTGAAAGGAAAAACGAGTAAAAAACAGAGCCCATCGAGCTTGTCGTGGCTTCTGTCTTTTGGCAGATCTTAAATACTCGAAATTTTTATGAACAGTATATATCAATATGGGATGGTTAGCGCCCTCCAACAAGTATCTTCACTCCTCCAGTGCTGCTTTGATGGCTAACAATTCACGATCTGCTACATCATAATTTCTTTCTGCTGGAGAAAGTTTCCGTGAGAAGAAGGCCACAGGGTGCATCAAGGCTTTAACCCCTTGACGTTGGGAAACAACTGCTCCCACTGCTGTTTCGGAAGCATCCACTTCAAGGATGTAGGGTAAGGACGGGTCAGGGTGGCTGAGGATAGGAGCCGAGGTGAAGAGTTTCTTTAGCGTTTCAAAAGCGCTCTGTGCCTCGGAGTTCCAGCAGAATCGTAGGTTTTGTTTGGTTAGTGTTGTTATTGGGGTGATGATGGCAGAGAACGCTTTAATGAACTTCCTATAAAAATTCGCAAAACCTACGAAGCGTTGTACCCCCTTCTTGTCTGTGGGTACAGGCCATTCCAGTATGGTGTACACTTTTTGGGGATCCATTTCAACTCCTGCTGTAGAAATAACTAGTCCCAAAAATTGAATGCTTTGCCGGTCAAATTCATATTTCTCCGGTTTTGCATACAGCTTGTGTTGACGGAGTCGGCCTAACACAATACTGAAGTGTTCCTAGTGTTGATCAAGGGAACCAGAGAAGATTAAAATATCGTCCAAGTAGACAATTATGAAGATATCCAACAGGTCTCGGAACACGTCGTTAATAAAGTGTTGGAAGGTGGCTGAGGCATTGCAGAGCCCAAAGGGCATGACCAGATACTTGAAGTGCCCGAATCTGGTGCGGAAAGCCGTCTTCCACTCATCCCCTTTTCAGATACATATCAGGTTATAGGCACCTCTCAAGTCCAGTTTAGTAAAAATGGTTGCAGATCTCAGTTTCTGGAACAACTCAGTCATTAGAGGCAGGGGATAGCGGTTCTTAACCGTAACTTTATTTAGCTCCCGATAATCCACGCAAGGGCGGAGAGAGTAGTCTTTCTTGGTTACGATACGAAGAATATCCCTGCTCCTCCGGGGGAGGTGGATGGGCGGATAAACCTCTTCTTGAGGTTTTCATCAACATGCTCTTTCAATGCCTCTTGTTCTCGCTCTGATAATGGAAACACACATCCAAATGGAATCGCAGCGCCGGGCAAGAGATCAATAGGACAGTCATATGGGCGGTGGCACGGCAAGGTATCAGCTCCTTGTTTGCTGAAGACATCAAGGTACTGGTGGTAGGGTTTGGGTACAGATTGAAGAACATCTTGATCAAAGTCCATACAGAATAGGTTTGCCGATGTACTCATAGATCCTAGTAGACAATGCTTCAGACAATACGGTGATAAAAACTTGATCTCCCTGGACAACCAGTTAATCTGAGGGTTATGGGCCTGGAGCCAAGGTAAACCCAGGATGACAGGAAACAAGTGGGAAGTGATAGCATCAAGGCTCAAAAGTTCCTTATGTTGATCGGAGGAAGTAATGGGTAAAGGAGGTGTCTCCTGAGTTACTGGTCCAGAACTGATACGTGAGCCGTCAGCTAAAAAGACAGACAGTCCATGTGTTTTTGGCCGCAAGGGAATATGTTGCTGGGCGGCAAAGTTTAAGCCAATAAAGCAACTGCATGCTCCGGAGTCCACAATAGCGTTAACGGAAATTGTCTTTTCTGGAAGCTGGACCAACAGAGGGAGAGTAAGGTGGACTGACTGGGCAGGTAGAATCATGAGGTTAGTAGGGGGAAGCTTTCTCATGTTTGTAGGACACCCATGAACATAATGGCCAGCCTCTCCACAATACAGGCAAAGGTTCTTCTGCTGGCGGCATGCTCGCTCCTCTGGAGATAGCGTGTGGCGCATCACTCCAAGTTGCATGGGCCTTGGAGCAGCAGATGCGGGGTTGATGGAACTTGAGTCGGCAAGGGGCTGAACAGGAGCCTTTGGTATCCATACAGAGTGGGTCTGCTGGATGCATTTCTCTGATTGGCGCTCACGGAGCCGGTCTATCTGAATTACCAGATTGATAGGTCCTTCCAAGGTATCAGGTATTTCTACTCAGGCAAGTTCATCTTTCAAGTCCTCAGATAGACCCATGCGGAACTGGTGCCGCAGAGATGCATTATTCCACTGCGTGTCTGCACTCCAGCATCTGAAGTCCGTCACATAGTCCTCAACCGCTCTGCGGCCTTGCTGGAGCGCATGAAGAGCAGCTTCTGCCGTGGAAGTACGTAGTGGATCGTCATATAGTTGTGACATAGAATCGAGAAAAGATGACATAGTATGCGTCTGTATGTCGCCTCCTTCCAGCAACCAGTGGGCCCAGGCTTGAGGATCCCCTTGTAGTAGCGAGATTATAAACCCCACCTTGGTGGATTCCAGCATGAAAGTCCGGGGTTGTAAAGCAAAATGACATGCATTGCGGAAGGCCTGAAACTTGATGCGCTCCCCAGAGAATTTCTCAGGAACCAGAACTCTGGGCTCAGGTGGAGGTGCAGTGAAGGATACTGGGACTGAGCTGACAGGGAGTGTCTGGATTTGTCCTTCCAACTTAAGGTACCCTTCATGTAGAGACTGTACAGCTTGTGTGTGGGCTGGGATGTGGCGGCCCACCTCCTCCATCTGCGAGACTCCTTCTGTAGGCTCAGTCATAGCTGTCTGATACTGTCACGTACCTGGTATCAGAGCCTAACTGTAGAAGGAGACCTCTCTTACAGCCCTGGCTCAGGGACCACTGGGGTTGCAACAGTGGTACAGGAGCGCAGTGAGGTAGGAGTGCCTGTACGATCCGTAGTAGCTAATGCACGTAGTAGAAATGATCCACCGGACGGACTGGTAGCAGAAGCAGTAGGAAGAGGTGGTGTAGGTGCGGGTCAGCAACCCCTGGATCTAGGCGGAGCTGGATCAGGAACGCGCCTCTGCGCACGCTCACGTGCCACTGCCTGGTACAGTGTGCTCCCATAGGAACACGTGTGCGCACGCGTGCACGCCTGAGTGCCTGTCCTGCCACAGGGTATCCCTGACATTATGTCACAGATTAGGCAGTTCTTGGGCAGGTTAAATTCCTTTTGGAGGTCAGCCAGCCGAGCACTAGCATTATATGACCTGCGGAAATGCACACAGACTTTCCTGGCCTGCCTCAGGACATCCTGTAAGCCCGGGTACCTGCCCAAGAACCACTGCACCACCAAGTTAAGGAAGTGAGCCGAACAGGGCACATGGGTCAGTTGTCCCTGTCGGAGGGCGGAGAGGAGGTTGGTGCCATTGTCACAAACAACCATACCTGGCTTAAGCTGGCGTGGCAGCAACCACTTCTGAACCTGCCCCTGCAGAGCTTACAGAATCTCTGCCTCAGTGTGGCTCCTGTCCCCCAAGCACACCAGCTCAAGCACCACATGGCATCTTTTTGCCTACGTGCTTGCTTACCCCCTTAAAAGCCTACGGAGCACCGCTGGTTCCAAAAACAGATCAGCACAGGAAGAGGCCATGGAAGAAGAAGAAGAGGAGGGGGTGGAGGAGAGAGGTGTGGCAGAATCACCACTAGTAGAATTTTGGAGGCATGGTGGCGGAACAACCTCCAACACTACTGCACCCTGTTCTGCATCCTTCGCAGCTGGCAGAAGAGTCGCCCAGTGCACGGTGAAAGATAGGTAACGTCCCTGTCCATGCCTGCTGGACCATGAGTCAGCGGTAATATGCACCTTACCGCTGACCGCCCTGTCCAGCGAGGCAAAGACATTGCCTTCCACATGCCGGTAGAGAGCCGGAATCGCCTTCTGTGAGAAAAAGTGGTGTTTGGGAACCTGCCACTGAGGAACTGCACAAACTCACAGAAGGGGGCAGGGTCTACCAACTGAAAAGGCAGCAGTTGAAGTGCTAGCAATTTAGCCAAGCTAGCATTCAACCGCTGGGCATGAGGATGGCTGGGAGCGAACTTCTTTTGGGGGTGCAGCAGCTGGGGCAGGGAAATTTGCCAGTTACAATCTGACGTTGGTGTACTGATAGGAGATTGCCCGCAAGTACTTGGCTGTGACACACCTATTTCTACACCTTCATTCCTCTCAGTGCAGGTTTCAGAGGGGACTGAAGGTATAGTGGGGTTGGAGATCCCAGCTGATGAGGAGCAAGGAGAGGTCCGCTTTGTTCTTTGGTGTGGGTCTTTTAGGTACGCTTGCCAACGAACTGCATGGCAGGTCGACATATGTCTGGTCAAGCATGTGGTGCCCAAGCGGGTGATGTATTGGCCACGCGAGATACGCTTGAGACATATGTTGCAAATAGCAGTGGTGGGATCTGATGCACTCGTCTCAAAAAAGGCCCACACCAAAGAACTTTTGGAATAACCCGCAGAGACAGCAGTGTCCTGCACATGCGGAGCTCTGCGGTGTGATGCAGTCGGTGTGCTGCCCTTAAGTTGGCCCCTGGAGGGCATCCTGCCTCGTTGGAGATGTGCCTCCTCCTCCTCCTCTCTCCTATCAGGCACCCACGTGGAGTCAGTGACCTCATCATCCCCTCACTGGAGCAAAGCTGGCAGTATGCTGCAGCTGGGGAAACATGGCTGCAAGATTGCTGTCCCTTTTGGGCACCCCCTCTCTCTGGGCTCACGTTACTGCCTTCCTCTAGCTGAGTACCATCATGGGAGCCTTCAAAATGCTGGGCATCCTCCTGGAGCATGTACCCAACACTGTGGTCAAACAGTTCGGGGGACTCCTCAGGAGGACATGGTGGTGCTAGGGAAGGAGTGACTGATTCCATTGAGCCAAGGGAAGAGGCTGCATTGGCAGCTGCTTTGCCAGACAAAGTACCCTGAGCCTGGGTGAGAGAGGATGAGGAGGATGAGGACGGCTTGGTCATCCACTCTACCAAGTCTTCCGCATGTTGTGGCTCAACACGGCCAGCTGCCGAAAAAAAGGACAAGCATGTCCCACGGCCACGTGCTGATGAGGATGCACAGTCTCCAAGACCAGCACTGTTGCCTCTAGACACAGAACCTGCTTGCCCTCTTTTATTGGCTTGTGACTGTCTGCCTCTCCTTGTTGGCCTTCCAGACATACTAATGGCTTGCAGTGAGATGTAGCTGCACAAAGCTGGGAGAGATATATATATATATACGGATACTGCAGCAAGCAGAATCAACTGCCTTCCTGTAGTATTATTAGTATGAGAACACCAGCAATTGTCATCAAGTAGCTTTAGGTGCACACTGTGCAGAGGACACAGTACACTAACTGTAAATACTGCAGCTGCCTGCCTGTGGTATTAATAGGATCAGAACAACAGCAATTGTCTTCAGGTAGCTTTAGGTGCACACTGTGCAGAGGACACAGTACACTAACTGTAAATACTGCAGCTGCCTGCCTGTGGTATTATTAGGATCATAACAACAGCAATTGTCTTCAGGTAGCTTTAGGTGCACACTGTGCAGAGGACACAGTACGCTAACTGTAAATACTGCAGATGCCTGCCTGTGGTACTAATAGGATCAGAACAACAGCAATTGTCTTGAGGTAGCTTTAGGTGCACACTGTGCAGAGGACGCAGTACACTAACTGTAAATACTGCAGCTGCCTGCCTGTGGTACTAATAGGATCAGACGAACACCACCAATTTTCTTCAGGTAGCTTTAGGTGCACACTGTGCAGAGGATGCAGTACACTAACTGTAAATACTGCAGCTGCCTGCCTGTGGTACTAATAGGATCAGAAGAACACCACCAATTTTCTTCAGGTAGCTTTAGGTGCACACTGTGCAGAGGACACAGTACACTAACTGTAAATACTGCAGCTGCCTGCCTATGGTATTATTTGGATCAGAACAACAGCAATTGTCTTCAGGTAGCTTTAGGTGCACACTGTGCAGAGGACACAGTACACTAACTGTAAATACTGCAGCTGCCTGCCTGTGGTACTAATAGGATCAGAACAACAGAAAATGTCTTCAGGTAGCTTTAGGTGCACACTGTGCAGAGGACGCAGTACACTAACTGTAAATACTGCAGCTGCCTGCCTGTGGTACTAATAGGATCAGACGAACACCACCAATTTTCTTCAGGTAGCTTTAGGTGCACACTGTGCAGAGGACACAGTACACAAACTATAAATACTGCAGCTGCCTGCCTGTGGTATTAATAGGATCAGAACAACAACAATTGTCTGCAGGTAGCTTTAGGTGCACACTGTGCAGAGGATGCACTACATTAACTGTAAATACTGCAGCTGCCTGCCTGTGGTATTAATAGGATCAGAACAACAGCAATTGTCTTCAGGTAGCTTTAGGTGCACACTGTGCAGAGGACTCAGCACACTAACTGTATATACTGTAGCTGCCTGCCTGTGGTACTAATAGGATCAGAACAACAGCAATTGTCTGCAGGTAGCTTTAGATGCACACTGTGCAGAGGACACAGTACGCTAACTGTAAATACTGCAGCTGCCTGCTTGTGGTACTAATAGGATCAGAACAACAGCAATTGTCTTCAGGTAGCTTTAGGTGCACACTGTGCAGAGGATGCAGTACACTAACTGTAAATACTGCAGCTGCCTGCCTGTGGTACTAATAGGATCAGAACAACAGCAATTGTCTTCAGGTAGCTTTAGGTGGACACTGTGCAGAGGAAGCAGTACACTAACTGTAAATACTGCAGCTGCCTGCCTGTGGTACTAATAGGATCAGAAGTACACCACCAATTGTCTTCAGGTAGCTTTAGGTGCACACTGAGCAAAGGACGCACTACACTAACTGTAAATACTGCAGCTGCTTGCCTGTGGTACTAATAGGATCAGAACAACAGCAATTGTCTTTAGGTAGCTTTAGGTGCACACTGTGCAGAGGACGCACTACATTAACTGTAAATACTGCAGCTGCCTGCCTGTGGTATTAATAGGATCAGAACAACAGCAATTGTCTTCAGGTAGCTTTAGGTGCACACTGTGCAGAGGATGCAGTACACTAACTGTAAATACTGCAGCTGCCTGCCTGTGGTACTAATAGGATCAGAACAACAGCAATTGTCTTCAGGTAGCATTAGGTGCACACTGTGCAGAGGACACAGTACACTAACTGTAAATACTGCAGCTGCCTGCCTGTGGTACTAATAGGATCAGAACAACAGCAATTGTCTTCAGGTAGCTTTAGGTGCACACTGTGCAGAGGACGCAGTACACTAACTGTAAATACTGCAGCTGCCTGCCTGTGGTACTAATAGTATCAGACGAACACCACCAATTTTCTTCAGGTAGCTTTAGGTGCACACTGTGCAGAGGACACAGTACACAAACTATAAATACTGCAGCTGCCTGCCTGTGGTATTAATAGGATCAGAACAACAGCAATTGTCTGCAGGTAGCTTTAGGTGCACACTGTGCAGAGGATGCACTACATTAACTGTAAATACTGCAGCTGCCTGCCTGTGGTATTAATAGGATCAGAACAACAGCAATTGTCTTCAGGTAGCTTTAGGTGCACACTGTGCAGAGGACTCAGTACACTAACTGTAAATACTGCAGCTGTCTGCCTGTGGTACTAATAGGATCAGAAGAACACCACCAATTTTCTTCAGGTAGCTTTAGGTGCACACTGTGCAGGGGACACAGTACACTAACTGTAAATACTGTAGCTGCCTGCCTGTGGTACTAATAGGATCAGAACAACAGCAATTGTCTGCAGGTAGCTTTAGATGCACACTGTGCAGAGGACACAGTACGCTAACTGTAAATACTGCAGCTGCCTGCTTGTGGTACTAATAGGATCAGAACAACAGCAATTGTCTTCAGGTAGCTTTAGGTGCACACTGTGCAGAGGAAGCAGTACACTAACTGTAAATACTGCAGCTGCCTGCTTGTGGTACTAATAGGATCAGAACAACAGCAATTGTCTTCAGGTAGCTTTAGGTGCACACTGTGCAGAGGATGCACTACACTAACTGTAAATACTGCAGCTGCCTGCCTGTGGTACTAATAGGATCAGAACAACAGCAATTGTCTTCAGGTAGCTTTAGATGCACACTGTGCAGAGGACACAGTACGCTAACTGTAAATACTGCAGCTGCTTGCCTGTGGTACTAATAGGATCAGAACAACAGCAATTGTCTTTAGGTAGCTTTAGGTGCACACTGTGCAGAGGACGCACTACATTAACTGTAAATACTGCAGCTGCCTGCCTGTGGTATTAATAGGATCAGAACAACAGCAATTGTCTTCAGGTAGCTTTAGGTGCACACTGTGCAGAGGATGCAGTACACTAACTGTAAATACTGCAGCTGCCTGCCTGTGGTACTAATAGGATCAGAACAACAGCAATTGTCTTCTGGTAGCTTTAGGTGCACACTGTGCAGAGGACACAGTACACTAACTGTAAATACTGCAGCTGCCTGCCTGTGGTACTAATAGGATCAGAACAACAGCAATTGTCTTCAGGTAGCTTTAGGTGCACACTGTGCAGGGGACGCAGTACACTAACTGTAAATACTGTAGCTGCCTGCCTGTGGTACTAATAGAATCAGAAGAACACCACCAATTTTCTTCAGGTAGCTTTAGGTGCACACTGTGCAGAGGACACAGTACACTAACTGTAAATACTGCAGCTGCCTGCCTGTGGTACTAAGAGGATCAGAAAAACACCACCAATTTTCTTCAGGTAGCTTTAGGTGCACACTGTGCAGAGGACGCACTACACTAACTGTAAATACTGCAGCTGCCTGCCTGTGGTACTAATAGGATCAGAACAACAGCAATTGTCTTCAGGTAGCTTTAGGTGCACACTGTGCAGAGGACGCAGTACACTAACTGTAAATACTGCAGCTGCCTGCCTGTGGTACTAATAGGATCAGAACAACAGCAATTGTCTTCAGGTAGCTTTAGGGGCACACTGTGCAGAGGACGCAGTACACTAACTGTAAATACTGCAGCTGCCTGTCTGTGGTACTAATAGGATCAGAAGAACACCACCAATTTTCTTCAGGTAGCTTAAGGTCCACACTGTGCAGCTAACTGACTCGCCTGCCTACTCTATCTAACTTAAATCAAATGACACTGTCTCTCTGTCTATCTCTCCGCCGCCGCAACACACTACACAAGGCCACCATGCAGGCGGCCTTATATAGTGTGGGGCGCGTACTAAACCCCATAATTGGCCAAAGCCACCCTGGCCGTGACGCGCCACTCGAATTTGGCGCGAACGGCCCATATTGTTTGAAATTCGACGAACGGCCGAACATGTGATGTTCGAGTCGACCATAGGTTCGACTCGAACTCGAAGCTCATCCCTACTCAGCAGGCTTGAAGGCACCAGAACTAGTGATTCTCAAACTTTATTGCTAGTTCCATGCTGGCCTTTCCGAGTTCAATAGCTTTTGTGCACACAAGTAAATTATGCTAAAATCTGAATTTTTTTTTTTTGTTATAATTGTGTAGTCTTTTAAGATTTTTCATTTGCTCATTTTGTAAGCTTTCCTTATTTTATTTGAGCATGATGCTTAAACTAAAAAACAGCTAACGTGCACTTACAAGCTGGGACAGAGGGTGAGGTCAGGCATTTGACAATCAGCAATTGACAGACTAATGGTAATCTTTCAACACTGCCATTCCAGATAAAGTATCATGCTTAGAGAAAGTACACAAAGCTAAATCAAAGGACAAATGTTAATATTATTTTTATTAACAATAGTCATTTAGAGTGGACCTTCTTGCAAAAAAAACAAGAGGCTGTAGTCACCTTAGGACTAATTGGTGGTAGGAGGTCTATCTGAGGATGTCCCAGTGATTTATCAGTTAAGGAACTGCGCTGGACAGGTTTTCATCTCTCTAAAAGTGACTAAAACTTAGAGGGCTTAACTGGGTAGAGTTTATTGCTGCCCCAGTTGGGAGGGTTAGTGTTAATTGTGTGTCCCAGTTTTTTCTTGGACCCCAAGCGGGTGATGTATTGGCCACGCGAGATACGCTTGAGACATATGTTGCAAATAGCAGTGGTGGGATCTGATGCACTCGTCTCAAAAAAGGCCCACACCAAAGAACTTTTGGAATAACCCGCAGAGACAGCAGCGTCCTGCACATGCGGAGCTCTGCGGTGTGATGCAGTCGGTGTGCTGCCCTTAAGTTGGCCCCTGGAGGGCATCCTGCCTCGTTGGAGATGTGCCTCCTCCTCCTCCTCTCTCCTATCAGGCACCCACGTGGAGTCAGTGACCTCATCATCCCCTCACTGGAGCAAAGCTGGCAGTATGCTGCAGCTGGGGAAACATGGCTGCAAGATTGCTGTCCCTTTTGGGCACCCCCTCTCTCTGGGCTCACGTTACTGCCTTCCTCTAGCTGGGTACCATCATGGGAGCCTTCAAAATGCTGGGCATCCTTCTGGAGCATGTACCCAACACTGTGGTCAAACAGTTCGGGGGACTCCTCAGGAGGACATGGTGGTGCTAGGGAAGGAGTGACTGATTCCATTGAGCCAAGGGAAGAGGCTGCATTGGCAGCTGCTTTGCCAGACAAAGTACCCTGAGCCTGGGTGAGAGAGGATGAGGAGGATGAGGACGGCTTGGTCATCCACTCTACCAAGTCTTCCGCATGTTGTGGCTCAACACGGCCAGCTGCCGAAAAAAAGGACAAGCATGTCCCACGGCCACGTGCTGATGAGGATGCACAGTCTCCAAGACCAGCACTGTTGCCTCTAGACACAGAACCTGCTTGCCCTCTTTTATTGGCTTGTGACTGTCTGCCTCTCCTTGTTGGCCTTCCAGACATACTAATGGCTTGCAGTGAGATGTAGCTGCACAAAGCTGGGAGAGATATATATATATATACGGATACTGCAGCAAGCAGAATCAACTGCCTTCCTGTAGTATTATTAGTATGAGAACACCAGCAATTGTCATCAAGTAGCTTTAGGTGCACACTGTGCAGAGGACACAGTACACTAACTGTAAATACTGCAGCTGCCTGCCTGTGGTATTAATAGGATCAGAACAACAGCAATTGTCTTCAGGTAGCTTTAGGTGCACACTGTGCAGAGGACACAGTACACTAACTGTAAATACTGCAGCTGCCTGCCTGTGGTATTATTAGGATCATAACAACAGCAATTGTCTTCAGGTAGCTTTAGGTGCACACTGTGCAGAGGACACAGTACGCTAACTGTAAATACTGCAGATGCCTGCCTGTGGTACTAATAGGATCAGAACAACAGCAATTGTCTTCAGGTAGCTTTAGGTGCACACTGTGCAGAGGACACAGTACACAAACTATAAATACTGCAGCTGCCTGCCTGTGGTATTAATAGGATCAGAACAACAACAATTGTCTGCAGGTAGCTTTAGGTGCACACTGTGCAGAGGATGCACTACATTAACTGTAAATACTGCAGCTGCCTGCCTGTGGTATTAATAGGATCAGAACAACAGCAATTGTCTTCAGGTAGCTTTAGGTGCACACTGTGCAGAGGACTCAGCACACTAACTGTATATACTGTAGCTGCCTGCCTGTGGTACTAATAGGATCAGAACAACAGCAATTGTCTGCAGGTAGCTTTAGATGCACACTGTGCAGAGGACACAGTACGCTAACTGTAAATACTGCAGCTGCCTGCTTGTGGTACTAATAGGATCAGAACAACAGCAATTGTCTTCAGGTAGCTTTAGGTGCACACTGTGCAGAGGATGCAGTACACTAACTGTAAATACTGCAGCTGCCTGCCTGTGGTACTAATAGGATCAGAACAACAGCAATTGTCTTCAGGTAGCTTTAGGTGGACACTGTGCAGAGGAAGCAGTACACTAACTGTAAATACTGCAGCTGCCTGCCTGTGGTACTAATAGGATCAGGAGTACACCACCAATTGTCTTCAGGTAGCTTTAGGTGCACACTGAGCAAAGGACGCACTACACTAACTGTAAATACTGCAGCTGCTTGCCTGTGGTACTAATAGGATCAGAACAACAGCAATTGTCTTTAGGTAGCTTTAGGTGCACACTGTGCAGAGGACGCACTACATTAACTGTAAATACTGCAGCTGCCTGCCTGTGGTATTAATAGGATCAGAACAACAGCAATTGTCTTCAGGTAGCTTTAGGTGCACACTGTGCAGAGGATGCAGTACACTAACTGTAAATACTGCAGCTGCCTGCCTGTGGTACTAATAGGATCAGAACAACAGCAATTGTCTTCAGGTAGCATTAGGTGCACACTGTGCAGAGGACACAGTACACTAACTGTAAATACTGCAGCTGCCTGCCTGTGGTACTAATAGGATCAGAACAACAGCAATTGTCTTCAGGTAGCTTTAGGTGCACACTGTGCAGAGGACGCAGTACACTAACTGTAAATACTGCAGCTGCCTGCCTGTGGTACTAATAGTATCAGACGAACACCACCAATTTTCTTCAGGTAGCTTTAGGTGCACACTGTGCAGAGGACACAGTACACAAACTATAAATACTGCAGCTGCCTGCCTGTGGTATTAATAGGATCAGAACAACAGCAATTGTCTGCAGGTAGCTTTAGGTGCACACTGTGCAGAGGATGCACTACATTAACTGTAAATACTGCAGCTGCCTGCCTGTGGTATTAATAGGATCAGAACAACAGCAATTGTCTTTAGGTAGCTTTAGGTGCACACTGTGCAGAGGACGCACTACATTAACTGTAAATACTGCAGCTGCCTGCCTGTGGTATTAATAGGATCAGAACAACAGCAATTGTCTTCAGGTAGCTTTAGGTGCACACTGTGCAGAGGATGCAGTACACTAACTGTAAATACTGCAGCTGCCTGCCTGTGGTACTAATAGGATCAGAACAACAGCAATTGTCTTCAGGTAGCATTAGGTGCACACTGTGCAGAGGACACAGTACACTAACTGTAAATACTGCAGCTGCCTGCCTGTGGTACTAATAGGATCAGAACAACAGCAATTGTCTTCAGGTAGCTTTAGGTGCACACTGTGCAGAGGACGCAGTACACTAACTGTAAATACTGCAGCTGCCTGCCTGTGGTACTAATAGTATCAGACGAACACCACCAATTTTCTTCAGGTAGCTTTAGGTGCACACTGTGCAGAGGACACAGTACACAAACTATAAATACTGCAGCTGCCTGCCTGTGGTATTAATAGGATCAGAACAACAGCAATTGTCTGCAGGTAGCTTTAGGTGCACACTGTGCAGAGGATGCACTACATTAACTGTAAATACTGCAGCTGCCTGCCTGTGGTATTAATAGGATCAGAACAACAGCAATTGTCTTCAGGTAGCTTTAGGTGCACACTGTGCAGAGGACTCAGTACACTAACTGTAAATACTGCAGCTGTCTGCCTGTGGTACTAATAGGATCAGAAGAACACCACCAATTTTCTTCAGGTAGCTTTAGGTGCACACTGTGCAGGGGACACAGTACACTAACTGTAAATACTGTAGCTGCCTGCCTGTGGTACTAATAGGATCAGAACAACAGCAATTGTCTGCAGGTAGCTTTAGATGCACACTGTGCAGAGGACACAGTACGCTAACTGTAAATACTGCAGCTGCCTGCTTGTGGTACTAATAGGATCAGAACAACAGCAATTGTCTTCAGGTAGCTTTAGGTGCACACTGTGCAGAGGAAGCAGTACACTAACTGTAAATACTGCAGCTGCCTGCTTGTGGTACTAATAGGATCAGAACAACAGCAATTGTCTTCAGGTAGCTTTAGGTGCACACTGTGCAGAGGATGCACTACACTAACTGTAAATACTGCAGCTGCCTGCCTGTGGTACTAATAGGATCAGAACAACAGCAATTGTCTTCAGGTAGCTTTAGATGCACACTGTGCAGAGGACACAGTACGCTAACTGTAAATACTGCAGCTGCCTGTCTGTGGTACTAATAGGATCAGAAGAACACCACCAATTTTCTTCAGGTAGCTTAAGGTCCACACTGTGCAGCTAACTGACTCGCCTGCCTACTCTATCTAACTTAAATCAAATGACACTGTCTCTCTGTCTATCTCTCCGCCGCCGCAACACACTACACAAGGCCACCATGCAGGCGGCTTTATATAGTGTGGGGCGCGTACTAAACCCCATAATTGGCCAAAGCCACCCTGGCCGTGACGCGCCACTCGAATTTGGCGCGAACGGCCCATATTGTTTGAAATTCGACGAACGGTCGAACATGTGATGTTCGAGTCGACCATAGGTTCGACTCGAACTCGAAGTAAATACTGCAGCTGCCTGTCTGTGGTACTAATTTTTGTTATAAAAAAAATCCAATAAACTCAATTTTAGTCATACATTTAGGCCAAAATTTATTCGGCCACATGTCTTTGGTAAAAAAAAAGTTAATAAGCGTATATTTATTGGTTTGCGCAAAAGTTATAGCGTCTACAAACTAGGGTACATTTTCTGGAATTTACACAGCTTTTAGTTTATGACTGCCTATGTCATTTCATGAGGTGCTAAAATGGCAGGGCAGTACAAAACCCCCCCAAATGACCCCATTTTGGAAAGTAGACACCCCAAAGAAATTGCTGAGAGGCATGTAGAACCCATTGAATATTTATTTTTTTTGTCCCAAGTGATTGAATAATGACAAAAAAAAAAAAAAAAAAAATATTTACAAAAAGTTGTCACTAAATGATATATTGCTCACACAGGCCATGGGCCTATGTGGAATTGCACCCCAAAATACATTCAGCTGCTTCTCCTGAGTATGGGGATACCACATGTGTGGGACTTTTTGGGAGCCTAGCCACGTACGGGGCCCCGAAAACCAATCACCGCCTTCAGGATTTCTAAGGGCATAAATTTTTGATTTCATTCCTCACTACCTATCACAGTTTTGAAGGCCATAAAATGCCCAGATGGCACAAAACCCCCCCAAATGACCCCATTTTGGAAAGTAGACACTCCAAGCTATTTGCTGAGAGGCATGTTGAGTCCATGGAATACTTTCTTTTTTGACACAAGTTGCGGGAAAGTGACAATTTTTTTTTTTTTGCACAAAGTTGTCACTAAATGATATATTTCTCACACAGGCCATGGGCATATGTGGAATTGCACCCCAAAATACATTTAGCTGCTTCTCCTGAGTATGGGGATACCACATGTGTGGGACTTTTTGGGAGCCTAGCCGCATACGGGGCCCCGAAAACCAAGCACCGCCTTCAGGATTTCTAAGGGCATAATGTTGTGATTTGACTCCTCACTACCTATCACAGTTTTGAAGGCCATAAAATGCCAAGATGGCACAAAACCCCCCCAAATGACCCCATTTTGGAAAGTAGACACCCCAAACTATTTGCTGAGAGGCATGTTGAGTCCATGGAATATTTTATAATTTGACACAAGTTGCGGGAAAGTAACACTTTTTTTTTTTTTTTGCACAAAGTTGTCACTAAATGATATATTGCTCAAACATGCCATGGGCCTATGTGGAATTACACCCCAAAATACATTCTGCTGCTTCTCCTGAGTATGGGGATACCACATGTTTAGGACTTTTTGGGAGCCTAGCCGCGTACGGGGCCCCGAAAACCAATCACCGCCTTCAGGATTTCTAAGGGCATAAATTTTTGATTTCATTCCTCACTACCTATCACAGTTTTGAAGGCCATAAAATGCCCAGATGGCACAAACCCCCCCCAAATGACCCCATTTTGGAAAGTAGACACTCCAAGCTATTTGCTGAGAGGCATGTTGAGTCCATGGAATACTTTCTTTTTTGACACAAGTTGCGGGAAAGTGACAATTTTTTTTTTTTTTGCACAAAGTTGTCACTAAATGATATTTTTCTCACACAGGCCATGGGCATATGTGGAATTGCACCCCAAAATACATTTAGCTGCTTCTCCTGAGTATGGGGATACCACATGTGTGGGACTTTTTGGGAGCCTAGCCGCATACGGGGCCCCGAAAACCAAGCACCGCCTTCAGGATTTCCAAGGGCATAATGTTGTGATTTGACTCCTCACTACCTATCACAGTTTTGAAGGCCATAAAATGCCAAGATGGCACAAAACCCCCCCAAATGACCCCATTTTGGAAAGTAGACACCCCAAACTATTTGCTGAGAGGCATGTTGAGTCCATGGAATATTTTATTTTTTGACACAAGTTGCGGGAAAGTGACAATTTTTTTTTTTTTTTTTTTTTTGCACAAAGTTGTCACTAAATGATATATTGCTCAAACATGCCATGGGCATATGTGGAATTACACCCCAAAATATATTCTGCTGCTTCTCCTGAGTATGGGGATACCACATGTGTGGGACTTTTTGGGAGCCTAGCCGCATACGGGGCCCCGAAAACCAAGCACCGGCTTCAGGATTTCTAAGGGCGTAAATTTTTGATTTCACTCTTCACTGCCTAGCACAGTTTCGGAGGCCATGGAATGCCCAGATGGCACAACCCCCCCCCCAAATGACCCCATGTTGGAAAATAGACACCCCAAGCTATTTGCTGAGAGGTATAGTGAGTATTTTGCAGACCTCACTTTTTGTCACAAACTTGGTTTTCGGGGTCCCGTGCGCGGCTAGGCTCCCAAAAAGTCCCACACATGTGGTATCCCCATACTCAGGAGAAGCAACAGAATGTATTTTGGGGTATAATTTCACATATTCCCATGGCATGTTTGAGCAATATATCATTTAGTGACATCTTTGTGCAAAAAAAAAAAAAAAAGATTTGTCTCTTTCCCGCAACTTGTGTCACAATATAAAATATTCCATGGACTCGACA
This sequence comes from Lithobates clamitans, assembly GCA_037952925.1. NCBI lineage: Eukaryota > Metazoa > Chordata > Amphibia > Anura > Ranidae > Lithobates > Lithobates clamitans. Next base: position 744,866 of record JBBGZY010000592.1, on the reverse strand, counting down.
TGCCTCTCAGCAAATAGCTTGGGGTGTCTACTTTCCAAAATGGGGTCATTTGGGGGGGTTTTGAACTGTCCTGGCATTTTTTGCACAACATCTAGAAGCTTATGTCACACATCACCCACTCTTCTAACCACTTGAAGACAAAGCCCTTTCTGACACTTATTGTTTACATAAAAAAATAATTTTTTTTTGCAAGAAAATTACTTTGAACCCCCAAACATTATATATTTTTTTTAAAGCAAATGCCCTACAGATTAAAATGGTGGGTGTTTCATATTTTTTTTTCACACAGTATTTGCGCAGCGATTTTTCAAACGCATTTTTGGGGGAAAAAACACACTTTTTAAAATTTTAATGCACTAAAACACACTATATTGCCCAAATGTTTGATGAAATAAAAAAGATGATCTTAGGCCGAGTACATGGATACCAAACATGACATGCTTTAAAATTGCGCACAAACGCGCAGCGGCGACAAAATAAATACATTTTTTAAAAGCCTTTAAAAGCCTTTACAGGTTACCACTTTAGATTTACAGAGGAGGTCTACTGCTAAAATTACTGCCCTCGTTCTGTCCTTCGCGGTGATACCTCACATGCATGGTGCAATTGCTGTTTACATTTGACGCCAGACCGACGCTTGCGTTCGCCTTTGCACGAGAGCAGGGGGGGACAGGGGTGCTTTTTTTTTTTTTTTTTTTTTTCTTTATTATTTTTTTGCTTTTTTATCTTATTTTTAAACTGTTCCTTTCATTTTTATTTTTTTTTAATTAATTTTATTGTTATCTCAGGGAATGTAAATATCCCCTATGATAGCAATAGGTAGTGACAGGTACTCTTTTTTTAAAAAATTGGGCTCTATTAGACCCTAGATCTCTCCTCTGCCCTCAAAGCATCTGACCACACCAAGATCGGTGTGATAAAATGCTTTCCCAATTTCCCAATGGCGCTGTTTACATTCGGCGAAATCTAAGTCATGAAATGCTCGTAGCTTCCGGTTTCTTAGGCCATAGAGATGTTTGGAGCCATTCTGGTCTCTGATCAGCTCTATGGTCAGCTGGCTGAATCACCGGCTGCATTCTCAGGTTCCCTGTTGGGACAGGAAAGCCAGAGAAAAACATGGAAGACGGTGGGGGAGGGGGGGCATTCCCTCCCACTGCTTGCAAAAGCAGTCTAGAGGCTAATTAGCTGCTAGGATTGCTTTTACATGAAAGCCGACCGCTGGCTGAAAAGAATGATACCAAGATGATACCTAAACCTGCAGGCATCATTCTGGTATAACCACTCAAAGTCCAGCAACATACCAGTACATTGCTGGTCCTTGTTAGGCATATATTGTAAACTTTTTTTTCATGCAGCCTGTGGGCTGAACGAAAAAAAGATATTGATCGGTGGGTATGCCCACCATTAGAATACCTCCCTTCATCCACCCACTTCTAATGATCGGCATACATGCACCATTTATATATGCCGAAGCATGGGGGCATCCTCCCGCAAAAGGCAGGAGCAAATCGCTCCTCCACCCACTACTGCCCCCACGCTTCGGCATATATGCTGAAGTATGTAACTGTGGTGGTGAAATCACCTCCGACAGCGTTGGAGTCACGGCTTTATATATCGTGGGAGCAAACGCTGTTTCTGTCAAGATAAATAAATCCGCGCTGCAACTGAATGGCGTACCTGCTAAGCAAATGATGGTTAACAATAAAACAAAGCAACATTACAGTATAACAGTAAGACTTACCATACCTGCAAAGCAAATACAAAAAAAAAAATAGTAAAAAATAAAACATTTAACGCAACCTGTGCCTAAAATATATATATGCCGAAGCATGGGGGCATCCTCCCGCAAAAGGCAGGAGCAAATCGCTCCTCCACCCACTTCTGCCCCCACGCTTCGGCATATATGCTGAAGTATGTAACTGTGGTGGTGAAATCACCTCCGACAGCGTTGGAGTCACGGCTTTATATATCGTGGGAGCAAACGCTGTTGCTGTCAAGATAAATAAATCCGCGCTGCAACTGAATGGCGTACCTGCTAAGCAAATGATGGTTAACAATAAAACAAAGCAACATTACAGTATAACAGTAAGACTTACCATACCTGCAAAGCAAATACAAAAAAAAAATAGTAAAAAATAAAACATTTAACGCAACCTGTGCTTAAAATATATATATGTCGAAGCATGGGGGCATCCTCCCGCAAAAGGCAGGAGCAAATCGCTCCTCCACCCACTTCTGCCCCCACGCTTCGGCATATATGCTGAAGTATGTAACTGTGGTGGTGAAATCACCTCCGACAGCGTTGGAGTCACGGCTTTATATATCGTGGGAGCAAACGCTGTTGCTGTCAAGATAAATAAATCCGCGCTGCAACTGAATGGCGTACCTGAAAACAATAAAATGGTTACCAACAAAACACAGTAAACGGTAAAGTATGAAAAATCTGAAAAGGAAACATGGTAAAACATAATAACAATAAAACATTGCAGAATAGAATAGAGTAAAAAAGAGAAGAACAATAGAGAGAGAATAGAGAGAGAGAGAACAATAAAACAACAACTATTTTTGGTTTTTTTATTTTATATTTTTTTTTGTGTTTTTATTTTTTTTAATTTTTTTTAATTTTATTTTTTTACACTTTTTTTTAGTAACTTTTAACTTTTGTAACTTTTGTTCCAGGTTTGGGTCTCTCAAAATGCAATGGCATCTTGGGAGACCCTGTGTTAGTGTGCCTAGTCTGTGCAGTGCTGAACCCTACGCTAATACTCAACTAATGTATGGTAGCGTTTAAAGCATTCACCCATGCAAAGACCAGGATTGCCAGGACAGGAGGGACAATAAGTCCGGGTGTCACGCCTAAATCCGCGCTTGCTGCAGACACGACATCTTTTTTGGGGGGCTCGTTGGGTAGGGGTACTCGGGATGGCATAAATAAAATGCCGCTCATGCAGCCGGCTTACTGCATTTGGTTGGGGAAGGTGAGGTAGAGCACCGTCTGGAAACAGAAGGGCTCTGACGATCTCTTCCTGGAATTTAAGGAAGGATCCAGTCCGTCCTGAAGCTCTGTATAGCACATGAGCATTCAGCAAAGCCAATTGAAATAAGTATACAGACACTTTTTTGTACCAGCGTCTGGCCTTACGGGCAACTAAGTACGGCGCCAACAACTGGTCGTTGAGGTCCACCCCTCCCATATTAAGGTTGTATTCGTGGACACAGAGGGGTTTCTCCACAACACCAGTCGCCGTAGAAATTTGGGTCGTCGTGTCTGCATGAAGGGAGGTGAGAACGAAAACATTCTTCTTATCCCTCCACTTCATAGCGAGCAAATTATTATACTTCAAGCAGGCTGTCTCCCCCAGCCTAAGACGGGAATCTACAAGCCGCTGGGGAAAGCCCCGGCGATTAGGTCGCACGGTGCCACTTGCTCCAATCTGCTGATCAAACAAGTGACTAAAAAGTGGCACGCTCGTATAATAATTGTCCACGTACAAGTGGTACCCCTTTCCGAATAAGGGTGACAACAAGTCCCACACTATCTTGCCAGCGCTTCCTATGTAGTCAGGGCAGTTTGTCGGCTCTACGTGACTATCTCTTCCCTCGTAAACCATAAATCTATATGTATAGCCTGTGGCCCTGTCACAGAGCTTATACATCTTGACCCCGTATCTGGCACGCTTGCTGGGAAGGTACTGTTTGAATGACAAGCGGCCAGAAAACTTAATCAGGGACTCATCAACGCAGACAACTTGATGGGGGGTAAACAAGTCTGCAAAACGTTGGTTGAAGTGGTTTACGAGGGGCCGAATTTTGTAGAGCCGATCGTATGCAGGGTCTCCACGAGGACGACAGAGTTCATTGTCGTTGAAGTGCATGAACCGCAAAATCTGCTCGTATCGTGCCCTGGCCATGGAAGCAGAGAACAAGGATGAATGGTAAATTGGGTCAGTGGACCAATATGACCGCAACTTACTCTTTTTATTCAACCCCATGAGGAGGGAAAGGCCCAGAAAGGTCTTAAATTCGGAGACCGTAATTGGTCTCCAATCTCTGGCAAGGGTGGACTGGGGCATAGTGGCGATGTGTTGACCAGCGTACAAATTGCTTTGGTCCACAATAGATCTATAGAGATCTTCGGTGAAAAACAGTGAATAAAAATCCAGTGGCATAAAGTCAACTGTTTCCACCTGAATTCCGGGTTGGCCAGTGAAAGGGGGAAGTACGGGTGCTGCAGAAGTGGAAGGTTCCCAATTCGGATTGGCCAATGCAGCAGGAAGGGCACTATGGGCACGACGGGCCTGTCTTTGTCTTCTTGGTGGCAGCGGGACACTACTACTGCTTGCCACCTCGCCAGCTTGAACTGCACTTATGGGACTCGCCACGTCACCACGTGATACTGCAGTGCTGGATGTACGACCAGGGTGTACTAGGCCGCTGGTGCTTGCCAGTTCACCAGAAGGAATAGCGGCGCTAGTACTGCTCTGCTCCATACGAGAGCCCTGCGGTTCTTGCACTTCAAGGACAGCATAAGTTCGGGGTCTGGTACGCCTGACCCTAGCAGGGACCACAACTCTGTCGTCAGAGCTATCTGTCATGGAGCCGCTGTCCTCTACAGGTTCGTATTCTGAGCCTGAACTTGACAGATGAGTGACTAGACATGTGCATTTCGTTTAGTTCCGAATCGAAATTCGGACGAATTTTTCATTATTCGGAAATTCGGATGCATCCGAATTTCCGAATTAGAAAAGTAAAAAATTTAAACGAATCCGAAAAAAAACGAACGAATTCGAAAACATATTCGAATCGAATTCGAAAACATATTCGAATTCGAAAACATATTCGAATCGAATTCGAAAAAATTTTCGAATTCGAAAACATATTCGAATCGAATTCGAAAGCAAATTCGAATCGAATTTGAAAAAAATAGAAAAAGTTTTTCTAAAAAAACCAATAAGATAGAATATAAAATAATAAAGCAATAGAATGAAAAAATATATATATATATATATATATATATATATATATATATATATATATATATATATATATATATATATATATCATTTTTTTATTCTCTTCTATTTTTTTAAAGCTTTTCTTTTCTATTATTTTATATTCTATAACAGTCTTTTCAATTCAAATTCGAATTTCGGAACATGGCTTCTGAAGTTTGAATTTCGTATAGAATGAATTCGAATTTGAATAGAAAAGATTAGAACAGAAGATAATAGAAAAGAAGACTAGAAAAACAATAGAACAGAATAGAAGAAAATATAATATATATATTATATTCTATTCTGTTCTATTGTTTTTCTAGTCTATTCTTTTCTATTATTTTCTATTCTATTCTAATCTTTTATATTCAAATTTGATTTCGGTCTAATATGAAATTCGAATTTTGGAAGATGTTTTATATTAATATAAATAGATATATATATACATATATATCTATATATAGATATAGATATATATATATAGATATATCTATATATCTATATATATATATATAGATAGATATATATATATATAGATATATATATATATCAATAAAAACAGAATAGAAAATTTTTTATATATATATATATATATATATATAATTTATATAATTATTATTATTTATAATAATAATATAAATTTATAAATAATTTATAATATTATTATTTATAATTATTTATAATTATTTATTATATAATTATTTATTTATATTTATTATAATTATTTATATAATTATTTATATAATTTATATTCTGTTTCTATTGCTTTTCTATGCTATTCGTTTCTATTCTATTCTAAACTTTTCTATTCGAATTTGAATTCATTCTATACGAAATTCGAATTTCGGAAGATGGCTTCTGAAAGTGGAATTTCGTATAGAATGAATTCGTATTTGAATAGAAAAGATTAGAATAGAAAATAATAGACTAGACAAACAATAGAACAGAACAGAATAAAATATAATATATATACATTTTATTCTATTCTGTTCTATTGTTTTTCTAGTCTTTTCTCTTCTACTCTATTCTAATCTTTTCTATTCAAATTCGAATTCATTTGATAAGAAATTCAAATTTCGGAAGATGGTTTTATAAATATATATATATATATATATATATATATATATATAGTTATACAGAAACAGAATGAAATAGAATGAAATTGAATTCTAATAGAAAAGACTAGAACAGAAAAACAATAGAACAGAATAGAAAAAAAAATATATAAAAAAATATATAAAACCATCTTCCGAAATTGGAATTTGGTACAGAATGAATTCAAATAGAAAAGATTAGAATAGAACAGAAAATAATATAAAAGAATAGCATAGAAAAACAATAGAACAGAATAGGAAAAAAAAAATATTCTATTCTAATCTTTTCTATTCAAATTCATTCTGTACCAAATTCCAATTTCGGAAGATGGTTTTATATATATATATATATATATATATATATATATATATATATATATATATATATATATATATATATATATATTTATATATAATATTTCTTTCTATTCTGTTCTGCTGTTCTATTGTTTTTCTATTCTATTCTTTTCTATTAGAATTTTTGATTTCATTCTATTTCTATATAACCATCTTCCGAAATTCGAATTTCGTATAAAATGAATTTGAATTTGAATAGAAAAGATTAGAATAGAGTAGAAAGAATAGACTAGAAAAACAATAGAACAGAATAGAATAAGATCGAATTCGAATTTCGCATGGAATTAATTCAAATTCGAATAGAAAAGTTTAGAATAGAATAGAAAAGAATAGCATAGAAAAATAATGGAACAGAATAGAAAAAAATATATAATATATATATTTAACCATCTTCCGAAATTGGAATTTAATACAGAATGAATTCGAATTCGAATAGAAAAGATTAGAATACAATATATTATATTTTTTTCTATTCTGTTCTATTGTATTTCTATGCTATACATTTATATTTTCTATTCTATCCTAATCTTTTCTATTGGAATTCAATTTCATTCTATACGAATTTCAAATTTCGCAAAATGGTTATATATAGTTTATTGTGGTAGAATTTTTTCGAATGTGATAGAATTTTTTCGAATTTGACAGTTTTTTCGAATGTGGTAGAATTTTTTCGAATTTGATAGTTTTTTTTCGAATGTGGCAGAATTTTTTAGAATTTGATAGTTTTTTATCGAATGTGGTAGAATTTTTTCAAATTTGATAGTTTTTTTTCGAATGTGGTAGAATTTTTTCGAATGTGGTAGAATTTTTTCGAATTTGACAGTTTTTTCGAATGTGGTAGAATTTTTTCGAATTTGACAGTTTTTTTTCGAATGTGGTAGAATTTTTTCGAATGTGGTAGAATTTTTTCGAATTTGACAGTTTTTTCGAATGTGGTAGAATTTTTTCGAATTTGCCAGTTTTTTCGAATGTGGTAGAATTTTTTCGAATTTGACAGTTTTTTCGAATGTGGTAGAATTTTTTCGAATTTGACAGTTTTTTTTCGAATGTGGTAGAATTTTTTCGAATGTGGTAGAATTTTTTCGAATTTGACAGTTTTTTCGAATGTGGTAGAATTTTTTCGAATTTGACAGTTTTTTCGAATGTGGTAGAATTTTTTCGAATTTGACAGTTTTTTCGAATGTGGTAGAATTTTTTTCGAATTTGATAGTTTTTTTTCGAATGTGGTAGAATTTTTTCGAATTTGATAGTTTTTTTTCGAATGTGGTAGAATTTTTTCGAATATGATAGTTTTATTCGAATACGGTCGAATTTTTTCGAATACGGTCGAATTTTTTCAAATGCGGTCGAATTTTTCTCGAATTCGAATACGGAACGAAACGAAATCCGAAAACGAATGTAACGAATGCAACGAATTTAACTAAACGAATTTAGTTAAATAACGAATCGAAACGAAACGAAACTAAACAAATTTTTTCATCCTGCACATGTCTATGAGTGACTTCCTCTTCACTATCTGTCATGCTCAGAATCCTGTAGGCCTCTTCACTAGTGTACCTTGGATTTGCCATTTTGGCCTCTAAATTTAGGGGTACACTAGTGAGACTCACAGGCAAAAAAGCTCCTGACTGTTGGCGACTGTATCAAAACGCTACCAAAAAACTGTTAGCGATCGCAGGGATCAGGCCTGACTCTGCGACCGCTGCAGTTATGTGTGCTTAGTGTTTTGTAAGTGTCAGTAATCGATCGATACTGCACTTGGGTGGGCTGGGCAGGGCTGGGCCGAGGAGCAAAACGCAGGTGCTAGCAGGTATCTGGGCTGATCCCGCTAACACTGCGTTTCAGGGAACCCTAAACTGCTGGGGAGTATAGATCTGATCGGATCAGATATCGATCCGTTCAGATACTATAGCACTAAGGGAGGTGTATGCTGCGTGCGTGGGTTTTAGCTGTACTGGCGCTAACCTGACGCTGCCTGGGGCGACGCAGACCTTATCAGATCCTAAAAACTTAACTTCTATCACCGCCGGGCAATTAGGGGGTTAAACCTTTATAGGGTAATAAACGGCGGGTGCCCTAAAACTATAATAAACTATAATAAACTGTAATAAACTACAAAAAACAAACTAGCTAACCAGCGTCACCCGTAACACTTATACGGTGATCGCTGGTGAAAGGGTTAACTAGGGGGCAATCAGGGGGTTAAAACCTTTAGCAGGTAGTATATGGGGGTCCCTGTCGCTATAAAACACTGACAGCGAACCTATATACTTACCTCCCTAAACTAGCGTCACCTGTGTCACTAATACAGCGATCAGAAAAACGATCGCTTAGCGACACTGGTGACGGGGGGTAATCAAGGGGTTAACTTTTATTAGGGGGGGTTAGGGGGGTACCCTGGACCTAAGGGGGGGTACCCTAGACCTAAAGGGGGCTAACCTAACTGCCCTAAAACTTTTAACTGACACAAACTGACACCAATGCAAAAAAAAAAAAAAAATGCTATTGGTGTCAGAGTGACAGGGGGTACAGGGGGGTGATGGGGGGTGACAAGTGTGCCTGGCGTGTTCTACTGTTAGTGTAGTGTTGTGCAGACTTACTTGATGTCTTCTCTCCTCGGCGCGGCGACGAAAAGACCGGCTCGAGGAGAGATGACATCACTTCCTTTCCCTCTGTTTACATTACAGAGGGAAAGGAAGCATTTTCATTCGCCGGGAGCGATCGGGAGGGGGTGGCCAACAATGGATGGCCTCCCCCTGACCTTTGATCGCCCGGGAAGAAATGGCGACCGCCTCGGGCACCGGGGGGGGGGGACCGATCGGACCCCCCACCCGCGGAAGGCAAATCACGTACCCTGTACGTGATTTTGCCTGTCCGTGCCACCTTGCCGACGTACATCGGCGTGAGGCGGTCGTCAAGTGGTTAAAACAGTGTTAAGATACAAGCGTTTATCAAGGGTAAAGAAGGTTTATCTAGCAGCTTGTTGTAAGCCTGTACACGTGACAGGTGAGTTAGTCTCTTGCAGAGGAGTTGTTGTTGGGACTCTCTCCGTCTCCCATAGCAACAAAAGCAGATCAGCATCACAGAGGTCCTCAGCCTGTGCACAGGTACAGAAGAGGAATAGTTAATGAAATGCACTCATGGAGTCCATGTAGGTGCACAACAGGACCCCATTTTGTTATTGGGAGTGAGGTAGGGGAGATATGCTGAACAGGTGAAGAGGGTATTGACTCTGCATGTCCCTCCTAAATGCAACAGTGACCATGGTGGTGTATGTTAACATCAAGAGAGTTGAGTAGAGTTTAATTGTCTGTTCAAGTAAAGATACCCCCTGTGTAAAGCAGTGACCCTATCCAAAGTGCCTAGCATTGCCCAAAAGAACCAAACCTTGGGTAGGCCACTTATGTGACCCTTGCTTGGTGCCCAATGTGGAGGGAAACATGGAGGATGTGACACCACACTAGCCTAACCCTACAGGCAGTTTCCCTGTTTTCAGTGAAGTCACATTTTGCATTTTGGTTGTAACTTTAAACTATGGAATGTTTTTTGCTTGCTTACTTGGAATGAGAGGTGTAATCAGATCTTTGTCTGTGTGCAGCAAGAAAACTGGCAGGTATGAAAGGCAGGGGTTCCAGCAAGACTGTAGCTACAGAGGGTTTTTCACCATTTATCCTAGGGCCACTCTTCATTGACTGATTTTTCTGGATCCAAGCTAGGCATTATAAACCTGACTCAAATGTTGGTTTATGGAAAAGACATACCTTCTGGGACGCAGTCTGTAATGACAAAATGGCAACTTGCTGACTTGACAGGATCCAAAGGCAGTGTAAAGTGACCAAGAAGTTTCAAAAGTAAGATCCAGTGTAGTTTATTCCAGGCTGGCAAAGTTGCTTAGTTGCAGTTTGAAAGACTTTTCTATCATAAAGCCTTCTTATTTTCTAAAGGCCCTTACACAGCAAGGGTCACGTGGATTTCGTAAGGCTGGGAATCTAAATAGGGGACTGTATTACTGTTAGCAAAACATAAAACGAGTAGAGTTGCCCACACTACACAAAAAAAGAATAATAAAAAGAATGCTGTGGCAGAACAACCCTAAAGCAGGCCACACATTATGCAGTTTTATTTCCTTCCACCACAAGTGTAGGGCCGGCTTTACTTTTTTCAGTCACCTGTGATAATGCTGCCACACGCTGGGATTGGAAGCCCTACCGCACACACTTGATAAAAGACATCTGACTTTTCTTGTTTACAAAAGTTTTATTTGGAAGATTCATAAAAAGGTTACAAAACATTGAGTACAGTATTAAGTAGAGTTACAGAAATGAACATTAGAGTAATGAATGTATTCTTAAAGATGTTTAATATGCAGATACACTGAACAACCATTAGAGAGAGAGAGTTTCGGCAAGAGTCAAATGTTCAATGGTAGACTTTGCACTTGCTTAGAAAAAGACAAATCAGTTTTTCAGTAGTGTGTGGTAATGCTGTTATTTGCTGGGAAGCTCTATGCTAGTCCAAATGCCTTATCTGCCACAACGACAAATGGCAGACTTTGTTGTATTTGGAAAAGGCCTCCTTGGTGGGATCCTTAGCCATCCATACAGCCTACGTGCCATAGCAGACTCAATGAAGATTATGGAATCTCCTTGACTCCCGTAGGCTCTCACATCGATTCATATCAAACAGATGTGGGCATCCACCAATCCTGATAGTACATTTGAGAAGTATTTTTTGATGAGATACATAGAGCCAAAGTTTAGTGGCATTTCCACTCTTAACATTCTTTCCGTCTAGGGCTCCAATACAGTTGGAAAACTGATTCTTCTCTTAAAATTCTTCTTGGAGACTTGGAGGGAGCGATGAGTCGGCTCTCTGGGTGATCTCATATAGCCTCACAAAGGCTCTTTTTGATGTCTATGTTTTTGAAGTAGGGAACCAGCAGTTCCAGTTGTCACTGATATATACATCTTTTCTGCTTTTAAACGTAACTCAATAGAATGTTGCATTCACTCTATCACCTAACAACACATGTAAGTGTACTTGCCAATTACCCTTACAGATATTTTTCTTATTGTAATTTTGTACTATTAGATATTGACTGTTTTTCAACTATGTTATAGATACATTTTACTCTTCATACACCCCTGAAGAAGGAGAAAACTGTACTCCAAAACACGTTGGGTACAAGAGGACTTCATATATGTCTTGTCAAAATATGGTGACAATGTTATGAACTGTTTATGCATTCCATATTTTAGCTATCATGTATAACTATTAATACATTTTTTTGTACTATAATACTTTCAATACTCTTCAATTTTCTAAAAAAAAATCAATGTGCCTTAAAAGTCCACCTTAGGGGATTTTCTCTTTTCACTGTGGGGATGGTGTTCTTTGGGTGATGCGATGTGTTGGGTTTGGGCCAGACATAGCATTTTCTTTGATGGCCAAAAAGTAAAATTTTAGTCTCATCATACCAGAGCACCTTCCTCCATACAATTTGGGAGTCTCCCACATGCCTTTTCACAAACTCAATACGTGCCATTTTGTTTTTGCTGAAAGTAATGACTTTCTTCTGGCCACTCTGCCATAAAGCCCAACTCTATGGAGTGTGCGGCTTATTGTCGTCCTATGTACAGATATTCCAGTCTCTGCTGTGGAACTCTGCAGCTCCTCCAGGGTTACCTTAGGTCTCTGTGCTGCCTCTCTGATGAATTCCCTCCTTGCCAGGTCCGTAAGTTTTGGTGTGTGGCCATCTCTTGGCAGGTTTGCTGTTGTGCCATGTTCTTTCCATTAGGTTATGATATATTTGATGGTGCTCCTAGGGATCATCAAAGATTTGAATTTTTTTTATAACCTAACCCTGACTTGTACTTCTTAACAACATTGTCCCCTACTTGTTTGATAAGTTCCTTGGTCTTCAATTCATGGCAGTGTTTGGTTAGTGGTGCCTCTTGCTTAGGTGTTGCAACCACTGGGGCCTTTCAAAAAGGTGTGTATATGTAATGACAGATCATGTGACACTTAGATTGCACACAGGTGGACATCCTTTCACTAATTATGTGACTTCTGAAGGTAATTGGTTGCACCAGAGCTTTTTATGGGCTTCATAACAAAGGGGGTGAATACACACGCACATGCCAATTATCAGTTTTTTATTTCTGAAAAATAGTTTTATGTATATATTTTTCTAATCTTATTTCACCAACTTAGACTATTGTGTTCTGATCCATCACATATAATTCAGATTAAAAAAACATTGAACTAAAGTCTGTAATATAACAAAATAGGTAAAAAGCCAAGGGGGTGAATACTTTTGCAAGGCACTGTAATTATACACAGAATTGCTAACACACAAGGGGTCCACAAAGTATCTATAGGTGCTTTATTGTCATAGACTCATCTCACTTCATCATCATAGTGGATAGTGACTCATCATTCACTGGACTCAAACAAAGATGGCCGCTGGAACGCAAACGGTGTCCCCTGCAACAGCAGGGGTGCCTGTAGAACGGGTGTTCAGGGATGTCCGTAAACCAGAAGTGCCGAGGCTGTCCACCCTCCCCCTGGCACAGACAAGGCCGTTCCCGCCATGGAGTGACCTGAACCCGATGGGACAACTTAGTCTGGACAGCGTTTTCGGAGACTATGTTTGAGAGACTCTTTGGATACATCGGCTAGGGACCTTGACACCGAGGGGCTTGAATGTAGGGTTGGATGTTCAGACCCTGATGTAGGGTGTACAGTCCTATGGGTATGCCACCATTTTGGACCCCAGGCCTGCTCTTGTTAATATAATTTTACCATCTAGTTCCATGGGTCCAGGTCCAATATCCAGTTGTTGTGTTCTCCTGTCAATATTTTTTTTCCATCTAGTCCCATGCGTCCAGATATTATATCTTGTTGTTACAGGATTTTTCACTCTTCTCACCTACAGTATTTCACAGGCATTATCATCAACAATATTGTAGTTCTAGAATCATATTTGGAAATATTCATTACTTTCCGCTATGTGGACTGTTATGTATGGGTGTTTGTACATGTAGTTGGCCCCAGGTGTATGTGCTTATTTACGCATTTTGGATACCACATGTGCACATTTATGTGCGTTTAAACCATTGTGCATGCGTTATGAACGCCTGTTATATGTATCTACACACATTATATACCCAGTATATACAGTGCCTTGAAAAAGTATTCACACCCCTTGAAATTTTTCACATTTTGTCATGTTACAACCAAGAACGTAAATGTATTTTATTGAGATTTTATGTGAAAGACCAACTCAAAGTGGCACATAATTGTGAAGTGGAAGGAAATGATAAATGATTTTCAAATTTTTTTTTTTACATTTTGCTATAATAAATATCCCCCAAAAATATATAAAAAAAATGTATTTCCTCAGTTTAGGCCGATACGTATTCTTCTACATATTTTTGGTAAAAAAAAAATCGCAATAAGCGTTTATTGATTGGTTTGCGCAATAGTTATAGCGTTTACGAAATAGGGGATAGTTTTATGGCATTTTTATTAATATTTTTTTTTTTACTAGTAATGGCGGCGATCAGCGATTTTTATTGTGACTGCGACGTTATGGCGGACACATCGGACATTTTTGACACATTTTTGGGACCATTGTCATTTATACAGCGATCAGTGCGATTAAAAATGCACTGAGTTTAAATTACACACAGGTGGACTCTATTTACTAATTAGGTGACTTCTGAAGGCAATTGATTCCACTAGATTTTTGTTAGGGGAATAAGGCCCCTTTCACATGAGGCGGACTCCGTTTCTACGGAGCCCGCCTCGGTCCGCCGGCTCAGCGGGAGATCTGTCCGTTGATCTCTGCTGAGCCGGCGGATGACAGGTCCCTCTCTGCTCACTGACCGGGGAGGGGCTTGTCAGGTGCCGCTGCCGCCTATGGAGGGATCGGACGAAAACGGACAGCGTGCCCGTTTTCGTCAGATCTCCCCCGATCCGATCCGCCAGCGACGGACCTGGACGTAGGGCCATCCGTCTGCTCTTCATCGGATCGGACCGGGTCGGATGTCAGCGGACATGTCTCCGCTGACATCCGACGCTCCATAGACTAATATGGAGTGCCCGTTCAGGTCCGCCGTCAAAACTGACAGGCGGACCTGAACGGTCCGATCGTTTGAAAGGGGCCTTAGAGTAAAGGGGCTCTAAATACAAATGCCTGCCACACTTTTCAGATATTTATTTGTAAAAAATTTGAAAATCTTTCTTTCTACTTCACAATTATGTGCCACTTTGTGTTGGTCTATCACATAAAATTCCAAAAAATACATTTACGTTTTTGGTTGTAACATGACAAAATGTGGAAAATTTCAAGAGGTATGAATGCTTTTTCCATGCACTGTATGTATTAAAGAAAAATTCCAGGTATGGATATTTTAAACTGTATACTTATAATGGCTACCCTGCTGCATTCTGAACACAAAAGGTCAACCGCTCAGCGCGGGTGCCATTCAGAGAATGATTGGCATTCATTGAGAAAATACAAAGCATCCCCTGAATGGTGCCCCTGCCGAGTGGCCGACCTCCTGTATTCAGAATGCATCAGGGCAGCCACTCAGCATGGGACCCAGAAGCAAGTGGAGATCACTGGAGTGGTAGTGTCTACTGGAATGATTTCTAGCTTCAGGGGCATTGGCCTGGTTTAGTATATACATATTGTAGTTACAATGGACCAATGTAACTATGTATAAGATATCCCTTCCTGGAATTTTTGCTAGAAAATTACTTAGAATTTTTTTTTCAGACACCCTAGAGAATAAAATGGTGGTCGTTGCAATACTTTATGTCACACTGTATATGCGCAGCAGTCTTACAACCACATTTTTGGGGGAAGAATACACTTTTTTAAATTAAAAAACAAGACAACAGTAAATTTAGCCCAATTTTTTTTCTTTATTGTGAAAGATAATGTTACGCCGAGTAAATTGATACCCAACATGTCATGCTTCAAAATTGCGGCCGCTCGTGGAATGGTGACAAACTTTGGCACTTAATCTCCATTGGCGACTTTTGAGTTACAGAGGAGATCTAGTGCTAGAATTATTGCTCTTGCTCTAACGATCGCAGTGATGCATCACACGTGTGGTTTGAACACTGTTTTCATATGCGAGCGCGACTTACGTATGCGTTCGATTCTGTGCGCGAGCTCAGCAGGACGGGGCACTTTAAAATTATTTTTTTTTCTTATTATTTTTACACTGTCCATTTAAAAAAAAAATTGGGTCACTTTTGTTCCTATTACAAGGAATGTAAACACCCCTTGTAATAGAAAAAGAAAACATGACAGGACCTCTTTAATGTGAGATCCGGAGGCAAAAGGACCTCAAATCTCACATTTACACTTAAATGCAATAAAAAAAACAAAAAAAAGTCTTTTTTCTCAATAAAAAAAATTTCCCCTTCAAGGCCATTGGACGGAAGTAACGTTTGATGGCACTTCTGTCATCTGACGTCATCAAGTCGAGTGGGGGCCATCATTCCCTCACTCGACTCGCAGACTCAGAGGAGAAAGGATCGCATTGTCTCCGCCGCTACCGGCGGCTCTGGTAAGAGGCGGAGATGACCGGAACGCGGCCTGAGGGGGGGGCCTCTCCCGCTTTCGATAAAAGTAATCTTGCGGCGAATCCGCCACAGAGACCACTTTTATCTGAAAGAGGACTGTCCGCCGTTTTAAAAAATACCAGGGTTATGGCAGCTATAACATCGGTATTTAGCCTCAAAGTACCGACGTATAACGACAGTGATCGGCCAGTAAGTGGTTAATCAGGGGAGTCTCACTTCAAGTGCTGCAGTATATTTTTTAATTTGATTGTTTTTTTCCCTATTTAACTGTGTACAGGTCCATTGAAGGCAATGGCCTTTATTCAGATCAGTAAACACATTTTAAAAAGTCTAAATGCTTAACAACATGGCATTTTGGCACCTGAGTGGAAAAGCCCCAATACTATGAATGTTTGTTCCTGGTTTTAGATATAATTTAGCCCTATTGTGACGAGGGTCAAAACAAACCTCAACTCCTAGACACAATTTTGCAACTTTGACTTTTGTGTTAATATAACTGTATATATCATTGCAACTACTTAGTGTATCCAGGTGGATTATATCTTGTCAGGACAGACTGGGCTTTCATTTGGTGGTAAATGTTAATGGATATATCCTGATTTTATTTTCTTTTATCAGTAGTAGTATAAAAATATAATTTTTCCCGTTTTTATTGAATGTATGCTGTTTAATGTCTCAATGTACTCTGAAAATAAAGCATAGAACAAATAACAATTGGACAATTTGAGTCAAAGTAGCCACCTTTTGCAGATATAACAGCCAAACACACTCGTGGCATCCTTTTTACAACAGCAATTAAATATTTTTCGAAAGTTCTATCCAACACTGTTGCAGAAGTTCCCGCAAATGTGTTGCATTTGTAGGTTGCTTTGATTTCAGCCTTCTGTCCAGTTCATCCCAAACCAGCTTGATTGGGTTTAAGGCCTCATGCACACGAGACGCCGGTGCAAACTCTGCTGAACACGTTTTTAAAAGCTGAAACCGGAGTTTAGAAACGCCCGTTTTGCCGCCACGTTTTACCGTGTTTGCGTCTAGAAGCGTCTGCAGAGCAGAGAATGACATTTTGCGCCCCAAGCACCAAGTGACCCCGAGATATGGGGCCCAAAAGTCGGGTCGCAAAATGTCAAGCACTTCTGCAGCAGAGAATGACATTTTCCGACCCGACTTTGGGGCCCCATATCTCGGGCATGAGACCTAAGTCTGGAGACTGCGCTGGCCATTCAATAAGTTGAAGCCTACTGTCTTTCTTTTTTTCTAAGGTAGTTTTGACATAGCTTGGAGGTGTTTTGGGTCATTATCTTGCTGTAAGGATGAACCCTTGACCTAACTTGGCATACAGTAGTCCAGAGTTTATTGCACAGCGCTGCAGAATACTGTGGTAGTAGTTTAGGTTCAGGGTGCAAGTCGCCAACACTAAATCCACCAAAAGAGCCCCAGACAATCACTCTTCCTCCTCCATGTTTGACAGTTGGTGCCACACAATAAAGAACCATCCTTTTACCTACTCAATGGTGTACAAAAACCCTGCGTTATGAACTGAAGATATCAAATTTTGATTCATGGTCCATAAGACCTTCTTACAGTTTTCAGTAGTCCACTAGCAGTGCTTCATGGCCCAGGCAAGCCTCTTTTTCTTGTTTTGCCATCTTAGCAATGCCTTTCTTACAGCCACTTGACACGTCAAACCTGCAGCTCAAATTGAGATTTGCTTACTTCGATCAGTGTTAAGCTGTGCTTGAAGAAGCTGTCCTGTACGCCTTTGACACTAAATATGAAACCTTGTACAAGCTATTTTGTTTTTATGCAACCCAGATCACTGTACTAACACAAGCGATCTTAGTACAGCAATCTCCCCTGCTGTGCTATTGTGTTCTGACAGGGGGACAGCTGCCAGTGCTGATTGATGGCGGTTTTCCAGCATGCCCGTTCAATAGAAGCTGGTCATGAGACCAGCTTCTATGGGAGAGGGAACTGTACACACGAGCCAAAGGTTGACTGGTTGCTACCGAACCGACTGTTTTCGTCCTGTGTGTACTGGCCAGCAGTTTCTATGTCAGCAATCATGATAAGATAAGTCTCATCTTGAGCAGATACTGCTGGCCGGGATGGCCAGGCATACATGTATCAAAACTGGGCCGGTTCAGCGGAGACCGGACGAATTTCGAAAGTCATGTATGGACAGGTTGGTTTACAAAAGTCAGACATCGACTTCTGTACAACCAGCCCGTTGGAAAGTTTCCACACTATCAGCGCCACCGTTATAGATGGTAGCGCTGCTCAGTGTATTCTGACGGCAGGGAAGCCTCCCTGCCATCACAACACAATAGCTCAGCAGGGCGGATTCCCCCATCTACCTAGAATGCATGGATAGGGAATTTTGTTTTGTTCAACCTGCTGATTGAACAAAAAATAAATTGACTCCTCTATTGGCTGCCCTACTGTCTTGATTCAATAATTACCTTCCTGCACAGATTCACATATGAAAGCTCTATTTTTAATCCATTATTTAACTGAAGCCCTGATAAAAGGGGGGAGTTTCTCTGACCCCGAAAATGCATTGGCCTTCTTCTTTTAGGCCAACTAATATATGAATTTGGACTTTTAACCTTTGGGCTGGCACTCCTTTTCCGCACTGCATTCTGATGTGACCCATCCCTTTTTTTCCTTGAAACCAAATGGAGAGTAGCTTTGTCTGTTGTAAACAGCCTAACCGAAACCAGTCATCTCTCCGAATGCCTCTACTCTGTATGGACTCACATGCATATCTACTGCAAGGCAAACAAGGAGTTTGTCTGGGGCGGCAGTGCCCGTACCAGGGTCATGCAGCTGCAGGCATCACCCTGATAACGTTTTTTTAGAGCCGGCGGTCGGCTTTCCTGTAGTAGCAATTGGAGCAGCTTAATAGCTGCCCAATTGCTATTGCAAGCACTGGGAGGGGACGCCGGCTAGCCAGACAAAGCCAGGATCGGCTTGTAACAGTAAATCGGAAGCGATGACATGACATCCGGTTTACTCGGAAACCATCGGCACCAGTTTTTAAAAAAATCTAAAGCATTCAAAAACACTGATCTAGGTATTTTTAATGCTTTTAAGTGCAGAGAAGGGATTTGGGGTCTCATAGACCACAGATCTCTCCATAAAGAGTACCTGTTACTGCCTCTTGCTGTCACAAGGATGTTTACATCCCTTGTGACAGCAATAAAAGTGATCCAAAAAAAAAAAAAAAAATTAAAAGAAAAAAAAAAAAAAAAAGACAGTGCTCCTGTCCTCCCACGCAAAGGCAAAGACGCGTGTCGCTCCCACACGTGAGGTATCACAGCAAACATCAGATCATGGGCAGTAATTATAGCACCAGACCTCCCCTGTAAATCTAAAGTGGAAACCTGTAAAGACTTATAACCACTTGCCGATCGCCTAATGTACTTGTACTGCAGCAGGTCGGCTCTATTGCATGAAATCAGGTACCTGTACGTCATTTCGTGCAATAGTCACTGAGGAGCGTGCGGACTGGACAGAGGGGAAGCCAATCAGCGGGTCCGGCAGACCTGATGTCCGCTGGCCACCTGCAATCATTCCTGAGAGAGGCAGAATGGCAGTCTGCCTTTGTAAACAAGGCAGATGATAGAGATCTTGTGTTTCTGCTAAGCAGGAACACAGATCTGTCTTCACCCAGTCAGAGCATCCCCCACACAGTTAGCAAGCACCAGCTAGGCACACACTTAACACTTTGATTGCCCCTTCCCTGACAGTGTCATTAGTACAGTAACAGTGCATATTTTGATCACTGTAATAATGGCACTGGTTCCCAAAAAAAGTGTCAGTTAGGCATTAGATTTGTCCACAGCAATGTCGCAGTCCCGCAAAAAAAAAAAAAAGGAGAGAGAGAGAGAGATCGCCACTATTACTAGTAAAAAAAATTAAAATAAAAATGCCATAAAAAAAACCCCGTTAGACTTACCGGTAACGGTATTTCCAGGACAGCTACTTGAGAGATGATCGGCTCCGCCCTCTACAGGAAACACAGATCAGATAGAATTTAAAAGGCCCCTCCCTTTCCTCTGACCCTCAGTAGTTTAGAAGATCAAGTAACCTCCACCGAAGGTGCACTCAGCAGAGGAAAAAAATAGAAAACATAAAACACACCACCACCAGGAAAACATAGTTGACCAGTGAAAAAATAGAATAGGGTGGGAGTATAGACGCTGTCCTGGAAATACTGTTACCGGTAAGTCTAACGTGGGTTTTCCCCCCTCACCTTCCAGGACAGCTACTTGAGAGGATAAGCAAGATATTATACCTTAGGGAGGGACGACAGCCTGAAGCACTTTCCTACCAAAGGAAAGGTCCTGGCTGGAAAGCATCTGAACTCTATAATGCTTGACAAATGCATGAGAGGAGGACCAGACGGCAGCTTTAGAGATATCTTCCCATGAAGCTCCCGCTCTTTCTGCCCATGATGTGGCCATGGATCTCGTTGAATGGACCCTAATTTTAGAAGGAGGGGTGCGACCTGACCCTTTTATGCCTCACAGATGGCTCCCTTAATCCAACCAGCAATAGAACTTTTAGATGCTTTGGACCCCTTCTTGGGGCCACTGAACAAAACTAACAGTTGGGAGGAACTCCTAAACCCACTGGTCTTTTCTAGATAAAGTAGAAGACATCTCTTTACGTCTAAAAGACCAAACCTTTCCTCTTCCGCATTTTTGGGAGAGGTGCAGAAACTAGGGAGGACTACCTCCTGGGACCTATGAAAGTTGGAAGAAACTTTGGGTAGATAGAGTGGATCGGGTTTAATCACCACCCTGTCCTCTAAAATTCTCAGGAAGGGATCTTTACAGGAAAGAGACTCTAGATCAGAAATCCTTCCTCCTGACGTAATAACCAAAAGGAAGGACAACTTCAAAGAAATCATTTTCAGGGAAGCCTCATGCAAAGGCTCAAAAGGAGCCCTTGTTAGTGCATTTAATACCAACGACAGATCCCAGGGGAGAACATGTTTGAGGATCCTGGGAGTATGCCTAGCTCTGGCTAAAAGGAACCTCCTGACTAAGGCATCTACCGCTAGTCTTCTCTCTGAAAATAAAGATAGGGCAGCAACCTGAACCCTAAGGGTGTTGACAGAGAGCCCCTTTTCCACTCCCTCCTGCAGAAAATCTAAAATGCAGGAAGTGGAAAAAGAATCTAAACCAAATTTCCTTTGCCGGGAAATAAAAGTTTTCCAAACTTTCCCATAGATTCTTCTTGTGACCAGTTTACGGCTGTCCAGGACAGTATGAATAACCCTCTCTGAACATCCACTTAAC
Source organism: Lithobates clamitans (assembly GCA_037952925.1). Lineage (NCBI taxonomy): Eukaryota > Metazoa > Chordata > Amphibia > Anura > Ranidae > Lithobates > Lithobates clamitans. Next base: position 723,512 of record JBBGZY010000592.1, on the reverse strand, counting down.
TGTAGGATGCGCCGCTCAGCCTCCAGGCCGTCAAATGGAAGGTCTGAGGGTTTGGATGCAATACTGGTCCCTGATGGAGTAGATCCTTCCGAACTGGAAGGGGCCAGGGAGGATACACAGATAGGGCCTTCAGAGAGGAGAACCAACTCCTTCTGGGCCACCAGGGGGCAATCAGAACGACTTCTGCTCTGTCCTGAATAATCTTCCGAACCACTAGGGGCAAAAGGGGAAAAGGAGGGAAGGCATAGGCCAGGCTGACGTCCCAAGGGAAGGACAGTGCATCCGTCCCCAAGGACCCTGTTTCTCTCTCCAGAGAGAAGAATGCCGGTAGTTTCTTGTTGAGACTGGAGGCAAAAAGATCCACTGTGGGGAGACCCCATCTTAGCACCACCTCCTGGAACGTGCCTTGATGTAGTTCCCAACCGCTGGAACTGATGCTCACCCTGCTCAGAGAGTCCGCCAGCACATTTTCTGACCCCTTGATGTGAACTGCCCTTACTGAAGAGACAGATCTCTGCCCAGGACAGAATCTGCTGCGTTAATGACAGAAGTGATTCCGAGCGAGTGCCCCCTTGTTTGTTCAAGTACGCCACTGTTGTGGCATTGTCTGAAAGTATTAAAAGGTCCTTTGAATAGACCCTCTCTCCCAGAGACATAAGTGCTTTCCTCACAGCCAGAAGTTCTCTGAAATTTGAGGAGCGACCTGCTTCCTCTGGCAACCAGGCTCCTTGAGCCCGCCAATCCTGTGAGTGAGCACCCCAACCCCACACACTGGCGTCTGTGGTAATTTTGACCGGGCAATGCTGTGCCCAATCCTTCCCCCACTGCAGATGTTCTCGCTGCTCCCACCAGGCGAGATCTAGAAAATTCCCTTCTGGTAGTTTTACCAGCTGATCGAGAGAATTTTTCCTGCGATCCCAATGGAGCAAAAGAAAAGCCTGAAGGGGTCTGGAGTGCAATTGAGCCCAAGGCATTCCTGGAATGGCTGCAGTCATAGGTCCCAGCAATTGCATGATTCGCCATAGGGAGGTCTGAGGGAGCAGTTTGAAGGTCTGCACAGAGAGAAGAATTTTCACAATTTTCTCTTCGGGGAGAAAAATCTTTAGGGCAACAGAGTCTATTAGATAACCCAGGAAAAGTATGCTCTGTGAGGGTACTAGGCAAGATTTCTGTTGGTTGACCTTCCACCCTAATTTTTGAAAGGTCCGCAAAACCAACTGTAGGTCCTGAATAAGGGACTCCTTGCCCTGAGAAAAAAAAAATCAAAAAATCGTCTAGATATGGGACGATTGATACACCTTGAATCCGAAAAAAGGCCATGACTTCGGCCATGATTTTTGTGAAAATCCTTGGTGCTGCCGAGAGACCAAAAGGAAGGGCATTGAACTGCCAATGAGACGGCTCGTTTCCCACGAGCACTGCAAACCTGAGGAACCTTCGGTGGCTCTGGCAGATTGGTACATGAAGATAAGCGTCCTGAAGGTCCAGGGTCACCATGAAGACCTCTGGTAACAACAGATTTCTTACTGAATAAATGTTCTCCATGCGGAAACGTCTGTAAACTATGTATTGGTTCAGGACGCTTAAATTTATGTCCATGCGAAAGCCGCCGGAAGCTTTCTTGACCAGAAAGACGTGAGAAATAAAACAGGAGAAATAACTCCCTCGGTTTCCCACACAGAGATCAAATTCAACATGGCTTGCCGTCTCTCTTGGTCTCTCGGCAGGTGGGTAAGAAAAAACCTCTGGGGGGGAGATTTTTGAACTCCAATCTGTAACCCTTTAACAGAATTTGAAGGATGAAGGAATTGGTGGAAATTTCTGCCCATTCCTTGATGAAATGGCACAATCTTTCCCCTACCCCTAACCTGGCGTCACAGGGTACTCTTGGAAGGGGCTGAAGGAGTTCCCCCTTTGAGTTTGTCTTTGTTAAAGGACCATTTCTTTTTAGCCTGTTGCCTGTTGGCTTTAAAATTAGCCTTGTTTTGGAAGCCACGAAAAGGCCTCTTATTCTGGGGCTTATTCCTTTGGGAAGAAGGGAATCGTTTACCTTTCTCAGAGGAACAAGATAAGACTTCTTCTAAGGAAGAACCAAACAACAGTTTACCTTCGAAAGGAATGCCACAGAGCTTATTCTTGGAGGTAAGGTCACCCTCCCAAGATTTAAGCCAGATAGCTCGCCTAGCTGAATTAATGAGAGCAGAAGCCCTAGCTGCGGATTTCACTGAATCTGCTGCTGCATCAGCTAGGAAGGCGACTGACTTGGCAATGAGTGGGAGAGATTCTCTAATCTCTTCCTTTGGGGTGTCAGATGCCAGAAGCTCATCTAGACGCTGTACCCATACATCTAAATTTCTGGCCACACAGGTAGATGCAACCGCTGGGCCTAAAGAAAAAGCTGAAGCATCCCACGCCTTATGCAGCAATGAGTCGGCCTTCCTATCCATTTGATCCTTAAGGACCCCAGAATCCTCAAAAGAAAGATCTGTTCTTTTGGACACCTGTGACATAGGGGCATCTAATCTAGGACACTTAAAGAAAACCTCCTCAAAGTCAGGCTGAAAAGGAAATCTTCTTTTGTGTCCTCTGGATTGGAACAACCTTTTTTCAGGTTCTTTCCATTCAGATAGAATCATGTCTCTAAGAGACTGATGTACCGGAAAGGTTCTAGATTTCCGTCCTTGAAGGCCCCTATACATTTTATTCTGCACAGATTGAGCATGCTGTGGTATCTCAATGTGCTCTGAGGTATAAATTGCTTTTAATAGTTCATCAATATCCTCCACTGGAAAAAGATACTTGGATGAGCTACCTGTATCCTCCTCTGGTGCAGACTTTTCATCAGATGAAGAGACTGAATTCTCACCTTCCTCCAGATCAGAGGTATTGCGTGAACTAATAGTCTCAGATACTAATAAGGGAAGGGACCTGGCAGACGTTGAAGGATCTTGAGCTATGGGTCTAGAGGAGGAAGGGCCTATACAAGCAACCCTGTCATTCAGTGACCGAAAAGAATCCACTACCTCCTTCATAGAAGTCATTAACTCCTTAAAGGAGGAAGACTCTAAACTAGCTCTGGGTGGGATACAATCCTCACAAAATAGCTTTTTGTAACTATCAGAGAGCCTGGCTCTACAGTTCCCACATTTCTTCTTCACCGGTTTGGCCTAGAAGAGAGCAGAAACAAGGGCCATGAAAAAAGGATCCATACAAAAGAAGTCCCTTGCTGCAGCTATCCACAGACCAGGGCTTACCTTGGGGGCAGTATGGGACCAGGATGCTGCCGCTGGTTCAATACGAGCAGATGTTCCATCCTCAGACCTGTCCTCAAGCTCCATGAAGCAAGCGAACGGTCGCCGAGAAGACTGCTGCTGTACCGCAAAAACTGCGCCTAGAATGGCGTTTTTAGCAGACCATTCCCCTGCAGCATGCCCTCAGTGTCTCCACACCATGCTCCTTATGAGAACTCGGCGTCCAGAAGTGCGTCATGTGACTTCCGGTTCCATCACAGGAAGTCCTCCTGACGCCATCTTGGTACACCAGAATGAAGCATTTAGAAGAACACAGCTCCACACAGCAGCACTGGGGAAAAGAAGGGAGTTGCCAGCATTTTCAAAGGCAAGTAACCCTTATAAATAGGGAACCCTTCTGGTACAGACCATCATCCAGGACTTGGCCACAACTAGTACTGGATGAAACCAGAGAAGGGAGGTCCACCAACCACAGTTACCAGACCATAGGAAAACAAAAAACGTGTCGGTGCTCCTGGAGGGACTGGAAACACAAAACAACAACTGAGGGTCAGAGGAAAGGGAGGGGCCTTTTAAATTCTATCTGATTTGTGTTTCCTGTAGAGGGCGGAGCCGATCATCTCTCAAGTAGCTGTCCTGGAAGGTGAGGGGGGAATATCCCATAGTTTGTAGACACCATAACTTTCGCACAAACCAATCAATATACACTTACAGTGGAACCTTGGATTGCGAGTAACACAATTAACGAGGGTTTTGCAATACAAGCACTGTATTTTTAAAATCGTAACGAGCATGATTCAGGCCAAAGCGGTGTGTGCTTTTGGCCTGAGGTGGGGGGGGGCGCCGGAGCCGAGCAGAGCCGAACATCGCCGATCGGAAATGCACGGAAAGGCCCAAGGACACTTCGGCTGACCTCAGCAAATCTCAGGTAGGAAGTCTTTGCGAGGTTTGTGGAAGTATCCTCGACCTCTTCGGCAGTTTCCGAGGCTCTGCAGTGCCTCCCCGCCTCTGGCCACATGCGGTATTGCATCCCATGAAGTCAATGCGGAACAAATTATTTTCGTTTCCATTGACTTCAATGGGAAAACTGACTTTGATATGCGAGTACATTGGATTACAAGCATACACCTGGAACGGATTATGCTCTTAATCCGAGGTTTCACTGTATTGGTATTTTTTACCAAAAATAAGTAGCAGAATACATATTCACCTAAATTGATGAAGAAATGTTTTTACATTTTTTTATTAGATGTGTATTATAGCAGAAAGTAAAAAATGTTTTGTTTTGTTTTTTTGAAAATTGTCATTTTTTTTGTTTATATTGCAAAAAATAAAAACCGTAGAGGTGATCAAATACCACCAAAGGAAAGCTCTATTTGCGGGAAAAAAGGACCCAAATTTTATTTGGGTACAGCGCTGCACGACCGCGCAATTGTCAAAGTAACAGTGGCGTATCACAAAAAATGGCTTGGTCATTAAGGGGGTAAAACCTTCCGCGGCTCAAGTGGTTAAAGCGTCACTTATGGATAGTAAAATTGATGTCGTTTCTCTGTGCTGCATGGGCACGCACAATTTTAAAGCGACTAGGGTGGGATAAATTTAGCCTGGGGGGTCTGATTTTAGTCTAGCCTAGGGCAGCATAACAACCAGAATCCACCACTGATCACAGCACAGCCTCTGTACATTGGAGGGTGACCTTTCTACCTGATGACTGAACAGCTGACCGCAGCTCTGTACTCTGATTGGTGCATTATCCCCACTCAGAGCTAGGGACCCTTCCAAATTCCTGGGTCCCCTCAGGATTCGTATCTGTGTGCCCGGCAGCCATGTTCCCGCTCTCTCTCCTCCTTCCTCCTCTTCACAGGATAGGGAGGAGGATCCGCACACACCCAACACCAGCGGCGCCTGCCAACTCTACACCTTCCCTCACCCGTGTGCCGCCCGGAACCAGCCCCGCCCCCTCATCTCCTCCGCCCCGCCCCCTGGATCGGAGCGCCGCCCACATCCCGCCCCTTGGATCGGAGCGCCGCCGCTGTGCGGGGAGCTGAGAGGAGCGGACGGTGCATGTGTCAGGCTGAGATTTGTGGAGGAGGGGGAGGAGAGAGAAGAGTGGACGGAGACCCGGCCACCATGGACTGACCGGACACAGCTTGTCCCCACACTCCCCCCCATGGACGCCGAGCCCCGGACACACTGACAAGGAACACGCTCTCAGGAACAAGTAACTTATGTGAGGCTGTGCGGGGATTCAGGTGAGGGGAGCGGAGTGTTTACTCGTGGGCTCGGCCCGGGACCTGTCTGTGTATGTGTGTGTTGTCTGTACTAGGTGATGGATCCTTCCCTGGGCTAGGATCGGGAAATCCCGACACTAGGCCACACTTCCCACCCCCTCCCGGCTCTTCCTTCCGGAGACACTGCCTGCCAGGCCGGACGGTGTGCCAGGAGTCAGGGAGGCCAACTTCTGTGTCCCCAACTTCACCGGGGACACAAATATCACCACCGATCCCTTCTACTGTCATTATGGGGGCCATACACTCACCACATGTTGGGAGCCAGACTCTGCCATAGGACTGTATGTGATTACAACTCCTCACATTGATCTGTATGTGATCACAACTCCTCACAGTGATCTGTATGTGATCACAACTCCTCACCGTGATCTGTATGTGATCACAACTCCTCACCGTGATCTGTATGTGATCACAACTCCTCACCGTGATCTGTATGTGATCACAACTCCTCACCGTGATCTGTATGTGATCACAACTCCTCACCGTGATCTGTATGTGATCACAACTCCTCACCGTGATCTGTATGTGATCACAACTCCTCACCGTGATCTGTATGTGATCACAACTCCTCACCGTGATCTGTATGTGATCACAACTCCTCACCGTGATCTGTATGTGATCACAACTCCTCACCGTGATCTGTATGTGATCACAACTCCTCACCGTGATCTGTATGTGATCACAACTCCTCACCGTGATCTGTATGTGATCACAACTCCTCACCGTGATCTGTATGTGATCACAACTCCTCACCGTGATCTGTATGTGATCACAACTCCTCACCGTGATCTGTATGTGATCACAACTCCTCACCGTGATCTGTATGTGATCACAACTCCTCACCGTGATCTGTATGTGATCACAACTCCTCACCGTGATCTGTATGTGATCACAACTCCTCACCGTGATCTGTATGTGATCACAACTCCTCACCGTGATCTGTATGTGATCACAACTCCTCACCGTGATCTGTATGTGATCACAACTCCTCACCGTGATCTGTATGTGATCACAACTCCTCACCGTGATCTGTATGTGATCACAACTCCTCACCGTGATCTGTATGTGATCACAACTCCTCACCGTGATCTGTATGTGATCACAACTCCTCACCGTGATCTGTATGTGATCACAACTCCTCACCGTGATCTGTATGTGATCACAACTCCTCACCGTGATCTGTATGTGATCACAACTCCTCACCGTGATCTGTATGTGATCACAACTCCTCACCGTGATCTGTATGTGATCACAACTCCTCACCGTGATCTGTATGTGATCACAACTCCTCACCGTGAGCTGTATGTGATCACAACTCCTCACCGTGAGCTGTATGTGATCACAACTCCTCACCGTGAGCTGTATGTGATCACAACTCCTCACCGTGAGCTGTATGTGATCACAACTCCTCACCGTGAGCTGTATGTGATCACAACTCCTCACAGTGAGCTGTATGTGATCACAACTCCTCACAGTGAGCTGTATGTGATCACAACTCCTGGTAGTGATGGGTCTGTGGGTGATCACAACTCCTCGTAATGATGGGTCTGTGGGTGATCACAACTCCTCGTAGTGATGGGTCTGTGGGTGATCACACTCCTCGTAGTGATGGGTCTGTGGGTGATCACAACTCCTCGTAGTGATGGGTCTGTGGGTGATCACAACTCCTCGTAGTGATGGGTCTGTGGGTGATCACAACTCCTCGTAGTGATGGGTCTGTGGGTGATCACAACTCCTCGTAGTGATGGGTCTGTGGGTGATCACAACTCCTCGTAGTGATGGGTCTGTGGGTGATCACAACTCCTCGTAGTGATGGGTCTGTGGGTGATCACAACTCCTCGTAGTGATGGGTCTGTGGGTGATCACAACTCCTCGTAGTGATGGGTCTGTGGGTGATCACAACTCCTCATGCAAGTGTCCAGGAAGAAAAAGCAATCTTGACACTACATAGTAATGGTGGTCATACACACTTGTATGTGATACACAATTGGGATGTTGATCAAGCAAGACAGTGGTAACAGATGGCGATGGTTTCAATCGGCCCAAGTTTATTGATTGTGGTAATAAACACCAGTATTACACGGTCAGTCGATGGCATTTTTCACCCACTTACAAGCCAATCAAGCAAGGGGCCTTTGACTCTGTAGGGTTGATTCCTCACCGCACATTAGTCGCTCGGTTTTCTTTTACTGTATGGCCGCCAATACTATGTTGTCAGGAGGCTGCTGCTTCCTGAACCCCACTGTGTGGAGCGTGGTCACCCACAGACCTGTCACTTCTACCAGCCTGGTATCATTGAAATGTGAGCACAGATCACTGTGGGGACACGATTACTGTGTGCTCTGTTCACACTGTACATGCGCAGTGATCTGTTCTGTGTAAAATTGTAGCATGTACGCATTCGTACCAAGTGTAACCCACCCCACCGCATGTCAGTGCGTCACAACTCACTGCATAGAGCTAAATGATATGTAGTTTTTTTTACTTTTAAGTAACATTAGGAAGTAAAGTGTGATGCTTTGTAACACATCATGTGGTCTTTCACACACTAGTGTTCACTTGTTATACAATGCATAGTGTATGTTCAAAAGTCTGAATGAACCCTAACTTCTTTGCGGTTACTATATTATGGCTAGATTAGGGAAGGGTTAAACCATTGTCAGTTCTTTTGATGTCTGTGTATCATTGGGGGAATTTCCCTTCACTTTCTGTCCCATTGATTCAAAAGGAAGTTAGAGGAAATCTTCCAAACTGAGGGGAAGTCCCCTGTTAGACATTTGTCCTGTCCTCAATAAAGATGAACTCGGGTGTTCCTGAACTCCTCTCTATCTGAACATCAAAAATGTTTTTTTTTTCTCTCCCTGCAGCACATGTAAACAAAGGGGTGGGATGCCCTGGTGTCCATCTTTTGTCAGTCATTGGTCCCCAGAGCAGGTGTCCCCATTGAAAGATTTTCCTGACCTTTTGTTCTACAGAGAGCTCTAAAATGTTGTAACCCCCTTCATTTTCTGTCGGTGACAATGGGCATCTGGTTAGAGTTGTGGATCTCGCCATTAGGGGTACAGATTGCAATAGAAATTTGTTGAAGGATCTAACCTTTCCCCACACTATCTAAAACTATAAACAAGGTTTTTGCCTAGATGCACCTTTTAAGGCTTAATTTACACGGGACGTTTTACAACCTCTCCTGAACAATTTAACTTGACAGATAGTAACCGACGTTTAAAAAGTTTGTTTAGCCTCGTTTGCGTTTTAGAAGCGTTTTTCTTTGTTCAAAAAGGCAAAAATTTTGGTGTTTCAAATGCCTCTGAACATCCGTTCTGAACGCATTTTTTTGCTTTCCAAAAAAGGCCTCTAAACTCAACTGCTTAAAAACGACTATAAAGGACCCTGTGTACATGTACTGATAAGATAACAGAGGGGAGTTCAGGGGCAGCTGGAAAAAAATGCCCAACTGCCCCTAAACGTCTGTTTACCAATAGCAGTGTACATTAAAGCAGAGTTCCACCCAATTTAAAGTCTGCAGCTTCAAAAAGTGTAGCTGCTGACTTTTAATAATCAGACACTCACCTGTGCCACAGTCCAGCAATGCGGGCGCACGAAGCCTCGCTCCTCTCCCCCACCTCTCCATGGCGCCGGCATTCTAACTTTGGGCACCCGGCTGTGGCTTTACAGCTAGGTGAGCACTGCGCGAGCTGCTCTGCATGCTGTGAATGGCCGGGCAATCTTCTGAGACCTGTGACGTGTCCCAGAAGATTGCAGGGAGGGAGGGGGAGATGTGAACTTCCTTCCGGAGCCAGAGGAGGAAGTGGGAGCTTGGTGCCTTAAAAACTGGGTACCCGCTCCCCCCCCCCCCCCCAAAAAAAAATGACATGCCAAATGTGGCATGTCAGGGGGTCGCCATCACTTAAAGCGGAAGTTCCATTTTTGGGTGGAACTCCGCTTTAAGCCTGAGGGTACAGAAACACATACAGTTTCCTAATCTGTTTGCTTCCCTTTGCTACTCCAAGTAGGCCTAGCCAAGCCACGTAGTCAATATACTTATCTAGATCTGAGGCCTATGGCTTTGTATACATCCCTCTGCGGGCTTCTCGATACAATATTCACTTCTGCGCAGTCAACCCTCGTTTATACGGCTGTAGAGAGATCAGCCATCTACCAGACCTATAAGGCTGGGTTCACACTATTGGGAATTGGATGCGGCTTTTCCTGCATCCAATTCGCATGACAGGAGACCGTGACTGGCTCTTACATCTCTGGAATTGCACAGGGTGTCCTGTGCGTCTTTTGGTCCCTTTCAGGTCCAAATTCAGGCAAAAATTTGGGCTGAAATCTGTCCTAAAGCGGTGAATGGGGACGCACTGGACTCCTGCTGTGAGCCGCTCCATGCTGCGGTGTGAACCCAGCCTAAAAGCTGAACTGGATAAAGAGCCAGATTTTGGTAAGTATAGAGATAGGGGGGGATTTTTTAAGTATAATTAAAAGCAAACTTTTTTTTTTCTGTTTTGCTTTGTTTTAGTAGCTGTGGGGGAGGAATTAGAACCCCTGCTAGATTTTTATTGCTGTCTGTGCCCCCCGTTAGTTAGATTTACTCACTCTATCCTGTTTACCTTTATCATTGAATGTGAAAGAAAATCTCAAATTTTGGTCCTCATCAGAACGGTAATACAGGGGAAATCTTCCAATGGAGACACTAGTTCTGGTGACAACCAGGGATTCTCCCAGTTCCTGCTGTGGCTAAGAGACAGGAAATAAAGTGAAATCTCCCCAATGGGACACAGATGACAAAAAGGACACTTAAACCCTCCTTTACTGTAGCCAAAATGAGAAAAGTTTTTCCTTTTTAGTTCTTAATTAAGTACATGGTACGTGTAGACGTAGAGATTTGCTGGGCAGGCTTGGACATGGTGGAGATCCAGTGCAGATGACAACTTGGTAGGAATGTGGGATCAAAGTTTAGTGTGGTTATTTCCAGTGACTGGATGTTTGTCATCAAAGCACATGTTCTGTTTGGGTGTCATGGAAGAGTGACTGTACCTGAAGAGGTTAATAGTGTTGTGTGTTGGAAGGGGAAATAAATGGTGTAATCCTGCTCTTGACCCTCTTCCACATGAATAGTCATAGAGAAGGAGGAAAGGAATTCATTCACAGCCCCCCTCCCTCTCCCGTCATTTCATACAAATGGACTGCTGTCCTGTCTGATGATCGTTGGGAACAACTGTTTGGAAGGACTCAGTGGCCTCTTTCTTCTCTGGATTTTCTGAATGATTGAAGAGAACAGCATGAAAATGTAGTGTGTGTGTGTGTGTGTGTCTACGTATGGAGGTAACGTTACATTTCTGCCTGTCCTTTTATTGTTGGAGTTGAAGGGGGTATTTATATGCTCACATTGTTTTGGGGAGTTGAATTTCAAAGTGAAAGAACTTTATTACAGCGATATCTTTCCTGTGTAGCAGGTGATATGTGGATGGACTCGCCTTCACAGGTGTAAACTATTACTTCCCTTTCATTTACATTCCTGTGCTTCTCAGCTTTCACTGCCAGCCACCAAAGGTGTTACACCTTCAGGACAGGCTTAGAGGGCACGTTGTTCTTTGTGGCAAAAAAATCTCAGTCTTGGTGATAAATCTTTTATGAAACAACACAATTCCCTTATTGAATTACAGCTTTAGGTAGTGAAGACATGTCTAATTAGATTACACAAGGCGGCGGGAGCTGTAACAGACTACATCCTCACGTTTTACATACTTTTGCAAGGCATTCACATTGACCTGTACATTTTTTTTTCAAATACCCGTTTTTTCTTCAAAATTTCTTGCCTAGGGAAGAATGACTTAGCCCACCCAAGTTCCTGTGTCCTTCTGGTATACTCATGTTGCACATCCCAGGAGACATTGGGTGAGCAATCAAAAATACGCATGTGGTGCCGCGCAGCTGTCTCGTCTTGGTTCTTGTAGCTGGCCTTCTGATCATACCCCATGGCACAAACACATCATCAGGGGTTGGCTGTAAAAACAAGATGGAGACAGCTGGCTCTTGATGTCGAAGAGCAGAATGGCACTGCAGGATTGGGTGATATCAGCAGAGTGGCAGATCACTACTGGATGTGTTAATATGCTTAAAGTGATACCAAAGCTTTGTTTTTTGAATAACAAACATGTTATACTTACCTGCTCTGTGCAGTGGGTTTGCACAGAGCAGCCCCATTCCTCTTCTTTTCAGGTCCCCCGCCGGCGCTCCTGACTCCTCCCCCTCGAGCACTGCCCCCAGAGAAAATGTCTTGCCCTGGGGGCACCGCTGCATGCCCGCTCCTGAGCTGCTGCTCTGTGCATCCATAAGGGACACAGAGCCACGGCTTGGCCCCACCCTCCGTTCTCTCCTCATTGGCTCACTGGCTGTGATTGACAGCAGTCGGGGCCAATGGGCTCCCGCTGCTGTCTCAGCCAATGAGGAGGGAGAGTTCCCATACAGTCTAGGCTATCGTGAACATCACTGGATCGGAGAGGGCTCAGGTAAGGATTGGGGGGCCCGCTGCACACAGAAGGTTTTTTTAGCTTCAGGCATAGAATACCTGAAGCAAAAAAAACCTTCAGCCTTTAGAACCACTTTTAATGATCACGACCCAGCAAACCAGGTGAGAGAGGATTGGGAAACAAGAACAGGGGAGGCGATGTTCCTCTTCAAAATGGTTTCTTTTTGAGGAGAAGTGGGTTAGCAGGCCTTTATACCATACTTATTATTGGTGTTTGTGTCCCCACCTGAGAGATTCACTGTCTCTATTTGTCCCAGTATCCATTGCACCACCTGAGCTGGAAGTGACTGAAAAATTCCAAATTTCGAGTAGTCACCAGAGCAGAAATAAAGGTGAAAGTTGCAGTGACAGCTTTACTATAAAGAGATCTTCTGTTACTTCCTGTTGTGTCTGTGAGAAGGGCAGTGAAGAAAAATCTCCCAAATGAAACATTGGGGTTGATTAAACTGAAGAGTGCAAAATCTGTTTCAGCTCTGCATAGAAACCAATCTGCTTCCAGTTTATTTATTTATTTTTTGTCAAAGCTTAATTGAATGGGCTGAAGTTAGAAGCTGCTTGGCTACCATGCACAGCTGCACTAGGTTCTGCACTCTCCAGTTTTAGTAAATCAACCCCGCAGACTACTTAAAAAAAGAATAAAAACGAAAAACTGACATGATTTATAACTGATCTTCAGGTTTGATCGTTATTGCATATACATTGGTCCAGCTTGGTACAATTATAAGTATGCATATGTCATACATGAGTGACCACTGGAGAAACTAACAATCGCTGTAGTAGTCAGTGCTACTACAGTGATGCCCAGGATCTTATGGATGTGTGAGTGACTTCCTCTCTGCAAAATGACCGTGGGGGGTTACTTGCTTGGCACTAATGCATTCATAGAATGTCTTGTATTTTTTTTTTTTTTTAAAGAAATATAAGGTATTATCTGATTGGATGATCTGGAGATCATGACCTCACCTCTCCGCCTTTATTGAAAAAACTGTTCTATGAATGGGGGTAGAGCTGATTGGGTGACCTCCGGTGGTCCATGGGCCGAGGAGAAGATGATTGCACAAGACCAGAAGGTTACTGATATTTCTGTAGTAGCTCTGGCTGTGACAGGGATTTTAAGAGGCCCATGAGGTGTGAGAGATGCATACTTGCCAAGCTGGACCTATGTAAGTATACAATACAGGTAATTCCTGGAGTTCAGCTTTAACTATTCTAACTTTATCCAAAATTAATGAGAAAAGTTTGGGATTTAGGTACACTGCAAAGGCCCATTCAGATTAGTATTGACACCCATGCTCCTTGCTGAGCTGCTTTTTGCTGCATCTGCATCCACCCTGGAGCTGCACGCAGTCAGTCCATAGAAGTGAATGTGTACGCAGCCATTCCACAGCCACATATCAAAATCTCTGACATGGGCTCACAAATGTTAATGTGCAGTGTCTTCATTCAGATCTTTGCTCCTGCACACATGTCAAATTTTGACATTCAGCTGTGCAGTCACTGCACCTACATCCACTTCTATGGGCTGCCTGCACACAGCTCCAAGGTTGATGCAGACCCAGCTAAAAGCGACTCGTCATGGAGGATGGGTGGCAATGTCCATCTGAATGAAGCCTAACTGATCTCAAAGACCATGTACACCAGTCCTTAGCCTTACCATTTGGGGGGGATATCCAACTTGAGCATTTCATCTAAAATCTTGTTATGCTATAATTAATTTAGCAATAAGGGCCATTGAGAGCCAAACGTAACTATAAGGCAAATAGACACGTGCTTGTAATATTTGTAGGTATTTTAGGAAAGTGAGTGTATAGGGAGGAACAGAGGAAGATGGGACTTCATAAGTTCAGATTGGTTTATAATTTAGGGCCCATATAAATCTTTGTGGTTATATCAGAATGAATGGCACTGTAGCTCACTAACACATATTCAGTGTATGAATCTGGCGTTAATGATTGTTTATACCAGCCTTTTTCTTGACTACTTTTTTCTTTAGGAACCCTTGGAAAAAAAAAAACAAGATCTCTGGGAACCCCTAAAACAAGTTTCTGATTTACAGCTCACAGAGCAATGTTGTCATCAGTGAGTTGTATATATAATATAATAAAGATCATTTGCTCTTTTAATGTAAAGCCTGGGGCTGCTTAGGTGTTCAGCTATTCCAAAGACATGCACTAAGTACTTTCCCTGTTTTTTTTTTTTGTTTTTTTTTTTGTTTTTTTTGTTTTGTTACTTCTGTAAAGGCATACAGGCAGTCCTCGGGTTACAAACAAGATAGGTTTTGCAGGTTTGTTCTTAAGTTGAATTTGTTTGTAAGTCGGAACAGGTACATTTTTTTAAGTGTAGCTCCAGCCAAAAAAAAAGTTTTTAGGTTTTTTGGATAGCATAGGGAAGGGTTAACATCCCTGTAACATTTGTTTTGCTGTCTGTGCCCCTGTTCAGATGATTTCACCTCACTTTCTGTCCCTATGACAATTGGATTTTGAAAATTTTAGGGTTGTTGTGGAAACAAAGATTGATGATAAAGCTTCAGTGGAGACTCCTTTTTCCCACAATAACTCTTATAGGGCGTACACACGGTCGGACTTTGTTCGGACATTCCGACAACAAAATCCTACAATTTTTTTCCGACGGATGTTGGCTCAAACTTGTTTTGTCTACACATGGTCGCACAAAGTTGTCGGAAAATCCGCGTCGGGACTATAAACGGGGCAGTGGCCAATAGCTTTCATCTCTTTATTCTGAGCATGCGTGGCACTTTGTCCGTCGGATTTGTGTACACACCATCGGAATTTCCGACAACAGATTTTGTTGTCGGAAAATTTTAACTCCTGCTCTCCAACTTTGTGTGTCGGAAAATCCGATGGAAAATGTCCAATGGAGCCCACACACGGTCGGAATTTCCAACAACACGCTCCGATCGGACATTTTCCATCGGAAAATCGGACCGTGTGTACGGGGCATTAGAGGAGTGAATTTTCCTCCCTAGGGGTAGATTTACTCTCACTTCCTATTTTCTCCCTCTGTTTGTAAGTAGCATTTGTATGTAAGTCGGATGTTTGTAACTCTGGGACCGCCTGTATTGCTAATCTGTTGCTGCTTGCTACCCAAAAAGCAAACTCCAAAGCCCAACACTGACATGAGATTTGCTACTCTTCTATATCTTACCTGTATAGCAGAGATAAGGATGGGTCCCGTGCAGCAGGAATCCTCCAGAGGGGGACATGCATGCTGTGTCGGGTGCATTTGACAGCTGGATCTGCTACTCTGCCAAGGATCAAGCTTATGGCTCCACTGTCTGCTAAAATTGGGTAGTTACCCCCATTTCATAGGCAAGAAAACTAAATCTGGCAGTGGGAAAAGAGGGACAATTGAGGTTCTATTTACACTTGTGTGACTTTGGGCACCAAAGTCGCATGACAAGTCGCAGCCTATTCTTTTCAATGTTCAAATGGGTACGACTTAGGCTACGTCTCCAATATTGCGTCCCCAAAGTCAAGCTACTTTGGAGTGCGACTTTGAAGGGAAGCTTTGATCCAACTTTACAATTTCTGTATCAAAGTTGCATCAAAAGTCGCATCAAAGTAGTGCAGGAACCTTTTCAAAGTCGCTGCAACTTTAAGTCACAATAGATGGGAATGGGTGCCATTGAGATCAATGGGCTGTGACTTGTCATGCGACTGTGTCCAAAGTCGCATGACAAGGCGCACTAGTGGAAACGGAGCCTTAAAGTCGCAGCGACTTTGAAAAGGTGCCTGCACTACTTTGGTGCAACTTTTGTCCAGATAATTCAATGTCGCATCACAGACGCACTGGAAATTGTGCGACTTTGGAGACATGCTAATGTGAATGGAGCCTAAAAGTAAATGTTTTTGCAGTTTGAAGCTGAATGTGGGGCAGAGCAATGAGTGTACAGTAAGGAAGGGTTCAGGTAGTGTTTCTTTCCTGATGTATCTGCACATTTCAGATACTCACCCATCCAGGGGATCCAGCGTTGTCTCACTGAGAGTGCCCAGCCACAGCTCTGTCCCGCGCCGCCATGTTCTCGCGATTGTCACTGAGCAGCCCACTGGCTCTTCCAGGTTCTGCAGGCGGGCCTCTCGATGACGCACTGATGGGCCCGCCCCCTCCTTTTCTTGAATGGAAGGCTGTGCCTCCTGGGATATGACATGCATATCCTGGGAGGCACAGCGGGCAGTGTGCGTTTCGTTCGCAAGTGACACACATGGCGGACTTTACATTTGAAAAAAAAAAAAGAAGTAAACAAAATAAAAAAGCAATTCCCTATTCCTGCAGAGGAGGGGTGGGGAAGCAGGATCGTCCTCGGGAGGCTGAAGGCCAGCTTTAAAGGATATTTTTGGGCAGCTATCCACCTGCCCAGTGGTACTTGGCACTGTTGCTTGCAGAGGAAACACAAAAGATACCACATAACAGATATAAATCTATTGCAGTGGTGGCCAGCCTGGATCCTCAGGGATGTGTTTTGGAACTCTAGGGTTCTGCAGAAACCTGGTTGAGAATTTCTGGCTTATACTATAGTATGACAAAAAATATGTGTTTTTTTTGTGATTTTTGCACATTTTGGCCGCAGTTCTATAAACTATCAGAAAATGTGTGACCTAATAGAAAGTTTATAGGACTGCAGCTAAAACCATGGGTAAAAGGCACATACACCCATGCTATGGCCAAACAGCACAGCAGTGTGAAGCCGGTCTAAGGCTTGACAGTGGACTGTTTTGTTGCAAAAAAGTTTTCAGCCACATAATGTGACCTAAACAGATGATTTTATGGTACTTTTAGTGCCGGTTCACACACGGGCGACCTGACAAGTCGTGCTCCATTTAGTACAATGGAACCGTTCTGATAGGTGCGACTCAAGTCGCTCCGACTTAGAAAAAGGTACCTGTACTACTTGGGGGCGACTTCGGAGCGGCTTGCATTGACTTCTATACAAAAGTCGTTTTGCAGGTCGCCCTGTATGGGGTGGCTTCAGAGTTGTACAAGAGTCGGGTGACTTTTGAAGCTACCCCAGTGTGAAACGGCACTTACAATTTAAATTTCTTGTATATTTAATCAATACAATCATATTTATGTACTGTGTGACTTCTAAATGGAGGATTTATTGTAGGTGCTGCGAGTTTGTCTACAGTACTGTCTTTGTTTTGTTGCCTTGACTTTACATTTCCTTCCATAAGTTTACTTTTAACCAGCATGAAGGATGTCCCTTTTCCTGGGAATTAAGCGTCTACCCAAGGCTCAGATTTCAGCCAATTCATAGAAATTGGAAAGAAGGAAATCCAAGCCATGAGGGGCCCTGCCAACATCACCCCAGTCCACAGACTTTGATTGAGAAATGAAAGTAGCCAGGCAGAAAACAGTTGTCAGAACAATGTCAGAAGTCAATTAAGTCAAGTATTCTGACAGCCACGGGTGAAGAGTTTCCAGGATGCTGTTTAATCTCTCCATACTAAACTCCATTTTTGATTAAACTTTCTAAGTTTCTAAAAAAGGAACATGTGTGCTTGGAGTCCCTAGATTGTTAGAGGAATCTTACTAAATGATTGCCATTTCTGAGAAATATATTTTGTGTATTCCTAAACTATGTCAAAGTGTGGATCCATTGAACCCATACATTTGGGGGTTACAACATAAAGGATTGATCATCTCTGTATTGCTGGGTTGATAATCTGACATATGAACGTCTCAGTATACTTATATCATTTCAGATTTTGTGCCTAACGAGTTTATTTTAATATTGAAGTAGCAGGACTTCACCTGACATTTGCAATTTACTTTCCGGTATGGGTATTCCTAAGGGGGGGCTTCTTTGTCCATGACGCAGGACATTCTCAGAGATGGCCTTCATTTCCTGCTACAAGCTGAAGGCATTGTGAAATATTTTTTTCTTCTACGCAGTACATCCAGAGAGAAAAAATAAAGCCCAGGTACATAGATATTGCTCTGACATATGTTTACAGTTTCTTTTTACTGCTGGCATTTTCTTTTAAGTGAAGATGTAGCTAGCCTCATCTGGTAAATGTATTGTTAGTAGGCCTTTAAAGTGGTAATAAACCGCAGTTGATGAAAAAAATAAAAATCTCCTGCAAGGCAATGTCATAATGTGCAAGTATGCGTCGCATACTAGCACATTATGAGAAACTTGCCTTAGAATGAAGCCCTCCAGTGCTGCGCTGTCTCCGCTGAGAGGGCTGACATCTTTTCCTGGTCTTCCTTCTGGGTTTGCGTCCTCTGGCTACATGAGTGGCCGGGGGTGCGATATCGCCACTCCCACGCATGTGCCGTGAGCCGCTGTATACGGCACAAGCTCTGAAGGTCCAGCGCTGTATGCCGGACCCTCAAAACGCATGCGCCGGTAACGTCACCGGCGTAATGGACTCTGAACATCTCCTAAACTCTGCAAGGCTATAGACTTGCCTGTAGGTACAAGTGGTAGAACAGAATTCACTACCACTTTAACCACTTCAGCCCCGGAAGAATTGGCTGCTCAATGACCAGGCTGTTTTTTGCGATGCGGCACTGCGTCACTTTAACTGGCAATTGTCGTGCGACGTTGTACCCAAACAAAATTGATGTCCTTTTTTTTCCCCCACAAATAGAGCTTTCTTATGGTGGTATTTGATCATCTCTGCGGTTTTTAATTTTTGTGCTATAAACAAAAAAAGAGCGACCATTTTGAAAAAAACACAATATTTTGTACTTTTTGCTATAATAAATATCCCCAATTTAAAGCAAATTTTTTCCTCAGTTTAGGCCGATATGTATTCTTCTACATATTTTTGTTAATAAAAATTGCAATAAGCGTATATTGATTGGTTTACGCAAAAGTGATAGCGTCTACAAAATAGGGGAAGGATTTGTGGCATTTTTATTATTAAAGCAGAGTTCCACCTGAAAGTGGAACTTGCGCTCATCTGATTCCTCCCCCCCTCCGGTGCCTCAATCGGCACCTTTCAGGGGGAGGGGGGTGCAGATACCTGTCTAATACAGGTATTTGCACCCACTTCCTGGAATAGACTCCCGCGGAAGTCACGCCCCTTCCCGCAGACCCCCCTCCCCTGTTGTCTCCTGGGAAACACACAGGTCCCAGGAGATAGCGGGACCAGTTATGACGCGCAGCGCGACTCACGCATGAGCAGTAGGGAACTGGGAAGTGAAGCCGCAAAGCTTCACTTCCTGATTCCCTCACCGAGGATGGTGGTGACAGCTGCCGAGACCTGAGCGTTTGATCGACTTCGGCTGCCAACATCGCTGGACCCTGGGGCGGGTAAGTGTCCATTTATTAAAGGTCAGCATCTGCAGTATTTGTAGCTGCTGGCTTTTAATATATTTATTTATTTTTTAGGTGGACTCCCACTTTAATATTTTTCTTTACTAGTAATGGCGGCGATCTGATTTTTTTTTTTTTTTTTTTATCGTGACATTATGGCGGACACTTTTGACACATTTTTGGGACGATTGACAATTATACAGCAATCAGTGCTATAAAAATGCATTGATTAGTGTATAAATGTCACTGGCAGAGAAGGGGTTAACACTAGAGGGCGATCAAGGGGTTAACTGTTCCCTAGGTGTGTGTTCTAACTGTTGGGAATGGGACTAACTATAGGAGATGAGAGATCTTTCCTCACAGAACTGGGGTGTGTGTGTTTACGCGCACACGTCCCTGTTCTGCCTCTCGTGCCCGTGAACGCCCTTGGCTGGCAGTCATCGCGACCGCCGGTCACGAGCATCAGCACCTCCGCTGTGCAGCATGCGTCTGCTATCCCGCTTAAAGGGACAACGTACAGTTACGACGGTTCGGGGAATCGTGCCGACCTGCCGCAGTGTAATGCCGGCGGCTGGTTCGACAAGTGGTTAAAAGTATAACACTAAGCAATGGTACTATCCAAAATGGTCATACAGAATTATACCAGTATAATATTAGAAAAATAACATCCTTTCTAGTCTCTCTAATGGGCTCCATAATTTGCCAGTATGTACAGCATATAAGCACATTATGGGCAGACTTACCTGGCAAGCGATCCACTCTCTTGCTGCACTATCAGTGCCCCCGCTAGTCACAAGTGCTGCCATATTCTTCTGGGCTCCAAATATTTGACCGCTTGATTGGCTGGGCTGCGGTGACACCACTTCCTGTCATACACATGGGAGTCACATCATCAGCACACAGATCGGTGCTGTAAATATACACTGAGCTGCACTGCACATGCTTGGCTCAGTATACATAAATGTAGACAATTACAAATGCTAAGGAGTATGTAAAATATGTAGTGTTTATCCAGGTCCTAGAGGTCTGAGATACTGCTATGTGATTTACAATATGCTTGTGAATCTACAGCTTATACAGTGTTTTTATACTTTTTATTAATACACTAGGCTGGTGCTATTTTTTTTTATTATTATTATTATTTTTTTATCTGGAGTATAGCTTTTATTCATCATATAACCTTTATTTAAAAAGCTTGCATACCTGTGTGGGTGGAATATATAGCTGCCTGGACTGAAGCATCCTAGCAGGAATGGACTCTCCTGATATTGTCTGTTTGCTGGGAACATGCAGTGAGAGAAGGCTGTGTCCTGGCAGCTTGGTATGTGGGCGGAAGCATTGTGGGCAGCGCAGGGCTAACTGGGAGGCACTGGCAGTATGGAAGCACTATTCCTCATATCATCTCAAATCTGCAGAAGTGTAACTTAGACTATCTACGCCCAGGGGCATACGTCTAAGCACGTGTTTATGCTCAGCATCTACCCACGTACAGCCATATCCTGTGTGTGTGTATGTGTGTGTGTGTATATATATATATGTATATATGTAATATTTTTGACACCACCTCTCAAATAAATAAGTTTACCTCCCATTAGGAATATCCTAAGCCCAGATTACTGCTTTTTAGTTTTACAAATTCTGTCTCTGCTGGATACTAGCTCTCCTTCCGGTGCTGCGATTTACAGTTCCAGCATTTCCACAGTGAAGGTATCCTGTTATTCACCCTCCCTTCCTCTCTGCTTAACCATTCACAAGACACTTTATATTCTGTTCATAGAGGGCAAGGCATTTTGTGAATCGACATTGTTTACCTGCCCCTCCTCTCCCCTTGTCCATTCCCATAAATCTTTTCCGCAGTAGCACAGGTCTCCCTAACTCCAACCTGTGACAGGACACTGAAAAGAGAAGTAGCTGACTGGTGAGCTTTTCTCTTTCATTCTACTTGCTCTTCCTATTCGCATGCTCCTTGAACAACTGATTGACTCTTTGTTGTTGTTCTCCCTCTCCTAAGTCTGAGCTCTTCTGTACAGGCAACACAAGAGGCTGATAAGTCAAATTCGGACTGCTTTGATTTAAAAAGCAGGTTTAATGATGTAGTAATACAGAGCAATCAATTTAGATTCAAAGTTGTTATTTGTTCTATATTAAAGGAGAGGTATGTGTTTTGGGCTTTTTCCCTAATCGTTCTTACCTAGGTGGATGCAGCATCGCTCCCCCGGCGTCTCTGCATTGAGAACCAAGCGATCAAACATCGCCAATGGCTCGGATCGCTTGGCTCCCTGAGCGGAGAGCTGCTGACTGTCAATCAACAGCTCTCCTGCTCTGCTCCTCCTCGCTCATTGGAGCACTGAGCTGTGAAGGGGCGGGGAGCGGCTGTCTCAGAGGCTCATAGACAGACAATGAGAGCTAATGTGAGAAGGGTTGAGGTAGTGTCTCAGTCCCAAATTCGTATGTACAACACAGAAAGAAACGTTTTGCCCATGGGACTTTTAAAGAGTCACACCTCAGACTTTAAATGTATGATAAAAAATGTTTTCATATTTTTACATTTACTAACATGTACCACAATAAAGAAGACATAAATGATGAACATGAATGGTGCTGCATAGAGTTCATATGAAAAAATTTGATATGTGAGACCTTAAAGCACCATACAGATACCCCAATCGATCAAGAGCTGCAGCGCGAATGATCTCTACGCGTTTCACGGGGTAATTCTCACTTCCTCAGGAGAGGCGCAGGTAGGTATAAAAATAAATCAATGAATGATAACCATAACAAAAAAAAAAACTGGAATTGCGGCGGGTAGAAGGTGGAAGAGGGATTGCCACTCCTGTGGGAAAAACGGCGTGAGACCTACTTGGACACGGAAAAATGGGAGCTGCAGTTCCTGTTGGGAGACACCTGTCCATGGGAATTCATCCTGTTCCCCATGATGTCCCCAGTGATAGCAGACGGGTGTGGCAAAATTAGCTCTCAACATTTCTATGCCAATTTGTATGCTAATTTTAGCCACACCCATCTGTTATCACTGGAACATATACACATATATATTCATTTCAATGGGCATGCTTTGCACTTTTAAGAATGACCCATAGGAGAAGCCCAGCCAAACGAGCCCAGGCTGGACATCTCTTTGTGTAGCTGCTGACTTTTAATGTAATGTAATGCTATGTAATAGCAGTCTTAATATTCAGAAGTAACTCTGCACCCTTGTATGATGAACTTTTCACTAGGTTCTGAAGCTAATATTTACAGTCATCAGCCAAGATGCTTCTATTTGTGAGTCAGGGCTGTGTCCTGATGAGGATGAATGGGTGGGTCTTTCTTATGCTGGCCATGATTTTGTATGAGCCAACATTAGGCTAACCCACTCCCTTGTTCATATGATCACATTTTGGAACCCCTGACGGAGACAGCTGTAAACACCAGGCTTGGGCTACGGGGTGCAGCAGTTATCTTACAAGGGCACAGAGGTAACTTCTTTTATCTGGAAAAACAGCTGTGTCATTCTTAAGCCAGGTTTTAAGTAAAATCACAGCTACCCTGTACATTACACATCCACAAGCATTCCACCGTTTACAACTGGTGCTGTGGTGCACGAAGAATTGCAGATCATGTTTTTGTTAAGCTTTTCTGAAAGTAATCTTACCAACTTTTAAAAAAAATTCCCCTTGGCTTTGAGAGCTGCGTGCTCACCCTTTAAGATACTTAGGCAGAGGGGACACCTAGCCCTTTTGCTGACAAATAGGGTGCGGAGTTCCTGCTCTTCTTCCTGCTCTCAGCTTCTGTGTCCTTGTATGCTGACTGATTTATACATTGGCTGTTACATGACTCAGAAACTGAGCACAGCGCACATATTTTCTTAGTACTTTAAATTAAAGCCCCACTCCGGGCAAAGTTTCAGCATGCGTGGTGCTTATATAAGTCCTGCTTAAAGTGGAGTGCCACTCAAAAGTGAAGCTTTTATGGGATATGTAGTTATATGTGGCACACAGAGAGATATTTGAAGTGATGTACGGTGCCAAAGAGTCCCTACCCACTTTGTCCAGACATAGCAAGAAGTTAGAGTAATGATTTAAGACGTTGCAGGTATTTTAAAACTTGTTTAACGCAAAATGGGGGGTGCAGGGGAGGGTCAGGAGCTTGTTTGTTATCATTCTGCCAATTGTTAACTTTGAGCGCTGTCACACTTTGACAATTGCAGTGATGGGGCTGCACGGATAATCAGAGCACTGATAATTAGTAGCTCAAAGAAGAAAGAGGTGATCCCTAATGCTGCACATTAGTATAGTCCTATGATGTTGATGAGAGTGACAACCTCAGCCTGGATTCTGGCCAAGCTCCGTCCTCTGCCCCCCCAGTGCTCTGATTATCAGTGTAAATTTACCCTGTCACAGATTAGCCAGCTATCTGCTTTATTTTCCTTCCCTTACACTGTGACAGCGCTGAGGAAAGGAAATACTGATAACTGGCATTTGTTTACATGTGATGAGCTGTGATTGGACACAACTGATCATAGTAAAGGGCTACTGTGATTGGCCCTTTACCTCAATCTGTGATCAGCTGTGTCCGAAGGCCAAATGGGTGTGCAGCGGGGCAGGATTCTGTGAGGACGTCAATAAACGCCCTCCCAGAACTGGACGACTGCAATGTAGCCGTCTTTCAGCTATAGCGATGTCGGCAAGTGGTTAAAGGAGGTTGTATGGACCCTGCCATTGCTGTACACTCCTTCAAGCTGAATTCCAGGTATGACAAGTTTTACATTGGTCCAGCTTTGGACCAATGTAAGTGTATATATATGTGCTATACCTGTGGGATCCCTACTGAATGTGGAAATCACTGTGGTAGGTATTCCTACTACAGTGATATTCACTAGTTTCTAGTTCCCGTTCTAAGTGGCTGCCCTTCTGCATTGTAAACATGGGACGCTCGCTTGTCACAAGGCCATTTAGGAAACACTTTACATCTGTATGAATACAAATCATTCTCTGATTGGATGAGGTGAGGTGGTGACATCACAATATTCACCTCATCCAATCAGCGGACACTTTGCATTCATTGAGAAAATGCAGTGCTTCCTCTTACTGGCGCCTGTGCCCTGCAAGTCACCTCCTGTGTTCAGTAAACAGCAGAACAGCTGCTTGGCACAGGACCAGGAAGAAGGCAGCAAGCACTGTAGTAACGGTGCTTAATAAAGTGATTTCCAGCTTCCACAGGGATCCCACAGGTGTGTTGCATACATACTTACATTGGTCCGAGGTGGACCAATGTAACTATGTAGGACTTGACTGCCCCACATACATTTACTGTGGGGTGGCGGCTCCCCTGCGCAGAATCACGTACAGGTATGTGATTCTGCACTACCGGGTCTGCGGCGCACCACTGGCGAGCCGCTCCCGCTGTGATTGGACACAGCGGTAGTTGATCATCGGGTCTGGTGGGCCCGCCGATCATTCTCGACAGAGGCAGAACGGCGGTCTGTCTATGTAAATAAGGCAGATTGCCGTTCTGATAGTAGGGAAGACAGGTCCTGTGTTTCTGCTAAGTAGGAACAATGATCTCTATCTTCCCACAGTTAGCAAGCACTCCCTAGGAACAGGTTTAACCCTTTGATCGCCCCTGATGTTAACCCCTGCCCTACCAGTGGCATTAATACAGTGAAAGTGCATATTTTTCAGCACTGATCACTGTATTCGTGTCACTGGTTTTCAAAAAAAGTATCAAAAGTGTCAGTGCTTGATTTGTCCGCCGCAATGGCGCAGCCCCACATATAAGTCGTTAACCAATCAATATATGCTTATTGGGATTTTTTTTTTTTTTTTTTACCAAGAACATGTAGCAGTATATCTATTGGCCTAAATTGATGAGGAAATTAGATTTTTAAAAATATATATATATAATTTTTTATTTTATTTTTTTCACAATTGTTGGTCTGTTTTTGTTTATAGCGCAAAAAATAAAAAACGCAGAGGTGATCAATTGCCACCAAAAGAAAGCTCTATTTGTGTACAGCGTCGCACAACTGCGCAATTGTCAGTTAAAGCAGAGTGGAACTCCCGCTTTAAGTACCCCTCGCCCCCAACATGCCATAATTGCTAGTTTCCTAGTTTTGATAAGTACCCAGCTCTCACTTCCTGGTCTGGCCGCCTAGGTGACTCCTCTCCCCCTAGGCGACCCCTCCCTCCCTGCAATCTTCTGGAACCCGTGACGTGTCTTGATTGCCAGGCCACTGACAGAGCGTAGCACGACTCGCACATGCGTAGTGCGTGCTCTGCTGTGAAGCCGCAAGCTGTCACAACCGGGCGCCCACACTTTCAATGCTGGCACCACGGAGAGAAGCGAGGCTTCGTGCGGCCGCATTGCTGCACCATGGGACATGTGAGTGTCTGTTTATTAAAAGTCAACAGATACACTTTTTTTGTAGCTGCTGACTTTTAGTTAATGTAACAACCAGTGGAACTCCGCTTTAAAGGAATGCAGTGCTGTATCGCAAAGAATGCCCTTGTCACGAAGGGGGTAAACCTTCTGAAGCTGAAGTGGTCAATATACTGTGTGTTTTTTTTTTTTTTTTTGTTTTTTTTGTTTTTTTTTCTTCTGAAGTGACTTCCTTATTTTCCATGTGGCATTTTCAGGAGGAGGATGGCAATGGTAGCTTCTGAAGTTTCCTATAAAGCTTGCTTCTAGTTAAAGCCCAGTACACATTGCAAGTTTTTTTTTTTTTTTTTACAACAAAAAACTGAGATTGCCATATCAACACAAGTGATGTTGGTGCTGTGATCTCCACACCTGCACTATTGTATTCTGACAAGGGGACCCCCCCCCCCCCCACCACCAGAATACACTAATCAGCCTTGACAGCTATTGGCTGAGAGCACTGATTGGATGCCGGTTTTCCAGCATGTACCTTTGACAAAAATCAGTCGTTGGACCGGCTTCTCTTGGACAGACTGCTGTACACATTGACCAAAAGTTGGTCCTTGCTGAAGCAGTCGATTTTTCAAACCGTGTATATGGAGCTTTTAGTGTGATATGCCTTCTGCTTTCTGAGAGGCAGTTCTGGTTACACCTTGTTTATATTGCAGCTTTGTGCTTTTGTTTCCGCCCAGGCTCTGTTTATTCTTTCTTGTACACCCAGTTTTTTCCTTTTGTTTGATCACTTAGTCCAACCCCCCCACCCCTAACCCACTGTTAGGCAAAGATTAGCATTGAGCTTTTTTTCCCTCTTTACTTTTGTAGTAAGATACTGCATTGAAAATATATAAAACAGCCAAAGAGAGGCCTGGATTTTCTGTTTTTCCAGGGAAAATTCCTCTGGCTGGGAAAAACATTTGAATATGTTGGTTGATGTGGAGAGCACAAAATTCAGTAATGTAGTAAATGATTTAAGTTCCTTAAGGTGTAATGTTCTTTATTTGTCACTGAAATCACCTCTGAACCAGACTGAAAGCCTCACAAGGCAGCCCTGCAGCAAACGTGTAGATTTTGCCCAGATTCCCGGACAATTTTTTTTCAAAAAACATCTGACTTATGCGAGAAATGGTAGACTAATGCTGGCCATACACTATGCAAAAAAATAGTCGGTCATCTAGACCATTCGTTCGTTCATTTTTCGGCCAGTTAATGGGCACAAAATCGATAATCGTTTGGACATTTTTGAGCCGAAAAAATTAAGGACAAGTTTGGAAATTTTCTGCCGAATGAACGATAAATTGAAAGGTTAATGTGTTTCCGGTCCGAACTGTCTGCACTAGGTATATGTAAAAAAACTATCCAAAAAAATGTATCTATGTCCACTGAACGATTTATCGGTCATTACATGATGGTACCATCATTTGCGCTCACGGCCGAATGTTCGTTTTTTTGAAAATGGGTTTGGACGATTTTTCGTATAGTGCATGGCCAGCATTAGAATCCTGTGTATAGAAGGTTGTAGTATGAGGGGGACGTGTTAAGTGTATGTATGAATGTGATGTGGAGAGTAAAAAAAATGAAAATAGATTTTTTAAAACTATTATTTATTCCTTAAGGGAGCCAAGTGCTTGTAGCACTCGGTCCTGTTTAGATAAGTGGCCCTGTTGGGAATTAAAAGTGCCTCTTCCTGGCTCTATTCCCCCCTTTTAAAGTGATTGTAAAGTCTTGTTTAAAAAAAATTAAAATATAAAAAAAACAAACATGTTATACTTTCCTCCTCTGTGTAATGGTTTTGTACAGAGCAGCCCAGATCTTCCTCTTCTTGGGTCCCTCTTCACTGCTCCTGGCCCCTCCCTGCTGTCGAGTGCCCCCCACAGCAAGCAGCTTGCTAGTGGGGGCTGCCGAGCCACAGCTCTGTGTGTTCATTCAGACATGGAGCCCCCCCCTCTCTCCCCTGATGGGCTGACTTTGATTGAAAGCCGTCAAAGCCAATGGCGCCGCTGCTATGTCTCAGCCAATCAGAGAGTCCCGGGACGGCTAACAATCCAAATTATGGGCGTTCCTGTAGGGGGGTGGAGTCACAGCCAGCACTGAGCCACCCCTCTCTAAGCTGACTTTTTTCATTTTAGCTATTATGAATGAACAATTAATGATGCTCTGTCATAATAATAGAAGGTCACTCTGCAGCTCTCTGTGATCTGCTAATGCTTGTACACATACACAGCCCCGACTGATTCATCACACAGCCCCGCAGAGCTTCACTTTTACAAATGAACAATCAGCATTGTTGGGATTAGTGCAGTATATGACACAGCCTTGCAGCGCTAATCGTGAAAGATCACTCTACGTTGGGGGTCGGCAACCCATCGATGGTGATCTACCGTGGACTGCAGGCAGCCAACGGGTAGATTGCCAGCATGTTTCTGCTCTGCTGATCCTCCCGCTCTGCCTGTTCCGCTCTCATTTTCACTGGAGAGCAGTGAGGCAGAACAGCACTGGACAGAGGGCAGGAACGGGAGCTGCCTTGGTTAACCTTTCAAGTTAAAAAGCAGGTGTTTGGTTATTAGGATGACGAGCAGTCCTAGCAGCCAATCACCTCTTTGCTAAGCTGATATGAGGGCGTGTCCCAGATAGTGCTGTTAGAGGATGAAGTTTTCACTCCTTGCAGTGCAGTGTTAACCCCCCCCCCCCCCCCATTTTCTTATTACTCCCCAACTGCTGCTCTATCCCTAGAAGGTTGGTACAGAGACAGAGAACAGTGCAGCTGTGCAGCCACTCTCAGCCTCTGAGCTCCAGCACTGCACACTGGCATATGCAGGAGGCTTCATCCTCTACGTGGAGCAGTGTTATCTGCCATAGCTTTGTGTTTACAAGCTAGTGGTTTAGCACTGTATGTGTTCAGAGATGTCTATGCCCACTGGGTACAGTGTTCAGGCCTGTCCGGCCGCCGCATATGCCTGCCATAGAGTTTCTGCAGGTAGCAGGTTTGAAATGCTGCACATGTGCCTTTCAGGTGCACTAAAATGCCAGGATTGAACGCCCCCAGGTTAAACGCCAAGTATGCAAGTAGCCCAGTGTAGATCCAGGAAGCTAAAGAAGCAACACTGATCTATCCAGTATTCCTGTCTTTGAAACCTTATATTTCTGTAAATGGAAACAAATGTTGCATGTATTCAATGACCAGCTGTTGGTGTGTAGCCCCCCTTTTGTTGTCTGAGCCAGGGACTTTCCTGTGATTGAAATGGAATAGAAATAGAATGAGAAGGTTTGCATGGCTCTATATTCCAGTGCTGGGGGTTATTAGTTGTGATGAGTAGATACACAAGATGGTGAATGTGTGCCGCAGATGTATTCAGTCTGCATAAATTAATTCAAGTTATGAATCATGATCCTGATTTGGGTGATTTTCTCACTCTGATTCAGATGTCGTTGGTTACTGGTTTGGATATGATTTATAAGAGTGTCCAGGGACTGAAGTCCTTCTTGAGATATCATCAACATCTTTATGTAGCTGTTACTGGTTTTGGATGTGGGATGTAAGGATACATCGTCACGCTGATTCTACTACTAATGTAGCATGAGTTGTAGATATACCAGTAGCCATTTTTAGTAGGGGTTCCCCGAGACTGTAAAGTTATTTCAATGTTTTCTTTGTTTTGAAAAGATTTATAAAGGCTGCATAGTTGAAGATAAATCTAAAGGAAATTGAATAAGAAAATTGTGTAATGTATGGCCAGCCTAAGGCCAGAATTCTAACCTTTTAGCATTGTCAGAAGAAAAATTGCAGCTCAAAAGCTCCAGACCAGTTGAAGACACCCATCCTATACGATCTTGCACGTGCTGCCTCTCTGCTCAAATTGGTTAGGAAGGAAAAATCCTGGATGGCCGCACACCGCTGAAGGCATCTTTATTGAAAGATTAAAATCCAAAAACAGTCATATTGTATGCATAGAAAACAGGGAAGAACATCTAACGCGTTTCACATCACAACAGATGCTTAGTCATAGTCATGATGTGAAACACGTTAGCTGATCTCCCCTGTTTTCTATGCATAAGATATGACTGTTTTTGGATTTTAGTCTTTCAATAAAGATGCCTTCAGCGGTGTGCGGCCGTCCAGGATTTTTCCTTCCATTTTAACATTGTCATCAACTGGAAGACCCTTTTTAGAGGAATGTATTCCTCCTTTTTTGGAGGTGCACATTCAAGTATCCTCATTAATATACAATCACAACAAATTGCACACAAGTTGTAGAGTGCTGAAGTCTTGGGAAATGCTTTAGCAGTTTCCATTACAGAGACTTCCTTCCTCCTTTTCCAGGCTTTCTGTTTGTAGAAAAAAAGACAATGGAGGCTAAGGACTGATTGCCTTTGCTTAAGATTTAAAACATACAAAATAACATTTGTGACGTAATGTTTAAACACTTCTAAATGTGTCACTACAATAGTGAATCTATATTTTTTGCATTTTTTATTCTACGTTTGATGAGTGGTGTATATATTGTATATTTTAATGGGCAAGAAGGTTTTATTTAATCTGGCAGCATTGTTATCAAATACAAATTCTTATTAAAGCCCCGTAAGGGCAAAGCCCAAAAAAAAATCGTAAGGTGATTTTCTCTGGTAGCCTGCAAGACCCCCCTTTTAATGCATAGATGTGAACCAGGTATTGGGGTATTTATGCAGGTTCATGCCTTGTAAAAATCACATTTGGAAGTACCGTATATACTCGAGTATAAGTCGAATTTTTCAGCACATTTTTTTGTGCTGAAAGTGCCCCCCTCGACTTATACTCGAGTCAAGCACTTTTCTGCAGCAAAAAATTTCATTTTCCGAACCGACTTTGAGGCCCCGTATCTCAGGCTCACTTGGTGCTAGAAACCCCAAATTTGGTATGCAAACCCAGTGGACCTAGTACTACAACATATCCAAAGCGGAAGTTCCTAGCATTAAGTGACCCCGAGATACGGGGCCCCAAAATTGCTTCGGAAAATGTCATTCTCTGCTGCAGAAAAGTGCTTGACATTTTCTGAACCGATTTTGGGGCCCCATATCTCAGGGCCACTTGGTGCTAGGAACCCCAAATTTAGTGTGCAAACCCAGTGGAACTGGTACCATAACATATCCAAATCTGGGGTTCCTAGCACCAGGTGGCCCTGAGATACGGGGCCCCAAAACTAATTTGGAAAATGTCATTTTCTGCTGCAGAAAAGTGCTTGACATTTTCTGAACTGATTTTTGGGGCCCTGTATCTCGGGTTCACTTAGTGCTAGAAACCCCAGCTTTGGAAATTTTATGGTGCTAGTTCCACTGGGTTTGCACACCAAATTTGGGGTTCTTAGTACTAAGTGGCCCCGAGATACGGGGCCCCAAATTCGGTAAACTGTGTCTATCTGCAGCAATGTCATTTCGGGACCCTTTGGGTTCAGAGACCCCAAATTTTGGCTGCAGCTAGGGGGCATCTAGGAACCCTTAACTACCAAGTTTGAAGTTCAGGGGACCTATGGCTGCAAATGGGCACAGTGAGGCATGCAAATGGGCACAGTGATGCTGCAAATGGGCATTGTTGACCCTCTTTTCCACTTACAGTAGCTGTGCATTTCTCACCCTCGTCTTATACTCGGGTCAATAAGTTTTTCCCATTTTTTTGTGGTAAATTAGGGCCTCGACTTATACTCGGAACGACTTATACTCGAGTATATACGGTATATAGAATACCTTGTGCTTTATGGTCTTATTCGCCTTTTGTTGTAAGGTTTGGAGTGAATGTCTGGTAGAACTGTGATATTTTGCGAAAAGCTGAACTCTGACTACAAGCTAGTGGTCTCCCATTCTCTCCGGTGCTCCAGGTTGTAGGTGGGCTCTTGGCGACCCCATGTACAAAGCAAGACTGCTGTTCTGCATTGTACATGATGACATCACTGTTCCTGTGACTAAGTGAGTGGCTTCAGGGGACCGGTCATGCAGCTTTAAGGAACAAAGAATAAGGTAAATTTAACTGCTATTGCTGCTCCACCAATAAAACAACCCTTGCAGTGCAGCTTTAAAGCCTCCCCCCCCCCCCCCCCAAAATCATTCAGTCCTTTTACATTGTAAGTGTGAGTCAGCCCCACTCCCACTCTCTGCTCACAGAAGTTGATTGACAGCAGCAGGAGCCAATGGCTCTCGCTGCTGCCGAGCCTCCTGTGAGAGAAGGAAGAGCAGAGCAGTGCTGCTGCAGACATGCACAATGCTGGATTGGTTTCAGGCTTAGTAAGTATTTCAGGGGGAGGCTGGGGGGAGCTGACATGGAAAAGTTTTGTTACCTTAATGCAGAGAAAGTAAAAATCCTTTTACCTTTTTAACCACTGTTACTATTGTTGTAGCTCCTTAGCAGAAGCTAACATAGAAATTCTAAAACCTAGGGAAAGTGCGCTTCCATGGACTGCAGTGGTGGAGAGATGGGAGGGTGACACCAGGCTCTCCATACCGGCCAATCGGATAATGGCTTGCATTCATTATATTTTTTAAAAAATGGTCTTCTCCTGAGTGGTGGAGGAGTGCCTGGAGTAAGTGACACCCTGTTTAGTCGCAGAGGGAAAGTTGCTTTAGCACCCGCCAGAAACTGTATGCAACCTAAGCTACAGCAGTGGGTTCACCACTGGCCACATGGAGGTGACATCTAGAAGATTTGTTTGAGTCAAGCTAAACTAACCTTCAAGTGATTGTAAATGCTTTTTTATTTTAAAGAAAAAAAACAAACAGGTTTATACTTAACTTTTCAATTCCATTACACAGAGAGGCCCCCGAACATCCTCTTCTCGGGTGCCCCGTTGTCACCCCTGGCTTTTTCCCTCCCCTAAGTGCCCCTATAGAAAGCCAATTTCTATGGGGGGGCACTCATGTGGACTCACTCCCACACTGATGTCTAGACATTTTTCACATTAATGCAAGGAATGAATTAGGATTAAAAAAAAGTTTGAGCTTTATAACCACTTTAATCGTGAGAATGCTTGAGCCTGGCGTTTCAGCAATGGAAGTTGCCCTTTCTCTTCATCTGATAAAGAGGGTAATGCATGTCTTTGTGTGATGACATTTGTTGGATGTAAAGTGCACCTTGTAAGACATGACCTAATAGAAATAAAAATAGCTGAAGCCTCTATCATCTAATCTCCAGGTAGAAATGTACTTTGACCACATGACTCGCTCTGACGCCAGAACATGACCGATAACTCCATCCTCTTCATTATTGATGATTCCGTGTCGGCATTTACTGTATGTGATGTACTTTCTAGGATTGCTGTGTAATTTTACCCTCTCCTCCTGTGGGATGTAAACACTTTGCTTGTTTTGTATTGTTGACTCTGGAAATGATCTGGAAGAAATTGCTGGGTATAAATTTCAAACTCTTCTCATTTCCCCAACTGTCACAGTTTTACTACTATTTCTAAAAACATAAAACCAACATTCTAGTCCGGCACTAAAAGTTACCATGTTATAAGATAACATGATGTAGTCCCATTATAGTTCAGCTAATACATACAGTACATGCTATACAAACGACTTGGCGATAATTGGAATTAAGTTAATTATACACCAGTAGATTTTCAAATGAAAATCTGTACAAAAATTCTTATGTTCAATGGTTTGATGAGCGTCATTCAAAATTTTCAAAATTTTGTTTGATTTTAACATTTGGATTTGGAAGGAATGGATTTTACTGAATGAAAACCACATTGACTGTTAGAAATCCGTTCCATCCTGCTCCTTCTAATTTCCTAGTCATTAGTGGGGTCAAATCAATGTTTGTTTTCCCTCTGGGATTAATAAAGTTCAAAGGTGCAAGACGGGAAAAAAATATTGTTCAACAAATTTCTCAGGCCTCATTCACATTGTGCATACTAAAGCGTGTTTTCCAGCATGGGGATGAACATGTGTTTATGCACCCGGTCCCAATGATGGCAATTGGGACGCAGCTGCATGGACCCCCTGTCTGCACACGGGGCCATGCACCTGGGGGGGGGGGGTGACTCGCCCCAGAGAGGAGCTGGGGTATGGAAGCAGGCAGGTCTGTATGACAGTCAGGCAATTAGTATTATCAAAATAAAGCTAGGTAGTCACAGATTATTTTTTATTTTTAACCAGCTGGTTGAACAAAAAAAAATTTGACAGATCCCTAAATCAGCACATGTGATTTTGATGCAGCGATCTCTTCTGCTGTTCCCCCATCAGAATACATAGATCAGCACTGCAGCCATTGGCTGTGAGCACTGATCGAATGCTGGTTTTCCAGCATGATCAGTTGACAGAATCTGGATGTTAGACTTTTGGCTTTTGTTGAACCAACAGCGCTACACATGTCCCGAAATAAACCCAGTTCTTGCTGAACTGGACAAATTTCAGTATGTGTGTACTGGGCTTTAGTCAACAATGGCAACTTCCATTTTTCCTCAAGTGCAGCAGCCTATCAATGCTCACGTTTTATTGACCCTGTTCCAATTAACTGAAATTGGATGGGTTGCTTTGGATTCATACACTTTTCATAGAATTACTCTTGCATTGTCTTCATTACCAAAACGTCTGATTTCTAATGAAGGAAATAGTTTTGTATATATTATACTGTACATGATATTGCACTCCCCAGCGGGAGCAGACAATTGCTCGGCAGGAGAGGGATTCCCCTGTCGGCACTGTGTAGATGGGGGAAATTCCCACCATCTATGGCCTGCCCTAATGGGATCCAACCCCAACCCCCCCCCCTCCCCCCCAACACTACCATTGGCAGCATGACACGCTGAGGAAGAGAAGTCAAGCACAGTCCTGAGACCAGATGAAAGCATTGTAATCCCATTAAGATTACACTTGCAATTCTTCTTTTCTCTGAACTCCAGGATAAGCAAGTATTACAAGAGGCATTTGTATTTTTTCTTGAATATTGGGGTACTTTTTGTATTTCTTCCAGATGTGTGCAGTAATCCTGAGTGAAATTTTGCCTGTGTATAGGGACATCTGTAATTAAGACCGATCACTGCTGTTCTCATCCCTTGTGCAGGATGACTGGTCTTGTCTCCACCCCTCCTGTAGCTTTCTGCAGGCTATGTACAGCACAGTGATGATGTCAGCACTACTTCTATATGGTATGTACTGGTTAGCTTTGTGCAGTGTGTTATTAGAGATTTCATTTCTATATACTGCCTTTTCTATGGAGGGCCGCCAGTTTGAGACCCCTGCAGTAGAGCAATGAAGGCGAACCTTGGCACCCCAGATGTTTTGGAACTACATTTCCCATGATGCTCCACTACACTGCAGAGTGCATGAGCCTCATGGGAAATGTAGTTCCAAAACATCTGGGGTGCCAAGGTTCGCCATCACTGCAGTAAAGTATTTGAACTTCTGATGCAATTTTGTAATTTATCCCTTGTTATTTGTGACATCTCAATGAGTCTGTGTTCTTTATTTGGGTTATCTTACAGCTCTGTACAAATATTGTAGGTATTTGACAGCCTGCATAGTTTGAAGTTTTTTTTTCTTTTCTTGTGCAGATTTAGTGTTTTTATATATGCAATGTTCCCATCTAGAGTTTTATAAAGGGGCTATAATAGCCCGACTGTATTCCCTTTGTATCTGCATAGAGCTCTCCAGGCAAATTTCCTATAGACTTTGATGGAGATCATCCGACTTCCTGCCAGTTAGCATGGAGCAGCGGAAGTCCGTATTGTGTCAGTTATGATTGCTGGGCTTTTACAGCTGCAAGTCAGGAAAACAGAACTTCATTAGTTTGTATTTAGACAGGATGTTCCAGATATTTAGTTTTGGGTGCTATGATTTTATACTATGTTAACCATTTGGAGTTCTAAAATATTGTAAAACCAGCAGCCAGATATAATATAGCATATTACTTTAACCAAACCTCTTCAGGGCTCATGCACCTCACTTGTGATTGGGACTGGAAGTGTGGTAACTGTCTGCATTGAGGTAATGTCAATATTCCCATCACACACGTTCCTGGAATAAGCTTAAAGTGGCTGTAAGAAGATCTTTTATCTTAGGCCCCTTCCACATTTGTGCGACTTGGGACTGCAAAGTCACACGACAAGTCGTACCCCATGATTTCCAATGAGTACCGTTCATATCTGTGCGACTTCAAATTGGTCCCTGTACTAATTTGGTCCGACTTTGATGCGAGTTGAGGTCTATAGACCTCGGGTTTACACAGGCATTCCCTGAAATCGCGGGACTTTGAAGTCGTGGTAGTGTGAAAGGGGCCTTAATGCATTCCATGCATTAAAATAAAAAATCTTCTGTGTGCAGCAGCCCCCCTAACACTTACCTAAGCCCTATCTCTATCCAGCGATGTGCATGAGAGACTGGGCTGTCCAGGCTCTCCCTCCTGATTGGCTGAGACACCACAGCGACACCATTGGCTCCCGCTGCTTTCAATCAAAGTTAGTTAGCCAATCAGGAGAGAGGTGGGGTGGGGCCGAACTGCGGCTGTGTGTCTGAATGGACACAGGGAGCCTCTGCTTAGGTGCCCCCATAGCAAGCTGCTTGCTGTGGGGGCATTTGACAGGAGGGAGGGGCTAGGAGCGCTGACGAGAGAGCCGAGAATTCAGGCTGCTCTGTGCAAAACCATTTCACAGAGCAGGTAAGTATGGCATGTTTATTATTTTTTAAGAAAAACAAAACTTTAGTATCACTTTAAGGATAGTGGGTTCTGTGACACTGACCAGCTAAAGACTGGAGACATCACAGATCAGCGTACGTATTTGCCAGTACACTGCAGATTTTCAAATAACGTTAGGTCCGGTTCACACCTATGCAAATTGGATGTGGCTTACACCGCATCCAATATGCATGACATTTTAAAATATGTTGATTTGAATGAGGCTGGTTCACATATATGCGTTGCATTCGCACTCCGCATTGCCCAAAAAATGTGTGCGTTTTCTGGGCATTGCGGTGCGAATTGCAAGCACATGATCTTCTATGGGGACGCGTCTGATTCGCAGATGCATTCCGTTGTGAACAGGATAAAATCCTGACCTGATCCTGATCAAAAACTGACGTGAATAGCTGAACAACTACTTTGTCAATTAGCTGTGAAAACGGAGCTTCATTTCGCACCACACTTGTGTGAACCCAGCCTAAAAGATTTTTAGTGAAAGATCACATCGCAGCAAGGAAGTGCAACATTTTGGCGTTGCTCAGGACCCATTCATCAGGCATAGTGTAGTAATATTTAACATCCACCAATTTAAGGCAAAGCGAAAAGGAGCCACCCCTGCCCTCAGTCATCAACCCCACCCAAAAACATTATAGTAAACACATCAGTAGTACATCATGGTAACATGCTGCCATAATAGAAATAATTGCCTAAAAGAAGTGTCAGTGTCAGGACCTGGCCATGTACATGAGACCTGATCTTTTGTGAAACCTTTTTTTCTTTTTTTTTTTTTTTTTTTACTGTTCGTGTTTTCAAACAGTGTAAGTGTTAACATGCCCTCCTTACGCTGGTATTTTTATTTTTTTTTAAAGAATGTTCATTCGATTTTCTCATTAATGAGCCTAAATCGGTGTTCGTTTTCAACGGTAGTGATAAGAAAATTTGAAGGAAAAATTTTCTTGCCAATTATTGCTAGCAGTGATAGCAATGTAATTACTAACAGCTGTTATAGCCTCTAGCAATAATCAGTGTCTTTTCCTGGTTGGGATGGCTTCCCCCACGCCCCCCAATGCCGGGAGAACACAATGGCTCTGTGGGATGGATTCCCTCATTACAACTGACTGTGTTGATGGGGGAATCAAATGATTTTCTTTCCTGAAACCCATCTATGGCTGGTGTAAGAGACTCACACCGGACTCCATGGGTATACGGGGCACAGAGAGAACAAGAAAATAGCAGTACTGCCAGGGACAATTGAAAAAGGAAACTTTGAGAAAAAAAAAAAAACCTCAAATGCATGTGAGTTATGGTATTTTTTTTATCTGATTTTAGAAAAAAGAATTTATTTTAATACCACTTTAAAGCTGAGTTCCACCCATTTTTTCATGATCATTGCAAGACAATGCCCACCCACAGAACAGTATGTAATGGCAATCATTTTTTTTTTCTCTCCTTTTCGTGTCCCGGCTGCCTAGGCGATTTCGTCATTAGGTGATTCCCTTGGACTCCTGGGATATCGGCGTCATCTATCCCAGAAGTCCTAGGGATGGCCAACAATTAAATCTAGCGGTATTTCAATACAGGAAGTTCCGAGTTTATTGACAGGTTGCCATAACAACGGGGCGGGAAATTCCACCGATGCCAACATTGTTATGGCTACCTGTAAACAGCGTGCCGCGCCGTGTCATTACCGCGCAAGCGTGAGCCAGCTGCTCGGAATCCTGGAAGCAAATAGGACCGGGCTTAAGGCCCCATTCACACCTGATCGTTTTGTAGCTTGAAGCCTGAAGTTACAAAACGCTGGAGGGGAAAAAAATCAATTATTCTCTATGGAGATGGTTCACATTTCCTCTCCAAAATGCCTGAATCTCAAACAAGTTCTGGAATTTTTTTGGCAGATTTGGGCGTTTTTCTGCTTTTCACATTGGTGACCTTTTGACCTGTACAAAATCGCAGTAAAATCGCGTGACTTTCTGCCTGAAAAGGCTACGCTCAGGTGTGAATGGGGCGCCTGTGGTTTACACTTACAGCAGTAGCCTAATTATATAGTACAACTAACAAGAATCACAGGGGGGCGGCATGTGCAAGGAAGATCCTGTTCAGAAAAATCAGTCTATAATGGTATAGCCCTACCCCTGCCCCAATATGGCCTTTCCTCCTATGTATACAGCATGCACAAGGATGGAGAGGGACCCGCTCTGTAGCAGCTTGGCAGTGAAAGCTGCATTGAGAGGTGATCTAATTATGATGTTCCATCTGCATCAATAATCCATATTTAATATTTTCACTGTTATTCATACCATTTGTCATGCATGTAACCCTCTCACTTCACCTTCCTAGTCTTATCTCTTCTCCTTGGATATAACATTTTTGTATGTGATAGGAATGTATTTCTTCTCTTTGGTTTAATTAATATTTGTTTAAATCACATGAGCTCCTTATATGGCAGCAGTACAGGAAGGTGCTTGGTGACGCCTCTTGCACTGTTGACAAGTTGTCAATCTAAACTTGTTGCCAAGAAAGCAAAATGACCAAAAAATATGGTTTCCATAACAACCCGAAGCCTTCATCTGCTGTGTAGCTAAGTATTTCTCATGTGCTACCCTGCTGAATGTACCTTGAATATCATTGTGCTTATGATGTCAATCTGTTGAATTTCCTTCTAGCTGCATTCAGGAGGAAAACCCTAGTGTCAGACTGAAGAGCTTCTTTTCTGCACAGAGCTTACAGAGCATGGTCATATTTGCATATCTCCTCTTACAAGAGAACTCCACCACCTTGCATTTCAAATAAACTGTGTGGGCCGCTGTTAACCCATGGTGATGCACTGCAATAAGTTCTGTTCTGTAAATGTAAATTTCGCCCATTGAAATGTATTGAAAATGCAGCAAGACCCGTGCTGCGTTTTTGATGCGTTTTTTGAGTCAGATGACCTATGAAAATTGCAGCAAAATCTCACTTGTTTTTTTGTGGCCATTATCAGCAAAGCGCCGATAACATCAATTTTTGACTGATCATATCGTTGCATCTGTAATTACAGAACTGAGACAAACCATTTAACACTTTATCCTGAATAGATAAAAACTGTTTTCTGTAACTCAAAGTGAGTTGCAGTTCACATTCTATTTGTTAGTGTATCTAAATCTGCTAGTCCATCTAACACTCCCCTCCTCCCAGACTAACAACGCTACTATCCAACAGTGCCCCTGTGCTCCCTCACCCAGTAGGGTAACTCTAACACAAGAGGTGTGTTACTGGCCAGATCACCTAGAGGGGGAAATCTTAAAAAAAAAAAAAAAACCTAATACAGTGACCATATCTAATGATTGGTAAGCTGCAATATATTTTTAAATTTTTTGTTGTGTTTTGGTGTTTAATACTGCTTTAAACCTGTGAAAAATAAGTGGGTTGCCATTAGGGTTTCACCGTTACTAGTATTGGTGCCGATACCGAGCATTTGCCTGGGTACTTGTACTCGGGCAAATGCTCCGATGCTTGACCCCATACCTGGTCAATCAGGGGTGATCGGTGCAGCGGTGGGGGGGGGAGTTACAAGCACCAATCCCCCTGTATGGATTTCAATAAAGCAGCTGACAGCTGCTTCTGCTCCTCTCTCTCCCACGGCTTTCAGCTGCTTTATTATAATCTATACAGGGCTTGTAAACCCCCCCCGCCGCACCAACCATCCGTGACTTTCCCCGTATCCTCCTCCAGTCCCCCTCTGTGTCCTCCTCTCCCTTTGTCCTGGATCTGTCAGGATGGAGAGCGGAGGAAGAAGCCAGTAAATCTGTCATTTACCGACTCCTTCCTTTTCTGAATGAACATAGTCAGTGATCACTGACTCTGTCTATTTATAACTGAACATCGTAAACTGTATTTACGATGCTTCAGTTTATGGAGAGGAGCCGCTGTCTCCTGTCCAATCATCTTCAGTGCAGCTGAGGCTACAGAGAAAGGGACTGGGAACTCTATGTCCTAAGTCCCTTTTCTTGCCTCAAAAGGGGGGGATGTCAGGGGTCTATTAAAATCCCTGATATCTCAGCAAAGCCCTGCTGATTAAAAAAAAAAAATGGTGAATTGCAATAAATAAAATATTGAAAGGGTTATATTGTAAAAATAATAAAATAAAACGCACACTTGACACCGTCCACAATCTGGCCACTGAAAAAAGACTATTGTAGTGACTGCATGAGAAATATTGAAAGAGTAACTCCACTTTTCTAGAAAAAAAATATAGCAAATGAAAAAAAAAAACAATTTACAGTGAGAAATTGTTATGTTTTGGGTTTACGTACACTTTAATAAATACCTAATAATAATAATAATAATAATAATAATAATAATACAACTTTAATGCATGTAATTTCAGACAGTAGACATCACTCTTCCGCAATGAAGGCACATGCCTAAACTCTCAATAAAGGTACTTCTGATAAGCTGCTCAGTAAAAAAAGAACAATCTAAGTATGTATAAAAAAAAAAACAAACCCTGTATTATGTATGTGTATTGATAAATTTTGTCTTGACTGGGGTTTTTCTTTAAAACTGGACCACTAGAATTACTGTTTATAAGTAAAAATGCAACATTAAGGCACAGAAACCACCTTTTTTTTATTGCTTAAGGTTTTGATTCTCTTGTGGATGGAAATCTAACCGCTTAGTAGGAAAAGACCAATGTCAGCTAGATTTTAGTCAGGCTCCTATTAACCATGAGCAGATGTATGCTAGGACCTATTTGTTTTTTTGTTCTTTCATGCAGATGTGAATGCAGTCTTTTTATGTTGTACGCTGCCTTCTGGCTAACATCATGGCATTGTGGTTAACTTTATGGCATGTATTATCAATTTTTCAACATGGAGTTTGGGTGGTTTATCTGTGTAGGGTGAAGGGCCTGGCAAGCTATTTTATATGCCGGTAATGGCAAGTGTTTACGGAGACATTTGTCCAGTTTGTAAAAACATTAAAAATCATTTTTTGCAAAGTCCTGAAATTCTTCATTTTAGTTGTGGCTATTTATACTCAGTAGGGAGCCATGGTGGTCCGTCTGTTGTGTGAAGCTTTTGATCCTGGACACCAAAATGTCATTATGGCCATTGTCCAATACCACACCAAAGAAAGTATTCTACCGTCTTCACAAAGCCAAATGAGTAAATGGCACCAAATACTGCTTCTTTGTGTTCAGTAGAGTCTATGCAAGTAAAACAGTTCTATCATGTTTAGATCAGCTAGTCTTGACTTTCAGTGGGAAATAAATGGTGGCATTAGCCACGTATCATTGTATGAGCCAATTACAGAATAAACTTGACTGGTTTGCACCTAAACCATACATGTCCAGTCTTTCTGTAGCATGATTGGGCAGCTTTGCTTGCACATTTCCAGCTCATAGATCCAGTTGTTCCAGCTACTACAGGGGATAAAAATAAATCCATCTAACTTGATCCACACACTGCTGCTGCAGTTGTTCGACATATTTTCTCTTCCAGTCAAGATATCTCAGTAGGTTGTTAGAGGAACTGGGATATTCCTTGTACCTCATAAATGAGCTATTTAGCAGGTTTAATGCAGTGGATAGCCTAAAGCTGAACTGTGGACAAACGGCACACACTTGAACTTTACCTACCTAAAGCCTGTTACACACAAAGTTTAAATAAAAAAATAACTGTTGGCTTCGGTCAAGGCAGCTGTACTAACTATACAAAGTTAGTATAGTGATCTCCACTGCTGAGCTATTGTGTTTTGACAGGCCCCCCCCCCCCCCCCCCCCAGAACACTCCGCAATTGGCTGAGAGCGCTGATTAGGAGTTTGTCGGCTGCTGGCTTTCCAGCATGCGTGTCCGACAGAAGCCGGCCAGGGTGGCATACACATGGGCCGAATGTCGACCTTTTTTTTTATTTTTTGAACCAGCCGATGTCTCCTGACATTCGTCAGTGTGTACGGGGCCTAAAGTGGTTGTAAACTTCAGTTTTTTACTTGTACCTATGGGTAAGCCTATATTCAGGCTTGCCTATAGGTACTATAAATATCTCCTAAACATGCACCATTTAGGAGATATTTACTATGTATGCAGCCGGTGACGTCATAGGCGCATGCACTCTGAAGGAACACCCACCTGGGCTGTTCCTTCAGAATCCTGTGCTGTAAACGGCGGAACGGCGGCTCTAACGCTGTTTACGGCACGGGAAGACTGTTGAAGGTGGAAGCGCCCTCCAACTATGACATTGCATCGCTGGAATTTTCAGGTAAGTTTTACATAATGTGCTAGTATGTGATGCATACTAGCACATTATGCCTTTACCTTGCAGCTCAGAAAAAAAAGACGCCCAGCGGTTTACAACCACTTTAAGGTAGAGTAATTTGCCTTCCTAGTCCTTATGTCAGGACTACAGAATATTTACTCTATGCTATGTAGTTTATGAGCTGGTATCAAAACGTTTTTGAGACTTGCATGGTTTACAAAAAAGTACTTTATTTATCTACGTTTACACACTATCGCCTTCAAAATAGTCCCCATGCACAGCAATACAGCGTTCCTGACACTTCTGGAATGTGTCCTGGAAGTCTTCTTTTCGAAGCGTATCAAGCACCTTCTTCTATTCTGGATCTCCACAATGGTGTCAAAACGGCGACCATTGAGCTGATTCTTCATCTTCGGGAAGAGGGTGAAGGCCGCAAGAGCTAAATCTGGCGAGTATGGTGGGTGCGGAAGTGAGATCATGTTGTTCCCGGCGAGAAACTCATGTGTGAGGAGAGCTCGGTGACGGTGCATTGTTGTCATGGAGCATCCAGTTTGTGCGCCACAGATCTGTTCGCTTTCGCTGAATGTCCTCCCTCAGACACCTTAAAACCTTTTGACACGCTGACTTATGAAGGTCGGTGCTCCCTGTGACTGTGCATGTAGCCTTGTGCTACCATCTGTTGGCGTGTTACAAAGCTAATCTCAAACTTTTTGATACCATCTTGGAGACTAGGGGTTGGATCTGAGTAGTTTACCAAAAAAACGGCTAAACAGCTGGGAG
The DNA here is from genome assembly GCA_037952925.1 of Lithobates clamitans. Taxonomy (NCBI): domain Eukaryota; kingdom Metazoa; phylum Chordata; class Amphibia; order Anura; family Ranidae; genus Lithobates; species Lithobates clamitans. Next base: position 680,080 of record JBBGZY010000592.1, on the reverse strand, counting down.
GGCTGACACCACTGGGTCTACAAAAATTCTGTGTGTTGTCATCCCACTACAGGAGCTGAGTGCATTTTTTAGATCAACAGGTATTTTTCTGTACTTGCAGGGTCTTTAAAAGGGATACAACCTAGGTGAAATGTGCATGTATAGTAGAAGTGTACTACGGATGTGTTGTATTTTATTTTAAAGGGGTTGTAAACCTTTATGCATCCTATGCATTAAGGTGAAAAAACTTCTGACACTGACCGGCCCCCTAGCCCCCCCATTTTACTCACCTGAGCCCATTCATTCCCTCGGCGGAGATACGCTCTTCCTCTCTACCTGTTGTCTCGGCTCTTTTTTGGATAGATTGATAGCAGTGCAGCCATTGGCTCCCACTGCTGTCAATCAAATCCAATGACGCGGGGGAGAGTCCTGCATTCTGTGTGAATGTACACAGATGCAGGACTCAGGAGCGCGCCCGCACGGGTGTGGTCCACCTTAGGAGAGCCTTCTCCAATGTGTAGTACTCCATATTCCCATCGCACACGTTCCTGGAAAAGCTCTCAAGGGATTGGGTGATACAGCAACAACCAGCTAGGAACTGATTCAGAAGTCGCAAAGAAAATGTTTGCCAGCACACCATGGATCCACACCATGGATCAAGGAAGCGTCCGTAGCAAATTATTTAATGCATGATCACATCAAAAGAGTAGTGCAATGTTTCGGAGTCACACAGGACCCCTTCGTCAGGCAACGCGGACATTTGATGTGGGGGGGAGCTACCAGCGCCACCGGGGGAACCCAGAAGTCGAGGAACAGGGCCACTCTAAACGAACTGCACAGTGGTGGTAAGTATGATATGTTTGTTTGTTTTGTTTTTTTAAAGGAGGGTTTACAACCTCTTTGAACTTTAAGTTTAAACCTCAAAGTGACACTAAACAATATATTTTTCTGCCTCTTTGTAACGTGCTCTGTGAGCTCCCAAACCTCTCTCTTCCCGCCACTTTCGTTTGTTTGGAACAAGCAGTGCACATTAGTTGCGGTCATGTACGTCTCTATGTACACTACAGATCCCATAGTCCATCCCTGGAGCGAGCAAGAGAGGATCTCTATGCTCCTACATACAGTGCAACAAAAAGAGGAATTTGGAGATGTGGAGGAGGCTGAGAAGTACTTTTTTGAGTTCAGAGTTCAAACTTGAACAGAATTATTTTTTTTAAGCCAGAGTTTAGTGTCACTAATGTTGAAGCTAATCCCAACCCCTCCTCGTTCTAAAGCATTTAACCCACACGTTAAAGCATAAGTTCTTGGGGGCAATAAATGGTTCAATGGAAACATGTCAGACTGTACATTTCAGGATACTTATGGGGGAGTTCGGCCAGGGCCCCCAAAATATCACCAAGGTCTGGGGTAGATGATGAGTAAATGTACCCCTTGCTTTAAAGCGGTAGTAAAGTGTCTTTCTGAACTTGTATTACTACAGGTAAGCTTACAGTTAGGCCTCTCCGTAGGCACAATGAATATCTCCTAAGTAAGCACTGTTTTGGAGAAATTCAAATTGACAGTAGCATGCGCGTGAGTGACGTTACTGCGGCCCTGGCCGTTCGAACGCCTGGAGCCAGCGAACCCGGAATAAAGAATGGCTGAAGATGGAAGCTTTGCAAATAGCATATTATGTAACAAACCTGCAGGGGGCCCAAATTATTTTTAAATATTTTTATTTTTTTACTTTGGCAGTTTTACTCTATCTTTAAAATAAAAATGTGTTTGCAGTGAGCAATTAATATACGCTTGGAATTCTCCAGTTTTTTTAAGCAGCCCTGTTGCTGCTCCTAACCCTATTTGTAAGTTATGCAGTGCTTCTCTTCGGACCGGACAGTGATTTGCATTGCTCTAGTTGCCAAGCTGGAGCAGAGTTCAGTAAAGCTGAATTTTCAAACACAATGCTCGCTGTCTCCAAAGATAAAAATGTGTGTAATGGCTTGTTGAAATAGCTGAATGTATGCAAGTTCTGACAATGCACAATGGCCCTTTTGCAACATGTTTGCATGAAAGTAATTTGGAATGACACAGACAGCATTAAAAACGGTATGCCGGGAAGCCGTATCCATGAACAGGGCAAGTTCCAGTTGGCACAATTGAGGAGGATAATGTGTTGTGTTATTAAATAACTTGTTCAATGATTAACTCTACACAGATAAGAACACTAATTAATGTTCAATGCTGGGCAGATAAAAAAAAAAACACCAATTAATGCTGTTATGTATTCATTAAGAAACTAATTTTAATTGTATATGAGATGCAACTAATGCAAGTACCTGTGGTATTTAATAATCTATTTAAAGCTAAACCGAAGGCAGGTATTAAAAAAACGTGTTTGTTTTAATTAGGAAGATTAATAATTGTATTTAAAAGTGTATGACAGGCTGCTATAAAAAAACAAGTTTGACTTGATATCGATCCCTTGTAAGCCCGTGTACAGTAGAAATCCTGGGAGTGCCTTGGGAGATGAAGGGCAGTACTAGAGGCCAATCACGTGTGCTGACCAGGAGCATACTTCTAGGAGAAGAGTGCAGAGTAAGCTAAAGTATAAGTTGATTGCTGTTTCATTGCTTAAATAGGGTAGAGGAAAGGTAGATCAGTATATATTTGAGGACTAGGTGGGAAGGAATGTTAATCATTTGGCAAAATCAGACGCCCCCATCTATGTATTTTAGGTAAATTGAGTTGTTTGCCTGGGGGTGAGCATTATTGAAATCTGTTCATTTGTCTAAAATATAGCCAGTGTCTAGTACCATAAAGTCATAAAAGCATGCCTTCAGCTTGTATACTGTTCTTGCAGAGAACCATTGGAACCCCCGACAACCCACACATTGGGAATGGGAAGAATATACCATATACTGTTGAGAAAAATGAATCTTCCATATACTGTTCTTAATAATGAATTAAATAGTGTTTTTGTTTGGTGGTGCTTAGATGCAGTGAAGATCTGCTTTAAAGTGGTTCTAAAGGCTGAAGGTTTTCTACCTTCATGTATTCTATGCATGAAGTTAAAAAACCTTCTGTGTGCAGCTACTAATGCTTACCTGAGCCCCCTCCGATCCAGCAACGTTCACATTCGCCGTGGCTGTATGGGGACTCTCCCTCATTGGCTGAGACAGCAGCGGGAGCCCATTGTCGTCAATCACAGCCAGTAAGCCAATGAGGAGAGAGCAGGGTGTGGGGGCGAGCCGCATCTCTGTGTCTTATGGACGCGTAGAGCAGTGGGTCAAGAGTGAGCTTGCAATGGTGCCCCCAGAGCAAGCGGCTTTCTCTGGGGGGCACTGGTGGGGGACCCAAAAAGAAGAGAATCAGAGCTGCTCCTGTTACAGAAAGATATTACAAGTCTGTGTTTGGTTAGCTGTAGCCTTTCTGTTAATATGTGTCTTTTGTTGCTGCTGTCAAGAATAGCATTGTTTTAACAGGCAGTTATAAGTGTCAGTCTCCCAAAGACTGCTTCTATGTGTAACATTCTTAGACAGCACCTGTTGGAGACACATTGTGCCAAAAGTTAATGCAGGTTTTTTTTTTTTTTTTAAGTTCATAACTTTGAATTAAATTTGGTAAGGAAAACTTACTGACAATGAAATCTTCCTCACAAAGATGATTTAGTTTCTTCTGTGCAACCACATGGGGGGGTCGCCAACGTACTCGGCATCTTGATTTTGTCCAAACCAAAAATTGCAAGATGATCAATCCACCTAAACTGCCACCTGCTGGTTAATTTTAGAACACAGCCCTTTGCTGTAATTAAAGCTCAACTGTAGCCAGATCTAAAAGGCACACACGCAGAACTATAAGTGTTTTCTTTGAAATGCAGGCAATGTACCTATCCGCCACTTGCATTGCTTGTTATAGCAGAGGATGAATGTAATCGGAAGGAATGTTAAAAGGGGCCAGTTGGTTCATGTGCCTAACAAGAAGCATGATCATAGGAGGGTAGAGCAGATTGTAGAATGTTGAGATCATTAATGTGCTGCTTCTCATTTCACTGGGTAGTCACAGGCAGGATGGGTCCAGGGCAACCTGGCTCAGAGAAAGTAGGTTGAATGATGCTGGCTATCAAACTGAGGACATCTAGTCACCAAAAGTGCTGCAGAGGAAAGCTCTGGATATAAGGTGAATATTGCATAACATGTTTTTTTGTTCTTGTAAGGGGCTGTTCATTTTATATTATCTTTGACTGGAGTTCTGCTTTAAAGTGGCACTCCATTGCAATTCCACCGCAACACACGTCGCCACACATTGTGTTGCTAAAAGTGGAGTATGCCCCATCTTTGTGCGTTTTGGTGTGTTCAATCCATTCAAATGCATGGGCTGCCTTAAGGCAACACGTGACTTAACGCACTTGCATTAATGCTCACCACTGATGTAAGTGGGCCCTGATTAATCTAGAAAAAGAATATACAGAATACTAACAATGGGCATAGTTTACGCACATGTGGTATTCTCGTCCCTTTTTTAAACGGGTTATTGTCATGAGAGACTGAGTGTGAGTTTAATGGGGAATATGACTAAAACATACAAATGTCTCTTACAGCCAGGTATCAAGCATTTTCTGCTGGTGACGGGTCCCACACTTTTATCATGACATGGTCTCTAAAAGACATTGCATTTAATGTTTATGTAATAGCTCAAACTTTTTTTTTTATATGAAAGCCCTCCTCTACTTTTAAAGAAAAGCTCCTCCTTTTTTTTGGTCTGTGTTGCTGTTGGTGAGGTCCCATCACCTCCTATCTGGTGAAATGTTTTCAGCAGAACAGAAAACTAAGGCAAATCTCTAATGGAGCCCTGGATAGTAGTAACATTTTAACTTTTCCCCATGGTATCTAAAACAAAAACACCTTTCACCTGGACATGCACTTTAAGCACCTGATTACTGGTGGAAGGGTGAGTAAGGCTTTGTGCATACCAATGGCACCAATAAACTGTGGGTATATTTCCCCCTCTGGGAGCCACACGTGGTGCATACACCCATAGGATTCAACGGCTGTACGCAGTTATATGCCAGTACTTGTATAACATGCATATGGAAAGATGACCCAAGACACAGACGGTCTGTATGCATGCACATGTTTATTCAAATACAGCCACTGATTTCTGTGGGCAGTTGTAAGCAGCACCTATGGCTCAGAGGGAAGGAAATACTCCTAAATTTTATACCATCTGATCCCATGTGCCCATATGCATGAAGATTAAAGTCGGCTATAGAATCTTCTTTTTTTTTTTTCTTTTTTTTTTTATAAATAAAGCTTTGATTAGTTAGGGCTGTTTTACACTGCTGCACTCTGTTTTGGCCACCGTACAGGTGTATCTGCGGTTTTCTTGCGGTTTACCTACTGTTCCAAAGATTTCTTTTATGTCACATTTTTTATATGTTTTCAGAAAGCGCATCAGGACGTTTGGTGCACTTTTAAAAATACGCACCACATAATAGAAGTCTATGGGATTGCAGGTATACCCATGCAGCGGCCAAACTGCAGCACAGCAGTGTGAACTTGGGCCTAAAGCTGAAATCGCACATGAGAATACTCTCTTTGTTTACATCTTTCAGAATATAAGTGCATGTATTTTTATTGTGGTTACAGTACCTTTTTTTTTTTTTACAGTACTGGTTGGTTTATGCCACGTTGTGGTTGCATTTCCTGAAGAAAACTACCCTCATACTTCACAGCCTTTTACCTGTGTGTGTCTGACAACTTATCTGATAGTGAAGTTAACTTTTTGCCATTTAAAGCCATAGTGAATCCTAGGTTGTAAGCTCTAACGAGCAGGTCCCTCTGATTCTTCCTGTATTGAATTGTATTGTAACTGTACTGTCTGCCCTACTGTTGTAAAGTGCTGATATTACAGGTTACATTTTATGAGTGAACAGTTGTTGGTATTTGGTGAAAAAAGGCTACCAATTAAGACTCGGTTCACACTGGAAACGTCTGCGGATCGCACAGGAACGCTGTGCGTCCCAGTTCTCTGTTTCAGGGATAAATCTTTGCCTGAATTTGGCCCTGAAACGGAGCCAAAGACGCACTGCGTTTCTGTGCGGCCCTGGAGACATGTGAACCAGCTCCATAGAGAGCCAGTCACATTCTCCTGCCATGCGAATTGGATGCGGAGAAACCACATCCAATTTGCGTAGGTGTGAACCCGGCCTAATGCTTTAAAACTATTGTAGTGGACTAAAAACTAGCCATACATAGAATTCAAACTGTGGGTGGCCCCGTTAGCACCACCAAGTTCAACAAAAAACTGTTTGAAAAAACTTGGCTGAGCGGGGTAGAAAATTACCAGCCAAACAGTGACTGTATCCTATCAGATGTATATTGTGGTAGTGCCAAGAACTTTATGGAAAAAGACACTGCCCACATCCCTAATTTAGTACAAAATGGAGAATTTTTTCCTCTGTGGGACTTTGAAAGTCAGAGAGTCTTAAAAGCAGTAAGGTTGTATCAAATTTTTATGTTTATTTTAAATTAGAATAAATTAAAACATGATGAATTGATAAAAAATCGGATGCAAATGTACAAAAATTAGGTGATAACAGGGAATATTGCAACGATGCGATGATACCACTGGACTCTGTCCTGACAATTAGACTAGGACGAGAAAAGCTCGATGCGTTTCAAGGTTGAAAATGATGAAACCTCTTTTTCAGGGGCTAGTGGTGGGGAGTATATTGTTATCATGTAGTTGCTGAACAATCACCGAGTAGCATCCAATTTGAAAAAATGGGGATAGAATTCGCTGCCAGGGATCAGACCGATGGAGAAATCCCCCACAAGGCGAATTATGTGGGATCGGGGCCGGACACAAAGGGCATCCTACGACCAAAATGAAAGACCACGGACTCAAAAGACCCCTTACTCGCCTGGCATCTTGTCTATAGGAAGAAAGGAGTTTCTTGCAGATGGGAGTGCATAGAGGGAGTGGAAAGTACCCAAAGGCCTATCTAAAGCCAACAGGTAGTCCCGAAAAATCTGTAGTTTGGAGTACAAATAGGCACAATCCACTCAATGTTTGCAGCAGTATATCAGATGTAGTCACTGTTCAGGTATTCAGGCAGCCACGGGTGTTGCAGTTGTATAAATACAATACCTGACAATAGAGATTCCTTCATCCATGCTGTGAAGCATAGAGTGGGTTTGGGTTTGCGGGGGGTTCTCTTGTTCAGCCCCTGATTTGAGGGAAAAAAAGGCTTGCCTGTGTATGTAGAGGACTGATAAATGCAGTCAAATGGAATTCTCCTGTCCCAGGATCTTTTAGTGCCATGTTCAGAAGTTCAGTGTGTGAATGTAAGCTCTTATTGATGTTTATACTTTAGCAGTGTGTGTAAAGCATGGTTTGGCGAGGGCTTTTCTGATTAGACGTAATCTTCTTAAATGGCTAGTCTCACAACTGCGTTTTGAGTACCAGGCTGAAAATAGTTTGCACGCTGTCCCCGAAGTACGGCTTTGACTTCCCGGAATGCTAGAAAACAACTGTACAACTTGCTTACCATGTGTCATTCGATTTCCTCTGACCTTCTCAAATTGGTATTCCAGTGAAATAATTTGATTTGGGACTTTCTGAGGACAAGTAAATTTGGTTTTCTTGGGGTTTCTGGACTTTTCCCATTTTTCTTTTATTACAAATGTTAACTACACTGTAAATACTGTTTTGTTCGATACAACATTTCTTAATCTGTATGTGGGTTTTTAATGCATTGTAAACTTCATCCTTGCAGTCGGACCTCGCTGCAAGGTTTAAATGCTTGGTATATCTAGGGGGATACAGGTGCTGATCCTATTACTTCCCTGTCTTCCTTGCTCTGGGACTTTCCTCCTGTCCGAAGCTCCAGTGTGTGGGTGGAGCCTTGGCACTCTCACATACATTAACCTTGTATTGTATATGAAGAAGACTGGAGTGGAACCGCAGCTGGTCAGCTTACAGAGGTAACTGCAGGGGAACAGTCGCAGCTTTAGGGGGGGCCCTTCTGGAGCAAGAAATGAAGAATGTATCTTATTGCCCTACCCCTAGAAGTAACCAGTATTTATCCCTTTCAGTGCATGGGGGGTTTATATATTCATTTCATTTTTCTTGAGTTGGGCTTGAAAGTGATATTTAAAATCCTTTTTTTTTTTTTTTTTTTTTTTTTTTTTAAATAACACGCATGTTTTACTTACCTGCTCTGTGCAGTGGCTTTGCACAGAGAAGCCCAGATCCTCCTCCTTCTCGGGTCCCTTGCTGGCGCTCCTGGCCCCTCCCTCCTGCCGAGTGCCTCCTCAGCAAGCGGCTTGCTGTGAGGGCACCCAAGCAGCTGCTGTGTGTGTCTATTCAGACATGTAGCCCAGTGGCTTGGCCCCGTCCCCTTTCTCCTCATTGGCTCACTGACTTTGATTGACAGCAACAGGAGCCAATGACACCTGCTGCTGTCTCAGCCAATGAGGAAGAGTCCCCGGACAGCCGAGGCTCTCGTGCAACATCACTGATCGAGATGGGCTCAGGTTAGTATTTGGGGGATGCTGAGGGGGGCTGCTGCACACTGAAGGTTTTTTTTTTTTAATCTTAATGCATAGAATGAATTACGATAAACCTTCTTCCTTTTAGAGCCACTTTAACCACTTGCATACTGGGCACTTAAACCCCCCTCCTGCCCAGACCAATTTTCAGCTTTCAGCGCTGATGCACTTTGAATGACAATTGCGCGGTCATACAACACTGTACCCAATTAAATTTTTATCATTTTTTTTTCCACAAATAGAGCTTTCTTTTGGTGGTATTTAATCACAGCTGGGATTTTTATTTTTTTGCTAAACAAACAAAAAAAGATGGAAAATTTTGAAAAAAAAAAAAATCATGTTTCATAGTTTGTTATAAAATTTTGCAAACAGGTAATTTTTTTCCTTCATTGATATGCGCTGATGAGGCGGCACTGATGGGGACAGATAAGGCGGCACTGATGGGGACAGATAAGGCGGCACTGATGGGGACAGATAAGGCGGCACTGATGGGGACAGATAAGGCGGCACTGATGGGGACAGATAAGGCGGCACTGATGGGGACAGATAAGGCGGCACTGATGGGGACAGATAAGGCGGCACTGATGGGGACAGATAAGGCGGCACTGATGGGGACAGATAAGGCGGCACTGATGGGGACAGATAAGGCGGCACTGATGGGGACAGATAAGGCGGCACTGATGGGGACAGATAAGGCGGCACTGATGGGGACAGATAAGGCGGCACTGATGGGGACAGATAAGGCGGCACTGATGGGGACAGATAAGGCGGCACTGATGGGGACAGATAAGGCGGCACTGATGGGGACAGATTAGGCGGCACTGATGGGGACAGATAAGGCGGCACTGATGGCCACTGATGGGGGGCACTGATGGGCGACACTGATGGGCACTGGTAGGCGACACTGATGGGCACTGGTAGGCGACACTGATGGGCACTGGTAGGCGACACTGATGGGCACTGGTAGGCGACACTGATGGGCACTGGTAGGCGACACTGATGGGCACTGGTAGGCGACACTGATGGGCACTGGTAGGCGACACTGATGGGCACTGGTAGGCGACACTGATGGGCACTGGTAGGCGACACTGATGGGCACTGGTAGGCGACACTGATGGGCACTGGTAGGCGACACTGATGTGCAGCACTGTTGTGGCACTGATTGTGGGCGCTGATGGGTGGCACTGTGGGCACTGATGGCTGATGCTGGTGGGCACTGGTAGGCGGCACTGCCTATTGCTAGGTGTCACTGGCAGGGGGCACAGATGATCGCCGTGTTTGGGACTGATGTCCCTCTCACGGCCGCCGGTGATCGGCTTTTTTTTCCCTCCTCACGCTGTCAGCGCGAGGAGAAAAAATAGCCGATTACCGGCTCTGTTTACATCACATGATCAGCTGTCATTGGCTGACAGCTGATCATGTAGGAGGGGTCGGTACCGACCCCTTACTCCAATCTGTGATCAGCCGAGTCTCCTAGACTCGCTGATCACCATGCGCGCCGCGCGCGCCCTGCAGGTGGCGCGCAGGCCGCCCGTGCACGGGACGACGTCAATAGACGTCGTCCCGGCAATGTAGTTCCGTGCTGTTGCTGTCATTCGGCAATAGCGCGGATCTGAAGAGGTTAAGCCAGTTGAATGGTGCGTTATTGCTTTGTGTTAAAGCAGTTTGTTTATTTTGAATGGGCTACCACTGTACCTGATCATAGCCAAAAGCACACCTGACCCTTTTTTAGATTGTGTGTTGCAGCACAGGCACATTGCCTTAAAGAGGAAGTAAACCCTTCTTCCCCTGCAAAGTAAAAGCATAATGGGCTACTATGCATCGCATAGTAGCCCATTATGTGCCACTTACCTGCAAACAAAGCCCGCAATGTCCCTGCTGGTGGCCGCATCCATCTTCACCCCTCTTCCTTCCGGGGCCATGGATTCCGGCCGGAGTCTGTGACTGGCCGGAGTCGCGTGATATCACTCCTGCTCATGTGCGCAGGAGCTGACGATCATGGCAAAGGCCCTATAGAAACGGCACAATCGTGCCCTTTCTTTAGTGCACATGCGCCGATGACGTTGGTGCAAGCGTATATATGGTAAATATCTCCTAAACCGTGTAGGTTTAGGAGATATTTTTCCAGCACCTACAAATAAGCCTTAATATAGGCTTACCTGTAGGGAAAACCATTTTAAGCCCTGTACACACGGACCAAATATTGCGTGGTATCAGCCAGCTCAATTGAAATTTGCTGATATTTGGCCCGTGTGTACGGCAGGTCCAGCTGCCTGAACGTCTGGTTTCTGTTAAAGGGACATGACCGAAAAAGGTCTCATGATCCGCATCTGATCAGCGCTCTCTGCCAATGGCTGTGTTCTAGTGAACACAATAGCTCAGGGAGATCACTGTATTAACTTTAGATTCTTAGTACAGGATCTCCTCCTGAGTTCTTTAGTTTTTTTTTCGTTCAGCTCGCTGGGTTGAAAGAAAAATAAAAACTGATGATGTGTACCAGGCTTTAGTGTGCCATTCAAAATAAACGATACCCCAGCGCATGTAATGCCATTACTGCAGTGCAATAGTGTAAACTTGCCCATAGTTTTATTTTGCTTCAATACCGATTCCCAACAAAAAAAAAGTCCTGTTAGGCACTCGTGATAAGACTTCCACTGTTTACCAAGCAGAAAATACAGAAGGATACGTCCCATGGAAGTGTTTTTGGCTGCTAGCAACAGGCATGTGCAAAAGTGCTGGTGTGTTCACTCAAGGAGATTCAGGTCTCTGTAATGGCCTGCATGTCCTGTATTTGTGAGAGGGGTACAGCTCAGAAATTCCAGGCAGGTTCAGGCGTTCATTATAGAATTGTGTGACTCATATCATTTGTTCTCTTAACTTCAGGAAGAGCAGTTGTCTTGACTGTGGAAAAATACCTACTTGTTTTTTTTTGTTTTTTAAAAGAGAGGTTGTTGCCTGCAGTAGCCTGTAAGATTCCACCTACATCTTTAGTCCTCATGCACATGATGTGCAAAAAAAAAAGATTAGTGCTACGTTCGCTGTCCACTGCTGACATATCAAGCATACATCAACCTCACCAAGGCAAGGATTAGGGTGATCGATCTTTCTGGCTTGGGGTGAGGGAGAAGATCATGATTACTTTCATTTTTGGGAGAAGGTCTGTCAAGGCCAAGACATCATCAACTATAACAGTATTGCTTCTAAATGGTGTGGAAGTTGATTATTTGTCGAGTAATATTAAAATGGCAGCATTCATCTTCATCATAAAAAAATTTGCCTGAACATGTGATTGTTGTGAACCTGAAATGTATTCGGAATACGTTTCAGGTTCACTTTAATCACATGTTCAGGCAAATTTTTTTTATTTGTCGGCTCTGGACTCAAAAATGGACAACATGTTTTTATAGCAATTATGTTGCATTTGTTTTCAACCAAATGAAAGCTGTGCTCCTTCCATTACTTGTTGGATTTTCTTGGCTACCTGTTGGGATGATCCCCTTACTGTCCCATTGATGGTACAGATCTCGGCATCACTGCATCGGGCCCCTGTCCCATTGATGGTGCAGATCTCGGCATCACTGCCACGGGCCCCTGTCCCATTGATGGTGCAGATCTTGGCGTCATTGCCATGGGCCCCTGTCCCATTGATGGTGCAGATCTCGGCGGCACTGCCACGGGCCCCTGTCCCATTGATGGTGCAGATCTCGACGGCACTGCCACGGGCCCCTGTCCCATTGATGGTGCAGATCTCGACGGCACTGCCACGGGCCCCTGTCCCATTGATGGTGCAGATCTCGACGGCACTGCCACGGGCCCCTGTCCCATTGATGGTGCAGATCTCGGCGGCACTGCCACGGGCCCCTGTCCCATTGATGGTGCAGATCTCGGCGGCACTGCCACGGGCCCCTGTCCCATTGATGGTGCAGATCTCGGCGGCACTGCCACGGGCCCCTGTCCCATTGATGGTGCAGATCTCGGCGGCACTGCCACGGGCCCCTGTCCCATTGATGGTGCAGATCTCGGCGGCACTGCCACGGGCCCCTGTCCCATTGATGGTGCAGATCTCGGCGGCACTGCCACGGGCCCCTGTCCCATTGATGGTGCAGATCTCGGCGGCACTGCCACGGGCCCCTGTCCCTGTGATGGTGAGAATTACAGTGGCGCTGCCACGGCCAACCCCACCCATCCCCCCCCAGCGATGGTAGGGTTTACAGTGGCACTGCCACCAGCCTATAGTCAAATCTCTATGGGATTCTTTGATAAATGCACATTAGAGGGGAACAGAGTTTTAGTTGTAGTTGCACTTTTAATTACAAAGCATTTTTGCCTTGTGCCCAAGAACTGCATCGGAGAAGTCAACAATCAGGCCCTTGCAATCATTTACTAGTCAAGGTGTGTGTGTGTGTGTGTGTGTGTGTGTGTGTACCTAATATAATAATTAGTATGTAGGATGCACTACAAGTACACCAATAACCACAATGCCAGTAATATTTTGAATGTGTCTAGACATTTTAGGGACATCCGTAAAGGTCATCTTAATTCTTTTTGTTTTTTTTGGCATTGAGCAGGTTAAGAAACCCCCAAGAGGTGGTGATGTGCACCACTTACTCCTGCAGAGGGAAGTGTGGTGGCTCCATACTTTAAATACTAGAATGGCAGCTAGTCTAAACAATAGATGGGGCATAGACTTATTTCTGAAGTAAATTAATGTAATAAATATTGATATTTCTGACGTATTTGAACAAAACAAAAAACATTCTGGGAAATGTTCTATAGTCATTTATATACTATTGGTTTTCTGATGTGGTGTTATCTGGTGTGCACCTCCATGTGTAGCCATTTGATGTTTGGTTTTAATTGTAATTACGTTCAGTCCTGCCCCTGGGGGGTGGGTTTTTACAATAAATGAGCAATGCCATTTTAATGTTAATCGTGCTGAATATGGCTGTAATCGCCAATCCTGTGTATATGATGTAGCCAAATGATGATCATACCAAGGAGTTATCGAGTTTCCGGCTTAGTTTTTGCTTTGGATTTTTGAACAAGGAAGTGGGGATCCCCCATCCTGAGCACCGAATCTCGGCAAGTATTTTTCAGTTGTGCGGTTGAGCTTGGATATCTTCTGCTTGTGTGTGTGTGTACCTAATAATATAGCTTTGTGTTTTAGTTCTTTTGTTAATATTGGAGCAGATACAGCTTTGTACTTGGACTGTTTGATAACCGTCCTGTAATACACAATTTTCTTCCATGTGTGGGGATGTTATCCACCCTAGCAAGTCCTGGAAAGTTTCCCTTTGGCAGACAGAGATTATGGAGTTGTTTAGCCTCAGCTAGAGTGACATCAGGACAGATGTTCCTAATTATTGCAGGGTTTAGCTTGCAGTTTTAGTGTAATGTTAGGCTCGTCTCCTAATTCTGGCTCACATGTTCACTTTAAAATTACATTTTAAGGCAAAGAAAATGCAAAACTCCATCAAGGTTCTGAATTTTGTAGAGTCCATCTCTTTAAAAGCTGTGTGTATATTGCACTTATGTTACAGGTAAAAATCATTTTGTAGCTTGCTGTAACCATGCTGAACTAGTCTAGCTGCGGAACACACATAGACCTTGCCATAGATAGGTAGGTGGTTCAGAGGTTATAATCAGTTTATATGATATCCCTTTTTATTTCAATATGACTGCATACCTAACTTGGCAGTGCCACTTTCTTACCCCCAAGCCTTTTTTTCTTGACACTGTATTGTTTTTTTTTTTTTTTTGAGTCCCTCTTTGTTCTGAAGTCTTTTGAGGTTGCAGACAGAGGACAATGTAGGCGGTAGCTTCTTCCCTGCCCTGGCTGAACAAGGAGATTGCTGTTATCTTGCACCATATGACAGTCATCGCTAAAGGAAAACAAACGTTTTTAGAACACATGGTTGTTATTAAAAAAAATTTCTTTCTATTTCATTTTGTAGCCAATGACGATTTTCTATAACTGCTAAAAACTGATTTTTTTTTTTTTCCTTTTCAACCATGTCTGCAGTATTTAGTTTTTCAAATCTTTATTCCCCTGCTCTTGTAATTGAGTCACTCACGGATGACCAATTCCTATCGCCCAACCCTGTAATGCCTTCCGGGCGCCAGGAAGGAATTTTTTTTTTTTTTTTTTTTTTTTAACATTTAGCCCTGCTGCAGGCAAGTAGCAGGGTTTAGAGCCGATGACCAATCTAAGCGGCAAGTGACGCACAGAGACACCCGATCGACCAGCCAGCACTTCCGCTGACTGATCATAGGGGCGGACAAAGACCGGAACCCTTCTGTTCGCCTCTGTGATATAGGAAGCGATGATCATACATCAATTCCTATTTCCCAAGCGCCATTTTCAAAAATGGAAAGCATTTGATTACACCGGTCTTGATGTGTTCAAATGCTTTTTAAGGGCAGAGGAGGGATCTGGGGTCTTACTGACCCCAGATATCTCCATAAAAAGTACCTGCCACTGCCTGGTGCTGTCACAAGAGATGTTTACATTCTTTGACAGCAATAAAAGTGCTTAAAAATAATTAAATAAAGCTAGAGTGTAAAAATAAATATATATTTTTTTAAATTTAAAGCACCCCCTCCATGGGGTGAAAAGGCAAACGCACGTGATGGCCCCATGCGCATGCCAATAGTGATCGTCCCACGCGTGAGATATCACCGCGAACATTGATCATGGGCATTATGCCATGAACCAGACCTCCTATGTAAATCTAAACTCATAGCCTGTAAAGGTATAGGTATACAAGCTGCAAAACTTAGTGGTTGTAAAACCTTACATGTACCCAGTGAAGTGACTGGCCTCGAATGATACACAGAGAAGAATCAAATCATCCTACATAAGTTGTACCTATTTATCTGTGGTCTTCTCTTCCCCACATCTGTTCAAAACGAAGGATTTTCAACACCTTGTCTGAGCTGAGGGGGCAGAGAGCTGAAATTATACTCTGCAGTGAAGAGAACTGATTGGAGAGAAGGGACAGAGCTGAGGCTGTCAATCAGCTGGAGCTCCCTCCCCTGTCACCTTTTTTTTTCTTGGTGACAGGAAAACTTGTCAGAAGTGATTCATGCTGATAGATGAAAGAAGCAGCAGACAGAAATGATAGTGCTCCTAAATGAGACAAGTACACAGTCTAAGCAAGGGTCTCAAACTGGTGGCCCTCCAGCTGTTGCGAAACTACAAGTCCCATGAGCCATTGCAAGGCTGAAAGTTACAAGCATGACTCCCACAGGCAAAGGCATGATGGGATTTTTAGTTTTGCAACAGCTGGAGGGCCGCCAGTTTGAGACCCCTGGGAGGGATATGCTTTGTTCATATTTAATGTCTGAGGTTTACAACCACTTTAATTGTAAGTGGATCTGCACTTCTAGTTTTCTTTTATTTCTTCTGCAAATTTCCACAAATACCTGTTGATCTGCCAGTGAAGTCCACCCTAATGCAGCTTCCTGTTTTGGAGTGGCAGTTGTGCTACACTGTTATCTGGGTTAACATTTCTGTATTTACATTTATCATGTAGAATAAAATTTATATAAACCAAACCTGTCAAAATTTAGTTTTTATGGTACCCTAAATACAGATCTCAAATGCAGTGTGTTTGCAAGCACTATGCAATTTGGTGCAGCATGTTTTTAAAAGTAGTGCATGCACCATTTACTGCATTTCGGTGCATTTTTGCACCACATTCTAACCCAGAACAAGTATTCAGATGATTACTTTTGACTTTGTTTGGACTTGCATTGTAGGTAAGGTTGTGCTGTCAAATGGCTTGGTAAAGCACCACACGCCCAATACCTACTGATGGTTTTTGTTCAGACTTTTCTGATATGTGTATTTGCTTCGGTCAGTGATCCAATATACAGACCAAGGACCTAACATTTTCAGAAGGCATTCAATGACACTCCCCATATTTCTATTAGGAAAAGTTATATTAACTTTTTGCCGCCTGCGTTATAGCCGAAAGACGGCTACGACACAAGCTTAAATTGCCGGGAGCAAAGCTATCTGTCGTAGCATTTTAAAGCAAGGCCTTCAAATGTTATGAGCCAATATGTCTATCTTTATGTATGTATAATAATTACAAACTGCACAAAGAAACACTATTTAAAACATTAAGGCCCCTTTCACAAGTTTTTGATGGACTTTGTTTGCTCAGCAGGGATCGATCCGTTGATCCTCTCTGAGCCGGCGGATGACAGGTTCATCTCTGCTCACTGTGCAGAGATGGACCTGTCAGATCGCTGCTCTCCGATATGGAGGATCGGATGAAAATGGATCCGCCCGTCCATTTTTATCCGATCCACCAGATGGATGAAAAATAGGGTTTCCATCCCTCTGAATTTAGCAGATCAGATGTCAGCGGACATGTCACCGCTGACATCTGTCGCTCCATAGAACTGTATGGAGCATCCATTCAGGTCCGCCTAGAAAACTGACAGGTGGACCTGAAGGGTCCGCATGTATCAAAGGGGCCTTACATGCATCTATGGGATTATTTACATTGTATCATTTCTTAGGCTTCGTTCACACAGGCTCATGCGGGGGCCATCTCCAGCTGCACTGGTGTTCCGTGCAGACAGTCCCATTCGTGTCAATTGGGATGCAGTGGCTGCTTCCAATTTTATAGCCATGCGGTGCAGGTCCATGAACGCTCGCTATCTGCATTTGGGGGTCCGCACTTACTCAGCTGTCAAATTGGAAACGGCACCTGTGCATCCCCGTGGAGGCAAACACATCCTTTGCATAGGCATATGCTTACGTATGTCCATGTGAATAAGCCTTACTTGC
The DNA here is from genome assembly GCA_037952925.1 of Lithobates clamitans. Lineage (NCBI taxonomy): Eukaryota > Metazoa > Chordata > Amphibia > Anura > Ranidae > Lithobates > Lithobates clamitans. The sequence continues at coordinate 662,767 of JBBGZY010000592.1, read as the reverse complement.
TTATCTGAAAAAAAAAAAAAAACAATAAAAGATTAAACTAGAGCAGCTGTACAGAGTAACTAGTCAGTAACTATTCAGCATCTAGTTTAAGCTTGTTAAGTTAAGCTTTGAAAAATTAAAGGTAGAAAATGATTAGTTGTCATGCATAGTTGCTCCAGAGTCTGATTTAGTCTTACTAAATTCCCTCTCTGTGTTCTCTTTTAAACCATAACACCTTAATACAGGATCCATCATCCCATTAGCAATTCAACTGCGTACTCTACTTCAGTGTTATTTAACCCAATTTATTTTCTTTTGCAGGTATAATGGGCTGTATTAAGAGTAAGGAGGACAAAGGTCCATCAATAAAATACAGAACAGAACCCAAGCCAGATCCTATCAATCAGTTTGGCAATGACCCAACACAAGTTGCACAGTCCCCGGCAGTCAAAGGACCCTCTGCTAATTTTAACAGTCATTCCATGACACCCTTTGGAGGTTCATCTGGAATAACTCCTTTTGGAGGAGCATCTTCTGTCTTTTCACCAGTGCCAGTTCCTTACCCAGGAGGGTTGACGGGTAAGCTGATAATACTCTTGATGAATGTCTCATGGTACTAATCTTGAAGATCCAACATTTTCTTTGTGCTTTTAAATCTATAACAAAAGACAATGTGACATTTGGGATTTCATCCTGTTCCTTCAAGCCCTATATTATAGCCAAGCTGCAAATCATGCCTCAGTTTTTTGCTAGTGACTTAGGAGATTGGGTGTTTTCAATCTTCTGAGAGAAGCAAACTACTTAATTTTTATATACCTTTTTTTTCAAGATTTTTTTCTTTTAGTTACCAGATGTCAGTTCAAACCTTTGCTGAAACCTGCTTTGGTCATAAGGTTCTTCAGACCACTTTTAGTTGAGCCACCTCTGTTAACCTGTTGTTTTTTGTGGGCCTGTTGCTCTGTTACCCATCCATCCGTTGGACTGCCTTTGGGCATCACAATGTACCTAAATACTCAACATGTGTGCCACAATGTACAATAAAAAAAGTGTTTTTTGACTGACTTGCAGTAAAATAATTTTCTTGGAATATATTATTATTATACAGGATTTATATAGCACTGACAGTTTACAGAGCACTTTACAATGAAAGGACAGATAGTACAATTGAATACAGTAGTAATCGGAGAGCCCTTCTCGTAGAGCTTACAATCTAGTCAGAGGGTCAAGAGATACAAGAGATAATTGTGGGGATGGGCTGTTGGAGAAAATAAATGTGCAGTTGTTAGGTGGGGGAGGATAGGCTTCTCTGAAGAGAGAAGTTTTCAGGGATCGTCGGACAGATTGGGGTAGAGAGTTCCAGAGGATGGGAGATGCTCTGGAGAAGTCTTGGAGGCGAGCGTAGGATGAGATGACAAGGGAACTAGAGAACAGGAGGTCTTGGGAGGAACAAAGAGGACGATTTTGTTGGTATTTTGAGACTAGGTTAGTGATGTAGCTAGAGGCCGAGTTGTGGGTGGCTTTGTAAGTTATTGTTAGTATCTTGAATTTAATTCGTTGGGTGAGTGGAAACCAGTGGAGGGATTGGCAGAGAGGGGTAGCAGACACTGAGCGGTTGGTAAGATGGATGAGTCTGGCAGCAGCATTCATGACAGATGGTAAGGGGGATAGCCTATTTAAAGGTAAGCCAATGAGAAGGGAGTTACAGTAGTCGAGACGAGAGATGACCAGGGACTAAATTAGAAGCTTCATGGTGCCATTGGTTAGAAAGTGGCTTATCTTGGAGATTTTGCGGAGGTTGAGGTGGCAAGCTATGGACAGTGATTGGATGTGGGGCCAAAAGGAGAATTCAGAGTCCAGGACTACACCTAGGACCTTGGCATGGGGGGGAAGGGTTGATAGTTGTGCTGTTGATTTTGACATAGAAATCAGGGGAAGAGGCATGTAGGGGAGGAAATAATTTGGAGCTCCGTTTTGGATAGATTTGAGGAAGTGGTATGACATCCAGGCTGATATGTCTGTTAGTAAGTTGGTGATGCATGAGGAGACTGATGAAGTGAGCTGAAGAGTAGAGAGATAGATTTGGGTGTCAACGGCGTGGAAGTGCTATTAAAAGCTATGGGAGGCAATCAACTGACCCGGGGAGGAGGTGTAGATTGAGAATAGGAGAGGTCCAAGAAGAGAACCTTGCGGGAGCCCGATGGAGAAAGGAGGAAGTAGAACTGTAAGGGATATTGAAGGTGCGGTGGGATAGGTAGGGATGAGAACCAGCTAAGAGTATACTCAGAGACCAAAAGAGTTGCATTTTTTAAGGTGGAGGGGGTGGACCACTGTCAAAGGCAATAGAGAGGTCCAGGAGGAGTAGTACAGAATAGTGTCTGTTGGTTTTAGCCGTTAGTAGGTCATTTGTGAGTTTAAGAAGAGCAATTTCTGTGGAGTGCTGAGACTGAAGGGGATCAAAAAGTTTTGTTCTCAGTCAGATGGTCGCTCAGCCGGTTGTAGGAGTCGCTCAGACGTTGAAGGAGTTTGGAGGGAAAAGGGAGTAAGGAGATGGGGCCGTAGGTTGTTAAGATTGGTGGGATCCAGTGAGGGTTTTTTAAGGATGGGGGTGAATAGTGCATGTTTTAGAGAGTTGGGAAAGGTGCCAGAAGACAGGTAGAGGTTGAAGATGTGAGTTAGAGAGTGTAGAATAGAGCCAGAGGGTGAGCATAGCATTTGCAAGGGAGCACGTGGTTAGGTGGACGTTACAAAAAGTTTAGCAACCTCGTCAATAGTGGCAGGGTTGAATGAAGGGACGTAATGCTTGTATCCAAGTACATTACAGGACACCTCCCCCACTACCTTTTTTTTCGTACACTCCACTCATACTGTTGCTTACTAACAAAACTGAGGCATGCTGGGAGTGAGTGATTTGATCGGCTGTGCTTGCAGCTTTGTTTGCCAGTATCCAATTTCTGAAGGCAGCAGTATAACCCAGTGTACATGAATTCTCATACTGTGCCCCATTAAGGATTTTACAGTAAGTCAGAAATTCTATTTTTTCTGTCTGCTGCAAGGTTTTCTTTATGATCTGCATGGAACAGTTTGAAAAACATGCTTCTGTTGCAGACAGACATCAGATATACATTTTAGATAATGAGTAAATGATCAGTTTTGGGGGTAAATACGATTAACTGCCATGTGTACCATGAAGTATTTGGTCTGTATCTGATATTATTCAGAAGTTCAGTAGTACACTGATTTACATCTCTTGGCTCCGTCTCCTAATTAAAGTATATCAGAATTTCCTGAACAGTTGTGAATAGAGGGAATTAACTGCACTTGGCTCAGCAAACAATGCTTAGAAAATTTGAGACGTATGTGGCATGAGCAGTTTTGTGATTGAGGAATAGCTGGCTGCAACATTCTGCTTGAGTATTTAAGATTTTTGGCAGCAGAAGAATGAAAGTAGACCTAGGATGATAAAAATATGAGGGTTGATATTGCTGATTTGTTATGTAGGTACATGTTATTGGGCTGATCCTGACTCCACTACTAAATGAGTCACTATCCTGAAACCTGTACACATGAAGGAAGTTCAGTTATTAGACTTAAAGTGGTTGTGAAGTCTAAACATTTTTTACCTTAATGCATTCCTTGCATTAAAGTAAAAATGTTTGTTTAGGTGTCAGCATCGCCCCCAAGCCCCCCCTTCACTTACCTGAGCCCTTATTCAATCCAGCGCTGTGCACATCTGCAGATCTTTTTTCTCCCCTCTTCTGGTTCTTGCTGGCTTTGCTGGGGCACCGGGAGCCATTGGCTTCCAGTGCTGTCCATCAAAGCCAGTGACGAGGGAGCAGGGCTGAGTCCCTCTGTGTCAATGGATGCAGCAGAGGGACTCGGGTGCACGCACGAGTTCCCCAATGGGAAGCAGCTTCCTATGGGGGCACTGGACAGAGTGGAGGGGCCAAGAGCGCCGGCAGGGGACCCAAAAAGAGGAGGTTCCCGGACACGCTGTGCAATTCCATTGCATAGCGTAGGTAAGTATAGACATGTTATTTAAAAAAAAAAAAAAAAAAAACCCTTTAACTGGTTGCATGCTTGTACCAGGCCATTCATCAGGTTGATCCCCAAAACCTGGACTTTTTATAATTTTTTTTTTTTTTTTTTTTTAATCAGCGATGACCGGGTGATGATCTTTGGCCATCTTGATTTTGACATGAATGTGCAGGAATTCCGTAATCCTGGCGCACAGCTAGCCTACCTGCCACAAAACTTTTTTCTATCACACATACAGGTGCATCTCATAAAATTAGAATATCATCAAAAAGTTATTTATTTCAGTAATTCAATTCAAAAAGTGAAACTCCTATATTTTATATGGATGTGTTACACACAGAGTGATGTTTCAAGCACTTCTTTCTTTTAATTTTTAAGATTATGGCTTACAGCTAGAAAAAACTCGAAATTCAGTATCTCAGAAAATTAGACTGTTACATAAGACCAATAAAAAAAAGAAAAAGGAAAAGATTTTTAATACAGAAATGTTGGCTTTCTGAAAAGTATGTATGTACAGTATAGTATGCACTCAATACTTGGGGCTCCTTTTGCATGAACTAGTGCATCAATGCGGCGTGGCATAGAGGCGATCAGCCTGTGACACTGCTGAGGTGTTAAGAAACCCCAGGTTGCTTCAAATAGCGGCTTTTGGCTCGTCTGCATTGAAGTGCTCTATAATTTCCTGGTAGAGGGCTGAGCTGACTCTGGATTTAACCACTCCAGCCCCAGAGCGTTTTTTGCGATTCGGCACTGCATTGCTTTAACTGACAATTGCGCGGTCGTGCGACGTGGCTCCCAAAAAATTTACGTCCTTTTTTTCCCACAAATAGAGCTTTCTTTTGGTGGTATTTGATCACTTCTGCGTTTTTTTATTGTTTGCGCTATAAACAAAAGAGCGTCAATTTTGAAATAAAACGCAATATTTTTTACTTTTTGCTATAATAAATATCCCCAAAAAATATATAAAGATTTTTTTTTTTCCCCTTAGTTTAGGCCGATACGTATTGTTCTACATATTTTTGGTAAAAAAAAAAAAAAAATCACAATAAGCATTTATCAATTGGTTTGCGCAAAAGTTATAGCATCTACAAAATAGGGGATAGTTTTATGACATTTTTATTAATAATTTTTTTTTTTTTTTTTTTTTTTTACTAGTAATGGTGGTGATCTGCGATTGTATTTATTTATTTTTTTTATCGCGACTGCGTCATTATGGCGGACAGATCGGACACTTTTGGCGCTATTTTGGGGCCATTCACATTTATACAGTGATCAGTGCGATTAAAAATGCACTGATTACTGTGTAAATGTGACTGGCAGTGAAGGGGTTAACCACTAGAAGACGCTGCAGGGGTTAAGTGTGACACGACACTGATCACCGCTCCCGATCACAGGGAGCGGTGATCAGTGTCACTAGGCCAAACAGGGAAATGCTTGTGTACATCAGCATTACCCCGTTCTTCCTCTCCGTGAGACGATCGCGGGTATCCCCGCGGACATAGAGTCCACGGTACCTGCGATCACACTCGCAGCAGCGCGCGCCCACAATGCCGCGTCTTAAAGGGCAATGTACAGGTATGTTATTTTGCCTGTACATGCCCTTCTGCCGACGTATATCGTCGTGAGCCGGTCGGCAAGAAAACACAGTGGACCAACACCAGCAGATGACATGGCTCCCTTAATCATCACCGACTGTGGAAACCTCACACCGGTCCTTATGCAACTTGGATTCTGTGCCTCCTCACTCTTCCTCCAGACTCTAGGGCCTTGATTTCCAAATGAAATGCAAAATTTTCCACAGTCTGTGTTAGGGTTGTACAAATGCTCCCAATGCCTAATCCGATACCTGGACACTCAAACAATCGGTGCGGCGGCGGGGAAAGTTATAATCACTGATCTCCCTGTGTGGCTTTCAATAAAGCAGCTGACAGCCGCTTCTCCTCCTCTCCCCTCCGCGGCTGTCAGCTGCTTTATTAAAAGCCACACAGGGAGATCAGTGATTATAACTTCCCCCGCCCCCGCACCGATTGTTTCTGAGTGTCCCCTGTAGCCTCCTCCTGCTCCCCTTTGCGTCGTCCTCTGTGTTCCTCCATGGGCATCTCCGGGCCCCCCGCCTGTCCTCCAGCCCCCCTCTGTGTGCTCCTCCTGTCCTCCTCTGGGAATCTCTATCCTCAGTCCCTTTCCATGTCTCAAAGGGGAGATGTCAGGAGTCTGTTTAGACCCCTGATATCTCACCAATGCCCCCACCCCCCAGGAAACATTTAAATAAATAAATATTCTAAAGTTAAATTTGTAAAAATAATACAGATTTATAAACCACCCCCCCCAAAAAAAGAAAGCATTGTAAAAAAATATATGTATGTGTGTGTATATATACGTGTGGGTCATTTTATTTATATATATATATATATATATATATATATATATATATATATATATATATATATATATATATATTTATATATTATGCGCTACTGACACAGTCCATGCTTAGTGCCACTGTCACTTTACATTAAAAACAAAAAAAGTATCGGTACTTGTACTCTGTCCTAAAATAAAAAGTGGCATTGGGACAACCCTAGTCTGTGTTGTATACATTTTTTTGACCGTCCTTTGTGTTCTGCTTTTCACAATCTAATTTTTTTTTTGTAGGTGGTGTTACAGTTTTTGTTGCCTTATATGATTATGAAGCTAGGACATCAGAAGATCTCTCTTTCAGAAAGGGTGAAAGATTCCAAATAATTAATAACACGTAAGTTGTGATCGAATTTTCTGCCAGTGTATTTTGTATACTTGGATGAACAGCCGTGTGGCTTACTTTGTGCTGTTGTAAATATATTAGGATATGTGCATGTCTTTTTACTGTATGTTCTGCTTAAAAATATATAATATGTAGTATGCGATAACGGGTAAACCAGAATTTTAATTAGTGCAATATCCACTATCCTAGAATTGTTAGTTTGGCTGGGATTAATGGCATTGTTTTTCTGATTCAGACAGGCCACACCTTAAAACATCAATCGTAGACCACAGGGGAAATCACTGTTTCTCTGAATGTATCATAGCATGACATAAAGCTAAGCAGTGGCTAGTCAATATCGATCTCTGCTAAAATGGCCTTAATGCTACTGCTACCGGTATCTTTTATATTTTGAGTTAGTATAAAATGACGTTATTCCTTGACAATGTATTAAACCTAAGATTTATCTAGAGTCGATGCAAGCTGTGCAGTGTGATAGTAAACAGGAAAAGAAGCAGGAAAAGAGGATTTAAAGAGGACATTTTCAAACCCCTAAAATAAGTATGCTTAGTTAATACTTCTTACCTTCATGACACTGTCAAAGGCACAAATGTGAGAGGCCAGAACCAGGCATAACCTCAACTTACCCACTCTGACAATGTAGAGGCGTAGTAGAGAGAATTCCACATGCTCAAGCATAGGAAATACTTTGAATACTCTTCCTGTGCTATATTAGAGCAGGTAGATGGTGGAATGTTTCTGCACAGAGCTTCTATACTGGTGAGTGATTTCAGAGTGGGCATGGATATAAATATTTCTATTTTGATGTCAGTCGTCACTTACTATGCCCACTTAGTATCTATGGAAGCAACAAAGCTCTTCCAATTCTACCAAATATCCTTCTTAAACCAGTAGTAGATTTCTCATTTTAAAGTAAAAACTTCTCAAAGGGAAGTATGAGCCCATCATTACTGTCCTCTGGTGCTAGTTGTGTGGCTGTTATACTGACATTCTTTATGACTTACCCATAGAAAAGAATGATATCATTAAAAAAAAACCAGAACACCTTACCTACTTGTTCTGGGTTGGTGACTCCAAGTAAAGCTTGGGTATACACGTACCGAAGATCGATCGGTTCAGCTGGAAGCGGACAAATTTTTGGTACATGTGTACCAGCTGTCTGTTCTACAGACCAGCTTCTGTCAAACCGCCTGCTGGAAGACCAGCATTCAATCAGCCTGCTTCCACTGGCTGCTGCTTTGATCTGTGTATTCTGACAGGGGGAGAAGAGTCCTTGCTGTCAGAATACAATAGCACAGCGGAGGATATAGTCCTGCATCTACATCGCTTGCATGAATGCAGAAATTTGTCAGGTTTTTTTGCATGCGGTCTAAAGCCTGGGCAAAGATCACATGGTCTTTGATCACCAGAATGAAAAGGGTGAGTTTTGGCTTTGATAGAAGAGACTGCCAAAATAAAATTGTGCTTCTGTTTTTTTGTATTATAAAGAGCAATTTATTTATTTGTAAATGATTTTCCTTTACAGGGAAGGAGACTGGTGGGAAGCAAGATCTATAGCCACTGGAAAAACTGGTTATATTCCCAGTAACTATGTTGCCCCTGCGGACTCCATACAGGCTGAAGAGTAAGATTGTATTGCTTACATTTTTAGTAGATAAGTCAGCCAAAATATTAATGCAGGCATTAAACTCACCCATCGTCTGGAGACTTGGGTACAAGCAACATTTGATAGCAAGGAACAGCTTGAAATTATTATGACCACACAAAAAAGAGAAAAACGTGATTGTAGGAGCTTGGGTCGATATTTTATAATGAGATGTACATGTCCTGCCTTCTGTTACAAAATAAAAGTGTATCTGGAGACAGTTGTGTAATAAGTGTATTTATGTGATGGTTCTGAAAGCATGCCTCTTTTGCTATATGGAATTCAGATTATAAGGACCCATTCATACTGTGTTTTGGTGGTGCACACATTTTAATGCGTTGAAGAAGCCCATTCGTTTGGAATGGGCTGGCAGTGAGCCTCAATGCCTGCACCATTTTTTTTTCATCGCAGCACACAACACAGAGCTGGTTCACATCTCTGAAAATGTTGCACTAAAAGTCACATGCATTGTGGTGCTTAGGCTGGGTGGGTTGCTTTGTTATTCAGAATGAGCGGCACCACACTTATTTATGCAAGTTGAGAAGCAAACCATAAAATATGCGATTTTTAACTTCTAGACCCTAAAAAGAAAAATATTAGTCCCCTTTCACATGGGCACGGTCTTGTGGCAATAACAAGCAGTTGAGGTGCATTTTTAAATTGCTTCAGCCACCTGTCAAAAACTGTCAGCCAGACCGCCCCATACACATTTGCAAAAAAAATAGGCCATGTCGTGTTCGGCTGGTATTACCACGTGCTACTTTCAAGAAAGTTTAATCCTGCGTTAAAGCTGGGGACTTTAGAATTTTTTTTTTTTTTCTACAGTTATGGCAGTTTCGCCAGAGACATTAAGGGATAAACTAGATGTGAGATTTTAATTGCTTGTTAGCAAGAGATTTAACTCCTTGTTTAATTTTCCCTGAGCAGCAGTAAATTTTTAGGCTGTCAGCAGATCGATCTCTAGTGGCTCTAGTGGATTTTTGGCACAGTGCCTAAAAATAGCTACCAAGCATTTGCAGAGCAGGTTGAGACCGTGTATTACTAGATTTTAAACAATATAAGCACTTATTTTTAATTTTATAGCTATACCTTCAAAAGGGACCAGCCTGAAGTGATCTAGTAGGACCTAATTTTATCACTCAAGTTCCACTTTAACAAACCATTGAATTGGGCTTACATTTTTTTTCAAGTTTTTGCAAACATAATCCTCTTCCTAAACTATGTGTTGTAGATTGCAATTGCAAGGACTTTTTTGCCGTTTTTAAAGTCCTACTGGCCACAGATTAATTTTCTAAAGCAGAGCTAGTAGTAAAAAATTTAAATTCCACTTAATAAATTAAGGCCCCACTCCCATCATAACTGTTAGCTTTTAGTTAAAGGAAAAAAAAGTGTGGGAAAAGTTATTAAACATACTTTACCCTTTGCTTCTGCCTGTGGATCCCAGGCAAGGGTGACATTACCATTCTTCCAGTGTAATCCTGGGGAACGCAAACTATCCCAAATCTTGAAAGAAGACACTGCTGAGATGTGTTTCCCCAGAATCTCACTGGAATTACCATGATATCAAATCCCACAGTAAGGCAAAGTATATGTACCAACATTTTTGCCCTGCTGTTTTGTGTGTGGGGTATTTTCACTTTTCTTTTTTTTTTTACGCAAATTAAAATTTATATCATTTTTATTTCACAAAATAGAGCTTTTTTGGTTGGTATCATGTGATCGCTATGACACAGCGGTCACAGGAGCGGCACAGCCATAACCCAGAACAGGCTGAATCGCGCACATTTATGTGATCCAGCGTGGCCATGCTGCTCATCAGGTGGGGCCCTGATGAATTGTTTACTGTAAGGTCTGCTTTAATGACAGTCTGGGTTCACACTGATGCAATGCAAATGGGTGTGATTCTCATGCAGATTTCTGCTGGAGTTCAGTGCGATTTTTGCGTAGTGATTTGTGCTAAAGACCGCGTGATTGTAATGTGTTTTTGGACATTAGGAAATAATGAGGAGGATGGGAGGAGTAGGGGGGAAATATGTAAAAATCTACACAGAAAAAGCAGTATCTGCACACATCTGAACACAAGATGCGATTTTAAGTGCGGTTTCCATTGATGTCTATGGAGAAATCTTACCACAGTAAACTTGCAATGGAACCTTTTTGTTTCCACATCTCATTCACATAGCAATCGCAACGCATAGATGTGAACAACCGTCATTAAACATGATGTGTTTTTGGATGACATGCAAATTTAGGCTTTTTGTAACGCATCAAAGTCGCACCAGTGTGAACTGGCACTAAAAAGGACCATGCCCTTATTTAACAATTATGCGCTTTGTATGTAATATAGAAATTTTTAGTTTGTAATGTTTTCTTTTAAATGAGAAGGCTGTTACTGTATCATTGGAAAGCTAAGCTAAAGAAATAACTTTATGAACCTTGTATGATGAATGATATTTTTTAGAAAGAAACTGTGTTCTTTTACATGGATCCAGACACTGGTAACATAAATATTTTATTTTTTATTTTTCAGATGGTATTTTGGGAAAATGGGTAGAAAAGACGCTGAAAGATTGCTCCTCAATCCAGGGAACCAGAGAGGAACATTCTTAGTAAGGGAAAGTGAAACCACTAAAGGTACTTGTCTCACTGTTCTACTGTTTATATCTGGTGAGATATGTCTTTCGTTCATATTATTTTTAAAGTCGCCCCTAAAATCTTATTTTTAGCTGCTTGTTATAATTACAGAAGTCAAGAAGTATTGGCAAGGCATCCTTGGGAAAAAATGATAGAAGTTTACATCTAAAATGATACCGGTGACCCTGCTTTGAAGCCCCCTTCTCAGGCACTTGTTTTTGAGGTGGGAACGCTATGTCACTGTATCCTAGCGGTTTCACTGCATTGTCAGCCACCCATAATATGCTCTCTCACTGAGGATTATAAGTGGCCATGTGAACGATCATTGTGCAGGTATATTTCACCATTATAACCATTAAAGCGGAGTTCCACACAAAAATGGAACTTCTGCTTTTCGGAACCCTCCCCCCCTCCGGTGTCACATTTGGCACCTTTCAGGGGGGAGGGGGGTGCAGATACCTTTCTAAGACAGGTATTTGCACCCACTTCTGGCATAGACTCCCATGGGAGTCTATGCCTCTTCCTGTCCCTTCGCGCTGTCTCCTGGGAAACACACAGCTCCCAGGAGATAGCGGGGACCACTTGCAAAGCGCAGCGCGAATCGCGCATGCGTAGTAGGGAACTGGGAAGTGAAGCCGCAACGCTTCACTTCCTAATTCCCTCACCTAGGATGGCGGCGGCAGCTGCCGAGAACCGAGCGGGTTCTCGGCGTCGCCAGCCGACATCGCTGGGACAGGTAAGTGGCCATTTATTAAAAGTCAGCAGCTGCAGTATTTGTAGCTGCTGGCTTTTAATATTATTATTTTTTTTTTTTTTTGCGGTTTGGGTGGACTCCCTCTTTAAGCTTGTCCTGATCAGTGACATGCTATATAACAAGTAGATAGGAACTGGCTACCAGGAGGCTGGAGGAAATCTGCAGCACAAAGTTATCAAAGTAAAAACAGTATTTTCTAATAAAAGAAACCATAGCAATTGTATGATACCCAGCACTTTAGCAAACTTAGTGATATTAAAGTCTCGTTTGTTTGTTTTTTTTAAAGAAAAAAAAAAGTTACTCTTTCCTGCTCTATGTAGTTGGTTTTGCACAGAGCAGCCTAGATCCTCCTCTTCTTGGGTCCCTCTTTGGTGCTCCTGGCCCCTCCCTCCTGTCGAGTGCCGTATGGGGGCACCCGAGCTGATCCACGCCTCCCTGTGTCCATTCAGACGGAGCTGCAGTTCGGCAACGTCCCCTCTCTCTCCTGATTGGGTAGCTAACTGACTTTATTAGCAGCGGGAGCCAATGGCACCGCTGCTTTGTCTCAGCCAATCAGGAGGGAGGGTCCCGGATGGCCGAGGCGCTACTGCAGATTGCTGGATAGAGAGGGAGCTCAGGTAAGTGTTAGGTTTTTTTTTTTTATATATTAATGCATAGAAAACCTTCTGCCTTTACAATCACCTTAATTTCATTCAGTTAGGATTTTGATCTACTAAAACAGAGTGATGAAGAATTTGTATATTTAAATGAAATGGATACATTACCCATATTTTTTGAAAACTAAAGACTATTCTCTCTCTAAGGATTCCTTGCCATTACTGCTTGACAAAGGGTTATAATTGTAAAAAAAAAAAAAAAAGTTGTATAGCAATTCACCAAGTAAAAGTACATGTGCATTTCGATCTGTGTGAAGAGTGGGAAAAAAAAATGTTATTAGGCTATTTCCTGTGCTAGACAAATGTTTTAATTTCTTCAAAAAACGCCATTTGATTTTTCTATGATATTGAACGCCATCCAGTGGCCAAATGTGGTAGTTTCCATTTTGTATCAAATAAAAATGTTTGACCAGCACAGAGAATAGCGTAATAAAATTGTTGTCCCATTTGCACAGATCGAATGTACATGCACTTTGCCTGGGTTATTGCTATGCAAACTGTTATCTATGTATTTTATAAATAAACTCAGTTTTATACTGTTATCGCTTATGCAAGAGAGCATAATCTGAGCAATTGGTAAAACCATGTCAAAGGAGAAGTGCAGCCAAAGTTCGTTTGGCTGTACTTCTCCTATGGATCACAGGAGTGCAGTTCTTTCTTCATTCCTGTGACCCGTTTTCAGCAGGCTAAAGCCCACTGTTGGCTGACATCACAGAGCAGGGCAGGTCCAGGCTCAGGCAAGATCGCGACAATGAAGTCAGGTTTCGCCCCACATGCCTGGATCCGACACTCGGCTCAGCCTCTCAGTGGTCTTCATAGAGCCTGAGCCGTCCGCTCCCACCCCTCCATAGCCCAGCGCTCCAGTGAGCGAGGAGGGGGCAGAGCAGAGAACGATGAGCTCTGTGATCAGCGTTGTTTAATTGCTTGATTCTCAGTGTTAGAGTCGGCTGGGGACAGATGCAGCTTCCACCTAGGTAAGTATGATTGGGGGAAAAAAAAACCCATACTTCTCTTTTAATAGGATTAACACAAATCTTATGTTTTCAAATTATTTCTATAGGAGCCTATTCCCTTTCTATTCGAGATTGGGATGAAGTAAAGGGTGATAATGTGAAACACTACAAGATCAGAAAACTTGACAATGGCGGATACTATATCACTACACGGGCGCAGTTTGATTCACTGCAGAAGCTTGTAAAACACTACTCAGGTAATAAGGCCATTTTATTGGTAATTTGCCTCTTCTGGACAGAATTCTGTTACCTCTTTATTTCTGAATGCCAAAAACCAGGCATTTAATTCTGAGATGCTCATTATTTTAGTATTATTTTTTTCACACAGTAGCACTTGATATAAGGATTTGTTCACACCAGATGCTGCAGCTGTGGAGTGCTGCAGTCCAGCCGGACCAGCACAGTGTTGATGCTCTCGTTTTTTTCAGTGCCAATACCGATATTTCCGCCATTTCTCGGGCCGATAGCCGATATTGTCTGCCGATATTCTGTACATTTAATTTAAAAAAAAAAATTTACACTTTTTTTTTTTTTTCTTTATTACTGTTATTGCTATCACAAAAAATGTAAACATCCCTTGTGACAGTAATAGGCAGGGACAGGTACTCGTTATGGAGGAATCGAGGATCTATAAGACCCCAAACCCCTCCACTGCACTTGAAAGGATTTAGTAGCTGCATTGGTTGTTATTACAATAAAGCTGACCGTCCGCTCTGAAGAGCGGTACCAGTGTGGTGCAAAACCCCTTGAAGCAATATCGATAATATCGGGTACGTTTGTGCCCGATACTTTAAAACGAGTTAACATCGGCCCCACCGATAATCGGTCGATCCCTAATCGCAATGTGTTTCTTTATTTTTTTAAATGTGGTTATCGCTCACTTACCTCATCCACTGTAGCTTTCAGTCTTCTGTTTTGAAAGTTTAAAAATTCTTCTCTACTTCCATCATGCACTGCCTTTTCTTGATCATAGAAAAGGCATGTCTTACCACTCTGGACCACACCTTCTCATTAGTACACCACCACTTGTTTTGTTTCCACCCACTTTCTTAATTTTTTCCCCTAAGGTGACCATATATATTACAACCTGGTTGTGCAATCTCCTTTAGATCTACTATCAGCTATATTGTACAAGGACCTGGCTGATTTGACGTTGAATGGATTGTTCAGTGGTTTCATCCTATTCCATAATTCTGGTAAATCTAAAGGAGAGATTTCTCAGTCAGATTGCATAGCATATGGCCATCTTTATACAAATAGGTAGGAGGGAGTGGACGGAGACACTCAGCTGTCAGGACCTGTTCACGTCTCACGTGTTTTTTTATTGGGGGGGGGGGGGGGTTTGGAGCAATTCACTTTAATAGGCTGCCCTATGCACGGCATAAGCCCAAAAGAGGCTTCGGAACTTTTGCCACACTTTTTGGTGCACATTCTATGCGTTTGTTGCATGGCACGGCAAACACCTGCTATATCCGCCTTTGGGGTCCCAATAAAATTGAATGGCAATGCAAGTGCAATGCATGTTTGCAGCTTTTTTCCAGGGACATGGGTGAGCTTTACAGACTTCCAGGGACACACTTCTGTTTTCAATAATACAGCTTTGCTCCACATAGGCTGTTGTGATTTCTGAGCTCCTGCACACTCTGCCAAATTAACAATCTATGAAGAAAAAGGTAACGAGGAATACCCTGGCTATATGTGTTCGGTGAGAACAGTGCTGACATTGCCTGCAGTGGATTAGTGTGTAACTTGCAGAAGTGAGTTGGAGCAATCCTCTGGAGGGGAAGGACAGGTGCAGGGTGTGTGTTAATGAGATCAGCTGATGAACTACCGTACTCCCTTCCAACGGTTTTCTTTCAAAATATTTTATTTTTCTAAAATAACATAGGATACAATACAATTCATTTAATCATTGTTTTAAATATTCATTAACATTGTATAACATTAATTCCTGGATAATGACTATTTCACAAACATGTGTTTTTGATAAGTGGGGAGAAAATAAAATTGGATATAAATAAATACAATTAAATATACTATTCCTGTGTAGTCAACTTATTAGATATTCGGATCTGGTGGGGATCATTAGGGAAATAGAGGCACTCCCAACCCCCGGCACCCCTAACGGGATCATACTGTGCTGAAGGAGCGAAACCTCCACCTCCCCAACGACCCCAATCAAAAAATGTTTAGACAGGAACATCCGGTCCAACAAAAAGAAAGATTAAAATATACTTATCTATAAATATTGATATAATAAATTAAAATTGTAGGTAAGAATCTTCAAATGTCATTTCCAGAAGTCCTCAAGACATATAAATGAAAAGACAGAAAAAGAAAGGGAAAGGACAAAAAGAGAGGGGATACGGGTCTATCCTAATGCATGAGAATAGAGAGAGCCTATATAACAACATGCTAAATACAAGTCCTTATATATTTAATCCAAGGATCCCAAATTTGTTCAAACTGTGGGATCTTGTCAGCTAAAATGCTGGTTAACTTTTCTTGGGTCATTATCCAGGACACTTTTCTTCTGACCTCTGACAAAAAGGGTTTAAGTTTCTTCCAAGCTTTCGCTATTATAAGCTTGGATCCTGTTAGTATGAAGTGAATTATTTTTTGTGTGTGCTTTGGAATGAGAGGTATATGGGCATTGAGAATAGCTACATGAATGGATCTAGGAATCTGATGACCAGTCACCTTAAATATCATATTAAAAACCTTGTTCCAAAATGGTCGGATCTTAGGACATCCCCACCAAGTATGAACCATTGTTCCTAATGGTTGACAGCCTCTGAAACAAGTTGGGTCTGCAGTTGGATATATGGTTGCAAGCTTGGTGGGGGTTAAATACCACCTGGTTATAACTTTAATGTTAGCTTCCATCAGGGAAACATTAAGAATTCCCCTGAAAGATTTCGAGTAGGCGGAATGCCAGGTTTCTAAGCTCCAACTGAATTGAAGATCATTTTCCCAGGCCTCCATATAGGAGAATTTAGCCGTAGGGTGAGTGAGGCACGAGTAAATCGCAGAAATTCCTCCTTTTTGTTCCATAGCTTGTTCATACCAGATCTCAAATTGTGTGAATTGGAGCGGAAGGTGTTTATCCTTCCAAATTTGGTGTAAGAATTTAGAAATGAGATTGAAGCGAAGTCTTTCAGAATCCGGAAGTTTCAGCGTATTGACACAATAGGAAAGGGTTATGGGCCTTCCAGATCTAAAGAAATGTCCTATACGATATAGTCCCTTGTCCACCCACCATTGGAATGCTTTTCTATCTAAGCCTGGAGGGAAGTCCGGATTATTGAATAAGTGTGATAGGGGACGTCCCATGGAAATGAGAGACGGATGAGTTCTGAGGCTGTCCCAAAGAGCGCAAGATTGGGACATAGTTGGGGCCATTATGGGATGTCTTTGTTTAGCTGGGCACCCTAATAAATAATCTAGGGATAAGTGGGGTACTGCCTGTTGCTCTATGGTGATCCAGTCTGGTTTTTCAGGTTTTGAGTAAATTATAGATAGTTGAGCCAGTCTAGCTGCTATATAATATTTGTGAAGATCAGGAAGGCCTAGTCCTCCCTTACTTTTATGACGATATAAGGTGTGTTGGGGTATTCGATAGCCACAGGCACCCCATGTGAATTTGAGAATCTTGCTCTGGAGTTTAAGATGAGATTTATTAACTGGAATGGGAAGAGATCTGAAAAAATATAAAATTCTTGGCAATAATGTCATTTTAATCGAATTAATCCTACCTAACCAGGAGAGTTCATGTTTGGACCAGGTTTTAAGGTCATTTTCTAATTTCTTATACAATGGGGGATAGTTGTTTGTGTATAGATTTTCAAAGCGGGCAGTAAGAGTAATACCTAGGTATTTGATGGAGCTGTCTTTCCATTCAAATTGGAATGACTGTTTTAACTGAGATACAGTTGGTGGGGGGAGCGAAACATTAAGGCAGTGTTTCTCAACTCCAGTCCTCAAGGCGCACCAACAGGTCATGTTTTCAGGATTTCCCTCAGATGAAACAGCTGTGGTAATTACTAAGGCAGTGAAACTGATCAAATCACATGTGCAAAATAGTGGAAATCCTGAAAACATGACCTGTTGGTGCGCCTTGAGGACTGGAGTTGAGAAACACTGCATTAAGGGCTTGGGATTTTGTATAGTTGACCTTCAGGCCTGTTATTTTAGAAAATTTATTAAGGGTCTGACATATGTTTGGAAGAGAGGTCAATGGAGAGGTCACGAATAAGAGAAGATCATCCGCGAAGAGCCCACATTTGTGGGTTTGATCTCCACATGAAACCCCCTTAATCCTTCCAACGGTTTTCATGTCCTAAGGACTGGATAGCAGAAAGTAATGGAGGTGTTTTCTTTAGGGGACATTGGAGGCTGAAGTAAAGCCTGCCCTAGAAGACAGATGAAGCTTTTTCTTTTCTGAAACAGGGGTACATTAATGGTATATTGGTACATAGGGAAGCTGTTATTTATGGGAAAGAAAGTGAACTTGGCCTTTAATACTTATAAAAGTCTAAAATTCAATATATTTACCAACACATTGGAGACTGTTTCCAGCTTTACAAATAATGTGCATTTATTTTTTTTAGAACATGCTGATGGCTTGTGCTATAGGTTAACAACTGTGTGTCCCACTGTGAAACCTCAAACCCAGGGATTAGCGAAGGATGCTTGGGAAATTCCTAGAGAATCTTTGAGACTTGAAGTGAAGCTGGGTCAGGGATGCTTTGGCGAAGTATGGATGGGTAAGTTGTAATTTTGATGCTTTTAGTGTAAGTTTTGGTGAGGGCGGGGGTAAACGTGAAATAATTATAACTCACACCGAGGCACCATCCCTGGTAGAAACCAAATTTAGAAAGACATGGGGTGGGACTTTGCATGTGCCTCGGTAGAGTGTGAATAATTATTTATAACAGAGTATTTTTAAAAAAGACGTACAAATACTTTATGTAAGTTTTGTTTTCTAAATAAATTAAAGGCTTGTTTTCTATTTTGTACAGCTGTCTCTGGTGATTTAAGTTAGGAGATCTGGTTCTATAGAGCCCCACACTCATTTTTTTAGGTAGGCTGCACTGGCGGGGGGGGGGGGTATTTATTAACCACTTCCCACCATATAGCAGAATGATGGCCGGAAAGTGTTTAAGTTATCCTGACTGGACGTCATATGACGTCCAGCAGAATAAGCCGCAATCGTGCACACGTGGAGGAGCGCAGCGCGGTGATCGTTGGTGTGGTGTGTCAGTCTGACACACTGTATCACGATCTCGATAAAGAGTCTCTGACGTAGGCACTTTACCATGTGATCAGCTATGACTAATTACAGAGTAAACAGGAAGAGCCGTTTATCGGCTGTTCCTCCACTCGCACTGACAGACGTGAGTAGAGGAGTGCTCTCCTGACGGGTGGTCTGCGCTGATTATCAGTGCAGCGCCCACAACGGATGACCACCAGGGTTGCCAATCAGTGCCCATTAGAGGTGCCTATCAGTAATACCTGCCAGTGCTTCCTCATCAGTGCTGCCTATGAGCATCATCTACCAGTGCCCATCAATGCGGCCTTTCAGTGCCACCTATCAGGGCCCTTCAGTGCTGAATATTACTACCTCATCGTGCCACCTTATCGGTGCCCAACAGTGCAGCCTCATCAGTGCCCATCAGTTCAGGAGAAAACGTATTTATTTACAAAATGTTATAACAGAAACAAAGAAACTTTTTCTTTCTTCAAAATTTTCGGTCTTCTTTTTTTTGTTTGTTTAGCAAAAATAAAAACCCCAGTGGTGATCAAATACCAAAATAAAGCTCTATTTGTGGGAACAAAATTCTAAAAATTTTGTTTGGGTACAGTGTTGCATAACCGTGCAATTGTCATTTAAAATGCGACAGCACTGAAAGCTGAAAATTGGCCTGGGCAGGAAGGGACGAAAGTGCCCTGTATTGAAGTGTAACCACCACACTAAAGTGTAAGTTACCTTTTTTTTTATTTTTTTTTTCATCTAGTGATCCTCCTGATAACACACTTGCTGTCCCAGGATGACAACGCTTGCCATATATAAAAAGAAAAAACTGCACTAATAACAAAATCCAATGCACAATTTTTGAATCAGCAAACATTGTGAGATATAGGCACAGTCCAGAAACAAACTTTAACAGAGTTGCGCTAATGCGATTTTATCTGCATACACCAAATCAAAGCGTGATCCGATATAGTCCACAGGTAATATAGTGATAAGTGTTCTTAGTCCATATCACCACCATCCACCACCTTGAAGTGTGTAATCCTTTAAAATTACTGCCACCACAATAAATGGAGTGATTACTTACCAGCTCGCCTATAGAGAAGGTCAATGTGGCTAAATACCCAGCCGGGGCCTTTTAAGTGTCATCTGAAAGTCCTTTTTCAGCATAGAAAACCAGTCATACAGGCAATATGTAGAACCCAAAATATAGAAGGCTTCACATAGCATAAAATTCTAAAAAAACTTTTACTCCACAAACCATAAAATGCACTTGCGTCGAAGTCCAATGATCGCCTTAAAAACCATATACTGCACCTATGTTGGAAATGTTGTCCCCTGAGGACAGGACATGTCAGGACTACAGACAACCCCCTCTTCTTCTCTATAACATTAGGGGGAAGGGGGTATT
The DNA here is from genome assembly GCA_037952925.1 of Lithobates clamitans. Taxonomy (NCBI): domain Eukaryota; kingdom Metazoa; phylum Chordata; class Amphibia; order Anura; family Ranidae; genus Lithobates; species Lithobates clamitans. The sequence continues at coordinate 642,625 of JBBGZY010000592.1, read as the reverse complement.
GTGTAGTCTACCAAGAAAACGTAAAATAGTTTTAACTGACAACTATGCAGCAAAAGTGGAAGAAGCTATGGGCTCAATAAATTTCTGGCAGGATCACCAATTAGTATTATTTGCACTTGTAAACAGATGTAACTGAACACCTTCAATCAAATATTTAATAGGTCAAGTAAGAAAAAAATGTAAAAAGTGAATTGTTAGGGTTTACTGTACATAATTTTTAAAAAAAGAAAAAGCACCGTCTAAAGTAAGCATACAACAGCATGAGTCTTGTAAGCATTCTACATTCACTGACAGATTTGCGTTTTATGTATATTTGAGCTTGCATTCTTTATTTTTTACTTATAATGCCCTCAGATCTCGCATGTTGCTGAAGCGTACTTTAGATCCTCTTCTCTACCTCTTTTATGGAGCAATATCGCATGGCTTCAATTAAATAATGCAGAACAAACTAATAGAATATCTGATGTATTTTGACCTTTTCATTACTTAATTTAGTATAGTGAGACTCATCTCCAGGTAATGAGTTTCCTGGGTTTTTAAATGATAACATATTTGTTATGTGCAGGCAGACCGTGTCAAAAATTGTTGCCCTTTTGAAGTTTTGTGTAAAAAAAATCTATACTTCAACAGGAGTAAATAAGTTCCCAGTCTTTACCAAACATCAGTGAACTTGGATAATTCTTTGATCTACATATCTGCACATTGGCTTTAAAAAGGAAATCTTTCTTCAAGTATATTTTGCTCTCTTCTGTGATGTTTGTTGCCTTTAACTTCCTGTGTGCATTGATAGCGTTTTTCTTTTAAGTGCAAAAAAGGTATAAATAAAAAAAAAATACATTCTTTTTAAATATATTTTTGCATTTATTATTCTACCAACATTCTCAAAATGTAACGTTTTAGTTTAATTTTCCTTGATAGGTCATTGGTTGCTCTGTTATTTCTGCTCAGCAGAGTTCTCAACATGCTTATTGTTTGCTTTTTTCCCCCCTCTAGGAACCTGGAATGGAACAACTAAAGTAGCCATTAAAACACTAAAGCCTGGAACAATGATGCCTGAAGCTTTCCTACAAGAAGCGCAGATAATGAAAAAGCTAAGGCATGACAAACTAGTCCCCCTTTATGCTGTGGTTTCAGAAGAACCAATCTACATTGTTACAGAATTCATGACAAAAGGTTTGTTTCATTGAAAGCATTTTTTCACAAACCCGGTTATGTAACGCTAAAATGTTTCTATCTTTGCTGCATACTTTACATTGATTGTTATGTCTACAATACAAATATTTATTTTAGAAAATAAAGAAACATATTTAGGAATATTGGCTAAAGGGCACACTAGTGACAATTCATCAATGATGTAGCAGTACTTGCTGCTTCTCCATGCTGCTTTCTCACTGGCTTGATGAATTGAGGAGTTGCTTGGTCGATGGCAAATGACTGTAGCATTTCTATAAGCATGGAGCAGTCTCACTGATCTGGCCAGGGACTAACTCTTGGAAAGAGTCAAGAGTTCTGTTTGCACTTTCTAGTAACCCTGCTGCTGCCAGTGGCAAGATAATAACTGTCCCATGGGCCTAACCTTTAAACCTACTGAACCACATGCTTATCCACTATAAGGGCCAGTTCGCACCATAGAAACGCAGTCCGGGTGTGTTCCAGATGCTTTTCTGCTTGCACGTTTTTGATGCTTTTCAGTGCGTTTTTTTGCAGTCCGGTGCAATTTCCCCCCTCCTTTTTCTTAACCTTAAATAAGGACATTTGCGTTCCATGTGTTATACCGCAGTCTAGTGCAGGAAAAATGCATCATGTTCTACTTTTTTTCTGGAACTGCAAGCACTGGTGCAAACTATGTCATTGAAAACCATATGACCTACTTTCTATGCGTTTTTGGTACAGAAATACAACGCGCTGGACTGCATGTGGTGTGAACTGGCCCTAAATGTCATAAATCATGCTCATCATACTTCGTACACTTTTTCTAAGGTCTCTCTAGGATGTTTATAGCAGTATAGGTTGAGCATATGTGTTTTGCAAGTTGTTGGTAAAATTAAAATACTATACTACTTATTGTTTAAGGCAGGCTTTCTCAACATTTTCATGTGGAGGGAACCTTTTAAAGGGGGAGACCCTGAGACCTAAAAACTGTCTAGGTCATTAGCGGCCTAATATTTTTTTATACCCAGAGGGGATCATTTTTAACTAGGGATGCACCAAAATTTCGGCCGCCGAAACATATCGGCCGAAAATGGCCTTTTTGGCAATTTGCCGAAAGAGAAAAACGGCCAATAATGGAGCCGAAAATGGGGGCGGGGCCCCGCCCCTGGTGCCGCCTATCACGGGAGCTTCCTATAGTGTAGAAGATAGGAGAGCCACCGCCTGGTTGATTAGAGCGCCGGGAACATCACAGCTTTCATTTCAATAGCTGTGTGTTCCCCGCAGTGCGCCGTCACATACAGCCCTTCCCCCTTGTCCGGGAAACTTTGATAGACAGATCACCCGGCCCAGGATTGGATGGGTGATCTGTCTATCAAAGTTCCCCGGACAAGGGGGAGGGGCTGTATGTGACTGCGCGCTGCGGGGAACACACAGCTATTGAAATGAAAGCTGTGATGTTCCCGGCACTCTAATCAACCAGGCGGCGGCGGCTCTCCTATCTTCCCCTGCACAGGCTGGCTGCAATGGGGAACACTGGCTGGCTGCAATGGGGAACACTGGCTGGCTGCAATGGGGAACACTGGCTGGCTGCAATGGGGAACACTGGCTGGCTGCAATGGGGAACACTGGCTGGCTGCAATGGGGAACATTGGCTGGCTGCAATGGGGAACATTGGCTGGCTGCAATGGGGAACATTGGCTGGCTGCAATGGGGAACACTGGCTGGCTGCAATGGGGAACACTGGCTGGCTGCAATGGGGGACACTGGTTGCAATGGGGGACCCTGGCTGGCTGCAATGGGGGACCCTGGCTGGCTGCAATGGGGGACCCTGGCTGGCTGCAATGGGGGACCCTGGCTGGCTGCAATGGGGGACCCTGGCTGGCTGCAATGGGGGACCCTGGCTGGCTGCAATGGGGGACCCTGGCTGGCTGCAATGGGGGACCCTGGCTGGCTGCAATGGGGAACCCTGGCTGGCTGCAATGGGGAACCCTGGCTGGCTGCAATGGGGAACCCTGGCTGGCTGCAATGGGGGACACTGGCTGGCTGCACCTGACGGGCACTGGTGAGGCTGCATTGATCTCTTGTATCATGTCCCCAGTCTCTGACCATCTCCTGTACCATGTCCCCAGTCTCTGACCATCTCTTGTACCATGTCCCCCAGTCTCTGACCATCTCCTGTACCATGTCTCCAACCATCCCCTGTACCTTGTCTCCGGTCTCTGACCATCTCTTGTACCATGTCTCCAGTCTCTGACCATCTCCTGTACCTTGTCTCCAGTCTCTGACCATCTCCTGTACCTTGTCTCCAGTCTCTGACCATCTCCTGTACCTTGTCTCCAGTCTCTGACCATCTCCTGTACCATGTCTCCAGTCTCTGACCATCTCCTGTACCATGTCTCCAGTCTCTGACCATCTCCTGTACCATGTCCCCAGTCTCTGGCCATCTCCTGTACCATGTCCCCCAGTCTCTGACCATCTCCTGTACCATGTCCCCCAGTCTCTGACCATCTCCTGTACCATGTCTCCAACCATCCCCTGTACCTTGTCTCCAGTCTCTGACCATCTCCTGTATAAAAATATTTTTAAAAACAGTCACTTTCGGTATCGGTGCTGTTTCTGTTTCGGTTTTCGGGATCAAGGAAGATTTATTTTCGATATCGGTTTCGGCACCAAAAAACCCCATTCGGTGCATCCCTATTTTTAACACCCATATTCTGCAAAATTGACTTCAATAATAATTATAAAATGAAACAAATAATGTCCAGTGGAAAAATGCACCAATGCGCAAAATGTTGTTGGTTTTCAGTGGAGACATCTTTTATTGGTGTCTATCAGAAAAGTGCTCATGTGTAATTAAGTCTACCCTTACAGACACATCAAAGTGTAATTGGTGTTTTTGGTTACTAATCTAAGAGACAAAAGAAGAGGCTCCACTGGTTCCTTGCTTCTTGCTCTGCGGAGTGAGGTTGGTTTCAGAACTATGCAGGCATTCTCAGGAAGGAGATCAATCTATCACTGATGATGGAAACCCTAGCAACCTCAGAAGGAACCCTAGGATTTCACAGAATCCTGGTTGGGAAGGGCTGGTGTAAAAAAGCCCAAGAATTTAGTCACAGTCCTTATCTTGTATTTGGTTGGATTGTCTTCCGTGCAGAACTGTGTGTGTGATATATACAGTGGGGCAAAAAAGTATTTAGTCAGCCACCAATTGTGCAAGTTCTCCCACTTAAAAAGATGAGAGAGGCCTGTAATTGTCATCATAGGTATACCTCAACTATGAGAGACAAAATGTGGAAACAAATCCAGACTATCACATTGTCTGTCTGATTTTTGAAAGAATTTGTGGTGGAAAATAAGTATTTGGTCACCTACAAACAAGCAAGATTTCTGGCTCTCACAGACCTGTATCTTCTTCTTTAAGAGGTTCCTCTGTCCTCCACTCATTACCTGTATTAATGGCACCTGTTTGAACTTGTTATTAGTATAATAGACACCTGTCCACAACCTCAAACAGTCACACTTCAAACTCCACTATGGTGAAGACCAAAGAGCTGTTGAAGGACACCAGAAACAAAATTGTAGACCTGCACCAGGCTGGGAAGACTGAATCTGCAATAGGCAAGCAGCTTGGTGTGAAGAAATCAACTGTGGGAGCAATAATTAGAAAATGGAAGACATACAAGACCACTGATAATCTCCCTCGATCTGGGGCTCCACGCAAGATCTCACCCCGTGGGGTCAAAATGATCACAAGAACGGTGAGCAAAAATCCCAGAACCACACGGGGGGACCTAGTGAATGACCTGCAGAGAGCTGGGACCAACGTAACAAAGGCTACCATCAGTAACACACTACGCCGCCAGGGATCCTGCAGTGCCAGACGTGTCCCCCTGCTTAAGCCAGTACATCTCCGGGCCCGTCTGAGGTTTGCTAGAGAGCATTTGGATGATCCAGAAGAGGATTGGGAGAATGTCATATGGTCAGATGAAACCAAAGTAGAAGTGTTTGGTAGAAACACAACTGGTAGTGTTTGGAGGAGAGAGAATGCTGAGTTGCAACCAAAGAACACCATACCTACTGTGAAGCATGGTAGTGGCAACATCATGCTTTGGGGCTGTTTCTCTGCAAAGGGAACAGGACGAATGATCCGTGTACATGAAAGAATGAATGGGGCCATGTATCGTGAGATTTTGAATGCCAAACCTCCTCCCATCAGCAAGGGCATTGAAGATGAAACGTGGCTGGGTCTTTCAGCATGACAATGATCCCAAACACACTGCCCGGGCAACGAAGGAGTGGCTTCGTAAGAAGCATTTCAAGGTCCTGGAGTAGCCTAGCCAGTCTCCAGATCTCAACCCCATAGAAAACCTTTGGAGGGAGTTGAAAGTCCGTGTTGCCCAGCGACAGCCCCAAAACATCACTGCTCTAGAGGAGATCTGCATGGAGGAATGGGCCAACATACAAGCAACAGTGTGTGTCAACCTTGTAAAGACTTTCAGAAAACGTTTGACCTCTGTCATTGCCAACAAAGTATTGAGATGAACTTTTGATATTGACCAAATACTTATTTCCCCAGTTGTCTTCCAGGACAGCCCTTGAGAGATGGAGTCCCTCCCATCGACCCAGGAAACACATTGCCAAAACAGTTCAAAAGGCGGTCCCTCAGGTCCCTGGTCAGTCATTTGTGTTTCCTCCGTCGGAGGAACATGTTGCCAGGAACCAGAGAAGGACTCTATCTCTCAGGGGCTGCCTGAGGGGAGCGGAGCCGCACAGGGGGACCGGGTCCTATCCTGCGGCTCTAATCTAGTCCTACCTTTTTCAAATTGGGGCTCGGGTACCGTCCAGCTGATTAGGAGCCGACCCGTTACCCCCCTCCTTCCAGTGCCGAGGTGTGCCAGGGACAGGTCGGCGTAGGTTCCCCCAGGAGCAGTGCAGATGGATTCTTCCATCACAGCTCCTTGCTATACACAGCGGTGGGGGTCGGAGACGCCGAGCGTCATTTCCGGCGGAACCGCGTCATCCTGTGTGCCGAGACTTCCGGTTCCGGGTCTCTACAGGCACAAGGAGGAGGGGAAGGCCCACGCTGAGGCCTGCAGTTCCGACCAGCGTCCAGCTATACCGGACTAGCGGCGGGACACGGAGCGTGAGGGGGACCATGGAGGCTACTTCCCAGGACACTCCGGTGGAGGCAGGCACCAGCCAAACCCAGGTAGGCTGCTGGGCAAGCCCTTACTGTGGTTTCTTTCTGGGGTTTTTTGTTGTAAGGCTGGGATTTGTAGTACCCCATGGTGGTGGTTTCCTCACAGTCCCGGGTGGATGCAGTGGTGGTTGCAGCACAGGTGTTTTGAGAGTTAAAAGGTTTCCTGAGGCTAAAAAAGTCTATTCTTTATTTTAGGGGAAGGAAGCTCCAAGGGAAGACAAGTCTGGCCGCAAAAAATGCCCTAACTGTGGAAATAAGTTGTCCTCAGGCTCTAACAAAGCCTTATGCAAGCAATGTATTGCAGGCTTACTTAAAACAGAGGCAGACTCTCCTTTGGCAAAATTCCTTGGCTCCTTTAAAGATGAGATGGCATCAACCTTTAAATCTCTCCGCGAGTTAATCGCAGATGTAGGCACGTCTGCTTCCACCAGTAAAGCAGCTGCGATTTCCTCCTCACCATGCCTTACAACACCCAGCTCTGGGGAGCCCCGTACAATCAGGGAGCATAGCCCCGTGTTAGTTAGCCCTGAATCCTCTGACGCAGATTCAGATGAGGATCAGGCTGTAGCTAACAAAGTCGCAAAATACAAGCTGTCTCTGGAGGATGTAGACGAGCTGTTGAGCGCCATTTATGATACACTGGAAATTGATGAAGAAGAAACTCAATTAACCAGACATGATAAAATGTATGAGGCTCTGGGGAAAAAGAAAGCTAAGGTATTCCCTATACATAATGTGCTTTCTGACCTTGTCCGCAAGGAATGGGCCGAGCCAGATAAAAAAGTCTTGTTCCCAAATTCCCTAAAAAGGAGATTCCCCTTTGATGAGAGCCCAGAGGCGGTCTGGAATAAAAATCCTAAACTAGACGCCCCCCTGTCCAAAGTCTCAAAGCAGTCTGACCTTGCCTTTGAGAGGATATGGGTCATTTAAAGGACCCCATGGACAGGAAAACAGACATAGTCTTGAAGAGGGCCTGGGATGCTTCTATGGCAGGTTTAAAACCAGCTCTGGCCACTTCTTGTGTAGCCAGGAACCTAGAGTTCTGGTTAGCCCAACTAGAAGAACATCTAAAGGCAGGCACGCCTAGGGGGGAGATCTTAAAAACCTTCCCTATGCTTTTTAAGGCGACAAGTTTCATCTCTGACGCCTCCACTGATGCCATAAAATTTACGGCTAAAACAGCAGCGCTTTCGGTCGCAGCTAGGAGGTCAGTCTGGATGAAAACTTGGGGGGGAGACACGGCGTCTAAAACACGTTTGTGCAGTGTCCCCTTTACAGGAGACTTAGTCTTCGGGCCTGAACTAGATACCGCCTTGGAAAGAACGGCGGATAAAAAGAAAACCTTTCCCATTAAAAAGAAAAATTTTCAAAGAAAATTTTTTCGTCCCTCAAAGGAACCCTCTAAGTCAGAGAAGGAGTTCAAGCCCAAAAAGCATTGGACAGGACAAAAAGGGAAAGGAAAAGGGGGCATACTTTTTAACCGCCCCAATTCAAACCCCAAACCCCAGTGACATCAGGGTCACGGTGGGAGGAAGATTAATGAACTTTCTCCCACAGTGGGAAAAGACAACCTCAAACGAGTTTGTCTTGAACATTATAAAAAGAGGGTATGCGCTGGAGTTTCACAGCGACCCACCCTCAAAGTTTCTTGTGACAAAGCTTCCAAGACACTCAGAAAAGGCCAAGGCCTTGCCTCTGTTAATAGGGGAAATGGTGGATCAAGAGGTATTGACACCAGTCCCTATTCAGGAACAGGGGGACGGTTTTTACTCGCACATTTTTGTGGTAAAAAAACCGTCCGGGAGATTCAGACTAATCATGAACCTCCGACCTCTGAACCGCTCCATCCGATACAAAAAATTCCGGATGGAGTCTATCTACTCAATAAGAAATCTTCTCCAAAAAGAGGTGTTCATGGCTACCCTGGATTTAAGGGACGCCTATCTACATATCCCAATAAGGAAGGAATGCCAGAAATTTCTTCGGATGGCGATTCAGATGGACACCAAGGTTTATCATTTCCAGTGCAGAGCACTCCCTTTCGGACTGTCGTCCTCCCCGAGAATCTTTACCAAGGTTCTCGGGGAGGCATTAGTTCCGTTAAGACTACAGTCAGTCACGATTATTCCTTATCTAGACGACTTACTCCTCACGGCCCATTCGGAGAAACAACTTCGTCGGGACCTAGAGTTAACACAACTCAACCTGAGGCAGTTGGGGTGGATAGTCAGTCTGGAAAAGTCCAAGACTACCCCAACACAGGAAATTTTGTATTTGGGGTACAAGATCCTGTCAGTAGAGCAAAGGATAGTCCTGCCAGAAGAGAAGATATTGAATTTACGCCACAGAATGTCTTTTCTTCAAAGCAGCGCCAAGTGTACAGTGAGGGAGGTGATGTCGGTCTTAGGACTGATGACAGCAGCCATTCCAGCTGTACAATGGGCCAGGTTCCACCAAAGAGACCTTCAGAGTTTTCTGTTGGAAAAATTAAAAGACAGGGATCTGGAAGAAGTTTCAATCCCCACCAGAGTAAAACGCTCCCTCTGGTGGTGGAAAGACTCAGAGAATTTGAACAAAGGGGTTCTCTGGATCTCTCCCATCACGTCCATACTAACTACGGATGCGAGCAGCTGGGGGTGGGGAGCCCACCTCAACTCAGATTGGGCACAAGGCAGGTGGACGGCAGAGGAGAAGCTCCTCTCGTCCAATTGGAAAGAGCTAACAGCGGTCCTCAGGGCTCTGTTATTCTTTCAGAACGCAATACAAGGTCATCATCTACAGGTCCGTTCAGACAATATGACGGCTGTAGCGTACATAAACAAGCAAGGGGGCACCAGAAGTCGTCGACTAATGCTGGTGGCCAATCGCATGTTTCTATGGGCAGAATCCAATCTGACTTCCATCTCTGCAGTTCACCTGAAAGGGGAGCTCAACAACACGGCAGATTTCTTGAGTCGACAATAAGTGTCGAATCAAGAATGGTCTCTACACCCAGAGGTGTTCAAATATATAGCAGCTTACTGGGGAAAACCAGTAGTGGACCTGTTTGCAAGCAAGGAGAATGCAAAGGTTCCAAATTTTTGCTCGCTACACCCAGGAGATCAGCCCTGGGCAGTAGACGCCTTACAGACCCCATGGAGCTTCAGTTTAGCGTATGCGTTTCCTCCGCTTCACCTCATCCCAAGAGTTTTAGCGAAGTTTCTAGTAGAGGAAACGTGTCTAATCTTAGTGGCACCGTTTTGGCCCAAGAGACCATGGTTCACAACGTTGCTACAGTTGACAGACCAACCTCCTCTGAGGCTTCCCTGCAGACCAGACCTTCTCTCGCAGGGACCTCTCTTTCATCCACAAGTATCCATGCTGAACCTCTCAGCGTGGTTACTGAAGAGGAAATTTTGAGGAGCAAGGGCCTGTCTGACAGAGTGATTCAGACCCTGCTACAAAGTAGAAAACCTGTCACTCAGGCCATTTACAGGAAGGTCTGGAGAAAATTTAACAGCTGGTTGAACAGCCGAGCGGAGGTAAATACGGATACAGCAAATATCCTGCAGTTTCTCCAGGAGGGGATAGACAAAGGGCTAACTCCTAGTACTATTAAGGTCCAGATAGCGGCCTTAAGTGTGTACTTAGAGAAAAGGTTGCAGGAAGATCCTTTTATTGCTAGGTTCTGTAAAGCAATCTCCAGACGCAAACCAGTTAGAGATAACATCACCCCATCCTGGGATCTATTAGTCGTTCTAAAGGCATTTTTGGGGTCACCTTTTGAACCTATCTCAGAGGCCTCTCTAAGACTAGTCCCTTTTAAGACAGTACTACTTGTGGCAATCACTTCAGCACGCAGAGTTAGTGAAATCCAAGCTCTATCTGTCAGAGAGCCATTCCTCCAAATTCTGGAAGACAGAGTCATCCTAAAAACAGACCCTGGGTTCTTACCAAAGGTGGCATCTAATTTCCATAGGTCACAAGATATTGTCCTCCCTTCTTTCTGTCAAAAGGCTTCAAACGAGAAAGAAAGGCGTTTTCATTTATTAGATGTGAGGAGGTGTATCCTAGAGTATCTTAGGGTAACCAATCCATTTAGAATCTCAGATTCACTTTTTGTTCTTTTTTCCGGACAACGTAAGGGGCAAAAAGCTTCTAAAGTCACCATAGCTAGGTGGATTAGGCTAGCCATAGCAGAGGGCTATAAGACAATAAACAAAGATCCTCCGGGGGGTATTAAATCCCACTCCACAAGGGCATTATCAGCATCCTGGGGAGAAAGAGCTGGTGCCACCCCGGAGCAAATATGTAAAGCAGCCACGTGGTCAAGCTTTTCCACCTTTACAAGGCATTATCGACTAGACTTAATGTCCAGTCAGGATCAGGCTTTTGGGAGAAAAGTTCTCCAAGCCGTGGTCCCCCCCTAATCTGGTGAGTACTTCGGGATCCTCTCAAGGGCTGTCGTGGAAGACAACTGGGGAAAACTGGAGTTAGACTTACCGGTAACTCCTTTTCCAGTGGTCTTCCAGGACAGCACGATCCCACCCTTTTTTTTTGATTATGTGAATGTACTAACATTATTACCTGTTATGGTTATGTTTTTTGCAGTTCCATCCTTCGGTTCTTGGTGAATGACTGACCAGGGACCTGAGGGACCGCCTTTTGAACTGTTTTGGCAATGTGTTTCCTGGGTCGATGGGAGGGACTCCATCTCTCAAGGGCTGTCCTGGAAGACCACTGGAAAAGGAGTTACCGGTAAGTCTAACTCCAGTTTTTCCACCATAATTTGCAAATTCTTTCAAAAATCAGACAATGTGATTGTCTGGATTTGTTTCCACATTTTGTCCCTCATAGTTGAGGTATACCTATGATGACAATTACAGGCCTCTCTCATCTTTTTAAGTGGGAGAACTTGCACAATTGGTGGCTGACTAAATACTTTTTTGCCCCACTGTACATTTGTCCATTGAGGGACATAGTACGTGTTTTACCTTAAACCAGTGGTTTTGCTGCCACCTACTGGAGGACCAGAGACTGGCAAACAAGAAAAAACTGTAGATCAATCCATTTATACCCAGGATAACCCCTCCCACTACCAGTATATCTCAGATTTTTCATAGGAGGACAGCTGTTCAGTGTAAAAGACTAGCCTATTTTTTTCTACCTCCGACTATCTGGCTCTCATTTGCTACCAGTTGTCCAGGTTTTGTTAATACTTAAAGACTTGCATCTTACCCTGAGCCTTAAGCTCTGTTGCTGCAGCACGGTCGCAATATGCATGATTGTAGACCAGGAAGGGGATTGGGACAGTCCCAATGTAATGGGTGCCCCCAGCTCACGATCGAATGGCTCCAGGGCTTCTTGCAGCATGTCTACTGTTGCCGACATCCTTTGACACAGCAGGGCTGGACAGGGGGCATGGTGGGCAAGCTGATTATGGGAAATGCAGGTGCACGGAGTGTGGGCACAGCATTCTGTATGTTCAGGAAGAAGAGATGAGCAAACCAACTGCGCCAGCATGGATCCTCTTCTATGCTTGATGATGTGGTCAAAATGAAGCCGACAAGGGGGAAACTGGCAGAATTACCAGATATTAAAGCCGAAATAAAGCTCTCGGTAAAGAACAGAAAACATATATACTCAAAGCAATATAGAGGAAAACACGTGTGCCATATGAACTTTTGGGATATCCTACACTTCACTCTTCTGATCTGCAACAAAACATTGCCTTAGGACCATTTAATCAAGACCCCGAACAAACTGGTTCATTTTCCACCAAGGCCCAGGTTGTCACTTGTTATGGTGGTTCTGGAAGTTCATACAGACCGTCAAGCTCATGTACTCAAGGATCAGGTTCCACCCTTCCCTGTCAGGGTGTACTCTACTATATCTACTGGGCCTTTCAGCATTAAGCATCATCGACTTCACAAGACTGCCACTTGATCTTCTGTTCACATGTTCTCTGGGTTCTACTATGTTGCAGCCTCATCTAATGCTAGCTTTGAGCATTATGTCCTTTAGGCAGCTCTTTGAGCTGCAGGCTGTCCCCAGTTCTCTGAATTTTGCTTAGACCTCTTAGCATTTGTTTACAGAGTTGCCCAACCTTTAGTTAGACTGCTTTTGATTATCCCAAAGGTTAGACTTCTGTGTGTTTCATTGTGCTAGAACAAAAGTAAGAATTTTGTACTCGCTGTAAAATCCTTTTTTGGAGTTGACTGAGAGACGTGAGTTCCTACCCCTCTGTGTTTTAGAATTTTGCTCCCAGTACCGCTTTGCTGTGAATCCGGGTTATCCTGGTAATGGGAGAGGTTATCCTAGGCTGGCCTGCAGATTTTGTTTATTTTGCCAATATAGATAGCCTGAATGGTAAAGTCTTCCTGTGTCCTTCAAAGAACTCCAAGAAAAAGATTTTACAGTGAGTACAAAAATGTATTTTAAGATGTTCTTGCTGTTGGATAGTAATGAAGCCAAGTGAAATTAAGTGTGTTCTGTGTGTTTTGTTTTTTTTTACAGGAAGTCTTCTGGACTTTCTTAAAGAAGGGGATGGGAAGTATTTGAAGTTGCCACAGCTTGTTGATATGGCTGCACAGGTAGGAGTATATGCTGCATTTTCTTTGGTTATGGTTGTTGTTGCAATCAACAGGTTAATAATTTACCTAACATTGTATCCTTTTGTAGATTGCAGATGGTATGGCCTATATAGAAAGGATGAACTACATCCACAGGGACCTCCGAGCTGCTAACATCCTAGTGGGAGACAATCTTGTTTGTAAAATTGCTGATTTCGGTTTGGCCAGGTTAATAGAAGACAATGAATACACAGCAAGACAAGGTAAAATTATGTTTAATTTGTTTTCTCCTGAAGTAGAAGATTTTCTGCTATTAACTGCTGGTAGATTCATACCGGATATATTAAATACTGGAAGTCTCCCTAGTTAGCCAATGAGTGCAGGTTTTTCCAGTTCATTTGTTATACTTTCTATGCTATCTCTGTAACAGTTCTGCAGTCATCGGTGACTACTTGTCTGTGTTCCTGTTACACAGGACTCCACTAAACAGGTCAGTCCGGGACATCTGGCTATTCCTTGCAGAGTTATTTAGACCAGAGCTGCGGCTGTTTTGTCTGTCCCCATCTCTGATGAAGCAGGTTCCTTGCTGTATAAAGCTCCTATATGTTCCTGAGGTTTTTGTGTGCGGTAATTGCACACAAGTGGCCATAGTGGCTTGGCAGTTGGGGGAAATAGATGCTCTTCTGTGCCTTTCTTTATTTTTTTTACAAAAGGAAAATTTTAGAGTGTCAGCACTGTCTGGAGCAGCTGGGCACTGCATATACTCAAACTGTCATATGCATTAGCACTACTTTGTTTCATACTGTGGCAACTGGGTACTGCTTTTAGCCCAAACAAATTTTCCTGCTTTTTCGCTCGGGATGGGACTCAATGATGTAGCTGATTAAGGACTAGTTTGTGTTAAACTTTGTTCATCCCAACACTGGATTGTAGCTGAAGTATGCCAGGTAACACTTTCCTTTGTTCAGATCCACAGGGCACGCTTATTTAAGTGCCTATCAGTGGAGAAACAATGTAAGCAGGCCTTGTTTTGCCTACCCCTTGTTGGAGACTTTTCACTCTTGCTAGACAAAATCATTGACATTGGGATGGGAGGAAGACTGCTACACAAAGATAAGGTTCTGTGACAAAGGTCGACACATTCCTATCCTCTGAGTCAGGTTACAGAACCCACAAGTTTTCTTTACCACCACCAGTTTAGAGGATTCGAAGCATACATGGTAAGCAAAGGTCTCAAAGTCTATGTGATAAATCAGCCCCACATGCTTTATCAGAGGTGGAGGAACAGCTGAAAGTTTGAGAGTAATTGTAAAGGTCCTTGCACCAGTTGTGGGTTTTCTTTCAATCTGAGATTATCCATGTATCCAATGATCAGATTATCTGTTGCTGCTTGAGCAGATCTCTCTGGTCTTGGACTCCAATGTGTCTAAATTGATTTTGGACCTTGGATATCTTTGTGACATCAGGTTTGACAGCTTCAATCCTATCCTCCAGTCTTTCTAGCAGAACTGTATATTTAAGTGCTGAGATTGATGGTATCCACCTTCACCATGATTCTATTCTCCATTTCCACTCCAGAACTTTGCACAGAGTCTCCGCATGGTGTTTGACAGATCCAGTCTTTCTCTGAATGCAGACGGCCTGTGCTCAGCTGTCAACTTGGGACTCTGAGTCCTAATAGAAAGTAATGGGCTACCAGCACAGAGCACCTGATGGCCGAAGACTGGAAGATTTCCCCCATATTACTTTTCTGGGGACAACCCAAAATTTGGGGTTTTCTTTTACTTTCAGTGATAATGGTAAACAGGACAAATAAAGAGGGAGAATATTTCTAACGGGGACACGGACAGCAATGAAAACCTCATAGACTGGAGATGAATTAGAATACCTATCTGAAACTAAAAACCAAAAAAAAAAAATCCCTTTAGCTATACTTTAACATAGGCAAGAATTAAAAGGTGAAGAAGCTACATACTTGGCAAGCGATTAAATCGGCTGTTGAAAGTGCTTAAAAACTGTGGGTTTAATCTTTTTAATTCTAGTTTTGCCCATGTTGCAAAACCCCCTGTTTGAACCTATTCAGCTTATTTATTCATTATCACAAAACATGAGAGCTCTCAAATCTCCTCCACCCAATTTGATTGAGATGGAACACCGAGGAACAGTTAGGCTCCTGCAAGTCATTAAAGGGGAATAGTAATAAAAGAAACTGTCGGTGTGCAGTTGCTGATCTTTCATCGACATTTTATTATCTGAGTGCTAAAATCTGGTCATGACAAGGACGCTTATGTGTTTCGGCCATGAGGTCCTAATCGTAGCTGTGATTAAGGCCTCATTGCCCAAACTATGTTAGCGCATTTTAGCTGTTTTGATAATAATCTTTTGAAAGGTCAGCTACTGAGTGCCAGTGTTTTTTTTTTTTTTTTTTTCTTTTTTTATTATCCCATAAGCGAGCCCTTTTGTGGCCATCATTTCAGTTAAAAGTTTCAGTTTTGTCCTATGAGGAGCCTCAATTGACTTTACATTTCACAAAAAATTGTTTGAGACCTAAGACCTCCTTTTTGGCCAGGGTGGCCTCTGCATCTCACCTAATTGTGGATTTTGTGTTACCGATGTTGTGTTCAACCTTCTTTATGCGATTGTCAGCTTTGACTGAAAGGTTTGGTAAGCTGCTACTTAAAGCGGGGTTCCACTCAAATTTTTAACTTAATCTTACCCCCTTCAGTTAATTGCATAGATGTTCAAATGCTGCACGAAATTTTTTTTTATCACTGTAATTACCTTTATATTGTACTTTATTGTGGCACTTCCTGTCTCTCCTCCCATGGGAGTAGGCGTGTTTATTGCCTTTCCCCGGAACCGCACTCCTGGGAGCTTAGTGTCAGGCTTCCCAAGATTCAGTGCAGAAACAATGATCATGCGTGTGAACAAGCTGTGAATGAACAGCATTCATCGCATCCAGGAAATCAATGCTTGTGGGCTTCACATGCCCACAAGCAAGATGGAAACAGTCAGCATCACATTTTTTTAAGTTATTCTTCAGTACGAAAACAGACAGAGGCAGAAATATTACACTGAAACTGTGAGTATTATTTTGGGATTAGCAAAGTGTCTCAATGACCTAAAAAAACCCTATAAAAAAAAAAAAAGATTGGTTGCCGGACTCCCGCTTTAATGCCCTTGTTTTTCCCTTTTGTTTCCTGTTTGGTTGGTTTACCTGTGTTTTAAATGTGTTTGCCTTGTAGTTTGCACTGCTTTTGCCTGTACCTTGGTTGCTCATTACAAATAAAGTTGTGTCTCGATGGTCAATAGAGAAAATAGAATATTTGTACTTATTGTAAAAATCCTTTTCTCACAGCCCATTGAGGAACATGACTCCCTCCACTCATATGCCATTGTTTCCTCTTTGGACTGCTTGGGATAGGCAAGGATGAGGTGGGGGGTTATAGCCTCTAATGGGCTGACCTTAAGGTCCCATTTTTCCTGTAAGTTACAATATAACCGTTTGGTTTCCTTTTACCAATAATGTTATGTCCCTGAATAGGCTAACAGAAAAGTATTTTATGATGAGTACAAAAATCCAATTTTTGAAGGTCCATTATGTTCTGGTCATTTATTGAAATAATTCAGTGCTTAATGAAAGGCAAGTGTAAATATGGTTGATGGTATACCTTGTAACCATGTATTTTTTTTTATAAGCAGACACTCACAAGCAATCTATTCTGTGCCAATTTAGGTGCAAAGTTTCCTATCAAGTGGACAGCTCCTGAGGCTGCCTTGTATGGCAGATTTACCATCAAGTCTGATGTCTGGTCATTTGGCATTCTTCTGACAGAGCTGGTCACCAAAGGAAGAGTACCATATCCAGGTACTATATCCCATGCTTGGTTTTCTTCCACTTCCTGCGTTTTGTAATGCTTTTTGTTTTGCCACTAAAGGAAGCATTTAAAAATGTATATATGACCTTGAATAATCAAAATGTGGTTCGGAATGCAAGTAAAAGTGTGCAAGTTATGTAATGTCTACTTCTAAGTCAGCATGTTAATGTGTTGAATTGCCCTTGCATTTGCCTTCTAAATGCAGTTTATGCACAAGTAGCATTTACGGGAATGTTTTGCACAAAGCAGTTAATATATTTTGTGCAAATTGATTATTGACAATGTTAGCAAACTGTAATATATGTGGACAACAGCCTGAAAAGTAAAATGTTAAAAGGTCATTTTCATGGGTAGTTTAACATCTGCCTTTTATGCATCACTTTGGTTTACGTCCAACGGAAGGATACTGGACAAACCACAGAGGCATAAATGGTCCATTTGTGAGATAAAAACTGCTCAGAGTCTAGAAACTATATAATAATGCACACTAAAGTAATGCACCTTTTAAAGACCTTATATTATGGTTCAAAGCTTGCAGGCTATTATGCGAGTTACACTGTATGTAGAAATGTCAAATTCAATCTTGCGTTAGTGGGAGCTATTTACTATTATGGGTAAAATGTTAGGCCGGCCATAGATTATGCTGTTTTCTTTTCTTTAACCACTGGATGAAGGAAAGAAAATCACATCAACAAAGTCAGTGTTGAGGGGGGATTCCCTCCTGTGCTATAACTGCCAGCAGTGACCATTCAAAAATACCCAACAGGCTAATTGTCAGTGGCGTCGGGGGGGCGCAGGAGCCCCGAACGGGTCCCCGAAAAGGCCCGGGTCTCAGGCCTGCACAGTTGTATTGTTAGCCCCGAGCGGGGACTGATCTGATCCCGAGCGCCGCCGGGTGCGGCCATGTCACATAGCAGGTTCCACCTTCTGGAGCCTGCAGGGCTTATGATGGATGTCCCACTGGTCCAATCGTGGGACGTGTGATGTCCATCATAGGCGCTGCAGGCTCCAGAAGGCGGGAATTAAAATGCGGCCGCCACGCCACGCCACATCGCTGTGAGATCCCTGCTCGGCGGACGGCTCTTCTCTCCTCCTCTGGCTGCCTGCTGTGATGATGATGAGCACATCGCGCACCACGGCTGACCCGAGCTGCTGCTGCAGGACACATGAAGTCTGTCTCCTGGTCAGCTAGGTAGGTAGGTCAGTGTGTGTCAGGTAGGTAGGTAGGTCAGTCTGTGTA
Source organism: Lithobates clamitans (assembly GCA_037952925.1). NCBI lineage: Eukaryota > Metazoa > Chordata > Amphibia > Anura > Ranidae > Lithobates > Lithobates clamitans. Next base: position 624,604 of record JBBGZY010000592.1, on the reverse strand, counting down.
TGTCATGTAGGTAGGTCAGTCTGTGTATGTCATGTAGGTAGGTCAGTGTGTGTATGTCAGGTAGGTAGGTCAGTGTATCAGGCAGGTGAGTTTAGTGGTCAGCATTGATGGGCACTGGTAAGCCAGGCAGCAAACAGCAAGTGAGCTTACCCCCCGCCACACTCTATTTCTCTTTGTCTAACCTGCACTGGGAAATATGGCATCTCAACAGATTCCAGGGCAACAGCTTTGTTTCATACACTTGCCCAATTGTATACTTATAACCACCTCCTTGTTCTACAGTTTATGGCTAACTATATGAAACTCTTTCCACAGGAATGGTGAATAGGGAGGTGCTGGAGCAAGTGGAGCGTGGCTACCGAATGCCCTGCCCTCAAGGCTGCCCAGAGTCCCTGCATGAATTAATGAAGTTGTGCTGGAAGAAGGACCCAGATGAGAGGCCAACCTTTGAATATATACAGTCATTTTTAGAAGACTACTTTACAGCAACAGAGCCACAGTACCAACCTGGAGACAATCTATAAGAGGGAGAGTAACCATAAAATGCACAATACTTGCCAAAAGTATACAAGAGACTTTGCATAAGTACTTACCTGTTCCTATAGCGGAATGGAGAGTCTTGATCACTCTGCATGCTTATGGCGAATTGGAAATCCACAGTACAGTTGCACAAAACCACTTTGAAAGTATTGCAAGCAAAATGGACAAATCATATGATTCAGAGCAGGTCCCAAAGAATGGTCAGGAGTGGTGTGGATGGTTGGTTAAGCCATTAAGAACTCAATGTTCAGCCCGCTGTTTTAATACAGATTTCTCTTTTTATTTTTGTTCTTTCTTAAGCAAACATTTCAGGAACATCAAATAGGGGCTCATCACTGGACCAAGCATTTCATTCCTGGTCGATCGATAAGATCTTGTGTTTTTGTTTTTTTATACACATCATATGCTGACATACACAGTATGAAAATACATTGCCTTCCACAAGCTACAATGCCCATGGATGAAGTGAAGGGAAATTATTAATTAGGATTTTTTTTTTTAGCCTTCTGACCAAAAGGCTAGACATGACGTGTTCAATTTAGACATTACATTAGTACTCCGTTTCAGTAGGGCATACATCTCCCTTTGTTTGCTGTCACTATTGTCATACAGGGGAAAGAGCACTTAATCTGAGCTCACTGCAGAGTCACTGGGCCTCCCTCCAGAGACTTTTCCTCTGCACTGAACTTCTCCAAACATTGACAATTGAATTGCCTAAAACTGCCTGCAGGATATAAAGTGGTGTTTTAACATCAAGCAATATCCAAAAATGTTTATTATGCATTAAAGGTGATATCTAATTTTTCCCTATAACTCTATCATGGGCAATCGGAAGTGGTTATAGGTTATTTAAAGTGCAGATAATCATGTATGCAATCTCATGCATTTTTGATACAATTTTTTTTATGCTAATTTTTGTGACTTTTTATTTGTAAGAAGTCTCGGAATCACACATCTATGACACTATTTGAGAATTTCCTGTAGTTCAGGGATTTCAGTGATAGCACTTTGGCTTATCTTTGATTGACTAATATTAGTGTGAGGTGACTGGAGCAAAATGTGAATGCTTTAAATGACTGTATTCTGACATGGTTTATTTACTGTGGTTGGAGCGCAAGGTCCCCAGTGCCAAGCTGGCTGGACAAACACGCTTGTGCAAATTTTTACATTTATAACTGACCCATCATATCTTGCAATAATTGTTTTTCCTTTGAATTCTCTTTTTTTGTTATTATGTTTATCTAACAATAAAATATAAAGTTCTAACTTGTATTTCCCATTCTACATTTCACACACTACAGTCTGGACAGGTCCAAGATCAGTTCTTCTTGGCCTCTAGGCATACTTGCTAACCTTTCCAGTTTAACACCAGGGACCAGCTAGGCGATGCCCTCAACTCACCCATTTCCACAACACCCAATCATTTTACCCATTTATTTAGGATTGTTGGCAAATATGTACAGATATTTGGTAATGTGGAACTATATTTTGTTTACAATTTCCAACATGTGTTTTCAATGGCGGTGCCATCACAACATTGTTCCTTTTTAAAATGAGACTTTTTTTTTTTTTTTTTTTTTTTAAGGGCTTTATACAAAAATTATGGAAGTGTATCTTTTTTATAAGACTTTTCAAACTAATTTAACTCAAACTCTGTAAGTTTCTGTACTAAGTAAAAAAGCATCAGTGCTTGCCAGTCCGACTGGCTGTCAATCATTGTCTTTTCACTACTAAACATTGATCATGTAATATCATTTGTATAGTAACAAATTAACTGAGTAATTATTGCATTGGAAATGATTGTGATGCATATCTAACAGGAAGGGGAGCTTACTGGTTGATACATTTAACACAGTTTTATGTTAAATATGATGCCTGTCGGAGCAACAGGAGATCAATATGTAAAATAAACAAAATCGTTTTTCTTTTTTACAAACTTGGTCTAGTTTTTTGGGGGGTGTTTCAGAAAGCTACATGGTTCAGGTAGCTAGCAAACTAATAACACAGTTAAATCAAACTGTGATGGGCAACGTCACTAACCGATATATGCAAGACCAGATAATGCTAGGTGGCGAAAGTTTGCATCCCAGGATTCTGGCTCAGTATGAGAGCAAACCTTTAACACAAGTATTTGTTGTTACCTGCCTTTACAGTGGTGCACTAGCTTCTTCATCCATTCAGATTGGCTCTAATTAGAGATATACTGGATATCCATGTCATACCAACTTGCTGTAAATGATATGCCTGTATGTTGATTTAATTTGTTTTTATATGTAATTTATAATTATACTTTTCTTGGATAATTGCAGTTCCAAACTGTTCTTGGCCAGCTGGGAGTTTTGGGCCATTCACACCCAGCTGGTCAATTATAATGCATTTAACACAGGTGCATTATGTCGCAGGTTATGTTGCGTTAAGGCAGTACATAACTGACTGAAATCGGACTTGCACCATTTTTTGTAATGCAGCATACTGCGACAACCAGTAGTATGTTATCGTACATCCAATTGTGGAGAATTTCTAAATGATATAATTTGACTGGGCTCAAGCTATATGCTCTGTTCACATAACCCGTTCAAACTTTGCGTGAAAGTCCATGCAAAAAACTTAAACCCCTGCATCTATAGCCACCAGCATTCTAACACTAATCTCTCTAGCCCTGTGAAAAAAAAAAACTAGTATACATACCCTTTTTGAAGCTGATCCTATCCCATGCTGAGAGCTGTCAGCCACGGCTTCGCTGTGTAGGTGGGTGCAGAGGACACTGACAACAATGGAAGCCCCCATACTAACTCTATGGGGTCACTTCCCATTCATTTCACAGCTGGTGTCGGCCGTGTCCTTTGCAGAGATTCCGTCGCTGGAGATCGGGTCAGATCGGGTTAAAAAAAAGGTGTATATACTAATTTTTTCCTTACAGGGCTAGGGAGGTTAGTGTTAGATTGGTGGTGTCTATAAATGCAGGGATTTTAGTGTTTGCATGGACTTCCACTTTAAGTAATCTGGCAAAGTATTCTGTAAGGGTGGCCTCACCCTGCCCCGATGTTTTTTGTGCGGGTTAGTAAAGCTTTCCCATAGATTTCTCTGATGTCCTGCAGTTTTAGAAAGCACAGCAAAGCTCCTTTGGGGTGCTTTCTGAAACCGCATCAAAACCACCGGACGTCGTTGAAGTCTATGGGAAGCCCCGCGGGTTAGCTGCGCTTTGCACAAAGTGCAGCAGGACTTTTTCAGGGCAGTGTGAAGCCACTTTAAAGCTTTCCTAAACCCACAATACTAAAATCAGTCTCTATATGCAGTAATGCATGCTTGTTATACTCACAGTGAAACCTAAGTGGTTTATCATGTGTATAAAGGCTATTTAATCCTGTCTCTCTGATCCTCCTCTTCCACTGTCTCAAAAAAAAAAAAAAACCTGATATTTACAGAGCCAGGGGATGGGCTGCACATGCTCAGTTTGGTGTGTATTGCTAGATTGTTGTGTGTGTTTATTTTTTTTTGGGAGGGTGCATATAATCAGCACAGGGCCAATCGGCACTGTCAAGGTTTAGGGGAGAATAAAAACTATTCCTACAAGGTTTACTAGGAACTGATAGAAGTCACAAAGGCTGCTATATACTGCTGATGAGAAAAGGTATTTATCAGTTTATATTTACTAAAATAATTGCATTTCCATGTTCTGTGTACTGTGGGAGACCAGATATAGTAAATGCAGGGTCCTGGTTTGGTAACACTTTTAAGCCTTTTTTTTTTGCTAGAGATGGAAAATACATATCTACAAAAAACTTTGTTTAAAGGACAAGAAGTTTGACTAGTCATAAAAATAAATGCAGGAAAAAAGGTGCATTTGTTTTTTGGTGTTTGTAGTTGGGTATTAATTGGATATCTACACTCCAGATTAGTTTATTTTTTGGTGTGATGCATTTTATTCAGATGCAGTTTTCATTTTTCAGGTTTCATGACTTCATTGATCATCTGTGAATTTTTTGCTGCCCATTATAGTGCAGCTAAACGCAGTTCCATGTCATGTTTTTCTTGTACTTTAACCACCGCCATATCAGCACGTTTCTCCCACATTACTGTGCCATTTTTAGTTTTCATTGCCATAATAGCTTGATTTGACAGTCATGCAACAGAGGGAGGTTTTTTTTTTTAGTGGTATTTAATAACCACTGGGTTTTTTATTTTTATACTATATTAACCGCTTGCCAAACAGTGCACGCCGATTTACATCGACAGAATGGCACTGGCAGTCAAAAGGGCGTACGGGTACGTCCCCTTTAAGAGGCAGTGTCGCGAGCGCGTGTGCGCCACCGCGGTCTCTGTGACCGCCTGTCCCACGGACTCTATGTCTGCTGGGTGCCCGTGATCGTGTCACGGAGAGGAAGAACGGGGAGATGCTTTTGTAAACAAAGCATTTTCCCGCTCTGCATAGTAACAGGATAGTGATCACAGCTCTCTGTCATCGAGAGCTGTGATCACTGTTCTGTGTGTTGAAGTCCAGCCCCCTAACAGTTAGAATCACTCCCTAGGACACACTTAACCCCTTCACTGCCCCCTAGTGGTTAACCCCTTCACTGCCCATATCATTTACACAGTAATCAATGAATTTTTTAGCACTGATTGCTGTAAAAATGACAATGGTCCCAAAATAGTGTCAAAAATGTCTGGTGTGTCTGCCATAATGTTGCAGTCACGATAAAAATCGCAGATCATCACCCTTACTAATAAAAAAAAAATTAATAATAAAAATGCTATAAATCTATCCCCTATTTTGTAGAGGCTATAACTTTTGCGCAAACCAATCAATATATGCTTATTGCGATTTTTTTTTTTTTTTTACCAAAAATATGTAGAATACATATCAGCCTAAATGGAGGAAAAAATAAGTTTTTTTAATATATATTTTTGGGGGATATTTATTATAGCAAAAAGTAAAAAATAATGCTTTTTTTTTTTTTCGAAACCTATTCTTTTGTTAATAGCGCAAAAAATAAAAACCAGAGGCGATCAAATACCACCAAAAGAAAGCTCTATTTGTGGGGGAAAAAAAGGATGTCAATTTTGTTTGAGTACAATGTCGCATGACCGCGCAATCGTCCGTTAAAGCGACGCAGTGCTGAATCGCAAAAAGTGCTCTGGACAGGAAGGGGGTAAATTCTTCCGGGTTGGTTAACAAAGCCAACTAAACATTTTGAAAATAAAACGGTTTCCCTTACATTCTGTTATAAATCAAATCAAATCAAATAACTATGCCAAAAAAGTACAAACACGACCAAAACTACCCCTGTTTGGAAAGTGGACATCCAAAGGTGACTTTGTTTTTTGTCACAATGGAAATGAAGAAACATGATGGTTTATGGGGTGGCTAAGCCCCTTGGGGGATTTAATTGCATTGCCTTCAAACTGCATCAGGTAAAATGGCTAGATGTCACGGATAAACACAAAACACTTTAATGTGCCCCCCCCCCCCCAAAAAAAAGAATCCTAAAAATATTGGTCATCGGTGGCAAAAAAAGAATAATCCACCTCCATTATTTAGGTCTTCTGTGAGTATTTGAAGAAATTTCCCTTGGGGGATTGAATTGTATAGCCTTCAAAATGCATCATGTACAATATCTAGAAGTCATGGATAAGCCCAAAACGCCTTCTTCAGCAATGGAGTCTTGTGTGGTGAGCGTGGATACAGGCCATGGCGGTTGGGAGCATTACTTATTGTTTTCTTTGAAACAATTGTACCTGCTAATTCCAGGTCTTAAGCTTTCCACAAGTGGCCCTTGGCTCCTGGACAACTCTTCTGATAATTCTTTTCACTCCTCTGAAATCTTGTGAGGTGCACCTGTTTGTGGCCGTTTTATGCTGCAATTATGTTCTTTTTACTTCCGTATTATGGCCCCAACAGTGCTCACTGGAACATTCAAAAGTTTAGAAATCATTCTGTAACCAATGCCATCAGTATGTTTTGCAACAATAATGTTGAGGTCTTGAGAGAGCGCTTTGCTTTTACCCATCATGAGATGTTTCTTGTGTGACACCTTGGTAATGAGACACCTTTTTTATAGGCCATCAGTTGAGCCTGAACCAGCTGATATTAATTTGCACTGAGGGGGGCATGATTGCTTTCTAATTACTGATAGATTTCAGCTGGTGTCTTGGTTTCCATGCCTTTTGCACTTCCCTTTCTTTATGTGTTCAATACTTTTTCCCTGTGTCATTCCATGAACTTATTTGTTTTGGTTTCTTTTTATGTATGGATTGCATGGGTTGTTACCAACATGTGAACATTTTCATTTCAAATAGTACTTTTAGATATATATATTAACCTAGAAAAATGGTGATGTGTTCAATACTTATTTTACCCGCTGTAGATTTGTGCATGCTCTTGGTTAGCCGAGTATATTGGCCAATAAAAAAAGCTGCCCTGTATACAGCAAACATCAACCACATACGGTATGTCCAGAAGACATGAAAAACTCCCAAACTATCAAAATCATGTTGTAGCTGCCCATGGTAATGAAATTGTCTTCACAAGAGTTGTAAGACCTGGGTCTTATTACACAAATATATACACAAATATATAATACACACAAAGCACTAATTAAAAAGGCATGAACGAAAACAGGTTATTAAAGACTGAAACACAAGTAACGAAGTGCTGCATACTATATATACACGCAAGCAAAATGATGTGTAAAAACCTTGCAATAGCACGTACAAGAAAGAAAACTCAATTTTCATTAGCATATACGGTATAAGAACAAGTTCTTAACAAGCGTTAATTAGTTTGATATAGTGTGAGCCAAAAAGAACAGGAGAAACAGAAGAGAGCAAGTATTGGATAGAAAAGCGTGCCAGGAAGGCTCTATGCTTTCTAGCTTTACAACTACTTAATCATGAGCACGGATTTATGACGTACAAAAAGATGTCCTTAACATCACACAGTCTCCTAGATCATTTTCTTTTCAGCTCTGGTACAATGACTGCAAAACACAGCACCACTGCCAAGAGTCTTTAGAGGATTTCACTAATTTCGGTTTATTATCTAGGATAGCGATGTTATCCTGCTCATTTATTTGCACGCATTTAAAATAAGTTGTATTGAAAAGAACCAAAGCTTCCTTGCATGTACTGTTATTTGTGTACTGTCCTAATTAAAAGGATTAAGGTGGATGCGTTGGGGCAAGCGTTAGTGTTATCTTCTATATGATGCTATATAAACACTTTAGTATTTAGTAAAAATCAGCTGACCCAGAATTATAAGCAGCTGAGGTTATGAAGATTTTGACTTTCCTGTAAAGTCCAGTTTGGCCCTACCACCTTCCAATCTTCCCTAGTTGCCCTTAAATGTAACAGCTGGCTTTATTGTCCAACGTGGACACTCAGGTAGAGGTGTCCATATCATTTCAGATGTCTCTAAATCTATGAATCGCGTTGATGCGTGATTCTCCCTAAAGCTAACCCCTGATTATGCATTTTTTTTTAATCTCCATTCTGCTCTGCAGCTCATCAACAGATAAAATCAAGCTTCTAAATCCATCAGGAAACCCAAAACTCTTGATTACAAGAAAATGTGACACTGCTGTAAATCTTTCACTTTATCTACAAAACCAAAACAAATGGTTATGTTTAACTGCTTGCTGCCCACCCACAGTACACCTAATGCAGGCGGGTGGCACAGCCAGGCTGGATCACGAACATGTACATCCTCCAGCTTCATCCGGGTATGCACGCGCCCCCTGCTAACCTGACGCTGTCACTGGCTACAGCACAATTTTGTCAGCAGATCTTGGCCACTATTACAATATAGTGTCTATAGTTTTGTAGCAGAATGCATTTTGGCCTAAATTTATGAAGAAATTTGATTTTTGTATTGGATATGTTTTATAACAGAAAGTAGAAAATAGTGTTTTTTTTTCAAAATGTTTTGTCTTTTTCGTTTAACTACTTGCCTACCGGGCACTTACACCCCCTTCCTGCCCAGGCTATTTTTCAGCTTTCTGTGCTGTCGCGCTTTGGGTACAGTGTAGCACGACCGTGCAATTGTAATTCAAACTAATTTTTTAGCATTTTCTTCACACAAATAGAGCTTTCTTTTGGTGGTATTTAATCACTGCTGGGTTTTTTATTTAAAAAAAAAAAAATGTGAAAAAAAAAATTTTTTTACTTTTTTCTGTCCGTAAATTTTGTAACTAAGTAATTTTTCGCCTTCACTGATGTGCGCTGAGGCGGTACTGATGGGCACTGATAGGCTGAACTGGTGGGCATTGATGAGGTGTCACTGTTGAGGAAGCATTAATGGGTACTGATTAGGTGGGACTGATGTCCCCTGTGAGGAGATGCTGCTAATCGGCTCTCCTCTCCTCACACTTTTGTCCACATTCCTTGTCGACTCCTTGACATCAAATCGTAATTAATGAAGGTGTCGCTCAATCTTCTGACCTTTTAGTGTAACTCTCAGACTGTACATCAGTCTTGGCGATGACCAAATAGCTGTAATAAAATAAGGTACCACGCATTTTGCTTTAAAGGCTAAGTTCACCTTTTTTTTTTTTTTCTAAATTCCAGCTCCCCGATGTACCAATATAGCATTATTTTACTTCTTTTGCAAAAATAAAGCTGTTTTATTTTTGCAAAAGAAGTACATTAATGCTATATTGGTACATAGGGGAATTGGAATTTAGAAAAAAAGGCGAACAAAGGTGAACCTAGCCTTTAAACAGGAACATAGTTATACAGAATATTTTTATGACTGGTATACAAAAATAAAAGTCCACCAATGCGTTATTCAGATTTTTACATAATAGGGTTAAATGGTATTTTCTGACAGTATTGTAGTTAAGACATTACACAATTGTCTCCAACAGACATTTTAGACATATGTGCAGGGTTTAACAGTAGAGATATGACATGCGTTAATATATGTGATACTACTGAGACTGTAGAACATCTGTCCAACTGCATAATAAAGGGTTCTGTTTCTTAGCAACAAACTTTTTTTGTACACATTTTAATAATGCACTGAACCATTATTGGCAGATGTAGAGGACATTTATTTTTTTCTACAGTCATGGCAGTTTCATCAGTAGAGACATTAAGGGATCAACTCGATGTGAGATTTTAATCACTTGTTAGCAAGAGATTTAACTCCTTGTTGTGATTTACCCATAACAACTTGATAAAAAATAATGTCTATTAGCAAGGAACATACATTGCAGATTAATAATTCTGCTACCAAAATGAGTGTGTGCTGTAAATTGCCTACAGCACTGTTACTGTTTCTTCTTTTTGTAGGCTGCCATTTTGCTAAAGACCAGAGCCCCTGAACAACAGTAAATCTTTAGTCTGCCAGCAAATCGACACATTTGGCACAGTGCTTAAAAATGGAGAGCAACTGAGCATCTGCAGAACCAAGTGAGACAGCATATTGCTGTATAATATACAGTATAGGCATTTATTTTTAATGTTTCACATAACTATACCTGCAAAAGGGGCTATACCTGCAAAAGTGATTTAATAGGACTTAAAGTGGTTGTTACTTTACAAAACCCTTTCACTGTCAGCCCCTCTCCTTTTATCTGGTGATAATTTACAGTATAAGTGTTTGTTAAATCTATGCCTCTAAATACCTTTTTTTCAGGTATCTTCAGGCCGGTCACGTGACTCCCGGCCGCTCTGCTACTACGATCCAGGGCTACAGTGGGACGGGCTAAAATCTCCCTCTGACATCAGCCGGGGGGGTCACGTGACCACCGTGCTGGCCGTTCGGCACCCCCCACTGTAGCCCTGGATCATAGTACAGCGGCTGGGAGTCACATGATCAGCCTGAAGATACCTAAAAAAAAAAGGTAATTAGAGGCAAAGATTTAAACAAACACTTATGCCCTGTACACACGAGCGGAATTTCTGTTGGAAAAATCTTGGATGGCTTTTCCGACGGAATTCTGCTCAAGCTTGGCTTGCATAAACACGGTCTAAACTTTCGACCATCAAGAACGCAGTGACGTACAACACTACGATGAGCCGAGAAAATGAAGTTCAATGCTTCGGAGCATGTGTCGAATTGTTTCCGAGCATGTGTGATTTTTTGCGCGTCCGTATTGCATACAGACGAACGCATTTTCGGATAGGAACTTTTTCCAACCTAAAAATAGAGAACCTGCTCTCAATCTTTTGCTGGCTGGATTCTGCCAGCAACAGTCCTATTAAGCATACACACGGTTGCAATTTCCGACCAAAAGCTCTCATCGGACTTTTGCTGGCGGTATTTCTGCTCGTGTGTACAGGGTATTATACTGTGAGTTATCACCTAATAAAGGAGGGGCTGCCAGAAGCATTTTGTAAATTTTGCGGATGATGGAGGCACGTAAACTGACCACGGTGTCAGGGCACCGCAGCCATGATATACCCTGGTCAGTTTACAGGGGGAGAGCAGGAAGTGGCCAGATCAGCCAGGTTTTTTACAGTTTAGAGAGGGGCAGATTAGACAGCACAAGCACTGTGCTGTTTAACCACTTCAGCCCCGGAAGGTTTTACCCCCTTCCTGACCAGAGCACTTTTTACAATTCGGCACTGCGTCGCTTTAACTGCTAATTGCGCGGTCATGCAATGCTGTACCCAAACGAAATTTGCGTCCTTTTCTTCCCACAAATAGAGCTTTCTTTTGATGGTATTTGATCACCTCTGCCGTTTTTATTTTTTGCGCTATACACGGAAAAAGACCGAAAATTTTGAAAAAAAATGATATTTTCTACTTTTTGTTTTAAAAAAAATCCAATAAACTCAATTTTAGTCATACATTTAGGCCAAAATGTATTCGGCCACATGTCTTTGGTAAAAAAAATGTCAATAAGTGTATATTTATTGGTTTGCGCAAAATGTTATAGCGTCTACAAACTAGGGTACATTTTCTGGAATTTACACAGCCTTTAATTTATGACTGCCTATGTCGTTTCTTGAGGTGCTAAAATGGCAGGGCAGTACAAAACCCCCACAAATGACCCCATTTTGGAAAGTAGACACCCCAAGGAATTTGCTGAGAGGCATGTTGAGCCCATTGAATATTCATTTTTTTTGTCCCAAGTGATTGAATAATGACAAAAAAAAAATTACAAAAAGTTGTCACTAAATGATATATTGCTCACAGGCCATGGGCATATGTGGAATTGCACCCCAAAATACATTTAGCTGCTTCTCCTGAGTACAGGGATACCACATGCGTGGGACTTTTTGGGAGCCTAGCCGCGTACGGGGCCCCGAAAACCAAGCACCGCCTTCAGGATTTCTAAGGGCGTACATTTTTGATTTTACTCCTCACTACCTATCACAGTTTTGAAGGCCATAAAATGCATAGATGACATAAAACCCCCCCAAATGACCCCATTTTGGAAAGTAGACACCCCAAGCTATTTGCTTTGAGGCATGTTGAGTCCATGGAATGTTTTATATTTTGACACAAGTTGCGGGAAAGTGACAAATTTTTTTTTTTTTTTTTTTTTTTGCACAAAGTTGTCACTAAATGATATATTGCTCACACAGGCCATGGGCATATGTGGAATTGCACCCCAAAATACATTTAGTTGCTTCTCCTGAGTATGGGGATACCACATGTGTGGGACTTTTTGGGAGCCTAGCCGCGTACGGGACCCCGAAAACCAATCACTGCCTTCAGGATTTCTAAGGGCGTACATTTTTGATTTTACTCCTCACTGCCTATCACAGTTTCGGAGGCCATGGAATGGCCAGGTGGCACAAACCCCCCCCAAATGACCCCATTTTGGAAAGTAGACACCCCAAGCTATTTGCTAAGAGGCATGGTGAGTATTTTGCAGCTCTCATTTGTTTTTGAAAATAAAGAAAGACGAGAAAAAAAATTTTTTTTTTCTTTTTTCAATTTTCAAAACTTTGTGACAAAAAGTGAGGTCTGCAAAATACTCACTATACCTCTCATCAAATAGCTTGGGGTGTCTACTTTCCAAAATGGGGTCATTTGGGGGGGGGGGTTGTGCCATCTGGGCATTCCATGGCCTCCGAAACTGTGATAGGCAGTGAAGAGTGAAATCAAAAACTTACGGCCTTCGAAAGCCTCAAGGCGGTGCTTGGTTTTCGGGGTCCCGTACGCGGCTAGGCTCCCAAAAAGTCCCACACATGTGGTATCCCCGTACTCAGGAGAAGCAACAGAATTTATTTTGGGGTGTAATTTCACATATTCCCATGGCATGTTTGAGCAATATATCATTTAGTGACAACTTTGCGCAAAAAAAAATAAAAAAAATAAAAAATTGTCTCTTTCCCGCAACTTGTGTCACAATATAAATTATTCCATGGACTCAACATGACTCTCAGCAAATAGCTTGGGGTGTCTACTTTCCAAAATGGGGTAATTTGGGGGGGTTTTGAACTGTCCTGGCATTTTATGCACAACATCTAGAAGCTTATGTCACACATCACCCACTCTTCTAACCACTTGAAGACAAAGCCCTTTCTGACACTTATTGATTACATAAAAAAATAATTTTTTTTTGCAAGAAAATTACTTTGAACCCCCAAACATTATATATTTTTTTTAAAGCAAATGCCCTACAGATTAAAATGGTGGGTGTTTCATTTTTTTTTTTCACACAGTATTTGCGCAGCGATTTTTCAAACGCATTTTTTGGGGAAAAAACACACTTTTTTACATTTTAATGCACTAAAACACACTATATTGCCCAAATGTTTGATGAAATAAAAAAGATGATCTTAGGCCGAGTACATGGATACCAAACATGGCATGCTTTAAAATTGCGCACAAACGTGCAGTGGCGACAAACTAAATACATTTTTAAAAGCCTTTAAAAGCCTTTACAGGTTACCACTTTAGATTTACAGAGGAGGTCTACTGCTAAACTTACTGCCCTCGATCTGACCTTCGCGGTGATACCTCACATGCATGGTGCAATTGCTGTTTACATTTGACGCCAGACCGACGCTTGCGTTCGCCTTAGCGCGAGAGCAGGGGGGACAGGGGTGCTTATTTTTTTTTTTTTTTTTTTTTTTTTTTCTTTATTATTATAATTTTTTTATCTTATTTTTAAACTGTTCCTTTCATTTTTTTTTTTTTTAAATCATTTTTATTGTTATCTCAGGGAATGTAAATATCCCCTATGATAGCAATAGGTAGTGACAGGTACTCTTTTTTGCAAAAATTGGGGTCTATTAGACCCTAGATTTCTCCTCTGCCCTCAAAGCATCTGACCACACCAAGATCGGTGTGATAAAATGCTTTCCCAATTTCCCAATGGCGCTGTTTACATCCGGCGAAATCTAAGTCATAAAATGCTCGTAGCTTCCGGTTTCTTAGGTCATAGAGATGTTTGGAGCCACTCTAAGCTCTCTGATCAGCTCTATGGTCAGCTGGCTGAATCACCGGCTGCATTTTCAGGTTCCCTGTTGAGACAGGAAAGCCAGAGAAAAACACGGGAGACGTTGGGGGGGGGGGGGGCATTCCCTCCCACTGCTTGTAAAAGCAGTCTAGAGGCTAATTAGCCACTAGGATTGCTTTTACATGAAAGCCGACCGCTGGCTGAAAAGAATGATACCAAGATGATACCTAAACCTGCACGCATCATTCTGGTATAACCACTCAAAGTCGTGAATGGCGTACCTGAAGACAAAAAAATGGTTAACAATAAAGCACAGTAAACGGTAAGGTATAAAAAATTGCATACCTGAAAAGCAAACATGATAAAACATAATAACAATAAAACATTGCAGAATAGAATACAGTAAAAAAGAGCAGAACAATAGAGAGAGAGAATAGAGAGAGAGAACAATAAAACAACAACTATTTTTTTTTTATTTTATATTTTTGTATGTTTTTTTTTTTTTTTTTTTACACTTTTTTTTTGTAACTGTAACTTTTATAACTGTAACCGGTTCCAGGTTCGGGTCTCTCAAAATGCGCTGGCATCTTGGGAGACCCTGTGAAAGTGCGCCTAGTCTGTGCAATGCTGTACCCTACGCTAATAGTCAACTAGTAAATGGTAGCGTTCAAAATATTCACCAATGCACAGACCAGGATTGTCAGGACAGGAGGGACAATAATAGCGGGTGTCTCGCCTATAGCCGCGCTTGCTGCAGACACAACATCTTTTTTGGGGGGGTTCGTTGGGTAGGGGTACTCGGGAGGACATAAAGAAAATGCCTCTCATGCAGCCGACTGCATTTGGTTGGGGATGTGAATGGGGGAAGTACGGGCGCTGCAGAAGCGGTGGGTTCCCAATTAGGATTGGCGAATGCAGCAGGAAGGGCACTATGGGCACGACGGGCCTGTGTTTGTCTTCTTGGTGGCAGCGGGACACTACTTGTGCTTGCCACCTCACCAGCTTGAACTGCACTTATGGGACTCGCCACGTCACCAAGTGTTACTGCAGTGCTGGTTTGACTACGACCGGGGTGTACTACGCCGCTGGTGCTTGCCAGTTCACCAAAACACTACCAAAAAAACTGTTAGCGATCGCAGGGATCAGGCCTGACTCTGCGAACGCTGCAGTTATGCGTTTAGTGTTTTGTAAGTGACAGTGATCGATCGATACTGCACTTGGGTGGGCTGGGCTGGGCCGGGCGGACGGGAAAAACGCAGGTGCTAGCAGGTATCTGGGCTGATCCCGCTAACACTGCGTGTTTGGGAACCCTAAACTGCTGGAGACGCTAGTATAGATCTGATCCGATCAGATATTGATCCGATCAGATACTATACCACTAAGGGAGGCGTATGCTGTGTGCGTGGGTGTTAGCGGTACTGGCGCTAACCTGACGCTGCCTGGGGCTGGTGCTTGCCAGTTCACCAAAACGCTACCAAAAAAACTGTTAGCGATCGCAGGGATCAGGCCTGACTCTGCGAACGCTGCAGTTATGCGTTTAGTGTTTTGTAAGTGACAGTGATCGATCGATACTGCACTTGGGTGGGCTGGGCCGGGCGGAGGGGCAAAACGCAGGTGCTAGCGGGTATCTGGGCTGATCCCGCTAACACTGCGTTTTCGGGAACCCTAAACTGCTGGGGACGCTAGTATAGATCTGATTGGATCAGATATTGATCCGTACAGATACTATACCACTAAGGGAGGCGTATGCTGCGTGCGTGGGTGTTAGCGGTACTGGCGTTAATCTGACGCTGCCTGGGGCGACGCATATCACCGCCGGGCGATCAGGGGGCTAAACCTTTATTCGGTAATAAACGGCGGGTGCCCTGACACTATAAAAAATAATTGAACTAACCAGCGTCACCCGTAACAGTTATACGGTGATCAGTGGTGAAAGGGTTAACTAGGGGGCAATCAAGGGGTTAAAACATTTATTAGGTAGTATATGGGGGTCCCTGTCGCTATAAAACACTGACGGCGAACCTAAATATTTACGTCCCTAACTAGCGTCACCAGCGACACTAATACAGCGATCAGAAAAATGATCGCTTAGCGACACTGGTGAGGGGGGGTGATCAAGGGGTTAAAACTTTATTAGGGGGGGTTAGGGGGGTATCCTAGACCTAAAGGGGGGTAATACTCACTGCCCTAACACTGTAACTGTCACAAACTGACACTATGCAGTAATCAGAAAAAAAAAAAAAAATACTGCTAATGTCAGTTTGTGATTGGGGGGGGATCGGGGGGCGATCGGGGGGGGATCGGGGGTATAAAGTATGCCTGGCATGTTCTACTGTGTGTGTGTTGTGTGCACTCACTTGTCTTCTCTCCTCGGCGCTGGAACGGAAACTGCCAGACCGAGGAGAGATGACATCACATCCTCTGCCTGTGTGAAACTACACACAGGCAGAGGAGGATTCCCATTGGCTGGGAACGATCGCGAGGGGGGGGCCACGATCGGATGGTCTCCCCCTCGCCTCCCGACGCTCCCAGTCAAATGCCGACCGCCGCTGGCACCGGGGGGGGGGTCCGATCGGACCCCCCGCCCGCGGGAGGCAGATCACGTACGGGTACGTGATTCTGCCTGCCCGTGCCATTCTGCCGCAGTATATATGCAGTAGGCGGTCGGCAAGTGGTTAAAGACTTAAGGACTGGAAGGATTTGCCCCCTTAATGACCAGGCCATTTTTTGCGATACGGCACTGCGTTGCTTTAACTGACACATCCGCGGTCATGTGACATTGTACCCAAACAAAATGTTTGTCCTTTTTTCCCACAAATAGAGCTTTCTTTTGGTGGTAATTGATCACCTCTGCGTTTTTTATTTTTTGCACTTTAAACAAAAAAGAGACAATTTTGAAAATAAAAACAATATTTTTTACTTTTTGCTATAATAAATCTCCAAATTAAAAAAAAAATTTCTTCAATTTCTTCATCAGTTTAAGCCAATATGTATTCTTCTACAAATTTTTGGTAAATGAAATTGCAATAAGCGTATATTGATTGGTTTGCGCAAAAGTTATAGCGCCTACAAAATGGGGGATAGAGTTATGGTATTTTTATTATTATTTTTTTTTTTTTTTTTTTTTTTTTTACTAGTAATGGCGGCAAACTGAGATTTTTAGTGGGACTGCGACATTGCGGCAGGCAGATTGAACACTTTTGACACTTTTTTTTGGGGACCAGTGACCTTTATACAGCTATCGGAGCTAAACAATAGCCGCTGATTACTGTATAAATGTCACTGTCACTAGGGGGCAATCAAGGGGTTAAGTGTTCCCTAGGGAGGTGTTTCTAACTGTGGGGGCAGTGTACCTACTAGGAGAGGAGAGAGATTGCTGTTCCTGATCACTAGGAACAGCAGATCTCTACTCCCCTGTCAGAACAGGGATCTGTTTGTTTATATTGACAGATCCCTGTTTTGGCTCTCTGAGGAGTGATCGCGGGTGGCCGGTGGACATCGCGGACGCCGGCCACCTGCATCGGCTCCGGCCTCGCTCCCCTATAGCTTCTTAAAGCGGCCAATGTGTAATGACGGCTATTCAGGCAGCCCTGCCAACCTGCTGCAGTACAACTGCGGCGGCTGGTCAGCAAGTAGTTAATCTGCTATAAGGGGGACAGCATTTTTTTTTTTTTTTTAGTTTTAGTTTTTTTTAGAGTTATAAACATTTCAATTTTCCGACTAAAGTTCCACTTTAATTTGCACTAATAAACAAAGGCATTCAATTTCATGCATGCAAAATATCAGGAATAATTGCACTGTGAGGGCCTGTTCACACTATTATGCACAGTTATGCTGCGTACACACAAGTGGATTTCTCGTCGGAAAAAGATATGACGGCTTTTCAGATGGGATTCCGCTTAAGTTTGCCTTGCATACACACAGTCACGCAAAAGTTTGCTGAAATTTCAACCATCAAGAACGCGGTGACGAACAACACTACGACGAGCCGAGAAAATTAAGTTCAATGCTTCCGAGCATACGTCGAATTGTTTCCGAGCATGCGTAGGGATTTAGCACATCGGAGTCGCCACAGACGATCGCATTTTCAGATAGGAACTTTTCCCGACCGAAAAATTGAGAGCATGCTCTGTCTTTTGCTGGCTGGAATTCCGCCAGTAAAAGACCGATGGAGCATACACACGGTCGCATTTTCCGACGAAAAACTCTCATTTTGCGGGCTGAAATCCCAATCGTGTGTACGCGGCATAAGGCATGCTTCATGTTGTAAGGCACATTGCAGCAAACTGCAAAAAAAAAAAGAAAAAATGGACTGCCATCCACACATGAAAAACTAATTATTTTTTATATATAAAGAAAAAGCATTTATACATTAAGTTTCTCCAGACCAAGTAGTTTGTTGCTGTATTACAGCTCTGAATGCAGGATCACTTTCACGCACTCCTAAAATCCACCAAGGAAAATAATGATAAGGCTTAGAAATAAAGTACATCAAAGTGCATTTTCCAAAGTTTCCAGTCGGAGACCAGTTACTTGACCTCCCCCCCTTAGGTGCCCATCATGATGGTAATTTCACCACTGGCAGTGATGGGTTTTTTTTTGTTTTTGCTTCTAACTGCTGCTCGAAGTCTAAACCTCAGTGACCTTTTCACAAGTCTGAGTCTTGCCAAAGAAATGCTTGTACTTTAAGAGAAATGTAATTATACATTTCTCTTAGTCCCCCTTTTCCCCTTTTGATTTCTGTAGAGCCTTAGGGATCATTTAGTATATATACTGTTATATCATGGACTGCACTATGGATATTAATGCAGCCACTTTGGCTAATCTAAGAAACTACATAGTGACATATTTTTCTCCGCAATCTTGTATCTTTCTATTGCTTTTTCTCTATGAGATTCCTTGTAGGATTGAAAATAAAATGTCTTATTTCCGAAACAGAGAAAGAAATGTTTTCCAGCTTTCCGTGCCTTCAGCCTTGTGAGGTTTCCGCTCAGGAATTTTCATAATACAGATGGAGAATGTAACAAGTATAACGTCAAAGTAATGACCATAAAATGTTTTCAACAAACACTGATATTCTGACATAAAAGCCAAGTCAGGACATTCCTGCATTGCTTAGGAAACATGATACAGAGAAATGCCGCGTACACACGAGCGGACTTTACGGCAGACTTTGCCCGGCGGACGGTATTTCGTCGGACATTTCGATCGTGTGTGGGCTCCAGCGGACTTTGTTTTCTCAAAAGTTGGACGGACATAGATTTGAAACATGTTTCAAATCTATCCGACGGACTCGAGTCCGGTCGAAAAGCCCACTTGTCTGCTAGGGCAGCTATTGGCTACTGGCTATGAACTTCCTTGTTTTAGTCCGGTCGTACGTCATCACGTACGAATTCGATGGACTTTGGTTGATTGTGTGTAGGCAAGTCCGTTCATTCAGAAAGTCCGTCAAAGTCCACTGGGCAAAGTCTGCCGCAAAGTCCGCTCGTGTGTACGCGGCAAAAGGCTTGTTGTGTGCCAACCTCACAAGGATAACTAGGTATGTCCTAGTATTTCAAGGACAAAAATGACTGAGTAGTGATTATGATATTTTTTTATTTGTACTAATCCAAATTTTTAGGGGGGACCCCCTTCTTCAAAATTAAAGCAGTACTTAAATGTTTTTGTTGCATTGCACTGATACGGCTACAATCAAAAGTATTTTGAGGACAAGAGAAGTTTGTTTTATTGTTGGGTAATGTTGATGAAGTCCTTTCAGGTGAAGTCTGACACGTAGTTGATTATACACTAAAATGATTAAAGTAGATTCCTCAAATGTAGCTTTGTTTAGCACTTGGTGTTCAAAGCATGACATTTTCCTATGTCTTATACATGGAGTAAAAAAACAAACACAAGAACCTGTTCTGCATACTGAAGTACACCAGTAAAGTACACCGTTAGTTCTTTTTTTATCTGTGTGAATTTGGAAGTAATCTTCATTGGAACCACAGTCCATTATGAATAGCTGATCCCAGCTTAAATGGGAAAAGGCACATCATTGAGAGATCATCATCAGCATTTAGACATTATAAAAATTGCAACAAGAAATGTAAGGGTGTAAATAGGGCGGTTAAGATAGAACATGAAAGACACATAGCGGAGGAGAGCAAAAAAAATCCCAAAAAATTCTTTAAGTATGTAAACAGTAAAAAAGGGAGGACAGACCATATTGGCCCCATAAAGAATAAGGAAGGACATCTGGTTACGAAGGATGGGGAAATGGCGAAGGTATTGAATTTATTCTTCTCCTCAGTCTTCACGGGGGAATCGGGGGGCTTCAGTAACCAAAACTGCAGTGTTTATCCTCATGACACGTCACAGGAAGCACCTCCATGGTTAACAGAGGACAGAATTAAAATTAGACTTGGGAAACTTAACATTAATAAATCACTGGGACCAGATGGCTTACATCCAAGGCTACTTAGGGAACTCAGTCATGTAATTGCCAGACCATTGTTCCTAATTTTTACTGACAGGCTACTGACTGGAATGGTACCAGCTGACTGGAGAAAAGCCAATGTAGCACCAGTATTTAAAAAGGGCCCAAAATACATCCCTGGGAATTACAGACCAGTTAGCCTAACATCAATAATATGCAAGCTCTTGGAGGGTTTGATAAGGGACTATATACAAGATTTTAGTAATGAGAACGGTATCATTAGCAGTAATCAGCATGGATTCATGAAGAATCGTTCTTGCCAAACCAATCTATTAACCTTCTATGAGGAGGTGAGTTGTCATCTAGATAAAGGAAGGCCCATAGACGTGGTGTATCTGGATTTTGCAAAAGCATTTGACACAGTTCCCCATAAACGTTTACTGTACAAAATAAGGTTCGTTGGCATGGAACATAGGGTGAGTACATGGATTGAAAACTGGCTACAAGGGCGAGTTCAGAGGGTGATGATAAATGGGGAGTACTCGGAATGGTCAGGGGTGGGTGGTGGGGTCCCCCAGGGTTCTGTGCTGGTGCCAATCCTAATTGATTTGTTCATAAACGACCTGGAAGATGGGGTAAACAGTTCAATCTCTGTATTTGTGGATGAAACTAAGCTAAGCAGAGCAATAACTTCTCTGCAGGATGTGGAAACCTTGCAAAAAGATCTGAACAAATAATGGGGTGGGAAACTACATGGCAAATGAGTTTTAATGTATAAAAATGTAAAATAATGCATTTGGGTGGCAAAAATTTGAATGCAATCTATAAACGGGGGGAGAACCTCTGGGGAAATATAGGATGGAAATGGACCTGGGGGTCCTAGTAGATGATAGGCTCAGCAATGGCATGCAATGCCAAGCTACTGCTAACAAAGCAAACAGAATATTGGCATGCGTTAAAAAGGGGATCAAAACGATAATTCTCCCACTCTACAAGACTCTGGTCCGACTGCACATAGAGTATGCTGTCCAGTTCTGGGCACCAGTCCTCAGGAAGGATGTACTGGAAATGGAGCGAGTGCAAAGAAGGGCAACAAAGCTAATAAAGAGTCTGGAGGATATTAGTTATGAGGAAAGGTTGCAAGCACTGAACTTATTCTCTCTGTAGAGAAGATGCTTGAGAGGGGAAATGATTTCAATTTACAAATACCGTACTGGTGACCCCACAATAGGGATAAAACTTTTTTGCGGAAGGGAGTTTAAAAAGACACGTGGCCACTTTTTAAAATTAGACGAAAAGAGGTTTAACCTTAAACTACGTAGAGGGTTCTTTACTGTAATGCCCCGTACACACGGTCGGATTTTCCGATGGAAAATGTCCGATCGGAGCGTGTTGTCGGAAATTCCGACCGTGTGTGGGCTCCATCGGACATTTTCCATCGGATTTTCCGACACACAAAGTTGGAGAGCAGGAGATAAAATTTTCCGACAACAAAATCCGTTGTCGGAAATTCCGATCGTGTGTACACAAATCCGACGGACAAAGTGCCACGCATGCTCAGAATAAATAAAGAGATGAAAGCTATTGGCCACTGCCCCGTTTATAGTCCCGATGTACGTGTTTTACGTCACTGCGTTTAGAACGATCAGATTTTCCGACAACTTTGTGCGACCGTGTGTAGACAAAACAAGTTTGAGCCAACATCCGTCGGAAAAAATCCTAGGATTTTGTTGTCGGAATGTCCGAACAAAGTCCGACCGTGTGTACGCCCTATAAGAGCGGCAAGGATGTGGAGATCCCTTCCACAGGTGGTGGTCTCAGCGGGAAGAGCATCGATAGTTTCAAAAAACTATTAGATAAGCACATGAACGACCACAAAATACAGGGATATACAATGTAATACTGACATATAATCACACACATAGGTGGGAGTTGATGGACTTGTGTCTTTTTTCAACCTCACCTACTATGTAACTATATGACCATATTAAGGTCCATACTGGAAAGTGAGCATACATCTGCAACCTATTGGTGGTGGAACTTCTCCTCTTTGCACCGTGGGATTCACCAAACATTGAATTATGATTTTTAAATTTGGAGACACTGATACACATATGAACTAGTTTTTTAAAAAGTTTTTTTAGTTTTTTTCCTTTTTTGGGGGTTTTGTCATTCTTATCCCTAAAGCAGGTGGTCAGATACTATAGCTGGCTTCTGTGTTCCTCACCTATGGCAGCCTCCTTTCCCGTAAGGCAAGCAGGCCTACCAGTACTCCACCACACGGAGGCAGGCATGAACTGAGCACAGCAAACAGGTACTTGTGTTTGGCAGACAGGCAGAGTATTTCAATGACAGTTCAGATACAAGACAGGCAAGGTTCAGAATAGTCAGGATCAAATCTGTAGCCAAAATGCAGGCTGAGTTCAGGGATTAGTCTATATCCAATCTGAGGTCATCAACGAGGGAAACCAGACAGCAGGGCAGACAAACAGGGAGCTTGAGCATGTGTAACCAGTGCTATCACAAGCATGAGACTGCAGGCTTGACTGGCTTAAATCAGGTTTGGTCTCCACCCAGATACTGGCTACATCAATCGCCTTCCAGGTGGACAGAAAGACAGGGAGAATGCATCATAGTCAAAACCAGGATGCTCAAACCAGCAGTTATGATGGAGCAGGAAGGCTACACACTCCTGACAGGTTTTATCACAGATAGTACCAATTTAATTTTTCACTCCTGGGTGGACAGAAGGTCACCATCACTTGGAATATATTTGGGACTTAATGATTTATTTATATATTTGATATATAATTCTTTGATGTAGCGTGGCATTGTTTTTGCACTAGATATACAGTGCCTTGAAAAAGTATTCATACCCCTTGAAATTTTCCATAAATGGATTTTATTGTGATAGACCAACACAAAGTGGCACCAAATTATGAAGTAGAAGGAAAATGATAAATTGTTTTCAAATATTTTTTACAAATAAATATGTGAAAAGTGTGAGGTGCATTTGTATTCAGTCCCCCTGAGTCAATACTTTGTAGAACCTCCTTTCGCTGCAATTACAGCTGAAAGTCCTTTTGGGTATGCCTCTACCAGCTTTGCACATCTAGATAGTGACATTTTTGCCCATTCTTCTTTGAAAAATAGCCCAAGCTCTGTCAGATTGGATCAAGAGTGTATGTGAACAGCAATTTTTAAGTCTTGCCACAGATTCTCAATTGGATTTAAGTCTGGACTGACTGGGTCATTCTAACACTTGAATATGCTTTGATCTAAACCATCCCATTGTAGCTCTGACTGTATGTTTAGGGTTGGAAGGTGAACCTCTGCCCCAGTCTCAAGTCTTTTGCAGACTCTTACAGGTTTTCTTCTAAGATTGCCCTGTATTTGGCTCCATTCATCTTCCTATCAACTCTGACCAGCTTTCCTGTCCCTGCTGAAGAAAAGCATCCCCACAACATGATGCTGCCACCACGTTTCACGGTGGGGATGGTGTGTTCAGGGTGATGTGCAGTGTTAGTTTTCTGCCACACATAGTGTTTTGCTTTTAGGCCAAAAAGTTTAATTTTGGTCTCATCTGACCAGAGCACCTTCTTCCACATGTTTGCTGTGTCCCCCACATGGCTGCAAATGGGACTTCTTATGGCTTTCTTTCAACAATGGCTTTCTTCTTGCCACTCTTTTATAAAGGCTAGATTTGTGGGGTGCAGATTAATAGTTGTCCCGAGGATAGATTCTCCCACCTGAGCTGTGGATCTCTGCAGCTCCTCCAGAGTTACCATGGACCTCTTGGCTGCTTCTCTGATTAGTGCTCTCCTTGCCCAGCCTGTCAGTTTAGGTGGATAGCCATGTCTTGGTAAGTTTGCACTCTTTCCATTTTCAGATGATGGATTGAACAGTGCTTCATAAGATGTTCAAAGCTTGGGATATTTTTTTATAACCTAAACCTGCTTTAAACTTCTCCACAACTTTATCCCTGACCTGTCTGGTGTGTTCCTTGGCCTTTATGATGCTGTTTGTTTACTAAGATTCTCTAACAAATCTCTGAGGGCTTCACCGAACAGCTGTATTTAAGACAGAGACACAATACTTTGGCATGGACAGGTTGTTTTGGAAGCAATGTGGTTGGTTTTACAAAAGAAAAGAGACTCTTCACTTAGAAAAGTGAATGACCACTGAGGTCAGTATGTAAGGTGAATTTGACCACCCAATTACTTGCCAGGAAAATTTAAAAACAGGATCTTTTCTTGTACATATTTGGATGACTGAAGTGAACACAGCTTCAACTTATTTACAGTGATCAGTCCCTTTGCAAAGTGAACAGTGTCTATTCTGTTAGTAAAAATCAATGTATTTTGTTTATAACACAAGCAATACATAACATCACAACCACTGTGAACAAGCCACAAAGGATTGCCTGATAAACATTTGAAATAGAGTATGGAGCTTCAGATGCTGGCTAAAAATGTTTGCATATTCATATGTAAAATTGTATAATTACCTGAATAAAACAAAGGAGAAATAATTTTAGCATTCATTTTTGGATTATGAATACAATAAAGAACAGATGTACAATATATATATATATATATATATATATATATATATATATATATATATATATATATATATATATATATATATATAATTATTATTATACAGGATTTATATACCACTAAAAGTATGTGCAGCGCTTTACAATATAAAGGGAAACAGTACAGTTACAATACAATAAAATACAAGAGGGCCCTCTAATAATACATAATATTCATATATACAATACATTCCCTTGAAAATCACTGTTACAGCACAGAAGTGTGCATGTAAATGTGCACATCAGTAATCTGAATGCATTATAAGGGCTTCGGAAATGTAAAATGTCCATAAGAGATATTTCCAGACTGGAGAACTATTTATAAAGCACAACATGTGCTGAAAGCATTTATGGATTTTCTGCTTAGTTACTGACGATAATTAATTAATATAACTTTGCCAAGTATCAAACAAGCATCTAATTATTTTAATGATGTCTCAATGTGTTCCATTCTGAAAAGCAATTTACCTTTTTTTCTTTAGAACTGCCTAAAAGTTGTATGGTTTTTTCCTAGTTTGACAATACAATCTTTTTAGGCTACTTATGACTATAATAAAGCAGCTATTTTTCCTGTTTGCCTTGATTACTTTCATGCTGTTTGGTTCAACCAGATCAACTTTAAAGCCCCATACACACTATCAGATTTTCTGCTGATTTTTTCCTTCAGATTTACCAAAAACATATAATATGAGGTCAAACCTTAGGAGTTTAAATTTGTATGCAATCAGGCAGGCCCTTGCACTACACAGTTTTAGTTAATCTGAAGACAAAAATCAGCAGAAAATCTGATAGTGTGTATGGGGCTTAATGCTTTCTGTGAGATAGATAGACAGGTCAAAAGATTGGCAGATTGAGTACATTGTGCCATTTGTCTTCAAAATGTTTCCTTTAGCACAGACCCATAAATAATGATAGAGATCCATATATGCTTTTAAACATTTAAGGCAGATTTTGAACTGACTGTTTCAGAGAATATAATGTCTATGGTGGAAAATATTTCTGTATATGATAAGACCAAAAGTAACTATAGGACTTTAGGATCTTTGAGAGGACATGTGTGTGAGGAATCTAGTCACTGCCTTTCAGGCCTACTGCCTAGGGAAGGTCCAGAAGAAGAAGAATCCAGAAGTCCTTTGCTTCCCAGGTTTGCTGCCTGGGGAAGATGCACCTCCAGAGCCAATTCCCAAGAATGTTAGTTGGCCTATGCAAGGGCCTGGAAATATAACGGAAAATTGTATCAAATACTTACCGTAATTTTCCTTTCCTGACGCCAAACCATGGCAGCATACTAGTGATAGAGCTCCGCCTCTTGACCACTCCCTCAGGACCAGTGAATAGCATAAATGAAGGCATGGTTAGCCGCCACCCCAATCTTTGTAACAAGCCACATACTGGAACGCACATGGGTGGGCTCATATACTGCCATGGTTTGGCGTCAGGAAAGTAAAATTACGGTAAGTATTTGATACAATTTTCTGTTTTCCTGACGCCAACATGGCAGCATACTAGTGATAAATAACTAGCCGATA
Organism: Lithobates clamitans; assembly: GCA_037952925.1. Classification (NCBI taxonomy): domain Eukaryota; kingdom Metazoa; phylum Chordata; class Amphibia; order Anura; family Ranidae; genus Lithobates; species Lithobates clamitans. The sequence goes on along the minus strand of JBBGZY010000592.1, from coordinate 598,159 downwards.
GGGTGGGATCTATTTGTCAAACCAAACCTTCTAACTAGGATGAGACAGAGGACTGAAAAGTCATTCCTACAAAGTCCCCTGATGACAAGGCCCCCGCATCTATTCTGTCAAGTTTGAGTAGGAATGTTGGAGCGACCATGATACCCCTGTACAGATGGGCACCATAGATTCTCTTGAATGTGTTTCCTATGAGGCTTTAACCACCCTGGTAGAGTGCTCCGCTGACACTGATGGAGGCTCGCGACCTCCAGTCTTATATACACAACCCAAGCCTGCTAAGATCCAGGCAGTAACCTCTTTCCCCTGATGATTGCCAGCTGGAATGACAAAAAGTTTATTTAGATGACCTGAAAGGGACAATTGTGGAGAGACACTCCTTTAAAGTTCTGAAAATCAACAGTACGTGTGACTTTCCTGTGTGATGTTCTGGAAAGTTAGTCAATGTCCAGCTGTCTGTTAAAAGCAGTCTGTTGCTACGTTTGATCGTTTGATGCAGGATGATCTACAAGATCCAACTCTACTCTTTCTGGGAAGAAAGGAATATATATATATATATATATATATATATATATATATATATATATATATTTATTTATTTATTCTGAAGCTCCTAGAGCTTGAATCTCTGATAACCTTCTGCTTAAAGTTCTTGCAATTGATACTGCCTTGTAAGTGATGGCCTGAACTGAACATTGCTCTGTTGGAACAAACGGTTAAACTGATATGAGCTCCAGCAACTGCAATAGATCTTTCTTCCTTGGTGACCAACTCTTCACGACTGTCCTCAAAAGTTGTGCAAACTTGAGAATTCTTGGCCCATTCAAATGTGTTATTGCCAATATAGCCCACACTAGTGAGCTATGTGAGGATAGGCTAAGGCCTGGAGGAAGTATAGAACAGCTGACACTGGCAGGGCGGTAGGATCAATGTCTTGCCCTACCAAGAAAACTTGTTCCAGAATTAGACCTAGATGTTGTAAGTAGAATGTCTTCTCGCACACAACAAAGTAGAGATCACTCTGGAGTTAAACTGGAGCAACTGGAGTTGCCCATCCTCCCCCTTTAGCGTCCCTGCTTGCAGCCCCAGTCTGCGTATGTTATAGAGGGGAAATGTCTTCTATAGCCTGAAATGAATGGCCAGGGAAAACCGAGGGCCTCCTGGTCAATATGGAGGACTGACTATGACAACTATGTTCTCCCTTGACAGCCTCAATGGGAATCTCATTCAGGGGAAATGTTGGGGAAAAATATATAGGTTGGATTGTAGTCCCAGGGAGAGACCAGAGCATCTGCCCCTTGCGCCTTGGGGTACAGACAAAATCAGACCAAAGTTTGTGATTACTGTGGGAAACGAGGAGGTCTGTCTGTGGTAGACCCCACCTGTGGACCAGCTCAGAGAAGAGACCCACTCGTTGTGCTCTGGGAAGTTTGTTCAAAAGAAACCGCTGGGAGGTAAACTGCTTCCGAAATTTTGCTGGTGATCTTCCGCCCCAGGCGTTAAGGGTTTCACCTCTCTCACTAGCACATTGCTGCAAGTTTCATCCTGGAGCTGAATAAGGGTGACTGCCGCCCTGTTGCTAAACTGCAAGGAGATTGGTCCTCCTTGACTATGTGTGGTAAGGCCAAAGTGCTAAAAGGGCTGTTTGAACCCCCAGCGCGTTCAAGGTTATCCTCCTTGGCTGGGAATCTCTGCTTGCCTTGACCAAAGTCCTTCACAGTGCATGTTCCCTGCTGTCTTGCAGACATGATTTGTAGCCATTCTCCAGTCTAACGGTCCTAATGGACCAAGACTAACTAACTGAAAAGCCATCAAACAAGCGGAAATATTCGTCCTCAGAATTCTGTTCCTGACTGTCACCACTTCCTCTGATGGAAATAAAACAGAGGAGATAGCAGAGCACCCCCCGGTACACCAACCATTGGGATGGGGAAAGGTTGGCTTTGCTTTCCCTCTAAAGTGTGAGGATAGAATAGGCATCCTGACGATCCAGCAACAGCCTCCAGCCATGTGGTTATACTGTTTAATGGACTCAGTCTTAAAGATCTCAAAGAGGGCCCAAAGGGGTTTGACCTCTTCCAATCTGCAACTGGACACTAACCAACATCCCTTGCGAACTCCAAACAGGATTGGGTAGAAAACCTGCAATCCCTCTTGAGTCTGAGGTGTCTGTAAGCATTGTAGCAGCCCACCCGCTGTTGTGGTGGACTTGGCAGCTCCGTGGGAGAGAAATGGTCTGGAGGAGGAGCAGTGAGGAATCTCCCGAAGTGACCATGAGTATCTGATACCTTCATCCAAGGCTCTGTACAGCATGCTGTCCAGAAACCTGTGAAGCGTGCCTTCTAGGTCTTACCTTAAGAGTCTGGGTATGCACTTGTGTGACTGGCTCACTGATTTTCCCAGAAGTCTGCTCTAAAATACAAGTCAGATTTTTGGCATCCACTGCTACAAAAAGAAAAGAAGAATGGGGTGGCAGCTAACCATGCGTTCATTTATGCTATTCTCTGGTCCTGAGGGAGTGGTCAAGAGGCGGAGCTCTATCACTAGTATAGTTACATAGTTAGTCAGGTTGAAAAAAGACACAAGTCCATCCAGTCCAACCATAAAAAAAAAAAAAAAAAAAAAAAAAAAAAAAACAAAAAGCAAAAAAAAACGTACAATCCAATATACCCAATACTATACCCACAGTTGATCCAGAGGAAGGCAAAAAACCCCAGCAGAGCATGCTCCAATTTGCTACAGCAGGGGAAAAAATTCCTTCCTGATCCCAGAGAGGCAATCGGATTTTCCCTGGATCAACTTTACCTATAAATGTCAGTACCCAGTTATATTATGTACATTTAGGAAAGTATCCAGGCCTTTCTTAAAGCAATCTACTGAGCTGGCCAGAACCACCTCTGGAGGGAGTCTATTCCACATTTTCACAGCTCTTACTGTGAAGAAACCTTTCCGTATTTGGAGATGAAATCTCTTTTCCTCCAGTCGTAAAGAGTGCCCTCTTGTCCTCTGTGTTGACCGTAAAGTGAATAACTCAACACCAAGTTCACTATATGGACCCCTTATATATTTAAACATGTTGATCATATCCCCCCTTATTCTCCTCTTCTCAAGAGTGAACAAATTCAGTTCCTCTAATCTTTCCTCATAGCTGAGCTCCCCAATGCCTCTTATCAGTTTGGTTGCCCTTCTCTGCACTTTCTCCAGTTCCCCGATATCCTTTTTGAGAACTGGTGTCCAAAACTGAACTGCATATTCCAGATGAGGTCTTACTAATGATTTGAACAGGGGCAAAATGATATCTCTCTCTCTGGAGTCCATACCTCTCTTAATACAAGAAAGAACTTTGCTCGCTTTGGAAACCGCAGCTTGGCATTGCATGCTATTATTGAGCTTATGATCTACCAAAACCCCCAGATCCTTCTCCACTACAGATTCCCCCAGTTGTACTCCCCCTAGCATGTATGATGCATGCATATTCTTAGCCCCCAAGTGCATAACTTTACATTTCTCAACATTAAACCTCATCTGCCACATAGTCGCCCAATTAGACAGAGCATTGAGGTCAGCTTGTAAATTGGAGACATCCTGTAAGGACGTTATTCCACTGCATAGCTTGGTGTCATCTGCAAAGACAGAAATGTTACTTTTGATCCCAGACCCAATATCATTTATAAAGATATTAAAGAGTAAGGGTCCCAGCACTGAACCTTGGGGTACACCACTGATAACCTTAGACCATTCAGAGTAAGAATCATTAACCACTACTCTCTGAATTCTGTCTTTTAGCCAGTTTTCTATCCATTTACAAACTGATATTTCCAAGCCTGTAGACTTTAACTTACACATGAGCCGTGTGTGCGGAACTGTATCAAACGCTTTTGCAAAATCCAAATAAACCACGTCCACAGCCACCCCTCTGTCCAAGGTTTTACTTACCTCTTCATAAAAAGAAATCAGGTTTGTCTGGCAACTTCTGTCTTTCATGAACCCATGCTGTCTGTTGCTTAAAATGTTTTTTTCCAGCAAGAACTCGTCTATGTGGTCTTTTATTAAACGCTCCAGTATCTTCCCGACTATAGAAGTTAAACTAACAGGTCTATAGTTACTTGGTAAAGACTTTGATCCCTTTTTAAATATAGGCACCACGTTCGCCCTGCGCCAATCCAGCGGTACTATTCCCGTCACTAATGAGTCCCTAAAAATTAGATACAATGGCTTTGAAATTACAGAGCTCAATTCTTTTAGGATCCGTGGGTGGATGCCATCAGGTCCAGGTGCTTTATCCACCTTTATTCTGTCTAAATATTTCTGGACCATATCCCTTTTGAGCCATTGTGGATCATTGGGGGCTGTGTCAATACCACCCCCATTATGGACATGAACTTCCCCATGCTCTTTTGTATACACAGAGCTGAAGAAAGTATTTAATAAATTAGCCTTCTCCTTGTCCCCAGTCACCCACTCTAGATTATTTTGTAAAGGGCCTACATGCTCAGACCTGACCTTTTTACTATTAATATATTTGAAGAATTTTTTGGGGTTTGTCCTACTATTTTTTGCGATCTCTCGTTCATTTTGAATTTTTGCACCCTTGATTTCCTTTTTACATATTCTGTTAAATTCTTTGTAGCATTTAAATGACACTAGTGTTCCTTCATTTTTATATTTTTTAAAAGCTCTTTTCTTATTGTTTATAGCTTTTCTAACTTTGACCGTGAGCCACATAGTATGCTGTTGGCATCAGGAAAAGAAGGTTTCTACTAAGGAAGAGCACTTTCAGAAGAGTTTTTCTCAGATGATTGTCTTGGCCTAAAAGTCCACTACTACAGGTTGCCCATCTCAGCCTAAAGGTCCACTTTTACAATATGAGAGAGGTCAGAGACATTTAGGGTAGCTGTACATCTGGCCTACCCAGTTCTACATTATCTTATGGCAGAGGCAAAGATATTAACCACTTGACGACCGCCTCACGCCGATGTACGTCGGCAAAGTGGCACGGACAGGCAAAATCACGTACAGGGTACGTGATTTGCCTTCCGCGGGTGGGGGGTCCGATCGGACCCCCCCCCCGGTGCCCGAGGCGGTCGTCGTTTGTCCAGCGGCGATCGGTGATGAGGGGGAGACCATCCGTTCGTGGCCCCCCCCTCGCGATCGCCGCCGGCCAATCGAATCATTCCTTTGCTGCTGTATGCTAAACAGCAGCAAAGGAAGTGATGTCATCTCCCCTCGGGTCGGTATTTTCCGTTCCGGCCCGAGGAGAGACGACAAGTATGTGAGTGCACCAAACACTACACACACAGTAGAACATGCCAGGCACACAAATCACCCCGATCCCCCCCCCGATCGCCCCCCGATCCCCCCCCAATCACCCCCCCCCCCTGTCACAAACTGACACCAGCAGTTTTTTGTTTTTTTTTTTTTTTTTTTTTCTGATTACTGCATAGTGTCAGTTTGTGACAGTTAGTGTTGGGACAGTTAGTATTACCCCCCTTTAGGTCTAGGGTACCCCCCTAACCCCCCCTAATAAAGTTTTAACCCCTTGATCACCCCCTGTCACCAGTGTCACTAAGCGATCATTTTTCTGATCGCTGTATTAGTGTCGCTGGTGACGCTAGTTAGTGAGGTAAATATTTAGGTTCGCCGTCAGCGTTTTATAGCGTCAGGGACCCCCATATACTACCTAATAAATGTTTTAACCCCTTGATTGCCCCCTAGTTAACCCTTTCACCACTGATCACCGTATAACCGTTACGGTTGACGCTGGTTAGTTTGTTTATTTTTTTATAGTGTCAGGGCACCCGCCGTTTATTACCGAATAAAGGTTTAGCCCCCCGATCGCCCGGCGGTGATATGCGTCGCCCCAGGCAGCGTCAGATTAGCGCCAGTACCGCGAACACCCACGCACGCACCGTACACCTCCCTTAGTGGTATAGTATCTGATCGGATCAATATCTGATCCGATCAGATCTATACTAGCGTCCCCAGCAGTTTAGGGTTCCCAAAAACGCAGTGTTAGCGGGATCAGCCCAGATACCCGCTAGCACCTGCGTTTTGCCCCTCCGCCCGGCCCGGCCGAGCCCACCCAAGTGCAGTATCGATCGATCACTGTCACTTACAAAACACTAAACGCATAACTGCAGCGTTCGCAGAGTCAGGCCTGATCCCTGCGATCGCTAACAGTTTTTTTGGTAGCATTTTGGTGAACTGGCAAGCACCAGCCCCAGGCGTCAGGTTAGCGCCAGTACCGCTAACACCCACGCACGCAGCATACGCCTCTCTTAGTGGTATAGTATCTGAACGGATCAATATCTGATCCGATCAGATCTATACTAGCGTCCCCAGCAGTTTAGGGTTCCCAAAAACGCAGTGTTAGCGGAATCAGCCCAGATACCTGCTAGCACCTGCGTTTTGCCCCTCCGCCCGGCCCAGCCCAGCCCACCCAAGTGCAGTATCGATCGATTACTGACACTTACAAAACACTAAACGCATAACTGCAGCGTTCGCAGAGTCAGGCCTGATCCCTGCAATCGCTAACAGTTTTTTTGGTAGTATTTTGGTGAACTGGCAAGCACCAGCCCCAGGCAGCGTCAGATTAGCGCCAGTACCGCTAACACCCACGCACACACCGTACACCTCCCTTAGTGGTATAGTATCTGATCGCATCAATATCTGATCCGATCAGATCTATACTAGCGTCACCAGCAGTTTAGGGTTCCCAAAAACGCAGTGTTAGCGGGATCAGCCCAGATACCTGCTAGCACCTGCGTTTTGCCCCTCCGCCCGGCCCGGCCCAGCCCACCCAAGTGCGGTATCGATCGATCACTGTCACTTACAAAACACTAAACGCATAACTGCAGCGTTCGCAGAGTCAGGCCTGATCCCTGCGATCGCTAACAGTTTTTTGGTAGCGTTTTGGTGAACTGGCAAGCGCCAGCGGCCTAGTACACCCCGGTCGTAGTCAAACCAGCACTGCAGTAACACTTGGTGACGTGGCGAGTCCCATAAGTGCAGTTGAAGCTGGTGAGGTGGCAAGCACAAGTAGTGTCCCGCTGCCACCAAAAAGACAAACACAGGCCCGTCGTGCCCATAGTGCCCTTCCTGCTGCATTCGCCAATCCTAATTGGGAACCCACCGCTTCTGCAGCGCCCGTACTTCCCCCATTCACATCCCCAACCAAATGCAGTCGGCTGCATGAGAGGCATTTTTATGTCCTCCCAAGTACCCCTACCCAACGAACCCCCCAAAAAAGATGTCGTGTCTGCAGCAAGCGCGGATATAGATTGTCCCTCCTGTCCTGACAATCCTGGTCTTTGCATTGGTGAATGTTTTGAACGCTACTATGCACTAGTTGAGTATTAGCGTAGGGTACAGCATTCCACAGACTAGGCACACTTTCACAGGGTCTCCCAAGATGCCATCGCATTTTGAGAGACCCGAACCTGGAACCGGTTACCGTTATAAAAGTTAGTTACAAAAAAAGTGTAAACAAAAAAAAAAAATATGAAATAAAAAAAAATAGTTGTTGTTTTATTGTTCTCTCTCTCTCTTTTCTCTCTCTCTATTGTTCTGCTCTTTTTTACTGTATTCTATTCTGCAATGTTTTATTGTTATTGTTATTGTTATTGTTATTGATTGTTATTGTTATTGTTATTGTTATTATGTTTTATCATGTTTGTTTTTCAGGTGTGTAATTATTTACACTTTACTGTGCTTTATTGTTAACCATTGTTAACCATTTTTTTGTCTTCAGGTACGCCATTCACGACTTTGAGTGGTTATACCAGAATGATGCCTGCAGGTTTAGGTATCATCTTGGTATCATTCTTTTCAGCCAGCGGTCGGCTTTCATGTAAAAGCAATCTTAGCGGCTAATTAGCCTCTAGACTGCTTTTACAAGCCGTGGGAGGGAATGCCCCCCCCCCACCGTCTTCCGTGTTTTTCTCTGGCTCTCCTGTCTCAACAGGGAACCTGAGAATGCAGCCGGTGATTCAGCCAGCTGACCATAGAGCTGATCAGAGACCAGAGTGGCTCCAAACATCTCTATGGCCTAAGAAACCGGAAGCTACGAGTATTTCATGACTTAGATTTCGCCGGATGTAAATAGCGCCATTGGGAAATTGGGGAAGCATTTTATCACACCGATCTTGGTGTGGTCAGATGCTTTGAGGGCAGAGGAGAGATCTAGGGTCTAATAGACCACAATTTTTTCAAAAAAGAGTACCTGTCACTACCTATTGCTATCATAGGGGATATTTACATTCCCCGAGATAACAATAAAAATGATTAAAAAAAAAAATATGAAAGGAACAGTTTAAAAGTAAGATTAAAAAAGCAAAAAAATAATAAAGAAAAAAAAAAAACAAAAAAAAAACACCCCTGTCGCCCCCTGCTCTCGCGCTAAGGCAAACGCAAGCGGCGGTCTGTCGTCAAACGTAAACAGCAATTGCACCATGCATGTGAGGTATCACCGCGAAGGCCAGATCGAGTGCAGTAATTTTTCCAGTAGACCTCCTCTGTAAATCTAAAGTGGTAACCTGTAAAGGCTTTTGAAGGCTTTTAAACATGTATTTATTTTGTTGCCACTGCACGTTTGTGCGCAATTTTAAAGCATGTCATGTTTGGTATCCATGTACTCGGCCTAAGATCATCTTTTTTATTTCATCAAACATTTGGGCAATATAGTGTGTTTTAGTGCATTAAAATTAAAAAAAGTGTGTTTTTTCCCCAAAAAATGCGTTTGAAAAATCGCTGCGCAATTACTGTGTGAAAAAAATGAAACACCCACCATTTTAATCTGTAGGGCATTTGCTTTAAAAAAATATATAATGTTTGGGGGTTCAAAGTAATTTTTTTGCAAAAAAAAAAAACTTTTTCATGTAAACAATAAGTGTCAGAAAGGGCTTTGTCTTCAAGTGGTTAGAAGAGTGGGTGATGTGTGACATAAGCTTCTAAATGTTGTGCATAAAATGCCAGGACAGTTCAAAACCCCCCCAAATGACCGCATTTTGGAAAGTAGACACCCCAAGCTATTTGCTGAGAGGCATGTCGAGTCCATGGAATATTTTATATTGCGACACAAGTTGCGGGAAAGAGACAAATTTTTTTTTTTTTTTTTTGCACAAAGTTGTCACTAAATGATATATTGCTCAAACATGCCATGGAAATATGTGAAATTACACCCCAAAATACATTCTGCTGCTTCTCCTGAGTACGGGGATACCACATGTGTGAGACTTTTTGGGAGCCTAGCCGCGTACGGGACCCCGAAAACCAAGCACCGCCTTCAGGCTTTCTAAGGGCGTGAATTTTTGATTTCACTCTTCACTGCCTATCACAGTTTCGGAGGCCATGGAATGCCCAGGTGGCACAAAACCCCCCCAAATGACCCCATTTTGGAAAGTAGACACCCCAAGCTATTTGCTGAGAGGTATAGTGAGTATTTTGCAGACCTCACTTTTTGTCACAAAGTTTTGAAAATTGAAAAAAGAAAAAAAAAAATGTTTTTTCTTGTCTTTCTTCATTTTCAAAAACAAATGAGAGCTGCAAAATACTCACCATGCCTCTCAGCAAATAGCTTGGGGTGTCTACTTTCCAAAATGGGGTCATTTGGGGGGGTTTTGTGCCACCTGGGCATTCCATGGCCTCCGAAACTGTGATAGGCAGTAAAGAGTGAAATCAAAAATTTTTACCCTTAGAAATCCTGAAGGCAGTGATTGGTTTTCGGGGTCCAGTACGCGGCTAGGCTCCCAAAAAGTCCCACACATGTGGTATCCCCATACTCAGGAGAAGCAGCTAAATGTATTTTGGGGTGCAATTCCACATATGCCCATGGCCTGTGTGAGCAATATATCATTTAGTGACAACTTTATGAAAAAAAAAAAAAAGTGTCACTTTCCCGCAACTTGTGTCAAAATATAAAATATTCCATGGACTCAATATGCCTCTCAGCAAATAGCTTGGGGTGTCTACTTTCCAAAATGGGGTCATTTTGGGGGGTTTTGTGCCATCTTGGCATTCCATGGCCTCCGAAACTGTGATAGGCAGTGAAGAGTGAAAGCAAAAATTTACACCCTTAGAAATCCTGAAGGCGGTGATTGGTTTTCGGGGCCCCGTACGCGGCTAGGCTCCCAAAAAGTCCCACACATGTGGTATCCCCATACTCAGGAGAAGCAGCAGAATGTATTTTGGGGTGCAATTCCACATAGGCCCATGGCCTGTGTGAGCAATATATCATTTAGTGACGACTTTTTGTAAATATTTTTTTTTTTTTTTTTTTTTGTCATTTTTCAATCACTTGGGACCAAAAAAATAAATATTCAATGGGTTCAACATGCCTCTCAGCAATTTCCTTGGGGTGTCTACTTTCCAAAATGGGGTCATTTGGGGGGGTTTTGTACTGCCCTGCCATTTTAGCACCTCAAGAAATGACATAGGCAGTCATAAACTAAAAGCTGTGTAAATTCCAGAAAATGTACCCTAGTTTGTAGACGCTATAACTTTTGCGCAAACCAATAAATATACGCTTATTGACATTTTTTTTACCAAAGACATGTGGCCGAATACATTTTGGCCTAAATGTATGACTAAAATTTAGTTTATTGGATTTTTTTTATAACAAAAAGTAGAAAATATCATTTTTTTTCAAAATTTTCGGTCTTTTTCCGTTTATAGCGCAAAAAATAAAAACCGCAGAGGTGATCAAATACCATCAAAAGAAAGCTCTATTTGTGGGAAGAAAAGGACGCAAATTTCGTTTGGGTACAGCATTGCATGACCGCGCAATTAGCAGTTAAAGCGACGCAGTGCCAAATTGGAAAAAGACCTCTGGTCCTTAGGCAGCATAATGGTCCGGGGCTCAAGTGGTTAAAGGATACTAGAGGGATTTTGCTGATGTCTTTGCAGTTCTTGGGGTGTTCACAAATTTCAGATACAGAGCAGCCTCTCACCTTAACGTCTGATCACTGGGCAAGTGGGGACTTAGGCTAGGTTCACATTACTGTGTGTCAGGAATATGAGCAAAATTTCATGCTTTCCTGACATACACAGAAACACACTGCCCTTTTGGCAGATGCATGACGGTACCATTTATTGTTAATAAATACCCCCATCCATTTCCTAATGCACTTTGGCACCATACGGTAAACAAAGCCTAAGCAACTGATTCCTTCTGCATGCAGCAGACTGCCAAGGTAAAGCAACTGACTACAGCACAATGAGTGTTTTTTAAACCTTTTTTTGGAAAATAACATTTTTGTGGCATGTCAGAAATGTATTCACATAGACTTTTATATATTGTAACTAGGTCCACTTTAATTTATTTATTTTTCTTTACACTGAATAACAGTAATATACTGTTTCATGTTAGAGTAAAAAAGACCTCTGCAGGGTTTATTTAAATGATTTAAATTAAATCCTCTTTTTTTCAATGTTTTATGAGAATAAAACATAACTTGTATCATAATTAAATATAATTACACATAATTTTATAATAAAGGGGTGAATACTTTTTATAAGAGCTTTATACAATATTGAAAGTTTTCAATTCAAACTAGTTGTAATGTGTGTTCTGTAATTAGACAAATCTTAGTACAACTACAAACCTACGGACTGTCAACCACCACAATCTGAATATTTGTGTGAGATACTGGGGGGATCTTACTTTATATATATATTTTTTATTAAATTGCAGTTATATTTTACATGCCAGGTATGGGCATTTCAAAAGATCAAATTAAAAATGTTAGAGGTTGGGGGTTGAGGCAAGCATTTCTCTTTATGAGCCAAGGGTTTGTTTATAAATTGTTGCCTTTTTTACATTATATATTTTTTTTAATCTCTCTGCTTTGCCCTTTCCTCTGCTCTAGCTGCTGCCAGACTGCCACTGTTCTCCGCTCCTGTCCCATGAAAGCAGAAGAGAGACTCCAGTGAGTAGGCGGAGTACAGCTGTATTACTCAGCCATCTACTGTAAGGGACCTTTAGCCAGGACTATAGAAGCTGCATTGGAGTACCTGTTTACTCCGTGGCTGAAGTCCTTACACTTGTTACAGGCTCTTACACACAGAAGAGTCCTCCTACTCGCAGCACAGCCACTGGCACTTGTATATATTTGCCAGATCAAAGTTTCGGCAGTTCAGCCAGAAGAAAGCTCATCGCAGGGGGGTGATTAGGGTGTGCCTGGGCACACCCGGTACACCCCCTGTGCAAGCCTATGTTTGTATCCTTTTTTGATTTCATATGAAATTTCACGTTTGGTTTGTAACCCACTGTTTGCCTTGACCCCAGTTAACTCCTTACCTGTTTACTTCTTAAAAAAGATACCCAATTTTCAGAAATTCTATTTTTTTTTTTTAGTTTAGCCTTTGAGGATGAAGTCTGTTCTTAATGATTACATAAAGTATATAATGGCAATCAGCGCAATCAAAAATAACTCAACATATGTGAACCTTAGTGATCTCACAACACCAAACATAAATTTATACTTTCATAGTGCAGCGCAACAAATGCATATATATTAATAAATTCTTTTGCAATTAAACAAATATTATAGTGTCATTCTCTCCAATTGTAATAGTCGCACAAAAAAATTCAGAAAAATATTCCTTTCCACTCATATACAAATTGTCCATCTAAATCTCGTCTTCCACCAACAGTGTTCAGTGATAAATCCTTACTCTTGTGTTGCATATGCTCCCAAGATCAGGTGAAAAACCTGCTAACCTCAAAATAGAAATAATCAGGTTCATCATCAAATATCACACTGCTCCTGGGGAGAACTGATTTCCTTCCTCTTGGGTCTCAGTTATCTCTCACTCTTGTGTTTACATTCAACTACCGTACCATAGGAAGCAAAGAGGCAGATACATAGCTTTCCCGTTTGACTATTTATTAAAACCCCCAATGGAATACACTTACAAGATAAAACTGTAAAAAGCACTTGTAGTAAACTACATCAGCTGGCTCACCACTCTCCTCATACACAGCAGTGGCAGCGTTATGTCACAGGCTCGGCTCTCCCCTCCCAGACGCGTAGCGCCCTCCAATAGGATTCCTCAGTAGGTAGGGGAGCCGTTATGCCCGAGCTATTATATAAGCTTCCCAGCTGCTACCAAAACAACCTGATACAACACAGCTGCGGCCACCTATAAGCATAAAAAGTGTCCTCTTGTCCTCTATAATGACCTCCTCCGGACCATACCAGGCCACATGTCCCCAATTTGGGGAGCACCTTGCCAGGGGAAATCCACCTTGCAAAGTACCTTGTCCCTATGTTGATGAAGACAAAGGACTTTTCCCCACTACCCTGGCTTGTTGGTCTTGGAGATCTGTGAGCAGCGGTTGATCAGAATCTGGCAGCCCCCTTTATAGTAAGGGGGCCCACAGAGACCAGCCTTCCTTATGTGATTATGTACTCTTTCACAAAAAAGTGAACAGTAAATAAAGACACCACACTTTTTGACAAGTCATTTAATAAAAAAAAAAATGTTTTAAAATGTACATCCACTCAATCACAATGAACAACCACTGGTGACAGAAAAAAACATTGGTGGAGAAAATAAAAAATCTGCCGGGACAATCTGCTCCTGTCGCTCATGCTCCCCGAATGACAGCTCTGGTCCCTGCTGCTAAAGAATAAACAAAGGTACTGGTGACCTCTTTTATTTAATTGAGTATTCATTCTCTATGGTCTACATAACTGGGGTTGTGGCAGAAGCGTGTCCTTCATCTACATACTTTGTGTTTAAAGCAGTAGTAAAGCCCACTTTGAGATTTTTACCTACAGGTAAGCCTATAAGGCTTACCTGTAGGTAAAATTAATATCTTCTAAACGTGCACCGTTTAGGAGATATTCACCCTTGATGCAGCCAGTGACATCACTGACGCATGTGCTCTGAAGGTCCAGGTGCCAGACCTTCAGAGATTTTAGCCAGAACCAAGGGCTCCTGCGCACACGCACGGTAGTGACGTCATCGCGGCTCCTGCCACTCACACAGCCCGAGCCCCTGAACTTGGAAGAAAGACCGGGGGAAAGATGTCCTCTCAAAAGTGACAGTGCGCCTCTGGAGGGCTTCTTTCCAAGGTAAGTATTTCATAATGTACAGGTGTTTTTATTTTATTTTTTTAAACTGGCACGGTTTATTTCTGCTTTAAAGGTATCCATCTACTCAGAAAGTTGCGAGGTATGCAGTTGGCAATGGCAATATAAACAAAAACCATATCAGAGTAGCGATCATTATCTTATATTGGTTTTATCTATTTGTGCTGCCATTTGATTATTAGAGAATTGTGTGTTCTATACTATAGAAAACAGCCAGAACAAGTTCTCTGACCCCTCTTTATTTCTTACATATACAAAAACAATCAGGGATAGGCCCAGCAGTAGCACAGTCCTGTCCAGGATATCATAAAATAATTATTAAATTGGATTACCTCTGCATCACATGAATTTCTCTAATTAACAGAATTGGCAGCCAGCCTCAGACTTGTCACTGAACATCTCTCCTGTGACAGATAACACTGTAATTTCTCATATACAATACTTATCTAAAATGTCACCCCATTACAGTTAATCAGAAAATATTATCCTTGAGAAGACTTTGCACATAATTATTTACTTGGAGAAATTATCATGTTATTAAATACATTTTTTATATAGAGATCGTTGTATTCATAATAACCTTAAAGGTGCAGTAAATTATTACTTTACTGGGAATTATGTTAACATGGATCTAAACTCTATAAAACCAAGGCAACTGTGCAATTCCCAGTATGCTGCACAGCAAGGATCTTACAGAAATGTTTTGTTTTTTGTTTTTTTTCTTTCTTTTTTTTTCTTTTTTTTTTTTCGCCATAGATCTATAATCTCAGTTCCTGAGCATAACTCTTTAACATAAGTAACATAAGTCTTTTTAAATGCTTTCCAACACTCCCATTTATCTATGTTTCTGTTATTGACCTCATCTATACTACTTCCCCAACATTCCATAGTGTATGTTTCCTCAACCAAATCAATCCACTCCCATATTAATTGGGATTTCCTCTTTTTGCCATTTCATAGGTATGAGTCTCTTTGCGGCGTTTAATAAGTGGGGAACCAATGACCTTTACACTGTTTTATGTCGCCCTCCCCACCGTGGAACAACACCACCCACGGGTCTTCCACTACTTCTTTTTTCGTAATGTCCTTAATAAAATGAAGAATCTTTTTCTAAAATTCTTTAATTTTAGGACAATCCCACCACAGATGGGTCATCGTTCCTACCTCCTTACAACCTCGCCAACAGTGTGATGGTGTGTTTCTCAGAAATGTACTTGTTTTATCTGGAGTTGCATACCATCTCACCAAACACTTATAGTTCATTTCTGCAGTTCTACTGTCTACTGCTGAGCTATGAGCAAGTTTCAAAAGTTTTCTGATTAATTTTTTATCTCGCATTATCCCCAGTTCCCTCTCCCATTTTCTGATGTAAGGCGGTATCTCCACTTCATCTGCCCTCAACAATACTCTATACACTTTTGATATAATATTCCGTGAGTCCTCTTCTGAGAACAGTCGTTCAAACAAGGAAAGCTCGTCTCCAGATCTAATAGGTTGAGGTAACTTTTTGACAAAATGATTCAGCTGGAGATACCGCCACTCAGCCATCCCCCGTGAAAGCTTATTGTGCATTAAGTCCTGTGTTGGGATAATTTATCTTTTTTAATTATATCCCTTAATTGTGTTATCCCCTTTTTTAACCACTCACCTCCTGTACTATTTATTCCTGGTGGAAAGTATTCATTATCTATCAGTGCAATTAAAGGTGAATTATATTTACCATTAAGTTGTTTGTATATCCCGTCCCATATTTTAAGGACATTATGTGTCAGTGCGTCAGTGTTTTCATCTAAACTTCTGTATTTTGGGGGATTCCATATGATATTTCCCAATTGTGCTTTACAAAGTGTTTTCTCTATACTAACCCATTTTTTATTTTTTTTTCCCTTGCCCATTCTACCGCTCTAGACAGCACTACCGCCTTGTAATAATTTAAAATATCCGGAACAGCTAAACCGCCATTCGTTTTCCCCTGTTTCAACATCTGGAAAGAGACTCTCGGTTTTTTCGTTTTCCAAATTAAATTCATTAACAACATTTTTAATTTTCTCAGGTATTGTTGAGGGAGTACTACTGGCAACATCTGAAACCTATACATAATCTTGGGAAGAATCGCCATCTTTATAATATTGATACGTCCTATCCATGATAGCGGCCTACCAAGGAGTCTCTTACATTCAAATCTAACCTCGTCTAGCAGGGGTATATAGTTTATTTTATAGATCTTCTCCCTTGTATCTGCTAGTTTAATTCCCAGGTACTTTAATTCTTTCGTCCAAGCAAATTTAAACTCATTTTTCAATGCTCTTTCTTCCCTCTGACTTAAATTAATGTTTAATATCTCGGACTTTGCTAAATTTATTTTGAAATTGGAGATTTCCCCGTATTGTTTTAGGGTGTTTAGTAAATTACGTATTGTGTTCCGGGGATTTGTGACATAAAACAGTATATAATCCGCAAAGGCTGAAAGTATGCTACACAGCATGGATCTTACAGAAATGTTGATAAGAGAGTAAGGCTCTGTTTCCACTACTGCGAGTTGTTGTGCGACTTGACACATGTCAAGTCGCATGACAAGTCAAAACCCATGTATTTCAATGGTCCCCATTCTAATTGGTGCGACTCAAGTCGCAGCGACTCCAAAAAAGGTTCTTGCACTACTTTGTTCCGTCTTCGGTGTGACTTGTTCTCCATAGAAAGGTATTAAGTCGCAATGCAGTCGCATGTACATGTCTGACACCGCGACTTTGTTGCGACTTCCACGGAAGTCTAAGGAAGCACATGATCTCTGCTCCTCCCAAATACATCACTTCCTATGTTGATGTATGTGAGTGTGGAAGACAGCAGTAAGCATGTCTAGGGCTAGAAAGAACAAGCGACAAGTTCATGACAATGAAGAAATTATTCGGCTTGTCAGACAACGTTCGGCAATATATGACCTCAGAGATCCAGGTTACAAAGCTCATGCAAAGAAGGAGAGAGCATGGTTGGAAGTGGCTCGCATATATTATGATACCTGGGACTCTTTATCAGCTACAGAACGCTCTTCAAAAAGTAAGTGGTTGATATATGCTGCTTAGCACTTTGCGCCTGGCACCTATTTAAATATTCAGTAACCAATGGGTGTGTGTTAACAATGTGCACTGGGTTTTCTTGGTGGGGACCATTTCCCCTGCCGGGAGATCACAATGGTTTGGCAGGTGGGAATCCCCTGTCAACACTATCTGTGTTGATGGTGGAATTTAGCTAGTTTATTTTCTGTAACCTGTGGCTGCAGGAAAGTAAATCTGTGTTTGTGTGTGTGTGGGCCACCAAATAATATTTGCCCATGGTCCAAATAATATTAAATATGGCCCTGTCGACATCCTTCAGCACATGACAAATTATGCAGGTGTCATTGATAATATATCTAGTGGTTGTTTTCCTCACCATCAATTATGCAGCCTAGCAAATGAATGACCTATGGGCAGTTAATAAAGAATGTTTTTTTTTACTTGGTATTTTCTTTATATTTTGTAGTGCACTTGTTACAAACTCGATGGAGAAGTCTCAGACAGCTACAACTGGTACTTACAAAAATTAAAAGAAGGAAGGAGTGGTTCCGGCTCAAAAAGATTAGCCCCATATGCCCATGCCGTGGATCTTGATTTTTTAAAACCGGTGTTGGAAATGCGAGAGTAAGTTATGAGCAGGCATATGTTATGAATTTTACATATCAAATTGTAATGCTTACTTTTAAAAATATGTGATTTGTATTTCAGAACCCAAGCAAGCTGGGAAGACAGCACACAGGGTTTGGCACCAGAAGATGAGTCAGAGGAAGCTGCTGCGGAGGAAGAGCAAGAACATTCCAAGACAATGTTGACAACGAAGTGTTCGTAGATGAATCAAGGTCCACAACAAACTCAATGAATGAGGAGGATGCAGAACCAGGGACTAGTCTCTAGGCTTTTGCGAAGATCTTCAAGGGGAAGTGCCAGGCCTGTGAAACCCATGGATAAAATTTTAGATGTAGTCAGTCAGATGTCCACTAAAATGGCTGAAAACCAGTGTGAAGACACAGCATTTCTCACTGTAATTTTAGGAATATGTAAACAGGTACCCCCTGAGAAAAAATATGCACTCAGGATGGCTTTGATGTCAACTGCTCAATCCTTTGTGGGCGAGGGGCCAACAACATCCTCAGCATATATGCAACCCCCCCTTCCCCAATATTCCCCTTATCAACAATACCCTGACTTTCAAAGTACACAGTATGCTCCACCAATAAACCGTCCATACTGTGACCAGTATGGTAATATGTTGAATCCCTCAAGGCCACGCATGTTGCATCCAATTCCTGCCCCCACTACCTCTACCCTTGGCCCCCCAACCACTCACCAACTTAGGCAGCCTACACCCAATCAGGTTCCGCCTTTTCTTGAAAGGAAATATTACCCTGGTCCATCAGTGGATTTCCCTGGACCAACCAATAGTTCAGTTTCTGGGACCACTGAAAACAACACATACGAGCAATTGTAATTTTCTATTATTTTTGCTGTGGGTTTAAGACTCATTCTATTTTTTTTTTGTTGGTTGTGGATGCCAAAACAACAACTGTAACATTTTTGAGTTCATTGAACTTATTTCTTTTTTTTGCCTTCTTGCAAAAAGATTTTGATTGTAAAAAAGATTCTGATTATATATTTTATTTTTTTTATGACTTTTATTTTTGTGTTGTTCAAAGTGAAATATTTTATTATTTTATTATTTGTTGTGCTTGTTTAAAAAAAATAAACAAAATGGTGTAGTTCACCCAAACAAAAAATAATTTTTGGTGCATTCTTGCACAAAATTCCGGAAAATAAAAATGATTCTGGTTACATACATTATGCATTTTCTACGTATCCTTTTTTATAATTTGTGTTAAAGACCTGTTATTCTTCATTTGGATGCAATTAAACATAACAGACATCTAAATAATAGGAAAATAAAATGCATGACATACATTATGTAATGGCATCCTGCTGCCAGGGGACAGAACCAGCAGCAGACATAAAATACGACGAGAATCCCTCACGCACAGTGGCACCATTGGTGGTGCTCCTACTGGCACTCCATTGTGTACCTTCCAGATCGTGCATGAGGGAATCTTCAAAAAGATAGCCATCACGAATTCTAACAAAATTATGAAGCACACATGCTGCTTTTACTGCAAATATTGCATTCTCAAGTTTTAAATGAATTGGTGTATGTAGCAAACGCCACTTGTTTGCTAAAATGCCAAATGAACATTCTACCACTCGTCTTGCCCTCGTTAACCGGTAATTGAAGATTCGCTTCTCTTCACTCAGACACCTATTGGAATAAGGCCTTAATAGATGCTCACTGAGAGCAAAGACCTCATCCCCAACATACACAAATGGCATTGGCGGCCCATTTGTTCCTGGCAACGGACAGTCCTGTGGCAGGTCCAGACCATTTTCCCTCAACATTCTTCCAAACGATGATCTTTGGAAAATACTGGAGTCTGAGCTGCTGCCATACGATCCTATATTCATATAGCTAATACAATAATTGGCATCAGCCACTGCTAGTAATACAAAAGAAAAATAAGTGCATAGTGCTACCAGACCAGTACAGCCAGCTGTGTCCCTGATTGCACTCACACCAGTACAGTGTCACCAGACCAGTGCAGCCTATGTCCCTGATTGCTAACCATACCAGTCCCATGGTCACCAGACCAGTACAGCCAGCCACAATGTCCCTGGTTGCCGCCACACCAGTTCAATGTCACCAGACTAGTGTAGCCAACCACACACAGTAAAGTGCACCAGACCAATTCCCCCAACCACAGTGTCCCTGATCACCACAACACTAGTGCACAGTGTCACCAGACCAGTGCAGACAGTCACAGTGTCCCTGAATGCTAGCCACTTTGGCAAAGTGTCACCAGACCAGTGCAGCTAGTAACAGTGTCCTTGACCAATGCCATAACAGCCACAGTGTCACTAGACCAGAAACTGGACCAAGTTCCACATTGATGTTGGTTGGCGCACCAGGGCAGTCAGTGTCACTGTCATGCCCCATTCCCACAGTAACCTCCTTTAGATACTTGGGCATCCATATCTCGCCCATAATCATAGATTATTGCCGCCTCAATATACACCCCCTACTAACTCATTTTCGGGACAAAATTAATATGTGGAATAAACTTAAAATTTCCCTAGCTGGGAAAATTAATCTAATTAAAATTATACTTGCGCTTGGATTATATTTCTTTTTTTTACTTATACCAAAAGCTATACCTGCACGCTACTGCGCTTTGGTCACAGGATTCTGCATTTCCTGACACGGATGTGGTTTCCATCTACTCTGACATTATGCCTCGCACTTGGAGAATGTATTTGCCACTATCTATACTGTAAGTGTGGCAGGGAGAAACTCTAAGTTTACCTGACCAAGGAGACTTAGATCTATCACGTCATTCTCAGTACTCTGGTTTGTTATTGCATTCCTTCTTGAAGTTATGTCCGCTTCTTCCAGATAGCTGAATTACCAATAGTTTCTTGGAATGTCAGAGGTTTAGGCTCCCCACTTAAGCGCATGATGGTATCTACATGTATGAAGAAATATCACCCTATGATTTTATGTATGCAGAAAATGCATCTAACCAATGAAACAAAATGTTGCCTTAGATATGCATGGGTGGGCAGGGCCTACCATTCCACTCACTCCTCCTATTCCAGGGGTGTGAGTGTAATGATCCATAACTCAATAGATTTTCAGGAAATTGATGTCTGTGTTGATACTGAGGGCCGATTTATTTTTTTGCATTGCCGACTGGGAAAAGTGTACTGTGTTCTGGCTTGTGTATATATGCCCCCGCTGTTTTCGGTGGCGGTACTCCGACTACTGCTGACGTATTTAGAGGGCAAACCGGATCTACCACTACTGATAGTGGGTGACTTTAATTGCTGGTTGAGTCCCTCCATGGACAGACACCCAAATTTGGGGGTCTCTGTCCCATCGAGGGAGTCTCCATTGCTGAGACTACTAAATGAGGTGGGTTCGATAGATATATGGAGGTATAAACATCCTGTTGATAAACAATTTTCTTGCTTCTCCAAGACCCATGGGACATTGTCCAGAATTGACCTTGCTGTGGGTAACCCTGCCATGCTCCCATCCATCTCGGAGGTGATGTATAAGCCCCGCAGTGTATTGGATCACTCACATGTAGTGATATACTTGATTGTATCCCCGCCAACCACACTCCTCAGAGCCCCGTGGAAATTTAATACCTTCTGGCTGAAATTATTTTTGACACACGATGAAATGGAGTGGAGCATGAGGGAATTTCTGGATGGACGGGACTTTAATGATTCCCCGGCGACACTGTGGGACGCTTTTAAGACATATGTTATTGAGTTACTTATCTCTGAAATTAATAAGGTAAAGAAGAACTCCTCTGGGCACAGAGAGGACCTTGAAAAACAGGTGGCGGCTCTGGAGGAGGCTTATGTAGAAACCCCGACAGACTCGGCCAGGGAGGCATGGCAGTCGGCTCAATCAGTTTATAAGCGACTGCTGTCCTCCACGGCAGATAAAAAACTTTTTTTCTCCAAGGTAGCTTTCTATGAGGAGGGGGAGAGCATGGGGCGCATGTTGGCCAGGATAGCAAACTCCCAACAATGCTCCCCGACTATCGGGGCCATCAAAATGACAGAGGGCAGGATAGTGAACTCCCCTGACCTGATATTTGAGGAACTGACCAGATGAGAATCTTTATCTCTCGACTGGACAGTATACCCAGACGGAGCTTATGAAATACTTACAGAGCATTGCTTTTCCACAACTCACAACGTAGGGCCCTGGATGCCCCAATTACTTTGGAGGAGCTACAGACAGCATTAGCGGCGTTTCCCAACTGTAAGGCCCCGGGGGAGGATGGGATACCCATGGAGGTATATAAGCAATATGCAGACATATTCCTGCCCAAACTTCTGGCGGTGTTTAACGCGGCTAGGGAGCGGAGGGCTTTGCCTTCTTCCATGGCCGTGGCTAACATTGTCCTCATATTGAAAGCCGGAATGGACCCGGGCTCTTACAGACCCATATCTTTGCTACAGAGTGACATTAAGTTTCTGGCCAAAATTCTGGCAATTAGGCTGAACGGAACCATCACAGGAATCGTTCACCCTGATCAGGCTGGCTTTATGCCTAATAAGTAGACGGCTGTCAACTTACGGAGGTTTTACCTTAATATGCAATCCCCGGTGGATAATGTAGGACAGAGGGCCTTGCTCTCATTGGATGCTATGAAGGCCTTTGATAGCGTTGAGTGGGAGTATCTCTGGGAGATTCTCCGCCGTTTCAGCTTTGGAGAGTCATTTATCTCCTGGGTGCGTCTGCTGTACCACAGTCCTCAAGCAGCCATCCGAGCGCCTGGAGCTATGTCCCGCACTTTCACGTTGGGTAGAGGCATGCGCCAGGGGTGTCTTTTGTCACCCCTGCTTTTTGCATTAGCCATCGAGCCCCTAGCGATAAAGGTGAGAGCAAATACAGGAATTGTGGGATTTAAATATGGGAACAAACCAGAGAAAATAATGCTATACGCAGATGACACTATGATCTTACTGGGCGACATGGAAGGCTCTCTTACAGAAGCAATGGCCACTATAGGGGAGTTTGGTAGATACTCTGGCCTTCAGATCAATTGGACTAAATCTTCTCTGATGCTAATTGATGAGGGTGGAACGCCCCCGACCTCTAATGTAGTACCTCTGACTACTTCATTTAGATACCTGGGTATTCAGGTGACACCCAACATTTGTGATTTAGAGACCGGATCAAAACATGGAACTCACTCTGCCTGTCGGTAACGGGCAGAGTGAATCTAACTAAAATGATCCTCATGCCACAATTACTCTACGTGCTCCACAATGCCCCGACGGTAGTGACTCTGAAGGTGTTTAGAATTGTTAACTCCCTGTTTCGTACACTTATCTGGAAGAACCGCACACCTAGAATTAAACTTGAACATCTTCAAAGACCAAAGGATGAGGGAGGGCTAGCTCTCCCAAATCCTTGGTTATATTATATAGCTGCGCAACTACAACACTTGATAGGTATGATCCACGCGAACACAGACAGAGAGAGGGAGACCGGTGACTCTTCTGAATTAGTAATGCTACATACGGTGGGGAGAGACTCAGTATCAACAGCCCTCGAGTCAACAGCATTTGGGAAACCAAGTAAACTATTCCCGACATATAGTTATCGTAAAAAGGGGAAGGGGGAGGGACAAAAGCAAGTGGGTATAGGTGGTCTGATCAGACCAATACTGATCAAATCCTGGCCATGCACCTGTGAGGTGTAATTGCTGTAACTGATACAATAGCATATAACAGTGGGGAGGGGACCAGGGAGCGGGGAGGGGGTATACGGTATAGAATTACCGGTAGGTAAAAGTGGTTACTCTAGCAATTAATGGTCAGTACATTGTAAATGGTATAAAAGGTAACAATTTATTAATGTATAGTAAAACACCTGGGTGAGGTGGACATACAAATAAGTAATTATTGCACTGTGGGATACATAACCATCCTATGTGGGTGGCATAAGGGGAACTAACAACACGACAAACAGAACACACACAGAACATATAACGGCATAGACACTGTCCGGACTGATTATATGCTGCTCGGTGGCCAAACGATCAAATTGGATTGTGGCATGCGTGTGTGTTTCCAATTGGAAAATTTAATGGGATGCGCTGCCGAGAAGCATATTCATGGAGCGGGGAGAGGGGGCGGCAGGGGGGGGGGGGAACCCGGGTCCAGAGATAGAGATCAGGGGGATGTCTGAGCTGATCCTGGCAGTTCAGGGTACCTGAGGGATGGTAACCAGACTTGGTGCTGAATAGAAGTGAAGCTGTAAGTCTATGTACAGGAAAGTTCACTTGTGCATTATAGGCAGTGATGATTAACCATGTGGGCAGTGGGACTGATTCTGCACTGTGATCAACAAGCTTCAAAGCTATTTATAAATTGCTGACAGTGGCTATATCAGGTGCTCCAATACCATGTGGTACTTACAGGACTAGGCTTACGTAAAGCTGTTAAATGTCCTCAACTGGTTTGTGAGTTATTGGTGCTCGTACCTTCACCTCCACAGAAATCCCTGGAGGTTGTTGCTCAGGCCGTGCTGGAGGTGGCTTGCAGGGTCCGGAAGGTTGTCGAGCCGGTATTGTGGCTGCAGCAGTGATCCTGCGTAAGGGATATCTGGTCGGGTCCTGAGGGAGAAAGCCCTTGCTACATGCTGATAGCTTGGGCAGCTTCAGGTGCCGTCAGCTAGTGCGGTGGGCTACCTGGTACTTCGCCGTTGTGTGGTTCCCGACTCTCCGTCCGCTCGATGGACAGCGCTGATGCCGGTGATGACGTCAACGCGTTTCGCTGTTGCGTGGTAGCGTAGCTTCTTCCTGGACGTTTGATTGGAGAAGCCAGCACACACCTTTTTTATTTTAGGCGAACTGGCTTCTGTGTAGCCAATCAGCTCAGACATCCCCCTGATCTCTATCTCTGGACCCGGGTCCCCCCCCCCTGCCGCCCCCTCTCCCCGCTCCATGAATATGCTTCTCGGCAGCGCATCCCATTAAATTTTCCAATTGGAAACACACACACATGCCACAATCCAATTTGATCGTTTGGCCACCGAGCAGCATATAATCAGTCCGGACAGTGTCTATGCCGTTATATGTTCTGTGTGTGTTCTGTTTGTCGTGTTGTTAGTTCCCCTTATGCCACCCACATAGGATGGTTATGTATCCCATAGTGCAATAATTACTTATTTGTATGTCCACCTCACCCAGGTGTTTTACTATACATTAATAAATTGTTACCTTTTATACCATTTACAATGTACTGACCATTAATTGCTAGAGTAACCACTTTTCCCTACCGGTAATTCTATACCGTATACCCCCTCCCCGCTCCCTGGTCCCCTCCCCACTGTTATATATTCCCGACATATAACCTTATCCAAAAAATTTGGAATAAAACTAAATATCTGCAAGGGGTGACAGGGTACACAGACTATAGTCCTATTTGGGCTAACGACTCATATGCAGAACTAGCTAAACTACAGCACGGCAAGTTGTGGAAGAGGTAAGGGGTGGTTTACCTTAGTCAGATCTTCCACAATGGCAAAATGCTTACGTTTGAGACCTTGCAAGGCCTTTTCGGTTTACCGCAAACTATGAGATTTTATTATATGCAATTAAAACATGCTATAACGGCCCAAAGTAGATCATTGGAGTGGGTTCTCTCTCCGACTCCATTGTTTAATTTAATAGCAAGAGCGCCTAATACTAAGGGCTTTATATCACAATGCTATAATATGCTATTACAAAACTTTTTGAATAAATACCCACTGCAAATGTTGGATAAATGGGAGCGGGAGGTGGGCCCGATTGATGGAGACCAGTGGGAGGAGGTCCTGCAGGCAGTACCCACTTGCTCCTTAAATATATCACATAGATTGTCGCAGCTGTATCTACTGTTCAGAGTGTATTATACCCCTCACAGATTGTTTAATATGGGCCTGCGACCTACCCCCCTTTGCACCAGATGTAAGAGGGATCATGGAGACCTGATCCACCTACTGTGGAGGTGCCCGAAGCTCCACCCCTATTGGAAGGGAGTGGTGGACACCATAAACAGGGCGTTTCAGGTCTCGGTGCCTACAAATCCCAGACAGTGCCTTCTCAATATTCTGGATGAATTGGACTGGGAGGAGTGTGATAAGGTTGCAGTCATTAGATCCCTGTTTCAGGCACGCAAGTTAATTATGGCTCACTGGATATCGGAAGATCCCCCTACGCTTAAGGAGTGGATTAATATAATGGGAGATATGCTCCGGAAGGAGAAGGTAATTTATCAACATAGGGGCACCGCCCAGAAATTTGAGAAGCTATGGGGACCGTGGCTGAATGTACCAGGACTTGCCCCGGTGGATTTGGTCATGGGCAGACTGCTGGGTATTGGTACTTAAATGGGGTATACCCTGGATTATTGGCTCGAATATGCGGGTGCTGGTAATGTAATCTAGAACAGGGCATGTGTTATAACCAGGTAGTCAGGAAATTTTCCGAGAAATCTACAGAATGTGCAAAATTAATACGTGTAATGCTCTTTTATGTACTGAAATGTATTTCTAGCT
This sequence comes from Lithobates clamitans, assembly GCA_037952925.1. Taxonomy (NCBI): domain Eukaryota; kingdom Metazoa; phylum Chordata; class Amphibia; order Anura; family Ranidae; genus Lithobates; species Lithobates clamitans. The sequence goes on along the minus strand of JBBGZY010000592.1, from coordinate 571,865 downwards.
TCAGTGTATATATACCTATGTTCTTTAATAAACTTTTTCTTTGGATAAAAAAAAAATTATACTTGCGCCCCAACTTTTATATGTCCTTCACAATTCTCCTGTAGTCATTCCCCTAAAAGTATTTTGGGTGGTAAACTCCCTTTTTAGGCTACTACTTTCAAATGCACGCTCCCCTAAGGTCAAACTGGAACAGTTGCAGTTTCCTAAAGATGGCAGGGGCCTGGCATTTCCAATTCCCTGGATGTATTACATAGCCACCCAACTCCAGCACCTCATAGGTATCATGTCATCTATTCCCGACAGCCCCTCTGCCCGTCCTTTGCTTGTTGGTACTGGTGCAAACTCCATTCCGGAGGGTCTGGAGGCCCAATTGTTCCAGAAACCTAACACAGCGGCTCGTTAGTTCCCAGGGTCTGTCCCACCCCCAAGGTTAACCCATCAGATGGCTGCAATGGACGGGTAGATAATAATAATTGCCTGGTTGCTAAACCCCAATTCTGTACAGTATATTGCATGTATGCCAATCAAATTAACATGATATATTAGGCTTAAATAAAGCAGTGCACAGTACAGTACACCATAGCAGCTAATAAGATTTCAAATTATTGTTACCAGATCAGTGAATATGATTTCTGATTTGCTTCTATGGGTAACCAGACCAGTACTTTTTGCCTTGCAATAATGAATAAACTTATGTGGCACAATTTATATTTTCATTGTTTCATATCATGACCAAGACTTTTCACAACCATCATTATTTTTTTGTCAATACTAAAGCAATAAAAAACACTCACAACATAAAATATTGAACAAGCTAAATATTATATATTATTCCTAAAGGCTTAGTCCACATTTTAGAGCATGTTTCATGTTACACCTATTTTTAGAGTGTAACATGGTCACACACAATGTCCCCTAAATCTAAAACTCCCCTCTTAAGCTGAATAATAAGGGTGCTTCTAGGAGAGGGGCATTCAGGAGGCTCCATCAATAAAGATACTACAAATACCAACTGCCACCCTGGATGAGGGACTAAGCACAGTGCAACAGCAGAGCGGTTACATGACATCAATTGTAGTTTATTTGTTATTTCCTCTAGGCTCATAACAGGTGGTTTCTACTCCAGCCTAGTGCTGGAGACAAGCAATGCAAGAACCTCTGCATTGTACCTGCTCTGCACCGATCACAGCTGTGTAGGCCTGAACACAAAAATGTAAAGGACAACACCAACCTTTACCATGGGTTACATGGTACATCCATATTTAGAGTGTAACATGGAGCTAAGTGGACCCCCACCCCCAGAACTTCAACCCCCCCCCCCCTTCATGACAGCACACAGGAGGTTCTTCTCCCCTACAGCAGCTTTTACTTTTTAAATCAGCGATGCTGTGTGGGGCTGCTATGCAAAAAATAGCACATTTTTAAAGTTAGCATTGTTGGTGCATTTTTTTTAATTTTCCGAAAGGTGGACTATGCCATTAATTTCACCTTGCACATACAACTGATTTAGCCACTGCTTATTTCTTTATTATGGCATTCACAACTTACTGAATACTATAGCACACTCTAGTGGTATTAGATTTTTAGCTAGTAAATGAATATTGAATTACTTTGGGCTTGTTTTAACATTGTGAAGAAAAATCAAACCTAAATGCTAGGGACAGGTTCCTCACTTTGTCCAAATTTTAATAAATATGCTCCACAATCAGACAAATTAATATCACTAAAAGAAACTTCATGCATTTGGTACCCTAAAAATAAAAAAATAAGGCATCTAGACATCAGAAGAACACAAGTTACTCAAGCCATTGTACATTATATAGCCTCAGTCCAAATTTTTCGTGATTCTGGAAGAAGCCTCTAGAATAAAGAGCAGAGAGAGTCAAGTGTAAAGTAGGAAAATTCATCATGACCCAGCCAATGCCTGGAAGGAGGTTCCAGAAGGTGGCTGGTGAAGTAATATATATTTGGGAGGCTTTTCCAGAGGTTTCTTTCCTCTTCAGGGAAGGTTCCAGTTCTCCTGGGGCTGCTGCCCCTGGGCAGTGCTGGAATTAGACCCTGGGGGGGCCGGGGCACTTCAATTTCGGGGGCCCCTCAACATAGAAATTAAATTGTATGACAAATAAAAAAGTGAACTGAAATTAATAATAAACTGCATTTGCTCTAAAAAAAAAAAAAGTTAGGTTCCAAAGAAGACACTTGTCTGACAGTTTTTTTCAATTTTATTGACTGAACACATTACACAGGTACTATAGTGGAACTGGTAAGTCATACATCACAGTTATGCATCACACTACAGTATTTACAAAAAATATTTTGTCCTGCACTTAGCATCTGCAAAATCTTTAACTAATTCATCAGATTGTATCATTCTGAGGACACTGCTCTTGCTAGCCAGCAGGTGCAGGGCACTTGCTAGTCAGTAGGTCTTTCACAGGGCATTGTGGTTCTCAGATAATTCTTTATCAGTGCCAGTTTGCTGAACAATCTTTCTCCCAAACAACTAGTGACCATCATTTTCAAATATATTCAAAGAGCTACATTACCCCTGGAAAGGTATCAGCAAGCCCTTCATCATGCAAAAAAAAATGCCTGTTGAGATGTAGCAAGGCTTGGCAATAGCTGCAGACTGGACAATTTCCAAGCAACGAGCACACTGCTGAAGACTTGAGGGAAAGTAATTTTCATTTTTTTATAAAGGAAGTCTGGGGCCTTTTTGGCAGGGGGGCCTGGAGCCTTTGTCCCTTTTGCCCCCTTATAAATCCACCATTGCCCCTGGGAGGCAGCTTCACTGAGATAAGAATTGTAGTCTGCTCCTCAGCAGGAGCTGAGTTGAGGGCCTGGAAGAGATAGCTAATGGATTTTTGCTGAAGGGCACAGTCCTGAAGTCCTGGTCTGGAGAAGGATCTTTATTCTCCTTCACTGAGGATCTACCTATGGAGGCTGGGTGGCAAACAGCTACTGGAACACTGTGAGTAAGACCAGTGGCAGCCCATCCATTAGGGTCACACAGGCGCTGCTCCTCTATCCATGCGTCCGGCCCCCTGATCTAATATAGGGCGCTGGACGCATGTATTCCAATGGTGGGGTTGTGTTTTTTTGAAGCACGTGATTAGAGCCAGAGGCACTAATAGGCTTCAAAAAAAGGGTGGGCTCAGGGCACAGAGCACTGCCCCCCGATCCCACCCAGTTGTGTGACAATAGCGAATTCATATTCGCTATCGCCACTCTGATCCTCCTCCCGGTCAATCAGCAAGTGGGTCTTAAAACCTGTCACCTGTTTGGCTGAAAGGACACGCGATCCTATTGGACAACTAGCAGGAGGAGGGAGGAGCCACATGGCGGAAGCTGCGGTGATGCAGCCACTGCTCACCGCCCGTAGTAGCCCACAACCCGCCCGCTACCCGCCGTCCGGCATCTGTAGGAGCCCGAAACCCGCAAACTAAAAACCCATTGTGCTTTTACTTTGCAGGAGAACAAATAGGAGGTAAAACCCATCAGAATAATGCTAAAAAAAAGCACCACAAATCTGACAAAAACGCACGTGGAACTGCACACTGAGTGTGAAGATTGTGGTGCTCACACTGATGCGATTTCTCTTGTGTCTGCCATTGCGTTGCAATGCACGACAATGGGAAACACATTTGTATTTAAATTGTCTGTTCATTAGTGCAACATGGCGCAGTATAATTTTTGAAAAAGTGCAGTTGCTTATTATGGTGCAGCATAGTGTGTTTTGAGCCCCATAGACATCAAAGGGAAAGCATGAAAAATGCATGAGGGCACATTTTTCATGTGTTTTTGCAGGGTTTTTTGTTTAACAAACAGTCATGAAAATGCATCAAAAATGTGTAAAAACACAATACAAAAGCACACTAAAAATGCATAATTATGCAGCTGCACTAGTATAAATCTAGGCTTACTGGCTGAATGATCAGATGAAAATAAAGGGAAAAAAAAATAAAAAAGGAAAATGAATGCAGCCATCACATGTAAAATTGGTAAGCTGCCTTCTTGCTGGGGTTTGTACTGCTTTAAAGATTAGGAACTCTGGTCCGGCCGCACCTGGAGTATGCTGTCCAGTTCTGGGCACCAGTCCTCAGGAAGGATGTACTGGAACTGGAGAGAGTCCAGAGAAGGGCAATTCTAATAAAAGGAATGGAGGACCTTCGTTTTGAGGAAAGGTTACAAGCACTGAATGACCACAACATACAGGGATATACAATGTAATACTGAAATAAAATCACACACACAGGTTGGACTTGATGGGCTTTAGTCTTTTTTTAACCTTGCCTACTATGTAAATATATAAGCAGAATTGTGATATATTTACCGGTTATTACTGCTACTACAGCTGTTACCGCAATCACTGGCAAGAAAGGATTGCTTTAAAATATATTAAAGGGTTTTTTTTTCACAAACTTTCCTCAGATATCAGTGTTGTTTTTTTATTGCTCTTTTATTTTCAAAGTAAAAATTACATGTGTGATTTATTGGTTCTAGAGTGTAACTAGAAGTTAGTTGAAAAGATGCTGAAGAGTCTGTCCTGGGAAATACAGCGGGATGATTTTCAGGAATGCATGGGTTAATACATTGCAGCGTGTGTGTGTGTGCAAGTCAGCAGCAGGGGGTGGGCACGTGACCTTGGGTAATCTACATATGAGGAAGTCTGGGTGCTGCACTCAAAGCTGTACAAGCTGCTAGCTTCCACTGTGTTGATATTGACATTTTCCTGTTGCAGAAAGCTAAAGCAAATCACTATGGTTAAAGAAAAGATTACTGGACTAACTGTGACCGATGTCCGGTTCCCTACTTCTTTGGGTCACCACGGCTCTGATGCTATGGTAAGAATAAGAAACCATTTGCACTTTGAACTGATTTAAGCCAAAAATGTCCCTGCCACTTCTTCATCTTCCTTTCTGTTGGCTTTTGCATAGCTCCCAACTGTCCCTGATTTCGAGGGACTGTCCCTGATTTGGAGCAATGTCCCTCTGTCCTCCTCATTTGTCCCTCATTTTGGTCTGATCTATATAGTCGTATAAAAAATGCACTTTTTATCAGTGCTAAACCTTTTATCAAAATTCTAAATTCCTGCATTTTTAAATTTCAAAAACCAGTATAAAGAATAGTAGTGGTAAAAAAAAGCCCTTGTTGATTTAGTTAACCTTTTTTTTGTTTAATTCTCCTTTAAGAGGGTGTGGCAGGGGGCGTGCCCTATGCCTACATACGTTTGGTAGTAGGTGTCCCTCATTCCCATCTCAAAATGTTGGGAGGTATGCTTTTGTAAAGTTCACTTCAGTTATGTCGTGGGAGCATTGTATAAAACTTTGATCAGTCAGTTCAAATAAAGACAAATAGGCTCAAATACAATATTATATATGTTAGTGATTGGCTAACAAGCAAACCTGCATCAACACATTTGTATAGCTGAATATTTATGATCATGTTTCTTCCAGATTTGTGTATAGTGCTAATTGACACAATTTGCCCATTACTGGAACAGTACTTGAGCTATTAGCAATTCTTGTTGGGAACAGCCTTTGTGCATGTGTAAATTTGTTTCTGTTATTGTCACGTACCTGGATCGTGAGCCTGACTTGTAGTTCAGAGCCTCTCTTGCCGCACCGGCTTGTGGGCCCCTGAGGTTGAGACAGCAGCCACAGAAGCACGGTGACGCGGGAGTGCCTAGGATCAGTCCAGTATCGGTGTGGCTGGATGCTGGGGACTGGAGATGCCGCAGGCAGACCGGTAGAGCTGGGTAGACCAGAACTGTGGTAGACTGGATCGCAGAAGAATCAGAAACTGGTGTGATTCGCAGGGCAGAACTGCAGCAGGCTGGAGGAGTGGATGCAGAGTCAGGCAGGCCGGGTCAGTAACGTTCTGGTGAATCAGGCAAAGCAGCAGGCAGAAGAGAAGTCCAAAAAACAAGCCGGTCAGGGTATCAAGCAGACAGGGTTAGTAAGAACAAGCCAGGTCAAAGATCAGAGGTCAGCATGGATAACAGGTTTCAGGACACACAGAAGCTGCAGATCAAACAGCAAGGAGTCTTTGGTGCGCTCACTTTAAATAGCCCCTTTGGCACCAACGTTGGTGACAGGCGCACGTGTGCGCACAGGTGCACGTTCGTGCGCGCCGTTAATGTGCGCGTCTGCTGTGCAATTCCTGCTACACGGCCATGTCTTTCCTGACATTGCCCCTCTCTTACGGGCAACCTCCGGGTGCCCAACTGGTTCCTCTTCAAGGGATGGTTATGGAAAAAAAGCGCAAACAAGTCCGCAGCGTGCACATTACTACTGGGCTCCCAAGAGTTTTACTCTGGACCATAACCTCTCCATTTAATTAGGTACTGAGTTTGTCCCCTGCTTTTCCTGCAGTCTAAGATGGCAGCAACTTCATATTCCTCGTCTCCATTAACAGTAACAGGTGCCGGGGGTCCTGAACTATGACTAGGGAATGGATCTGGTACTGCCGGCTTTAAAAGGGACACATGGAATATGGGATGTACTTTAAGGGACTCAGGTAAAATTAACTCATAAGACACATCGTTAATTTTTCTCCTTACCGGAAAGGGTCCCAAGAATTTTGGTGCCAACTTCTTGGATGGGCAAGTCATCCTTAAGTTCGTTGTGCCGAGCCATACCTGGTCCCCTGGTTGCAGCAACAGTTCCCCTCTTCTCCTCCTATCGAAGATTCTCTTGTTGTCCTCCTGGGCTTTCTTGACCGTCTCCCGTAACAACAAGTTGCTAGAAGAAAAAAAATCCAGAGTGCTCTGGACAGCAGGAACATCAGTTTCAGGAATCAGGTAAAAAAGTTGGGTGGAATCCATAATTTGAGAAAAATGGGGATTGTTTGGTGGCAGAGTGGCTGGTGTTATTATACACGAACTCCACCAAAGGCAGAAGAGATACCCAGTCATCTTGGGCGAAGGATGTAAAACATCAGAAATATTGCTCCGGGGTTTGATTGGTCCGTTCTGTCTGACCGTTGGTCTGGGGATGATATGCTGATGAGAACAATAGCTCAATCTTTAGGGATCCACATAATGCCTTCCAGAATCGTGACGTGAACTGGACTCCACGGTCAGATACGATGTTCATTGGAATACCGTGGAGTCTAACAACCTCTTTGACAAAAACCTGAGTGGTCACGGCTGCAGACGGAGTTCCTTTCAGGGGTAGGAAGTGCACCATTTTTGATAAGCGATCCACACCACAAAAATAGCAGAACAGTCTTCAGAAGGTGGAAGCTCGACAAAAAATCCATGGTGATCATCTTCCAAGGCCTATCAGGTATGGGTAGGGGTCTCAGTAGACCCCAAGCTTTATTTCGGGTACTCTTGTTCCGGGTGCAGGTAATACACGATTTGACATAGGTCTTGCAGTCCTTCTCCAGCCCAAGCCACCAAAATGTAATTCTATGGTCTTGTGGGTACCAAAATGGCCTGCTAACGGGTGGTCATGACAAAGTCCTAGGACAGCCACTCTAGCGGTTTCTGGTACAAAAAAGTTGTCCCTCTTTCCATAATAGGCCGTTCCTTGCCTGCAAAGTGACCCCTGGAGGACTGGTTGTGACTGCTGAGCCTTGTTGGGGTAATAGGCCTGATTGTAACAGGAGGAAGTTCCCAGCTGGTAGGATGGTGTCTGGTGGAGGTATGTCCTTTGGATTCTCAAACATGCGCGATAGCGTGTTGGGTTTAGTATTTCTTGATCCGGGTCTGTAAGTAATATGAAAAACAAACCTCGAGAAAAAGAGAGCCCAACGGGCCTGACGTGGCCTCAGACATTTTGCAGTTCTTAAATATTTGAGGTTTTTTATGGTCTGTGAAGATTCATATCGGATGAGTGGCTCCTTCTACCAGGTACCTCCACTCCTCTAATTCAGTTTTAAATGCTAGAAGCTCCCTATCTCCCACATCATAATTCCTTTCTGGCTGGGTATGTTTCCAAGAAAAGAATGCGACTGGATGAATCACATCCTTGGGGCCCTGGCGCTGCGACAAGACTGTTCCGACTGCGCTTTCTGACGCATCCACTTCCAAGATGTAGGACAGGGCAGAATATGGATGGCTTAGAATGGGAGCAGTGGTAAAACGTTCTTTCAGAGTTTCGAATGCAGCTTGTCCCTCTGTGGACCAGTGGAAAAGGATGCCTTGCTTGGTAAGTTGAGTGATCTGGGAAATAATGGCTGAGAAGTTCCTGATGAATTTACGGTAAAAATTGGCAAAGCCTATGAAACGTTGGACTCCCTTCTTATCGGTAGCGCCGGCCAATCCAGAATTACTGACACTTTCTGGGGATCCATCCTGATTCTTTTAGTGGAAATAATTAATCCAAGGAACTGGATGCTCTGCTGCTCGAAGTTGCACTTCTCCGCTTTGGCGTAGAGCCCGTGCTGGCAGAGTCAGAGAAGTACGCTCTTGACATGTCCTCTGTGAATCTATAATGAGATGGAGAATATCAGGATGTCGTCTAAGTATATGACAAAGATATCAAGGAAGTCTCTGAAGATGTTGTTGATGAAATGCTGAAGCGGAAGAGTCTCTTGGGTCACAAGTCCTGATTTGATGCAGGATCCATCTGCCAGGAACACAGAGAGCCCTTGGTCCTTGGGTTGCAGTGGAATGTGATGCTGGGCTGCAAAGGATAGATCAATAAAACAGCTGCAGGCACCCGAATCAATAATCGCAGTTTCTGGCACAGTTCTTCCTGGGAGCTGGAATGATATAGGCACAACTAAATGGGCTGAATTAGCAGATATGTTGGTTTGTTTAGCTGGAGGAGGAGAACACTTATGGCATTTAGCCGGGCAGTTGCATATGTTGTAACTGGGCTCCCCGCAGTAGAGAAAGAGGTTGTTCGTCCGCCGACGTTGGCGTTCCTTGAAGATAAGTGACGGACGGATCAAAACCAACTGTCTTGGATTGGGTGCCTCTGGAATAGTGTGAGCAGGTTTTCCAGACGTGGAATCAACAAACTTGGAGGGCTTTGGAAATGTCCATATTGGTCCGAACTGCTGGGAAAATTTCTCAGACCTTCGCTCACGTAATTGGTGATCAATTTGTATCGAAAGCATGATCAGAGTCTCTAGTGTACTGGGTATTTCTAACCGGGCTAGCTCATCCTTGAGTCCTTCTGAGAGACCTAAACAGAACTGGTGACGCAGGGCTGCGTCATTCCAGTCGACATCTGCACTCTGTCCAAAATCTGTGACGTAGTCTTCGACTGGTCTGTGGCCTTGCTGCGGGTTGTGTAGGGCGGATTCAGCAGTAGCAGTCCGTTGCGGGTCATCGTACAGCTGAGACATGGCCGTGAAGAATAGTTGCAGAGTATTTAACTGTATGTTCTTTTCCTCCAGGACTGAGGTTCACATCAAAGCAAAGAAATGGTAAATCCCACCTTTGTGGTTTCCAGAGAGAATGTCCTTGTCTGCAGATCAAAGTAGAGCTGACAGGCATTCCAGAAGGCTCTGAACTGGCTTTGATCACCGAAGAACCTCTTGGGGGTTGGAACTTGAGGTTCTGGGGTGCCAACATTACTGGAGGGCAAACAGAGACCCCAGTGGATGTAGCCGGCATGGGTATGGTGGAGGAAGCAGCAGAAGTAGTCAGTCTCTGAACTTGATCCTCTAGCCGAGTGTAGTCCTCCTGCAGTGATGTCGTCGCTTGGGAGAGAGCCCCCCCGCTGCAACCATCACCTGTGGAAGGGAATTCCACAACCTTACTGCACTAACAGTAAAGAACCCTTTACGCATCTCTTCTAATTTTAGTGAATGGCCACGTGTCTTTTTAATTTACCTTCCGCGGAATAGTTTTATCCCTATTGTGGGGTCACCAGTACGGTATTTGTACATTGAAATCATATCCCTTCTCAAGCATCTCTTCTTCAGAGAGAAAAAATTCAGTGCTTGCAGTCTTTCCCCATAGCTGAGATCCTCCAGTACTTTTATTAGCTTTGTTGCCCTTCTCTGGACCCTCTCCAGTTCCAGCACATCCCTTCTAATGTAGAGTTAGCTTTATAAAACACCAAGCATTGAAGATAGCTCAGGTCTCCTCTTCAGACCTAAGGTGTATTAAAGTCCAACTCCAGATAAAATACAACCCTCACTTATTCCTCCCTACCACTACCCTATACCTGATTGCTAAAATTAAAAAAAAAAAAACATATCTAAATACATTTTATGTAAAAATGGTTGGGTGCTCTCAGGATCCAAAAGAGGAGTTAGTCATCATGAGGGGATTATAGGGGACGTTAAAGCGATTGTAACCCTAAGAATAAAAAAATATATATCCTGTTCCTTTAAAGCACGATAAACAGCATGTCATTTGTGCCATTCTATGCTGTAAAATACCTGGTTTATTCTGCCTGTTTCTGAGCCCCCCTAGGTGTGCTGATCATGGTAATCATAGCTGCTGATCCATGATACCTTGGTCAGTTTACATTCCTCCATCATTCCGCTGTGTGGTCAGTCTCTCCCTCTTCCATTCCCTCCCTGCCTGTCCCCTCCTGACACTATTCCATGTGACTGTAAAGTCACTGAGCATAATCACTGGTATCTCCTCTGTTATAGCTATATTGTACAGTGTATGTGTTTTTTTTTTTAACTATGATGCTAAATAACTTATTTCATAGTGCCGTTGTGTGGTCATGTGACCTTCCGGGTGACTTTCAATCTCTGCTGACCCTGTTTCAAGTCCTCATTTGCATGGACAAGAGGACCTGAGTGAAGACTAAAGTGTCTTTTACAATTGACCAATAGGAAAGTGGTTGTTGGGGGCGGGGTGTTCAAACTGCTGTGTATAAAAATGTGCTGTGTGCATCAATAAAAGTGAGATTCCTGTTTGAACTTACATACAGCCTGCCTGGTGTTTGTTCTGAGCTATCATAACTGGATTAGAACGGCACATAGCTGTAGTTCGAATCCCGGAGCCTCGGATGACCGAACCATCAGATCATGCGATCTGCAATCTGATTCAATAGCCGCAGAGGAGTGACGGGAGAGTGGAACCGAGCGAGCAGGGGCTTCTTACAGCTAGCAAATGTGCCCCTACCATCATATGTACTAAATGAACCTCAACATTATGGAAGATAGGCTTATGGTATTTTCTTGGGCTCGTTTGAAATTCCACAACTAAGTTCCTGTCTGTGCATTTCCTAAAATTCTGTTTGCTAAAACTACCTTTGCCTTTCACAGTGATGTTTAAGAGACTTGATATTGAACTTTGACTTCCCATTGCTTGTGGAAAGTAATAATTTACTGCCTTAACCCCAGACATTGTTTTCTCCTAGGAAAATATCGGTTCTCTTGTTAAGTGGACCATTAAAGCCGTATGCACATTTTTTCAGCGATAATATTAAAAACACATTATATTCTGTGTTCCAAACAAACAAACCATGTTTTCAGGAGCAAACAAAACAATTTTGGTTTGTACAAGGATGTTGTAAAGAGCCAAAAAATGCTACAAGAAACACACAATGTCCATTCTAGGTTACACAAAAAACAATAAGGTATAGTTTAAATAAAAGATGTTCCGTTGTTGAAAACTTTTCCAGTCAAAATTCACAGTCAGTGGGTCAACTATTACACATTGATGGGTATATTATGTATTTCTCTTTCAAAGTGGTGAAAACCCAAATATTGTCCAGTTTACCACCGGTCATAAGTCAAGTCACACGGCAATAAGTTTTCAGTGTAGACATAGAATTTAGAATAGACAACCAATGTATTAAGGATAGGTAGATGTTTTACCAAACATGACATCAAGAAGTCATCTGGTAACTTTCAAAAGGACTACCATAAATTGGACAATGTGGATTAGCAGTGTACCTATAGTTAAACGCATCATTCTCTTTTCTACAGAAAATGGAAATAGCTTGGGACCTGCTTGCACAGAGCAACAAGCAGAAAAGTCTCTGTGTTTGATAAGCCATTGCCAGTGAAAGACACAGTGAGGGAAAGTCTCTTAAAGTGGACATCTGTCCAGAACATAGCTGTCAGTTGAGATATCCCCTTTTAGTAGAATTCCTCTATATTTCTGTCATGTAACCAGGACAAGAAGTGTGAGGAAATATTAACAACCTGGTCACCCAGAAAAGAGTTATACTTTACTTAAACAGAAAGATTTATACTTTCTTCACTGTACCGTGAGCAAAAAGATTACTTGGCTGGAGTTCAACATTAAATTGTATGCTAAATATTTGAAAAAAATACCTAGTAGCTAACCAATATTTTTCTCATTTCATATAGAGTGGGTAAACCTCTGTTAGGTTTAATTGCTATCTGTGTTCCAATTCTGAGTTCCAATTTCAACTGCCCAAGAGAGGATTTACTTTAAAGCTGCACTCTGCAAAGCTAAAAAGACCTCCCTTTCAGTAGGGACTTCACACTGCAAAGGTTAACTGCTCATTTATGCCTAGGGGAACATGAAAAAGCAGTTTTATTTACCTGATCCTACACTCCTACAGGCTGTCCACACTGCTAGACTGGTTCCTTCAGCCACTTCACTCCTGCACTCTGATGGTCTCGGTCTAAGGTTATCTGACATTGTCAAAGCCGATACAGAGCCCTTAGCATTGAATGTGCAGACACAGAGGGACAGTCCACTGCTGTAAAATGCAGCACCATTTGCTGGGTAGCAGAGGATCATGTAAGTAATTGTGTTGTCCATGTCCCCCACACTAAACAAACAGCTGTGGGCACAGTTTTCTAGAATTCAGCTTTAATTTATAGAGATTTCCTCTTACTTCTTTTTGTGCTTCTAAGAGAGGAAGTGAATAAAAATCTGCTTAATAGAGGACAGACAGCAAAACTTGACAGGGATTTTAGCCATTTCATACTCTATCCAAAACTAAACTTTAATGTAAAGAAAATTATTACAAAATATTTTATATATATATATATATATATATATATATATACCGTATGTGTGCGCATTTATTTAGAATCAAATGTAATACTCTGAGTGTATCTTCCTTTTTGCCTACAACACAGCACACAGACCCTGACTACTCTGCAGCATATGTGATCCTAGAAACAGACGCATCGGACGGTATAAAAGGATATGGATTAACCTTTACTTTGGGAAGAGGCACAGAAGTTGGTAAGAAATTTTTTTTTTTTCAGCAGACATGTTGAAATTCTTATTTTGCTTTCAAGAATTAGGGATATATAAGGGAAGTATAACACTTAGTATGTTGTAATCAGTCTGGATGTGTTCACTTTTCACCCCAAAAGAGTTTAAAAAAAAAAACAATAACAGGAACCAATACTTAAAACCAATCCGTCGCCTATACAAGAGCACTTGTTTGTCCCAGACTGTCAGTGTTTGGATTATAGACCAGCTAAAGCCAACAATTTTCTTAAAGGAGAAGTTCACTTTAAAAATAAATAAATAAATGCACATTTTTATTTTAGCAGGTAAAAAAAATGTGCATTTATTATTTTTTGTTGCAGGAGCTTGTAAATCATTGCAGGTCTCCTGCAGCTCTGTCAGTGTATTGGCTTGCTAGGACCTCGTACAAGGAAACCGATACATTCTGACAGGAAGACCCAATAAACTACCACAGCATTCACAGCGCTATGGCAGTTTATTGAAAACTACAAGCCGACAGCTACAGAGGACTGTGAATGAGTGACACGGCTGGGTGGATGGAGCAGACACGGGCAGCAGAATTGTGGCAGCAGACATGGGGAGAAGATTCCCGGTCTGCTGTCTCGGGGGGGGGGGGGTGCAGGGCCCGGTGCATTCATAATTGGGATTAGAACCTCTTCCAGGTGTGTTCCTACCTTTCTTCCTGGCCCAGTGACACTCTGTCACATTCTGACGCACAGGGTGTCAACAGTACTGTTCATAAGTGAACAAAGAAAGCATGAAAAGAACTGAAAAATGCCCTAATCATTCTGCACTTTGCTAAAACATCCAACAAAAAGTTTCTGTTGCTATTTTCATGCCAGTAGGACAGGAAGAGAAGGGAAATCTTCTCAGTAGGTTCAGATGCAGCATTTAAAGGAGAAGTTTGAGGTACATAAAAAAAAAAAACCTTCACACTCCCCTATATGCTGCAGCTGTCCCATGTTAGCTTTAAAACAGACAACTGTCTTAAGCCCCGTACACGCGGGCAGAATGTAGGGAGACATTTGCTGGTACAAAAAATACCGGCCGACATTCTGCCCCTGTGTATGTCAGTCTGTCTGACAGAAGCCAGCCCTTCGGCTGGCTTTTTTCAGGCGTGCATGCTGGAAAACCAGTATCCGACCAACTTCCGATCAGCGCTCTCAGCCAATGGCAGAGAGCACTGATTGGAGTGTTCTGGCGAAGGGGGCGTCCCCCTGTCAGAACACAACAGCTCAGGGGGGGAGATCACTGAGCTAATCTCGCATGGTTAGTACAGTGGCTTCCAACCGGAGCTGTCAAGTTTTTCTTTGTGCATCTCATAGGGTTGCACAAAAAAACTGTAGTGTGTACCAGGCTTTAGGGGCAGAGATCAGTGACTGTCACTCAGCCCTGCTCTGCCCCTCCAGTAGTCACCATAGCGCTAGGCAGAAGAACGGGCAGGTGCCGCTGGCTTCGGCTCTCAACTGCGCACTGAGAGCCAGGGCTAGCTGTCAATAGGACAGCTTGGTGGATCCCAATAATATGGTCTGGATCCCTCCAGAACCTGGAGCGGCTGTGTGGCGATAGCTGAAAGCGGGCAATAGGCCGCTACCAGCTGTTTCTGGAGAGCCAAAGTAAGTGGCTTCTAAGAGAGGTATGGCCAAAAAACTTTGGCCATACTTCACTTTTAAAGTTGAACTCAGTTTAGAAGAGAATATTCTTATTATAGAAAATATTTAGAAATATTATATTGTTCCTAAGCAGTAGATAGCAGAGCTTTTCCTGATGTGTGAGTGTGCCTAGGCACTCCTGTGCCTACAGCTTCATAACTGTATCTGCAGCGTGAGATCTAAATCGCTGTGCCCCTGACTGCTAGTTTTAGAAAATATAGGGGGCCAGATTTGTTACTCCTGTGCTACTTGCTGTTTTGTTTTTGCCTGAAATATCTGATATGAAGAAGCAAAGCCCTGCTTTTACCAAGATGACAGCCTCTAGCAAAAGACACAGTGTAGCATAAGGTATAGTAAGTCAGTAAAATGGAAAGATCAGCTACAGGGAGACCACAGGCAATGCTAGTAAATAGTCCTTTGCCCTCTGCCTGCTTTTTTTGTGCATAGCTTCCAGAATTTGGCTCCTTTTTTAAAGTGGTTGTAAACCTCCTGACATGAAAAATGAACAAAGCATATCCCTCTATAGTGTGTACTTGCCTCTGTCCAAAGCACTAAGAGTAATTTTTGTCTGCTGCCTGCTCTGCATGAGTCATTTCTGACAGATAATGCAGGCTACAAGAGATCGAGGGGGACAGGGAATGGGAGCTCCAGCACACAGCCTGTGATTGACAGCCTCAACTTTGCATGTTCCCTATGAATTTATGTAGTTTGGGGTGTGTTCCTTCCCTCCACCCAGGTCTCTGTCAGCTCCCTGCTATGTGCATCTGCAGTGTGTGATGTCAGATCCCTGTCCCCTGCCTGCTAGAGCTCAGGAATGCTGTGTAAAATGTGTACTTTAGGAGTCTGCAGAGATGATTGTTGCAGATAAACAAGTACAACTTATGTAGAAAGATTTGTTTCACCTTTATGTATTACCTGAGGACAGTCACTTCACTAGGTATATGTATGGGTTTACAACCACCTTAAAGGTAGAGGTTATAACACATTCACATTCAATGGAAAAAAAACAAAAATAAATAAATACATAAATACAGTAAAAGCTCGGCTTGCTAGTAACGTGGTTTACGAGCGTTTCGCAATATGAGCTGTTTCTTTTTTTTTTCTAAATCCTGGCTCGATTTGCGAGCATTGTCTCGCAAGATGGGCAGGATTCAAGCCTCTGGGGTGTGAAGTACCGCATGTGGCCAGAGGTGCGGGGGCACCTGTGACACTCAGACACTCTGAGCCGATCGGAGACACTCGGAAACACTCCGTTCCCGAGCGTCTCCGAGCATCTCCGAGCGTCTCCGGAGTGTCTTTGAGGGTCTCCGAGTGGTGTCCGAGCGTCTCCGAGTGTTTCCGAGTGTCTCCGGCGCCCTCCACCTCTGGTCACATGCGGTGCTGCATACGCTAGCTGTGACACTGGAACGAGTTATCTGAGTTTCCATTGATTCCTATGGGGAAACACGCTTTGATATACAAGTGCTTTGGATTACACGCCTGCTTCTGGAACGGATTATGCTCGTAATCCAAGGTACTACTGTACTTACTTGACTATGGATGGTAGTGTTACAATGTAATAATACATTTACTCTTGGTGTTACAAAAAAGGTGCGTGTAGCATTCAAGCAAGTCTAATACCATGTTATTATTATTTTTATTATACAGGATTTATATAGCGCCAACAGTTTGTGCAGCGCTTTACAACATGGGGCAGACAGTACACTTACAATACAAATCAATACAGGAGGGATCAGAGGGCCCTGATACAGCGGATTGTCTGTCCTCTGCAGAAATATTGGTTCAAATAAGAAAAACAGTTAATATCCACTTATATTCCAAGGCTGATTACATAACAATTGTAGTGCGAAGGTAAACTCTCATATTATTTTCTGCATGGTCTTAGCTTGCTTTGACTCATGTAAAGGCACGTTCACAGTAAAACACACGCACTAGTGTATTCCATTGACGTATTTGAGATGCATTGTGTAATGCCTTTGGAAATCATTTTTAAAGGAATCTGGTACCAGAAGAAATATGGGTACTGACCTCTTTCCAAGATTGTTAATAGATAGGCTGTCTCTAACTATGTCTATATCAGTAGTTTGTTACTGACTAAGAGCAAAGCGTTAGGAAAGGAAGAATGAAATCAGACCTCCTGATCTGAAAGCTTTTTCCTGGTCTATGCCTCAGTATATATTTATTAAACTCATTTTGGGATAATTTAAAATGCTGATTGTGAGTCGGGTCTTCTTGTCCAACATCTGTACCTGATCTCACAAATTCTCTTATTCTCTTATGACTGAGTGGACACAAATTCCCACAGACACACTCCTAAAACTAGCAGTAGGCAGCACATTGGCTAAGTGGTTAGCAATTCCTCCTAGCAGCACTGGGGTTGTTGGTTCGAATCCCAACAATGGCACTACCTGCCTGAGTTTGCATGTTCTCCCTGTGCCTGCATGGTAAGTTAATTGGCTCCTGTCTAGTATGCATATGTGAAGGCAAGGACTGAATGTATAATATATATATGTAAAGCACTGCATAAACTGACAGCGCTTTATATGAACCTGAAATAAATAATAGCAGAATAGCAGAGCACCTTTCCAGGAGAGTAAAGGCTGTTACAGCAACAAGGAAGGGGAGGCAACCCCACATTAATGTCAATGGTTTTCAAATTGGGTTTCCAGCAAGCTCATATAGCTGTAATGGTCATGTATCCATAAACATTTGGCCGTATAGTATACAGCAGTGTCAAATTCAATTTCATGGCGGGCCAGCATTATGGTTGCCCTCATAGGGCTGGTTGTATGTCCAGAGCACCCCCCCCCACCCCTTATATCAGATGTCAAGAGCTTCGACCCCCACCATCAGAAGTCAACCCTCCCTTACAATCACAGTTTGCCCCCTTACTTTGTGCTGCTGGAAAAAAGCCAGGGACAGAGCTGGGAAGCAGAAAATGCAGGATCAGGAGGAGGACCAGAGGAGGGCTGGAGTCCGCTGAACGCTGAGACCAGGGGAGGTAGAAACAAAGGGTTGCTGCACAGAAAAGTGCAGAATCTGTAGGAAGAGATCTGTTCTCTTCTCTACTGCCAAGATTGGTGAGGCAGAGACAAGAGTTTCTGCGGCTGCACATGGGGGGTGCCACAGGTGCAGGAGAGGTGCGAGGGCCACATCAGATGGCCTGACACATGTGGTTTACGGTATGTTTGTTTCTGTTTTTGTTCCAGGATTTTAAAAGTATAACAGGTTATGTGCAGCTTTTCACATACCCTTGTTAAATTGTCACTTGAAACCCTATATAGTACATCATTAACATGCTTGCAACAAGACATCAAATCTTTTTTTTCCAGTAGCCCTGTATGTGACTAATTCCATACATCATCTCATCAGAAATCAATCATTTAGCCCAGTGACATTTTATTATAGTAATGGTATTTATCAGTCATCCTGTCTGCTGATGCTATTTTTCTGGGATCACCAAAGTTCGTGATTATACAAAACTTTTTTTGTTCCTCATAAGCGTGAGGGCCGTATTAGTGCACATGAAACAACACCATTAAATACTTTTTTAATTTTCATGAAGAGTTCAATTTTCAGGACAACCTTTCGGGGCATTTCACCCTTTTCCCGATCCAAGCAGTGCTGATACACTTTGAGGTCTATTTACCAAAAACTCACTGGACAAATTTGACAAGTATTCGCCTGACCTTGATGAATTCTGGCCGTCTTATTCTTAATGCAGTGATTTCCAATTATCATCTGCTTCATCTAGTGACCATAATATTTTTTCTGAAATACTTCAATCAGAAAAAATACCACATTATGGACGCTAGATGGAGCTGACAATCATAGGAAATCACTGCATTAAGAAAAATATGTCCAGAATTTGTTAAAGATGGGCCAATGCTTGTACCATACTATAAATCCAACTAATCTTTTACAAATAGACCCCTTTATGTCACAGATTGTCCTGAACTTTGCAGTTAACAGGTACGATCTACTGTATAAAAAGCATGACCGTTGCAATACAACTGCAATGTACTGTATAGAGGTTTATTGTATTAACAAACAACCACTTATTCTATAATAACATCTAAACACCATTGTGTAATAAATAATATGCTGTTTTGCAGTGGTGTGTGCCGTGAAAGCTCTTTCAAGACATGTGGTGGGAAGAGCATTTGAAGACATTGTCAACAATTTCAGGGGGTTCTACAGGGAGCTAAGCAGCGATGGGCAACTGCGCTGGGTATGGTGAACTTTGACCTCCTTTTTTCCTGTCTTCTGTTTAAAATGTTTAGAAAAATACCTTGTTTGGAAAATCGGACATATTGTAAGTATATTCCATGGCTTATGTAGATTTAGGCTTCTGAAAGCTAAATACATCTACATGAACTGTGCTACCAGGCAAATAATTTGTAGGTCTAATCAGCCGATCCTGTACATACAGAACACCTCCTCCTCATCATAACATAAATGTAAGCTGTTCTCCCAAAGATAGAATTGAGCTGACAACAATGCATAGGATTTCATTGCAGCAGAGCCTGCAGAAAGAGTTCTCAGCTCAGTAGGAGCTCTCTAGATTTTTGACAGGATTAACAGATATTTTCCTTCATTTGCAGCATTTTTAAACATAGAGAAATGTACATGTATTGCAGAGCTGCATTGAATGTGTTTTTTCCTTTTTTTATGTTGCTCAAACATATACTTGAACACATTTCATACTGATATGTGATATTGTAAGTAGCAATTTTATTTTTTTTAACTGCCCAAAAGTTTTAAAATTACAGATTTGACATGTTTAACACCACAAAGTGCAGCAGTGAATAAAATTGACCTCTTACTACAGCTCCACAAAGCATGAGAGGGGAATAGCTAGGTTAGTACAAGTAAATCTAAAGCCAAAACTTTTTTTTTTTCATTTTGGATAGAGTAGGGATGGTTTTAAACCCCAGTCAGGTACTTTTTTGCTGCCTGTGTGCTGTTGGGGAGACATCTCTTCACTTCCTGTCCTGGAGATATAACAATAAGTGGGAGGAAATCTCTAAAAAGTGAGAGGAATTCATCTTTTAGACAGTTGTCAACGGAATGTCCCTATTGGCTGATATACCTTCAGCTTGGATTCAGACTATTGCAAATTAATTTGCAATAACAGAAGATTTTGACCGGCTCTCTATGGAGCCGGTTCACATATCTCCGCTGCGGCTCCGTTGCGAATGTGCACAGGAGCCCTGTGCATCTTTTGGTCTGTTTCAGGTCTGAATTCAGCCAAAAATTCAGGCTGAAATCGGACCTGAAACGGTGAACGGGGATGCACCGAACCCCTGCTGGGAGCCGCATGAGAAGATAGTGTGAACCCAGCCTCAACCTCTTATTCTATTGACAACTCAAATTTTGGATTTCCCAACACTTTCTTTCACTTCACTTGCACAAAAAGAAAGGCTGAATCTAGCTGGTGGTAACACAGTCCGCAATAAAAACCGAGGTTCAAGTTCTTCCTTACTTTATCCAAAACTAAACTTTAAAAAATATTTTGACTATATACGCTTTAAACCTTGAACCACCCATGACTTTATTAGCCAAAAAGACCATATAAGAAAATTTGTATATTAAAATAATATAATTATATTATTAAAATATTAGTAAATATGATAAAAAACATAACTGGTAATTGTCTTGTCTTACACAGCTCACTCAAAAACTGTAGACCCATTCAGGACGACAATTTACAGACATTCAGTACCTGATCAATTTTCCTAGATTGTCATGTAAAGACATCAGATACCTGTCTTAGCTCAGCTCATTTCTCTAAAAACAAGCATCAGTGATTTAGTAAGCATGGGGTTTCTGTAAGAGAGGTAGTAAGTGATAGGGTATGGCCAGAAACATCAGTAAGGTGGGTTCTGTCTCTACAGTTCAGGCAAAAACCACACAAAATTTCTTTGCAAATTTGTTTTTGTTATTATCCAATAGTCTCAATGATGTCATTGTATATAGCGTATACATAAATAATTGCATAACCCAGCATCAGTCATGTTGACAAAGGTCTGACCATACACCAGTAGAATTTTGTTTGAATGTTTGTATGGGAATTTGGAAAAATTGTTTTTATAAAAG
Source organism: Lithobates clamitans (assembly GCA_037952925.1). Classification (NCBI taxonomy): domain Eukaryota; kingdom Metazoa; phylum Chordata; class Amphibia; order Anura; family Ranidae; genus Lithobates; species Lithobates clamitans. The sequence goes on along the minus strand of JBBGZY010000592.1, from coordinate 551,006 downwards.
CATTCGACCTTGCCATTACTGAGTCAACTCATTATATTAGAAAGTCCTTAAAATTTTGTCCAGATACTTGAATGATAATCCAGTCATATTAAACCAGTATCTTTTATGCCTAGAACATGCCTTTTCCAAAATGTATGGCTTTTTTTTTCCTCCAAAAGAAATCGGAAAATTGTTTCAAATATTTACCATAATTTTCCTTTCCTGACACCAGACCATGGTAGCATATATGTGATATAGCCAGGTCCCTATCTCCACCCACAGGACCTGTTTAGATCTATAAAAGGGAAAGTTTGAGCAACCTCCTCCATTCTACGTAAAAATAAAAAGATAAAATAAGGGAGGGTTCGTATGCTGCCATGAATTTGCTTCAGTAAAGGAAAATTACGGTAAGTGTTTGACACAATTTTCTGTTTTCCTGACGCCAATATGGCAACATAACTAACAAGCTAAGCAGGGAGGGCTAAAATGTATAATTAAACTTTATTACAATGGACATGAAAGCCTGAACATGGAAGCCTGCTGCTTTGCAGATGGTCTCCAGAGACATTTTGCAAGCGCTGCCGCTAACTTAAAGATGAAGAGATAATGGAGGTTGCTCTAGCTTTCCTTCTATAGATTTAAACAGGTCCTGTAGGTGGAGATAGGGGCTGAGCTACATCACATGTATGATGCCATGCTGGTGAAAATCAGGAAAATCACATTCACAGTTAGAATTTCTTTTGAGAGAAGATTTGCATCCTTCACTTGTCACTATGGTTGAAAATAGTTATCACTTTGAGGCCATTAGAAAGTCACACAAACATTTTCTAACAAATGTCTCTGAATGTATGACCAACTTTATAATGATTCTGAAAGTATTCAGTGAAAATACAGCTTGCAGTTATTTGGAAATATTGAAACATGAATTTCATATGTGAATTTTTGTTTATTACAGGATCTTGCATAACATCTACAATTTACTTAGCGCTCTACATATACAGTATATTGTACAATCTTATGAGTCCCTGCCCTCAAGGAGCTTACAATTTAGGGTCCCTAACTCACATTCATACTAGGGCCAATTAACCTAACAGCATCTCTTGGAGTGTGGGAAGAGACCCACACATGCAAACTCTAGGGGGGTAGTGCTGTGGTTGGGATTTGAACTGACTTTCTTAGCACTGTTAGGTGGAGGGGCTAACCACTTAGCTATTCTAAACTGCCAAGTTGCAACCAGTAATTCTAAATCCATGAAAACATGAAGGTAGACATTAAAAAAATATCCATGGAAAATGTTTAAAATGTAGAGAAATGCCTTTGCAGTAACCCCTTTAATTGAATGTGGTAGGAAGTTAGGAATTCTAGCAGAGGAAAACAGTAACAAAAATACCTAAGTGCCAAATACAATTATATTTTAGAACAATTCCAACCAGAAGCATTTACTGCAAAGAATATCATGAATCATAGTTATGAGGCCATTGGAAGATTTAGCCACCCATATTTCATTGCATTGAACTTTTGTTCTAGGTAATTTAATAGGCTGAGTCATCTAAGCTTTGACGTCACCATTTTTGGCTTTTCTCAATTTAATTTTTTAAAATCTAATTTATTTAGCAATATGACTGACAGGACGCTTGTATAGGATTTTGTAAATAAAACCTCTGAAAACAAAACTTTTCCTGTATTATTAGGATGAATTCAGGTTTTGGCGTAGTGCATGCTAATACATTTTTATTATGCTAAATAAATATCGTACTTCAAATTAAAATCAACAGGTATGCGCTCTGGACCTCTGCAAACTAGAACTAGGCAACATCTGAAGAAAAAAACATAATTTCCCCACTTGCTTCAAACAGTAAAACTTACTTCAAACATAGTTGAACAGCATTTAGCTAACGTTTAAAACAAACTGAACGAATATGCATATAAATATACTGTATATCTGGTGAAATCTCACCCTGTAGTCCAATAGTTGTTAAATGCACTTGCAGATATATATAACCAAGTCTAAGCTCTGATGCTTGGTAAGTACAGATTAACAGCAGCTCCCCACTGTGGCTATATTGAAGTTGCTCCATCAACAATTAAGCTCATTGCACATGAGTGTAGTAAAGTAATGCAGTATTGTTCTATGTGTGTTTGAAAGATAACTTGTCCCTCTTCCTGAGGACTGGGTACCTAGGCAGGCTTCAATGATCTCCTTTGTAGATCCCAACAGGCTACTTTTCCACCCAGTACCTTCCATCCAGAACCTTTCATCATTCAAAATCCATTCTTGAGTTTTAGTCAGGTAACTTTGCCTAGGCTGAGATGATGTCATCAGTCTACTGTAGGCAGGAGCAGGGCCTGTGCAAGGATTTTTGTCTACACAGGTGAAGGAGCTTTCCATTATATGGGCAACACTGACAGTTCTTTGTATAGGGTAGTGGTACTGTGATGAACGAATCCTCTAATACGCCAGGTCTTGTAGGTAATGTAACTGCGTCAGAAATGCATCTTCTATGGGACATAACGTTATTTTTTTGTTTTTTGTCAGATTGGACCAGAGAAGGGTGTAGTGCAGCTGGCAACTGCTGCAGTACTTAATGCAGTATGGGACCTATGGGCTAAAAAGGAAAGAAAGGTATTGTATATCTTGGTCATTTTAAATCTTGTGATAGTGTGCTTTAAGGCTCAGTTCTCTTTTATATTGAAATGTACTATGCAGTCAAGGGACCCAGTACTTTTTAAAAATATTGTGCCCTTTACAAAATTAATCCTCCATTTTTAATGCCATACCTGTAGGCCAAGCTTGGCTTCCCCAAAGCCCAGCTGAAAAACTAGCATTGGGAGCAATCTGCCTCATCCTGTTCACGACTGAGATGTACTTTACATAAGGCATGCCTCCAGCATCATAGGAGTAAGCACTCTCCCTCTTTCAAGACCTACGCATGCACAGTCCACTGTCTCAGCCTCTGTTAAGAGGGAGACAGAGTGCGCTGCGCATGTGTCAAATTGTGAACAAGCACTCGTTTGTGTCATCCTGGGAGCATGCTCAACAGTCAGAGCATCCTAGCTTCTATGCTGGGTCATGGTGGACCTGACAGGCTGAGGGGAAGCAGAGATTAGCATACAGGTATGTCATGTAAACTAAGCTGTTTTTTTTTAAAGCTGGACAATGGTTTTTACACTACTGGGGCCCTTGAGTACATTTTTTTAACCACTTGCCGACCAGCTGCCGCAGTTTTACTGCAGTAGAATGGCACGGCTTGGCAAAACGACATTATGTAATGTCACTTCGCCCTGTGGCCACCTGGGGTGCGCACGTGCCCGCTGCTCGCCCCCGGAGCCAATGTGAGTGCCCGGCAGTTGCGATCACCGCCATGCTCCAGCAATCACTGGGTACACACCGAGAACCGTGATCTGTGTGTGTAAACCAAAAATGTGTCTGATGTCGCAGTCCCAATAAAAATCGCAGATCGCAGACTGATTTCTAGTAAAAAAAAAATGAATAATAAAAATGCCATAAAACTATCCCCTATTTTGTAGATGCTATAACTTTTGCGCAAACCAATCAATATACGCTTATTGCGATTTTTTTTTTATACCAAAAATATGTAAAAGAATACATATCGGCCTAAACTGAGGAAAAAAATAGGATTTTTTACTTACCGTAAAATCTGTTTCTCTGAGTTCATTGACAGACACAGACTTCTTTATTCAGAACAGTAGGGTTATATCATCTCCGCAAGAGTAGGACTAGGCAGAACAAAAAACAACCCTGGCTTTGCCCATGGGCTGTCCTCTGTCAGTATATAACCCCCTTCCTGCTCTAGGTATTCAGTTTAGTAGCAAGCAGTAATAGAAGTATCCAAAAAACTCCATAGAGGGGTGGGTGCTGTGTCTGTCAATGAACTCAGAGAAACGGATTTTACGGTAAGTAAAAAATCCTATTTTCTCATTCGTTCATTGACAGACACAGCCTTCTTTTTTCAGAACAGTAGGGACGTCCCAAAGCAGTGCCGAACATGAGGGGTGGGACAGCAAAAAATCCCAAGGCTAACCCAAAAGCCAACCAGGTAACAGGAGCTTCACACAGGACAAGTTGGAACCCAACCTGAACGATACCCCTTCAAGAGAGATTAGACCCTCCTAACAGCAGCCTGCAAAAAACTTGCAGCCAAAAAAAGGCATCTGCAGATGCCAAACCATCCATTTTGTAAAAACTTGTAAAAAACGTGCCACGAACGCTTGAAGACAGAACGCCCAAGACGCACTAGGTGCCTGAGAAGAATGCGCCGTAATAGGGAAAGCAGGAACCTGATTCCTAACAGAAAAGCCCAGAGTCATCATCTGTCTGATCCATCCAGAAGAAGGTCGCAGAAGAAACAGACAGCCCCTTTCTTGGCTTGTGCATGAGTACAGAGAGCCTGACCTACAAAAGACTCAGTGGCTGGCAAATACAACCGAATCCCCCAAACCACATCCCAGGCAGATAAGGCAAATTCCTTGGGATGTGTTGCCAGGGACACAAGAAAGGAAACACAATGTCCTTGTTCAAATGAAAACCCAGGGACGGAACTACAGAAAAGGGCGAAGCACCGCCTAAACCTGGGTAAGGTGAACGAGAAGATAACGCCACCATTTTTCGACACCCTGTGAGCAGAGGTGAAAGCCACCAAGAGGCCACCTTCCGAGACAGAGTAAGCAGTGGAATCTCCCGATATTTTGAGAAAGGGAGAGAGAGCGGCTCCTGGAGAACCAAAGACACCAAGTTCAGATCCCACGGTGGTAGAAGAAATCCGCACCGGTGGAAACAGACGTCTAACCCCTTGAATAAAATATACGCACCAGGGAGTGCGAGACCAGGGGACGCTGAAGACGACCACCCAGGCTGACACCTGGCCCTCGATAGTACTCGAGGCACATTCCTGCTCAACCCCCCGTAAATGGGGGTCGGAATTGGAGCCACCTAGAAAGAACAAGGATGAATGCCCGGTGATTCACACCAGGATATATTCACTCTCCACATCTGGAAGTTAAAACCTCCTAAAAGATGAACTCCCTAGCCATCAACAGTGTCGGAACTGCCGCACCTGGCTCAACACAGCCAGGCCGTTAAAACCAGTGACTCTAAGGCAGGATGGAAGAACGGCCCTGGGACCATAGATCCTTCCTGAGAGGTATTCGACAAGGAACGCCGGCGACCAGGCGCACCCGGTCGGCGTACCCAGACCGACTGGACCCATCCGGAAATAATAGAATGACTGTAACCCCCACAGCCGTAATCCTGCGTAAAAGCCACAACAGAAGCTGGAGAGGAGGAAAGGCATAGAGAAACATCACTGGCCCAATGGGCCACCAGAGCAACCGTGACCTTACCAGAAACCTTGGTACCATCCAGTTGAACCAGGACACCAAGAGAACTACCTCATGAGTGTCCCAGCGGACACTTGTCTGTCTAGAACCGTACCGGGAGCCCCCGAAGTTGAACCGTCCATGATCCAGACCTAGCCTGATCGCTCCAAGTTCCAGGATATTACCTGGTAGTCCGGATTCCGACCCAGAGCAGAGCTCAGTCCCAGGACATCCTACCCGGACCAACTGGCATTGGTGGTCACCCTGTTTAATACAAGGGGAGAAAGGATTTTGCCCGCCGAAGAACTGGAGAGCGAGCCACCAGACCAGGGAACCCTTGTTTCCTAACTCAGTCAAATCCATCATTCCTCCCCGAAGGAAGCTTGTATGAAACTGCGCAAATGGAATTGTTTCAAAAAGGTAGAAACTCTCAGACCCAACACCCACACGCAGGTCCGCAGAGGGCCTACTTGCCGGACATCAAAATAAAAAACGCAACATGCAACTTCTGGAGTTTGTCCAAGAGAAGAAAACAGCTGAAGCTCGGGCTCAGATAATCCGACGTTCTGGAAAGGCCCAAGCAATCTTCAGATAGTATAGATGCCTACTGAAATCAGTCAAGGTCTGTATAGAAACTACATTGTTCCTCGGGGTAGTCGAGGAGTGGCAGAAGAAGATCGTCCAGGTCAGCCAGGACCGCAAACCCCCACTGATGCAACCACGCCCGATCCAGGGCCAACACCTCGCTAATACCCGAGGAGTGGTGGCCAGACTATGCGCTGATCATACGCCGCACCCACAGCAAAATGGAGGAAGTGCTGGAGTCGGGCACATAATGCGTAAACAAGCATTCGTGACGTCGATAGAAACCAGAAGGTCCCCATGATGAAGGGGTGCTACCGCCATACTAATGGACTCCATCCTGACCTTCTGTACCCACACAAGGCAGATCAGGGCCTTAAACTGTTCCCAACATGGGAACCGTGACAACCACACTCTGAAGCAACGGAGCTTGCACATCCCCACCGCGGAGAACAGAAAGCGGTCCAGCAGTAGACGCCCATTGGAAGTATTGACATCCATGGTAGCCCCCAAAATACCTGTCTAAGCACCACTGAGGAGACTTTAGAAGCTCAGCAACCAGGTTAACTACGGCCAAGAGGCGTAGCTGACAGACTGCAGTGGCCTAGACCAATAGGTCCGGCAATGCAGCAAAAGCAGAGGAATTCCCAAATGAGTACCTCCACAGCAAGCGTTTTTTTTGTTTTTTTTTAGAAACATAAATGCACTCTAGACCCTCCCAGTCTTCAAGGACAATTTTGTCAATAGAGGAAAAAGGGAACGCTGTCGCCATGTAAGACGGCTTATGAGGTATCGGCTCTCCGCCGCAGCCACCGTTGCATCCCCCATCTTGAAAGGTTCCTGCACAGATGTAATAAGTGTGATAGCCAGCGCTTTTTCGTGCCCTACTGCAGTCATCCTCACTCCCTGACAAGATAGGGAGCGTGGTCCACACCCCGCAAGGTGGGCCACGTCCTCAGAGCCAGATAGGAGACAGGGGGGGAGGGAAGGGCAGGGGTCCCATATACTAGGCTATATGTCTAAGCTCTACCCCAAAAAACACAGGGGGAGGGGGCTACCAACTGGAACCCCCCTGCTCCACGATGGAATGTCAACCGAGGCTCCGCACAGGGGGCACCACCGAGGCCCCTCACAGGGGGCACAGACCAAGGCCCCCACAAAACAGAGCCCCTAACAGGGGGCGCAGACTGGGGCCCCTCACAGGGGGCGCAGACTGGGGCCCCTCACAGGGGGCGCAGACTGGGGCCCCTCACAGGGGGCGCAGACCGGGGCCCCTCACAGGGGGTGCAGACGAGGGCCCCTCACAGGGGGCAAAAACCAGGGCCCCTTACAGGGGGCGCACACCGGGGGCGCAAACCGGGGTCCCTCACTGGGGGAGCAGACCGGGGGCCTCTCACAGGGGGTGCAGACTGAGGGCCCCCCCAGGGGCAAAAACCAGGGCCCCTCACAGGGGGCGCAAACCAGGGCCCCTCACCGGGGGCGAAAACCGGGGCCCCTCACAGGGGGCAAATACCGTGACCCCTCACAGGGGGCAAATACCGTGACCCCTCACAGGGGGCAAATACCGTGACCCCTCACAGGGGGCAAATACCGGGGGCCCTCACAGGGGGAAAAAAACAGAGCTCCTCACAGGGGGCACAGACCATGGCCCCTTACCAAGGGCACATTCCGGGGCCCCTCACAGGGGGCACATACCGGGGCCCCGCACAGGGGCACAGACCGGGGCTCTGCACTTGGGCACATTCTGGGGCCCCTCACAGGGGGCACAAACCGGGGCCCCACACAGGGGCACAGACCGGGGCCCCTCACAGGGGCGCCGATCCAGGAGGCCACAGAAGCCGCAGCCCAATAGGTAACAAAAAACGCGGCCCAGTAGGCCGCAAAAGCCGCTGGCTAAATTTGGACCACCCGCAGCGAGTGGATGGCCCACAGGGGGGACTGGACCGCCTGACCGGACACCCAGTCGGTAGGCCGCAAGGTGCAGTACGCCACAAAGCCGCGGCCTAAATTTTTGGCCGCTATTCGTGAGAGCGGTAGGCCGCGAGAGTGGTCCCCCAGCTGGTAGGCCGCAAAGCCACGGCATAAATTACGGCAACCACTCACCTCCCAGGCCCAACCACTAGATGCCCCCCAGTAACAACCCGAAGGTGGAAAAGGGGGACATGTCCACAAAGCCCCTAGGCCGGGAGCCTGGGCCTCACCCAGGATGGGGGGGAGGGGGGAAGGAAGGGGGGAGGGGGGTGGAGGAGGACCCCGGAGGGACCGACTACCCAGGGAGTACCCATGCCCCACACCACTCTGGGGAAGGAGAGGAGGGGACCCCTTACTTACCTTTCCAGCGAAAAAGTGCGAGTAATGCTCCCAGGCAGACCCTCCTCGCCACTGAAGAGGGGGGGCTGTCGGCCATGAGGAACGCTGAGACACAGGCTGAGACCTGGTCATATGCGACCTTGCGAGACGTTTAACTCGCAGGGCCAGCCCCTGTCCAATGGGGCTGTGTCCCTAGCGCGTAGCTGTGGTCTGCGCGTGCTCGCTGGCCAGATTGGGGTGACCACTGGATCAAGTGTCCAGCCCGTCGCCCAGCCCGGCAGTTGATTGTAGATCTCACCAGAAAAAAATCCAGGAAAAAGAGAAAATAACAAACAACAAAAAAATTCCCAGGACAAGAGATCCCAGCAGGGAACTAGGTCCTTACTCCTGACTAGGCAGAAAAAAAATGAATACCTAGAGCAGGGAGGAGGTTATATACTGACGGAGGACAGCCCATGGGCGTAGCCAGGGGTTGTTTTTTTGTTCTGCCTAGTCCTACTCCTGCAGAGATGATATAACCCTACCGTTCTGAATAAAGAAGGCTCTGTCAGTCAATGAACGAATGAGAAAATAGTTTTTTATATATTTTTGGGGGATATTTATTATAGCAAAAAGTAAAAAATATATATATATATTTTTTTTTAATTGTCGCTGTTTTTTTGTTTATAAAAAAAAAAATAAAAACCGCAGAGGTAATCAAATACCACCAAAAAAAATCTCTATTTTTGGGGAAAAAAAAGACGTCAATTTTGTTTGGGTGCAATGTGGCAATTGTTAGTTAAAGCGACGCAGTGCCGAATCGCAAAAAGTGCTCTGGTCAGGAAGGGGTTAAAATCTTCTGGGGCTGAAGCGGTTAAACAGGTGAATTTAGCCTTTAAAATGCAACTAAAAGCAAAACTTTTTTTTTCATTTTTTTTTGCCATCTGTGTCCCATTTGGGAGATTTCCTTTCACTTTCTGTCCCATATCTAAAACAGGAAGTGAGAGGAAATACCCCAGAGTGAGGGGTATGTTACCGGGGTAACCAGAACTAGTGTCCCTATTGGAAGATTTCACCTCTTTTAGTGTTCTGAAATCAACTCAAAATTTGGGATTTTCTTTTACTTTCACTTTCGATAAGAACCGTAAACAAGACAAATAGAGGGAAGGAGTCTCCCTAACGGGGGGGGGGGGGGATTGCACAGACAGCAATAAAAACTGACAGGTGTTTTAATCGCTCCCCACTCTACACAAAACTAAAAAAAAAAAAAAAAAAAAAAAAAAGTTTTGCCTTTAGTTACACTTAATGATAAATCTTCATCAGTGACCAGTTTTCAATCAAGCTCAACCGAACAAGCTACAATGTTGCATATGGCAAATTTTTATTGGCAACATAAAGATTTTATTTAAAATATAAAATAAAGATATTAACTACCAATTTACACCCTTTAATTGGTAGAATTTTATTCTAGAGACATTGTTAGCAATCACCTAAGAATGTTCATCAAAGTCAATCACTTTTTCTACTATGATTAAATGGCTGAATTTGTGTGGTGTAGCGCAGTCTCAAAAACATGATTATATCATATCTATGGACACCTTTTAGGTTTACTATCTTGCATAAATACAGCAAGGAAAAACTCAGCTACCCTCTTTTAGAAAGGTGAAAATGTCAGTTTGCAGAGTGAAGCAGTTCTGTTGCACAATTACACAACAGGTAGCAAAACAAATGTCTCTGATTTTGCTACAAATACAAGTTCATAATAAATGAATGGAGAAAAAAGGCAATAAATATTAGCAACAATATATTATTACTACTTATATAATGATTTTTGTTTGTTTTTTGTATTTTAGCCCCTCTGGAAATTGCTGGTTGACATGGTAAGGTTTTATGTAAAGCCATTCTCAAGACAAATACAGTTTTTGTGATTCTGTATAGCCGGTGTTATGATCTAGGCACCCCTGCCAGACATTATAGGTATGTCCTTTACTTTACTACTGTAGACAGAACTGCAGTTAAGCAGTTCAGCTTGGTCCGGGGCTAATAAGCCTTTGACTGGACAATGAAGGAGCTGTTGCCAAGGAAGTCATTCCTGTGCTTCACACTCCTGACAAGTGGACAGTGTGCTGATATTCCCTGAATGCTTCTATGCAAAGGACTACAAGAGGCTAATAGCAAAACACATTTGGGTACTTATGATGATACATACGGATTCAGTTAATAATTATTGACTACTTAACTAGATTACATTTGTATTATCTGCTTGAAGTTCAGTTTTATTCAGTCCATGGGAAAGCTAACCCACACCAGACTCATGAACTGCATTTTCCTCTGAGAAAAACTTTAGATGGAAGCTTTCATTCTCTGCCTCCTAAAATGTATAATTGTTCTAATGCAAAGCAGTTCAACATATACATCTTTACTGGGAATAATGGCACTGCCTTTGAACTGGGATATTTTAGTCTTAAAGCAAAACTTTAATTAAAAAAAACAGCCCATTAAAAGACAAAATAAAATTATTTTGTAGCAATACTCACCTTCAGTCAAGAACTGTGGTAAAAAGAACAAGGTGCGCCAAACTAAATGCAGTATATATAAAAAAGTAATTTATTAAATTATCAGCAAATTGGCTAATCACATAATGTCTGTGAGAAACAGGCATACAAGTGCAAACGATGTCTGTGGCCACAGGGGGAGTCCAGGGACTGTATCCAGAGGGGTGTCCCAGCAGGCTGCAGTGATGTGACAACAAGGAGATGGATAGAGGCGGCCTGGTTTCTGCTTTGCGGCGTACAAACCAGCGTGGAACGCATTAGGGAAGGTCCAGAAACCAGAAGTGACTTTGGGACATGTCAGATGACGCGTTTCAAAGCTTCCGCTTTTTCTTCAGATCTAATTAGTTACTGGAGTAGGGATGGGCGAATGGTTCGGCCCGAGCATAAGTTCGAGCTGCACTTTCATTGTTCGGGCGTTCGGCGAACAGCCGAACAAATAGGACGTGCAACCGTTTGTTCGGTCCCCCGAACTGACCACAATGCATTGCACTGAGCACTGTCAGAGTCATGATTGGACACTGTCATCATGACTTTATCCAATCATGGCTCATTCCCGCCTCACAGTATAAAAGTATTCTTTCAATGGCAGCCATTTTCAGTGTGATTTTGGCATGGAGAGAGATCGAACAGGGCTCTGTTGAGTGCTATTAGTTTGTGTGCTATACTGTGTCAGTGTAGAATATTAGTTTAGTGTCAGTCTAGGGATAGTGTGAGTGTAGTGAGGGGGACCATCATTCAGCTTTGCATAGTGTGCAGCTAGAGTAGGGACAGCTCAGATAGTTTCACTGTAGTGTAGTGAGACCGTGTCATTCATACATACATTAGTGTAGAGTAGAGACAGCTCATATAGTTTCAGTGTAGTGTAGTGAGAGAGTGTCAATCATCTTAACATTAGTGTATAACTAGAGTAGGGACAGTTCAGATAGCATCAGTGTAGTGACGGTTAAACACTGTCTATTTGATTGCATTACTGCCAGTTTAACTCCATTTACTTCTGTGTGCGTTACTGCCAGTTTAACGTCATTTACTTCTGTGTGCGTTACTGCCAGTTTAATGCCAAATAGTTTAGTGTGCAATACTGCCATTTTAACACCATATAGTTCTGTGTGCGTTACTGCCAGTTTAACGCCATATAGTTTTGTGCGTTACTGCCAGTTTAACGCCATATAGTTTTGCGTGCGTTACTGCCAGTTTAACGCCATATAGTTTTGCGTGCGTTACTGCCAGTTTAACGCCATATAGTTTTGCGTGCATTACTGCCAGTTTAATGCCATATAGTTCTGTGTGCATTACTGCCAGTTTAACGCCATATAGTTTTGTGTGCATTACTGCCAGTTTAACACCATATAGTTCTGTGCATCACTGTACGTTTGGCGCATTATATTGCAGTATATTATAGTGTATCCGTGGAGTATGTCTGTGTAGTGTGAGTACTCAAATTAAAGTGCACCAAACACCTTTTTACATTGATTAAAGTGCATCTACGTACAGATTTCAACTTATTCTTTACATTTGCTTCTAAGCACCACTTATATAAGGAGTTGCAGACATTCCCTTGGCACTGTAAGGGGGCCAGCAACAAATGTGTCCACAGGCAAAAGTGGACGTGGTGGTCAGTCCTCAGGCAGGGCATTATTTCCTCTGTTTAGTGAGTTTGCCCATGCTATCCAGCCACAGCATGCAGAGGAGGTAGTGAACTGTCTTACTAAACCTTTCTCATCCTCCTCATCCTCTGTCACGCAAGCAGAGACAAGTGTGAAGTCCCCTGCAGTTGCCAAAGTGGATAAACCTGCCTCCTTGTCCACATCAGCCATTGAGGAGTCAGCTGAGTTATTTGACCACAGCATGAGCCACTTACTCCTTGATGATGCCCAGCCATTACTGGATTCAGATGCTGGTTCTGAGGTTGAGGATGACAGGAACATGAGTCTAGAGAGAGGGAGGAACACTGGTAGACAAATTGGCATTCATGTTCCCCAAGCCGCAGAGTATTGCCAAGTTGTCTCCAGTGGTAATGATGAAGATGGAGGAGATGGAGATGATGATGATGATGTGTTCACTGATGCGACTTAGTGTGGGTGTCAGATAGAGCAGGGGAGGAAACTGAAGGTGAGGCGGCACAACCCCAAGGAGGCCGACATCAAGAGAGTAGAGAGCAGCCACCATATTCATAGTATTACATAGTAGGTGAGGTTGAAAAAAGACGCAAGTCCATCAAGTCCAACCTATGTGTGTGATTATTTGTCAGAATTACATTATATATCCCTGTATGTTGCGGTCATTCAGGTGCTTATCTAATAGTTTCTTGAAGCTATCAATGCTCCTCGCTGAGACCACCGCCTGTGGAAGGGAATTCCACATCCTTGCCGCTCTTACAGTAAAGAACCCTCTACGTAGTTTAAGGTTAAACCTGTTTTCTTCTAATTTTAATGAGTGGCCACGAGTCTTGTTAAACTCCCTTCTGCGAAAAAGTTTTATCCCTATTGTGGGGTCACCAGTACGGTATTTGTATATTGAAATCATATCCCCTCTCAAGCATCTCTTCTCCAGAGAGAATAAGTTCAGTGCTCGCAACCTTTCCTCATAACTAAGATCCTCCAGACCCTTTATTAGCTTTGTTTCCCTTCATATCCATCACTTACTGCAGCTATCTCCCAGCCCACTCCCCAAAGCTCAGCTGTCTGGGCCTTTTTCAGCACATCTGCAGCAGATCGCACTGTTGTTATCTGCAAACTGTGTCTCAGGCACATAAAACGTGGCAAAACACCAACCATTTGGGTACTACATGCTTAACAAGGCATTTAACGTCCAACCACTCAACCCATTGGCAAGAGCACCTAAAAGCACACACAAATCTGTCCCTCCTCTTCCTTCTCCTCCTTACTTACTTCAGTCTGCCCCTGCGATATGATATAGCCCAGGGTGTCCCAGGTCCTAATAGCACATCTGTCAGCAGCACACCACCAGCTGTAGACTGTAGCCAGCAAATTACTCTACCCCATCTGCCGCAGCAGGGAAAAAAAATACAGTCCCTGCCACCCACATGCCCAGCGTCTGAATGCAAGGTTATCAAAGCTGTTGGCTCTCCAACTTCTGCCTTTCAGCCTGGTAGATTCTGCCCCCTTCCGTGAATTCACACAATGTGCTGTACCACAATGGTAGGTTCCCATCGCTACTACTTTTCACGTAAGGCTGTTCCATCTCTCTACCATCACGTGGAAGGGAATGTTCTGGCATCGTTGGGCAGGGCAGTTAGCCATAAAATCCACATTACTGCTGACACGTGGTCCAGCAAGCTTGGGCAGGGACGATATATTTGGTTCACAGCACACTGGGTAATGCTGCTTGCAACTTGAAAGGATGCAGGACAGGGCTTGGTGCTGCAGCTTGTTGTGCCCCCACGTCTCCATACAGCTGGTGGTGATGATGCCCTGGGAGCTCTACCCCCTCCTCCTCCGCCACCTCCATGCCCTCCTCTGCAGAATTGTCCTATGAACATCAGGTACCCCCTAAGCGTTCAATGGGCTATTCCCAGAGTCAGGCTATAAAGTGCCATGCAGTGCTTCAGCTGGTGTGTTTAGGGGACAGGAACCACACCGGAGCAGAGATTCTTGCAGCTCTGCAGGGACAGGCCCAGAAGTGGTTCACACCACGCCAGCTGGAGCCAGGAATGGTGGTGTCCGATAATGACTCAAACCTCCTGTCTGCCCTTAGACAGGGAAAGTTGACACATGTGTCATGCCTGGCACATGTCCTCAATTTGGTGGCAGAGTTTCCTAAGTACGTACCCAGGGTTTCAAGATGTACTAAAGCAGGCCAGAAGAGACTGTAGACATTTCAGGCGGTCATACACAGCCAGTGCTCCATTGGCTGAAATTCAGTGGGAATTCCACCTGGCCGTATACCGCCTGATTTGTAACATGCCCACCAGGTGGAACTCAACTTTGGGAATGCCTTAGCGGCTATACATGCAGCAGAGGGCCTTCAACGAGTACCTTTGCCAGTACGGCATGATGACAGGCACAGGCCGTCTCAACTTTTTTTCCCCACGTCAATGGCTGATCATTAAGGATTCATGCACCGTATTGTCACCATTTGAGGAGGCCACAAGGATGGTGATCAGTGATAGTGCATGCATTAGTGACACAATCCCTGTTGTTTTCCTGCTGGAGCAGACTGTGCGTGGCATTATGGACAGGGCACTGGAGACAGAGCAGCAGGAGGAAGAGGAGGACTTCCTTTCCTCTCAAAGCCCACTTTATCCAGACACCATCATTCCTATGTCACAAAACACACAAGAGGAGAGAGGGGAGGAGGATTAGGAGGAGGATTCTGGCACTTTCATAGGCTTCGAATCTGTAAGCGATGGCTTTCCAACCCCAGAACCCTTGGGAGTAGTGGCTGGGAGGAGGAAGTTTCAGATGCCGTCATTCTGAGTGACCCCGATGAGTCTGCTTCTCAAGCCTCAGCAAATTTGAAGCGCATGGGCAACCTCATGCTTCAAAGCCTGCGAAAGGACCCAAGAATACGTGGCATAAAGGAGAAAGATGACTACTGGTTGGCAACCCTCCTTGACCACTGTTATAAGGGGAAGGTCTTAGAACTCACCCCGTCCCCACAGAGAATGCAGAAGATAAAATCTCTTGAGGACACACTAAAGAGGATTTTATTGAACAATTTTCCTGACTCCAGTAATTTACAGTGTCGTAAAAAACGTAGTTTTGAGTCTTCTGTTAGTCAAGAGGGGAGCGTTGGAGAAGGTGTCCGCCTAAGTGAGGCATTTTGGAATTATTTTAGTCCTTGCCACCCAGGGCTGTCAGCTTCCACATGCCATCGTCAGCGTCTGTATTACATGGTAGACGATTACCTCAGGGCCAAAACAGAGATGGAGAGCTTTCCAGCTGACGATCCACTGACTTACTGGGTCATGAGAATAGACCACTGGCCAGAACTTTCCCAGTATGCTATTGAGTTGTTGGCCTGCCCTGCATCCAGCGTACTTTCAGAACGGGCATTCAGTGCTGCAGGAGGTTTCGTTTCTGATCATAGAACGTGTCTGTCCACAGACTCCGTGGACCGTTTGACTTTTATAAAATTGAATCAGTCCTGGATTACCAGCTATGAAGCCCCTGATGCTGATATCACTGATTAAGTCTGTTTGGGATGTGAAATCTCTGCAGGACTTTGAGGCTGCCTAGCTTTGAGGGTGTTTAATCATTTCATCTGATTGAATGTTTTTGGTATAGGTTTCATGGGCACAATTAACACCCAAAGACCAATTTTTCAGTACCTGTTTGACAGGTACATATAATTGTAATATTTTACAGCAAAGCCATTTCTTTCTTTCATCAAGAGTACCTCTATGGTTATGGTTGCACAGTACACAATTTAAGGCAGTTAGTGTTCAAGTATGTAAAAAAAAAAATTGAACATACAGCATAAGACGTTGCAATATACATAACTGTGCAGAACTCACATCGTTTTTCATTATCAGTATTGAGTCATATTGATAAAACATGAGAAAGAACAAAGAGAAAAAGAGAAAAGTACACAAAAATCAACCAGTGTAGTTCTTATAAACCTTCATAACACTACAGTATATTTAGTTAATACGATTCAATTATAACACCTTAACCCACCAGCATCGATAGTATCCTCTTGTATCTTTTATAACCCCAATGTTTGATAATCACCAGGTTACCATTCACCTTGTATCTACCCCATCAAGAGCCTGTCTTGGATCAGTTGGTAGGGGGCTAGGCCCGGAACCTCCAGCCATGCCTGCCACATTGAGTAGAATTTGCGTGGAACATTCCTGTGTTGGTATGTTAGTTTTTCTCTTATCAATAGTTTGTTGACACTATCCACCCATTTTTCCCTAGTGGGCACTCTCGGAGTGATCCACAGTTGGGCGATTAGCTTATGGCCACATACAATAAATGCAGGATGACGGATCCAGTGTTTCCTCATTCAATGCTCCTAATAAACATATAACTGGGTCATGTGGTACAGGTGTCATATATACCTTAGATATTGTATCTATGACCTCCCTCCAGTATCTGAAGAGTTTGGGGCATTTCCAGAGCATATGGAGGAGATCACCGTTGTCACGTTCACATTTTGGACAAAGGGGGGAATCTCTGAGTCCCCATTTGTGAAGTTGCAAAGGAGTCCTGTATGCTCTATGCAATAGGTGTAAATGGGATAGCCTCTGTGACGCTGATACTGAGACCAGGGGAGCAGCAGAGAGGCATAGATCCCAGGTCTCTCCATCAATAGTTCCCACATCACTCTCCCAACCATTTCTGCAGGGCAGCCTGGAGGAGTCCTGCAGTTGGTTGAGGAGAATACTATAGCACCTGGATATCATACCTTTTTTGTAATTTTCCATGAGTATGCTTTGTATTAGCACGTGGTCAATCTGCTGGAGCTTAGTGGTTCTTGCCTGAGTTTGTATGGTGTGATGTAACTGTAGGTATTTGTAAAAATTAGTGCGTGGAATCTCAAACCCCCCCTGAATCTCCATGAATGATTTAAAGGTATGGCCGTTATAGAGCTGGGAAACATATTTTATGCCTGCCTCTTTCCAGTTTTTAAATCCTCTAAGTTGTCAATACTTCTCTATATTGTCTATTACGCCACAGGGGTGTGTGGGTCAAGAAGCCCTGTATCCCCGGCAACTTTCTAACAGAGGACCATAGTGTATTCAGTAGTTTCACCGTGGGGGCCCCAGGATCTAAGTGCATGTATCCCGCCTCTAGCCAAGTAAGTGCAGACACGATCTAACCTGGTATGTCTAAAAGCCTACGGATAGGGTCCCATACTCTTTAGTACCTTCCACAGGTAAGGCCATTCGAAACTGTCAAAGGCCTTAGCTGCATCCAGCGAGAAGATTGCTCTGTTGCCAGTGTTGTCTACGGTGAGTTGTAGGTTCAAAAAAAGCCTGGCTTCAGCAGGACAATAATAATTGCCTCGTTCTTGGAGTCTAGCAGAGACCCTTCTTTAAACGCCTCGTTATAGACCTTCAATAGCATAGGAACTAGTGTAACGTTTGTAAACTTCAAAAGGAAGTCCATCCATACCTGGCGATTTATTGTTTTGTGATTGTGATAAGACTGTAGCCAGTTCTTCTTCCGTCAATGGTGCATTGAGCATAGCAACATCCCCGTCTGACAAGCTGGGAAGTTCACATTCCTCTAGGAATTCATCTATTTCCAGTGGGCCCTACCATGGAGTTGTATAGATCTGTATAGAAAGCTCTAAAGACCTGTACAATTTCTGAGGTCTGGGACCGTGTAGTACCTTGAGCGTCGCAGATAGCCGAGATGAGGGATGAGGACCTCTGTGCACGCTCCATTACCGCTAGCATGTGCCCAGTCGCCTCTCCCTCCTCAAAATGCGACTGTTGTAGGAAAAAACATTTATTCTCAGCCAGCTGCAATGCCAGTTGTCCAGACATGGATTGTGCTCCTAACATGGCCCTTTTTGTATCCTCTGTAGGATTAGTGATGTATTTATCCTCTGTCTCTGTGACTGTTGTTTCCCATGCCTTTGTGTCCATTTTAATATGGTTCATATGGTTCATTAATTTTATAAATTGCCCTCTCATAAAGGCTTTTGCCGCATCCCACACAACTCCAAGTTTGGCTGTATTTACATTGTCTTGCAAAAAAATATTTTAGCATGTCTCGCATTGGGTCTGGTTCTGGAAACAGAAAAGGCCAGAATGGGGTAAGCCTCCAAACTGGTCTTTTAACCATGTCTGGCAGTGATATGGACACCCAGAATGAGGAATGCTCAGAGACATGTCTATAAGCATACCCTGAAGCTATAACTAGCTGCAGCATTGCGTCATTGCCTAGTCCCAAATCTATCCTGGATAGTCCTCCATGCGAGGCCAAGTAGCGTACTTTTTTGATTCTGGTTGCCCACTACGCCACACATCCGTCAGTCTGAGCTCCCCATGCACTCTGGCAAAGGGTGTATGTCCCCCACCATCCAGTTTGATGTTAGTGGGAACAGGTAGTTTATCTGAAGTAACTCCCGTTAAACCCAAAGGTTGGTTGAAAAAGGGGTTTCACGCCTGCAGCCTGCGTGGGACACCCCATGATAATAGTGTTTCTTGTTAAAAAAAAAAGGTAACTAATCGTGTCAACAGTTAATAATAAAGTATAAGGAGAGGATCAAGTGGTCAGAACCGTGAACCAACAACAATGATGAGAGAGTAAGCTGAAGCAGCTATCAGCATTGTGGAAACCATCTTTCAGGCCAGAGCATTACTTTGCGACTTAGCTGCTTTAAGTGCTCTGTCCTCTCGATCCAACCACTGCGCTGCTGATGCAGGGTGGTCAAAGAAGTGGATCTCTCCTAGAGCAACCACCCGAAGTCGGGCAGAGTACAGCATAGTATATTGTAAGTTGAAGGCCCGCAATCATTTCTTGAAGTCTGTGAATTTCGCTCGTTGCTTTTGCAGCTCTGCAGAGAAGTCTGGGAATAGGGAGATCTTGGAATTATTAATTGCCATCGCACCTCTCATGGTCCTGGCTTTAGACAAGATAGCATCCCTGTCCTTGTAGTTAAGTAGTTTAAAGAGGAAGGCGGGTGGATGATTACCCGGTGGTAGAGGGCGGGATGGGACCCTGTGTGCCCGTTCAACTGCAAAGAGTGGGGAGAAGGCTTCTTTGCCAAAAGTAGAAATCAGCCAGTTTTCAATAAAAGCAACAGGGTTTTTACCCTCAGACCTTTCTGGGATGCCTAGGGCGCGCACATTATTACGTCTTATACGGTTTTCTTAATCATCCAAACGGGCAGCATGTTGATCTGTGAGGTGGCAGTTATATTGTAGATCCCTTTGCATGGGGGCTATATCATCCTCAACTGCACTTATCCTGCCCTCAATGGCGGCTGTGTGTTCCCTCAATTTCTGCATACCTTGCCTCACAAATGATATTTCCGCCTTAACCCCCTTTACTTCCTCTGCCAATGTAGAGATAGACATATTGCATGCTGTCACCGCAGAGAAGATGTCTCTGAGAGTGGGTTCTGTGTTGTCAGATGGCGGGGAGGCAGATTGGGGCCCTGTGAATAAGTCTCTGGGTGTACTCACTGTGTTCCAGTCTGGGGATGGGATCCTGTGTGCCCGTTCAACTGCAAAGAGTGGGGAGAAGGCTTCTTTGCCAAAAGTAGAAATCAGCCAGTTTTCAATAAAAGCAACGGGGTTTTTACCCTCAGACCTTTCTGGGATGCCTATTGTCAGATGGCGGGGAGGCAGATTGGGGCCCTGTGAATAAGTCTCTGGGTGTACTCACTGTGTTCCAGTCTGGGGATAATCCATTGGTATCCTCCAGCTGGACCGTGTCATCTGCCTCAGATTGGCCCCCTGTAGCTTCTTTCAGAACAAATGAGGAAGGCTGCTGGTCTTTTGGGGCTTTTCCCTTGAAGAGAAGTCTCTGGGCCGTCTCCTTATATTTTTCCTTTGACGAGCGCTGTGGCAAGGCGCCATCTTGGCTGAGGTCATCATGGAGGCCCCGGTTCTCTTTATTTCGTTTTGTCATGCTTCCGAGTGAGCAGAATAGTGGTGTGATGGCTCGCTAGCTCCACGGGACCAGTACCGTTCGGTTGTGCTTTGTTTCGACCCAGGATGGGTGATTGGCAGGATGACTGCCCGGATTCTCAGCGGAGAGGAAGATAAGTGCGACCGTCTACATTCGCTGCTTAGCGACGCCCCTTTCAGCACCTGTTTGACAGGTGCATATCATTGCAAGGCCCATTCTTGCTTTCACCAAGATTACCTCTATAGGGTTACGGTGGGAAGGCGCCAACATCCAAAGACCAATTTTTATGCACCCGTTACTTCTATCCTAAGGCAAAGTACACACCAGAATGTATCCAAAAGAAACCCTAATCTTGTTCCCAGTGCACTACATTGTGGCCTCATCATACACACTGGCTCCCCAGCTGTTGCTGAGCAAAATAAAGGCAGCTTGCAGGAAAAATTTCATTTTTTTTGGCTTTATAAATACAATTATTGCTGCAGTAGATTCTAGACATGGTACAGATCTGCCACTTTACAGGTAGACTAAGTGGACCTCACAGGCAACATATTGGAAGGAATTTTTCATTTTTATGCTTTCACTTTAAAAATGAAACAATCACTGCTCATTTAAATTATTAAATATAATTTTTTTTATTGATACATGTCCCCCCAGGGCAAGACCCGGACTCCTATAACCATTGTATGCCCAATTACTTGCAAATAAGCCTTCAAAATGGGCACTTTTGATTTTTGACGCTTGGGTCCCACTGACTTTAATGGGGTTTGTTATTCGGGTCCGAATTTTTGCGGTGTTCGAAAGTTCTGGTGCACAACCAAGTGTAGTGCTAGAGATTTTGCAAGCTTATGATATAACGTATACATAACAAGAATATGAAAAAGAAAAGAGTAAGTCTCTATCCGTCCACAGTGTGCAAAAATACAGTCTCTGGTGATCTTCAGATGTCACTTCAAATACGGAAAATTATTGCTAATCCAATGGTTGCATGCAATTTTCTAATCACCACGTGGATAACTCATGCAGAGAATTGAGTGTGATGGACCCTCCACACGGAAAGAATGAAGGCTTACCAGAGGGATTGGACTCATAGGAACATATGTTCGATGAGTCAATCAAGCTTGCATCACCAACGGGCAATAAAAAAGAAAGGACCTCTCAATTGGATGGCAGCAGAACTCCAAACGTGTCCAGAACCGTGAGGGAACCCTCTTTATAATGGATGGCAACTCGTTCAATGGATCATCTCAGGGGAATAGCCCATATGAAATAAAAAGGGGCCACATAGCATAATACCGTTTGTAAAGCGAATTTATTTACAACAAGTAAACAACTTACATTTCTGTAGTAAAAAAAGTGCTTCAAGTAAAATTATGGCAGACAGTGGAGTCTCCCGACGCGTTTCGTCTTACAAGACTTCAGTTCTGGTGCGTACCGAAAAGGGGTCCGTTCGGCCCATCCCTAGTTGTCAGTCTTAGATAGGCTCGTCCGGGCTGGAGCTGATGGGAGGAAGTGATACAGAATGTTTACAAAAGGATTTAAAGGGGACAATACTTGCCTATAACGAAAAAGCATTGCAAATGCCATAGTATAAGTTCCTTAGTAAAAATAAAATAAAGAGGGAAATGGACCAATAATAATGTGCATAGGAAATTGGTGAAAAATAATAAAAATAATTGGTGATTAAAAATTGTTATTATAAATTATTATAAAAGCTTGTAACTACATAAAGGATTATAGAAAAGATTATAACACAGCATAGAATAAAAGGATGGATGGAAACAAACATATGGATATAGATATAAACAGAGATATCCAACAGGGGAATTTTTCAGCTAAGGTGATGAACAGACATATCCATTCAGTAATAATTATAATGAGCAACAATCATAGTGAGTGTGTTACAATTGTGTGACTGTATCTCATGCACATCTACATGCATAAACATACACATGTATACATACATGTGTATATATGTCCCTAAGTGCATATACAACGCAAAGGACAGGGCCACTGTGAACCTAAATGGTATTGATGTGATTATCAATAAAAAAAATGTTTTCTATATATGTATAAGAAAGTCTATACAAATAGATTCTATGTGACTATTGTTTTGACTATTTACTTACCACCCTGCAGAAGGAGGTGGTGTAATCGCGAAGGGGGAAATATTTAAAAAAAAAAGGGGGGAACCCCAAAAACACCTGAAAAATGATGCAAAAATATGTTAAATGTACCATATCGATATAGCTGTACATACTGTATGATAGACACATTTATTAAATAACTGTATTGACCTCAATTTCTTCATTGAGGCCATGGGGCGTCAAAATATTGAGAGTATAAATCCAGAAAGTTTCCTGTTTACACAGGGGTTGGAACCTTTCAGCTGGTGTATATTTATCAGGTATACATTCAATGATCCATATCCGTAGATCAGTAATGGCTTTTTGGTGGTGGGCAGCAAAATAGCGTGAGATACCATATTGGGGACTGCCTTCCTGGACTGACCATCAGTGCTCCTCGAACCTGGTTTGCAAGGTCCTGATGGTTCTGCCAATGCATACCGCACGGGCAAGATAGACCGTACACATTTGTCATGGAACATTTGTAGAATGAATTGAGGGTAAACGTTCTGCCGTTGGCACTGAAGGTTTTTTTTTTACCATGGGGAACATGTGTACAGGTAAGACACAGGGCCATTTACAGTAAAACTTGCCTACTAATGGGATTAAAGTGAGTTGTTTCAGGGTAGTGGTTTTAGCCTGGGATTTAATTTTACTAGGCATAATTTTGCTTTTCACACTCAGCGCCTTTCGATATGCAAACTTGGGTAATGTGGACAGGGATGTGGTTAAGTGGGGGTCCTGGGTTAAAATGGACCAGTGTTTTTTAAAAATATTAGTCGAGATGGGCATGCTCTCTGTTTGATAAAAAGAGCCAATAAGGTTGGGGGGATAGCCTTTGTCAAGAAATTTTTTCTTTGAAGTAAAACTCTGTTGCTTGTAATCATCCAGTCCAGTGCAGTTGTGCCTCAGGTGCCTCAACTAGAATAGTGGAGAAATGAATTCCCAGCCATGGGTTTAGTATAATTTTTGGCGATTATCAAGGAATTTGTATAAAAAAGCTCTAGGTCCAAAAAACATATGGACACAGGGTCTACTACTGAAGTGAAGGATAGGCCAAAAATAATAGAATTACAATGGGCGACAAATTCTTGGAGTGAGCTCAAGGGGCCATCCAAAATGATGATGATATCATCAATATACCGACCGTAGAAGATCAGGTGTGCCGCAAAGGGGTTGTTCACCCAAATACACCTTGTCTCCCACAGCCCCATGGTCAAGTTGGAATAGCTAGGGGCTAAATTATCTCCATAGCTGTACCTTGCTTTTGAAAATAATAATCACCTTCAAACAAAAAATAGTTGGGTCCCAAACAAAACTTGGTAGCCTGAAGAATAAACTCTATTTGTTGTGTATTAAGGAGGGAATTCTCATTCAGGTGCCTAAAATATATTTAAATATGTATTAATACAGAAATGCATTAAAGTGATATTAAAGCTTCAATTTTTGTTTTTTTTAATAAAATAATAAACATGTTAAACATACCTACCAATGGTTTTGCACAGAGCAGCCCAATCCTCTTCTTCTGGTGCTTCAGGCTCCTCCTCTTCCACAAGTGCCCCCATGGAAAGCTGCTTTGCATAGGGGCACTTGTGCATGCTCATTTTAAAGCTGCCCCATCTGTGTCTGACACAAATTGGGCAACTCAGCCCCACTCGCACAGGATTTGATTGACAGCAGTGGGAACCAATGGCTCCCACTGCTATCAATCTGCCCAGTGAGGTGAGAGACAGTGGTGAGAGCCGCTGCTTTTCTGCACATCGCTGGATCAGATCGGGCTCAGGTAAGAATAGAGGGGGGAGGGGGGGATTTTGCAGACCAGAAGTTTTTTCACCATAATGCATAGAATGCACCACTTTAACTTTTGTGTTTTATATCTGCCTGAGATTCAGCTTTAAGCACTTCATAGAGATATTTAATTTTGTGATAGGCTGTTTCAGTTTCCTAAACTGCAAATATATGTTATATCATAATGTGTCTTTTCCTTTTATATCCAACAGACTCCAGAGCAGCTGGTATCCTGCATTGATTTTAGATACATAACAGATGCACTGACAGAGGAAGAAGCTCTCGGTAGGCAACATTTTTACACCAGGGTCACAATATGAAATTATTATATTTTCCACACTGGGAATATTTTATATGTAATGATGTTTTGCAGAAATACTTCAAAATGGAAAACAAGAACAAGAAACCAGAGGTAAATTGGAAACCAAACCAAGCTGCTATATGCACTTGCACATATGTTTATGATTTATATTTGTCACAATACTGTACACTCTATTTTCTTGCAGCGCTGCCTTTGACACTCTAGCACAGTGGTGGCAAAGTTTCTTTTTATTTTAATGAATTCTTTATTTATAGAAAGTTTTCACAATTACAATAAGCAGAAAAACATAGAAATACTCAAGATACATAGACCTAACAATTTACGTACAAATTCAGAAAGGGACCATTAGGATAACACCATACGTCTAGAATATTTAACATAGGTACAATATAAACCCATCTTGGGCCAAAAGCGTAGTCCAACAGACTTCAAGAGACTTAATAGGACATTAAACAATAGCCCGTCATGAAACCCAATGCAATGTGGAAGGGCCTATGGAATGGACAATAAGAGAAATGTAAGCTTAGAAAAAAAGGAAAGGGGGAGAGAAGAGGAAAAAAATGAGGGGGGGGTTGGGAGAAGGGAGAGGATAGGGGAAGGAAGGGGGCAGGTGGGGCAGCACCACCAGCAATAGGAATACCAGTACATCTATCGTCTAAAGAAATGACACCCAGCAGACATCTGACGTTCAAGAATGTAGAGGGTTGACAATGTAAGGAGAGTGTAGCAGTCCAGTAGATTATCCCACCAGAATCTTTTTGAATTCATCCGTACAGGAAAATTCAAGCCAATAGAACCACATTTTAATAAACCTTTAAGTTGGATTTTTGAGTGCACTAGTCAGACTTTCCATTTCCCTAATGTCCTCCACTTTAAGGATTCATTGCTGTAAAGTAGGCGGGTACACCAACTTCCATAAAGGCTGAATACATGCCCAGGCAGCGTTAACTAGGTTCCTCCTCACTACCTTTTTTTTTTTTTTTTTTTTTTTTTTAATATATATGTGGACAGTGGTACTTCATTGTGGTGCAATAGGTAAAAGGAAGGTGTGAATGGTAATGTCCTGTCAGTACATTTTTCCGTGATCGCATGTACACTGTTCCAAAAACTACTAAAAAGCAGGCAGGAGCAGAATAAATGTAACTTGTCCCCTCTTTCAGCACCACACCTCCAACACGTTTCAGGCACAGAGGGATAAATCCGAAGCAGTAGTGTTGGGGTGCTGTACCACAGGGTTAAGATTTTATACCCCAATTCTTGAAATTGAATGCATATACCTGTAGATGATTAAAAGAGAGGCTCAAGATCTTTCTGCATTCTGCCAGGGTCCAGCAAAGTTGGAGGTCATTTTGCCATTTGTCTAGACTCTAGATACCTAGGGGTTCTGTGAAGATTCTTCGAGTAACAGTTTGTAAGAGAGGGAAGTGGCCAACTTTCTTGATAAAGGGGATCACAAGTGAAGCCCTTGATAGAACCAAAGAGTATGGCTGTGCAGCAGGAGTTGGACAGAGACTGCAAACATGCTATTTGAGTTATTGACAACTGGGGATGTGCTTCAGGTCAGTCATAGACTGGAGACACATTACATGAGACTGCTAGAGATCACTGCTATTACAGTCTCTTTACAAATCAACAATTTCATATTAGTACTTAATATAGACATTTAATGTTTGCAAAATCCAGGTCCATTATAATAGTATACATTATAAAAGTAAGATGGTTTGGAATAAACTTTACTGGCTTAAATAGATAAGCCTACATAAGGAAAAAAACAGGCTACCATTTGAAAATTGTGTTGGCTATGGCACCCCTCCTTATTCTGTCATGTTCGGACATAATATACCAACATTTGAAATCGATGTTCATATCAAAGCTTTAATGTATACAAAACTGGGATGCATGTGTTTGGGCCCCCACCATGCTCATACCAGCTTGTACAGTGCATCTGGAAAGTATTCACAGCCCTTCACTTTTTCCACATTTTGTTATGTTACAGCCTTATTCTAAAATGGATTAAATTCATTATTTTCCTTCACAGTCTTTGCTCAGTACTTTGTTGAAGCACCTTTGGAACCAATTACAGCCCCAAGTATTTTTGAGTATGATGCTACAAGCCTTGCACACCTATTTTTGATTTTTTTTCCATTCTTATTTGCAGGACTTCTCATGCTCCATCAGGTTGGATGTGGAGCGTCGGTGCACAGCCATTTTCAGATCTCTCCAGAGATGTTAAACGGGTTCAAGTCTGGGCTCTTGCTGGGCCACTCAAGAAAATTGTCCCATAGCCACTCCTTTGTTATCTTGGCTGTGTTCTTAGGGTTGTTGTCCTGTTGGAAGATGAACCTTCCCCCAGTCTGAGGTCCAGAGCACTCTGGAGCAGGTTTTCATAAAGAATGTCTCTGTACATTGCTGCATTCATCTTTCCCTCAATCCTGACTAGTCTCCCAGTTCCTGCCGCTGAAAAACATCCCCACAGCATGATGCTGCCAACACCATGCTTCACTGTAGGAATGGTATTGGCCAGGTGATGAGCGGTGCCTGGTTTCCTCCAGACATGACGCTTACCATTCAGGCCGAACAGTTCAATCTTTGTTTCATCATGAAAAATCAAAAGTGTTCATTTTAAAGTCTTATATATAAGCTATTGACATAAAAAGTGTTTGGGGCCCATGTGGACTGCCCCAGGGGACATGTATCAATGCAAAAAAAGTTTTTAAAACGGCTGTTTTTTCAGGAGCAGTGATTTTAATAATGCTTAAAGTGAAACAATAAAAATGAAATATTCCTTTAAATATCGTGCCTGGGGGGTCCCCTTAGTCTGCCTGTAAAGTAACACATCTTTCTCAGGTGTTTTACTGTGCCACAGCAAATAGACATCTCCTCAACATTAGAAGGGTGCTTTGGGGTCCCATGTTGACGGGACAATGGCCTCATTCCCACAACCCTTGCCCGGTGGTTGTGGGGGTCTGCGAGCGGGGGGCTTATGCGGGGGGCCAGATCCTGCCCCCCTGTGAGAATGTGTAGGGGTACATTGTACCTCTACCCATTCATCAAAAAAAGTGTCAAAAAAGTAAAAATGACAAGAGACAGTTTTTGACAATTCCTTTATTAAAAAAAAGTGGTGTCCATCCATCTTCAATCACGGCTCCTGATGACCCGAAAAATAGAAAGAAAAAAAAACTCTGCCTCGATGGGATGCGTCCCGCCGACTGCTGTCTTTTTGCTTCAACAGCTGTTATATAGGCAAGGGCGGGGCCACCCAGTGACCTAAACGGATGACCCCACTCCTCTCTGACATCACGTGAGACAGCAGTCGGTGGGATGCCTCCCATCGAGGCAGAGCTTTTTTTTTTTCTATTTTTCGGGTCCGGGCACCGTGATTGAAGATGGATAGATATTGCGGGACACTTTTTTTTTTACCCATTCACATAGGGGGTGGGATCTGGGAGGAGGATCTGATAAGCTCCCCACCCACAGACCCCCACAACCACCAGGCAAGGGTTGTGGGGATGAGGTCCTTGTCCCCATCAACATGGGGAAAAGGTGCTTTGGGGGAGATCCCAAAGCATCCTCCCCATGTTGAGGGCAAGTGGTCTGGTATGGTTCAGGAGGGGGAGCATTCGCTCATTCCCCCCTCCTTTCCTGGCCTGCCATGGCTGCTTGCTCGGATAAGGGTCTGGCATGGATTTTGGGGGTGACCCCCATGCCATTTTTTGTTTACATTTTGGCACGGGGTTCCCCTTAACCACTTCAATACACTGTGTTATATATACTACACTGCCTGCACTGACTGAATATAAAGTCTACACTGAATATCTAATCTACACTAAATGCAGAGTATATATCTATATATAAAATATATATACACCAGACTTTGTGTGTGTGTGTGTGTGTATATATATATATATATATATATATATATATATATATATATTAAATACACTGCGACTAACTAACCTGTCTACCTAATCTAGCTCAATCTATCTCCGTCGACAGTCACACTATACATGGCCGCTATGTAAGCCTTATATAGTGTGGGGCATAGACTTAGTCCCCCTGAGCCATGATTGGCCAAAGGCACCCTGCCTTTGGCCAACTATGGCTCTCACAGCAGAGCCTGCTGTGATTGGCCAAAGCATGCAGGTCAGGTGCATGCTTTGGCCAATCATCAGACATCAATGCACTGCGATCTCGCAGTGCCTTATGGGGCGTTCAATGGTGCTCGAATTTCCTGCGAACGCTCCATAATATTTGCTGTTTGGCGAACAGGTGAACACCAATGTTTAAATCGAACTTACGTTCAACTCAAACATCGAGCTCATCCCTATCTTTCAGGTGCTTTTTGACAAACTTCAGGTGGGCTGTCATGTGCCTTTTACTGAACGGTGGCTTCCGTCTGGCCATTCTACCTTACAGGCCTGATTAGTGGAGTGCTGCAGAGGTAATTGTTCTCCTGGAAGGTTCTCCTCTCTCCACAGAGAAACGTTGGAGCTCTGGCAGAGTGACCCTTGGGTTCTTGGTCACCTTCCTGAGTATGGCCCTTCTCCCCCGATCGCTCAGTTTGGCCGGGCGGCCCACTCTAGGAAGAGGACTGTTGGTTCCAAACTTCTTTCATTTACAGATGATGGAGGCCACTGTGCTCATTTGGACCTTCAATGCTGCAGACATTTTTCTGTACCTTTCCCCAGATCTGTGCTTTAATACAATCCTGTCTCGGAGGTCTACAGACAATTCCTTTGACTTCATGGCTTGGTTTGTGCTCTGACATGCACTGTTACCTGTGGGACCTTATATAGACAGGTTGTGTGCCTTTTCAAATCATGTCCAACCAACTGAATTTACCACAGGTGGACTCAAAGCAAATTGTAGAAACATCTCAAGGATGTGAAAACATAATGCATCTGAGCTCAATTTTGAGTGTCATGGCAAAGGCTGTGAACACTTATGTACATGTGATTTTTTTTTTGATTATGAATTTATTTAATTTTGGAATAAGGCTGCAAAATGTGGAAAAAGTGAAGCGCTATGAATACTTTCTGGATACACTGTATGTCCATCATCATGACAGACACAGCTATGTTTTTCACCCATGGGTCTAATGGGAAATTCCAAAAGTGAAGGTGGGTTTTATCTGCAACTTACCTGTCCCCATCTGTAGGCAAATACCAGGTAAGTTGCTAGCCTATCCTAGTGATTTGGTATAAGGGTCCTTTGGATCCTTTACCAAAACACTTATATACAAAATATAAAACATAAAATATAAAAAGCCACACCTTTAAAAGTTAACTTTATTTTAGAGAAATAACTCTCCATTTCATTCTTTATTTATACACTATAATATAATATATATAATATAAAAGATATAATTATTATGTATATCACACTCATGATGTTAGGGTTTGTAGGTAATTCCCATTATGTAATCAATAGCAAATATTGCTGTTATACTGTGTACAATGTTACTTTAAGATGTATATTGTTTGATAAATAAACAGATATACGTTGTATACGTTGTAGAACATGAAATAAAATAGTATAATGATAGATAAAAAATGTACTATTATATAAAGTAAATAAGATTGTTTGTTTTATTTGTTATTAGAGCAGTTCATGCTAAAGAATGGATACCCTGCATATACCACATCATGTGCCTGGTTAGGCTATCCAGACGAACAGCTAAAAAAGGTTTGAGTTATTGATATGGGAATCTCTTTGTTCCTTGGTTTCCATGTATATCCTCCATTATTTTTAGTGTGGCCATTGTAGAATGGCTTAATGCAGTACCCTTGTGGAATCCCCAAAATAACTTCTGAATTAAGGGAAATGAGTGAATGATTAACAATCAACTTCACTGGTTATTAGCCCAATCTAACCCTGCATTACTATTTACCCGGTTCAAATTTTCTGTTCCATATTTTTGTTTTCTCTTCTTTTAAAAAGCCTTCATCAAAACGTCTGGTGCATTAAAAATACAAGCTGAAATCCCATTCAACTATAGCAACCACTGAGAATCCCACTTGTATTTTTCTGACACTGACCCTTATTCTTATCGGTATCAAGACATTTAAAAAAAAAACAAAAAAAACAGGGTGTATTTTTCTGACACTGACCCTTATTCTTGTCGGCATCAAGACATTAAAAACAAAAAAAAACAAACAAAAAAAGGGTGTACCTGGTTTTACTGGGTAGTACAGGTGGAAGTATTCAAGTATTCAACTCAGCTTTGGAGGTGGTTCAGATGAGCTATTTGCAGTGCAACAACTTCCTTTTATTTTAATATGGGGGTGTCCCACTCTGTTTTATGGTCCTATTCCATCTGACACTCTTGCCTAATTATTGTCATATCAACATAGCAGGCAGCCACCACTATTTTTGCTTGGCAATAAGGGTGACATTAATAATTTATTTGGGGCTTATGAGAATATTTGTATTTATTCTGTTTAATGTATGGATGTATATTTTTTTTTTTGCATGAATTTCAAATGCAAATTTAATTCTGTGATTTGTCCTATTTAAAATTACACTAAAAATATGTAGCTGGTACAGAGCATTCCAAATGATTTGCAATGAAATAAAGGATTGTTGTTACTAAAAAAACAATATTATTCTACAATTGATATGTAAGTTTACATATGAATGATTAAAAAAATATTAGACATAAAAAAATCAACTTTGATATATCTAAGGGAAGACGAAAATGAACTGTTTTTTTTAGGCTGATTAGGGGTTAACTATAGATTAATAAGAGGTTAAATAGGTTTTATTAACTGATGAAATGTGCAGAACAATGGACATTCATCTGATCTTCACATTAAATAACCAAATAACCCCACTACCTATAATATAACTGTAATATTGCTACATGATATTTATCAGTGAAGCCGTAAATGATTTTTGCAGCATTCTAATATGCAGGAACAGTTCAGTGGTTCCTAAGACAGATTGAAGTTTAGCTGGCTCTCTGATTATATTATAAGTTGTTTGGGAGAAGTAGGAGGTACACCTAGCAATGTAGATAACTTTTGTTGAGTAAACCTTGTATGCACAAGGTGTATCCTTAACTGATTAGATGCTTTTTTTTTGTTGCCCTTATCCCTACAGGCTACACAAAAATCCTAAATGTGACCCTGCATTCTTCTTGAAGATATTAAGGCACCCTCCAGTGCTGCTTAGAAAGTCTTCTGGTCAGGCAAGCACTAGAGAGAGCTCATGGGAGAATGACTTTACTTTAGGCATCTTCCAAACCTTAGCAAATGGAACACACCATTCTGTTCAAACATGGTGCAACTTCCCCTTTAGTGCTTTTTTCCCTGCAGCCTGCAGGGACAGTGATATGTGAAGCATCTGTACTGAGACTGTAGGTATCCCAGCACCGGATTAACATAGGGGCTATTGGAGCTGCAGCTCCAGGTCCCTTACCTTAAGATAGGCCCATTTGCCCCTAAAAAAAAAATAATTGACCTCGGGAGTCGTGGCTGAAGACCTACCCCACCACTAGTCAAAATTTGGGGCACCTATCATCTATGGTTCCGGAGATACGAGGCTCCTTGCGGAGCCTGTCAGAAGCTACATACAGAACGGCCAGTTTAACCACTTCAATACCAGGCACTTAGACACCTTCCCGCCCAGCCCAATTTTCACCTTTCAGTGCTGTCGCAATTTGAATGACAATTGCGCGGTCATGCTACACTGTACCCAAACTAAATTTTTATAATTTTGTTCCCACAAATAGAGCATTCTTTTTGTGGTATTTGATCACCTCTGCGGTTTTTATTTTTTGCGCAACAAATAAAAAAAGACCGAAAATTTTGAAAAAAAAACAAGTTTTTCTTTGTTTCTGTTAAAACTTTTTGTAAATAAGTACGTTTTCTTCTTCAATGATGGGCACTGATATGGCTGCACTGACGGGCACTGATACAGCGGCACTGATGGGCACCGATCAGGTGGCACCAATGAGGTGGCACTGATGAGGTGGCACTGATGATGGGCACTGATAGGCGGCACTGATGGGCACTGATAGGTGGCACTGATGGGCACTGATAGGTGGCACTGGTATGCGGCACTGATGGGCACTCATAGGTGGCACAGATGGGCACTTATAGGCGGCACTGATGGGCACTCATAGGTGGCATTGATGGGCACTCGTAGGTGGCATTGATGGTTACTTATGGGTGGCACTGATAGTTGGCACAGATGGGCACGGATGGGCACTGATATATGGGCACTGATGGGCACGGATGGGCACTGACAGGTGGCATGAATGGACACTGATGGGTGGCACTGATGGCACTGCTTGTTTGCAGTGATGCCCCTAAGGGTGGCATTGCTGGGCATCACTGCAACATGATGGTGCCAATCAGTGCCCATTTGTGGGCACTGATTGGCACAGATTTGGCACACTGGGCACATGTGGATGGCCATGGGGTACATACCTGGCCATCCACATGTTGCCCCTTCCCTGGTGGTCCTAGTGGCGATCCCTGGTGGTCCAGAATGGTGATCTGAGGGGGGGCTGCACTGATAAACAATCAGCGCAGACCCCCCCTGCCAGGAGAGCCGCCGACCGGCTCTCCTCTACTCGCGTCTGTCAGACGCGAGTGAGGAAGAGCCGATCAACGGCTCTTCCTATTGACAGCGTGATCAGCCATGATTGGACACGGCTGATCACGTGGTAAAGAGCCTCCGCAGGAGGCTCTTTACCAAGATCGGTGGAGCGGTGTGTCAGACTGACACACCGCTCCACCGATCACCGCGATGCGCGCCCCCGAGGGCGCGCTGCGGCATGTTATCCTGCTGGACGTCATATGACGCCCAGTCAGGATAACAGAACCACTTCCCGGACGTCAATCCGCCATAGGGCGGGTGGGAAGTGGTTAAATACAAGCTGGCACACTCTGTTTACAGCAGACTGAGAGGATGAGCTCACAGAGCCTCTCCTCACTTCTTGTCAGAGGCACTGAGCTCAATGGACAGCTTGGAGTCTGCAGAGTTTGATAGGCAGCACTGCCTGTCAAACTCGCATATTGATTTCAATGGGGCCACTCTGCAACTGTAATGCTGCATACAGACGGTCATATTTTCCAAGGGGAAATGTTGGACGTGAGCTTGTTGTCGGAAAGTCCGACCGTGTGTATGCTCCATCGAACATTTGCTGTCGGACTTTCCGCCAAAAAATGTTTGTTAGCAGGTTCTCAAATTTTCCATCAGCAAAACTTTGTTTTCGGAAAGTCTGATCGTGTGTACACAAGTCCATCGCACAAAAGTTCACGCATGCTCGGAATCAAGCAGAAGGACCGCACTGGCAATTGAACGTCCTTTTTCTTGGCTTGTCGTACGTCTTGTAAAAACCTGACAGGCTGGTTGTGCTCAAGTTGATAAATATGTTGACTTGTGTACAACCAGCTAGCCTATACATAGATCGATTATGGCTGGTCTCTGCTTAATTGGCTTAATTTCAATCCATGTATGGCCTGCTTAACCACTGCACAGTCCCTAAACATCCTTCCACAAATCTTTACATTTTTCCTTCCCAGATTCCTTCATCCTCCTCATTCCTCTTCTGTACATACTGCCCACTGTCATATCCTCCACACTCTTCTCCTGTACATACTGCCCACTGTCTTACCCTCTACACTCGTCTCCTGTACATACTGCTCAGTATCATACCGTCCACACTCCTCTCCTGTACATACTGCCCACTGTCATACCCCCCTCACTCCTCTCCTGTACATAGTGCCCACTGCCTCGCCCTCCACACTACTCTCCTGTACATAGTGCCCACTGTTATACCCTCCACATTCCTCTCCCTCACCTACACTTACTTCCCACTTTTATACCATCCATACTCCTCCCCTATGCATCTTGCACACAAAAACAGTTCTTTAAAATTATATTGAATATTCTCAATGTTACCAGCTCTAGAATGGGCACACTTTTGTTAGTTTAACTAAAGGAAATCTTCTCAGTCCTTATATTTGTTCGGCCCATTATTAGTACTCATTTAATGTTGTGATTACTAGTGTGATGTATAGAGGAACATAGGGGATGTCAACTACTCTAAATATACCACTTGTAAAAAACTGTCCCTGAAAATATTTTTGAAATGTTGGCAACTATGCACTTGGGCACTGCCCAAGGGCCACTCGGTCACCATGAGAAGCTCCTGGGATCCTGCAATATTAAAGCGGTAGTAAACTTCTCTAACATTACTACTTTTTAGAGGCCTTGAGGTAGGTTATGCCATAATGTACTAGTATGCACAGCATATTAGGGTACACTTACCTGTCAGACTGAGCCCTCCAGCGCTGCGCTGTGATCAATCTGGCAGGTCCCTGTGCTCCCATCTTCACCCAGTCTTCCTTCTGGGTTCTGTGCTTTCGGTCACCTGCCTTGGTCAGGCTGCGTTGGTGTCACTCCCACACATGCTCATATGCATCCTCTCTCTCTCTCATCCCCCCTCTCTCTCTTATTCTCCATTATATTATAAAAAGCCCCACCAAAATCCTCAGCACCAGGCCCATGATGTTCTTAATCCAGCCCTGAGGTATCCTGTTTGCCAGATAAAATAGAAATGCTGGTGCATTATATATAAATGTTTTTATCTTTATTATAGGACATTGTTTCTTTTTTATTTGAAAGCACTGGTTGTATAGGTTTAATTATAATATTTGCTGTTATATTCCAGTTGTGTACAGATGCACTGAAGGAAGGGTGGACAAGGTATTTTTGAAAATATTTTATTTTCTATATCTGTATATTGTAGATAATGTTAAACATTTTGGGAGTTTGTGTATGTACAGTACTTTGAAAAAGCAACCCTTGAAATTTTCCACATTTTGTCAAGTTACAACCAAAAACGTAAATGTATTTTATTGGGAGTTTACGTGCTAGACCAGGGGTCTCCAAACTTTATGAACAAAGGGCCAGTTTACTGTCCTTCAGACTTTGAGGGGCCAGACTTTGGCCAGTGGGAATATTGCCCCATTGTTGGTATTAGGGGAAGAAATTGTTCCCCATCATTAGTGTCTTCTGGAATAGTGCCTCATTGTTGGCATCAGGGGAAGGAATAGTGCCCCATCTTTGGTGTCAATAGGAGGAATTGTGCCCCATTGTTGGCATCAGTGGGAGGAATAGTGTCCCATCGTTTGTGTCAGTTGGAGGAAGAGTGTCCCATTGTTGGGGTCAGTGATAGGAATTGTGCCCTATTGTTGGCATCAGTAACAGGAATTATGCCCCATTGTTGGTATAGAAGGAATAGTGTCTTGGGTGGGAGGAATGGTGTCCCAAGGGCCTGATGAAGGCAAGCAAAGGGCTACATCCGGCCCCCGGGCCACAGTTTGGAGACCACTGTGCTAGACCAACACAAAGTGGAAAGAAAATCATAAATGGTTTTCAAATTTTTTTACAAATAAATATGTGAGAAGTGTGGCGTGCATTTGTATTCAACCCCCTGAGTCAATACTTTGTAGAACCACCTTTTGCTGCAATTACAGCTGCAAGTCTTTTTGGGGATGTCTCTACCAGCTTTGCACATCTAGAGAGTGAAATTTTTGCCCATTCTTCTTTGCAAAATAGCTCAAGCTTTGTCAGATTGGATGGAGAGCATCTGTGAACAGCAATTTTCAAGGCTTGCCACAGATTCTCATCTCTGACCAGCTTCCCTGTCCCTGCTGAAGAAAAGCATTCCACAACATGATGCTGCCCCCACCATGTTTCATGGTGGGGATAATGTATTCAGGGTGATGTGCAGTATTGTTTTCCGCCACCCATAGCTTTTTGCTTTTAGGCCATACAGATCAATTTTGATCTCATCTGACTAGAGCACCTTCTTCCACATGTTTGCTGTGTCCCCCACATGGCTTCTCACAAACTGCAAATGGGACTTCTTATGGCATTCTTTTAACATTTGCTTTCTTCTTGCCACTCTTCCATAAAGGTCGGATTTGTGGAGTGCTCAACTAATAGTTGTCCTGTGGACAGATTCTCCCACCTGAGCTGTGGATCGCTGCAGCTCCTCCAGAGTTACCATGGGCCTCTTGGCTGCTTCTCTGATTAATGCTCTCCTTGCCCGGTCTGTCAGTTTAGGTGGACGGCCATGTCTTGGTAGGTTTGCAGTTGTGCCATACTCTTTCCATTTTCGGATGATGGATTGAACAGTGCTCCGTGAGATGTTCAAAGCTTGGGATATTTTTTATAACCTAACCCTGCTTTAAACTTCTTCACAACTTTATCCCTGACCTGTCTGGTTTGTTCCTTGACCTCCATGATGCTGTTTGTTTACTAATGTTCCCTAACAAACCTCTGCGGGCTTCACAGAACAGCTGTATTTATACTGAGATTAAATTACACACAGGTGCACTCTATTTACTAATTAGGTGACTTCTAAAGGCAATTGGTTCGACTAGATTTTAGGAAGGGGTATCAGAGTAAAGGGGGCTGAGTACAAATGCGCGCCACAATTTTCAGATATTGATTTGTAAATAATGTTGAAAACTATTTATAATTTTCCTTCCACTTCAGAATTTTGTGCCACTTTGTGTTGGTCTATCACATAAAATCCCAATAAAATACATTTACGTTTTTGGTTGTAACATGACAAAAATGTGGAAAATTCCAATGGGGTATAAATACTTTTTCAATCCACTGTAGAATGTTAGTATTTTATATTCATGTAGTATATCAGTTCATATCCAATTTTAATTCCAACTCCAACCAATATCTTTTTCTTTGGGTTTTATTCTGAGTATATGGTTGTCCTTTTTGTCTGGATATGTAACATTAGGTTCTGATGCCAGCAGGTTTTAGAAGGAGCTTCAACACTGATATAAATCTGCTAAAATAATTTTGTATTTATGTTCTTTATTATTAATTTTATTCTTTTTAGATTTAAAGTGAAAGTAGGGGCAGATTTACAAGATGACATTAGAAGGTGTAAACTTATTAGAGATATGATTGGGCCTGACAATAAACTGGTGAGTAATCCAAAATATATTTTAACCATTTACATAATGCTCATATATTGTAAACCACCTTATAGCATGCCTGGAACTGGTCATTGAAGTATATAATTTTCTGCTACTGAAGGTAAACTGACTTTCATTCAAGTATATGGCTACTTATTTCTCTCCCTGAAGATGCTGTCTACCTGGCTGTCATACCACTTCAATAATTTCCGACTTACTAACAAAGAAGAAACATGAGGGTAGCCTCCCTGGCGGTTTTCCCGAGTGTGGCTCGGGGTTAAAATTCAGGACCATTAGCGGTAACCCCGAGCCACACTCGGGATTACATCGCAGGATCCTGGTGTGGCTTTACTTACCTTGTCCCCAGGATCCTGCGATTTCCCCCGCAGTGTCCGTGGGCTCCGTCCTCTGCCCGAAGCCTCTCCGTGTCAGGCTCCGTTCCCTGCGAGCGTCGCGACGCACGGGGGCGGAGCCTGGCGGCAAATTAAAAAAAAAGTAAAAACCATAACACATACAGTACTGTAATCTTACAGATTACAGTACTGTATGAAATTATTTCACATCCCTTTTGTTCCCAGTGCTTTGACCCATGCCCTGCATGCAGTTTTATGTGATATATACTGTTCTTTCTGCCTGGAAACTGGAGATTGTCCATAGCAACCAAAAAGTGTCCCTTTACGTCAAAAGTGGCTTTAGACCAGCTAGAAAACAGCGATAGTAAATTAGAACAATTGCAGAATTGAGCGATAGTGAATCGTGGGGAAATTTATTTTATTACTATTTATTTTTATTTTTTTTAATTATTTATTTTTATTTATTATATTATAATTTATGTTTTTGTGTTTTAAACTTTATCATACCCGGGATATCTACTAGACTCTTGTTTGGACAGATTTAAGTGTGTTATTGTTAAGAATTACAAACCTACAATATAAAACGCCAAATTTCCATGCAAAATAATTGTACCGCTTTCAGCACCTAAAATCCAAAATAATCATACCGCCAGGGAGGTTAAGGAGTGTTGACTTCTCTGGCTGCATTATTTTTGCAGGTCAGTGACTCAGAAGGTCTGAAGCCAGATAGAGTTGGCAACTAGCATCTTCAGAAGGAGTCCAACAATAGCAATCTACCTATTTGTCTCAGAACAGGCTTCATTTAATTAGAAATCCCTCATGAGTTTTCTGATCTCAAAAGGTCTCTATTTCATAGGTCCCTAGAGGTAGTGGGACAAAGTTTGTTTTTTTTTAGATTCTTCTCAGTTTAGTGAAATCGCTTATCTCAATGCAAGCATGCAT
Source organism: Lithobates clamitans (assembly GCA_037952925.1). NCBI lineage: Eukaryota > Metazoa > Chordata > Amphibia > Anura > Ranidae > Lithobates > Lithobates clamitans. The sequence goes on along the minus strand of JBBGZY010000592.1, from coordinate 512,220 downwards.
TTTGGACAGTTGGAAAGAGATTTCAGGCAACAAATAAAATCAGCTAAAGGCTATTGTTAATCTGATGCACAAAGGTACACTCCAATTACAAAAAAAAATGAAGTGTTGATAATATGTGTGCTGGGAGCAGGGCCGGACGTTCCATTGGGCTTGACGGGGCTCAAGCCCATGGGCCCCGGCCAATAGGGGGCCCCACGGGCCTCGCTGACCCTGCCCGTTCCGAAAGCCGCAGAGAGCGGCTGGGAGCGGCCGAGTGCCGCAGAGAATGGTCGAAAGCCGCCTGAGAGCAGCCGAAAGCCGGCTCTGTATCTCGGCGCCGCCATTTTTAAACTGAAAGGCTGCAATGACAAGGCAGCAATGACACTGGAGCAAGGCTACACTGATAAGTCTGCAAATGACACTGGGGCAAGGCTACACTGACAAGGCTGCAGATGGACACTGATAAGGCTGCATTGATGGGCATTTAAATGTAAGTTTTTTTCCTTAAACTTCCCTCCTAAACTTGGGGTGCGTGTTATACGCCGGTGCGTGGTATATGCCGGTGCGTGTTATACGCCGATAAATACAGTAATTATCATTTTATCCATTTTTTTTGCTTTTATTAATTGTGGACCCAGGACGAATACCAGTACAGTATCCCCCACTTATAGGCTTATATATTATCTACTTCTGTGAGTAGCCATTTGGTTGTTTTGTCTTGTCCAATTAAACAGAAGTTCTTTAATACTGCACTGAGTCTGGCACACCTTGTCCTTTTCTATTCCTGTTTTATAGAGCTGTGCATATGTATAGAAGGTAGGGTCCGAAAGTGACTCAAGCCCAGAAGCCCCCACCACCTGAAGTCCTGCCCTGGCTGGGAGCACAGGCTACCTACTTTGTACACCAATGTTTAACCCAGGCATCGCTTCTGTTGGCAATTTGGTGGTCTAAGAACTCTTTGTCATATAAGAGAGGAATTCTTAAACTCACACCCCTGCCAACATCTTGCTTTCTTCTATATATAGAATGTCTTATGTGAAAAAGTCAGAGCTAAAAAGTTTCTCTCTAGAAGACTATAGTGTCATGTCTTGGGGTAAGTTTATTAGATCAGATGAGTGATGACCACATATGAAAGTTGTTAGCTTATGAATCCAAAATGATTAGCTATTGAGTAGTTGAAAGACACACCTAGCTGAATTAAAGCAGAACTAAATGTGCAGCATGCTCTATAGCTTTTTCTATAATATTCAAGTATGCATATTATGAAAGACTCAGACTCACCCCCTAGTGTGCCCTTCAGCAATGGCTGGTCTGAACACTGCTGCTGCCTTCTTCATCCTGTCTTCTTCCAGGTCTGGCATCTTTCCTCTTTGGCTATTGGGTGGCTGGTAATAATAATCTAACTCCTGCATGTGCAGGATTCCAGGAGTAAGCTAGGAGCTTGTCTTTGTGCCTCAGGCAGTAAACAGCATGCCAAATTTTGATAGGAGTTGGGTAAAACAGTTGTAACACATGTTCTACCAAAAATCTCTACCTGCGATTTTATTTTTAAGTTTCGTTTCTGTTTAACCCTTCTAAACCCACTCCATAACTAGAAATGCCAAAAATCAAAGTTGATGCTGAATTGGAATCATTACATTTTTTAGATGCTTGATGCAAACCAGAGGTGGGAAGTGAATGAATCCATTTCATGGGTGAAAGAGTTAGCTGTTTTCAAACCTCTCTGGATTGAGGAACCCACATCCCCAGATGATATACTTGGCCATGCAACAATCTCCAAGGTACATTTTTTTTCTTCAAGTAAAAATATTGGATGAATATGTTTCAAACCACCAGTTATTGGAAGTGACCTAACATTATGGATATATGATTTCAATGCAATGGGAAAAAGATAAAACTTTAAAAATACATTTGCAGTGTAGTGCAGCAACCCAGCCTAAGGCTTCTGTAGTACAGGAAAAAGTGCTATAACCTCACCCCTTTTACTGTTACAGTTTGTCTCCCCAGTTTCATCAAAATCCTGGAAAACCTCCCTTCTGGCTATAAAAACAATAGGCACACAGTGTCGTGTTTGATGCTTGGAAATCCTGTCACCAGGCCTAAGCACTGATGTCTGTCGGGATAGGAGTGGAAATGTGACTCATACACACGGACGTTTTAAAAAACGAGCTGTAAACACCAGAAGTTGGATCAAGATGAAGCACCGAAGCACCCACCCCCCCATGTTGAGGACATGTGGCCTGGTATGGTACAGGAGAGGGGGCGCTTGCTCGTCCCCCCCCTTTCCTGACCGGGCTGCGTGCTCGGATAAGGGTCTGGTATGGATCTTGGGGGGTCTGGTGTCATCTTGGGGGGGGGGACCTTACACATTTTTTTTACATTTTGGTGGGGTTCCCCTTCAAGATTCTCAGCACATAATTCGCACCGCAAGTCAGATCATCTTGATCCAACTTCTGGTGCGACTTCTATTCAAATCAATGGGCTCCCATAGGGAACTATTGACTTTGAATAGAGGCAGAGAAACACCAGATGAGGCTTGAGTATACAGCGTTAAGCTTCGTTAAATCGCATTTAACCAGCGTCTGGCATTTTTACAGCTCTAGCGCTGGAGCCTCAGAACGCGCTGGTCCTGGGTTTTTTTATGGACCTTAAAAACGCCAATACCTGTTACAGCTTAAAAACGCCATGGTGTGTATGAGGCCATTAAATACCATGGAGTGGCGTTTTTAAGCTGCAAAAACAGCTCAAAAATGCAGCTGTAAAAACCTCCGTGTGTATGAGGCCTAAGAAAGCTAGTTTCACATGGTTTGGTTGATGATTTGGAGAGGTGAACTGGAATTTTTGTATAAAATTATGTGCAGCCTGAACATTTCAGTTTGATTGGTCACTGGGGATGTTTAAGCTTACATAGCCCTTTATGGAATTTCTCATGGCATATTGAGATTTCCTGGCATTTAAAGTGGTTGTAAACCCCAGACATGAAAAATGAACAAATCTCTCTATAGTGTGTAATAGCCTAAATCCAAAGCACTAAGTGCAGTTCCTCTCTGATATTTGGTCACTGAAAACACTCTTAGCTGACACAACAGCCTAGAGCAGTGATGGTGAACCTTGGCACCCCAGATGTTTTGAAACTATATTTCCCATGATGCTCAACTACACTGCAGAGTGCATGAGCATCATGGGAAATGTAGTTCAAAAACATCTGGGGTGCCAAGGTTTACCATCACTGGGCTAGAGGGAGACGTCTCACCCACTCCCATCCAGCACACAATAGATGACTCATACCCCCAGCTTTGTGTGTTTTTCCCTAAGGCTGGGTTCACACTGATGTGAATTGGATGTGGGTGTCCCTGCATCCAATTTGCATCACAGGAGACTGTGAGTGGATCTCAATGGAGCCAGTTCACACAGCTCCGGATCGGCCGCGGAGTGCACTGGATAAGGGTCCTGTACGTCTTTGGCTCCGTTTCAGGTGCGAATTCAGCCAAAAATTCGCACCTGAAACAGTGTACAGCAGGGGTCGTCAACCCGTTGATCACAGTCCACCTGTCGACTGCCTGCAGATGAAAGGTGGACCACGAACAGGTTCTTGCGCCGCCGACCCCTGCCTTCTAAGTGCTGGACCTTGCCTTTCCTCCCAGTTGGCTCCACCGCGCCATCCCATCTCAGTCTTTCTCTCCCTCTCACCTCCTCTGCTTTCTATTTCCCAGTCCCTCTTTCTCTTTCTCCCTCTCCAGCCTCCTCCACTGCTGTTATCAGTGAACAGCGGAGACCGGGAGGAAGTACAGCTCAGGACTGAGGGTGGGGGGAGGAACCGACCAAATTAAGTTAATGGTGATTGGTTGCTAGGTCACAGGGTGGTCCTAAGCAGCCAATCACCAGCTTGCTAATATGAAAATGGACTCTGCCAGCTCCCGCCCTCTCTCCAGAACAGTGCTGCTTCCCGGTCTCCACTGTGGAAAAAGGTAAGACACTGCTATGGGAGGGAAGGGGGGCCAAAGGTTACTGCTATAGGGGAAAGGGGGACAGAGGACACCACTGTGTGTGTGTGGGGGGGGGGTGGGGAAGGGAGGTGATGTGAAGGTGGCAGAGGACACTGTTATGGGCAGGGTCACCCCCATAGAAGTGTCCTCTACCACCCTTCACATCACCCCTACCCCCCTGAACCCTGAATTCTGAGCCTAATGCACTTCTCAACCCTGAATTCTGAGCACAACGCACTCCCAAACCCTGCATTGTGAGCATAAAACGCACTCCTGAGCCCTGCATTCTGAGTGTAAAATGCACTCCTGACCCCTGCATTCTGAGCGTAAAACGCACTCCTGATCCCTCCATTCTGAGAGTAAAACGCAATCCTGATCCCTGCATTCTGAGCTCAACGCACTCCTGAACCCTGCATTCTGAGCGCAACACACTCCTGAACCCTGAATTCTGAGAGTAATACACTCCTTAACCTTGCATTCAGAGAGTAATACACTCCTGAACCCTGCATTCTGAGTGCAACGCACTCCTGAACCCTGCATTCTGAGTGCAAAGCACTCCTGAACCCTGCATTCTGAGCGCAATGCACTCCTGAACCCTGCATTCTGAGAGTAATACACTCATGATCACTGCATCCTGAGCATAATGCACTGGTGAACCCTGAATTCTCTGCATAACGCACTCCTAAACCCTGTACTCTTGTAATACTTATTTTATTTTAGTTCTGAGTAAAAATATTTTATCCAAAAAAAAAGGTCGGGCTTACTGTCTTTTTTGGTTGCCTACCCCTGGTGTACAGGGACGCCCCCTGCTGTGAGCCGCAGCCGCAGCTAGTGTGAATCCAGTCTAAGCCAGTCAGCCTGTGTAGAGCATGGTGTGTCCCTTTATACCACTCAGATTTTAGGAAACTCTGTACTCTAGCTGTGTGTGTGACATCACGCCCCCTGTCACTAGAGCTAAAGAAAATAATTTAATATGTGTGTTTTTAGAATAAACTACAGAAGAGGTGGCGGAAGGTAAACAGGTACAACTTATGTAGGAGGATTTGTTTCATCTCTGTATATCACCTGAGACCAGTCACTTCACTGGGTATTTGTAAGGGTTTACAGACACTTTAGGCTTAAAATGACATGCTTGTCAAATATCTACTCCATGTTAAAATATCAAAATTAGATTATTTAACTAATATATAAACACACTGTAAAATAATACTTAGCTGATTAAAATACATACAGTAAATGAACATATTTCCTTTTTCAATAATCTTTATTATGTTTAAGAAAGTGAACAAAAGTAAATGAACACATTTCATAATGGTATTATTTCTTAATTAGTCTTTAGCTCCATATGGAATCGGAGTTGCCACAGGAGAGCAAGTAAGTCTTTAGTGTTTATTCATATGTCTATATTGCACATTCAAGGGATGGCCAAGTGACTGATTCCAATCCACTAGTACATTCAAAGGAGATGAAAATAATGAAAGATCACAGCTTTGGCAAGTGTGTTTTTAATGCAATGCACAGGGCTAATAATAAGAACACTTATTATCCCTGCAGCAGGAACTAGGAAGGTGCACTAGTGCATTTTCCTAGTTCTCAGACTGAATTTCAAAATTGTAAATTAATCATAGAATTAGTAAAGTTACAGTAACTGCTAAATTTGACTTGTATATGCAAGCTTGTACAAACTTTGGTAACAAAGGGGTTAATTAAGGTCAACAAAAAAAAGTAATTTGTATCTCATAAACTAGTTAAAAAGTAAGTCCACTAAGCATGTGCTACAACTAAATTCTGTTTCAGAAATAGATATCATTTAAAACAAAAACAACCCCTTGAGTGAAAAACCTCTAGCACAGTGGTCTCCAAACTGTGGCCTGTGGGCTGGATGCAGCCCCTTGAATGCCTTTTATCTGGCTCTTGGGGCACTGTTCCACTGGTTCCACACTACCACTGGTATGAAGCTCTCATAGTTGCCAACATTGCAAAAAAAATACATGGGACACTTTTTTGGCTGTAGGTGGAGCCGTACAATAATTAGGGGGCGGGCATTCGTTTGTAGCCATGGCTTAGCCAAAAATGACAAGTGCGGCGCGCTTCGCGCGCCGCGGTGAAGAGTGGGCGTGGCTTCCGTGAAAAGTGGGCAGGACTTAAATGGGCGTGGTTCAAGAGGGTGTGGTTAGAGTCTGAGATGAATGAGGGATGGAGAGGGAAAGGGGGAGAAGGAAAGAGGGAGAGGGGAATGACGGGACAGCAGCCCCAGATCCTACACAAGAGAAATATGTGTATTCTAGAAAGTTTAACAATCAGCAGATAAAGATACTCCAAACACCTGGTGTTAACGCTTCAATCATCCTGGCACCATGGTTGTTATGGTGTCAGGATGATTGAAGCGCATTATTTCTATTATTACATTGTAATATAAAATTAAATCATTCAATTCACCATAATGCCGAATCAGTGGGATCCCTGAGCGTGTCACTAGCCACGTCGCCTGCCACCGGCAGAGTCTGTCCTTGCATCAGGTGCCCCCGTCAGAGTCTGTCCTTGCATCAGGTGCCCCCGGCAGAGTCTGTCCTTGCATCAGGTGCCCCCAGCAGAGTCTGTCCTTGCATCGGGTGCCCCCGGCAGAGTCTGTCCTTGAATCACGTGCCCCCGGCAGAGTCTTTTCTTGCATCAGGTGCCCCCGGCAGAGTCTGTCCTTGCATAAGGTGCCCCCAGCAGAGTCTGTCCTTGCATCAGGTGCCCCCGGTAGAGTCTGTCCTTGCATCAGGTGCCCCCGGCAGAGTCTGTCCTTGCATCAGGTGCCCCTTGCAGAGTCTATATAGACCCTCTCAGTGCAGACCCCCTCCATCAGTGCAGACCCCCTCCATCAGTGCAGACCCCCGCCATCAGTGCAGACCCCCTCCATCAGTGCAGATCCCCTCCATCAGTGCAGACCCCCTACATCAGTGCAGACCCCCCTCTATTAGTGCAGACCCCCCTCAGTGCAGCCCCCCTCTATTAGTGCAGACCCCCCTCTATTAGTGCAGCCCCCCTCTATTAGTGCAGCCCCCCTCAGTGCAGCCCCCCTCAGTGCAGCCCCCTCTAAGTGCAGCCGCCCTCTATTAGTGCAGACCCCCCTAGGTGCAGCCCCCCCTCAATTAGTGCAGCCCCCCCTATTAGTGCAGACCCCCCCTCAATGCAGCCCCCCCGTTCAGTGCAGGAGCGGCCATTGTTCTGCCTGTCGAGAAAGTTCCCCTCGGCAAGTATGGACCCTCTGTACTGCGCAGGCGCAGCGCTTGCACAGTACGGGGCTGGGGAACTTTCGGCAAGACACGGCGACGGCGGCGATGTTGTCTTCTGCTTCAGTGGAGAGGGGAGGGGCCGTGCAGCTAAAGAAGCCGCTTCATTGGCTGCACGGATTGAGCTCCCTTCCTCTCTCCACTACTCAACACTGTTACTAGGGGGAAGATCCCGCGGCGGCGCCGGCCGCCATTTTGCTGGAGCCAGCTGCTCCAAAAACAAAACAAAAAACATTCCCAATTTTCCTTATGGAAAATCCCGATTCGGGACAGCCTCCAATCGGGACGAGGGTCCCAAAATCGGGATTGTCCCGGGAAAATCGGGACTGTTGGCAACTATGAGCTCTGTTACTTCCACTGATACGAGGGGATTCCTTCCATTGTCACCAACAATGAGCCACCATTTCATCCACTAACACCAACGATGGGGCACTATTCCTCCACTGACACCGACAATGGGGCACCATTCCTCCAACTAATACCAATGACAGGGCACTATTCCTCCTCCTACTGACCAGCAAGTCTGGGACAATGTCTACTCCCAATGATGCTGGGGCATTTTTTTACTCTCATTGGCCACAACCGGGGCCTACTAAAGTCTAAGGGACTAGCTCTAGCAGCTAGGAATGCAAGGAAGATTTTTTTTTTTTTTTTAATGGGTCTTTTTGTGGCCACTTCTTTTTTCCTCCTCATGTAACTGAGCAAATTTGCCTCCTATGATATAATATACAGTAATGCCCCGTACACACGGTCGGACTTTGTTCGGACATTCCGACAACAAAATCCTAGGATTTTTTCCGACGGATGTTGGCTCAAACTTGTCTTGCATACACACGGTCAACCAAAGTTGTCGGAAAATCCGATCGTTCTAAACGCGGTGACGTAAAACACGTACATCGGGACTATAAACGGGGCAGTGGCCAATAGCTTTCATCTCTTTATTTATTCTGAGCATGCGTGGCACTTTGTCCGTCGGATTTGTGTACACACGATCGGAATTTCCGACAGCGGATTTTGTTGTCGGAAAATTTTATCTCCTGCTGTCCAACTTTGTGTGTCGGAAAATCCGATGGAAAATGTCCGATGGAGCCCACACACGGTCGGAATTTCCGACAACACGCTCCGATCGGACATTTTCCATTGGAAAATCCGACCGTGTGTACGGGGCATAAGTCTCCTTCCACTCCACCATGCTCTCCTATGATATCTATTGGCATGATATAGTGAAAAGAGGTGGCCAGAGGTGCAAACATTTTCAGTGCATAAGACACAGGAATGCAAATTAGCCATTTTCCAATTTTAAAATAGAGGTAAAATTTATAGGTTGGACTTGTGTCTTTTTTCAACCTCACCTACTATGTAACTATGTAGAAATGTTAGTTCATCATATTTATTGGTTTCAATGACTCCTTACTGTACAACAGAATAAGGCTTTTCCATTAACCTGCAACTCAAGGGGTTTGTTACTAATTTTGACTGTAGGCTGAGCTTGTAGGTCAAATTGCACAAAGTACATTTCTGGGATAACACTGACTTATCTCCCCCGCCCTAACATCTATGCTTGTTAACCCATCTATAAAAGATGTGTATACTTACTAATTTTTAGGCTGCTTCAATCCAATTATGTGATCCCCTGCATCAGGCAGTGGCAGGCTGCAGAGAAGAGAGCGCTTGATAACGGTTGGTAAAGTCTAAAGTGGAAATGCCACCCATAGACTTCAATGGCTCATCTGTTGTCGGCCCTCCCCTCCCCTGAAGCTGCCACTGACTGAGAACAGGGAAGCTGGTCATGTGACTGGACCTGCTTGAAAATAGGTAAGTATATACAGTACATCTTTCTTACACAGGTTAGTAAGTATAGGTGTTGGGGAGATATTTTTAAGATTAGCTAGGGTTATCCCGGAATTTTACTTTAAGTCTAGCCATAGACATTTGGTGGCCTTCTAATCCTGTTTACACTTGTATGTGTAAAATTGCATGTTTCTGTAACCAGAGTGTCCACACAGAAGAGATACCCCTGCCACTGACTGAATCTCTGAGACCCCTTTCACACTGGGGCGCTTTGCAGGCGCTAAAGTGCTAAAAAATAGCGCCTTCAAAGCGCCCTGAAAGAGCCGCTCCTGTCTCTTCAGTGTGAAAGCCCGAGGGCTTTCACATTGGAGCGGTTCACTGGCAGGAAGGTAAAAAAAGTCCTGCCAACAGCATCTTTGGAGCGGTGTGTATACCGCTCCTGCCCATTGAAATCAATAGGCAGCGCGGCTATACCGCCGGCAAAGCACTGCTGCAGCAGCACTTTGCGGGTGGTTTTAACCCTTTTTCGGCCGCTAGCGGGGGTTAAAAGCACTCCGCTAGCGGCCGAATACCTCCGCAAATACGACAGTAAAGCGCCATCAAAAATAGCGGCGCTTTACCGCCGCCCCAGTGTGAAAGGGGCCTAAGAGTTAAAGCAGAAGTAAACCCATCTATTTAACAGTTTCAAAAAACAGATGCATTTCCGGTACATCCTGGGAAAGGTAACTGTCACATTGGTTGTGTTCTCAACCAAACTGTCAAACCATCCAATGGCTGGAGTCATTACTGATCACATGTGCAGCATCATGGCAATTGTAGATTAAACAGGGGCCAAAGTGGCAGCTTCCTTGGCTGAAAATTATAAGAGGGTTTACTTCCACTTTAAGGGATCAGTGATACTTGATGTGATTGTAGCCGTATTAATGCAATTGTGACAGAGAAAATTGAGTACTGTCCATGATACTTTTTTTATTTGCACTAACATACAATTTTTCAGGACAAGCTTTCGGGGTATGTCCCCTTCTTCACAGCACAGCAGGGAGAAGAAAACAGCCAGATCTATTAGTAAAAGCAGCACAGATTACACATATTACACTTGTTAGGTACACAATTAACCTCTTGATTGCCCCTAGATGTTAACCTCTTCCCAGCCAGTGTCATTAGTTCAGGGACAATGTACAGTATTATTACTGATCATTGTATTATTTTTTTATTGGATATGTTTTATAACAGAAAGTAGAAAATATTGTTTTTCCAGATTTTTGATCTTTTTCATTTATATAATAAAAAATAAAACCCAGTGATGATAAAATACCAAAAGAGAGCTCTATTAAAGAAAAAATATATATAAATTTAATTTGCGTACAGTGTTGCATGACGACGCAAAGTAGCGCAGTGCTAAATGGCAAATGGTCATGAAGGGAGTAAAACCTTCCGAAGGTCAAATGGTTAAACAGAGGCACGCAGGATTCAGTTGCCACTGAAGGCTGAAACCATTTTTTCTGAATAAACCCCCCAATTTGCACATGATTATTATATCCAATCAGAGTGATTCCTAATCATGTGATGACTATGTCAGATAATGTAACATAGTCATTACGTGATTAGGAACCACTCTGATTGGTTTCTGATTGTTAGCAGCTACAAATATTATCAGTGACAGTCATGTTTGGCGGCTAATAGGCACACAGAGTGTCAGCTGGTAGCTATTAAAGAACTGACATTTATCTATATATCCTCAGACCGGGGCATTATACTGAGGAATGTGGTTACAAGGAATGTATAGTCTTTTTTTAGACACGTAAAAGAGATGAGTTTAATATTTATAACCTCATTAGTGTGTGTTAATGCTTTAAAAGTTTTTGGGCTGTTTAGAGGAATACAGACTGTTAACTTAGCAAAAGCCAAAATAGCACAATGCAAGCTTACGAGTCAAGGCTTATTGAAAACTATGAAAATATTGTGTGTCTTATCTTATCGCAACAGTTGTTGGAAGAGTAACAGAGGTAGATTATCTACACTGCCTCTAGTGGCAACAAATCTCTACATGGAATAGAAAAATAAAAATATGCAGGCATGTAAACCGTGGATATCACAATATATTTTAAAGAATTGTTATCATAACTGAAATTGTGTTCAATAAAATTACACTATAGTTTCCATAAATGCTAACTATTACAGGCTCAAAGAATGTTTAACTATCTATTCATTTCTTTTCTTGCCTTCGCTACTGTATGTGTGTTCTTCCTATTGCATATTTATGTACATGGTTAAACTCTTTTTTTTTTTTTTCGGTCTGTAGTGTCAGAACAGAGTAATGTTTAAACAGTTTCTACAAGCTCGTGCTCTCCAGTTTCTTCAGATTGACAGCTGCAGATTGGGAAGTGTGAATGAAAACCTCTCTGTTCTTCTCATGGCAAATAAATACAATAGTAAGCCTATAAATACATTCCAGAAACCAGACAACCATTGAGACCATCATAAATCTGTGTCATGACAAATGTTAGTTTTTATGTTAGCCTTAAAGTACACAATTATGCTTTTATTTTCTGCAATGTTTAGGGTTAGGATGTATCTTTGTGTTCTATGACTGTTCATCATAACTGACCTGTCTGCTGCCATTTTTACCACCCAAGAATTTATATGGTAACTGCACTTTTGTGGGAAATATCACAAATTAAATAAAAAATAAATAAATATATATATATATATATATATATATATATATATATATATTACAGTCATGGTCAAAAATATTGGCACCCCTGCATTTCTGTAAGATAATGCACCACTTCGGCCAGAAAATTGTTGCAAGTACAAATGTTTAAGCATTCTCATGTTTTTTTCTTTTGTTTTTTATTGTTATGACACAAAAAAGTAGAGAAACAAAAAGCCAAACATGACACATTCCACGCAAAACTCCACAAATGGACTGGACAAAATTATTTGCACCCTCAATTTAATATTTGATAGCACACCCCATGGAAAAAATAACTGAAATCAATTGCTTCCTGTAACCATTAATGAGTTTCTTACACCCCCTCTACTGGAATTGTGGACCACTCTTCTTTCGCCAAATCTGGGTCTCCTAGATTCAAAGGGCTCCTTTCCCAACGCTGTTTTGAGATCTCTTCACAGGTGCTTTATGGGATTTAGATCTGGACTCATTGCTGACCAGTTCAGTACTCTCCAGCGCAATGTCTTAAACCATTTCTGGTTGCTTTTTGATGTGTGTTTTGGGTCATTGTCTTGCTGTAAAACACATGACCTCTGACGAAGACCCAACTTTCTGACACTAAGCCCTACATTGCACCCCAGAATTATTTGGTAGTCTTCAAATTTCATAATGCCATAATGCCATAATGACAGTCAAGACATCCAGTGCCTGAAGCAGCAAAGCAACCTCAAAACATTCAGTGAATCTCCACCATGTTTGACTGTAGGGACTGTATTCTTCTCTTTTGAGGCCTCATTTCTTTTTCTGAAAACAGTAGAATGATGGGCTTCACCAAAAAGCTGTAATTTTGTTTTGTCTGTCCACAGCACATTCCCAAAAGGATTTTGGCTTCCTCAGGTAAGTTTTGGCAAACTCTAATCTGGCATTTTTAAAAGTCAGCAGTGGGGTCCTCTTGGGTCTCCTACCATAGCGTCCCTTTTCATTCAGATGGCGATGTATAATGCAATCTGACACAGTTATACCCTGTGCCTGAAGGTCAGCTGGAATTTGTCTGGAAGTTGATCGAGGTTCTTTATCCACCATTTGAACAATCCTTTGTTGCAGTCTTTGTTCATTTTTCTCTTTTGTACATGTCCAGGGAGGTTAGCTACAGTGCCATGGGCTGTAAACTTCTTGACAATGGTGCACACAGTGGACACAGGAACAGTAAGATCTCTGGGGATGGACTTGTAACCTTGAGATTGTCCATGCTTTTCCATAATTTTTGTTCTCAAATCCACAGACAATTCTTCACTACTCTTTTGCGGCGTACACACGATCGGAATTTGCTCCATCGGACATTTTTTGTTGGAATTTCCGACAACAAAAATTTGAGAGCTGGTTCTCAAATTTTCCGACAACAAAATCCGTTGTCGGAAATTCCGATCGTGTGTACACAATTCCGACGCACAAAATTCCATGCTTGCTCAGAATCAAGCATAAGAGCCGCACTGGCTATTGAACTTCATTTTTCTCGGCTCGTCATATGTGTTGTACGTCACCGCGTTCTTGACGCTCGGAATTTCCGTCAACATTTGTGTAACTGTGTGTATGCAAGACAAGTTTGAGCCAACATCCGTCGGAAATAAATCCAGGATTTTGTTGTCGGAATGTCCGATTGTGTGTACACGGCATTTCTCTTCTCCATGCTCCGTGTGGCACACAGAGACACACAGCAGAAAGGTTCAGTCATTTTTTCACCATTTTAACTGGTTGCGTGTTTTCTATATTGTCAGCACCTGTTGCAGGTGAGTTTAATTACAAATTACAGGAGCATTTAGAATGCAATTATTTCTTACAATTTTGAGAAGGTGCAAATAATTTTGTTCAGTCCATTTTTGGAGTTTTGCGTTGTATGTGTCAGATTTGGCTTTTTGTTTCTCCACTGTTTTTGTGTCATAGCATTTTTTGAGAAGTCTGCAATAAGATGCAGGTCAGATTTTTAGGCACCCTCTGGAACAAAAATGTCAGTTTTGGTGATATGCTCCCAAAGGGTTAATCACTTCTAAAGGAATGCAGATCCTGCAGGTTTCCTCATTAGAGCCCTGCAAGTGCATCAGCTGATCAATAATGAAAAAGTCACTCCCATCCAGGATAAGTCCTACACAAAAAATGATCAAACAAAGCGCTAGTCCTTCAGAGCAGAAACAGGAAGGACTCTGCAACAATTGTTTTCTGATTACATTGCATTCTACAACCATAGATATGGGGTAAAAATGCTTTCATTTGATATTGTTATAGTGAAAGGGCTGCTGCCTTCTGTCACCTTTAAACTGAGATCCAAAAAGATATTTAAAAGCCATAACACAGTTACATGCACAATGAAATGCATTAATGTGTAAGACCCCTTTCACACTGAGGCGCTTTACATGTGCTACAGCATTAAAAATAGCGCCTGCATAGCCCCTGTAAAGCTCCTGTCTCTCCAGTGTGAAAGCCCGAGTGCTTTTACACTGGAGCAGTGCGCTTGCAGAACGTTAAAAAAACTCCTGCAAGCAGCATCTTTGGAGCGGTGTATACACCGCTCCTGCCCATTGAAATGAATGGGCAGCGCGGCTAATGAATGAATGGGCAGTGCAGCAATTTGCGGTGGTTTTAACCCTTTCTTGGCCGCTAGCAGGGGGTAAAAGCACCCCGCTAGCAGCCGAATAGCGCCGCAAAATTGATGGTAAAATGCCGCTAAGAATAGCGGCGCTTTACCGCCGACGCACCCACCACCCCAGTGTGAAAGGGGCCTAATAGTTCAGGCTGTCTGAGTACCTGAATTCTTAGTTGATATGGTCCACCTGTAATCTCCTGCACCATAACACTCAGGCTGGGTTCACACCTCCGATGAATGCGGCTCACAGCAGGGGTCCGGTGGGTCCCTGTTCTCCGTTTCAGGGACAAATCAGGGCCGAATTTTTGCCTGAAACTGAGCCAAATACGCACAGTGATCCTGTGCAAGCCGCTCGGCAACGGAGATATGTGAACTGGCTCCTGTAATGCGAATTGGATGCCAAAAATGTGCATCCAATTTGTATAGGTATGAACCCAACCTCAAACTGAGAGTTTGTGTAGCACACTAAGCCAGTAAAGGTTCTGTTGCTTTGTAAAGTGCTCTTCGTAAAGCATTGTGAACATGCTGTGAGGAGGGTAGAACACTATGATGATTATTATTATACAGGATTTATATAGTGCCAACAGTTTGCACAGCTCTTTACAATATAAAGAGAGACAGTACAGATACAATACAAGAAGGTTGCAAAGGCTCTGCCCATGAGAGCTTACAATGTAAAAGGGAGGGACAAGTGATACAAAAAGGTAATAACTGTGTGGGAATGAGTTGATGGTAAAAGTAAAAGTTCAGTTCCTGGGCAGAGGTGACATAGGATTCCCCGAGGAGGTGAGTTTTCACCATTGCCTACAGGAGACCAGTAGAGGATAAACGAATACCTGTAGATTGAGGTAGAGAAGCTCTGTAGAACACAAGAATGACCTCATCCATGTACTGCTACTTTAGTGTTGAGCCACTTTATTGGAGAAAAGTGAGCCCACTGACCTGACTGGAATGGCTGGAAGAAGTGCCTGTATCACAAGTCACATAATTACAAGTGTTTTGGCAGTAGAAGCAAGTCACACACATGTATTTCAATTACGTACTTGGCTATTTGCTTGGTGTTCAGCTTAAGCCAATTAAAGAGTTTGCTTTTGTTTCTCCATAAAGACATAAGTAATGTTCCTGCTATATTAGGAGTGACTGAAAGGTTTGGATAAATGTAAGATATTCCTGAAAACTTTCAAGCCTTTCAAAAACTTTAAAGTATCCCTTTTCCTAGTAGACAAAGAAATGAGAGACCTCTAATAATCAGTTTACGATGTGTATCAATTGTGCTTTCTTTCAGTCCCTGTTTGCCCACATTCCGGTGGAGTCGGTCTTTGTGAACTGGTACAGCATTTGATTATATTTGACTACATTTCAGTGTCAAGAAGCCTAGAAAACAGGTTGGTTAAGTGAATGTTATGTTCTGTCTTCACTAAATAATGCAGAGCTATAATGAAATGTTAGCAAGGGAACAGTCATATAGGACTATGTTGTGAGTGTGGTATGGAATCTTAATGATAATAAATATGGGGAATTTTAATTAAATAGAATTTAGTGTATTGGCGAATGGTAGGGTAGTGTCTGACTATAAGTACAGTGGATTTACAGTGCTTCCAGCCAGTTATGGCAATTGATAAAAAAAAAAAGTAAACTTTGTTCAGACAATCAGTACCATACCACAATAATTTCCCGAGTTTGTTAATCTATGGGGAATTCTTACCAATGTATAAATATCTCCCAATTAAATTAATAAGTAAATAAATTGTATTAATTTACAAGTATAATTATACAACTTTATACAAAACCTGAATTTCTGTTGATTAATATTTCATACACATTACCAAAGAAATTTACGCAACAATAAACAATTTTCCTTAATATTTGACAAATAACCCTAGGGTATCCCCAATCGACTATGTTAAAAAAAAGGGTGTGGTTAACCTTAAATTCAAAAACACAATATCTCTTGCCGCTCGGAAGACAATTTTCTGACTTTCTCCGGCCGGAAGAAAGTCAAAACATGTCTTGCGGATCCAACAGATAGATATTATCAATTTGAAATAAGTCTTAATTTAACAGGGCTACCAGATTGGATTGGGCAATAAATAATTTCCCTGGGACCACAATAGCCAAATGAGTTGCAATACAGGTTGATCTTAATTTCACCCACACGCAGCTTCAACACACGGCAAGACAAATAATGTGGGACAATTATTAAATACTAAACTACCCTTTACACAGTACTTGATAGGATTAAACTATAAACAGTAAAATGCGATTCATATAATTTTGGGGAGAAAAAGTTGATCAATATCTCACCAGTTTAAAGGAAAGGATGAATATTCGTTTTGTCCTAAAAGCAAACGTCCAACGTGATGGGGAGTGGTCTATTATTACCAAGCTTGTGTTCGTCCGGAGAGTGTATGTCAGCCTGTGGATATGTGGTCCTCAGTACTCTGAATCATGCGTGTGTCTCTTTTTGTATGATGCAAATTGTTGGATGGTTACTTCCCTCTCCTCATGTTTACCATCTCGTGATTGGTTGGTTCCAAATATGGGAGGTAACTGCCCTGATTCTCATCCACCCATCTGTGATCACGGTAAAGGTGTAACCAGAATATGATGTCTAGTGTTATTATGAAATGTATTTGAATGTTTCATGTTAATATAATATGGCGATTGCTTGCCTTATGCCCTGTCATTTGCTGTCCCCATCTTCTGTACCTTGCTGGCTATAAGAAATTTCTACCTAACCAAATATATTGAGATTGACAGAGATTTATGGAATCAAACACCACCTTTTAACCATAAAAGACTGGTGCCAAATCCTTGTCAAATACATGGATGACTACAGTCCACATTAATTCTTACAAAATGTGTTGCAACATTGGAATTTAACACACACACACATACATTATATATATATATATATATATATATAATCTAGATACACAATATATATATACACACATAGTTCTGTTTCAACTTGTGATTGGTGTCCTTCTGGCATATAATTAGCCGGGCGTCTTCTGCAATTATCTGGAGAAAAGCTGAGTCAACACTGGGTGCTCACTGAAGATACGATCTCACCCTTTGAAACAATGGGTTTATTCACCCTGGCTTTTCCTTGATCAAAGGTCTTGAGTTCCTGGTTTCTCAAAATACCAGTTTGACCATTGTCGGTTGGTTTCATGTAAAGTGGCACCATTGTTCAGGGTATTCTGTTTCAACATAAGGCTTGTATATTTACCTTAATCCTCCACTGGAGGGGATAATCCACTCAACCTTTCCTCTGTCGGGGGGGGGGGGGGGGGGGAGGAGACGACGCTCCCCTGGTATGACGACTCCTTGGAGTGTATCATGAACTACGAAAATTTTTATGTCTCCCAGCCATGACAACTTGTACCAAGACTGTTACATCAACACTCACAAATTAGTCAGAATATAATTAACTATTTATTGATCCGCACTCTTGGCGCAACCCACATCAGTCATTCTTGGAAAACATTTTCTCCCATTTTCACCTCCCTAACTGAGCTTTAATCCTCTATTCCCATCTGGGGGACAGATTTGGGCACTGAACAGTGGTCTCTCTTCCATTTTCCTTCCAGACCAGATCATCCCGTTACCGGGGTAGCAGCACTCACTTTCCCAATCACCAGACGAGGCTTTGGGCAGGTTACATTCCTAACACTGACAGGGGTCCCCCCCTCTTTCTCAGTAGGGCCTTGATGGGTATAATTTCTGGGACCAATTCTATTCCACTATCTTCATCCAGTGGATCAGCTTCTACCCTCACATAGGGATAGTTTAACAGTAGCCTTCATGCAGGTTCTTTCACCAGGATTTAACACTTTTTTTGTGTATCCAATCGCCATAGTCTACCTACTCCTTCCGCGGGGGCTTTCTTTTCCTGCAGCACACGCTGAAAAGCTTGCCGCAATTTAGGATAGATCTTCCCTACTTGGGTGCCTTCCAAGGCCAATAGGGTGAGCAGTCTCCTCACCAAATTGGTGTTGGTACATATTAGTAGAGAATTGTGGCCTGCTCCAGGAGGTTGAGGGCAAACAACAGCCAAGGTGTTAAAAGTTTCCAGTTTTCCTGCCAAGGAGGTATCAAAGGTTATCTTGATAGGGATATACACTTCATATGGGCACTTTTGAGTACCTATCCCCCAAATCTCCACTTCTTCGCGTTTACACAAAGGGATGTGTTTTAGGTACTTGTTGGAGCAGTCCCGATACAGCAAAGTCACTTGGAGTTCCTGAATCCAGCAAGGCTTGAGTATAGATACCTGACACTTGTATCGAGACTATCGGAGAAGGCCCGACTAAGTTCTTTGGCAGATTTCTGGCTGGTGACTCTATAGTCTGGGCCCTAATCTGCTTCTTTGAGTGTGGTGGAGTCGGTTTAGTAACTCGTTTAGAAGGGTGTGCATAAAAGGGACAGAAAAAGGGGGATTTGTCAGCCGAGTGCTGGATAACAGCCTAGACTGGGAAGAATTCCCCTAAAAGGCAGCCTGAAACAGTACAAAAGCACAATTTACACATATGTACAATGATTTAACACTTGACACATAACCTGTAAAGGCAGTAAAAGGTTAGCTATCTAGGACAGGCAGTTTAACACTATAGGGTAACCCCAGGCTGGCCTATTCAACCTTTATATCCCAATGAGAGATTAGGTGAAATTGGGGATAGAGTAGGGCCCTTTATATGGTAATAACAGCAGTGTCCAAGATGCAGGCATGATAGTCTTCACCGGCAGTTGGAGCTCATTAAATTGTATGCGATAGGGCACAGTGGTGTGTAATAGCCGAGGGGCTTAAACAAGCTAGTGATACTCCATGAAGTGGTTTTAAGTAATGGTGTCTATGTACAGTGTTCCGAACAGTGATGCAATAAAGTGTCCCCAAGGTAAAAATGTCTGTACACAGTGTTCTGATATAGTAGCAAGGGATGGACAATTGTCCTCTCACCAACAACCAGACTGGCTTACACCTTGCAGAAACCCTTTTATAATTCCTCCCAGGAGTCTCTTCAGTTTGTAGCAAAGATCCCTGGAATGTGTGGTCCAGATGTCATATCATGCAAATGAAACACCAGTCTGGAAGACTACTAATCCCACAATCCTTTCTGATCGGACTCACAAATGTGATGACAGTCACTGACAGCCCAGCACTAGAGGGATATGTCTATAAGTAAAGAATGATGGGGAATTGTACCATGTTATAACTGTAGTCCACATCGCTACATCTATTGCTCCTTTTATGTTAGTAGAAATAAACAAGCAGCTGTTAATGAGCTCTGTAAATAACGATATCACCTAACTAGGTTCACAGTATGTATGTCTTTATGTATGTTTACTTTTGATTTCAGGATGTGTGAGTACGTGGATCATCTCCATGAACACTTTATGTATCCAGTGGCTATCCAGAATGCTTCTTATATGCCTCCAAAGGTAACCAATATTTTATCTTCTTTTAGAAAACTGGCTTAAATTGTAGCTCCAGGCAAATAATAAATATAACAGAGAAAATAAAGAAGAAAAAAAAACATAATGGTGTGTAAAAGCCCTTGAAGTCATTGCTAAAAACTGTTATGCAGTTAGGAATAGGTCTGTGCACATAAGCTTACCACTCACATTGATTTTATGGGCAAATTATCATGCATGAATGAAGCTTACAAGTGGAACTGCTGGCCAAACTTTTTTGTTTTTAGATAGATATTTTAAGCCTTTCATATATTCTAACAGTTGTTGATTTGCATTTTGTATCAGTGTTAGAAATTTTCCCTAAAGCCCTTTTCACACAGGATGGACTCCCTTTTGATCAGCTGATCCACTGCTGATCAGAGCAGAGCAGTTGAATGATCAAGCCCACTCTGCTCTGTCAGCAGCTGGGTGTAAATGAACTCCACTGTCCATTTACACCCAACTACCTCCGAGCTGATCCGCCTAGACGGAGGACAGATCCCTTTCTGTTTGTTTGCTTGCTTGTTGGACCCAAGTCTGTTTATACCCACCCATCCAAGGGGTGAATGGACCATTCGATCAGGTCCACCGGAAAAACTGACAGGTGGACCTGATCAAAACAGTTGTGTGACAGTGGCCCAATTCTTTTCACTGAGATCACAGATACAGCAAATGAGGGAAATTACAGCAAATCAGAGCATACCCATACATCAATAGGAACACTGTCATTACAGTAGAGAAAGGTTAGAACCGGTCAGGTTTATATAGCTGCAAGAATCCCTGTTTGGGGGATTGCAGTCTTTCTTTCTGTGACAGTGATCACTGGGACAGGAGCTTATAGAAAATCTACCCAATAGAGATCAATAAAAAAAAAAAAAAAACCTAATTGGCTGTACAACTCTCCTGCAATTTTTTTCAAAGTGAAAGAAGTTTAGGCTAGAGTTATACTTTTAAAGGAAATCTATATTTAAGGAATGTGTAGGCTTTCATCGATCTTTTCTTGAAAACGATAATTACCTGTCTGTCTCCTAAACCAAAGAAAGGAGCAAATAACACACACCAGTTTCAGCAGCATTTATTAGGACGGTTAAAACTCAACCTTACCTAAATCTTTTGACGCATTTCACCCATTGACAGCCAGCTATCTATGATTAAGCCCCGAATACTTTTTAATCACTGTCCCTCAACAATTATGCAGAAGTGGAATTAATACTCCACTGGCTCCATAACTGTTATGAGTTGGTGCCTTACAAAGTATCAATGTCATTGGATCGACATGATGTCCAGACAACCTAAAATTTTAAAAAGGAGAATTTAGTAATTATGCCCTATACATTTCTTTGTAATTATTTAAATTCCAGCCATGTTCCTCACTTTATCCAAAATGTATGTTCTGGCCAGAGTTTCTCTTAAAAAGAAAAAAAGGAACTACTGGTAAGTAGTCATTATTTTTCTGTCTATTACCTAAACAGATGATTCAAAAGCAGTAATATTGTTTTTTTAATTGTCTCCGGTAGTTTTTTTTGTTTAAATAATTACATTTTATCTGCTCATGTTTCTTTTAGGAGCCTGGCTATTCCACAGAAATGAAACCAGAATCAGTGTCACAGTACCAGTTCCCAGATGGAGATGTTTGGCAGAAGCTCATCAAGGAGGAAAGGGTTGAAATATAGCACCCTTATTTATATGAGTAATGGTTTGATCTCGGTTTACCTCAACACACAATAGTTTCCAATATCAGTACAATCCGATTAACAAGATAATACACAATGACCAGAAAATCCTAACAAAAAAAAAATAAAAATGATCCAGTGTTAACAGCTATAATCCAACTACTTAACCACTTACTGACCAGCGACACACCCATATGTCACTGAACTTCAGGTTGTTGTACCCTGGTGATGCCTGCAGCTGCAGGCATTATCCCAGTACCTTTTTTTAGTGCTGGATTGCTTTTACAAGCAGCGGGAGTGGCTGTCCCCCCACCAGCTCATTGGACAGCCGAACAAAGCCGGGATTAGCTCTCTGCTATGGTAACCCGGAAACGATGACCTGACTTCACTTCCGGTTTATCCAGATGTCAACGTTGCCATTTTTAAAAGATCGAAAGCATTCAAAAACACTGATTTTGATGTTTTGAATGCTTTTAAGTGTCTTATAGACCCCAGATCTCTCCATAAATTCCCTTTCACATGCTTATTGCTGTCGCAAGGATGTTTACATTCCTTGTGACAGCAATAAAAGTGATTTTTTTGGGGGGGGTTAACAAAAGGATCCTGAACAATGTAGGAGATATTAATCCTGCGCTACCAAGGAGAGGTGGTAGGATGATGTTAGATCGGTGGTAGGGTGATATTAGATAGGGAAAAGCAGCATGCACCGCATAGGGTCCAGCCTAAAACCCTGGCATTAAAATAAACTGTTAAGTGGGGATGGTGCTGCGCTAATCCTAAAGTGAGCTGCAATAACTCGATATACTAGGATGTAATGGGTAGGGGCTTGCTTGCTGCCTGTGGTGGGGCAACGGGCGGTAATCTAGATAATACTAAAGAGGTATGCCTCTATGTACACGTGCAAGCAATAAGTGCATAGAAAATACAACACAAAGAAATCCTACAGATAATGAGTGTGTAGAATGGTGATGTCCGCCAAAAAGGACAGTGTGCATAACAATCTCAATTTTGACTACAGCGTACGAAGATAATGAAGACTCTGCTCAGGTCCGGAGAGAGAAAAATTTGAGTAGAAAAGTAAAGGATGAACTACAAAATCCTAACAAATAAAAAATTTCCACTGAAATGGTAAATCCTAGTATAAAGTGCTAAGGAATGAATAATATACAATAAATAGTAATTCTTATAAAAAGATGATAAAGCAACTCGGTAATTAAAAGCGAAAAAATGCCATAAGATACAGTGTTACATTGAATGTCCAAAGTGATCTTCAAAAATGTGCTTCATGCAAATAAAGTGTCCAGCGCCAGCATGGGGTGCTCCCACTTGAAATAACACAGTTCAGTAACAGTGACTTAGTGCAACATAAAAGAGCGACTTCAATGCTTCAGTTTGTGCTTAATAAACAAAAACGTGCAGATGGCAGCTGGATTAAAACTATAATTCTTTAAAAGAGTGGTGAATGTGCAGTGTACAATGGGATCTTCTCCATGCAACAATCCTCTAATGATAGGTAGTGGCCCCTTACCTCACTATACTGAGGTTACAGCATAGATAAAACAGCACTTGTGATGTCTCCTGTGCAGGGGGGTCCTAGAACTGTCATTAACCAGATCTCAGATCCATTGGGGGCATCATGGTAAATGGAGAGATGAAGGTACCATAGTGTAGTAGTTTAAGTAAGTATAAGGCTTTATTTCACATAAGCAATGTACAGGGTACTCACATAATTAAAAACGAGCAGTACAGTGTATCCAAACGAGCGGCGAGCTCATACACTGCTGACAGTGGGCGGTGCCTGTCCCTACGCGTGGGGTCACGTGGCTTCATCAGGGGATGGGGAAGATCCCCTGATGAAGCCACGTGACCCCACGCGTAGGGACAGGCACCGCCCACTGTCAGCAGTGTATGAGCTCGCCGCTCGTTTGGATACACTGTACTGCTCATCCACAGCAAGTGTGTGGATAAGGGAACTAGATTTTTTTTTTTTTTTTTCAATCAGCAGGTTGAGGATAAAAAAAAGTTTAACCAGTTCCTACCTGGCCTATAGTAATTCAACAGCCAAGCGGGTCTTTCGACAATCTGGGTGGACGTCATATGACATCCTCCTGGAACGAGTCCCATGGGTGCCTGCGCTGCGGGTGCGATCGTTACCAGCAGTGTCCACAAGACACCGCCGATGACTGATTAGTGTACCAGCCTGCTGCCGGTACCATATGATCACTGACAAATCACAGCAGATCACAAAACAATGAATGGCTTTGATTCATTGTTACAATTGTGTTTGTTAGCTGTGATTGGTCACAGTGATCATATGGTACAGACAGTGCTAATCGCAGGGCCATTTTTTATTATTTATTTAATTTGCTTTTAAAGTGGTTGTAAACCCACTTCCATTACTTTATATAAGCCCCTCTATGTTCTAATAACAAGTGCTCCTGTCTGTGTTTTAAAAAGCCTCCTTTTACCTTGTTTCAAAGCGGGTTCCCCATGATAACGTTACCGGCCGTGTCTTCTCTCTTTCTGGCTGACAGATTCAGCAGGCAGGGCTGAGATTTCCCTGCTGACGTCAGCCAAGATGTGAGGACAGAGCCGGCCGTGATGAGGGAATCACTACATGTTTTTTTTTTAGTTCTGATGGTGGAGAGCCTCCTCATCATCAGAACACACTATCAGCCCCATTCACATCTATGCGAATTAGATGCAGCTTACACCACATCCAATTCGCAGGACATTTTAAAATACATTCATTTAAATGTATCTGGTTCACATATGTGCGTTGCATTCGCACTGCGCATGGAAGCAATGTGATTGAAGGGGGGGTGGGGGTGTAGTCGGTGTCAGTAGTTTTTTCACCTTAATGGATAGGATCCATTAAGGTGAAAAAAGACACAAGGGGTTACAACCCCCTTAGGGTGAGAAACCCCTTTAAGCTCAACACCATTTAAAGCCTAACTGAAAACAGTGCAGCATTGAACTGCTGCCACTATAGGGCACCCCACTATTTACTGCTTCAAACAGAACTGCCCAGCCTGAACCCCTTCCTCATACCTACCTATTCTACTCAGAGAACCTTATAATGAACATCCAGACTGAGCACGCATGGCACCTGAATCTAAGCTGTAAACAGCCAAATCGCCCTGGACACTTATGTGACACCAATGTTATTGCCTCCAAGTTTTGATATATTGCACCTCTGGTGTTGGCTCGATGAGTTGGTCAAAGTTACATTTTGGGACAAGAGCTCCATCTGGTGGTATCTATGTCACTAAATGTACTTTGAAAGTGATCTCCTTGAAAATGTGTCACTTTGTTCCATATAAGTTAACATATGTTGATTGTAGTGGATGCTGCAACAAAGCTACCTTTTATTATGAATGTATTTACGCATTTGTTATAATTGAATTGATGTTAAACACTGAAGATGCCTTAGTTTGGTGAATGTGACCTAGGGATTGAGCTAATACATACTGCAATATCATAGTTCGGTCTTACAGACCAGAGCTATGCCCCTAATGAAAAGCAAACCCCCCCCTCTTTAACCACCTACTTCATATCATTCATACACGCACAAGAAACACCCACACTTTGCAGTGATTTCAACACTAATCTTTCCCCACACCTAGATAAGAAATCCATGGCTAACTCTGCTCATCACAGTAATACAGACACCAACATAGGAGCTTTTAGTGCTCTCCTACATTAAAGCCATTATGTAGGTTCATGGAGAGAACTTCATCCAGCAAAATATAACACATGTACATGTTGGAGTACATCTAGCACTCGCCCTTATTCAAAGTGGATCTTCAGCCATAGGGTCACACCAAAGGCTGTGCAGTGCACTGGACCTGGAGAGCGATCTACAGTTACGTTCTGGTCTGGAAAGCACTACACTGCAGAAACCCACGCCTGAAGGTTACCTGGCAGGCAATGCCCACAGGGGCTAGGTGTGGCACTCCCATCAGGCCATGGAAAGGCTAATCCACATAGCTACAAAGGGCAGCTCTGTAGCAGAAATCTTGAAGAAAAAAGGGGTTAGGGCTACCCATACATTATACAATTTTCCTTTAAATTTACCAAAACCATATAATATGATGTTAAATCCAGACACTTTCAATTTGTATGCAATCAGGCAGGCCCTTGCACTACATGATTGAAGGTATATCTAAAGGAAATTGAATACGAAAAATGTAGGACGAGGCTTTAGACTGGCTTCAGCAGGGCAAATTGTAGATAGACATTGGGCATTTGCAAACAAAATAAAAACAAACCCTGAAGGGATTATACAAAACTGCCCCACAATTTCTGTGTTTTAAGCCCCGGACCATTTGGCTGGTCAAAGACCAGAGCACTTTTTGCGATTCGGCACTGCGTCGCTTTAACTGACAATTGCACGGTCGTGCGACGTAGCTACCAAACAAAATTGACGCTTTTTTTTCCCACAAATATAGCTTTCTTTGGTGGTATTTGATCACCTCTGCAGTTTTTATCTTTTGCGCTATAAACAAAAAAAAGCAACAATTTTGAAAAAAAAAGCTATATTTTTTATTTTTTGCTATAATAAATATCCCCCAAAAATATATAAAAAAAACGTTTTTTCCTCAGTTGAGGCCAATATGTATTCTACATTTTTTTTTTTTTCCAAAAAATAACGCAATAAGAGTTTGATTGGTTTGCGCAAAGGTTATAGCGTCTACAAAACAGGGAATAGTTTTATGGCATTTATTTATTTTTTTTACTAGTAATGGTGGCGATCAGTGATTTTTATCACGCGACATTATGGCGGACAGATCAGACACTTTTGGCGCTATTTTTGGACCATTCATTTATACAGCGATTAAAAATGCAGTACTGTGTAAATGTGACTGGCAGTGAAGGGGTTAACCACTAGGTGGTGCTGTAGGAGTTAGGTGTGTCCTAGGGACTGATTCCAAATGTTGGGGGGGGGGGGGGCTGTGTGTGACACGACACTGATCACAGGGAGCTGTGATTAGTGTCCTGTCATTAGGCAGAACGGGGAAATGCTTGTTTACATTAGCATCTCTCAGTTCTTCCTTACCGTGAGACGAACACAAGTATCCCCGCGGTCATCAAGTCCGCGAGACCCGTGATCAATATCACAGAGCTTCCGGCGGGCGCAGGCGACCGCAAGCAGCCTCTTAAAAGGGCAATGTACAGGTACGTTAATCTGCCTGTACATGCCCTTCTGCCGCAGTATATCTGCGTGAGGTGGTTGGGAAGCGGTTAATGAACTAAGAAATCAAATTATAGATGTCTATTCATTGTGAGTCTGTAATTCATGTAAAATTATTACAAATAATGATTTTATTGAAACAGTCATACCAGGTTAAATTCTATGTGAACTTTCTTCAGACAGCCATCCTCCGTTAGAATTTTTTTTTTTTTCTACTTTAAAAACAAAAAAATAAGTTACGTTTACTGCCTCCATTTGGGATATTACTCCTCAATTTCAATCTAGGTGAAAGATGTCAGAGAACAGGAAAAGATATTTGAAAGCAGACATTCTATATCTTCACAAACATTCTGTGGCTGGAGTGGTGCTAAAACCAGAAACTTTCAGTGGACTGCTGCTAAACATCCACTTCAGGCATATACAAGAATAAAGTTGGCATAGTATGTATGAGTGTTTGTGGGAAAACAGTCACAATTTATACTTTAATTACTAAAATGAATAAACTTTAGAATTTTGCCACATAAAATGAACATACACAGCCGTATACAAACTTGAACCTTTAGTGCATAACTGCAAATATTAGTTTACTATACAAAGACTACCATTAAAAAAAAAAAAAAAAAAAACCACACACATTATACAGCCATTTCCATTTTGATAGTAGGATGAGGATCATAACCTTCAATCTTGAAATCCTCTGCTTTGAAGTCATTGATGTTTTCCACTTGGCGAAGGATTTTCAGCTTAGGAAATGGCCTAGGTTTTCTTTGAAGCTGGAATATACAGCAAAAAGAAGCTTTTGTATAAAACTTTTCACATCCGGAAACACCAAGACTTTGAGGCCTCATGCACACAGGACGTTTTGCAAACTCTTCTAGAAGCAGCGTTTTGGCAGAAGAAAAAAAAAAAAAAAAAAAGCCGGATGTTTGTAAAAGTGTCTACGCTTTAACACGTTAATCCATGTCAATGCCAGAATAAATTATTATTCTGGCCAATGTACTGAATTAACACTCAACCTCTAATCGGGTCTAGTGTTTAGCGTTTTTTCCTGCCAAAAACTCTAAACACTGTTAAAAGCCTATGGGGTTTATTTACTAAAGACAAATCCACTCTGCACTGCAAGTGCACTGAAAGTGCAGTCACTGTAGATCTGAGGGGAAGGTCTGAAATTATGGGAAGTTCTGCTGATTTTATCATTAAATCATGAGCAAGCTACAATGCCATTTTCCTTACATGTACCCCCCAGATCTACAGTGACTGCACTTCCAAGTGCTCTTGCAGTGCAAAGTGGATTTGCCTTTAGTAAATAAACCCCTATGTGTGCATGGACCCATAGGCTAACACTCAGTAGAGTTTAGATGCAAGGAAAAAAAAAAAAAAACACACACCCAACACCAGACACCTGCAAAACCATCTAGTGTGCATAAGGCCTAAAAAAGTGAAAACTTTTTTTCCCCCCCAAACACATGCAAATTGCTCTCAGGGATACATTTTTCTTTGGGTAGCATGGTATCATGTTCAGTATGCACTCTTGTGTCACTACATGGTCAAGCATGGGTAGCACACACAGCCAAATCTCCTCTTGTACCAGGCTGTGTGCAAAGCTAAAGACAGAACTGAAAAGGCGTACATGTTGTGTGAACTCAGAATCTATTGGAGACAACTTTCAATTTTCCTGGCAAATGTGATTATATATTTATGTAGCTTAGAAGACCAGACCTTTTCATTAGGGAAAAAAAAGTGCTGCTCCCTGCTAAATATAATAGATACCGTGGACTATGCATCTTTCATCAGCACAATATAATAGTACTTCACTACACATTTCATGTGTAAACTTACTTGAGTTTTTAATGGTTCAACATGATTGAGGTAAACATGAGCATCTCCCAGTGTGTGGATAAAGTCACCAGGCTTGGATAACAAAACAAAAAAAACAAAAAAAGTGAAATGTCATTAAAGAAGAAAACATATTGCTCCTTATTTTTTTTTTAATTCAACATTAAAATGTTTAAAATAGATGTATCTATTCACAGCTGGGGTGCCAAAGCACCCTTGCCAGGCCTGCATAGGCCAAATTTAACAATTTACAACACATGTATAATATATACCACCTTTAGACAGAATATAATTTTATCCAACATTACCTTCAATCCTGTGACGTGCGCTATCATATAGGTTAATAAAGCATAACTTGCAATGTTGAATGGTACACCTAGGCCCATATCTCCAGATCGCTGGTATAACTGACATGACAACTCATCGTTGATGACATAGAATTGGCAAAGAGCATGACATGGGGGAAGTGCCATCAAAGGGAGATCTAAAAAGGGGGAAAAAAAATAATAGCGATTGTAAGCTTGTGTGATTGAATGAAGATTTCCCAAAACTGGCTTAACCCAAAATTCCTATAGATGCAGAAACCTTTCATCTGTAAAAAAATTAAAAAAAAAAAAAAAAAACCCCACACATTTACAAGGGAAAGGGGATAGAGGGAAAAATAAGTAATCATACAGTAGTATTTTAAACAGACAACCTTTGGGATTCCAACTGCACATAATGATCCTCCTGTCATCTGGATTGTTTTTAATGGTTTCAATGACTCTTTGCAACTGGTCAACTCCCTGTCCTGTGTAATCTGTAGGGGACAAAAATAAATCTG
Organism: Lithobates clamitans; assembly: GCA_037952925.1. NCBI lineage: Eukaryota > Metazoa > Chordata > Amphibia > Anura > Ranidae > Lithobates > Lithobates clamitans. The sequence continues at coordinate 482,888 of JBBGZY010000592.1, read as the reverse complement.
ATGTGAAAAACAAAGATCAAAATGTGACTGTATTCTCACCTATGTGCATGTTAAAACACACATTGTATGGAGGGCAGCCAACATGTGAATACACACGTCTTAAGGCTCATTTACACTTGCTTTGATTTCAACACACATTAAAGCGCCTACCGCTTCAACATGCTTTTTTAGAACCTTGGCAAATGCCCTGTGTGCGTATATTTTATATTTGTTTTAAAGGGGCCCAGAAGAACCCCAGCTTGGTACCCCCACTCAACAGATCCCCCACACATTATTACCCCCCCAAGCTGTGCAGATTCTCCCTTCTATTCCCTGCTCACCTCCCACTATATTGCTCCCATGCTGTTCACCACATGTGACATTTACTAGTTTCTCCTGCTCAGGTCACTTTCTACGGTCCCCGCTCACATGTTGCACACGTGTGCAGTCTGCCAAGACCCCACACCGGATGTGACGTCTTCCCCTGACACTTCCAGAATATATACACATGAACCGGAAGTGACAGCTTATGATGTCTTTTCAGTTCGCTTGTTGGCTTCCCAGTGCATCCTGGGATCTCATAACCACAATACCTCCAAAACAAAGCTAAATAAAAAGCCTCAAAAATTGCAGGTGCTGCTAGTGAGCTTTGTCAGACTTCTATGGAGATGCTTTAAAACACTAAGCGATGTTGAGTAAAAATTATTTTTGAAGTGAAACACACACAACCCTTCTTCTGATCCTCATTGGCCAGCAGTAGTCACATGACCACACTGACCATAAGCCATTGCAAGCTTACCTGTATGAATGTCTTTGTATTCTGCGCCAAAATGCCTCCATTGAAAACCGTATACAGGTCCAAGGTCCCCTTCCTCTCGCGAAGTAAAGCCTTGCTTATCTAAGAAATCTCTGGAACCATTTGCATCCCAGATTTTCACCCCTTTTTCAGACAGCTCTTTTGCATTTGTGGAGCCCTGAAAAAAAAAAAAAAAAAAAAGAGAAAAGATGAATATACTTGGAAAAGAAGTCAAAACATTGCCCTTGAACAGATATCAATGAAGTGAACAGATATCCTGAAGGCAATCCTGATTGACTAGAAGTAAAAAATCTTTATTCAGATGGGCAAATTAGGGCAGATAGTGCTGCTGTTTTGAGGTGGTGTTCAGCTGCATCTGTGCGCACACACACACACACACACACACACACACACACACACACCAGCCTATGTCTTAGTGCTGCATACAAACCGATTAGCTGCAGCCAAGGTACAAATCTGGTCATGCTGTTGCTGGCTACCCACACACGTTGATTCGGCTATTCACTTGCAAGGAAATTTTCCATAGAGCTTAATGAAAAGGGGAAGCTCTGCTCACTTTTATCTTCTAATCACGTGCAAGCAAAAACGCTCTTTCAGCTGCCTTTCCCTTGCAAAGTGAACAACCTATTTGCCTTTACCAAGTCAACCCCATGGTGTTCATGGGGACTAGTTTGTCCACCGGACTCCTGTGCAAATAAAACCTTAGATTGTGCAGACCCCACATACCAAAGCAGAGTTAGGTAGTGGGTAATGGTCTGCAATACATACAGTATGTGGATTTGTTCCATTATATAGGAAAACTGAATTGCTGACCAATCTCCCAAATGTTTCAATATTATATACACTACTGTGCAAATGTTTTAGGCAGGTGTGAAAAAAAAAATTCTGTAAATTAAGAAGGCTAATAGAAATAAAACTGTTAACCCCTTCCCGCCAAGCGTATGCAGATGTGCGTACTCGGCTTTCGGGGGTTATACCGGGATGATGCCCGCAGCTGCAGGCATCATCCCGGTACCATTGTTTAGAGCCGGCGATCGGCTATCCAAATACAACAACCGATGCGGCTAAAAGCCGCTCGGCTGTTATACCGGAGGAGTGGGAGGGGACGTCCCACCCCACTCCCGTCGCTCTTACCGGGCCTCCCGTTCGATCGTTCCAGCGTTCTCATTGCAAACGCGGAAGCGACGTCACTTCCCGTTTACTCGGCTGCCAATGTCGCCGATTTTAAAAGTATACACAGTATTCAGAATCGCCGTTTTTGGCAATCTGGATACTTTGAAGTGCAAAGGAGGGATCGGGGGTCTTTTAGACCCCCGATCCCTCCATAAAAAGAGTACCTGTCACCACATATTACTGTCACAAGGGATGTTTACATTCCTTGTGACAGCAAAAAAGTAAAAAAAAATTAAATTAAAAAAAATGTTTTAAAGCGCCCATCTCCGCGAGCTCGCGCAGCAAAGAAAATGCATATGGAAGTCGCGCCCGCATATGTAAACGGTGTTCAAATCACACATGTGAGGTATCGCCGATCGTCAGAGCGAGAGCAATAATTCTAGCATTAGACCTCCTCTAACCTGGTAACTGTAAAACATTTTTTAAAGCGTCACCTATGGAAATTCTTAGGTACCGTAGTTTGTAGCCATTCCATGAGTGCGTGCAATTATAAAGCGTGACATTTTTGGTATCTATTTACTCGGCGTAACATCTTCCACATTATACAAAAAAATTGGGGTAACTTTACTGTTTGGAGTTTTTAAAATTCATGAAAGTGTCCCTTTTCCCAAAAATTTGCGTTTAAAACACCGCTGCACAAATACCGCGTTATATAAAATATTGCAACAATCTCCATTTTATTCTCTAGATTCTCTGCTAAAAAATATATAGAATGTTTGGGGGTTCTAAGTAATTTTCTAGCAAAAAATACAGATTTTAACTTGAAAAACACCAAATTTCAAAAATAGGCTTAGTCATGAAAGGGTTAATATTTATATTGTTTTTTTCTCAATTAACAAAATAGACAGTAAATGAATAGAAGGGAAATCCAAATCAAAAACGCAATTCAATATTTTGTGACAATAGCTTTTGCATCAATTCTTCTAAGTACACTTGCACTCAGTTATGGAAGGAACTCGGCAAGTAGGTTGTTCCAATCATCTTACAGAACTAACCACTCATCTTCTGGATGTAAACTGCCTCAAATCCCTCTTCATGCAATCCCAGACAGACACAATGTTGAGATCAGAAGGGTCCAAACCCTCACTTCCAGGACTCCTTGATCTTCTTTACACTGAAGACAGTGAAGTAAAGATCTTAATGACATTGCCTGTATGTTTAGGGTTATTGTCCTGCTGCAGAAAAATTTGGGGCCAATCACACTCCTCCCTGATGGTATGGCATGATGGATAAATATCTGCCTGTATTTCTTAGCATTGATCGTGACCGAATCTCCAACTCCATTTGCCGAAATGCACCCCCAAACCTGGAAGGAACCTCCACCATGCTTCAGTGCTGTCTGCAAACACTTATTATTGTACTGTTCTCCAGCCCTTCTGCAAAACAAACTACCTCCTGCTACAGCCATACATTTCCAATTTTCACTCATCAGTCCAGGAGCAGCTGCTGTCGCTTAGCCTAGTTTCCATGTTGGAGGTAAGGCTTTTTTGTTCACAATTCTTCCATGAAGACCACTTCTGGCCAGACTTCCCCAGACAGTAGATGGGTGCTGGTTTCCTCTGGTTGTGCCGAGGGCACCGCTGGACATCTTCTGATGTCAAAAGGGGAGTAACCACGACATGCCTTTTACATGCTGCATTAAGTTTCCTTGGCGGACCACTGCATCCATGAACCTCAGCATTACCCGTTTCTTTATGCATCTTCAAAAGAGCTTGAACAGAACATCTTGAAACACCAGCCTGCCTTGAAATCTTCACCTTGTATCATGTTGCTGTACTCAGTCTTGCCATGGTTTTTGACTTGTGACATGAAGTTTCACAACCTCACCATAGTAGCAGAGTTTGGCTGTTCCTCACGCAACTGTAAGCTTCCTACACAGCGGTTTCAATTAATAACAGTTTCAAACTATATATGAAATTGATGATCCTGCTTGATACAATGAATCATATCTGACTAACCCTTCAAAATCCTTAAATTTGTGCAAGTGTACAAAATGTGCAAGTGTAGGAATTAATGCTGGATTGAAGCCAAAAGGCTAGTCACACTGAATATGGATTTGAATTAGATTTTTTCTTCTGTTTGCTCACTTTGCATTCTGCAAACTGATAAATACAACTAAAATATATATTTTAAAAGCACTCTTATGTAGCGGTGTGGTGCCACTAGTTACGAACATCCACGCATATTCACCCTGCTGCCAGACATCTATACGTCACACTTGTAGACAAAGTCTTTTGCTTTGTTTTTTAGGGGTAAGGATAGATATAGATATGGGTTGCCATAGATCAAATTACTTTGCCATCATATTTATAAATTAGAACTTCGTTTGAGCCTTGAAGAAATGATGCACATGTATAAAATCTACAGTCTCTTCCCTGCATCTCCATGCAGATTATTGCTCCTCCTCTGCGTAACTCCTGCAGACTATTGCCCCCAGGAATCCTTCCCTCCTTCACAAACTTATTCTGTAGCACATTATGTTTCTTGTCACATCCTCTTCTATATGCAAAAGAACCCACTCTGATTAGTTGCTGCTACTAGGCCAGAGGTCTGCAGGTACCTCCCCCCGGAGGCCTACTAGTTTAGTAGCATGTGCCGAACGGTGGACTACTGTTCCCAGATAGTCCAACCAGCAAATCCTGCACCCTCAGGCCGCGTCGATTTGACACTATTCCCCACAGTCTCTCCTCTGTTCCAAGACTCCTCATCAATGATCGTGTAAAGATGAGGACTTCATCCATGACCATGTAAGGATGAAGTTCCCTCCCAGACTTCCTGGCATGTCTCCACATCCAGCTCTTCACTGTGGTACACTCACCAGCCTTTCTCTGCTCCGAGTCCATGATGGAGAACTTAACCGGACCGTACGTTCCGACAGCTTCTCCTGCTCCCTCACAGCTCTCCTGTGCATCCTCCCATGATCGGCACACCCCCCCCACTCCATTATCCAATGTTACCTCAGCTTATATGGGAGGCCTGCCCCCTGCCAATTCCAGTTGGGGTTTGGTCAGGGCTCCTCACATGAGCTACCTACCACTCCAGTTCTAGGCCCTGCCCCTCTTCCAGAACATTTGCCCTGGAAGCAGGGGAGGCGCCTCAGAACTAACGCGCAGGTGGTCACACCCACTGCTACACTAACCACTCCTTGCCCCCAGATCAAAAACAAACAGGCCTAGTTTGCAGCATAAGCCTGCTTAAATTTACCTGTACTGACAGAACCTACAACACTATACCTTTAGCACCTACCTATGGTAGAGGGTGCTACACTTATCTTACAGAATTTCATCACACCTGCATAAAACTTTAGCATAATACTGTAAATATATTTTTTATATCACATACTCATTGGCACTTGAGAGTTAACCTCTGCTAGTCTTCACAAAAAAAAAAAAAAAAATGGTTAAAGTTTTACTAAACCCACAACAACAGTCTGTATATGCAGCATAGCATGCTTGTTATGCCCGCTATGAAACTTAAGGGGTTAAAGTGATACTAAACCCTCTATTTTTTTCTGCTAATCCTGCTCTTTTTAGGTTGTGTAGTGCGTTTTCACTTACCTTTTCTTTCATTTTTAAATGTTTTTTTTTGGGGGCCTGTTTTCCCCACTTCCTGTACTTCTGCCAGATGGTTGCCCCTTTTGCAGAGCCGTTCTGACGGGGGTGTCCCGTGCGTGCTCCCTCCCCTGGGACTATATCCCTGTGTAAAGACGCTGTCTGCTCAGACAGGCAGGCTAGCTGTGGCCAAGTAAGACGCTATAGCTCCGCCTCCCATGCCCTTTGATTGGCATGGGAATCAGGAGCTCATCACTGCAGCCCCGCCTTGAACGAGAACAATTCTCGTTCAAGCAGACAGGGGAAAAGCATCAATGCACATTCGCGATGCCGCCAAGCATGTAGGGAATTGTAGTTCACAATCACATCTTATGTAGCGGGCAGGGAGCGAGTTACAAGACCCAGTAAACTGTGGCAATGTAAAGGGACTATAAAGGAGGGAGTGCAGAAATTAGGTAAGTAGAAAACAGGGAAAAATAAAAATTTTGGCAGGAGATAGAGACACACAAATATATGTCCTGTATGCATAGATCCTTCCCTGTCTATCTGGGGAAAGCCAGCTAACACAGGCAGAGTAGCCAACCTACACATGCTCAGTTGTGTCTTATGCTGGAGAGAACATGTTCTCCAGATAGCCAGGTCACATGATATTGGCATCACGCATGTTGGCGTGTATACAGGCTGCAGTGGAAGTCTCCTCCTACCTGAACTCTCAGCACTGGAGAAACTGTGCAGTTTATCACTGACTGGTATGCAGATCAGCCAAAAACTATATAGTTGCAATATTTTAATGTTAAAAGAGGATTTATAAACTGTGGGGGGGGTCGCAGATTAACCATTTTCATATTACTGGGTTTAGTAACACTTTAAATTTGTTACACAGTTGGGGCGTGGCCTGGACGGCGATGTGAGAGGACGTGATCGACCGGAGCTCCGCTAGTGGTAATCCTTATTCCCCCATCCTGCATCAAATACGGGCTAGATTTCTGCCCAAATTGTGGGTACCAGCAGCACCGACAAGCCGGATCATGTCCCCCACTAAAAAAAGCACAGCTGCTTCCTCGTCCTTAGACAAATACCGGAGGACGGAGCGAGGCACAGAGCAACAAGATGGCGCCGCGCCAGCAGCACACGAGGCCTCTCACACAGACCCAGTAGCAGACGGCACAGCCCAGGTACTTGAAGCTATCTCGCTGTGCCAATCCACCCTGACGACCAAAATAGAGGAGGTGAAGGTGGACATTTCCCTAATTAGGCACGACATGACGAAATTGAGAGAGAGGGTTACTGAAGCAGAGACCAGGATAGGGCGAGCGGAGGACACACTGTACCCCCTACAGCATTCCCATGATGATCTACAGCGCCAGATGCAGCAACTCGCACAGAAGCATGACGACCTCGAAAACCGCTCCCGCAGATCCAACCTGCGCTTCATTGGACTGCCTGAGGGCTCGGAGGGCACAGATCCTGCCACCTTCCTTGAGCAGCTTTTGATCACAACATATGGCAGGGAAGCTTTCTCAGCAACTTTCATGGTGGAACGGGCCCACCGCATGCCTGCACGCCGCCCGCCCGAAGGAGCACCACCCCGCACCTTTATAGCTAAGCTATTAAACTTCAGAGACCGAGATGCGGTGCTTCGAATGGCAAGAATTAAAGGCAACATCCCCTTCCAGGCAGGATTTATTTCAGCATTCCCAGATTTCTCTGCTGAGGTGCAGAAACAACGAGCGCGGTTCACAGAAGTCAAACGCCGCCTAAGAGTCCGCCATATCAAGTACGCAATGCTCTTCCCAGCCCGTCTCCGTGTGGCAGGAGAGGACAGGGTACATTTCTTTGAGGACCCCGCCTTGGCATCGGAATGGCTGGACCAACAAGACGCTGCAAGAAATCGCCCAGCCTGACTGCAACCCAATCCTACTAACACTGTAAGTGCCTTTTTTCTCTACCCACTAAGCTAAATCTCTATCTGAACACACCACCCCTGACCCTCCTTTGCCAAACTTGGCCCACCGTGTGTGCCCACAATGTATATGGTCCTCAGCTCTTACGCTGCATGTTCCTTTCCTCCATATACACAACCTTGCCAAGACCTGGAACCCATCATTACGTTTCCTTCTCCAAAGTGCCGAGTACTTGCAAACTTACATCCCCACCCGCGTGGTGCGTCTAACTGATTAGTCTCAGGATGACCCTCTTAACCTCAGGGACACGTTACTACCATATGCAAGGAACTATCCGATCCCTATTGCACCCCCCACACACCAGTAACGGACGCACCCCCTTACTGCTATTGCAGCACTCTGGACTCTAACTTTATTGATGCCAATATGATAAGAGTTTATACCACAGAGGAGCATAGGCCCAGGCTTATGCAATTCACTTTCGGTTTGAACCGCAGAGTTTTCACGTTCTCCACCGCTGAGTTAATCTCCAGAACTTATTCGCACCCGAAGAGGGGGTTTTTTGATTTTTCCGCCGCCGGTGCTGCCAAATAGGCTCTCGCCGGCAGTGGTATGGTTAAAAAGTGCAGTAGTTTATGCTTAATTGATAATGCATTGTAGCTGCACTAAGTTTGGGATGGATGCCCCAGTCAAGTTTGGGAGACTGAGGGCAGGGAGGGGGGCTGTGGGAAAAGTTTGGTTCAAGAACAGGTTTGATGTTGTTGCACGCCTCCAGATTCCAGTACATAATCAATGTCATGTGGGTAGGAGGGCAGAATCTAAAATCAATGTATTTTTTCTTTTTGTTCAAGCGGAGTGTGGTGGTATGGGAGTCCACAATATGATCCACGTCTATCCTACTATCATTTATATTAAAATTAATATGGCCAACATAAAATTCCTCTCCTGGAATATCCGGGGGATCCGGGACAAAATTAAACGTACTGCAATATTCAATAACCTCAAATCATATAGAGCGGACATTATAGTCCTAGTGGAAACCCACGTCACGGGTCAACTACAACATGCACTTAAACGCCCCTGGATCGGTTGGGCGTTCCATGCCACTTACACTCCGTATTCACGCGGTATATCAATCTTAATAGCCAAAACAACCCCATTTGCAGTCATTTCAGTGAGTACCGACCCCCAGGGGAGATATATATTCTTGCACTGTACACTAAACGGGACACAGTATTTAATATTGGCATTTTACATTCCCCCTCCATACAAATCCACTTTAATCAATGAGGGATTGCTATACATGGCACAACACCCCAATATCCAAAGTATTTGGCTAGGTGATTTCAACATGGTTCTAGAACCCTATAAGGACAGGTTACAACTACAACAAAACACTACGCACCCTAACACCACTAGACTCGCACGCACATTAGCAGAATTCTCGTTAACCGATACATGGAGATACAAACACCCAGACACCAAGGCCTACTCCTGCTTTTCGGCGACACACTCCACCATGTCCCGAATTGATCTTATTTTAATATCAAACAACTTAATTCCAAAGTTATCTGACTCAGGGTACCACACAAGATCCCTTTCCGATCACGCTCCATGCTGGGCCACACTACAACTAGTCCCTAACACAGGACCCCGTAGCTGGCGCCTACATCCTTTTTGGCTAACACTGAAAGATCAAGAGGACATACCCGGGGAGTGGCAGCACTTCTTTAAGACTAATAAGAACACAGCCCCAAAAGACATGATATGGGAAGCATTCAAACTCCACGCACGCATCGTTTTATCTTCCCGCATAAACAGACTCAAAAAATCTTCCAAAGCCCTTATGCTTCAAGCCTTTGATAAACTAAACTTGCTCACAGGGGAGTTCCAGAAAGACCCGACACAGGAAAAGGCATCTGCTTTTCGCCTAGTAGACCAGTTAGTTTGAAAAAGCTAAGCAAAAACTCTTCTTTGTGCGACAACGGATATTTGAACAAGGGGAACGCGCAGGGAAATTACTGGCGTATCTGGCCCGCCAAGATACAAATCCACCAATAGTAGTCACACTCTCGGGCCCCAATAACACCACATACTCAGACCCACCAATGGTTGCGAAAGCTTTTCAGGCCTACTTCGCTGATTTATACTCGTCTAAGGTTCAGACCACTGCACAAGAAACCCAGGCCTTTCTCCAAGACATCCCCTTTCCCCAACTATCAGAATCCCAAATCACTGACTTGGAAGCCCCCTTAACATCGGATGAAGTGGCGCTCGCCATAGCATCCCTCGCGCCAGCTAAAGCACCAGGGGGGGACGGTTTACCTCTTGATTTTTACGCAGCCTACTCAGAAATACTCATCCCCGAACTGTTGACGCTTTACAACCATGTTTTTGAGTCTGGGTCTCTTCCTGAATCCCTACGCCAGGCAGTTATTATAGTGATCCCCAAGCCAGGCAAGGACCCCCACCACATAGAATCCTATCGCCCTATCTCTCTCCTGCAGGCGGACATTAAAATTCTGGCCAAAATACTCGCCACGCGCCTCAACCAAAGTATTAGTTCCTTAATTCACCCGGATCAGACGGGATTCATGCCCGGCAAAAACACGGCCATGAATCTACGGCGCCTATACATGAACATTGAGGCAGAGCACGAGAACGCAGGAGAGAGAGCGGTAGTGGCATTAGATGCCGCAAAAGCTTTCGATTCAGTGGAATGGGGGTACCTTTGGGAATGTCTCAGGGGGTTCGGGTTTGGACCCAACTTTATAAAATGGGTTAAACTATTATATTTCTCCCCCTCAGCCAGGGTGGTGGTGAACGGGTACACGTCTGACTCATTTCCTTTAGGTCGAGGAACCCGGCAGGGTTGCCCGCTGTCTCCCTTGCTATACGCCCTTGCGGTGGAACCTCTTGCCATCTCCCTTAGGTTAAGCCCCAATGTAAGAGGACTAAACAAGGGTCCCGTGTCGGAAAAACTAAGCTTATACGCAGATGATATGCTGCTATACCTAGAGGACACCGGCCCTTCCCTCCAAAAAGTTCTTGAGATCATCGGCGAGTTCGGGAAACATTCGGGACTGAGCATGAACTGGTCCAAATCACAGACTCTCCCCCTTGACCTATCGCCCCCATCATTCCTTGCAGCGTCTCTCCCGTTACAAAGAGTAGCCTCCATTAAATATTTGGGTGTAACAATCACGAAAGACCCCTCTGAATACTTAGCTAACAATATAGAACCACTATTCCCCTATTTAAAATCTCGTACACAATCATGGGCGAGACTCCCCCTAGGAGTAATGGGGAGAATCAACTTATTTAAAAATGATACTCCTCCCAAAATTTCTCTATATGTTCTGGAACTCCCCAGTGCTAATACCGCTAACACTCTTTAAAAAAATGGACAAAATTATCAACTCTTTCATATGGGGGTCTAGCAGACACAAACTGGCTTGGAACACGATTAAAAACCCCTCCTCGTCGGGAGGTGCCGCCATACCAGATTTATACACCTACTATATAGCAGCACAACTCTCGCATTTCTACCACATTCATAAGACTGACGAAATCAGATACCAGGCACTAGTATGCAAAAGGCCAAACAATAACTTGTACTCCCCTCTACAAGTTTTATTTAGAAAGGGGAATAAGCAGCAGACAAAAACAGACCAACATTCAATGCTAACCCAACATCGCCACATATGGGAAAAGGCGTCTAAAATGCTGGGTGACGATCCTCTACACTCACACACACCCCTCTGGCAAAACCCCCTTCTGAGGGAACTGAGCTCCTTACCTGGAGCCACTAGATGGGCAGCTAGGGGGATAGTGTTCCTCTTCCAGGTAGTCACCCTATTTGGTGTTCGACATTTCCAAACACTTAGCGAAGAATTTGACCTCCCCCCTAACATGCACTTCAGTTACTTGCAACTAAAACACGCATTACAGACGCAGTTCGCAAGTGGTTTCCCTAACTCCCAAATGACCCCAGTAGTAGATGTAATCACAGGTTCCAATCCAGAGAAACTCATATCTACTCTTTACACCACACTAAGAAATAGAGAAACCGCCAGAATAATAGATACAGCAAGATTCAAATGGGAAATAGACCTGGGCCAAATAGACATTAATGACTGGGAAGATATCCTAGCGAGTGTACGGAAAACCTCACCTAAGATATCTGAACGCTTGACCCAACTATATATCATTCATAGATCTTATCTCACACCTGCCAGAATAGCCAAATTCTCCCCAAACCAAAACCTAAACTGTCCACGTTGTCTGGGCACCCCGTGCTCTTTCTTTCACCTGATCTGGTCATGCCCAGTGATACAAGACTACTGGTCACAGATTGTGAAGTTCCTCCATGACCGTATGGGTTCCCCTATACAGCTGGACCCCAAACCGTGCCTCATGGGCCTACTTCCAGACACTATGGCCAGGCCCACGGCTACACTTCTTAGTGAAACCCTCTTTAGTGCCAGGAAACTAATTGCCAAACACTGGCTGAGAGCCACCCCCCCCCCACCATTCAGGACTGGCTGAGGGACGTGAACACATCCCTACCATATAAAAAAGTGCTATACAAACACAGAGGATGCCCAAAAAAATACTACAAAGTGTGGGGTAAATGGCTAGAAAGCGCAAACACATGCTCCACGTGATTAACGGGTAACTGTCCTACATAAGGAGTGGAGACTGCGCTTATTGATCTATGTACTCTTACCAGGGAACTGCCTAGCCTTTTGGAAAACTATAGCTTAACTGGATACCCTAGATAAAGGATTATAACTGCATATCTACCCACATCTTCCTTACGGTACAACTACAATACCAGAAATGTATGTTTAAAGATAAACAATGTCTGTTGCTTTCATGACTATGTCACATATGATAATTGTATGTTGTGTTTGACAACAATAAACGTGTTCTTTTGGGAAAAAAAAAAAAAAAAAAAAAAATTTGTTACACAGTTAATGAATGGTATGCCAAAACTCAGAGAAGCAAAGCCATGTATAGAACAAAACAGTTCTCGTATGATGTACTGCCCATAGTGTAGCGTTTGCTCTTGCCAAAGATTTTTGAAAGTAGTAATTTTGATATTAGAATCAATGATACAATCTGCATCTGAAAGTTTGTTTTACAGTAATAGGTTACAGGTATATGTCCAGTTGAAGGACTAGATGTATTACTTTTTTCAGATTTGGTCAATTAAGATTCAAGAAGGAATATAACATTTTTCGGATCAGCTCCTTGTGTCAAAATTAAATTTACCGCACTCAAAAATAAATATATTATGCCTATTAGCATCCCCCAAAAACTGTCTCAGCGAGTTTCCTTTTGAGTCATCCTCACAACAGGCTGCCAAATCTAATCATCTTGATTCTCTGTATATCTACAATATATTCGTCTGCATGTAGCATCCTGAAGTTTAGACAGGGTTGCTATCAAATTTAGTTGCCAGGCGATAATTGCCTTGGCCAATTGTTAGGAGAGCAATTGATTTCCCCAAAATCCTTTAAGTCCCTTTAGTTTGCCCGGTAGTAATTGTCCTGGCTAATTGTTAGGAGATCCACCGATTTCCCCCTAATTCTCAATAGTTGAATATACTACCATTAGTAACTACTACAAGACTGTTGCCATAGGAGAGAGCAGTCCTACCTATACAGAAGTGGTGTCCGGCTGGAGGACGTCACCTGTACAGCTGCTGTCTTTCCTTTAGAAGTCTCGGAGTCTGCTCATTATCATTGCATCTGCTTAAGGGTGTCCTGGCCCTAACCCTCTCTCCCCCCAGTTCTGTTCAAGAGAAATCTTTTTGCATTCTAAAAAAAGTGTCTGGCGCCCACAATTTCATCTTGCATTACACCCACAATGCCTTGTAACCCACTCTACACAGAAGGATGTCAGCTGTCCCTAACTCTGAAGGTCACCATTAGGCCTCAGGACTTTGCTACATGCAATTCACAATTTCAGTCATTCGTTTTAACACAGAGGTTAGTTGAAATTTCTCTTTAAGTTCATAAAAAAAAAAAAAAAAAAAAAAAAAGAAGTTACCTTAACGAACCACAGAAGCTCCTCAAGCACTCCTTTCCAGAATACCCGCTTTGTCGTAAGCAAAGGAAACTGATCTGAGAGGAAAGGAAGTAAATATTCAAGTCACCGAGTAATAAATGTGTACAAGCACAAAGTGTGCATGTTATGGCTCTTTATTTCAATCTCTTTCAGTAAGTGAATTAACCTGGCTATATATGGATCAAAATTCGGCCCGTTCAGCAGGACCAGATTAATTTTGGATTTATATGTGGCAACTGTGGATGATCAAAAATTGATCTACTGATTGACTTCTGCTCAACCGCCCTGTTGGTATATTTTCGTTTGATCAGAGCTGATCTGTGTATTCTTACGTTGGAGAAGTCTTCCCACTATCAGAATGCAAAGTCGCATCTTGTAGCAATCATCTATACATGACTGGAGCACTGTGGGATAATGAGAATAATCGCTGCAGCCAGTTACTTGATTTGAAGGGGTGTGCTTGTTCCAACTTGTATGAAATCATTTGCTACATCTAGCAATTAGTAAAAATTCTAGAGCTTAATTCTGGTACTAAAATTGATGTGTAGCTCTAGCATAATGAGGTTTCAAAAGAAAAGTTAAAAAGGAAAAAACAAAACAAAAACACATACTCCCCTAAATGGATGCAGCATTTGTCCTCAGCCGCCTCTAGACCAAGAACTAAGCGATCAAACACTGCTGATCATTCAGTTCTCAGTCTTCAGTGAGCAGAGTTGTAACTTCCAGTCTCCGGCTCCCAGCAGCACACTGAGGGACAGAGCCAGCTGCTGGTTCAGATATCTGGGTGGATTCCAACATTAAAGTCGGGATCTCTCCAGAGGTTGTACTGGCCAAGTGACGTCAGCCAACAGCAGGCTTTACCCCGCTGTCAGCTGAATATGTGCAGAACATCGTGCACTCCTGTGATTCCCAGGAAAAGTACAGCCTAGAGCTTTGTCCCTACTTCAACGATATGCAATTATTGGGCTCACTGACCAAGGAGGCTTTTTAATACCTATTTGGTATTAATTAGAACACCACCAAATTGTAGTACACAGGGTCTAATGTCTGTGCATGTGGCCCAAGATTACATTTTCCAAAAAAAACAGATCAATTGAAACACACCGTGCACCCCAAAACAAAAAAAGCAACCCACTTGCACACAGAAAAGTGTAAAGGAATATTTTTTCAGGATGGAAAGTATGACCGGATTATCTAAAGTTATTGTAAATGCTATTTCTTTAATAAAATAGCAAACGTGTTATACTTACCCGCTAGAGCTGCACGATTCTGTCCAAAATGAGAATCACAATTTTTTTTACTTAGAATAAAAAGATCACGATTTTTTTTTTTTTTTTGGAGAGATTGATAGAGAGTGACTGATAGAGAGAGAGAGAGACTGATTGAGAGCCTCTCCTCTCAGGTGTCCCGCTCTTCTTTCAAGTGACCCCCCCCTTTTACCTCTCAAGTATCCCCCTATCCTCCTTTCAGGTGCCCCTACTTATCTCAGGTGTCCCCCTTTTCCTGCTCTCTCTAGTGATCTCCCTCCCCCTGTCAGGTGCCCCCAATCCCAGGATCCCCCCCTCTATTTTAGGTGTCCACCCTCCCTGTCTCTTCCTCTGCCATGTGTCACTTCACCTGCTGCTGGATCTTGCCATCCTCTGTCACCACCCAGTGTGTTGTGGCCCCGGTGGGACACACCTGGCACAGCATGCTGAGCACTCCAAGCAGAGACACCCATCCGGGGGATCCGGGCGCTGCCAGTCAGGGCTCCGGTCTCCTGGGGGGGGGGGCTGTAAGGCCCGCTCCTGCTCTCCGCCATGTTTTCCGCTGACGTCACATGCTCTGACGCACACAGGAATAGGAAGCGCCCACCGCCATCTCGGTAGAGGCGACGTTCCCTACCTACCAACTCCGGGGGGCAGGGCTGTCACTCTGACATACTTACTGACCAATCACATTCTTCTTGGCTGACGTCAGACGTTTCAGGCTGGCTCAGACGGCTTCCCCTTCGCTCTGAAAAAGGCGCGTGCTTTGAATGGTCAGAATCGTAGAATCGTCAAATCCAGAGTTGCGATAGTGGCGGGCGGAGAATCGCGATAACGATTCTCCGCGATTAATCGTGCAGCTCTATTACCCGCTCTGTGTGATGGGTTTGCAAAGAGCAGCCCCAATCCTCCTTCTCGGGTCTCCCGCCAGCACTCCTTGCTCCTCTCCCACCCCCCTTTCCCCACGGGCGCTTGTGTGCTCATTCTTGAGCCCCACTCTGTATCCATTGACACACAGAATGTGGCTAGGCCCCATCAAGAGAAAAATCTGTAGATTCTTCCATCCACACTAAACAGGATGCATGGAGGAATGTCTGACAGCTATTGTTTTCAAGCAGCAGTGGCAATCATGGCTGAATACCGGAAACAGTGAGTGCAGTTCAGTTTGAAAATTCACCAGGCTCAGCCGATTTTTAAAATTGATTTTGGGTGGTGCGGAGAGGGCTAGTCATGGCTCCAATTTTGGCAGCTTTAGCAGGAATTTGAGCCGTGTATGGCTATCTTCAGGGTCTATGCACACTGGCTTAACCGCTTGCCAACCTGCCGCAGTACATTTATTGTGGCAGGTTGACTTGTACAGGCGCAATCATGTACCTGTACATTGCAGCTTTCTTCTGGGTCTTCTGTGCATGCGGACCCAGAAGACTGTGCTGTCATTCACTGCAGAATAAACCGATCAGAGGGTCCCGGACAATGATTTATGGCTGGGAGCCACTGATCGGCTCATTGAATGACAGAAGAGAGCCCTGTGCTGGTAAACACAGGGCTCTTTTTATACAGCAGTGTCCTGACAAGGAATAAAGACCAGCACCTTGCTAAAAAACCACACAGTAAACACGCTAAACATTGTTAGTTACACATTTAACCCCTTGATCATCCTAGATGTTAACCCTTTCCCAGCCAGTGTCGTTAGTACAGTATTATCACAGAATACTCTCACCGGAGATATCAGTGGCAATTAGTGTCAGATTGCTCGATGCACTATCACAGTTCCACTAGAAGTCCCTAAATGCCACCATTACTAAAAGAAAAAAAAAAAAAAAAAAAAAAAAAAGCACCATAGTTTGTAGACTCTAAATTTTGTCTTTTTTAAAAAAAATTGGATATACATTTTATAGCAGAAGAGTAGAGCTGCAGGATTAATCGTAAAAAATAAAAAAGGGAAGAAGAAGGGGGGGGGAGAGGAGCCAACTTCGGTCTGCTAATGAGGTCAGTTTAACCACTTAAAAATTAAGCCATTTTCTGACATTTGTTGCTTACAAGTTAAAAAAAAAAAAAAAACAGTTTTTTTGCTAAAAAAATGAGTTAGAACCCCCAAACACACACTATATATATATATATATATATATATATATATATATATACACACACATATTTTTTTTTTTTTTTAACAGAGACCCTATAGAATAAAATGGGAGTCGTTGCAGCATTTTATGTCATTATTGCGCAGCGGTCTTTCAAACGCAATATTTTTGGAAAAAAATAAAACTTCAATGAATTAAACAGAGACTAAACAGTAACGTTAGCCCAATTTTTTTGTATAATGTGAAAGATGTTGCACCAAGAATCATGATCTTTATTCTAAGCAAAAAAAATTGTGATCCTCAGTTTATCCAGAATCATGTAGCTCAAAAGAAAAAGTTCACATGTATACTGCGCAAATGTATTGGGAGTACAGATGCCAACAGCCCCCCTAACAACAGACGGGCGGCCCCCTAGCAACGAATACGCGGTAGTAACACTATACTTTTAAATATTGGGCACACAACATGCATACAGAGGACTTTCTGCACAAGATATTACATGCCATTTGCCGTATTCTCACACAGCTGTGGGCACACATCCCTCCACAATTGGCACTCCCCATCCCCCCACTCACCCTCTCTTCACAGATCACTGACATGCAGCTATTCCGATTATCTGAGTGAATACTAGTGAATTGCTGGGACTTGTAGTCCCTCTCTCTCACCTCTCAGGCTGTATCTAGCTTGCATGCCGAACACAGATAAGGTCCCGGTACCGGTCCGGTCCTCTTTGCGGTACCCCTTGTGGAGGATATGTCGGATCTGATCCAGGTATTGGTCCTCGTCATGGGGGGGCTGTTCATGGTGGGGGGTCTCCTGAGAGAGAGGAGCGGAGAGATGAGGATCATGTACACAGCACACATCGCCTCATACAGCCTTCTCCGTATATACCTGCTCCGGGCGCACACACACCGTCCCCTCCTCTGCTACCGGCATTCTGTATGTTCGAGAAACGCGGGAAATACACTGCAGGCGGGAGACTCAAACCTGGCACTCCAATTCCCGCCAAAATTCTCCTGTCATGTGAGGAGAGGCGGACTCCCAGCCTTCCTTCTATAGAGGAGAGCAGAGCATTCTGCTGGTTTACCTGCAGCTATGCATGTTCGTTTCTTTTATTACATTTACCTCCCTGAACATGGACAGTCTGTGTGTGTCAGTGTATATGTACTGCGCCAATGTGCTTACATGATGTGTATGTATACATGGGCTGTACCTTCCACATTTTATGCTGGTACATTGGATCAGCTTTAACCACTTGCTTACTGCCTGGGCTTTTTTTCTCAGAGAATAGGCGCAGGAACTCCCCTTTTCCCCGCCCCTTTTCCCCGCCCCTACCCACCTCCGAGCACGTCCCTTGGTTCCATTCCCTACCCACCTCCCAGTAACCACCCCTTTTAGACAATACAGAACCAAGTATCATTTCATGGTAATTTGGTAATGATATCAAGAAAAGCAGTAAAATAGATCCCCTTCAGCCAGCAACAATAGATCCCCCTAACAACAATGTACCACCCACAACAAAATCCCCCCTCAGCAACAATAGACCCCCGGCAGCATCAACAGATCTCCGCACAGCCAGCATTAATAGACTCTCTGGCAGCCATCAACAATAGACCACTCCACCAGAAGTAGATCTCCTTCAGCAACAACTGACCCCCCCAGCAACATAAGACCCACCCCCTAGCAACAATAGGTCCCCCACCAGCAACAATAGACCCTCCTGCAAAAATCGATCCGCCAGTAGTGAGCATTAATACCCTGCAGCACACCCCAGCACCCCTTGCCATTACATACAGTCGGTCCAGGAGGTGCTGGAACTGTGTTCCCCCGCGTTCCTGCTGAAAAAAATCTCTGCTTACTGGGCACCTAAACCCCCTCCTGCCCAGACTAATTTTCAGCTTTTAGCGCTGTCACTCTTTGAATGACAATTGCGCGGTCATACAACACTGTACCCAAATGAAATTTTTATCATTTTTTCCCCACAAATAGAGCTTTCTTTTGGTGGTATTTGTTCACCTCTGGGGTTTTTATTTTTTGTTAAAAAAAATTTTTAAAAGACAGTTTTAAAAAAAAAAAATACAAAACAATTTTATATTTTGTTAATAAATTTTGCAAACAGGTAATTTTTCTCCTTCATTGATGTACGCTGATGAGGCTGCACTGATGGGCACTGATAGGCTTCACTGATGGGCACTGATAGGCTTCACTGATAGGCTTCACTGATGGGCACTGATAGGCAGCACTGATGGGCACTGATAGACTGCACTGATAGGCACAGATAAGGCCACACTGATGGGCACTAATAGACAGCACTGGTGGGCACTGATAGGTGGCACTGATGGGCATTGATAGGTGGCACTGAAGGGTGGCAGTGATGGGCACTGGTAGGTAACACTGATAGGCAGCACTGATGAGGCACTGATTGGCACCACTGGTGGGCATTAATAGGTGGCACTGATTGCTGGCACTTACTGTGGTCACTGATTGCTGGCACTGTGGGCACTGATTGCTGGCACTGTCAAATGGCACTGGTGGGCACAGGGGCTCTTCCTCTTTGGGACCTTCAAACAGCAGCCGGTGATCAGCTTTTTTTCTCCTTGCACTGTCAGCATGAGAAGAAAGAAAAAAACGATTACCGATCCTCTGTTTACATCATGTGATCAGATGTCATTGGCTGACAGCTGATCATGTGGTGAGGGGCCGGGATAGGACCTGTGATCACCCAAGTCTCATTGACTCGGGTGACCCCAGCGCGCGCCCTTCAGGGGGGCATGGTGAGCCTGAAAAGGGGAGGTCGTCAATAGAGGTACTCCTGGCAAAGCGGATCTGAAGCAGTTAAATGAATGTGAGAGGTGAAGTGAACCACTCAAAGGACACTTATGGTCTTTTTTTCTGCCTCTAAATGCTTCTCTATGTTAGAATATTTATCCTTGCACCCATAGGCATTTACAGGCATTTAGAGGCAGGAACATTCATAGGCAGAAAAATAATCTAGTGCCAGCCTGTTTTGGAGAGGAGCATTTTGCCACAAAAACCTTCCAACATTTAAGTGCCCTCATTCATTCCAGTGCCCATAATAATTCATATTCTGGAATGAATAAACATCCAGACGCTTGACATGCCTAAATGTATTTGCAAAATGCGGCTTTAGGCACATTTTATAACCCTGCTTTTTTAAAAAAAAACCTTCCTGTGTGCATGAAGCCAGACTAGCAGTGATGCTACAGTCATTGTGTGTAGGTGCAACTACAAGAGGAGGCCTGAAGAGGGAGACAAATACTCAGAATATGTCACAGCATTACAAATGTGAAGTGTTTCTTTTTGGTAAAAGGCACAATGTTAGCATATTGTTACAAATGTATCATTTAAAAAAAAAACAGCTTTCTTTCAAAATTTTCTTTGGTATGTTCATATTTAACTATTATGGCCCCTTTCACACATGGCATTCATTAATCAGTTCAGTCACGTCTTTTCAAAGAAAAAAACAATGACATTTTCATCAGTTTTTCTTTAGCTGCTCATCAGTTTCTCATCAGTTTTTTTTACATCCACTACCAATGCAAAAACAGATGGAAAAAAAATGTTTGTCAGTTTACATCTGTTTTTAGTCCGATCCATTTTTTTAACGGAAGAAAAATAAAGCTTTGATCGAAAAAACGGATGTTGACGGATGCTGATGTAAACCAGTCCCGGACTGGGACAAAAAATAGGCCTGGGCATTTTAGACTGAGCAGCCAACTTTTCCAGGGACCGGGAGGGAGAGATGTCGGTAGACATTCGCAGGTTTGGCTGGTGTCGGTCTTCCACACTGTAATTTGCAGAGACACTGTGATATAAAGGGGACTGCACTGTAAAGGGGCACCGTAATGAATACATTGCCCCTTTACAATGCAGTCCCCTTTATATTACAGTGTCTCAGTCCTATTGTGGCCATACAATGCTAGTACTGTCTGTCTCCTATTGTGCCCACACTGCCCAGTGACACTGACCTGCTCTCTCTGGTGGTCCTGGACAGCATGGCGCTCTCTTTCTGGTGATGCGGTGCAGCGTGGCTCTCTCTAGTGGTACGGCACAACGTGAAAAATAAAAGAAAAAACTGCGCTATAAAGTGAAATTGCAAAAAATGAACATGTGCAATGAAATAGGTAAACAATAAACCCACATGAATGTGTCAAAACACATCAAATCATAATAAGTAAAGTCCATAAGTATAGAAAAGGTGAGAGGATTCCTCTGGTAGTTCTCCGTGAGAGTCAGGTGAGAGAGTGGAATGACAGACACACCCTGCAAAGTGATCCTCCACCACCAAACATATGTGCTTACCAGATGTAAGGCACGTCTCAGAGTAGTATCCAGGTCAGGCAGTACACCACTTATCCGGATAATGCTAAGGATGGTAAGCATGTAAACATGGGTCCTGATAACCAGCATACGATCTTCCTCCGTTAGCGTGACTCCAATCAACCATACCCCGAATTAGCCACATAAGGGTAGAAGAGAGGCAGCCATAGTGTAAATCCAATATGATGGTTTATTTGAAATAGGTTACACTGACGTCGTCTGGTGAACGACGTCAGTGACAGGACGAAATGTACGTCGGGAGGTTGACGCTCTGACGTCATCGCACTCATCTCTGAACGGGCGCTCACTTGCCGGCTTGGCGAATGCTCTTTTTGGCTACAGTTTTTGTAAGTGTTTTAACCTATTTTAAATAAACCATCATATTGGATTTACACTATGGCTGCTTCTCTTCTACCCTTATGTGGCTAATTCGGGGTATGGTTGATTGGAGTCACGCTAACGGAGGAAGATCGTATGCTGGTTATCAGGACCCATGTTTACATGCTTACCATCCTTAGCATTATCCGGATAAGTGGTGTACTGCCTGACCTGCATACTACTCTGAGACGTGCCTTATTGTGCCTTCCATCTGGTAAGCACATATATTTGGTGGTGGAGGATCACTGTGCAGGGTGTGTCTGTCATTCCACTCTCTCACCTGACTCTCACGGAGAACTACCAGAGGAATCCTCTCACCTTTTCTATACTTATGGACTTTACTTATTATGATTTGATTTATTTTTTTGACACATTCATGTGGGTTTATTGTTTACACCTATTTCATTGCACATGTTCATTTTTTAGAATTTCACTTTATAGCGCAGTTTTTTTTCTTTTATTTTTCTTGTTGTTGTGCTTTTTCCACAGTTGAACTGCTGCTACCTTGGGGGGTTTATGATAGCGCGGGGATTTTTTGTTTTTCTTGTTTACGGTACAATGTGGCTCTCGTGGCTCTCTGGTGGAGCGGGTACAGCGTGGCCCTCTCTCTGGTGGTGTGGTTCAGCATGGCTCTCTCTGCTGGGGTGGGTACAGCATGGCGCTCTGGTGGTGCGGGAACAGCATGGCGCTCTGGTGGTGCGGGTACAACGTGGCGCTCATGACTCTCTCTGGTGGTGCGGGTACAGCATGGCGCTCATGGCTCTCTGGTGGTGTGGGTATAACGTGGCTCTCGTGGCTCTCTGGTGGAGCGGGTACAGCGTGGCCTTCTCTCTGGTGGTGTGGTTCAGCATGGCTCTCTCTGGTGGGGTGGGTACAGCATGGCGCTCTGGTGGTGCGGGAACAGCATGGCGCTCTGGTGGTGCGGGTACAACGTGGCGCTCATGGCTCTCTCTGGTGGTGCGGGTACAGCATGGCACTCATGGCTCTCTGGTAGTGTGGGTATAACGTGGCTCTCGTGGCTCTCTGGTGGTGCGTGTACAGCGTGGCTCTCTAGTTGTGCAGGCACAGCGTGGTGCTCTGGTGGTGCGTGTACAGCGTGGCTCTCATGGCTCTCTGGTGGTGCGGGTACAACGTGGCTCTCTAGTGGTGTGGGTACAATGTGACTCTCTGGTGGTGCGGGTACTGCGTGGCGCTCTGGTAGTGCAGGTATAGCGTGGCTCACGTGGCTCTCTGGTGGTGCGGGTACAGCGTGGCGCTCTGGTGGTGCGGGTACAGCCTGGCTCTCATGGCTCTCTGGTGGTGCGGGTACAGCGTGGCGCTCTCTCTCTCTCTGGAGGTGTTGGTACAGTGTGGCGCTCTAGTGGTGCAGGTACAGCGTGGCTCTCATGGCTCTCTGGTGGTGCGAGTACAGCATGGCTCTCTGGTGGTGCGAGTACAGCATGGCTCTCTGGAGGTGTGGGTACAGCGTGGCACTCTGGTGGTGTGGGTACAGCGTGGCTCTCATGGCTCTCTGGTGGTGCGGGTACAGCGCGGCGGTCTCTCTCTCTGGAGGTGTGGGTACAGCGTGACGCTCTGGTAGTGCGGGTACAGCGTGGTTTTTAATGGCTCTCTGGTGGTGAGGGTACAGCGTGGCACTCTCTCTCTCTCTCTGGTGGTGTGGGTACAGCATGGCTCTATCTGGTGATGCTGGGGCTATTAGTTCCCCCAGCACAGTCCTCTCCCTTTTTCCACGTCTCCTGTACTGTAGTACTTGCTTGTTTCCGTTTTTTCTCCCCCCCCCCCCCCAGCAGAGTGCATGCTAGGGACTGTAGCCATCTCCCTGCTGAAATCAATTGGGCATCCTATCTCTGGGACTACATTTCCCATGATGCCCAACTAGTTATTTCTGATTGGCCCTCTGCTGTGGCCAATTGGGAGGGAAGAAGAACAAGCAGGAAGCTTTCTTCTCTCCCGTCCTGTGCTGCCGACAAGCCTGACTTGAGAAAGGGGGAGCGTGGGACATCCTGACAGCGGCCCAGAGGAGGAGGAACGAGGGGCCGAGAGCGGAACTGTCAGCGCGGCTCTGAGGCTGAGCTGTGTGTGAGAGTCCCAGGTTCTATTCCAGCTAGCGCAGCAGCCAGGCAAACAGCAACTTCATACTCAGCAACTTCATACTCTGACTCCAGAAATCACAGACCGTAAGGGTTGCCTTCTAAAAATGTATTGCAATAGTAATGTAGATGGGGTTCAGAAAGTTGTGGGATACTCCACATTACTAACTGGAACAATGAGGACACTCTTTCTTGTAGTAGCTCTGCTGAACAGTCCCTAAAGCGGAAGTAAACCCTGATGGGTTTTACATTCTTTTTATTCCCTTGTAAAGTAAAAGCATGATGTGCTAGTATGCATCGCATACTAGCACATTATGTGACACTTACCTGCAAACGAAGCCCACGCTGTCCCCGCTGCAGGCTGCATCCATTTACGCCCCTCTTCCGGGGCCACAGACTCCGGCTCTGTGACTGGCCAGAGTCGCGTGACATCACTCCAGTACATGCGTGTGGGAGCTGCCGGTCACTGCACTTGCTATTGAAGAGATCGCGAGGTCCGCTACTACTTCACAGCGCATGCGCCGATGACATCATTGGTGCAGTGTACAGCAAATATCTCCTAGACGGCACACATTTAGAAGAAATTTCCAGTACCTATTATACCTATAATCGTTATTATAGACTTACCTATAGGTACAACTTACCAATGGAGGTTTACAACCTCTTTAAGCCATAGGGCATCACTGGGGCACGAATAGCAATGACCCAGACGAGGCAAGCCTTGTACTTTGTGCAGCAGGAATGGTAAAAGCAAACCGTCACTGAAATTCTTTCCCCCTCTGGCTCAGTACTCACAGTGTCCTTCCAGCATAGAATGCAACTCTTCCACCCGCTATATTCTGAAAAGCTCCAGTAACAGGGAAGCAGCCAGATTAGCAGCCTGCAGAACCCAGAGCAGCCTAAAGCAATCAGTTCTGCTCTGCTGATTATAAGAGAACCAAAAACAAAATTTTCTTTATCAAAAACCTAGCAGCCTGACAGGAGAGTGCTACACTTCTAGTAATTTAATTTCACCTGCAGCAATAAGTAAAGAAGAGCAGGTCATGATTATATGTGGCATTTTTGTTGGTGATTTGGTAGTTCATCTTGCCTTACCAAGGCATCATGTGAGCAAAAATATGATTTGTTATGGCCAAAATGGAAATGTGTTGATTTTTCACAAATAGTTTGGGCAAACATCAATTAATGACTGGAAATCCAACTACCATCTATTTTTTCCGCAGATTTTGGTGACTTGTTCGCTTTTAAAGGGGCAGCTTTAATTGTGTTTGTTCACGGATTTCACAGGGCGCCATTCATTGTTTTTTATTATTTCATATTGGGCCTGAAGCAGGTGTGAGTGCACTGTTCTATGGAAAGTTGATGGGGTGATTATGATTGGTTGTGTGGACCCTAATTCTTGAAGACTCGCTATTGTTTGATAATTCTGCATTCTGCAATTACTAATTGATGTTGTAGCACCAATTGATGAATAATTAGTCTACCTAAAGTACATTAAATATATTTAGTGAAAGACAAAAATAACTATGTATTATTCAATTCAATATTTACTTGAAATGCAGACTCTATAAAAAACACTTGTTCTTTTGTTGTTACCATACAAACAGATGATTTTATTTATTATAGATACTTATATACAGTAGCGCTGTTAATTTACACAGCACTTTACATATATATATATATATATGTACTGTATATATATTTATTGTACATGCGCATCTGTCCCTGCCCTCAAGGAGCTTACATTACAATCTAAGGCCCCTAACTCACATTCATGCATACTCATACTAGGGCCAATTTACCTATCAACATGTCTTTGGAGTGTGGAAGGAAACTGGAGTACCCGGAGGAAACCCATGCAGGCCAGGGACGTGCGGTGAGGCCAGTGGCTGGTGAGGCACTGGCTAATATCAGAGCCAGATACACACAGCTTACATACGTCATGAACGTTAGAGCGAGAGCAATAATTCTAGCAATTCTAGATCTCCTCTATAACTCTAAACTTGTAACCTGTAAAAATGTTAAATCGTCGATTATGGAGATTTTTAAGTACTGAAGTTTGGCGCAATTCCACAAGGGTGTCTATTTACTCAGCGTAACATCATCTTTCATAGTATACAAACAAATCAGGCTAACTTTAGTGTTTTTTTTTTTTCTTTGTTTTTTTTTATCCATGAAACAGTTTCTTTCCAAAAATATACGTTTGAAAAATTGCTGTGCAAATACCGTGTAACATATAGAGTTGCGATGACCACCATTTTATTCCCTAGGGTGTCTGTTAAAACAATATATATAATGTTTAGGGGTTCTGAGTAATTTTCTAGCAAAACAAATGATGATTTTTACATGTAGGAGAGAAGTGTCAGAATTGGCCTGGGTGGCAAGGGATTAATTACCATAAGTGTAGCACCCTCTGCCTTTAGGTAGGTGCTAGAGTAGTGGGTTTTTGTGTATACTGCCAGTGCAGGTAAATTTAGGCAGGCCTAGCTGTGGGCTGGGCCTGTTTGTTTTTGATCTGGGGGCAGGCGAGTGGTTTAGTGTAGCAGCAGGTGACTGACATGTGCCTCCGCTCTTGGGCGCTTCTTCTGTTTCCAGTGAGAATGTTCTGGAAAAGAGTCAGGGCAGAGTGCTGGAGTGACATGGGGTGTATTTGGGAGCCCTAACCAATCCCTAACTAGGATTGGCAGGGGGCAGGCCTCCTATATATACCCATGGTCAGCCTGTTGTGGGAGGAGTTGCCGGGTGCAAGAACTAAATGATGGAGTGTTAGACTGTGGTGGCCCTTGAGGGACCCCCTTTCTGGGGGGTGTACCTCAGGCCTGGAGATCAGGAGCTTGGAGGGAGCCTCTCTTTACATGGTCATTGAGAGGTGTCCTGAAACAGGTGCAGGAGGAAGACAGCGGGGAACACGGCCACGAAAAGTCATTTAGTAGGGATCCATGCCCGGGACGGTGAGTGAGAATCTCTGGGAGACATGCCAGGATTGGATGTGGAGCCAGAGGGAGAGACTGTGATGTTTTCAGAGTTAAGTTGCTGCAGCCAGGAGGGTTGGCAAGACTTGCATTGGACGTGCTGGGAGCAGTAGTCCACCAAGGATCAGTTAGCACAATTATCTTCTTCTTCTAAAATGGTTGCTACTAGGAAAACGTTAGGACTTACTGAGAGTGAGGCCTAGCCATGTGCTAACGGTGACAGGAATCTGGAACTGGACAGTAAGGAAAGCAAGTGATCTCATATAGTGTGCTGGAGGAGATGTAAAGTAGCAGAGACTGTCAGTTTAGATTCAACTACATTTATTTCCATTACTAAAGATTCATCATGTCCCTTTTCCCCATAAAAGTTCAATCCCCTAATAAAAACAACAAAAAACAAGCAAGAGACTGTTCATTGATTGGAAAAGTGTGCCTAAAATGGATGTCTGACCAGCAGGGTGATGTGTGGATGTTGAAACACGCAGTGACCCCACGGGGGCACCGCTAAATAAGTAAGTAATATACAAATAATTATTATATATTATTTTTAAGGTAATTTACTATATTTTCAAAAATTTTACTCAAGCAGGTGGCTTAATGGACAAATTACTGAAGTTTGAAGTTATAACTTTAAACCAGTAATTTCACATTAAATAGATAAATAATAAATTATTATCTTATAACATATAGCATAATGATATATGATTTAGCTTGTACCTTTTCAGCAGCAGCAGATTCTCATTCTCCCTCTTAAATGTGTGAGAAAAACATGGGATTGTGGGTAAATCTTATACAAATAAACCATGTTTTTCCTTGTAGTTAACCACTTGCCCACTGGGCACTTAAACCCCCTTCCTAACCAAACCAATTTTCAGCTTTCGGTGCTCTCAAATTTTGAATGACAATTACTCAGTCATGCAACACTGTACCTATGTGAAATTTTTGTCCCTTTTTTCACACAAATAGAGCTTTCTTCTGGTGGTATTTAATCACCGCTGGGTTTTTTATTTTTTACGCTATAAAAGAAAAAAGACTGAAAATTCTGTAAAAAAATGCATTTTCTTTGTTTCTGTTATAAAATTTAGCAAATTAGTAATTTTTCTTTACATATTTACATAATTTATTCTGGTACATATCTTTGGTAAAAATAACCCAAACTGGTGTATATTATTTGGTCTTTCTGAAAGTTATAGAGTCCACAAGCTATGGTGTCAATCTCTGAAAATTGATCACACCTGATGCACGGACAGCATCATGCACTGATCTCATTTCTTGAGACCCTAACAAGCCAGGAAAGTAGAAATACCCCCCAAATTACCCCTTTTTGGAAAGTAGACATTCCAGGGTATTTAGTTAGAGGCATGGTGAGTTTTTTGAAGTTGTATTTTTTTCCCACAATTCTTTGCAAAATCAATTCTTTTTTTCACAAAATTGTTATAGCAGGTTATTTCTCACACACAGCATATGCATAGCAAAAAATTACACCCCAAAACACATTCTACTACTCCTCCTGAGTATGGCGATATGACAATGTGAGACTTTTACACAGCGTGGCCACATATAGAGGCCCAACATGCAGGGAGTGCCATCAGGCGTTCTTGGAGCATAAATTACACATATAATTTCTTGACTACCTTTTGCACTTTTGAAGGCCCTGGAGAACCAGGGCAATGGAAACGCCCCAAAATGACCCAATTTTGGAAAGAAAACACCTCAATATAATCTATGAGGCATAATGAGTCTTTTGAACATGTCATTTTTTTCTACAAGTTTTTGGAAAATGTGTAAAGAAAATGAAAACGCATTTTTTTTTTTTACACAATATTGTCCATTTACACGATGTTTCTAACTCATAGCATGTACATACCAAAAATTACACCCCAAAATAGATCCTCCTACTTCTCCTGAGTACGGCGAAACCATATCCAGGAGACTTTTCCACAGCGTGGCCACATAGAGAGGCCCAACATGCAGGGAGCACCATCAGGTGTTCTAGGGGCTTAAGTTTCAAATCTAATTTGACTACCTTTTACACTTTTGTGAGGCACTGTAGTGGCATGGATGTGGCATGGATGAGAACTGATGTGGCATGGATGAACATGAATGGGGATGGATGAGCTGTGGATGGGGATGGCTGAGTATGGATGGGATGACTGAGCATGAATGAGTATGGCTGGGTACAGCTGAGTACGGATGGGTACGGCTGGGTATAGATGGGATGGTTGGGTACGGCTTAGTATGGCTGAGTACAGCTGAGTATGGCTGGGTATGGATGGGATGGCTGGGTACGGCTGAGTATGGCTGGATACAGCTGAGTATGGCTGGGTACGACTGAGTATAGCTGGGTACAATTGAGTATAGCTGGGTACGACTGAGTATAGCTGGGTACGGCTGAGTATGGCTGAGTATGGCTGGGTACGGCTGAGTACGACTGAGTATGGCTGGGTACGGCTGGGTATGGCTGGGTACGGCTGAGTACGGCTGGGTACGGCTGAGTATTGATGGGTATTGCTGGGTATGGCTAGGTACGGCCCTGGGTGGGGTGGATGGGATGGCTGAACATGGATGGATGGATGAGTATTGCTGAGGATAGATGGATGACTGAAAATGGATGGATGGATGAGTATGCTGAGTATGGATGGCTGAGCATGGATGGATGGATGAGTATGCTGAGTATGGATGGCTGAGCATGGATGAATGGATGAGTATGCTGAGTATGGATAGCTGAGTATGCTGAATATGGATGGCTGGGCATGGATGGATGGATGAGTATGCTGAGTATGGATGAGTATGGATGGCTGAGCATGGATGGATGGATGAGTATGCTGAGTATCGATGAGTATGGATGGCTGAGCATGGATGGATGGCTGAGTATGCTGACTATGGTTGGCTGAGTATGCAGAGTATGGATGGCTGAGCATGGATGGATGGATGAGTATGCTGAGTATGGATGGCTGAGCATAGATGGATGGATGAGTATGCTGAGTATGGATGGGTGAGCATGGATGGATGGATGAGTATGCTGAGTATGTATGGGTGAGCATGGATGGATGGATGAGTATGCTGAGTATGGATGGGTATGCTGAGCATGGATGGCTGAGTATGCTGAGTATGGATGGCTGAGTATGGATGGCTAGGCATGGATGGATGGATGCATATGCCGAGTATGGATGGGTGAGCATGGATGGATGGATGAGAATGTTGAGTATGGATGGGTATGCTGAGCATTGATGGCTGAGCATGGATGGATGGATGAGTATGCTGAGTATGGATGGGTGAGCATGAATGAGTATGCTGAGCATGGATGGCTGAGTATGGATGGATGGCTGGAATGGGCACATATCAGCACTGTGGGCACTACACATCCAGCCCACAACACTGCTGCCACCGATCTCTACCCTCACACTGTACCGATCGGTACTGAGAGGGGAGAGAGGAACCGGATGTGACGGCGGTTTGTTTACAAGTGATCGCTCCGTCATTTGATGGAGTGATCACGTGGTAAACAGCTGCTGAGCTGGCCTCTGGACCCGGCGGTCACGGATATTCCCAGATGTGCGCCCCAGAGGGCGCGCGAGAGTGGGATTCTGGGAGGATGTCAATGTACGCCCTCCCAGAGTTATCGAGCCACGCTGTAGCCATCATTCCACTATAGCGCGGTCGGCAAGCGGTTAAGAGGGCTGGAAGGAGCATGTGTCTTTTAGACACATGCCCCCTTCTATGACACTTCAGTGAGAGGCGTGCCTCCACTGCAGCATTTTTATTTGGCGTCTTGGGCCAATGGTACTTTACCATTGGTCCAAGACTCCAAGCTGTCCAGTGAGCTCAGTACCTCTGACAAGAAGTGAGGAGAGACACTGTGAGCTCAATCTCTCAGTCTGCTGCAAACAAAGTGTGCCAGCTTGTATTTAAACTGACTGCTCTGTATGTAGCTTCTGACAGACTGTGCATGGAGCCCCATATCTCCAGAACCATAGATAATAGGAGCATCAAATGTTGACCAGTGGTGGGGTAGAACCCCCAGGTCTCTGAGCTATAACCCTCGAAGTTGATCTTTTTTTTTTTTATGTCCATGGCAGGTGAGGCTCTGCATCAGGAACGTGCAGTCAGGGGAGGAAGAACAAAGCCGTCAGAATATTAGTAAAGGGGATCTACTACAAGGAAAAAACTATAATTCTGCTACTTTAAAAAACTCTGGTCCAGCCACATCTGGAGTATTCCGTCCAGTTCTGGTCACCAGTCCTCTGAAGGGATGTGCTGGAACTGGAGAGAGTCCAAAGAAGGGCGACAAAATTAATAAGTGGCCTGGACGACCTCAATTACGAGGAACGACTACAAGCACTAAATTTATTCTCGCAGGAGAAGCAACGCTTGAGAGGTGACATGATAGCGATTTACAAATATCTCAATGGTGATCCCAGCATAGGAAAAAAACGATTCAGTCTCAGTGAGTGTAAGAGAACACGGGGCCACAAAAACCCTGGCGCAGGGGGTTTTTCACTGTCAATGAAATAAGGCTGTGGAATTTGCCCCCTTAATGACCAGGCCATTTTTTGTGATATGGCACTGCGTTGCCTTAACTGACAATTGCGCGGTCGTGCAACTCTGTAACCAAACAAAATTGATGTCCTTTTTTTCCCACAAATATAGCTTTCTTTTGGTGGTATTTGATTACCTCTGCAGTTTTATTTGCGCTATAAACAAAAAAAGACCGACAATTTTTTTTTTGCTTTCTTTCTTTCTTACACCAATCAATGTAAAAATCACACTGGCACATAAGCAGTTCCTTGTTCTGCCTCTGTACACAACGATCGCGTACTGCCGGTGGACATCGGGTCAGCGGGGCCCATGGGCACGATCCCACGGCACGCGGTGGCGCGCTCGCTCCCGCTATCCTCCTTGCATGGACCGCCAAATAGGTACGTTGGTTCGCGCATGAGAGCCAACCTGCCGCAGTAAATGTATGTGAGCTGGTCGGCAAGTGGGTAAAGAACACAACATACAGGGATATGGGAAATAATTATAAACACTGAGACACATACACCTACACAGGTTGAACTGGATGGACTATTGTCTTTATTCAACCTTACCTACTATGTCACTATGTAACAAATATTGCGCAACTTCTGTTTTAATGCAAATTGTTAAACATACATAGAAGCCTCATCAAGGCCTCTAAAGCGCAGGGCACACCAGATGCCCAGCACAGCACAATGGCAACTGAAGGCATTCTGTGTTACTGCATTGCCCTGCATACCTCTGTCTGTCATTGATAAAGCCAGCAAGTATTACCAAGCATTATCAATAGATGTAATTTTTCTTCAAAAATTTTCAAAAAGCTCAGTTATAGACTTCTGAACTGTTGGGCCGTATGTGCCATGTGCAAGCAAATGCAATGCTATTGTCATCATTTTGGTGAATACTTTTCTACTGTTTTGGGTATTTTTGCTTTCAACCACATGTTATGTGTACATTTGGTTCTTATCACAACTGCAAATGTCACCATGCTTTTTTGGATCATACCTATTTACTCATTTAAATATAAATATATTGTATATATATCTGTAAATCAGGATCTAGAAACTAAAAGCATACCATAGGTTTGTTTAGAACAGACATTGCAGTTTGAGAGTTTTTACCCGTGTCCTACAATTTCATTGTGTAAAAATGATATATTACAACAGGCAATGAAGAAGTCCAATCAGTTGCAAAACGTCACACTAATTTGTTTTGTTATCCAGTCCACTTTTATCTGCCACATATTTGATTTCTGGTTGTTTATGGGCTGGTTCATACCAGATGCAGTCCAATGCATTTTTAATCAGCATCAAAAAAACATGTGCACAGTGCTTTCCACATACTCCAATGGTAGTAGTTCACACCAGTGCAGTATGTTCCAGTGTAGTTAACAAAAGTTGAACGGAGCAAAATTAATCAAAAGCACACTGGAAGCGCATGCAGAAACGCATCCAGAAAGCAAGCAGAATGCAAAAATTGTGGTGTAAACCGACCCATAAAATAGGATCTGAGGATGACTGCAAACATATACTTCATCCTCCAATACAACAAACAGCACAACACTGCGTTAGTTCAAACAAAAACAATTCTGGAGTGAAAAGCTACTACAGAATAAAATGGCAACAAATCATGAAAAAATATTTCTTTCGGAAATGTTGCAAAACATTCCATGCAACAAAGTCTGAAATATTTACAGATGATTATTTTAGCTTTTAAAAATTGTGTTTGTAATGTTCTAATGCTTGCTTTGTAACATAAGGTATGAATTCCTGGCTATCAATATCCACATTGGCTGGAAGCCTGATCACAACATTTGGGGAAGCAAACATTTTCACTTCAACAACTGTGTCATACACATTCTGGTCTTTTGTACTTGGACTAGAGGACACCTGCAAAAAGAAGAGAAGATTTTGTCAATATAACTTAAAAAATGCAGCAATAAAGTAAAGTGTGAAAATTCAATAAATAGCAGAGCTTTCTTCTATGGGCTGCCAAAGCTGAGAGTCCTTACATGAAGTCTGGCGCTGGATTATGAAACATTATACTCATATAATCTCCCTAAATTATATTTATATATATTTTGTATGCAAACATTCTTTCAATATTGCATGCTTTACTATTTACAGTAGTCCGCTGTATGTGACCATGTGTGTTTTAAATGAGTTTATATAGTTGTTGTTTGTTCATATGCTTTTTATATGATATTATTATCAGGGTTTTTTTTTTAACGGGATCAAGGTGGCTTAACTTTCAACAGCAGAACTTTAATTAAGCCCTCGTTCACACTGAACGCGGGTTTGAAATCGTGTGAGTTCAGATGAACGCGCAAGATTTAAAACCCACATTTCAGCGCGAGTTCGGGGGTGATTTGAAAGACATCTATGCGGGTTCATGCACTGATGTCTATTGAAATCTCCCCCCCCCCCCGAAGTCGCCAAAAGCAGTGCAGGAACTACTTTTGCAAATCGGTGTGGTGCCGCAAATTCGGCGTCGCACCGATTGGGACAGTGCCAATGCCGGCAATAGACTGTGGCTATGTCAACTCGCTTCTTAAAACATTATGCCCCTTCTATCTCCCTGCATTTAGTCCCCTGTTCACATCGCCGCGATTTGACATGTGATTTGGCATGTCAAATCGCGGCGATGTGAACAGGGGACTAAATGCAGGGAGATAGAAGGGGCGTAATGTTTTAAAAAGCGAGTTTAAGCCCGGTTTCACACATATGCGGTGCGAATTGAAGCTCAGGTTTCACTGGGGAGATAAAAATCTCCTGTTCAAAGGAATCACTGGGTTTAGCTCAGGATCAGTGAGCAGGGAAAGGGGGAGAGGGGGGGGAGAGGGGGAGGTGTAGTGAGGAGAAGTAGAAAATCCATGTTCAGAACGCAATGCATCTGCGAAGCCACTTAACCACTTGATTCCTGAAGCCATTTCTCATGCAAAAACTGACTTTTTGTCCATTTACATTTGTTTTTCTTCCAATCTGTTTTTTCTAATGGAAGAAAAATAGGGCATTGAGCTATTCAAAAAAACCGATGTTGACGGAAGCGGATGTAAACAGATATAAATAGATGATCAACTATTTATATCCGTTTTTTCATAGAGATGCATTGATGTCCGTTTTTCATCCTTCAAGGGATAGATGAAAAATGGGCAAATGGTCTGTATGCGTGAAAGGTGCCTTAAAGAGACCTTTAATTCTGTTGTATCCTGTTATGCCAAGTTTGTGAATAAAAAACTTGCACGCACTACCCAGTGTCATCTAATACCACATGTGTGTGCAATTGTCAATGACAAGCTGGATGGCATGTGGACTGACCTAGTGCAGCACTGTTCTTGAATTTCAGTACCTATAATATTACCTACATTGACACAGTGCCCTCTTGTTATCTTTCTTAGACCCCGTTAACACTTTTTTCAGCTTGACGCTTAAAAACGCTCAACAATCAACATCCCATTCATTTCAATGACCCCTGTTCACATTTGAGCGTTTTGTGACCTGTAGCAAAATGACTCTCACTCAAAAAAGTACATGAGCTACTTTCGAGGCAGATTTGAGCGTTTTCGTCCCCATAGACCTCAATGGAATATGCCTGAACAGTGAGAAATTTGTGTTTTATTTCAGGCATTTTTAGCTCAAACAGCAGCTCTGTCCCCCTTTTCTAGCATCACTACACACCTTACACAGGTTTCTATTGGGCACAGCAAAAACTCCTAAATAAAAAATGCCTATAAAAATGCTTATAATATTTGCAAATCTGCTAAAAAAGAAACCCTCAAAACGCCTGAAAAAAACACTTGAAAAAATGCCTGAAAACGCTCAGCTCAAGTATAGCTTAAAGCCTCCTACACATGATTGGATTGTTGGGCAACAAAACTGTGGAATTTCATCCGAAGTGCGTTGGCCCAAACTTGTCTTGCATACACACCGCCACACAATTGTCGGCCAACAATTCCAAACATAATGATGTACTACGTGGTTTTTCAGCTCTTTAGCGCCACCCTTTGGGCTCCTTCTGCTAATTTCGTGTTAGTAGAAATTTGGTGAGTGTTGATTCGCACTTTTCATTTCGCACTTTTCATTTCGCACTTTTCATTTTGTGCTTTTCAGTTAGTTTTTGAACGGCCGTTCGTCAACCAGCCATGTTGCGGAATCGGGGGAGACAACGTGTTATTTATTATTGGCCTTGGAGTTATTGCTTTGACATTATTTTTTTGGTTGAATAATGATTTAATTTGGTATATTTTCTATATTTTTGGATGCATAGAATGCACTTTTTGGTTAAGTTCTATTGGCAGATAGCATGTCTAATTTTATTTGTTTTCTTTTTTTATTGCACAGTAAAAAAAATGTGTAGAATAATACTTGGCTATGTGTTTTACTTCAAATGATATTTTGAGAGTAGGCAGTTACATTTAAAAAAAATACAATGTAAAATTAACAAGGGACACCAACATAATTGTATCTTAAAAACTAAGGGATAATGGTGGTAACTTAATACCAAATAAAAAAAAAGCATAATAATATTATTCTTGGTATCACTAGAAAAAAAAAGCCTTTGAAAATTTGTTTGCAATAACTCCATCAGTATCACCAGCAAAGCAGCTTCATTATTATCCCATTAAAGAATAGGAGAATTGTGCGCTGCATATTTCATAATTTGCCACGCCACGAGTGTTAATTCTCCATTACGAACGCTAGTTTACAAGACCGACCGCTTCTGGCTCGTCCTTGCTTCCGAGCATGCGTGTTTGTACTTTGAACTTTTGTCCGATGAACTTGTGTACACACGCTCGGAAAATCCGACAACAGACATTTATCCGCGGAAAATTTATAAACCTGCCATACAACATTTGTCCACAGAAAGTTGGCCAACAATTGTCCGATGGAGCATACACACGCTCTGATTTTCCGCCAACCGCCTGTCATCACACATTTCCCCTCGGAAAATCCAATCGTGTGTACGAGTCTTTAGTGTTCATGGTAAGTGTAGGTCTATGGCTGCCTGCAATTAAAGGCAGTAAAGGAAGTCCCTGTGAAAAAAACTGCTATTACAGCTGTATATCATATGCAACCTTAGGACAATCATAAAAATAAATATAATAAAATATAATATATAATAAATATAAAAGAGAAATTTGCAAAATTTGCAACAGATAAAAAAAAAATATTGAAAAAACAAAAAAGATATATTTTTTAAAGTTTGACTCTCGAAGTCTCCCCCGGTGCCTGTTTGCTTTTATACACTTTTGAGCACTGAGATAGTTTGCTCCAGCCTGACAGCTCCCTCTGTTGCAGGAGAACTCTGGCAATCATTTGATGTGTGGGGATCACCTGTACAGTTACTGTATGTTCGATTTTTACCAACCCTATCTATGGAGTTACAAGCTGTCCTAAACAGCCTAGAAACGAATGGGTTGTCAGCCAAGGGTTCATATGTAGATTTTCTTCTGTACAAAGGTAATAGATGAGAAGAATGACTACGCCCCACACTACATAAAGCAATGCACAAAAACTATGCAGATAAAGAGCAGCTAATTTGTTTTACATTATTTTGCATCTTCTGCAGCCTCATTGTAGCCACTTACTGTTCACATCCATGCAATCTAGCATTGGCTGAAAATCATTGCCCTGAATTGGTTTCCTGATGGAGACAATGACCAAACATGCCTGCCCAATGTGTCATCCCAATTACATGTAAAGTAGTCTCCATCGGGAGCAAGTGTGGCAGGGTGAAGATACAGAAGCACAAATGGGACACAATTATCACCCCATAACAGGAAAATGATAAACAAGGACATTAATGGCAGCAACACCAAGTATTCTTTAATAAAAGCTGAAATAGATTGAAAATTACTTTTGACATTACATTAAATTGTTACTAAACCCAGGGCCCTGCATTCACTATATCTGGTCTCCCACAGTACACAAAACATGGAAATGCAATTATTTTAGTAAATATGAACTGATAAATTCCTTTTCTGATCAGCAGTATATAGCAATCTTGTGATTTCTATAGGTAAAGCTTGTAGGAGGAGTTTTCATACTGCATTGAGCTGTCCTATCAGGATGCAGGACCCCTGACCCTCTGTCTGGACAGTGCCGATTGGCCCTGTGCTGATCACATGCACCCTCCCAAAAAAAAAGAAAAAACTACAATACACACCAAACTGAGCATGTGCAGCCTGACTCCAAAGGCTGTCTTATCCGGACATGTTTTAGAGTCAGTGGAAAAAGGGGAGGATCTGTGCATACAAGATCAAACAGCCTTTTTATATAATGCAGTGGATTGACCCCTTAGGTTTCACGGTGAGTATAACAAGCATGCTTTTCCCGCATATACAGACCGATCTTTCTGTTGTGGGTTTAGTAACACTTTAACATACTAAAGCCTTTATGGGAGCATAGTAATTGGATTTAGATCTGCTTAAGGGATTTTTTTAAATTCAAATTCCAAAAAACGGTGCCATAAAAAACAGTTGGATGTGTTTTTAACTTAAGTAGCATTTGCTCATGTTTGATTAGATTTTGTAGGATTTACCTTTTCTATGCTGAACAATGTCTTTGTCCCAGAAGTTGTGTTGGTATGTTCAGCCACCCATCCATATTCTTCTTTCATTTGGCTTACTATGTTAAACATGTCATCAGTGTACTGCTGTGTAAGCTGTGCAACATCATCATATTGCTGTGAGGATACATTAACCAACTTCAGTGCTGACTCAGACTTCAAGTGTAGTTCTATCACATCGGGACAGTCTTGTTTTCCAATGAAAAAACAATGAGGGAGACATAGTAGAAGAAAATGTCACAAAAAAACTGTTATTATGTGGCTCCAGGAAATAAAAACGTATTTTAACAAGTTTATTACATGATGAGAATCCATATGTATGTGCCTCTTTTTTTTTAGTTTTTAGTTGACCTTTTTTGCAAAAAAAAAAAGATGCTCCAAGAGACTATGGGGTGGATTTACTAAAGGTAGATAGACTGTGCACTTTTCAAGTGCAGTTGCTCCAGAGCTTAGTAAATTTGATGATGCTCCACTTTGCAAAGACTACCCAATCACATGCCAGGAAAATATAAAAAAAACATAATTTTTGCTTGCACACGATTGGATGATTAAAGTCAGCAGAGCTTCCCCTCATTTATTAAGCTCTGGAGCAATTGCACTTGCAAAGTGCACAGTCTATTTGCCTTTAGTAAATCCACCCCTTTAGATCTTTAGCATAAACAGGAGTCCTGTTGTAGGTGAATATCGGGGCCCTTTAATGTGGTGTTCTAAATCAGTGTTTCTCAACTCCAGTCCTCAAAGCGCCCCAACAGGTCATGTTTCTGGATTTCCGTGTGGTAATTACTAAGGCAGTGAAACTGATCAGATCACCTGTGCAAAATAATGGAAAGCCTGAAAACATGACCTATTGGGGTGCCTTGAGGACTGGAGTTGAGAAACACTGCTCTAAATGGTTGTTAGGCAGCATTCCTTGTCAGTCGACAACAGAAACAAATTAATAGAAACCTCTGAATTTAAAGGCACTATAGATAATAAAAAACCCATATAAAAAAAATCCATAATATTTATTCAAAAAGAAAAGGAATAAACTACACAACCTTATCTATGTTTCATTAGTAGAGTGACCTCTTGTGACCCAAAAAGACAAAATTTAGGTACCGCTCAGGTAGAGTGGTGAAGTCCAACTAGACTGCTGTGATTGCAGGAAGGGTCAGGGAGTTCATCCTAGCTCCAAGCTGCAGCAATGTCATAGAAAAAGGTCCATAAGCCGCACATCATGAAGCAGACCCATGTGCATGAAGTGAGATGAATGGCAACCTCAGCCCAGGTTCCAGCCAGATGTTGGGGGCGTGGCCTGGCTGGAGTCCAGACTGAGGCTGCCATTCATCTGCTTCATGATGTGCGGCTTATGGATCTTTTCCTTTGACAGAGTGACCTCTTAGGTATGAAGGGGTCAACTCTTTATCCCTTAGATTTTTTTTAACAAGATTGGATATTTTATTATTTTTCTTTATCTTTTTGAAAAAATATTATGGATTTTATTATAAGGGTTTTTGTATCATCTACAGTGCCTTAAAAATCTCAATCTTCTATTAATTTGTTTCTGTTGTTTATTGAGGGATGTAGCACCTCTCTATTGGGTTGTCACACATGGCCCACATTCTGGCTCTATCAGTGCACTCTGAAAAGTGGTGTTACTTCTTAACATTCTTTGTACGCTTTCACCCCACCCAACAAGAAAGACTGACAAGGGATGCTGCCTTACAACCATTTAGGACCTCAAATGAAAGGGGTCCATAGGGTTTGGAATGGATTTTCCATCCATACTGTGAGTACTTAGGAATTAGACTGTGCTCTCCCCTTCAGGGGCACTTTGGGACTGCTCCCTGCTGGAGATGGGAGGGAAGCAAAGTCTTTGCCTCCTTTTTGGGAGAAATATGTTACAAGGACGACTGTCTGAATTGTGTGAATATTGGGACCCTCTGTTTGAAACTGTGTAATTTTGGTGTTTGACTGAAGATTATACAAACTTTATTTTACTCAAAGTATTCACCTTTCTTTGAGAGGCGTCCCCATATGGACAATTGTTTAATTATTGACAGAGTTCTCATGATGGAAGAACTTGTGTAAGGGGTAAAGAGGAAAGACATCAGAAGAGTTTTGGGCTGTGTAGTGATTCTGGTAATCTCAATCTTGCCGGACTGAATTCTGTCCAGTGTCCCAGAGGGGGTTCTTATAGTGCGGATGATGATCTTTACATCCACTGGTGCCGTGCCGTGGTGATTTAAGACTTTAGGTTCCTGTATCCAGAACCTTGGGAAGCCCCACAAAGATTAACGTGAGGTTCAGGGGTTGAAGCTCCCTGAGTTATCAGTGTGGAAGGGAGAAACCCGTTGTTCAAGAGGCAGATCTCAGACTTGAACAAAAGAAAATGGGTGAAATGGATCTCAAGGGGTTAACAGGTCTGCAGAAAGAAACCTTATGTCACATGCTTTCTCCATAATGGTGCTTTTGTGTGTTTTGGCACATATCTAGCTGGTACATACAATGTAATCCAGCTGTACGTCGTTGTAGATATCACATTTTGAAGCTGCATGGGGGCCTGTCTGGAATTTTTTTTCCTAACTGTCATGCAGGTACTTTTGTCTAAATACTGATACTAGTAAAATATAATTTATAAAACACAAATAACAAAATGTACATTCATAATGCACTGTGATTTGTGGGGTGTATGGCCATAGTTTTCCACAATTTTAGATTATCAGTGATGTGTATAAACAAAATGGAATCACAAAATGTGTAGATACGATGTACTTACATATACACAATTGTTTCTGGACCTCCCTTGCTAGTCACACACATCATATCAGCACAAACTTCTGAATGCATATGTTTTTCTATATAATGCCTACACTGAAAAATACAACACATATTTTACCTTTTGTCACAGTTTCAAAACATAGCTGACACCTTTCTTGAAATACCGAACATTCAGTAGCATTTTGAAGTTTGTTGCATTTTGCATTCTCCGGTGTAGTTTTCAAATAAGCAGGAACCTCTGTATATAAATACAATCTTTAATATGAGCAACATTGATTTTTTTAAATATTCAAAAATCTTTTGCAAGACAAAATAGAATGTGTTAAAGCACATCGTAACAATTTTTTTTTTCATCTTTCACACGGGCAGCAGTAAAAACAAGCAGCTTAGCTGAGGTTTTACCACTCCCAACTGACCCACCTAATGCCTACAATACAGCTGGAGGGGGTTGTTAACATGCCACAGGCATGATGCTTTGCATTAAAATAAGGAATTCAGGTGGAGGCAGTATCGCCTCCTGAAAGCCTGACAGCGGCTGCTTAGCTGCGTTCTGAAAAGCATTGATCATTTTTCAGAGAATGGGCAAGCTTAAACTTAATCTTACTGTTTTCTACTAAAATATATATATTTTTTTTAAATTCATAACTGCGCTGTGCACAACATCATTTATTTAAACAAAGGAGACCTAAAAAAGCACATACAGTTGTGCTCTTAAGTTTACATACCATGGCAGAATTTATGATTTCTTGCCCATTTTTCAGAGAATATGAATGATAACACAAAAACTTTTTTCACTCATGGTTAGTGTTTGGCTAAAGCCATTTATTATCAATTAACTGTGTTCACTCTTTTTAAATCACAATGACAGCAGGAACTAGCCAAATGACCCTGATCAAAAGTTTACATACCCCAGTTCTTAATACCATGTATTGCCCCCTTTAACATCAATGACAGCTTGAAGTCTTTTGTGGTATTTGTGGATGCGGCTCTTTATCTTCTCAGATGGTAAAGCTGCCCATTCCTGTTGGCAAAAAGCCTCCAGTTCCTGTAAATTCTTGGGCTGTCTTGCATGAACTGCACGTTTGAGATCTCCCCAGAGTGGCTCAATGATATTGAGGTCAGAAGACTGAGAGGGCCACTCCAGAACCATCACTTTATTCTGCTGTAGCCAATGACAGGTCGACTTGGCCTTGTGTTTTGGATCATTGTGACGTTGGAATGTCCAAGTACGTCCCATGCGCAGCTTCCTGGCTGATGAATGCAAATGTTCCTCCAGTATTTTTTGATAACATACTGCATTCATCTGCAAATTGGTAAGTATTGGGCCATTTTGCTCTGGCCCATTCTGCCATTGTTCTTACATTTACCACTGTGACACATCTTTGTGTCTATTTAGATACATCTCATCCGCATCCACCCCTGATGAGCGAGCAATAATCTTGCGAAACACGCGTCGGGTTTTCTGATGCGTGCATTTGTATATACTGCATTATATAACGTTTGTATCAACTTTATTTATTCTCTTTATTATGTGCAAATCCATTGGCTGAGCTAATATGCTATATTATCCATGTATGTGCACTAATTTTAATAAACATTTATACTGCTATTACTCTTGTTACTCAGTGGTTAACTGTGACCACCTCATTTAAAATATCAGGGCGACTCTCTCTTTTTTGCATATGTATATAGGGATGGAGGTGTATCACTGGTGACCGCAGACCTTTTATTTTTTGCTTCTACTGCATTCATCTTGCCATCAATTTTGACCAAATTTCCTGTGCCTTTGTAGCTCACACATTCCCAAAACATAAGCGATCCACCTCCGTGTTTCACAGTAGGAATGGTGTACCTTTCATCATAGGCCTTGTTGGATCCTCTCCAAATGTAGCATTTATGGTTGTGGCCAAAAAGCTCAATTTTGGTCTCATCACTCCAAATTTCTTTGTGCCAGAAGGTTTGAGGCTTGTCTCTGTGCTGTTTGGCGTATTGTAAGCAGGATACTTTGTGGCATTTGCGTAATAATGGTTTTCTTCTGGCGACTCGACCATGCAGCCCATTTTTCTTCAAGTGCCTCCTTATTGTGCATCTTGAAACAGCCACACCACATGTTTTCAGAGAGTCCTGTATTTGACCTGAAGTTATTTGTAGGGTTTTCTTTGCATCTCTGACTCACCGCCGTACGGCGTGTGTGTCCATTCTCTGCGGTAAGGGTACCCAATCTTTCTGTTACTGTACATGCAATCTGTGAATGATATATGGAGAAGCCTGTGCATTTTCACCTATCATATGTGGAAGAGGCATCACTCCAATGTTCCCTTCATATGGGACTATACAATATTCTATAGAGGAGCGTTTTGGTTGGAATTTTTATCACGGACTGTTTGCTGGTCTTTCTTCCACAGAAACTTTATATATTTGTTTATCACATTTTCTCTTTTGTGTTCACTACATATTGATTTTTTTTTTTATTTACTTCATGGTATAGCCACAGGATGCTGGTTTCTCATTAATGAGCAGCCATCAGTCCAATACTTATCCCTGGGGGTTGCTCTGGGGATTTTGAATTTTACACTAGCGCTGCATTTCAATATTTTTTTTGGTTGTTACACAGTTCACTACACTGTTGATGCTGGCTGCTGATTCATTGCTTTTTAGATTTAGTAGTAGCGCAACTTTTTTCCACATATACTTTTTCTTTGCATCCCGAACAATTTTCCTGTCAGTTGTGGCAGAAATTTTTGTTAATCTACCTGACCGTAGGTTTGGTTTCAAAAGAACCCTTAACTTTCCACTTCTTGATTAGAGTTTGAACACTGATGATTGGCATTCTCAATTCCTTGAATATCGTTTTATATCCCTTTCCTGTTTTATACAGTTAAATTACTTTTTCCTGCAGATCCTTTGACAATTCTTTTGCTTTCCCCATGACTCAGAATCCAGAAACATCAGTGCAGCACTGGATTAAAGATGCAAAGATCCCGAAACTCATTGACCTTTTATACACACACACTAATTACAAGAAAACAGATCACAGGTGCGGATGGTTACCTTTAATAGCCATTTAAACCCCTTTGTGTCAACTTGTGTGCATGTTATCAGGCCAAAATCACCAGGGTATGTAAACTTTAGTTTCTGTTGTCATTATTATTTAAAAAGAGTAAACACAGTTGATTGATAATAAATGGCTTAACCAAACACTAACCATGAGTGAAAGAAATGTTTTTGAGTTATGATTCATATTCTCTGAAAAATGGCCAAGAAATCATAAATTCTGCCAGGGTATGTAAATTTATAAGCACAACTGTAGGTACTTTGTGAAAATGTTTAAACCAACTCAGTTTGTATAAGCTCTCTCTATATTTGATGAGAATTTTTCTACCAGAGAAGGCAATTTACAAAATAGAAATTGTAGATATTGATTATTTAGACATAGCTTAGTATGATTGCTGGTCTAATTTGCTGAACATTATTATTTTGTTGATGCATAAAGGATGATTAATCTTCCGGTTTACATTGATTCGCCATGTCATTACAAGTTGCAGAGGGAGAGATGAGATTTAGTGTGGGCAGCAGAGATTGTAAAGTTCCAGACAAATCAATTTCACAAATTAAATTATGGCATAAATGTTTTAAATGAAAAGAAAATATTATTACTTTATTGACAAATATTAAAACTCTCATTGGGAACAAGAAGAGAATGTATACCTGGCAAACTTGCTTGATTAAACAATTAGTAAAAGGGCTGACACTGAAGGCCTTACACCATGCATTAAATCAGAACTCAGGATTTCCATAGCCAAGCAAGTTTAAGACTTTCCTATCAGCTGTCCCACCCCATCAGACTTTGCCAACCTAGACTGAGCCCCGTGTAGCATTTATTCATATTCTGATTTGGTTTCTTGGTTAACTGACAATTGTGTACAAATTTCATTTTGAATGAATCCAAAAAAGAGTAATAAATAAACTTTGTTTTACCTTCCATTGGTATATACAAATCTTCAGAATCACTGTTCAGTTTCTTGAACATCGTAACAACAAAGTTGCTCATGGTTTCAAAAAAAGTTTGTCCAAATTC
Source organism: Lithobates clamitans (assembly GCA_037952925.1). Classification (NCBI taxonomy): domain Eukaryota; kingdom Metazoa; phylum Chordata; class Amphibia; order Anura; family Ranidae; genus Lithobates; species Lithobates clamitans. The sequence continues at coordinate 438,354 of JBBGZY010000592.1, read as the reverse complement.
ATATAAACCTTGAACCAAGCTAGAAAATTCCCAATGTTCAAAATGGTCTGAAATGATGACAGGGTCCTTCCCAGGCACAGTAGTCGTGCTCTCTGGGCGTTTAACATCCGAGAGAAAAAGTTTCTGAAATGACTCATCAAATGCCTTCTGGAAGTGTGTGAAGAATACAGTGCTTCGATTAAAGATAAGGCCAACATCAGAAATGAGCTTGCTAAACATGTCCTCTGCCTGGCTCAGTTGTGCAGCCATGTAATATTCACCTGTGTTTTTTACTTCAGTGCTTTCGGTATTTGGACTTGGTGGCCAATCGTTAAAGAATTCATGGTCCTATTCAAAGAAAATTCACCATTCAAATTACATGATTTGACTGGTCAAAAGTGGTCCTTAAAATTGTCATATACCGTATGTATCACTAGGGGAAATTTACTAAAACTGGAGACTGCTGAATCTGTGCATAGTAGCCAATCAGCTTCTAGCTTCAGCTTGTTCAATTAAGCTTTGAAAAAATAAAACCTGGAAGACGATTGGTTTCAATGCAGAGCTGCACCAGATTCTGCACTCTCCAGTTTTACTAAATCAACCACACTGTTTTGCTGGCAATGTTCACAATAATATATATATACTCGATCGTAAATTTGCATTCTCAGTACCCAAAGCAGCCATATGCACAGTACTCTCCACCGGTAGCCATATATATACATATTTCTAGCCTTCCTCTCCAGCTTTAATTCCTGTCCCTAGTAGGCATCAGTGGTATAGTAGTAATAATTACTTCTATGCTTTAAAGAACCTGATTATACAGGTACTGACTAATCACAAATCTTCCACTGTATTCACAGTGTTCACTGGTATGACAAACCAAGGCGGCACTCTGTCAATGTTAACCGTAATCTTATAATCAAAACACTACCTTCAACTCAGTCTCCTCCCACCAGCCATACCCCTCTGAGATGGTTCGCCCAGACTGGGCATAATCGTAGAAGTCCAATCTGGGTGAAACACATCAGTGAGGTGCAGCTAGCGGAAAGGGACTTAGCTGAAGCTGAGATTTTATGCAGTGTTAACATTGGCCTTAGTTTGTTGTAACATTAAAAGCATGCAGCAGAACCATCTATATTTTCTCAGGATTGGACTATAGACATGGTTTAAATAAAATAGATTGATAGAAGAAATGCAAAAATGTTTTGATAAGTTACTCACTATCATATGCAAAACAATGTTCAAAGCAAGTCATCTATAGCAACTAGACGAGTGGCAAAATTGAATCTCAAATTGATTGAATGCATTTTTCTGACATTTTGTCTAAAGAGAAAACTAAATTTTTCTAATCTCTCTCATCAATTTTCTCATCATGTGTGGTTTAGCTGGAGATACGGGATACTGGGAGCTTGTCTCAACTCTGTGAGTTATCACCCTGCCAGGAGGAAAGTGATCAGGCCAGAAAAGGAGCCACTGCACCTATGGAACGGCTTCCGGATTCTGTTTTGTCTATGGCGGGGACATAAACTGGGGATATGGTTATGTTACCATCATAGGACTGCACTTCTGTACCATTTAAGCAAGGTAGACTCACCTCTTGCTTCAGTTGAAGAGACAGAGCAAACCTGCACAGGAGTCTACAGTTGTGCAGATTAAATCGTTGTTTTCTTCTACCAAGCTCTCCTGGCCTGGTGAGGCCTTTGTGTTGGAGTGTTGTCCTATTCCATCATGGCCCTGGTTTCGGCAGTACCTGCCAGACATTTAGCATTCTGGGCTTTACCTACTGTGTTTTCATCATTGCCTGCAAGCAACTTAGACTTACCACTGTCTGCTGGGCCCCATACTCCTATCTTCTGTCAGGAGAAGGATACAGCCAGTGGCTTACCTCAGTCTTATGCCGCGTACACACGAGCGGACTTTACGGCAGACTTTGCCCGGCGGACGGCATTTGGTCGGACAATTTGATCGTGTGTGGGCTCCAGCGGACTTTGTTTTCTCAAAAGTTGGACCGACTTAGATTTGAAACATGTTTTAAATTAATCCGTTGAAATCGAGTCCGGTCGAAAAGTCCGCCGTCTGTATGCTAGTTCGACGGACAAAAAGCCACGCTAGGGCAGCTATTGGCTACTGGCTATGAACTTCCTTGTTTTAGTCCAGTCGTACATCATCACGTACGAATTCAACGGACTTTGGTGGATTGTGTGTAGGCAAGTCAGTTTATTCAGAAAGTCCGTCGTAAAGTACGTCAAAAAGTCCGCTGGGCAAAGTCTGCCGTAAAGTCCGCTCATGTGTACGCAGCATTAGACTGTGAACTAGGTCTGTAGCACAGACTTGTTTTTCTTTTTCATTTTTAACAGAGAATGAATGAGTCATATACTCTGCTGGGTTATTAATGTCTACATTTCTGCTGTTGGGATTCATCCTTTTTACTTGTCCCGGTGATCATTTTCAGAAGATAGAAAGTGATTGGAATCCCAGAATTTGAAGGTTCTCATTGGAATAAGAGGTGAGGGGAAATCTTCCAATAGGGACAGTTGTTCCGGAAAGAATATTTCCTCTTACTTTGTGTTGTGCCCACAAGACAGGAAGTAAAGAGAATTCTCTCCAATGTGATGCAGACAGCAAATAAAAGAAAACCTGGCGGGGTTTTAACAATTCTTTACTGTATCCAAACCAAAAAAAAGTTTTGGTTGCTCCTCATCTGATTGCTGGTGTCTGAACAAACTGACATCAGGAAAGATTAAACTCAGTAATAAGCATATATTCTGTGTATGTGCTTACAGCTAATACTATTTCTGCTTTAACATATGTGCTTAAATAGCTATGGTTAAATAAACAGTTCTTATAATAACAACTCTATTTTACCTTGACGATAAATGCCTGTAAACCCTGCTGGGAACAGCTGTTTGTATAGAATGTTATGCAGGACCGATCAAGGCAAACTTTACATCCATCCCACTGAGTTTTCAGCAATTGTTTGCATTGCATTTCTACTTCGCTCAGCTTTCCGTTGATGTCCCGAAAGAGCCTGACAGCTTCCTGTACAAAAATATAGCATGCTATTCAGAACATTATTTGTTATCAATCAGACATAAAACATGTATTATATGATGAGTTGATATTGTAAAAAGATCTCTGTCTTATAACCAATTATGCCCTGTGTGTCAAGAGAATATGGCTCCTTCTTCCAACTGCTCTGGTCCTGCCCACATGTACAGGCTTACTGAAAACAAATTATAATCTTTTGCATGATGTTTTTGGTTCCGCAGTACAACAAGACCCTCAGCTATGCCTGCTGGGTCCTCCTAAATATAATGAATTGAGCATTCATGTGCGCAGTTTTTTTTGTCTGTGGTATTATTTACTGCCAAGAAGCTGATAACTATGGTATGAATTCAAGCTGTAGTGCCTACCTTACAACAAGCGAAGAAGAATAAGATGCTCCCATATAAGAAACTATTCTACATCTACAGATGCCCAAAAAACGTTTTCAGAAAACTAATGCCCTGTATACACGATAGGATTTTCCGATGGAAAATGTGTGATAGGACCTTGTTGTCGGAAATTCCGACCGTGTGTAGGCTCCATCACACATTTTCCATCGGAATTTCCGACACACAAAGTTTGAGAGCAGGCTATAAAACTTTCCGACAACAAAATCCGTTGTCGGAAATTCCGATCGTGTGTACACAAATCCGATGCACAAAGTGCCACGCATGCTCAGAATAAATTAAGAGACTCAAGCTATTGGCTACTGCCCCGTTTATAGTCCCGACGTACGTGTTTTACGTCACAGCGTTCAGAACGATTGGATTTTCCGACAACTTTGTGTGACCGTTTGTATGCAAGACAAGTTTGAGCCAACATCCGTCGGAAAAAATCCATGGATTTTGTTGTCGAAATGTCCGATCAATGTCCGACCGTGTGTACAGGGCATTAGACATGCCATTAGAGCCATTGGTTCTTATGTGTTTAGGTTCAATGTTAATCAAGTTGCAATGCCACATACTTACTTGTGATCTGTTGTGTCTAACGGATATGCTAGTAAGTACAAAATACCCCTATATTTGAGACTTTGCTCTTAATCCTGCAAATGGTCTGAGATTTTGTTTCTCATTTCAATTGTCTTCAACAATTTGATATCTTGCCATATGTCTGTTTAATACATTCCTTCTGTGTATGCATATTACAGAGACCTTATTTATTCCTTTGACTGAATATGTACAACATAGATGTATGTTTTTGTCAGCATTAATGTTGTTAGTTTATATAGTTACATAGTCAGTAAGACCGAAAAAAAGACACCAGTCCATCCAGTTCAACCTGTGTGGGGTGTGCGTGTATGTGTTTATGTCAATTGTAAATCATATATCGTGTATGTTGTGGTTGTTAAGATGCTCATCTTATAGTTTTTTTAACCTATTGATGCTCCCTGCTGATACCACTGCTTGTGGAAGAGAATCCCACACCCTTACTGCTCTGACATTAAAGAACCCCTTACACAAATTAATTAGCTCAGTTTTATTTGGATTATTCCTTTATTTATATTGTACTTGCTCTGATGAAAGTGTAGCCCAGCCAGGAGTGCCTGTATGTGTAGCCACAGGGCCCTAAGCTAGTGACAGGGCCACCCACACTGCTGTGCCACTGCCATTTCTTCTTCCCTGCCACAATCAGAGTGTGCGGCCATGAGGGAAGAGAGGGAAGAAATTGCAGTTTGTCAAATCCCATCCCTGCTGAACTGTAAAGAGAGCGGAAATATCATTGGCTGCAGCTGCAGCCAGAGAAGGGGAGACAAAAAAGAGCTGGGAGCTGTGAATGCAGGGGCTGATGGGTTCTGTAGTCCTCTAAAAGTAGGCCCTGCAGCTGTGGAGGAGGGAGAGAACTGGAAAGCTGGGTTGTGAAGAGTCTCACTTAGAGAGCCAAGAGGGACTGCTATGCTGTGGGAAACTCCTAATGCTGCAGAGAGTGAGTGTTGCTGCACTGACTGCTGCTACAGGGGGACTGAATTATGGCACCTGGCCGGAGACTGCTGCTGCTGGAGGGACCTCTGTGTGAGCACAGAAGACCATATCCAGAAACAGAGAGACCCACAAGGCAGTGGGCATAGAATTGCTGAGTTGGTGCAAGACTGTTTACCCTTTCCCCTGCCTGTGTGGGGCACTGCTTAAGTGCTGGTGTTCAGATCTGTGTTGCTGTGGGATCACAAGACTCTTCATGCTGAGAGAGAGAGAGCGCCTGTATCCAGGATGTCCACTATTTCATCTGAGGTTCGTTACTGTGTTTAAGATTGCCATCATCACCTCAAGGACACTCAAAAGACTGCCTGCCCCTTCTATCCAGTGGCACTGTTCCAGACACTCCAGGAGAAGGAGGAATCTTCATGGTGGACTCCAGATTAGTCAGAGGCCTTTGGTCACCATCTTAATTACATTCCTGCTCAAAGGGATAGCAATACCACCTCTCTTGTACCCTAAGGGTCTTTTTCTGAAAGTGTTTCCCCTTCTTGTTAGATTAAAAAACTCAGTTAGAGTGCTCCAGCATAGACTTTGGGCCCCAGTGCCAACCACCAACTGACATTTATCATTTGCCAGTAGGAGGGTAAGGAGGAGGGGTTAAGTTTTTTTAGCCCCTGTGTGTAGCTCCCATAGTTATGGTGACACCTTGGGGTTGATTTACAAAAACAAGAGAGTGCAAAACCTGGTGCAGCTGTGCGTGGTAGCCAATCGGCTTCTAACTTCAGCTTGTTCAATTAGGCTTTGACATTAAAACCTGAAAGCTGATTGGTTTCTATACAGAGCTGCACAAGATTTTGCACTCTCCAGTTTTAGTAAATCAACCCCTTTAAGTCAGGGTCTAGAACAGTGATGGCGAACCTTGGCACTCCAGATGTTTTGGAACTACATTTCCCATGATGCTCATGCACTCTGCAGTGTAGTTGAGCATCATGGGAAATGTAGTTCCAAAACATCTGGGGTGCCAAGGTTCGCCATCACTGGTCTAGGAGGTCTAAGCTTTGTTCCTCAGATTATTGGGTATCAGTCATACATGAATCTGATGTTTTGTTTGTAAGTTATGTTATTGTAAGCCCCCATTGAATTTATTGGTATTGTTGCTGTAGTCTTACTCAACTAGACATGATGCCCGAATAAACATCCCTTCTTTCAGACTCAGTGTGACAGAGAGCCTAGTGGTTTGTTACTACGAGGAACAGGGGAACCTAAAAATAAATGTCTCCTTTTGGGGGTAAACGCTAAGTTGGCAGTTTGAGCAAATGGGGGTTATGTTTAGGTCTCATTCAGAGAACCTGAGGCCTATAGTATGTGACAAAAACAGAACATTCCATAGCTCAACTCACCAACCAGTCTGCTGACCAACCAGATTAACCTGTCCAACAGTCTGCATTAAAAACAGGGGATTAGTTAGCAGGCATTTGCAAATGCATGTGTAAGCTGTAGGCCTCTTCACGGCACCCTGTGTATGCTTGCGGTCCTAAACGCTACTGGATTTATAAGCGTCTCCACAGTGGGAGCACATGCATTCAATGGATAGATGAGGGGCAGGTGGGCTTGGAGGCTGCCCAATCCCCCTTAAAGGAACAGGAGCACACTGGACACCCAGCAATAGCACAGTGTCAGCAAAGGTGCTCAGTGTGTCCCCGGACCATATTTACACCAGTAAAAAACAAATGGCCTCTGCCCCCACCTATAACTGGCCTTCACAGCAAGAACCACATGGAAAGGCAAACGCATAAAAGACAAAAACAGAACATTCCATAACTCCAATCCACCTTGTATGAGGCAAAGTTTTGGAGATCTAAGAGATGCGTGGAGATACCTTGCAGTGTCTGCTGTTCAACAATGCTGTTTATACAGTAATAAACATATGACAGGTAATCATTAAAGTTGGAAAAAAACGTTGAAATAAGAAAACAATGCTTTGCAAACTTTGCCCATCTGAGAAATACCCATTACCTTTTATCCCTATAATGATTGCTCTTCACGATCCCTGAACGACCGCAATATACAGGGATATACAATGTAATACTGACATATAATCACACATAGGTTGGACTTGATGGACTTGTGTCTTTTTTCGACCTCACCTACTATGTAACTATATGCAACTATGTAACAATCCAAATTCCAAAGTGTAATTCTAAACTCTGTCCTGAATAGTGTGAGTGAACAAAGCACTGGATTTACATCTATTTCCATGGTTCATGTGTACTTGATAGAAAAAACGAGGGCCAACGCTGCATTTCGAAGTGTTTTCTATAACCAGCATTTTCATTTACATGTTGTTTATCCTTATTTTCAGGATCAATGTGTAATGTCAGCTAAGAATGCTGAAGCAGAATGTACACATATTTTTCATTCCTCACCCTATGGCCGCTCAGAGTGAGGCCATCAGAGGGACATGCAAAGAACCATAAGCTGCCTCCAGCAGTGAGCAGATGTAGTGGATACATAAAAAGTAAAGTGGATCATGAGGACAGTATAGTTAATTGAATGTTTTTATTTTGTAAAATCTCAGTGGGAATGTTCCTGTTCCATGACTGTTTACTTTAAACGTCTGCTCTGGAACTAAATCAAACTGTGATAGTTTAAAGCAGTCCGCTGTGTTACCTATTTAAATAGAACTGGTTCCAAGAAAACCATGTTGAAAGACTCAAGCACGGCTTGGTAGAAGAAAGCTCACAATTGCTATGTCAGCAAGTGAATAAACATTCCATTTCCTTTTACATTTACATACAAATAAGTAAAAAATCTTGCTAGGATCATGGGTTACACAGCCACTAACTATGTATACTTATTGGACTGCATGGCACATTTAGAAAGAAATTTCAGTTGTTCGTGTTATTGATACAAATTCCAGATAATAAAGTTAATTGTCTAAATGTTTCACTAATTACAGTAAAGTTGTTCTTGTTCCTTATTAACTTTTGTTCCTTTCAGAGCTCGCGTTTCACACTAGAGCCCACACACGCAAAGTTCCTGACTTCCAAAAGAAAAGCGTTGCCACCAGACATGTGAATGGAACATTTCTAAAGGTGCAAAAAACTGACCTGATTAATGTGAATAAATATATTCAAAGCCAGTACTGTATACATATGCTTTCCAAATCAAGGACCATGCAGAGGAACACATTCCCCATTATATCTAGATGTGCTGGAACACTGGAGTTTACAGAATCAGTGCCGGAACTACCACCATAGCGACCCATGCGGGCGCTACGGGGCCCGCAGCCGAGTTGGGGCCCGCTGAGTGGCATTGCTAGGTGGGTGCAGGCCGCACAGGGTGACACACTTGGGTAGCAGCAGCCACACCACTAACACCGCTCGCTGTGCCTCGTGCCACTGAGGGACACAGCCGCCTCCCCTCCTTTCTGTTTACATCCACAGAAGAGGAGGAGCCTGCGCTCGAGCCTCGAGGGACACACACCGCTGTGTGTATCTGGAGACTGTCAGCGCAGTTCTGAGGTATGTAAAAAGGGGGGCGTTTATTCTACTGATGGGGAGTCTGTACTGAGGGGGGTCTGCACTGAGGGGGGTCTTCACTACTGAGGGAGGGGTCTGCACTACTGAGGGGGTCTGCACTACTGAGCGGGGTCTGCACTGAGCGGGGGTCTGCACTACTGAGGGGAGTCTGCACTGAGGGGGGTCTGTACTGAGGGGGAGTCTGCACTACTGAGGGGGGTCTGTACTGAGGGGGGTCTGCACTGCTGGGGGGGTCCTGCACTGAGGGGGGTGTCTGCACTGAGGGGAGGTCTGTAATAGGGGGGTCTGTACTGCTGGGGGGTGTCTGTACTGATAGGGGGGTCTGCACTTGGGTGGGGGGTCTGTGCTGATGGGGGTCTGCATTGAGGGGGGGTGTCTGTACTGCTGGGGGGGTCTGCACTGAGGTGCGGACTGTAATGCTGGGGGGGTCTGCACTAGGGGGAGTGTCTGTACTAAGGGGGTGTCTGCACTTCTGGGGGGTCTGTACTACTGAGGGGTGTCTGCACTGAGGGAGGGTCTGTAATGCTGGGGGGGGGGTCTGCACTGGGGGGGTGTCTGTACTGAGGGGGGTGGTCTGCACTGGGGGGGTTCTGTACTGCTGGGGGGGTCTGCACTGGGAGGTGTCTGTACTGAGGGGGGTGGTCTGCACTGGGGGGGTGTCTGTACTGCTGTGGGGGTCCTGCACTGAGGGGGGTCTGTAATAGGGGGGTGTCTGTACTGATGGGGGGGTCTGCACTTGGGTGGGGGGTCTGTACTGATGGGGGGAGTTTGTACTGAGGGGGGTCTGCACTGAGGAGGGGGTGTCTGTACTGCTGGGGGGGTCTGCACTGAGGTAGGGTCTGTAATGCTGGGGAGGGTCTGCACTAGGGGGGGTGTCTGTACTAATGGGGTGTCTGCACTACTGAGGGGGGTCTGCACTGCTGGGGGAGGTCTGCACTAAGGGGGTTGTCTGCACTGAGGGGGGGTCTGTAATGCTGGGGGGTGTCTGTACTGCTGGGGGGTCCTGCACTGAGGGGGGTGTCTGCACTGAGGGGGGTCTGTAATGCTGAGGGGTCTGCACTAGGGGGGGTATGCATGTGTGCCCTTCAGGGGCTACATAACATATACTGCCTACTTTGTTGTTCGAAATTAATATAAGCTGTTGCCTGGGTACTGTGCTACATGAGTGTGGTAATCTGTTGTTCAATGGCATTAGTTCATTTTTTTGTGGGGGGGGGCTGTCTGCAGGGGGGCGCCCATACAACATTTTGCTATGGGGCCCTGTGATTTCTAGTTACGCCCCTGTACAGAATACCAAAAAAGTACTTTTCCTGTTCTCCTTCTCTTTCCCTGTTCTTTCAGGACAAAAAGTGATGGAAAACTCCTCTAAAGGAGACAGGGGTTAAAATAAAGACATAGCTTTAGTAGATTCAGGACAGGTTAGCTGATAATGTTTCTATTGCTATCTGTGTCTTCGTGTCGTCAGTGTCAGTGGGTGTCACAGGGACTGGAAGTGAGGAAAAAAATTACCCAATGGGGTCACTGGCAGAAATACAAATCCTATAGAAATGCTATCTTTTTGCCCTGGAGGCAGAAAAAAAATGTATCTATGGTTGGGATTTAGGTCAAACTCTACAAGTACTGCCTTAAGTCACATAGCTCTATATCTAAGACTCCATTCACACATTTGGATCATGGGCAGAATCGTCGTGATTCTGCCTGCGATTCCAAAATTTTAATTATTTCTTAATGGCGCCCCAAACGCAGGGCGATTTTGCAGAGATTATTGAGTGACAAATCGCTTTACAATCGTGCCAAAAATCGCAAATGCTTCTGGCTCAGTGCCAAGATTTGGTACATGAGCTTCTTTTGGAGCGTTTTTGGAGCAGAGAGAAGCCAATTCAAATGAATGGTGCCGCTCCAAAAAAGCTCCACTGAAAAATAAAAAAAGCTAAAAAAACTAGCTAGCTGCAGCAGCTATCACCGCAGATCGCTCAGGTGTGAATGGCGCCTAAAAGAAACTCTCCCTTTCTTTGGCTGTGTTATTAGCAAAAACGTGCACTGGGAGAAATATAGTAGTTGCCCTTCTAATTCCACCTTTCCCTCTGAAAATAATGGTTGTCTGCTGAAAAGTTAACTAAAGCTATCAGCAGTCGGCATATAAATGTAACACCCTGATGTTTAGGCAGGGTTGCTGTTAAATTTTTTTGCCAAGCATTAGTTGTCTTGGCCAATTTCTAGGAGATCAATTGATTTCGCCCTAATTCTGGAATTGCTCCACTTCTGTCTTCTGTCACTAGGTGGCTGGGCACCTGGTGACATCATATAAGACAAGGGCAATGCAAGGTCAGGTTAAGAATGAATGGGGTATCTCAGCCAATGGGCAGGGATTTTCTGGAGTCCCTTGGCCTGCTGGAAGAGCCTATTTATTTGGGTAGAGTCAGGTGATTGGGTTCTGTGCCACCTGGACAGCTGTCTGGGTGGACGTGTGTCGTATTTCCCCGGGCTGCTAGGCCAGAGACCTGAGGTCTATCCCGGGGACATCTGGCTGCTAGGCTGTCTGAGGGTCTATCCAGAAGCAGGAGAGCAGAGTAGGGTTGAGATTGGGGCTTGCAGTCCAACCAGTTGTTACGATTCTGCCGGTCGGAGAACCTGTCATGGTCGGAGGTAGAGGGGAAGCTGTCGTCACTAAGGGACCATCCACCTTGTTACCAGGGACAACCATAAGTAGCTGAAGCAAGTACCTGAGCAGTATTCTCACCAACCGGGGACGGTGAAGAATTGGGAAATTTCAGCAAGTGCCAAGCCAAGGACGCAGCCAGTGGAGGTGACGCTTGCAGAGCATTATTGTGTGCCAAGCCAGGGACCAAGCAGGCCAGCGGGATGACAGTTGAGTATCTGTGAGTGCCAAGCTAGGGGCCCAGCAGGGACACGGGGGAGACGCTTGAGGAAGATAGTAAGTAGGGGAGTTATTCCCGCGCTATCAAAATATGGAAACGGCTAGGGGTGGAAAAGCCGCATGCACCGATAAGGTGAACACCTGACCTTTTAAATAGATATGTATATAAGTGAGTGGTGCTGCGCTGATCCTCAGTATGAAAACAATTGAAATGGGATGTCACTATATAAATAATGAATAAAAAATACGTGTATCACAAGTAAAGTGGAAATCCGTGAGAGGAAAAAAATTGTACATATAACCCAACATAAATATTCAATTACTTAGATGACTGGTGAGAAGGTGACATAAGTAAATTATAAATAAATAATCACATTGAATCCTCTTAAAATAAAATTTGCATAATTTTGAATGCATAAACGTGATACTGGAACTACCTTAGCACCAATAGCTGATATTAGGTATAGCATAAATAAGGTGCATAGTGAATGTAGGCAACATGCATCTGTAATTTAACCAACAAAGTGTACGGTGCAAGCAAAAAAGTGCAATGTGCAACCATAAGACTGGAGGAGTAGTATCTAACTCTAAATCATAAGTGCATATGTGCAAAATGACATCAAAATTGGATAAATAATTGAATGAAAAAAAATAAAAAGAGGAAAAAACATTCAGAAATGCATAAAAAAGTCAGTTTAAAAAATTGTGACAGCAACGTCCTAGCATGCACACGTTGCAGTTAGAGTGCTGAAGTGAACCACATCAAGTGTTTTCTTCGTGTGCAAAACCACTCGGATAGGTAATGGCCCCTTACCTTAAGGTAATAGGGCAAAAGCATGTATCAGGATAGCTGTTAGGCGTCCACCTATAGGCTCCAAACCGTCCCTCACTGTCCTGGATCCTAGGATGGGGTTTCCTCAGGTATGGTGCAGGGGGGGGTTGTACATATAGGGGTTGATCGGCAAAAGAGAAGCCAATAGTGTAATCCCTTATGGTAAAAGAGTCCCTTGGCCTGCTGGAAGAGCCTATTTATTTGGGTAGAGTCAGGTGATTGGGTTCTGTGCCACCTGGACAGCTGTCTGGGTGGACGTGTGTCGTATTTCCCCGGGCTGCTAGGCCAGAGACCTGAGGCCTATCCCGGGGACATCTGGCTGCTAGGCTGTCTGAGGGTCTATACAGAAGCAGGAGAGCAGAGTAGGGTTGAGATTGGGGCTTGCAGTCCAACCAGTTGTTTCGATTCTGCCGGCCGGAGAACCTGTCATGGTCGGAGGTAGAGGGGAAGCTGTCGTCACTAAGGGACCATCCACCTTGTTACCAGGGACAACCGTAAGTAGCTGAAGCAAGTACCTGAGCAGTATTCTCACCAACCGGGGACAGTGAAGAATTGGGAAATTTCAGCAAGTGCCAAGCCAAGGACGCAGCCAGTGGAGGTGACGCTTGCAGAGCATTATTGTGTGCCAAGCCAGGGACCAAGCAGGCCAGCAGGATGACAGTTGAGTATCTGTGAGTGCCAAGCTAGGGGCCCAGCAGGGACACGAGGGTGACGCTTGAGGAAGATACTGAGTGAGAAGATTGAAAGAGCTCAGGGGATCCAGTGACAGTGGATCAGGAAGTCTTAGTGATAGACTGGGGGCTCAGTTGAGTGAAGTCCTACAATAGGAGATTGTAGAAGAAGTGAAGTAGTTTATTGCAAGTTTGTTAGAAACTGTCACAAGACTGTTACCATAGGAGACAGCGAAACTACTTATGCAGATGTGGTGTCTAGCTGGATGCCTTTCCCTGCATGGCTGTCTGCCTATAGAAGTCTCGGAGTCTGCCAATTAACATTGCAACTACTTAAGGGTGTCCTGGCCCTAACCCTTTCTCCCAAAGTTCTAGTTCTAGTCTTTAATCCCTTGAAATGTGGGTGGACCTCTAAGATCATCACATACAATGCAGAGCCAATGGTGATGACAAGAGGGTTGGCCACATGACTGAAGAAATACCGTATTTATCGGCATATAACACGCACTTTTTTCCCCTTAAAATCAGGGGAAAGTCGTGGGTGCGTGTTATACGCCGATCCCCGCTATCGCTATGTGAATGTCGGCGATCGCCGCCGACATTTACATAGCGAGTAGTTTCAAATATGGCGCCGCGGAGTTCGGAGGGGCTCGGCGGTGCTGAACGAGCGCCGCCGAAATCACAGAGCCGAGATACACATAGTCGGGTGTATTCGGCTCTTTCCGGCGCCGCTCACTGTCACGCCCAGTCCCGCCATTGGACCTGTGTTATGTCCATCATAGGGCGGGACTGGGCGGGACTGTGAGCGGCGCCGGAAAGAGCCGAGAACCCTTGACTATGTGTATCTCGGCGGCGTTCCTTCACTTCCGCCGGTGCCGAGTCTCTCCGAACTCCGCGGCGCCATATTTAAAAAAATACTATCATGTGTATGGCGGCGGCGGCAGGAGGAGGCATGGACACTGGGGTCAAGGCTGCACTGGGGACAAGGCTGCATTGATAAGGCTGCACTGGGGACAAGGCTGCACTGGGGACAAGGCTGCACTGACAAGGCTGCACTGGGGACAAGGCTGCACTGGGGACAAGGCTGCACTGACATAGCTGCTCTGGGGACAAGGCTGCACTGACAAGGCTGCACTGGGGCAAAGCTGCACTGACAAGGCTGCACTGGGGCAAAGCTGCACTGACAAGGCTGCACTGGGGCAAAGCTGCACTGACAAGGCTGCACTGACACTGAAAAGGCTGCAATGACACTAACAAGGCTGCAGATGAACACTGATGAGGCTGCATTGATGGGCATTTTAATGTAAGTTTCTTTTCCTTAAACTTCCCTCCTAAAAGTTTTTTCCTTAAAATTCTCTCCAAAACTTGGGGTGCGTGTTATACACCGGCGCGTGTTATACGCCGATAAATACGGTAGATTGATTTTCTAGGACCTGTCATCAGTACTGCAACTGGCAGGGTATATTCTGTGTTGATTTCTGTGTTTAATAAAGACAGGTCTGCTGACCACTGATGATTTTGTTTAACTGACCTGGCTATTGTATCCTGTTGTCACTTGAATATGTTTTATGATGCCATATTTAAAGTATAACTAAAGGCAAAACTTTTTTTTTTCAGTTTTGGATAGAGTGCAGATGGATTAGATCAGCTGTCAGTTTGTATTGCAGTCTGTGCCTCCATTAAGAAGATTCACCCTCTCTATTTGTCCTGTTACTATTATTATTGAAAGTGAAAGTAAAAGAATATCCCAAATTTTGGGTTGTCCCCTGAAAAGTAATAGGGAGGAAATCTTCCAATGGGGACACTGGTTCTGGTGACCTGGGGGTCCCCAAGGAATTCCCTTAATTTGCAGGAATTTCCTCTCACTTAGGGTTGCCACTTGTTTGGGATTCACCCGGACAGTCTGGGTTTTGAATCATGTGTCTGGGTTTCAGGTGGACTGAAACCGGGACACATGATTCAAAACTTGGACTGTCCAACATTATTCAGACTGGAATGTGGCTTGGAACAGGGCCTGACAGGAGGGGAAGGGGGCAATATGTGTGCTGCATTACTATTCTCTTTGGAGTGCTCAAAGGTGTCCCAGGTCTGTTATCCTATAGTGTATGGGACAGGAAGTGAAGGGAAATCTCCCCAATGGGACACAGATGGCAAACATATCTGACAGGGGTTATAACCCTCCCTCGCTCTATTCAAAATGAAAAAAAAAGTTTTGCCTATAGTTCTGCTTTAAGTATTAAGGGATGGGGCTGCTATAGGTGAAGGCTAAAAAAGTGTGCTCAATGGGGTTGATTGGCTAAAGACAAATATGCTGTGCAATTTGCAAGGGAATTTGCACCACAGCTTAGTGAATGTGAGCAAATCAGCAGAGCTACACCTCATTTACTAAGCCTTGAGGCACATTCCCTTGCTGAGAGAACTCTTATCTGCCTTTAGTAAATCGACCCCATTATTTGAAACCTGAGATTGACCACATTAAATGATGTTTTACATGGTCAGGAAACTAGACATTGGGGTTGATTTACTAAAACCGGAGAGACCAAAATCTGGTGCAGCTGTACATGGTAGCCAACCAGCTTCCAACTTCAGCTTGTTCAATTAAGTTTTGACAAAAAACCTAGAAGAGGATTGGTTTCTATGCAGAGCTGCACCAGATTTTGCACTCTCCCGTTTTAGTAAATCAACCCCATAGTTGACATTGCCTGAGTCTTGAAAGAAACCATCATCTTATTCCCGTCTTCTTGTTCATGTTGGTGTGAAGGATTCAGGAATCTCATTAAAAGTACTATCCTCCATCTACATACTTAATAAATATATATTTACCTCCTTCTCTTCTTTTGTTTTCTTGAGGGATTTTAGTATGTTTTCATGTTTTTCCTCATTTATTTCCATAGTTTCCTTCATTTGTTTTATTCCCATCAAGGCTTTCTTTACTTCATCCTCCACATAGTCCTCTCCAAGTTTTGAAAGTGCTGAAGGAAATAATAATGTATAAATAACGTTTGCAAACAAAAGGTCTTCATAAAGCTATTGTAAGCTAACTTCTGGCCTAAGGGGAAACATCATAAATTCTAACTGTAGCATGTATGCATAAACCACTTCAGTCCCGGAACATTTGGCTGGCCAAAGACCAGAGCACTTTTTGCGATACGGCACTGCGTCGCTTTAACTGACAATTGCGCAATCGTGCGACGTGGCTCCCAAACAAAACTGACATCCTTTTTTTGCCACAAATAGAGCTTTCTTTTGGTGGTATTTGATCACCTCTGCGGTTTTTATTTTTTGCACTATAAACAAAAAAAGAGCGAGAATTTTGAAATAAACACATTATTTTTTACTTTTTGCTATAATAAATATCCCCAAAAAATATATAAAAAAAACATTTTTTTTCCTCAGTTTAGGCCGATACATATTCTTCTACATATTTTTGGTACAAAATTGCAATAAGCGTATATTGATTGGTTTGCACAAAAGTTATAGCGTCTACAAAATAGGGGATAGTTTTATGGCATTTTTATTATTATTATTTTTTTTTAATTAGTATTGGCGGCAATCAGCGATTTTTATCATGACTGCGACATTATGGCAGACACATCGGACAATTTTGACACATTTGTGGAACCATTCACATTTATACAGCGATCAGTGCGATTAAAAATGCATTGATTACTGTGTAAATGTGACTGGCAGTGAAGGGGTTACCACTAGGTGGCAGTGTAGGAGTTAAGTGTAGGGAGTGATTCTAACTGTGGGGGGGGGGCTACGTGTGACACATCACTGATCACCGCTCCCGATTACAGGGAGCTGTGATCAGTGACAGTGTCATTAGGCAGAACGGGGAGATGCTTGTTTACATTAGCATTTCCCCGTTCTTCCTCTCCGTGAGACGATCGCAGGTATCCCTGCGAACATCGAGTCCGTGGGACCAGCAATCCTACTGACAGAGCTCACGGCGGGTGGGCGGCGCGCACGCTATGGCACGGCGGCAAATTCAAAGGGACGTACAGGTACGCCCATTTGCACAGCCGTGCCATTCTGTCGACGTAAATATACAGACGGCGGTTGGCAAGCGGTTAAGAAAGCATGTCTGGACTTTTTTGAAGGAAAAAAGGAGCCAAATCGTGACATAAAAAAAAGTCATCCACATGTAGCAATAATGTCATATGTGGGTGGTTGAATACATTTTAAAATTGCACCATCTGCCTGGACTTGGCAGGTCCTTATTGTGTTTTATAGGTTTCCACCTAAGGCTCTGAGTTATATTCTTTAAGCCTGGCACACACAGGCTGAATATCTGCTGGTTAAATTAAAAAACGCCGACATTTGGCCTGTGTGTATGGCAGCCGGTCCGACAGAAGCCAGACGAATGTCAGACTTCTATAGTACTGGCTTTGCAGAAAAAACATCTGCCAATCAGCCAATGGATGCAAACGCTGACTGGTGTGTTTTGGCGGGGAGCAGTCCTCCTGTCAGAACACAATAGCTCAGCAGGGAGATCACTGTACTAACATTGCATAGTTAGTACAGAGACCTACCCGCTGGGCTGAATGGAAAAATAAAACCTCATAGAGTGTACCAGGCATTACTGGTAGGGTTAAAGGGGTTCTTGTCTAATCTCAACCTACTTTGTATTTGTCTTTTTGGAATTGTAAAGTTTATCTAATCTTTATCTGGATGACAAAGGGGAGGCCATTGAAATAATTATATGCAAATTCAAATCATATACAAATATTTCTGGATGCACAGTACATATTCAAAAAAACTTAGTAACACTGGGAGTAGGAAAGAAGCTGCAATTAAAGAAGCAAGGTGGAGATAGGTGTAGACCTATTAAGGTAGACCTAACCCCTAATGGCATTTAGTTTGCTAAAGCTCTGTGTATGATAAAAAATGTCACGTTTAACTTTGATTAAAACAATGCTTTCACCATTTTTCTCCTTTTTTTTGCGCCTATTTATTGATAGTAAAAATAGTGCATTTTGTCTGTGCAAAGTATTTCAACATGTCTACTTGAAGGCTCCACAAGAGATTCATATGACAGGGTGACAAGGCAGGAGCACAATCAGGAGACAACTGTAACCCTATAATGGAGTGCCTAACAAAGACAATCAAGTGAAGGGCCACCAGGTATTATTTTAACGAAAGCTGCATATCTGAAAAGATTTTAAAACAACTTTTGGAATTCCAATAATATGTTAAAACATATATGATATATCAGTGAGTGGTTATAGATCTACTTTGAGTGTCCCAAGGCTAAGGTTGCTAAAACAGATACCTTGTATATTATCTCTTTATTAAATAAATAATACTGCAGCCTTTTTTTAACTACTGCTGTATTATTCATAAAAAGTTGCTTGTAGTAACTTATCATTATTCTCAAAAACATCTATAGTGACTGTAGAGGAGTGTGGAAACAATGTTTCTGGTGTTTGGGTTTCAGCAATTTTAGTAACAGTCCTACAGCTGTAAAGGTAGAGATGTGATGATCAGGACCAGATTTATAGGAAACTCCCAGGTAGTGTTGGGTGAGCGGTTTGGACCGAGCATAAGTTCGGCCCGAACATCGTCTGTTTGGCAAACACCCGAATTTGGGGGGCACTTGATGAGATTTCTGCCCGCAGAGTGCCCCACAATGCACTGCACAGTGCATTCTAAGCCCTGATTGGCTGAAGCAATGCACCTGACCATTGGTAGGTGCAAGGCTTTGCCCAATCAGGGTACAGTGAATAGCTGTTGTTAAGAAGTGGGCTGCGTCCTTAACAACGGATGAGTTATCAGCTGTCAACGGGCTTCCTCTCTGACAGCTGAATGAAAAAACAAACAAACAGAAAAATGTGAAAAAAATCGCGTTGGGTCTGGTATGGATTTTAAGGGGAACACCACGCCAATTTATTTTTTTAAATGGTGTGGGGTCCCCCCGACATCCATACCAGACCCCTAGGTCTGATATGGATTTTGAGGGGAAGCTCACGCCAAAATGTTTTAAAAAACAGCCTGGGGTCCCTCCCATAATCCATACCAGACCCTTTTCCAAGCATGCAGCCAGGCAGACCACGAAAGGGGGAAATGAGCGAGCACCCCCCCTCCTAAACCATACCAGGCCACATGCCCTCAACATGGGGGGTGCTTTGAGGTGGGGGGGGCTTTGCCAAGAACATTTGACATTCCTATCAGAAACATTAACAGTGAGGAAAGTAAAATAAGGGTTTGCAAAAAAAGTTTGTATTTCATGTTCAGTATGTTTAACTCTATTTTGCATTACATTTTTCCAGTTTATAAAAATATATGCAATAGCACATTTTTTCTGCTTCCAGGCTTCTGTTTTGTGTTAAAAAAATTTCGGATGCTTTGATAGAGAAACATTGTTCTGTTTTCTGTGGAATGACATACAGCATAGTAAGGATTTGTGATAAAATTACCTTTCAGCTTCTTGCCTAGGGCACCATATTCTAATGCTGGGGACATCGGTGCAGTTTGATGGTGTTTCAAACAGAGCAGAAATGTTGTTAGTCCAAATATGTATGTTATATGCCTCCTAGAAAAGCGATGATAGTATTATTATATATGTTATTTTATTATAACCTTTATTATTATTACTGTTATTTTTCCATTTAGGTCTGGTTTATTACTACTACAAATTATTCTGTACATTTTCTTTAATCAATTATCATCCCATACCAGGGGCGGACTGATAACTCATGGGGCCCCTGGGCAATAGGAGATTATGGGGCCCCCAGGCAATCAGAGATTATGGGGTCACACAGTATACACACACACAGTATACAATCAGACAGTATACACATACATCTAGACACAGTATACACAGACAGATGTAAAAAAAAACACAGATTTATACATACTGTCCCTGGTTTTACTGAGGCTGGCAACCCTGATGGGGCCCCCTAGTGGCCCAGGGCCTTCGGGCAGTGCCAGAGTGGCTCAATGGTCAGTCCGCCCCTGTCCCATACAGTAGCTGCTTGTTTCAGGCATTTACAGTAAAGTATTCCTGTTTGTATCATTAGTCCTACATAGTCCTACATGATACCTCAGTAATAAATGCAAATGTCAGAATTAAAGTGACCTTGTATACTGACATTTATAAACAATATAAACTATATTTTACTATATACAGTATAATTTATACTGTAGTGTGTATTGGTTGCAGTGGAATACATTGTTCCCTCTAGTGGCTAATCTGTAGATCTCTGTTTTATTTTTTTTTAGAACAATAAAATCAGTGCATAGCACAGCCTTCTGAAAACAGAAGGCATTGGCTTGTCTCATTCCATCGCATATCCCCAAAAATAAGTGGATTATTCTTCATTTTAGGACATTGGGAGGAACCATACAAAGCATTCCTTTACACCCGAAAGAACCAATTTGCGCATCATCTAGTGCACAGTGAAAATATAGTCTAATATTAACCACTTCAGCCCCGGAAGGATTTGCCCCCTTCCTGACCAGGCCATTTTTTGCGGTACGGCACTGCGTTGCTTTAACTGACAATTGCGTGGTCATGTGACGTTGTACCCAAACAAAATTTATATCCTTTTTTCTCCCACAAATAGAGCTTTCTTTTGATGGTATTTGTTCACCTCTGCGGTTTTATTTTTTGCGCTATAAACAAAAAAAGAGCGACAATTTTTTTTAAAAACACAATATTTTGTACTTTTTGCTAAAATAAATATCCCAATTTTTTTTTTTTAAACTATTTTTTTCCTCAGTTTAGTCCAATATGTATTCTTCTACATATTTTTGGAAATTAAAATTTGCAATAAGCATATATTGATTGGTCTGTGCAAAAGTTATAGTGTCTACAAAATAGGGGATAGATTTATGTAATTTTTATTATTTTATATTTTTTTACTAGTAATGGCGACGATCTGCAATTTTTATCAGGACTGCGACATTGCGGCAGACAGATTGGACACTTTTGACACTATTTTGGAACCATTGACATTTATACAGCGATCAGAGCTAAAAATAGTCATTTATTACTGTATAAATGACAGGGAAGGGGTTAACGCTAGGGGCAATCAAGGGGTTAACGGTGTTCCCTAGGTGTGTTCTAACTGTGGGGGGGATGGGACTGTCTAGGGGAGGAGACCAATTGGTGTTCATACTTAGTATGAACACACGATCTGTCTCCTCTCCCCGGTTCTCGCTCTGTCATGAGCGATCGCAGGTGCCCGGCGGTCATCAGGCCCGCCGGGCACGCTCAACGGCTCCGGTACACGCCTGCTGTGACGTATTAAACGAGTGACATACATCTACGGCGTTTTGCGTAGCCGTGCCAACCTACCGCAGTATAACTGCGCCGGCTGGTCGGCTAGTGGATAAGACAATATAACCATACATATTATAGTAAGAAGGGACTAAAGAAATCAAATAGCCCTCCAACCAAATCAGTGCATAGCAGAGTAAAGCCTTCAGAAGATATTCACATATTTTTGAGATATGTGATGGAATGAGACATATAAAAGACATATAAATACCTACTGTATTAAGAAGAATTTACTGGGGCTATGCAACAATTCAGGCTTTCAGAGCTTTTTGGTTCTGTTAGTCGCTACTCACCATAACCTGTATGCTTATACTGTCTGTTTAAAGAATAAAGATACTGTATCTTGGAAATATAATCATGCCAGTGGGCAAGAGTTTTTTTTAGAAAGATGGTGGAGAATAATATAATTTTACTGAGTGTTATGTAAATGCTGGTCCTTTAAATCCCAACTCCAGTCAATTACAAAATTATACCTTGCAGTAGGGCTGCGCTTGCACTGTGAGGGTTATTTTCTAGTTGTGGTCTAGGGGAACAATAAAGGAAGATTTACTTGTCTAACCCTCCAATCCTTCCCGCTGCTAGGTTCCTGCAGCTTCTTCTCCCCCATACTCCAGAGTTTTAGGATCTTGACATCATCAGGACCAAAACAGGGTCCATATTTCTGCATTGGACTTGATGATGGTGTGCCATCTGCTGGAGGAGTGGAGGATCAGGTGAGTAAAAGTGTTACTCACTATATTAATTGATTGGTCTGCACAAAAGTTGACCAATCAGTTCTCCCCTAGGCAAACTGACCAATCAGTTCTCCCCTAGCCAAACTGAACAATTAACCCTTGCAGTGCAAGCTCAGCCCCACTTCAAGGGATAATTTGACATTTTCCTGGATCTGGGCTGTAAAACAATATCCATGTTTAATCATGTTCATGATTACTTTGAACAGAACCATTATATTAAGGCTTGTGCTCTGAGGTATTCTATAATGTTCCTAAACATTCTGCTTTCCACAATTAGCTGGACAGAATCAGATGGGAGAGGAGGATGGGCAGGACATACCTAAATGCAGCTAAACTTTGAGTCAAAATAAGTTTTTGAAGCTGAATCCTTCTAATGCCCCGTACACACGGTCGGATTTTCCGATGGAAAATGTCCGATCGGAGCGTGTTGTCGGAAATTCTGACCGTGTGTGGGCTCCATCTGACATTTTCCATCGTATTTTCCGACACACAAAGTTTGAGAGCAGGCTATAAAATTTTCAGACAACAAAATCCGTTGTCGTCAATTCCGATCGTGTGTACACAAATCCGACGCACAAAGTGCCACGCATGCTCAGAATAAATAAAGAGATGAAAGCTATTGGCTACTGCCCCGTTTATAGTCCCGACGTACGTGTTTTACGTCACCGCGTTTAGAACGATCGGATTTTCCGACAACTTTGTGTGACCGTGTGTATGCAAGACAAGTTTGAGCCAACATCCGTTGGAAAAAATCCTAGGATTTTGTTGTCGGAATGTCCGAACAAAGTCCGACCATGTGTACGGGGCATTAGACCCCTTTCACCCTGAGGCCGCATTCATGGTAAAGCGGCGCTTTACCGCTGTTTATGTGCCACTTTTTGGCCTCTAGAGGGGCGCTTTTAACACCAAAAAAGGGGTTAAAGCAATTTTAAGGCACTTTGAAAGCACTGCCCATTCATTCTAATGGGCAGGGGAGTTTTGGGAGCGCTGTATACATTGCTCCCAACCCGCCCCAAAGATGCTGCTTGCAGGACTTTTTTTCCTGTCTCACAAGCGCACCGCCCCCCTGTGAAAAGACACACTGCAATGAATGAGAGGTGGTTTTCAGGCACTTAACAGAGGCTATTTCTAGTGCTAAAATGCCTAAAAACCAACCCAGTGTGAAAGGAGTCTTAGGGCAAGTTTACACTTGCTTCAAAACAAGGCTTTGAAAATGCTTTGTTAAAGCTCTCTGAATGCCAGTCAAAGCCCCTGTCACTAAATAAAATGGTTAGCTTACAGTCCTGTTTACACCATGCTTTTGCTTGGTACTTCGATGAGGCTTTGATGAGGCTTCGGTGGGGCTTCGATGAGGCTTTGGTGGAGCTTCGATGGGGCTTCGGTGGCGCTTTGGTGAGGCTTCATGGAGCTTCGATGAGGCTTCATGGGGCTTCGATGAGGCTTTGGTGGGGCTTCAGTGATGCTTTAAGCTAGCTTTGCCATAGACTTCTATGGAGGCTTTGAAGACTCTTTGAAGCACTCAGGAAAGCTACATGGGGTATAATTTTTGAAGCGAAGCCGAAGCAAAGCAAAAGCAGGTGTAAACAGGACTGTAATCTAATCATTTCCTTTAGTGACAGGGGTTTAGACTAGCGTTCAGAGAGCTTTAGCAAAACGTATCCGAAGCCTTGTTTTGAAGCAAGTGTAAACTATGCGTTAATGTGTGTTGAAGCCGAAGCAAGTGTAAATGAGACCTTATTGTTCTTAGTCCTAATCTGCAAGAGGACAGTCTGGAAGTAAACAGTGGAATGTTTACACTGGCCTGTGCCTGTGATGGCAGCTCAAATTATAGGCAGAGGTAAAAGGTTATATTTGCTAAATTGCTTTGTTTCTCTGTGGCTATATAAAAAAAAACACATGGGTTCAAAAGTATAGTTATCCTTTAAAGACCCAGTATAGTGATAAATAGTGTATTCTGGTAAGGGTGTTAATTTCTGTAAGGATAGTATTTAGTATGTGAATTCATTTTTTTAAATTCACAAGCCTTTATTTAGAATTTTCTCGACCTTTGCATGCCAATCTGTCAAGCAAAAGTGACAGTTATGGGGGATTGAACAATCCATTTAACATTGTTTGCAAAGGTCACCTTTAATTCATATGGTTAATTTATTTATGTATTTATTTAATAGGTTTTTTTTCTTTTTTTTGCTGTTGCTGTTACTGCAACTGCTAAAAACGTGTTAGCTTTTAAACATTCAGATTTGCAGAGTGAGCAATGTTGTCACCCTATTGAAGTAGAAATCAACAGAACTAATGGCAAGATCAAAAGATAATAAAACTATGTTAAGCCAGCCATAGTTGGTTCGAAGTTCCTGCTAAACCGGCTGAGATTCGAACCATCTATGGGCAGGCTGATTGTACCCAAGTCGAACCATCGTATAACCAGCATGTCACATTTTTACATGCGATTATTGCCAGTGGCTATAGCCACTACCAATATTCACTGTGCTCTCTTGGCAGAGATGGCTCCCCATGCCCCCCTGTCGGGAGAACACAATAGCTTTGCGAGGGGAATTGAGGGATCATCTATGGCCAGGCTTACAGGGAAAAAACTGAAAAACATTAAATGATATATTATTACTGTTGCAGACTGCAGGATGTATGTAATTTTACCCATAATTCTGCTTTAAATCTGCTCACACAATTAAAGTGTTATCCAAAGAACATACAACATTGGATTTAATATGGATCATTTAAACATGGTCCAAAAAGTTACACAGTTTAAACAATCAGTATTTTTTGTTATATTTAGCTGTTAGGCTGGCCATGCATTATACATTTTTCTTGTACAATGTTACTTTAGATGTACCAAAACCATATAATATGAGGTCAAGCCTAAACACTTTTAGTTTGTATGCAATCAAGAAGGCTCTTGTACATACTACAGTTGAAGGTATATCTAAAGGACATTGAATATTATGAAAGTATAGGCAACTCGGTTTCAACACTTTTTAAATAAAAAGCTGTAAAGTGTTGCCACAATGTCAGAAGATTGCAATCAGTTCCATTTTTACCACCATTGCACCTCTTGTGGTTAGGTTTAGCTATTTGACACTGAAACCAATAGCCTTATCACTGTCACTATTGATCAATTCATCTGTCAATTAACACTTACAGAATCTGCCTGCTTGTACTTTAGTATGCAGTAAGTTTCTTTGGGATCCAGTGACTTATGCCACGTACATACGGTCGGACTTTTCGTCTACAAAAGTCCGACGGACGCCGGCGGACAAAATACGGCTGACAATCCGATCGTGTGTGGGCTTCCCCGGACTTTCAGCGGATTTTTCCAGCCGCAAATCTGACGGACTTTAGATTTGAAACATGCTTCAAATCTTTACGTCGTAACTGCGCCGGACCCAGAAATACGCTCGTCTGTGTGCTAGTCCGACGGACAAAAACCCACGCTAGGGCAGCTATTGGCTACTGGCTATCAACTTCCTTATTTTAGTCCGGTGTACGTCATCACGTACGAATCCGTCGGACTTTTGTGTGATCGTATGTAGGCGAGTCCGTTCGTAAGAAAGTCTGCCGCAAGTCCGCCAAAAGTCCGCCAAAAGTAAGTCGAAAGTCTGTCGGACAGGCTGTCGGACTTTTGTAACCGAAAAGTCCGACCGTGTGTACGCGGCATAACAGAATCATTCAATCCTGATCCTTGCAAACTTGTGTCCTCTGATTTGGGTTTAGATTCTATTAAATCATACATTGTATAACTTTAAAAAAAAAAGATTGGAGTGTGCTCTGGCTACTGTGCAGGTAACAGTTTTTTTTACATGGACCAGAGCAGAGAGTGCTGAAAATATTTAAAATTGTTAATTTGTGTATACTTTTAATGATTTTTAGATAGATAGATAGATAGATAGATAGATAGATAGATAGATAGATAGATAGATAGATAGATAGATAGATAGATAAATAGATAGATAGATAGATAGATAGATAGATAGATAGATAGATAGATAGATAGATAGATAGATAGATAGATAGATAGATAGATAGATAGATAGATAGATAGATAGATAGATAGATAGATAGATAGATAGATAGATAGATAGATAGATAGATAGATAGATAGATAGATTTATTAGCATTTTTTTTTAAACCAAAATCATTATCATGATCATTTTTTTTAAGCAAACTACACCAAGTGACATGCAAAAGCCCCTAAAAACCCCAGACGGATGAATCTAGCATCCTTTGAATACCATTAATTCATTGGAACACACATGAACTAGTTTATACAGTCAGCTTCCTAATACTTGTTTATAAAAATGTGATCTCAGTGGATTCTACAGTATATATTATTATGCAATTGCCAAAACCTTACTACTAAAGAGTTAGATAAAAACTTTAACTTTTATGCTACTAACATACAGCTTATAAACAGTATACATAACATACTAACATATTTCTTGATGAAAGAGAAGACAGTGAGATGTCCGCTTCAATGCTCTGAAGTGCCCAGGAGTCGACACTACTGCTTATCTGATGACTTGTTAGTTAATCTGTTTAACATATTAGTGATTAGGCACATGTGCCTGGCTTTACTGAACTGCTAATCCTTCTGCTTACCTTAAAGAGAAAAGACTTTTGCTTATAAATACAGGCAGAGCCAGATAACTATTTTTTTAACATGTCCATCGCTGGAGTGACATGAGCACCATTTTATGCAGGATTCAGCTAAGCATCCCATACTCTTATTTTGGGCCAGTCGTACCTTATATTCTTATTTAACATCAAACTAAACCCACTTACTAAAATCTTGTAAAAGCTTTAAAATCCAAAAACGTGCTGGTAGGTTAATTTGCTCCTATCTAAATTGGCCCTAGTATATGTACCCTGTTTCCCTGAAAATAAGACCTAGTGTGATTGTCGGTGATGGCTGCAATATAAGCCCTACCCCCAAAATAAGCCCTAGTTAAAGTCCTTGTAGGTCTTATTTTCATGGTAGGGCTTATTTTTGGGGAAACAGGGTAGGGCTTATTTGGGGGGTAGGGCTTATATTGCAGCCATCACCGACAATCACGCTAGGTCTTATTTTCGGGGAAACAGGGTATATATGAATGTGAGTTAGGCCGACCATACACAGAGCTAATCTTAGTGGTTGCAGGAAAGAAATTTGATTGATTCCCCCATCAACACAGACAGTGTTGATGCGGGAATCCCTCTTGTCATTGTCTTCTCCCGGTGGGAGGAAACCATCCCCGCTGGGAGAAGACAGTGATTGTTGCTAGCAGTTATAGTTATCGCTAGCGATAATGGCATGCTGGTTGTATCCAAGTTGATGACGTAAACGGGTGACCCCGTCCACCTCTGACGCCACAGGGGCTTCCCCATGGCTTTCCTGTGGTGTCAGAGGGGGGCGGGGTCACCCATTTATGTCACCGGGTGGCCCTGCCATCAGCTATATAAAAACTGTCACAGAGAAGAAGCGTCCCATGGAGGCGGAACGGTTGCTGCTTTTTTTTGGGTCCGTCGGGTGGCGTGAATTTACATCGCTAGACATTTTTATTTTTTTATTTTTTAACCGGTTCAATACCGGGCATTTTCACCCCCTTCCTTCCCAGACCAATTTTTTGTTTTCAGCGCTGTCGCACTTTAAACGACAATTGCGCAGTTGTGCGACGTTGTACCCAAACAAAGTTGACGTCCTTTTTTCCCCCACAAATAGAGCTTTCTTTTGGTGGTATTTGATCACCTCTGCGGTTTTTATTTTTTGCGCTATAAACAAAAGGAGAGGGACAATTTTGAAAAAAAACACAATATTTTTTACTTTTTGCTATAATAAATATCCCAATTTAAAAAAACAAAACAAATTTTTTCCTCAGTTTCGGCCGATACGTATTCTTCTACATATTTTTGGTAAAAAAAATCGCAATAAGCGTATATTGATTGGTTTGTGCAAAAGTTATAGCGTCTATAAAATATGGGATAGATTTATGGCATTTTTAAAAAAAATATATATATATATTTTTTTTTACTAGTAATAGCGGCGATCGCAATTTTTTTTTCGTGACTGCGACATTATGACGGACACATCGGACACTTTTGATACATTTTTGGAACCATTCACATTTATACAGCGATCAATGCTATAAAATTGCATTGATTACTGTGTAAATGTGACAGGCAGTGAAGGGGTTAACCACTAGGGAGCGGGGAGGGGTTAAATGTGTTTCCTAGGGAATGCTTCTAACTGTAGGGGGAGGGGACGCACAAGGGCAGGAGACCGATCAGTGTTCCTCCGTTCTGGGAACACAGATCGCTCTCCTCTGAGCTGACAGGACGTGGATCTCTGTTTACACACAGAGATCCACGGTCCGGCCCGGTTAACGGGCAATCGCGGGTGCCCGGCGGACATCGCGGCCGCCGGGTACACGCACCGGGTCCTGAGCAACGCGCCCCCTAGGCGGCCGGGAACCCAATGCCGTCATATGACGTCCACCCAGGATGGGAGATCCCATCTGTGGACGTCATATGTCTATAGGCGGGTAGGGAAGTGGTTAATAAAGGATGTGTCCCAAGCTGTCTCTTGTCTTTTTTACCATTGTTGACACTTTTATTTGTGAAATGGTAGGGGTAAAATATACTCCATTACCAATTAACATAGGGGGGGATCTGGGGGTCCCCTTGTTAAATGGGCTTTCAGATTCCAAAAAGCCCCCCGCCCTTGTCCCCATCAACATGGGGACAAGGTGCTTTGGGGTCAGACCCCAAAGCACCCTCCCCATATTGAGGGCATGTGGCCTGGTACGGTTCAGGAGAGGGGGCGCTCTCTCACCCCCCCCTCTTTTCCTGCTGCCTGCCAGGTTGCATGCTCGGATAAGGGTCTGGTATGGATTTTGGGGGGAACCCCTACGCCATTTTTTTAAATTCCGCGCAGGTTTCCCCTTAATTTCTATGTCAGACCTGGAGGGCCTGGTATGGATTTTAGGGGGACCCCCATGCAATTTTTTTTTTAAATTTTGGTTTGGGGTTCCTCTTAATATTCATATCAGACCCAAAGGGCCTGGTAATGGACTGGGGGGGGACCCATGCTATTTTTTTCAATGAGTTTTATCTATATTGCCGAGACCCGACAATTCATTACAGCCGTGATCAGTTTTAAATGACAATTTTTTCTTTAGAAATGTCATTTTGCTGTGGTACTGTTCAAAACACGGGAAAAATGCGCCACTTTACAGGCATACTATAGACACCCCCAGGCACAATATTAAAAGGAATATCTCATTTTTACTGTTTCACTTTAAGCATTAAAAAAATCACTGCTCCTGAAAAAATGTCCGTTTTAAAAAAAAAAATGTGCATTGATACATGTCCCCTGGGGCAGGACCCAGGTCCCCAAACACTTTTTATGATAATAACTCGCATACAAGCTTTTAAAATTAGCACTTTTGATTTTTCATGTTCGTGTCCCATAGACTTTAACAGTGTTCCTGTGTTCTTCCGAATTTTTTTCCTGTTCGCATGTTCTGGTGCGAACCGAACCAGGGGGTGTTCGACTCTTAATGTATAATATATACAGTATATACAATTATATGTGAAAAAAAATATAGGGAAAGGGGGGTTGCATGAATCAAGCTGATGTGATGGTGTAGGAAAATCAAATGTGTTGAGTTATTTTAATGTGCTAATAAGGGCAATCAAAACAAAAGATACAAGTGATCAAAAGGTGAAACAAAAAACAAAGTAATTACAAGTGGCAAAATTGACCTTAAACTTTTTATATGACTGGAATGAGCCTTCAGATTGCAATGAAGGATATCATCAGACTTGCAATTAGCAAGAGGGACATAGGTTCTTATGGGAAGAAGCCAGAAGAGCCTAATAATCAAAAAGGTGTATGTGAATTAAATTAAGTCAATTATTGAAAAAAGTAACCTATCCTGACTGCCTAAGCAGTCAGGCACACCAATCAGGTTAAGTTATTACTGACTTTTAGCCAAGTATTAATAGTATCCATCCGTCCTGTTTGTTGCATGAGATCTTAATGAGATCCTCATGCCATCTAGCTTATGTGGGTTACCTGTGATTCCTGTGTGGTGTCCTGTGTGGTGCCCTGTGTGGTCCTGTGTGGTCAGCGTCCTCTCCTCCTCCCTCCCCCCCAGGTGGAAGCACTCTGGCCGATGATGTGCAGCCACCACGTGGCTTCCTCGGTGTTTCGGAAGGCTGTGCCTCCGACTACTATCGTTACTTCCGCCGCAAAAGCACATGACGTCATGACGTGCCATGCACGCCAAACCCATCGCGCATGCAAGGCCAGTCACGAATGTCCGGAGTGATCTTGGGACGCCGCCGACAGGATAGTGCTCACTCTAGCAGCCAAACCAAGGCATGACCACCACACGGAGCATGGTGAGGGAAAGATGGAAATTCTGCACTCCCCCCTTCTGCCGTGAAGTCAAAGTGGGCCGGAACTCCACCCCATGAAAACCGAGGGGGTGTGCCATGTTGCCGCCGAAATCTGCAACCGAACAGATACATTGATTAGTAACTTCTAATTAGGATAATTACAATAATTAATAGACATTATGTATTTTAGGATAAGTTGATTGTTAGTTTTACAATTTGAGCTGTGTATACATTCAAGGAATATATCTCTCCGTGACTGTTATTTCATAGTATTATTTAAAAGGATAATGTCATGTATATTGTGTTTTATCATAGTCTTATTGTGTCTTGCCTGATACGAAACCCTGCAAGAATGGAGCAAATGAGATGGACTTATTCAGGCGAGGATACTTGGTGGCCTGTAGCCTGAAGATCCATCTCTGCTCTCATTGCAAAAGAGTTTTGTTCCAATCGCCACCCCTGTTGAGAATGTCTACTCAATCAAGGGCGGCCAAGGAAACTTTTGGCATTTTATAATTGTGTTTAAAGACTACATGTCTACCACTTGGTAGACATGTAGTCTTTAAACACAATTATAAAATTTGCAACAACTAGGATGGACGGATACTACTATTACTTGGCTAAAAGTGAGTAATAACTCAACCTGATCGCTGTGCCTGACTGCTTAGGCAGTCAGGAGAGGTTACTTTTATCAATAATTGACTTAATTTAATTCACATTCACCTTTTCGATTATTAGGCTCTTCTGGCTTCTTCCCATAGGAATCTATGTCCCTCTTGCTAATTGCAAGTCTGATGATATCCTTCATTGCAATCTCAAGAGTTATTCCAGTCATATAAAAAGTTTAAGGTAAATTATACCACTTGTAATTACTTTCTTTTTTATTTCACCTTTTGATCACTTGTATCTTTTGTTTTGATTGCCCTTATTAGCACATTAAAATAACACAACACATTTGATTTTCCTACACCATCACATCAGCTTGATTTATGCAACCCCCCCTTTCCCTATATTTTTTCACATATAATTGTATATATTATACATTAACACAATACTCACTAAGTTTGTTTGTAACCAAGTAAAACATTTCTTTCACAGCACCAAATATATGTTTTTTATTTGTATTTTTATTTGGGATGTGTTTCACTACATTTATAATATTCTATGCAATACACACAAACAGTTACACATTATGATATAGGAATTATATACTATTTATCTTTCATTATCATTTCAATATCACCTTTTGGCACACCAACAAAAACAAGTTTTTCTATTTATTTTTTAACTGTACAAGAATACATATATAGAATATGTTTTAAATTTCCCTTTGATATACTATTAACAGCTAGGAAGTGGTGTATTGGTGCCGTCACAAAAACGTGACTTCCTGCAATCCCTTTGGACTGGTTCTTTCTCCATTCCTGTCAGGGTGGTGAAGTGGAGGTGTCTGTCAAGTCCGCCGGATCGTTCAAATGATTTTAGACTCACCAATTATGAGCTTATCCATTCCAGCTTTTAGTGGTAATTATATTAATGTCCATGTACATAGAAATTGGTGCATTTAAAAAAAAAGTTATTTTGAAAAGTCTAAACTTGAATGCATTTATTCTAGAGCAATCTGTCCCCTAGAAGAAGACCATGACCAATTAGGTTGAAACGCGTTGGGGCCTCTAGCATGGCTATCATTGTAATTTAATACTACATATTCATGTTCACATCGCTGTATTATGGTTTATGTATTTTTGCCTCATGACCAGAGCTCATATTTTAATGTTAATAAGTGTTTATAATCTTTCTTAATAAAGACCCTTTTATATACTCAACAACAAGCTGTGATAATTTTGCTGCTTGAAAACCCAGTGGGGGAACTCCTTTATTCAATACAAGTTGGGGTGTGCAGCTATCTATTTCTCACATTAGTGTCATCTTCCATTATTTAGAGGGACACCTATTAGCAAAAGTATGTAGGCAAAGGACACACCCCCTGCCATGACCTCCTTAAAGGAGAATTATACAAAAATTATTAGTTATTAAGTAAGTGTTTTATTTTTTATTTTTTACTACTATTATTCCTTTATATTGGCTTTTGAAATATACAAATGCAACAATTTTGAAACTGGATAAAAGAATTAGCATTGTAAAACATGTTTTTGATTGATAAATATTGCATTTTATATACAGATACATGCATCAGACCAAAATCAGGGACAAATGAGGAGAAAAGAGGGACTCTTTTGTTCCAAATCAGGGACAGTCCCTTGAAATCAGGGACGGTTGGGAGCTATGAATATTGTCCGAACACAAGAGATATGACTATTCTTTTTTGAATCTGCTTTGTGTATTTCTTCCAGAATAATCTAGTAATCTAGTGTGAACCTTCTTTGCAGGGGCTTCCTGTAAAAAAGGACCAGACCACTGCTGCTTTCTCTTCTGGTGCAGGGTGACTGGTCTTGTCTTGCCCCCTCCTGTAGTTTTCTGCAGGGAGTCTGTAGAGGGAGGACCTCCTTGGTCCCTCCAGCAGCTCTGCTCTATGCCAATTCTATGTGCAACACAGTAATGATGACACCACCACTCTTACTGGGCAATATCTGGGTTTGTAAATGCATTTGGGATACACAAAGTAGATTTATATCTTTTGTGGTTATCAAGGAATTTATTTCAATGAAACTGTTTTTGTGCCCTGAGTTGCGTTTTAATATAATTTTTAAAGTTTTTTTAATCATTATACTTTACAGCTTCCAATAAAATAATACCTGGGGATCTTGCAATAAAGGTCATTGTTCAAGCCCTTGCTGTTATAGGTATCAGTTGTGCTCTTGTACCACCATGTCACATACTCCCCTGGAGAAGACACATTTCACAGGCATTGTCTATCATTGTCACTTTCTGGAATCTGGAAGAGAAAGGGATTAGCAGCACTGAAATGCAAAAACACTGACAAAAGTGTAATATTTTAAAATGAAATAAATAAAAAATAAAAACCATAGCAACCGTTTATGATACACAAAGCTTTAGAAAACACAAGGCCAATTCATAAAGCAACAGTATGGCCTTACCATAGCACTTTTTAAAAAATATATACTCCCAGCACCTTTATAAAGAACACCTGCTTCACGAAAGTCCTATTTATGTTAGTGAATTGGAGAAATAAAAATGGTGCAAGGAGGACAGCTTGGTCACGTGACCTTTCAACGTCACATGACAAACCTTTCCTGCTATCAGTATTATGCAGAAAACATTTCAAAGGACACCAAATAATCCACACCACATCATGCATCGTATTAATTAATGCAGGTACAGTGTGGAGTATACAGTGTGGAAAGCGGATTGCAGCATTTCATCTACTTTATAAATAGCCCATAAAATGACATTCGCTTAAGGTTTCCATTTATAGTAAATGTTTTATGTTAAAATATTTTCATCAGAGACTCTTTATTTCCTGTTTGCACCTATAGCACATGACAGCCTGTTCATTCATTGGGTGTGAGCTTCATCATAAACATAGTGGTTATTATTATACAATTACATATTTCAAAATTTTGGTTTCTGTAATAGAAATAATAACGCATTTTTTTTTCAAAATGCATTTTGCTTTCTATTTAGTAGTAGTCTACTACTACACGCAGAACACCAAGAATACCTACAGGTGGCACTGTGGTCCCTGGGCTAGATTGGAGTAATTCCAGTGTCCATGAGCAGTCTCCCAGCAGAACATTGCAATTAGTCACTATCTGCTGCTAGATTCTGGGAGGCTATTTAGCTCAACCTCTAGAAAAAGCAAAGGCCTCTGAATTGTGCCACTGTGCCCATTCTCTTTACCATCTGATCAACATCTCCTGTACCTGCCCTGGCCTTTGTTCTTTCATCCTGCCCCCTTGCCTGACCTTGCTTTTTCCTACTTCCCTTTTCCCCTGAGATTACTAGTACATAGTTTGTAGTTAGTCATTTGCTTCGCTTGCACACTTGTTACGCTTTTGTTTACTGGTTTTCTTTATGCATGTGTTATATGTTGTATGTTAACTAATAATTTGTGTTGTTTTCACAGTGCAATCTTCCCGAGTGTTGTTCATCTATCTCAAAACAACCTTTTCTCAACCAGGGTGATTTTTGCTCTCTTCAGGGGTGCCTTGGGTACAAATTGCCACAAATTGCTCAAAAAATTGTCAACAAGCCAGCAGGTGGATCAAGCCTGCCTTTTTGTTATATAAAGCCACAGGTTTTTATTCTGTAGCATTACAACCTGGGAACTGTGAGGGCCAGCCACTGGCATCCTAACACCCAATTATGTAATCAGTTAATAAGGAGAACATCAATTGTCTGCACAGCATCCTTGTTTGAAAGGCAGATAAAGTGAGGGAGAAGAGAAATGCTAGAATACTAGTCAGTACTGGTTTACAAAGGTGCAGGAATAAATACATCGCCTCTAATGTTGGGTTACCCACATGTGTGAATGCTGCTGCGATATCTAGAATTATATGTTTTGTTTTTTACATCTTAGCATGAGGTAGTTAATTTTAAAGAGTACCTTGGCTGAAAAATTTTGAGGAGCACTGTCTTAACCCACCAGATGTCAGGTAACCTCTTGTTGGTTTCCTGACACCTATGGCTTGGATTACAAACATCCAAAGCCCTATTGCACTGGCTATTCAGTACTAGGAAGCAATAAGAACTGAAGTCATTCTCTACCATACAGATCTTCAGTAACCCTTCATAAATAAAGGAACCACCAGCATAAACTCTACTATCATGTTACTAAGACATTCCTAATGATAGAAAGATTTATCATTCTTTGGACCTTCATGGAAAATATTTGAGGAACACCAGTGACTTTGTGGTGGTTTTGGGGAATATTTCCGTCCTTCAGCAGACTTTATCACAGACAGCTCTAAATACAAGGCCACAAGCCTATTATGCGGCAGACAGTGTTATTCCTTCTGCATAAAAAATAAGCCAAGTCTTATAATCAGCTGCACTGCCAATATTAAAGTGAAACTTGCCTTTAGCTTTTGACTAAATTAAATAGGGATTTGAATATCTGTCAGATTTGTATTGCTTCCATTATCTCCATTAGGGTTATTTCCCTAATCGTGGCCATACATGCTTCAATATTTTTATACATTCCATGTGTGATTCTATCAAAGTTATCAAATCTGAAAAGCATCAAAAAGCCATACTGTCCCTTATGATCAATTTAGACTCAATTTCAATTGGATTTGATCAAACCCAATCGGCGGAATATTATCAATTAGCATAATAACTTATTAACGTATTAATTGGCAGCACTGAGATACTTTGTTCATGAATATGATATTTCAGTTGATCAGATTATGAGATTTTTATAGTGGAAACAGAGATGTGATTGATAATTTATGATTGTAAGTTATGATCGTATGTTAAAGCGGTTTTACAAAAGAAAAATGATCCTGTTCCTTTAAAGCATGATATACAGCATAGTGCTTGTGCGGTGTCTTTTGTCCTTCTCTATGCTGTAAAATACCTGGTTGATACTGCTTGTTCCTGTGTCCCCCTAGGTGCGCTGACCACGGTAATCATGGCTGCTGATCTATGATACCATGGTCAGTTTATTGTGCCTCCATAAGCCTTTAGTCTTTCCCTCTTACCCCTCTCCCCCCTCTCCCTCTCCCCCCTGCCTGCCAGCTCATTGAGAACTACAAGCCAACAGCTACCAAGGATGTCAGGACTTGTAGTTTTTCATTCACAGAAAACTGTGAATGAGTGACATGGCTGGGCGGGTCGAGCCCTGTACGGCCTAATTTTTTTTACATTTTGAAAGCTGGTGGGGGGAGAAAATTCCCCACTAGCTGCCAAAGCCGGGGATCGGGGGGAGTGGGGGCAGGTCCTTTCGTAACGTGTTTTTCTGTCAATATGGGGTGCTGTGTGTACATTAATGAGGAAAAAAAATGAACTTAAATGAATTTAGCAAATGGCTGCAATATAACAAAGAGTGAAAACTTTAAGGGGGTCTGAATACTTTCCGTCCCCACTGTATATTGTACATTCACATCAGTCCCTGCCCTCAATCATGCTGAAGGTCCATAGTAACTATGAACCTGTCAGCCATAAACAACCTTTTACATATATACATTTTGTAGCTACTGGTGATGGTTTACCAAGACTAACAAAAGGGATCACAGGGTTAGGAAAAGCTAGCAGGCCTGTAGCCCTTGGAGGCTCATCTCTGAACTTTATTCAATAATGTTTTCCTTTCCTCTGTAAGAGCTTTGCTAAGCCCAGAGGCAGATGGTGCTGCAGGATTGATCATAATATTAAAGAAAGATAAAGAAAAAATGTACCCAAAGAGCCAGCATTAGAAGAAGTCCCCACTGCAGACTGAGCTTTGCTCATAAAATTTTGTGTAAAGCATGATTGTGCATGGTAGGTCTTATTAATTATGAGGAAATATCATATGATCTGTGATGGTTGTTTTCTAACTACATCAAGGACCAGAAGAGTCTATCGATGCTTCTGGTCCCCAATGTCTTCTACCCATTATTTGCTATTTAACATAAGTCTGCAGCATGTTAGGAGAATGAAATAAGTGGAAAAAGTGAACATAGGAAAAAAGCCCTTACTTATTATCTCAGCTTACCTTTTGATGCAGGTCCAAACAGTTGATTATGTGCACACTGTAGCCAAACAGGTTATAGGTACAATATATTCTGATGGGAAAATGCTTCTTCTCCATCAGCATATTCTAACAGGCAAATTAAGGTTTCATTCTCAATATTCTTTTGCAGATATGTCTCAGGGATCAATGTGTCTCTTTTGGGCTTTAGCAGTTACAAATTATATTTATGAACTTTTGACAAACCTCCTGTTATTAATTGTTTTCCTTAATTTCACTGTCTGTTTCTGTATGAGACAAACACACTTATATTCTGACCACTGCTTAAGTTTCAAGAGTCAAGAGTCTTCATTGGGGCTGGACATGTGCACCTTTTATCAATGTTAGGCTATGTTAGCATGTAGAGCAGGCGGGTGACACCCCCTTCATGTTCCCCTCCTCATTGGGTGCCAAGTGTGGATAACATGGAAGGCCTACCCCTGGGGTGGGTTCTTCTGGGCTATGCTAGGCACTTTGCATATGGTCACTTGCCTTGCACATGGGGTACTTGTGCCGTGCACCGTGTACACTTGAGCAATATATTTTCCTCTAGTTAACTCTCCCTTCCCTGTGTCAGTGTACACTGTACTGTCTCTGTTGCATTTAGGAGGGACACGCTGAGCCAATGCCCTCTCCACCTGTCCAGCGTATCACCACTACCTCACTACCAGTAACTGTATGGGGTCCTGCCATGCACCTTGGGCAGACTCCATGCATGAACTTATTTAAGTTTCCCTCTTCTGTACAGGTTGAGGACCTCTGTGGTGCTGATCTGCTTCCGTTTCTATAGGAGACAGACCTGCTCACGGAGAGAGTGCTGACAACTCCTTCTGCAAGAGGCGATCGCACCTGTCACATGTACACGCTTACGAGAGGCTTCTAGAGAAACCTTTGTTACCCTTGGTAACCACTTGCATCTTCACACCATATTAAAGTAGTTTTAAAGTCAGAGAAGAATTACTGCCAGCCTCTCTGTTCTTCCAAGCTATACTCCACAGTGTAAATGTTTGTATAAAATTATGCCACTAAATAACTTATTTCAGATAATTTCTGTTCAGTCACGTGACCTCCACCCGTTCTCCTCCCCCGATCTAAGGGCTTAGCTGACCCGTACTGTAAATTATGTGTGCCAGTTGCTTGCATTACACCCCTTGAGCAACTTCAGACCAGGCAAAGACAACGTTTCAAAAGCTTTACCTAAATTTCTTGGCATGAGAGTCAAACAAAGGCAACAGTCTTTCCCTAAACAAATCCCTAACTTAGGCTTGTGGCTGCCTCAGCACTTCTGCACAGAACAGTCCATGACTGGTTGAGTCCATGATAGTAGTATCCAGGATTGGCATCTTCAGGGCAGACTGCAGGTCCCAGCAATCCCCCTAAGCTGTAGAAGGTTCTTGAAGCCGTCACTCATTAAAGTGGATGTAAACCCACTCTCATCCTTTCTAAACTACTGCCATAGTGGTTATCTATAAGGATATACATGCCTCCTGCATGTATCCTTACCTGTCACATGTCTCCCATCTGTCTGTTATGAGAACCGAAAAACTGCAGATTCTGTGGGTGGGTCTGTTGTCTGGAGCTCGGTGGGTGGAGTCGTGATGTCAGTAGATTCCCTGCACACCTCTACACTCCCCTTGTCAACATGCATTTCCTCCTGTGTATTTCTTACACTGAACATCTGCTTTGATCACTAACATCCAGTCAAAACCCAGAAGAGTCACTACATGACTTCAGCATGCCCAATCATGCTGAAGTGTGGAGCAGCCAATCCTGGGAGTGCTGGAGAAGAAAGGAGGAGGGGATCTGAAGTACACAGAATGTCTCTCTCAGGCTTGTGCATAAGATATGTAAATCACCTGTCACTCACAGCAAGGGGGAGAAACAGCCTCCTATTTCTCTGTTTGTCCATTTTGATCTCACTGAAAAAAGATAAGAGGATTGCTCAGAGCTGGATTAACTCTTCATGGCAAGACTGGGCACAGATGACATTAAATCCTATACTATACATAAGGTGCAATCCTTAACTAAAAAAAAATTGGGCTTACATCCACTTTATTTGGCAATCCGGTCTTTGTATATTTCTGCAGGCTAGCCTGACAGACTCTGGCAACGTTATTGAACAGCCAACAGCAGCGACCGCATGGCCTTCCAGGTCCGGACCCCTGTCTATTTTATAATGCACAGAACCAGTGGGTTGGACATAAAAAAGCCTGCCAAGAAAGAACCATAAAACACATGTAGCAGGCATGTTGTAGTGCAATTTCTCATTTTGGCCACAAGATAGAGAGAGACAGAGAGATGCTGACTGGCCCTTCCAGAAAAACTCAGAGACACAGAGCATACTGGAAAAATGGGGAGTTTCAGCAAGTGCTGAGGGGATCGAAGAGAGGGAAGTACTGAGGTAAAAGAAAGAGAGAGTGCTGACAGGAGACAGAGGAGAGGAGATTGCTTAAAAGACAGGGAGATACCAAAGCTCAAAAAGTTCTTTTCTGGGACACAGTGACACTTAACAGTGAGGAGAGAGGAGGAGTGTGTGAGAGGAAGGAACTGAGGTGCCAGAGTGAGGCGAGAGACACACGCTGACACCAGGGACTGTGTGCCCCAACAGAGGAGGAGGGATATCCTGAAGCCCGGCAAAAGATGTGAGGAAAGTGAGAGAAAAACGCTGTGAGAGGGATTTTTGGAGATGAGGGGAGAGAGAGACACACAGGCTAAAAGAGAGAGACAGCCATCTAAAGGAGAGAGAGCCATCTAAAGGAGGGAGAGCTATCTGAGGAGAGCGGGCTGAGGTACCAGCATCAGGCTAAAGGAGAGAGAGACACACACTGACACCAGAGAGTGTGTGACCTATTATATAGAGAGAAAGCCAAGCCTTTTCAGAGACTGCCGAGAGAGAGAGTGTGGTGAGGTGACCAGACTGTGTGGTGGAACTCCACCAGAGAGAGAGAGAGAGAGAGAGACACGTTTTTCCTGAGATGACCGGGAGAGCGCTGCAAGAAGACAGAGGGGAGCCAGGATCAGTGTCACCCACACGTTCTGCCACCGTTAAGCTCAGGAACCCTGATCGTTGACCCAAGCAGCACCCAGCTCAGCGGAGATGACCCACACCACTTCAGGGATTGCGATATCCTTTCAGGGATTGCGATATCCTTTCAGGTATCGGGTCGGCCGCTGCCTCGTCACCTTGCGAGTTTTGCTACCAGTCATCTCGATTGGCCCTCAGAAGGGGATCCAGTGCCTTACAACATTGCTAGGAGCCTGAACCAGCACTTGGGATTATCGTTGTGTCATTGCACAAAGGACTGGTGAGAGGGTGCAAACCCAACATATTTCTTGACACCATACTGACACTGCATGCAGACACCAATTTCCCTTTTTAGTGCCACGGGATACTTGTTTGGAGCTGCCATCTGTAGTAGTTTGCCCTTTTAAATCTCTACCTAACAGAACATTCTAGAGGATTACTGCTCAATGCAAGCTTGTTTAAACCTACTCTTTTAAAACAAGGGCCCCACCGTTTGCTAGCAGAAGACACTAGTATTCTTCACCTCAGGACCTGCAACATTACAGAAATGTACTTACTGTACTTGTGTAACCCTTTTCTTTTCATTGTGTCTTTGCCTCTCAAAGGCGTTTGCGGCCCAGAAGGAGCTGAGAAGTTGACAAGTCTTCTCTCCTCCCTCTCAGCGCTGTGTTAAGGGCATATAGATTACTGCCCTTTCTATAACTGCAGTTGCTAAATATTGAAGGTTGTCTTTTCTAATGTATTAGTTATTTGTAGCAAGGTTTAACAGTGTTGTAACTTTCCATATACTCAATATTCAACTTGTTTATCACTACCGGGTGTGTGTCTATTTTTGGTGATAATCCACAGCCAGGGTAACGGTATTTGCCGCATGTGTCCTTAAATGTGTTTGCAGTAATTTTATTTAACCAGGTGTGTCAGAGGGGCTGAAGTCATTCTTGGAGTTGAGGTGAAGATCAGAGAATCCAAATTCACCAAGCGGCTCCTTCGGGGGTAACGCTACACACAATTAACACTAAACCTCCTGACTGGGGCAGCATACAACTCTACCTGCCTACAAACCTCAGCAGCTTTTTCTCTCTAGTGTTTATATATTATAGTGGGCCAGGCACTGGATTGCATTGGTGTTTTTTAATAGCAATGTTCAGATTGTATGCACAATCACCCTATAAAAGAAGATAAGCTCCTTAAAGCAATGACTTTCAGTAACTGGTTGCCCAGCATCTGACACTACAAGTTCCTGCTTTGACACAGCAATCTGGGGTAAGAATGGATCTGCTGAAGCACCCTAACCAGGGCTTACATCATAGTAAGCTTTCATACATTTTTGAGCAATACACAATATACAATTACTGGCCACTTTTATAAGTGAATCTGTTTGTTAATGCAAAGAGCCACACAGTAAATCGTGTTACAACTTAATGAATAGAGTATGCAGACATAGTCATGAAGTTTCCTAACGTTTCCTAGCATTAGAGCGGGGAAGATGATCTAAGTGACTTTGGCCATGAAATGGTTGTTGGCAGTTTACAGATAATTTTGCTAAGACCTCAACCAAAAAAACAACTAGGAAGCAGCAAATCCATGGATTTATAAACTATGTTGATGGGAGAGGTCAAAGGAAAATTGCTGGACTTTAA
The DNA here is from genome assembly GCA_037952925.1 of Lithobates clamitans. Lineage (NCBI taxonomy): Eukaryota > Metazoa > Chordata > Amphibia > Anura > Ranidae > Lithobates > Lithobates clamitans. The sequence goes on along the minus strand of JBBGZY010000592.1, from coordinate 396,792 downwards.
GAACATATTAAACAAAGGTATTAAACAATACATTCCAATGAGCAATAAATATGAAAGAGCTAAAATTAAACCTGGGTGGCTAAACTATAACGTAAAAATGCATATAAAAGAGAAAAAAAGGCCTTCAAAAAATATAAGGCTGAGGGGTCATTGTCGGTATTCCAAAACTATAAAGTGTAAAAGCGCAATCAGGGCAGCTAAAATAGATCATGAAAGGCACATAGCAGAAGAGAGTAAAAAAATAATCCCAACAAATGTTTTAAATATATTACCAGTAAGAAAGTGAGGCCAGAGCACATTGGCCCCATAAGAGATGATCAGGGGAAGTTGGCTACAAAAGACAATGCGGGTGGCTTTGTTCCAGCCTCCTAATAGTAAACACGGAAGCGACGTCATGATGTCACTTCCCATTTACTCGGCTGCCAATGGCGCCGATTTAAAAAAAATACAGAGTATTCAGAATCGCCGTTTTCGGCGATCTGAATACTTTGAAGTGCAAAGGAGGGATCGGGGGTCTTTTAGACTCACGATCCCTCCATAAAGAGTACCTGTCAGCACCTATTACTGTCACAAGGGATGTTTTCATTCCTTGTGACAGCAATAAAAGTAATCAAAAAAAATTTTTTTTTTTTAAACACAATTTATAAATATAAAAATAAATAAAATAAATAAGAAAAAAAATTTTTTTTTAAAGCGACCCCGTCCCCGCGAGCTCGCGTAGCAAAGAAAACGCATACGGAAGTTGCGCCCGCATATGTAAACGGTGTTCAAATCACATGCGAGGTATCGCCACGATCGTCAGAGCGAGAGCAATAATTCTAGTACTAGACCTCCTCTGTAACTCTAACCTGGTAACCGTAAAAAAAATTTAAAGCGTTGCCTATGGAAATTTGGAAATTCTTAGGTACCGTAGTTTGTCGCCATTCCACGAGTGCGTGCAATTATAAAGGGTGACATGTTTGGTATCTATTTACTCGGCGTAACATCATCTTTCACATTGTACAAAAAAAATTGGGGTGACTTTACTGTTCGGATTTTTTAAAATTCATGAAAGTGTCCCTTTTCCCAAAAATTTGCGTTTAAAACACCGCTGCACAAATACCATGTGATATAAAATATTGCAACAATCTCCATTTTATTCTCTAGATTCCACATAGGGCATGAATCCGTTAAAAAAAGCTTTTATTGAAAAGCTAGAAAGTGCTAAACCGTACACTTCAATAGATAAAATGTGATCACAAAAAGAATAAGATAAAATCGCGTAGTAACAGGACATCTATCTGCTTTAGCAACCCCAGTAGAAGGATATTGGTCCGAAACATGTCGGGTTGCTAAAGCCTATAGATGTCCTGTTACCACGCGATTTTATCTTATTCTTTTTGTGATCACGTTTTATCTATTGAAGTGTACGGTTTAGCACTTTCTAGCTTTTCAATAAAAGCTTTTTTGAATGGATTCATGCCCTATGTGGAGATGTTTTGTTTTTTCCTCCTTCCATGAATGAGACCCTGCTGAGCCCTAGCCATTTTTCTCTGCACATTCATTCCATCTGAGAGAGATATCCCGATTGGTCGTGGACTTACACACCATTGAACAGCGACGGTCGCCCCGGTTGGCAGGGCCGGATTAACATAGGGGCTGGTGGAGCTGCAGCTCCAGGCCCCTCCCTCAATATAGGCCCATGCCATTGGCTTATCAATTCCTGTGTGTCTTCCTGAAGGAAGAGGAGCCCTCTGTGCACACATGGAGGAGACAAGAATCAGTGCAGCCAAGTCCTGTCTCTGTCGATGCCTGACTCCTATCACAGGATCTGTTCCACTCACACAGATCCTCCTCAGTGTCTGGGAGCTGTCTGGGGGAGGGGCGCTGATGTCCTAACCAGCAGGAGCCCGGGAGGAAGGACATCTCCCACTCTGTTGAGATAAGGTTAGTACATTTGTTAGGGAGGTGTTTTATTGTGCTAGGGGAAAGATTGCTGCTTCCCCCCCATGTAATGTGCTCTCTTATGCCCAGTGCCCATCATGTCATGTGCATTGCAGTGCCCCCATGTGCTGTGCCTACTATGTCATGTCATGTGCATTGCAGTGCCCCCCATGTAATGTGCTGTGCCCACCATGTCATGTGCATTGCAGTGCCCCCCATGTAATGTGCTGTGCCCACCATGTCATGTCATGTGCATTGCAGTGCCCCCCATGTAATGTGCTGTGCCCACCATGTCATGTCATGTGCATTGCAGTGCCCCCATGTCATGTGCTGTGCCCACCATGTCATGTCATGTCATGTGCATTGCAGTGCCCCCCATGTAATGTGCTGTGCCCACCATGTCATGTCATGTGCATTGCAGTGCCCCCATGTCATGTGCTGTGCCCACCATGTCATGTCATGTCATGTGCATTGCAGTGCCCCCATGTAATGTGCTGTGCCCACCATGTCATGTCATGTGCATTGCAGTGCCCCCATGTAATGTGCTGTGCCCACCATGTCATGTCATGTGCATTTCAGTGCCCCCCATGTAATGTGCTGTGCCCACCATGTCATGTCATGTGCATTGCAGTGCCCCCATGTAATGTGCTGTGCCCACCATGTCATGTCATGTCATGCCATGTGCATTGCAGTGCCCCCATGTAATGTGCTGTGTCCAGTATGTAATTTGCTGTGCATTGCAGTGCTCACTATGTAATGTGCAGTGCCCACCATGTCATGTGCTGTACATTGCAGTGCCCACCATGTAATGTGCTGTACATTGCAGTGCCCACCATGTAATGTGCTGTACATTGCAGTGCCCACCATGTAATGTGCTGTACATTGCAGTGCCCATCATGTCATGTGCTGTACATTGCAGTGCCCACCATGTCATGTGCTGTACATTGCAGTGCCCACCATGTAATGTGCAGTGCCCACCATGTAATGTGCTGTGCCATGCAGTGATCCCACCAAGTAATGTACAGTGCCCACCATGTAATGTGATGTGTCATGTAGTGCCCACCATGTCATGTGCAGTTCCCACCATGTCATGTGCTGTGCCCACCCTGCCATGTGTTGTGCCCAGCATGTAGTGTGTTGTGCCCACTGTGCAATGTGCTGGGCTGTTCAGCAGTGCCCACCATGTCATGTGCAGTTCCTAACATGTAATGTGCAGTTTCATTGCCCACCATGAAATGTGCTATGCCATGCAGTGCCCACCATGTACTGTGTTGTGCCATTCAGTGCCCCCCATGTAATGCGCTGTGCCCACCACGTCATGTGCTGTGCCATGCAGTGCCCACCATGTAATGCGCTGTACCCACCAGGTAATGTGCTGTGCCATGCAGTGCCAACCGTGTCATGTGCAGTGCCCACCCTGTCGTGCTGTGTTGTGCCCACCATGTCATGTGCTGCGCTATGCAGTGCTTACCATGTAATGTGCTGTTCCCAGCATGTAATGTGCTGTACATTGTCCACCATGGCATGTGCCGTGCAGTACCCACAATAGAATGCGCTATGCAGGGCTCACCATGTCATGTGCGGTGTCCACCAATTAATGTGCTGTGCTCACAATGTAATGTGCTGTGTCATGCAGTGCCCACCATATCATGTGATGTCATGCAGTGCCCACCTTCTCATGTGCTGTGCAGTGCCCACCATGCCATGTGCAGTACCCACCATATAATATGCTGTGCCCACCATATAATGTGCTGTGCAGTGCCCACTTGTAATGTGCAGTGCCCACCATGTAATGTGCTCAGCTGTGCCCGCCCAGTGCCGGACTGGCCGACCGGGATACCGGGAAATCCCCCGGTGGGCCGGCTGTCTGGCTGCCCCTGGTGCCGCTGTGAGGGCAGCGGCGCCTGAAAGAAACATGGCCGCGGGGCCGCCAGGCTTACATGCAACTGCGCATGCGCCAGCACTACTGTCGAAAGTGTGTACGGGCTTTCCCGAGCTAGCCGTGCTCGGGAAAGTCCGTACACACTCGGCAATTCTCGGAAGTGCGGGCGCATGCGCAGTGACGATGGCGCCGATCGGCGCCATTTTTAAAAGTACCGCCGTGAGTACTCGTCTGCTCGCCTCTTCTTCGGCTGGTGGCCTCTTCCTCCCGCCCCCCCTGCAGCCTCTGACCTCCTGCCCCCACTGCAGCCTCTGACCTCCTGCCCCCACTGCAGCCTCTGACCTCCTGCCCCCCCTGCAGCCTCTGACCTCCTGCAGCCTCTGACCTCCTGACCCCCTGCAGCCTCTGACCTCCTGCAGCCTCTGACCTCCTGACCCCCTGCAGCCTCTGAACTCCTGCCCCCACTGCAGCCTCTGACCTCCTGCCCCCACTGCAGCCTCTGACCTCCTGCCCCCACTGCAGCCTCTGACCTCCTGCCCCCACTGCAGCCTCTGACCTCCTGCAGCCTCTGACCTCCTGACCCCCTGCAGCCTCTGACCTCCTGCCCCCACTGCAGCCTCTGACCTCCTGCCCCCACTGCAGCCTCTGACCTCCTGCAGCCTCTGACCTCCTGACCCCCTGCAGCCTCTGACCTCCTGCCCCCACTGCAGCCTCTGACCTCCTGCCCCCCCTGCAGCCTCTGACCTCCTGCCCCCACTGCAGCCTCTGACCTCCTGCCCCCACTGCAGCCTCTGACCTCCTGCCCCCACTGCAGCCTCTGACCTCCTGCCCCCACTGCAGCCTCTGAACTCCTGCCCCCACTGCAGCCTCTGACCTCCTGCCCCCACTGCAGCCTCTGACCTCCTGCCCCCACTGCAGCCTCTGAACTCCTGCCCCCACTGCAGCCTCTGACCTCCTGCCCCCACTGCAGCCTCTGACCTCCTGCCCCCACTGCAGCCTCTGACCTCCTGCCCCCCCTGCAGCCTCTGACCTCCTGACCCCCTGCAGCCTCTGACCTCCTGCCCCCACTGCAGCCTCTGACCTCCTGCCCCCACTGCAGCCTCTGACCTCCTGCCCCCACTGCAGCCTCTGACCTCCTGCCCCCACTGCAGCCTCTGACCTCCTGCCCCCACTGCAGCCTCTGACCTCCTGCCCCCACTGCAGCCTCTGACCTCCTGCCCCCACTGCAGCCTCTGACCTCCTGCCCCCCCTGCAGCCTCTGACCTCCTGCCCCCACTGCAGCCTCTGACCTCCTGCAGCCTCTGACCTCCTGCCCCCCCTGCAGCCTCTGACCTCCTGCCCCCCCTGCAGCCTCTGACCTCCTGCCCCCACTGCAGCCTCTGACCTCCTGCCCCCACTGCAGCCTCTGACCTCCTGCCCCCACTGCAGCCTCTGACCTCCTGCCCCCACTGCAGCCTCTGACCTCCTGCCCCCCCTGCAGCCTCTGACCTCCTGCCCCCACTGCAGCCTCTGACCTCCTGCCCCCACTGCAGCCTCTGACCTCCTGCCCCCCCTGCAGCCTCTGACCACCTGCCCCCCCCCGCAGCCTCTGACCTCCTGTCCCCCCCCGCAGCCTCTGACCTCCTGTCCCCCCCCTGCAGCCTCTGACCTCCTGTCCCCCCCTGCAGCCTCTGACCTCCTGTCCCCCCCCTGCAGCCTCTGACCTCCTGTCCCCCCCCTGCAGCCTCTGACCTCCTGTCCCCCCCCTGCAGCCTCTGACCTCCTGTCCCCCCCCTGCAGCCTCTGACCTCCTGTCCCCCCCCTGCAGCCTCTGACCTCCTGTCCCCCCCCTGCAGCCTCTGACCTCCTGTCCCCCCCCTGCAGCCTCTGACCTCCTGTCCCCCCCCTGCAGCCTCTGACCTCCTGTCCCCCCCCTGCAGCCTCTGACCTCCTGTTCCCCCCCCTGCAGCCTCTGACCTCCTGTCCCCCCCCTGCAGCCTCTGACCTCCTGTCCCCCCCTGCAGCCTCTGACCTCCTGTCCCCCCCTGCAGCCTCTGACCTCCTGTCCCCCCCTGCAGCCTCCGACCTCCTGCCCCCCCCTGCAGCCTCCGACCTCCTGTCCCCCCCCTGCAGCCTCCGACCTCCTGTCCCCCCCCTGCAGCCTCCGACCTCCTGTCCCCCCCCTGCAGCCTCCGACCTCCTGTCCCCCCCCTGCAGCCTCCGACCTCCTGTCCCCCCCCTGCAGCCTCTGACCTCCTGTCCCCCCCCTGCAGCCTCTGACCTCCTGTCCCCCCCCTGCAGCCTCTGACCTCCTGTCCCCCCCCTGCAGCCTCTGACCTCCTGTCCCCCCCCTGCAGCCTCTGACCTCCTGTCCCCCCCCTGCAGCCTCCGACCTCCTGTCCCCCCCCTGCAGCCTCCGACCTCCTGTCCCCCCCCTGCAGCCTCCGACCTCCTGTCCCCCCCCTGCAGCCTCTGACCTCCTGTCCCCCCCCTGCAGCCTCTGACCTCCTGTCCCCCCCCTGCAGCCTCTGACCTCCTGTCCCCCCCCGCAGCCTCTGACCTCCTGTCACCCCCCCTCCGCAGCCTCTGACCTCCCCTGTACCATCGGCAGCCTCTGACCTCCCCTGTACCATCGGCAGCCTCTGACCTCCCCTGTACCATCGGCAGCCTCTGACCTCCCCTGTACCATCGGCAGCCTCTGACCTCCCCTGTACCATTGGCAGCCTCTGACCTCCTGTCCCCCCCCCTGCAGCCTCTGACCTCCTGTCCCCCCCCCTGCAGCCTCTGACCTCCTGTCCCCCCCCCTGCAGCCTCTGACCTCCTGTCCCCCACCCTGCAGCCTCTGACCTCCCCTGTACCATCGGCAGCCTCTGACCTCCTGTCCCCCCCCCTGCAGCCTCTGACCTCCTGTCCCCCCCCTGCAGCCTCTGACCTCCTGTCCCCCACCCTGCAGCCTCTGACCTCCCCTGTACCATCGGCAGCCTCTGACCTCCTGTCCCCCCCCCTGCAGCCTCTGACCTCCTGTCCCCCACCCTGCAGCCTGTGACCTCCCCTGTACCATCGGCAGCCTCTGACCATCTATTGTCTTATATCACGTCTGCAGTCTGGAGTGGAGTCAACAGTGGGAGTGCCTCAGGGATGGGGGTCATGGGAGAAGTCAGACGTGTATGGACTGTGGAGAGGAAACTATGGGATAAAACCAGAGCCACCGAGCTGGAGCCGACTGACTGAGCCCTGCAAGGTGCACCTGAGAGGAGGTCAGTGACAGCGCCGCCAGGCCTACCTGAGAGGGGGGGGGTCAATGCAATATTGTAAGGGGGCACTGATAAAAAGGTTTACCCCTTATATCAGTAAACCCCCTTACTTTAGTGTTTTCTTTCTGCAGAAGGTGGTCTCTGGTCACCAGAGTCCTCCCCACATTCCCAGAGTTCCCCTTTACATCATAGTCTGCAGGATTCCACCTTACAGTGCAAGGGGGGACTCTGATGTAAAGAGGAATGCAGAGGACTCTGATATAAGTGGGGTCTCTGGTCACCAGTGCCCCCCTTTTATATCAGAGTTCCCGCTTAGATCATGATCTGCAATGTTCCCCTGTATATCAGAGTTCCCGCTTAGATCATGATCTGCAATGTTCCCCTTTATATCAGAGTTCCCTTGCACTGTAAAGGGGAATCCTCCTGATATATGGGGGAACTCTGTGTTGGGTTATATTAATCTGACTTTATGTAAATGGAGAAATATGGTGTTTGACTTTTGTTTAACTTAACACATTGCTAATAGCAGTTTATAGCTTAAATATTGATATTTGCACTGAAAACTGCCATTTACGGCACCTTTTTTTTGCAGTGTCAATAAAAAATGTGCCATTAAATGCCATGATTTTTGCCTTGAAAAAAATTGCTGCTGTTTGTAAATTCCATGTCTCTCTTATCTATATATAATACACTCTTCAAATGTGCTTTAAAATGCATGGTTTTCCCTTTTGTGAACAAGAAAATAACGACGTTATGCGGTTGGGCTGGTATAATAATGCTATGGGGCTGGTATAATAATGCTATGGGGCTGGTATAATAATGCTATGGGGCTGGTATGAAATTATTTCCAGGGCTGGTTTTTATTCCCAGTCCGGCCCTGTGCCCGCCATGTCATGTGCTGTGCCCACCATATAAGGTCCTGTGCCCACCGTGTGCATGTGCTGTGTGTGCCCACCATGCAATGTGCTGTGTTGTGCAGTACCAACCATGTCATGTGCTGTGCCCACCATATAATGTACTGTGCCTATCTTGTAACGTGCTGTATCGGGCAGTGCCAACAGTGTAATGTGCTGTGCCCGCCATGTAATGTGCTGTGCTTCGCCCACCATTAAATGTGCTGTATCCATGTATCCACTATGTAATGTGTAGTGCCAACCATGTAATGTACTGTGCTATTCCCCCCCCCCCTGTGTAATGTACTATGCTGTGCCCCCCACAGACTCACCCCCTCACTCTCACCCCCCCTCTCTCTCTCTTTCACCCCCTCTCTCTCTCTCATCCCCTCTCTTTCACCCTGTTCTCTCTCTCACCCCCTTCATCCCCCATTCTCTCTCTCTCTCGCCCCCTTCAACCCCCTCTTTCCTACCACCCTCTCTCTCTTTCACCCTCTCTCTATTCCCCTTTTTCTCACCCCTTCTCTCTCGTCCCCACCTCTCTCTCATTCAATGCCCTTTTCTCTCTTTTCCCCTCCCTCTCATCCCCTCTCTTTCAGCCCCCTATCTCGCTATCACCCCCCCCCTCGCTTTAATTTAATTCAACAAAAAATTGTTTGCGTTGTCATTTTATTTATTTTCATAAAAAGGCCCACCAAAATCCTTAGCACCAGGCCCATGTTGCTCTTAATCTGGCCCTGCCGGTTGGGACTCCCCGTCAGAACTTCTCCAGCCAGATATCCCTGGGATCGTTGGATCCCTCAAGCCCGTATGACACTCCACCGTACGATGACTGTGTCCATCCCTTCTGGTAAGGGTATTCATTTCTATCGTTTGCAGTTCTGATTTGGAATTTTAGAAGATCTGTGTGTAAAGTGCCTCCTTATACATAGTTTGCTCCAGCCTCTGCCCCATGCGCAGTTGGGGCACCACATATGCCCATGAACCCCCAGTTTCTGTGGACTAACATATGATTCATCATACGCCAATGGACTTTTTTTCCTAATTTGTTCATTTGTTAAACGTTCACTAATTACCGTATTTATCGGCGTATAACACGCACTTTTTTCCCCTTAAAATCAGGGGAAAGTCGCAGGTGCGTGTTATACGCCGATACCCTGCGATCCCGAGCTGTCACAATCTTAAAATCGCCGACCGCGATTTGAAAATGGCGCCGCCGGCGCCGAAATACACCGAGCCGATCCTCGGCTCTTTCCGGCGGCTCTCGTTTACTTTCGGCTCCACTCGTAGTCCCGAGCGGAGCTATCCGAACCTACTCGGCTAGGTTCGGATAGCTCCGCTCGGGACTACGAGTGGAGCCGAAAATGAACGAGAGCCGCCGGAAAGAGCCGAGGACCGGCTCGGTGTATTTCGGCGCCGGCGGCGCCATTTTCAAATCGCGGTCGGCGATTTTAAAGCTCAGGACAGGGGATCGAAGGGAAGGCTGCACTGGGGAAGGCTGCACTAGGAAAGGCTGCACTGGGAATGGCTGCACTGGGAATGGCTGCACTGGGAATGGCTGCACTGGGAATGGCTCCACTGGGAAAGGCTGCACTAACAAGGCTGCACTAACAAGGCTGCACTAACAAGGCTGCACTAACAAGGCTGCACTGACATGGCTGCACTGACATGGCTGCACTGACAAGGCTGCACTAACAAGGCTGCACTAACAAGGCTGCACTGGGGAAGGCTGCACTGACATGGCTGCACTGACATGGCTGTACTAACAAGGCTGCACTGGGGAAGGCTGCACTGACAAGGCTGCACTGAGAAGGCTGCAATGATGGGCATTTAAATGTAAGTTTTTTTTCCTTCAACTTCCCTCCTAAAAGTTTTTTTTCCTTAAAATTCCCTCCTAAATTGGGGTGCGTGTTATACGCCGGTGCGTGTTATACGCCGATAAATACGGTACACACATTGCCTATTTTGGCACAAGTTATGTACTTAGCACTTTGTCACTTATACATGTTTAAGATGTAAATGCACATTTTTAGCGCTGCATGTGGTTTGTACCTACAGGTTTACAGACTTTGTCGGTGTAGTACAGTGGGTTATGATGGTGTACAAATAGCAAATCAGACAAAATAACATTTAAGCAGTCAGACCCCCCTTGGGGAGTTGATATTGGGTGAGTGTGGAGGAGATCCCGCATTTAACCCAGAGGCCCTTCTGGCCCAGCAAGGGCCTGTTGGAGAGGGTCCTAACACCTCAGCACCCCTGACGGGATCATGCTGTTCCGGGGTGTGGGGTCCCACACCCAGAGTAGAGCCCCTATCCCAGACCTGCTGTCTCTAGAGCAGGATTCTTAAAACGTACCATGAGTGACTGACAGAAACCCTGAATCAGAAGGGGAGAGACCCCAGAGAAGAAAGCAGGGGGAAAGAACAGAAAAAGGAGAGGGAAAGGGTTGGGGAATATGGTTTGTGTCTCTCAATTATTGTCCTGGCCTTGGCTTGGGAGCATCCCTGGGTAGAGTGCTATGCCCATGAGTTTAGCCCACGGTTCCCAGGTCATCTCAAATTTCTGTTTTGTATCATGGAGGATGCTCACCAATTTCTCTTGGGCCATGATCCAGGATATCTTCCTGGTCACTGCCTTTGCAGAAACTGTGGGTTGCTTCCAAGCCTTAGCCATTGTTATCTTGGCTCCCAGAAATATGAAGAGGATCAGTTTGCGATTATATTTGGAGAGGCAAGGAACGTGTGCATTCAAAAGAGCATTTTCTGGAGACCTGAGGATGACACATCCTGTTGCTTTTTTGATTAGATTAAAAATCTTTTTCCAGAAAGGCCTGATTCCGGGGCACGTCCACCACACATGCGAAATTGTGCCTATGAGTTGGCAGCCTCTAAAACAAAGGGGATCGGCTAATGGGAAGATTTTTGCCAATCTAGCTGGTGTCATATACCACCTGGTCAGAATCTTTATATTCGCTTCCATAAGGGAGGTATTAATAATTCCCTTGTATGCAGATGCCATTGCCGACTGCCATGTCTCCAGGCTCCACTGGAATTGTAGATCCTGCTCCCAGGCTAACACGTAAGAAGATTTGCTATGGGGTTGGGTAAGTGACGCATATATGACCGAAATGCCTCCTCCCTGCTCCATGGCCTGACCGCACCAAATCTCGTAATTGGAAAATTTTGGGGGATTCGGTTTGTCCAACCAAATGCTTTGTAGGTATTGATTGATTTGGTCAAATCTAAACATTTCTGAGGTCTAGTTTACTGATACATTGTGCAAGGGTTATGGGCCCTATAGAAGTGAAGAAATGGCCTATCTGGTACAGCCCCTTATCTAGCCACCACTGGAAAGCCTTTATGTCTAATCCTGGGGGGAAGACCAGATTGCGGAATAAGTGTGACAGGGGTTTCACTGCAGAAGAGAGGTTTAGATTTGATTTCAGTTTATCCCACATCGTGAATGAGTGTGAGAGTGTAGGGGCTAAAATAAGGGGTCTATTTTTGGGGGGGGGTCCAAAGTAACAAGTCTAGGGTATGTTGGGGGACCACTTGCCGTTCTATTCTTATCCAGTCTGGCCTTTCCATGTTAAAGTAAATCCCCGACAACTGGGCTAGTCTGGCTGCTTGGTAGTATCTGTGGAGATGTGGGAGGCCCAGCCCTTCCTGTTTTCGTGATAGATACAGGATCTGTTGTTTTAGCCTGTATCCCGAGCCCCCCCAAATAAATTTGAGGATTTTGCTCTGGAAGGACTGAAGGTGGGGAAGAGCTCAAAACAAGTAAAGAAGTCTAGGCAACAATGTCATCTTCACAGCATTCACTCTTCCTAGCCAGGATAAATTTTGTTTGGACCAGGATTTTAAGTCTCCTTCTAGTTTCAGGAACATGGGTGGAAAGTTTTTAGTATAGAGAGATTCAAATTTGGGGGTCAGGGAGATGCCCAGGTAGTTAATGGCTGAGTCATTCCAGTCAAACTGAAAGTTTTGTTTAAGTAGGTCGACCGTCTCAGGGGTGAGGGAGATGTTGAGGGCTTGGGATTTAGTGTAATTTACTTGGAGGCCAGATATGTTTGCAAAAGAGGAAAGAGTTTTGCATAGGTTGGGTAAGGATGTAAGGGGAGAAGTGATATAGAGTATTAGGTCATCAGCAAATAGACCACATTTGTAACCCCCCTGATGTCTGGATTCTCTCGAATCGCTATCGCTAGTGTCTCTATGGCAATAGCAAACACCAGGGGGAATAAAGGGCAACCCTGCCTTGTGCCCCTAGCTATGTGAATCGGGGAGGAGTGATAGCCTTGCATCCTCATAAGGGCTATGGGTGTGGAGTATAGAGCTTTAATAGTACCCAGAAAGCGTTCACCAAACCCCCAATGCTCTAATAGCGAGAAAATATACTGCCAGGATACTGAATCGAACGCTTTTTGTATATCTAGGGAGAGTAGCATGCCCTGCTGTCTAGTGCCCCCTGGCCAGTTCGTCTGTAGAATGGATGCTATATCTATGGTTTGTCTGGTTTGGTCAGGTCCCTGTCTACCCGGTATGAATCCCACCTGATCTTTGTGGATATAGGAGTTTATGAAGGAGTTTAACCTGTTAGCGAGGATCTTAGTGAGGATTTTTAAGTCATTGTTTATTAAAGAGATTGGCCTGTAGTTCCCTACCTCTTCGAGATTTTTATCTTGTTTCGGAATAACGGTAATGAAGGCTGTGTTTAGGTCGTGACTAAGGGGAGTACCGGTCGCCTTTTCATTGAAGAATTTGGTCAAATAGGGAGCCAAGGTCTCTGCGAAGGTTTTATAGTAGGGCCCTGAGAGCCTGTCCGGTACTGGGGCTGATCCCTTCTTTAGGTTCTTAATGACCTCAAGAGTTTCCGCTACAGAGATTCGCTCCTGCAGAATAGATTTGTGTTGTTCTGAGAGTCGGGGGATGGGAAGGGTGGTAAGAAATTTTGACATGGAGGTAACAGTGCCCATCTGGGTGTCACTATAGAGCATAACATAGAAGTCCCCAAAAGCTGAGAGGATTTTGGTGGGATCTGAGGCAGTAATATGATTATGTGTGTGATCTTGGGGAGTGCATTACACTTCATCTTGGGGGTGAGCTTGTTGGCTAGCATTGTGCCTAGTTTGTCTTTCTGAGAGTAAAACTTAGGACCACTCCACAGTAACAGTTTCTCAGCACGTGCTGTGAGGGTTAGGTTCAGTTCAAGTCTGGCTGTGTCTAGTTGTGACGCAGGGACACTGGTTGGTCCCTTTTGTGTTACGCCCGGAGGGAAGCATACCCTATTTCTAGTCTGTCAATGTCAGCCTTCCTTTCCTTTTTGATTTGGTTTGCAATTTGGATGATTTTGCCTCTGATGGTGGCTTTATGAGCCGCCCACAGAACTTCTGCCGAGATATCACCAACATTGCTTAGCGAGAAGTATTCTGTAATTGCTTTGTTGATCTCGGTAACTGTAATGGGATCTGAAAGGATTGACTCATTTAACCTCCAGTGATAATGCTTGGATCTGTAAAAGACATTCAGTAAAGTCACTGTTACGATGGAGTGGTCAGAAAGTATTCTGTCAATGATTTTGGACCCGGCTACGTTGGGTAGGTGATGTGTAGGCATTAGGATGTGATCTATCCTAGCATAGGATTGATGGGGGCAGGAGAAGTGGGTTTAGTCCCTTTTCCTTGGGTTCGATTCCCGCCATACATCAGCCAATCCATGTGCATGGATCAGTCTAGCAAATTTTAGGCTGGTCTTAGTAGGACGAGTTAATGTGGGTTTGGAAGGGTTGGACTTGTCTAGCCCTTGATCTAGTGCTATATTAGAATCTCCCCCCAATATAGGAGTCCCCTCTAAGAGCGGATTAAGGGTTGACGTCATTGTTTGGAAAAATGTGTGTTGACCCTTATTCGGGGTGTATTAAGAGACAAAAGAGAATAAGTGCCCGTTTATTAGCCCTTTGACTAGGATGAATCTCCCTTCTGGATCTTTGTAATCTGCCTTTCAGACAAAATTGCAGGTTTTAGAAAAGAGGATTGCAACCCCTTTCGACTTGCCTTCTGCTTTTGCCAAATAAAACAGAGGGAATTGATGGTGCAAGTATTTAGAGCTGTACCGTTCAGGGAAGTGGGTTTCTTGTACCATCACCACGTCTAGCTTGAGGGATTTATAGCTATCAAATAGCTTTCTCCTTTTGAGGGGAGAGTTCAGGCCTTGAGCATTGTGGGTGGCTAATCTAAATGGAAGACTAGGCGGGTCAGCCATGGAGGAGAGGAGTGAAACTGCTGTCAGACCCTGCGTCACTTACCGTTACGGACACTAGTCAATGGACTTTTCGACCTGACGGACCTCCTGTATAGGACTTCTGCGTGTTTGGGAGCCTTGAATTAAACCTGATTGGAAGTTGAGAGACAAATAATCCTTGAGAGACCCATATGAAGGGGCGGGTAGGGAGGGAAGAGGGGGGAGAGATCAAAGGAGGAAAAAGAAGAGAAGAAAGATGAAGAGGCCATTGCGAGCTTCTTTAGATGTTTAGGGGTAGTTCCCTGGGAACCAGGCTGTCCACCGGGGTCTAAACCTAAAAGTTACATCTGCTCAAGGGGCAGACCACCTATCCCAAAGATTTGGTGAAACCGAGGGATAGGTGGAGGCACATGCTCAGCACCCAGCGCCGTGGCGCTTGTGTATATACAAATTTTAAAGAACCAAAAAAACATACAACCCGAAAACTTAACAGGAAACTATCAAACTGATGATTGCTGTGTGAAGTAGAACCCAGAGATAATCTCCCTAAGTAAAGCTGTACAGCAAAGTCCCCCCCCCCCCGGTCATGTGGAAAGTTAACCACTTTCTTGCCAGTGGCAGTTGGAGAATGGGGGATAGGGGGAAAAGGAGACTGGGGCCCCCTGGGGGAGCCATGACTACCAGTAGTAGGGCAGGAAGTCCCTGGGTTGTACTCCCTCCTGGAGCACAGAGAAAGGAGCAGAGGATTGAAGAGCGCAGGCGACAAATCCATGCTTCAAGTCGGGATACTGTCCTTTGTTCTCTTTGTCTTCGGTTTGTTCCACAGGGTCTTCAGCGGGTTGGTAGGTGGGGGTCGTTTAGCTGGGTTGTAGGCCGGGTTGGAGGTGTCCATGTCCGCTTCAAGTGAGATGAGCTTCAGGGATAGAAGTGCCTTCTCTCCGTCTTGGAAGGTAGAGGACGAGTAGTGTTTGCTCTTGTAGAAAAACTTGACAGCAAAAGGGAAAGTCCACCAATATTTAATTTCTTTTTGGGCCAGCACTGTAAGTAGGGGTTTCAGGGCCCTTCTTCTCTGGATAGTGGAAGGGGATAGGTCGGCGAAAATTTGTATAGAGTGTCCTTGACATGAGAGTTGTTTCGTTGCTCTGGACTGCTTCATCACCTCCTCCTTGACTTGGTAGAAGTGTGCTTTAGCAATGACGTCCCTGGGTGAGCCATCCTTTTTAGGGGGACCCAGAGCCCTGTGTACTCTGTCTAGTTGTATCTTCGTGATCTGTTTTCTAGTTCAATGATTCTGAACAGGGCCGAGTCAAGCCTATCTTGAAGTGCTTGAATGTGATCCGTGTTCTCATTAGTGGCAGCTACTCTCACGTCAAGTTTCTGCTCTATGGCTTCCATTCTGGCGCCCAGGCTCTGGAAGTCTGCCTTTATGTCCCCGGTTATCTTCTCAGCCGTGGAAGACAGGCCTCTCTCCAGTAAGGCTGACATTTTTAATAGTAGGTCCTCAGGGTGGAAGCCTGCTTCTGTGGGAAGGTGATCAGGGAAGGGGTCCCCGTGTTGTGGCATCAGGGTAGGCCCCGCAGGGGAGAGCCTGGGGTCTCCATAGTGCCTGCTAAGCTGAAAGCTGGAGAGGGTGTCATCTGTTGGAGGAGGGTACTTTGGTTCATTGGGGTGAAAGTCAGCGATGCCGGGGCTATTACTAGCCTCTGATCAGCATGGCTCTCCTGTCCTGAGGCTCTCTGCTGGGCCGCGGCGGCCATCTTGGTACACCCAGGCGGCGGCGCCCGATCGAATTGTGGCCCGAGGTCTCTGCGGACCTGAATCCCGGACATGCGGTAGTATTCCCCAGGTGATCAGGGGTCCGGATCACCCGCTTTGGTCCAGTAGAATCCAGTCCGCTGTGTGCTGTGAGCACCGTTGGGGCTGGGTTTGACGGAGCTCCAGCTTAAGCGGCCATTTTGGAGACTCCGTGCATGCACACTTTATTGACACATTTTATGATCAGTAATGCAGCATTGGATTCTATACATTTTATATCTAGCACCTTAGGTTGTACTTAGGAGAGCCTCCAGCATAGTCAGATTGCCTCTCTTATTTACTTGGGTTACAATTTTTAACTAAAGGTCAATTAAGATTGCCAAATATTTGTATATATTTTAGTGACAGATCTCTCGAGATGGGCTAATGTTGCACTGTACGGTCTGTGTTTGTTTTTGGGCAATGTGTTGGCCTGCCATCACTCTCCGCCCACTTCCTGTGCCCTTCTTGAGCGAGCACCTAGTCGTGGAATGCAAACGTAACTGCGGTGCGCTCCAGTGACTTTATTTCTGGCTGACGCAACAACTGGAGGGTCCTGCCCTCTGGAAAGCGCGTCATCCGTGATTACGTTTAAAAGAGCATGCTTGAATCACTAGGCTACGCCTCTGATGAAATCCCATTGGATGAAACATGTCAGGCGGGCAGATGCAAGCATGCTGAGAGCTGCGGTTTTACACATCATGATGTCTGTATCCTGCAACTAACTGTAAGTGAACTACAATAAATTTGCTTTTTATAACTGATGGGCTTCACTATTGCTGCCTTATTCTTTTCATTTGGGTATCACTGACCTATTGATTGGATAAATTACATCTACCATATCCTTGGAGTTCGTGATTTTGATGGCTTTAGGTGAGTAAATGCCCATTACAAGCTATATTCTATGATTGGATCAAGTCTATTACCATCAGTGTTTGGATAAGTGATGCAGTGATGCCTTGTGATTGATGAGTTTATGCTTATTTATTATCACCTTCTGGTAAGCAGATTGGATTCACAGTGGGTGATGTGTGCTTTTCCATACACACTGAAGTTGGTGAAGGGTCCTTTCATATCTATCCCTTCTTGGAAAGACCTGTTATTTGAAACAAGCGCTGCATTTTGGACTTTTATTTTTTATTGTTTGACAATCAACAAACTGTGCTGGCTGCTTATGTAGATGTTCTGTTATAGCTAGCACAGATGCCCACCCCCCTTTATCAATAGTTTGTAAATTATTGGAGGGAATGATAAGGGACTATATCCAAGAAATTGCTAATGAAAACAGTATCATTAGTAGTAATCAGCATGGATTCATGAAGGACAGTTCTCGCCAAACCAATACAGGAGGACCTCAATAAAATAATGGGTTGGGCAACAACTAGGGGTGCAACGGATCAAAAATCTCACGGATCGGATCGATCCTCGGATCAGAGTCACGGATCGGATTGATCCTCGGATCAGCATAAAAAAAAAACAAAAAAAAACAAAAAAACACACACAAATCTTGTTACACCCACTGGAGTTTTAGATTTAAAAGCCATTTTCAACACAAAACCGAGCTTATATGCATAAATAGAGTATTTGTGCATATAAGCTCAGTTTTGTGTTGAAAATGGCTTTTAAATGTAAAACTCCGGTGGGTGTAACAAGATGTCCGCTTGCCCCCTTCTCACTCTATCATTATTGTACTGTGCAGGAGTGTGGGGTGTAGCAAGATGGCGGCGATGAAATGTCACTTCCTGTCAAGACAGCGGCCACTTCCGGGTGTACCAAGATGGCCGCCGCTCCGGAGCTAGGCCGAAGCCGGGGCCTTTCCTATGGCTGAGGCCCGAAAAGTGCTCCGCGGATCGCGGGTGTGCCGATCCGCGGAGGGTGATCCGTACGGATCACGGATCGGCAACGATCCGTTGCACCCCTAGCAACAACATAGTGAAGTAATGCATTTGGGTGCTAAAAATATGAATGAAAGTTACTCACTAGAGGGAGAACCCCTGGGGGAATCCAGGATGGAAAAAGATCTGGGGCTCCTACTAGATGACAGGCTCAGCAATGGCATGCAATGCCAAGCTACTGCACGCAAAGCTAGCAGAATATTAGCATGCATTAAAAAAGGCATATACTCAAGGAATGAAACAACAATTCTGCCACTCTACAAGACTCTGGTCCAGCCGCATCTTGAGTATGCCGTCCAGTTCTGGGCACCAGTCCTCAAGAAAGATGTGCTGGAACTGGAGAGAGTCCAGAGAAGGACAACAAAGCTAATAAAGGAACTAGTGGACCTCAGTTATGGGGAAAGACTACAATCATTAAATGATAAGTTCAGGGTGTAACATGTAACATCTTATGAACAGACTGGCCATGCACATCCCCTGTTAGGGTTGAGTTCACCTGCTGGTGGCACTGTCCTGCTCTGGACTGTTTGCTGCAGCTTCAGTGTCCACCAGCAGGTGTCTCCCAGGAGCCAGCAGGCAGTGGTAATCAGGCACATTAGTTTTCAGCTGCGGGGGGGGGCTACTTAAGGCTGCATCATGATTCTGATCCCTTTCTTGCCGCCTGTTATTCCTGCTTAGCCTGATCCAGTCTGCACACCCCTGCCTCCCTCTGCTCAGTACCCAGTCGTGATCCCCCCTACCTTGTATACCTGCATTACATGTACCCATATCTGTACCTTGTATATAGTTGTACTTAGTCTTTAGTTTTGTTAGTTAGTGATTTTTTCAGTGGGGTTGTTCATGTTTGTTGTTTGCTGTGTTCAGGGTTTGCTGTGTGTTTACTGTAAATAAATATCACCTTAATTATATATACTTTGATTGTTTGGTCTCAGTTCCCTTGTGTAGCTACGTGTCTGGTCTCCTTAGCCACTGATTCCTGACATCCCCAATCCCTGCTATGACATCTAGCTGAGTTCTTTTCCTTCCCCGCTAGCTGTCACAATTTTAAAAAAATGGAGCTCCACCCGCCAGGCCGCGTCACTGATCGACAGTGCTCTGGGCATAGTAAACGACAAAGTTTGGCAGCCTTTGTGGCTGTCGGCTTGCAGTTTTCAATAAACTACCACAGCGATGTGGAGCGCCGTGGTAGTTCATTCATGCTTCCTGTCAGATTGTATCTGCTTACCCATACGGGATGTATGGGCAAGCAGATGCACTGACTCTGCTGGAGAGCTGCATGGCACCAGCGATCTGCTGATCGCTGGTGCAATGATTTCCAATCTTCAAAAATAATAAATGCACATTTTTTTTAAATGCAAAAAAATGTGCATTTATTTTTATTTTTTTTGCAAAAAGTGAACTTATGCTTTAAAGTTATTCTCTCTAGAGAATAGTTAGATAGGTAGATAAAACAGATGAGAGCACGAAAAGAGATGGGGATTAACCTAATGTTGTTTTGCAAGTGCAAAGAGTTTCTAGATTGTTCTATTGAGGCCTATCACTGAATAGTGGGACTGTTATTCAGGGGTTTGCAGGTGCGGCAATAGAGCAAATGTGGACTGCCCAGAAAGGCTAGCTATGCCAAAAAAGAAGTGAGTGTTGGAGAAGCATATTACCTTTTATCCTCTGGCAAAGTCTATGCCCAGCTGATACAGTAATGGGTCTTTACTCATAGTAATTACCCATCCAGGCTAATATAGTACCTAAAGAGCATCCTGCCATGCTCCCACAGTCATTTTGTGATCTGGGACCACCTGAAAGCCAAGGAATACATGGAACCAAAGATGGTCCTTTTGTGGGGACACCCTACTCTGCTCTGCTCCCCTGGTAAGCAAATTAAGCAAAGTATAGTCCAACTGTAGTTCTTGTGTGTGAGCCTTAGGTAATTTTTTTTTAGAAACAAGATTCACCAGCAAAGTGTAACATACAGTATCTCACAAGAGTGAGTACACCCCTGACATTTTTGTAAAGATTTTATTATATCTTTTCATGTGACAACACAGAAGAAGAAATGACACTTTGCTACAATGTAAAGTAGTGAGTGTACAGCTTGTATAACAGTGTAAATTTGCTGTCCCCTCAAAACAATTCAACACACAGGCATTAATGTCTAAACCGCTGGCAGCAAACGTGAGTACATCCCCTAAGTGAAAATGTCCAAATTGGGCCCAAAGTGTCAAGATTAACCCTCTTGGGCATGGAGTTCACCAGAGCTTCACAGGTTACCACTGGAGTCCTCTTCCAGTCCTCCATGACGACATCACAGAGCTTGTGGATGTTAGAGACCTTGTGCTCCTCCACCTTCCATTTGAGGATGCCCCACAGAGACTCAATAGGGTTTGGGTCTGGAGACATGCTTGGCCGGTCCCATCACCTATACCCTCAGCTTCTTTAGCAAGGCAGTGGTCGTCTTGGAGGTGTGCTTGGGGTCGTTATGTTGGAATACTGCCCTGCGGCCCAGTCTCCGGAGGGAGGGGATCATGTATGACCGCTGTATGGTCCTGGCCACCGTGCTGCAGCTCAGTTTCAGGGTTTTGGCAATCTTCTTATAGCCTAGGCCATCTTTATGTAGAGCAACATTTATTTTTTCAGATCCTCAGAGAGTTCTTTGCCATGAGGTGCCATGTTGAACTTCCAGTGATCAGTATGAGAGACATCTGAGACCTTGTAACACTAACAAGTCACATGACACTGGGGAGGGAAAATGGCTAATTGGGCCCAATTTGGACATTTTCACTTATGGGTGTACTCACTTTTGTTGCCAGCGGTTTAGACATTAATGGCTGTGTGTTGAGTTATTTTGAGGGGACAGCAAATTTACACTATTATACAAGTTGTACACTCACTACTTTACATTGTAGCAAAGTGTCATTTCTTCAGTGTTGTCACATAAAAAGATATAATAAAATATTTACAAAAATGTGAGCGGTGTACTTACTTTTGTGAGATACTGTACATCATTTTATATGTTTCACATCATTAACAAATCATTCACAATTTTTTCCTTGTCAAGAACATATGCCTATGTTTGGGTTTGTTTCTATGCCCTGCTACCAGGGGAGGCACCTGGCTCATAAAAAGCTATTTTTGTAGGTACCATGTACAATCTTAACAGCACTTTATAATTAGCTACAATAACTGAGGTGTTAATAAATGACCTAGAGGCTGTAAAGGCCAATTTATTGCACTTATTAGGATTGAAATCTTCATTCAAATCTTGCTTCCACTAAATCATATATGGTAGTTTAGCATGTTTCGAGTTGAGCATAGCATATATTTCAGAAATGTGACCGGAAACTTTGTCAATATTTTTGCAAAGATGCTCCAATGACATTATAGTTACCAAATCTGAATGATGTTCTGGAAGAAATGTGTTATCTGTGTGTAACAATAATTTTCTGCAAGAGGTAGCTGGTGTTTTTCTTGTAAAATTTGACTTGTCAAGAATAGATGCCCTGGCCATTACAAAAATGAGCAATTTGCATAAATCCTGTATTTGTCCACCACATAAAATTTCTAGGGGTAAGACCCAATGTGAAGACTGGGTTGTTTAACATAGGAGCTAAAAGGCTAAGGGGAGATTTAAATTTATGAGCCACACTCATTCCATCCCAAAGGCTTAATGACAGAGATGGGCATAGGATTGGAGGTCTGTCTTTACTTGGCATCAGAGCCTTAGGTAATTTCTGTTGGTGTAAAAGAACATGTGTGAGTGTTCAGTGAGATCTTTTGTGACAAAAGGGACATGAGTGTGATGAGTTCACATCATGAGGAAGATCTGAAAAGGACAGGGCAGGTAAAGCCATGTATGCAAATGTCAGAACATGAAATGTATTATATTGAACCTCTGTTATGTGTCACATTACCAAACTGTCAGCTCATACAGATGTTTTTTGGTTTTTTTGCCCTTGTACCCTATGCATCTGTTTTAGGTTTGGGGAAATAGTTCTTGGCTCACCTGAAGTCAGCCTAATGAAATGATTTCAGATTTATTTGAGCTTTTAATCCATCCAAGTTCAAAGATACAATGTAATGCTGAGAAGTATATGCATTAAATCAATAAGGCAAGAAGCTTTGATGTTTCCATATCTATATGAATATAATCATTGGTCAAGACAAGAGAAAGAACAGGAATTAGGATCATAGAAAGACACAAGGGATGGGTCAGTAACACTAATTCTCATTACTTAAGTATGCTTAGCTCAGCAAAAAATATATATATGCATTTGCTCTGAAGTAGCTAACAGGTCCTGTGCAGCTGTATTTTATGCGATCCTGTCAGTGAAAGGGAAAATACCAAATAAGTCTAACTGCAAATGATGAGAGTGATATTTTCCTGCTGTCCCCAACACCAGAGCATAGCTTTGTTCAAAAGAAGTATTCCATCGAAGTCTGCTGAGAAATCCATACTTCCAAGAGTGTTGATCTCCTTGGTCCACTGCAACATTTAGTGGTTCCTCCCACCTAACTACATATTACTGATGTGTCTTTTGTTGACATAAGTGTCTGCAGGAAGAATTACAACTGCCAGCGGGAGATGTGCTATTCAACACACCCTGAAGTGCCAAATAGCATTGGAATTAGAGCTCTTTTAAGCCCCCCTACACACGGGCCAAATGTCATGCAGTATCAGCCAGTTCAATAGAAACCGGCCAACATTGGCCCATGTGTACTGCAGCTGGTTCGACAGAAGTTCGACTGGCTTTCATCAAAGGGGCATAAACTAAAAAGGTATGCCGACTGGCTCCCAATCAGCACTCTCAGCCAATGGCAATAGTAGGGGAGCTCGCTGTACTAACATTGAATTGTTAGTACAGCGGATCCGACCTGAGCTGTCAGGTTTTTTTTCGTTCAGTCTGCTGGGTTGAATGAAAAGAAAAAAAACTAGCAGTGTGTACTGAGCAAAGTTTTAACACACCGCCCAGGTTCTGTAAGTATAAAGCTTATTCTTTTACACGTATTGTTACAAGACGTTTTAAGATCCCCTGATAGGGTCACTTTAAAATGACTTGTTGTTTAGACTCGCATGGACAAAGCACAGGTTCACTTTAAATACCATATATATGACCTAATAACCCCTTCAGAACTTCTCTTGAGATACTCTGAAATGGATCAGGCATTTACAAAGTCATTATACCAATCCCCAAATCGGATCTTTTTATATATGCATTTACCTGTGCAAACTCTTTATCACATGATTTACTTATAGTGTATGTAAACCTTAATACCTGACGTAGGTGGAGCTGAGGAGCCCAGAAAGGATTACATGATGTAAGAAGGGGGGGTGTAACTGATAAAAAGTGTGTGGAGCTAGCCAGAGATGAACACAGACAGGCAGGAATTTCCAGTTCAGTTATAATAGTGGAAATGACTAAGAAATTCCAAAAATTGACTTTATGGGCACACACATAGGATAAAAAGTATTTGAAATTTTAATTCGATGAAGCTAAAAAGGTAATATACAAAACATAAAAAAGACACATCATACTAATGATGACATATAAATGCATGACCCCAGGGACTCAAATAACACCTCCAAATATTGTAATTCAATCCAATGGGATGAAAAATAAGATATGATATAACCAGCAGCAGCATCCAAGAGGAATAAAGTGCTTGGAGTAGTTGAGTCACAGTGTGAGGTCACAAGAAAATTTTCCGCTCTACATGTTGAGCGCAAATTGCACTTCTTCAGGAGCTTACAGATCTAATAAACATGTAAAAAACATCAAATAAGTATAGCATGCTATCCAATACATAAAGAAATATAAACAATAAAATGGTCATTTCAATGGGATCTAGCAGGATGGAGCCCAAATCCGATGACCACCGAGGGGGGCAAAAAACACAATCCTCCCATGGGGACGAAGCCACACATTGCACAAACTAATACATTATAAAACGTTTTATGCATAACAAGTCAAATTTTGCAAAATATACTCCATAGACATAGATACTTACATGATATGAAGATTTTTAAAGTAATAAATTATAGGGGTCATGTGTGAATAAATCAGACAGAGAATCTCCAATATTGAAATAGTAAGATTCTGTAAAACACAAAATAAGAAAGGGAAAGGAAAAGATAATCTGTGTGGTACCTAGAACTATATAAATACATTATACATGCCAAAAAATGGCCAGTAAATGGATATATAAGGTATAACAAAAGATAATAAAGCAGAAGGCTTACCAATGGCTAAAACAGGCCTATAAATAACAATGGTTGGTAAACATAAGAGCCGGGACTTGTATTATGTAAACGTACTTTTGAAAGAGGGTAATCTATCACCGCGGTATAAGCTGGCAATTATCGTTGTAAAATTGACCAGTGAGGTAAGCTGTTCAATGGTTGGCAAAAAAATCAGACAGATATTGTCTAATGATAAAACGAGAAACAGAAATGAAAAAGCAAAAATGCAATAAGTCATAGTTAGAGAAGTGGCAAACACCACAGCTGAATAAATATTAACTGGTGTCCAATAATGATAGGCACAGTCTTACCTTGAGTAGAAAGTTAAAGGTAGCAAAGATTGAGGAACCGAACCGCGCGTGTGGTCCCGGACAGGCCTGACTAAGAAGCCTGGAGGCAACTGTTTAAGACTGCCTCCCGGACGGAAATATGTCACCTCCCTAACGGAAGTGACGATGACCAGCCTGGCCACAGGCTGCCGCGCATGCGCCTTAAACCGCCGCTGGCTGCGGCGAAAAGCGGCCAATGAAGCGGCAGCAGAGGCAGAGTGAGAGGAGAACAAAGGCCTCCCATGGTTCCGAGTGTAAACCACGTCGTTCCGGAGGAGCAACAGTGGTTGGATAATGCCCGAATTGCTGCGCATGCGTCAGAAAGGACCAGCCAGAGCAGCGAGGGCAAGACTAAGGGGAGGTCGATGAACAACCAGTAACCCCACCAATCGCTGCGCACCCAGCCAAGAAAGTGACCAGGTGAGCAGCAATGTGGGGCCACATGGGAAGAAAAAAGGCCTCAAACATACCCCGGGGTCACAAGGACAGGCCAGGACCAACCAGGAAACCCAAAGAAATTGACCATGAACATATAAAAATACATTGGCAAGTTACTAGAAATGTTACAAAAACAGTTATAATAGTGTTACTCACTGTTCCTCTTACGCTGACATAATGGAATCAGCGCAGTGGCCAATGAGCCTACACTTGGTGGTAACTGGTGAGGGGACCAATCGCCCTACTGCACATAGAGCAACTACAATTGTCCATTCCCTTGCACAGGAAATGGCAAATAGAAAGTCTCTGAAGGATGCCTTTTACAGAGGATTACATGAAAATGCTGCTAACAGGTAAATTGGGGTAACATTATTACATGTTTTTATCTACTGAACATAGATTTTGCCCTGCATGCCGCCATTATGGCACATGCACAGATGCGCCCATGGGCTCTGCCCAGCCTTTGGGTCCTGGCAGAGATCATGAGCGCATCTGTGCATGCGCTGTGGAAATGCCGCCCACATGCAAAGACAGGAAAGGTTTCCAGCTTCCCCACTGGCGGTCTATGCGCATGCGCAGCGAACAAATCATGCATGTACAGATACTGGGTACCCCGTGCATGCACAGATGTGCCACGGGTCTCTCGGAATCTGAGCCTGGTAGGTTGCACTTCTGTGCACGTGCCAGAGGCCGTGACAAAGCAGAAGAGAAGATAAAAAAAGCTGTCCATCGCTTGGACATTTAGGTTGAAGGTCCGCTTTAAGAATGTTTACTATACATCTGTGTGCCTGCCATAAGCTCTTTCCTAATAATGTTTTCCTAATATTTCCAGAGCACAGTATTAAACTGCTTGAAATGGCTCTGTGTCAGTTGTCCACGGCCAGGATACTGCCAGAGATGTCATTTCAATAGAATTCCTGTGAATGCAGTGCACATGACAAAGCCGGCTCATGCAGTGTATTTGTTATTGTTCTAGCTTAGGCATTCTTCTAGAGTACCATATCCTTTGTTGTTCTACTCCGCTAAGGTCTTTTCTCCACAGCTTTATTTTCTCCTCTGACTTAAGGAAAACAAATCAAAGATGGGATCCAGGTGTGAAAACAAAAACACATGGCAGATGTCCAGCTATTGTTATTAAGACTAGGCTCAAAGCATAGTACTACCATGCAGTCCAAATTTCAATGCTTTCAAGGAACTAATTCAAATGAGCATAGTACCCATGAAGTCTGCTTTCATTACATACACATTTAATGGCAGAGAGAGCCAGCTTGAACATGTATTGCAATGTATGCAAGCCAAGAATTTTTAAATTTTTTTTTTTTTTTTTTGCAAAATATGCTTAAAGGAGAAGTGTGGGAATTGAAAAAGAAGAAACAAAACAAACATAACTACTCACCAATATGGCTGCATTGTTGCGATGCTGCAGCTGTTCCCCCGCCGGATCTAAGACCGAGAACCGAGTGATCACATGACCACTGATCGCTCAGTTCTAGCAGAGAATGTCTATCACCGCTCTCTGCTCTGCTCTGCCCCTTCATTGCTCATTGGAGCTCCAGGCTGGGGAGGGGGCCAGAGCAGCTGGCTCAGGCTCTCAGTGGTGTACTGAGAGCCTGAGCCAGCTGCTGATCAGGCATCTGGGTAGATCCCAATGGATATAGCCATTATTGTCTGGCTCCTTCCAGAGCCTGGAGTGGCTCTGTGACGTCAGCCAACGATGGACTTTAGCCCGCTTAATCTGGGTCACAGGAGAGCACAAGTACAGTAAGTACACTCCTGTGACCCATAAGAGAAGTTGAGCCAAAAAAGCTTTGGTAGTGCTTCTCTTTTAAAATATGTAAGGGTGTACAGCAAAGTGCATAGGGTTAATTGAGACTCTTTTATGTTTATTGCAGGAATAGTTGGTTGCCCAGCATAGTTTCCCAATGTACGTGTGGAATTAAAGGGGGACCCAAGCCATTTTTCTGCACAGGTAACTGCAGAAGTCTTTGTATGCCATTGCTAGTTAGCCTCTCAGGTATAAGGCAAAAATTTGACACGCAATAATATTAACTAAGAGGCCACTTTAGCATGACTTAAGCACATTTAAAGGTCCTTTTAAGAATTCTGCAGCTTAATGAATCATAATTAATATCCTCTGTGGGCTCCTACTTTTGGTGCATATGTAGGAAAGTCTGTTAACCACTTTCCTAAAATACCGCAGCATAGCAGAACTATGCTACATAATAAAAGCCAAACGTCTTTACGGAAGTTATAATAGAAGTTTCAAAGATAGCTGAAACTTATCTTTAAAGCGGAGTTCCACCCTGAAAAAATGTTTTGCATATTCACAGACCTTTAATAGTATTAAGAAACATTTTGGGGAAACATTTTTTTTTTTTTTACTTACCAGAAACACCCTGTTGCTATGTAGTGGCTCCTAATCTGCCACTTCCTGGCCCGCATGCACCTCTCCATAGGTAATCCAGGAAGAGATTGCGTTTGGGCTTCACATGCCCACAATCATCATGGCAACGGCCAGAAGAGGATTTTATTAATAGTAGTATAAAATAAGATATAATTCAGACCCACTAGCAAACATCTATAAACTTTATTTGTTTAATTAAAGCATTATGATGGGATGCCTAAAAAAAAAAAATTTAAAAAAATCTGTAGCTGGAACTCCACTTTAACATTATTTACAAAGTTTACCCCCAGGTCTGTATAGAAGAACACACTTTATGTTATGGGTCTGGAGGAAGTAAACAATGGACTACAGGTACAGTGGTGTCTTCACACACATCCCAGCATGATCTGTGAGTCCTTCTGCCATGGTGGCATATGGGGCTTGTAGTCTTTCAATGCACAGACACCATAGCCATGCTAAATAAAAAGAAAAACAACAGGATGCTGTAGTAAGACACTTCACAATACAGGTAAATTGAGGAGATGTTTGAGGTTGGAGAGCTTGAAGAATGAGACCATATTTCATGTTACACCCTAAATATAGGGGTGTCACGCAGGGGCATTGCTAGGTGGGAAAAAGACCAGGGGTTTCAGCCCAAAGTCTGAGCCCAGCATGGGGGGGGGGGTTTGTGGAGGGGGATAGGCTCACTTGCTGGTTGCTGCCTGGCTCACCAGTGCCCATCATTGCTGACCACTAAACTGACCTACCTGAACCACACTGACCTACATGACCATTATACTGACCTACCTGACACACACTGACCATTAGACTCACCTACCTGACTTTTCAACATCAGACTTCAGCTGACCTCCTCCTGCAGCTCAGCTTTACCTGTAGTGTGCAGCGCGCCCATTCTATTCATGGCCAGTCAGAGACAGCAGGCAGCCAGAGCCAGGACAGGAGAGCCGCCCACTCATTTACATAGAGCGAGCGCCGAGCGGGGATCTCATAGTGCTCGGCGTGGCCGCATTGTAATTCCCCGCCTCCTGGAGCCTGCAGCGCCTATAATGAACGTCACACATCCCACGGCCCTGGCATTGGACCAGTGTGACGTCCATCATCACGCTGCAGGCTTCAGGAGGCGGGACTTGTTGTCACTCAGCCGCACTTGGAGTTGGATCGGTCCCTAGTAGCTGCCGCTGAGTGGTTGCTCGGGCTTGTGGCTAATAATATAATTATGAATTACCAAGACCCGGGGGCTTTTTGGGGGCCCACTCGGGGCTCCAGCCCCCTTCAGCCCCCCCTCCTGACGCCACTGCCACGAAACATGGTTAGAAAGGTAAATGATGCCTTTAAGGTGTTTAGTGTTAGGATTCTGATTTAGGGCCTTTTCACACCTGTCAGCAAACCCAGCACTATTGAACTTCCTGCCTAGCTGCCGTGCAAGTCACACAGGCAGGTGCAGCTGTCCAGCCTCAGTGACTCAGAGTCTATTAAAAGTACAGGCTGAGCGTCACTGAGCGCAACACTGCCGACCACTGCATCTGCCTGTATGAACATCATGCCGTCACCGCTGATGAAGTCCCCCCTTTGGGACGTAACACGTACGGATACCACGTGACCTTGTTCGTGACGTCACCCGCGTCCCACAAAGCTGATCCTCGTGGACACACTCTGTTATCTGATGCCATTCATCCTAGCACTGGGGTACAGTGCTAGATTTGTGAGTGTAATTTAACTTCTTTTTAAATAAATACTATTTTGATCAACCAGAGAGCACTAGATATTGTTGCTTCTATTCCATGTACCGATCTTGGAGTTTATGAGGAATCCATGTCTAGCTACCTATACCGACACTGCACTTTACATGCTGTGAAAGCTTGCTGACCCAATTACCCATAAGGGAATTGCTGTTTTGACCTGACTGATTAACTCAGGGGTCCTCCGCATAAGGTGAGGGGCCATTTCGCTTGATGGTGGAGGGTGTCACCTAAGTCACCGTACATGTTTAATCTTGCTGACCCAATTACCCATAAGGGAATTGCTGTTTTGACCTAACTGATTAACTCAGGGGTCCTCCGCATGAGTTGAGGGGCCATTTCGCTTGTTGGTGGAGGGTGTCACCTAAGTCACCGTACATGTTTAATTCATCACTCATTTCACTGGATATCTGCTAGCGCTCTTGCAATCAACTTGTTTATGAAGAATTTTAAGGACTGTATTTATTTGTTTTTTATCCATTTTTGGTGCTAATTTTATTGTTTTTTGTTAGTTTTGTTTAATTTGATCGCGTTGTACTGCCTTTCTCTATTGTCTATTTTAGGATTTGATATTTTGACCCTCTGTATTTCAGCTGCTATAATTAGGTATTTTTGTTGCGCTGGTTGATTTTCTTTTCATATTTCACTGTGTGACAGACACAACGATCAGGCAGAAAACTCTATTCAGTTACACAGAGCCTGCACTTTTACCAGGGCAAACGTAACTGAGCTGAGTGATTGTGTAGGCAGTCCTACCAACTAAGTTTGCCATCTTTTCTGCAGGGAAATGAAACATCCTCTGCAATGGACAGGGTTAAATGGGTAATGTAGAACAAAATGGAGACCACAGAAAATGGGACTTTTTAGTCACCGTATCAAACGCACAAAATCGTATGTATATGTAAAGATTGTCTTTTATTAGAAAATAGATTAATAACAAATTAAAACCATTAGATAGTATTAACCCAAACTAGTGTGTGAGCATACACACCCCCTGTATACAGGTAGGGAGCTAAAAAGTATTGACACTGGCACATACGTAATGAAACACACACAATCACCAAGGACAAATAATATAGCAGGGGGCTATCTCTGTGGAGGGTTGCGTCGCCTCACACTAGGCAGACAGTGCTGTGCTCAACATGTTTTGCGTTGACAAATAACGCTTCTTCTGGAGCGTAAAGGGTTAATTACAGTGTTAAACCAAGCAAACAATGGAATTGTCCAAGGAAAAAACATCAGCTCTATATATCCCTGATCATGTGCAGCCTCAATCTCCCATGCAGTATCCTGGCTTCTTCCTAATATAATTAGGGCGGATCCACCAAGGTAGCCTTGCCCTAGGGCCTCCTCTGTATGGTCAGCTCTGCTCCTCACTGACTGGCTGCTAGACCTCCACTGGAAAAGACTGCATGGGAGACTGAGGCTGCACAGGATCAGGGATATATAGAGCTGATGTTTTTTCTTTGGACAATTCCATCGTTACACTTTGTACTATGGGGAGATGAAGTTGCTACCCCCAATAAACCCCGGATATCCATATATAATAACCCTTTGTTGTGTATCCCCATTACTACTTGTAATCATATGGGGGGTCATGCATGCCACTGGCTCTGTTCCTCGCTCTTTTGTGGTCCATGCATTTTGCTTGGTTTGACACTGTAATGAACCCTTTATGCTCCAGAAGCGTTATTTGTCAACACAAAATATGTTAAGCACAGCACTGTATGCCTAGTGTGAGGTGACGCACCCCTCCTTCATAGTCCTCCGCTATATTATTTGTCCTTGGTGATTGTGTTTGTTTCATTACAGATGTGCCAGTGTCAATACTTTGGAGGCTCCCTACCTGTATACAGGGGGTGTGTATGCTCACACGCTAATTTGGGTTAATGCTATGTAATGGTTTTAATTTGTTTTTAATCCATTTTCTAATAAAAGACAATATTGACATGTACATACGATTTTGTGTGTTCAATACGGTGCCTAAAAAGTCCCATTTTCTGTGGTCTCTATTTTGCTCTGTATTTTTTAGGGATGAGGCATAGTGTATCACTTTTTATGTCCATGATAGCTATGTCATAGTGACATAATTTATTTGGGTTGTTTTAAATGGGTAGTATTGTTAGGGTTTATGTTTTTTATTTTAAAGTGCTACTAAACTCACAACAGTAAAATCAGTCCATATTTGCAGTAAAGCATGCTTGTTATAATCACTGTGGAATCTAAGGAGTTAATCCTCTGCATTGTGTAAAAAGGTTGTTTGATCCTGTCTTCTCTTAACCTCCCCTTCTTCCACGATCCACAATTTATCTGCTGATAGAACAGAGCATTGGGGGCAAGCTGGACATGCTAAATTTGGTGTGTATTGCTATAGATATTTTTTTTTTTTGGGAGAGTGCATGTGATCAGTACAGGGCCAATCAGCACTGTCCAGACAAAGGGTCAGGGGTCCTGCAGCCTCATAGGATATTCAGGGGAGAATGAAAACTCCTCCTACGAGCTTTAACCAGACACTGGTAGAAGTCACAAGACTGCTCTAACTGCTCTAACTGCTGATGAGAAAAGGCATTTCGCAGTTTATATTTACTAAAATAATTGCATTTCCATGTATTGTGTACTGTGGGAGACCAGATATAGTGAATGTAGGGTCCTTGGTTTAGTAACACTAATGCCGTGTACACACGGGCGGACTTTACGACGGACTAGGTCCAAGGGACTTTTCGACTGACTTTCCGACGGACTTTCGAATGAACGGACTTGCCTACACACGATCAACCAAAGTCCGACAGATTCGTACGTGATGACGTACGACCGGACTAAAATAAGGAAGTTGATAGCCAGTAGCCAATAGCTGCCATACCGTCGGTTTTAGTCCGTCTGACTAGCATACAGACAAGCGGATTTTTCGACCGGACTCGAGTCCGTCGGAAAGATTTGAAACATGTTTTATTTCTAGGTCCGTCGGACTTTTGGGGAAAAAAAGTCCGCTGGAGCCCACACACGGTCGAATTGTCCGACGGAGTCCGGTCCGCCTGACCTAGTCCCTCGAAAAGTCAGCTTGTGTGTACACGGCATTAGTGTTATAGGTAAAGTTGATCCAGGGAAAATCCGATTGCCTCTTGGGGGATCAGGAAGGATTTTTTCCCCTGCTGTAGCAAATTGGAGGATGCTTTGCTGGGGTTTTTTGCCTTCCTCTGGATCAACTGTGGGTATAGTATTGGGTATATTGGATTGTACGATATATTTTTTTTTTTTTATGGTTGAACTGGATGGACTTGTGTCTTTTTTAAACCTAACTAACTATGTAACTATGTTATAGTACATATTTTACAGTTCAGGGAGATTTAGCTTTTATTTGTTTTATGTACCAAAAGCAAAAATTAAGAAAGATGAGTAGCAATGTACAGTCCTCAAGTCCTGGAGTACCCCAGGATCCCTGAAAACAGGGGCACCAAACAAGCAAATCTCAACTTTTCCCTTGAAAGTTGAGTGCTGACCCATCCTCTTTTTCACTTTCTGCAAAGCCCAGCAAGAGTGACATCAGTGTCACATAGAGAATCATGGCATAACACTAGATCTCATATTTATTTAAAGCAAAAAATCTTTATTTGGCTCCGAAATGGTTGTTTTAGAGTTTTCCAAGAACCATAAAAAGTAACCCTGTTCTTTGGCCAAGTTGAAATGTACATGGCAGTGGGTTACAGAGGGTGCTGGCAGACTCTGCAAAAGCAGATATCTCACTACATGACAACCTTTAATGAGACATATGCCCATATATGTGACTCATATATATATTGCTTCTCCCTAACTGGGCATGTTTTAATGTCATTCAGTTTTACTATGTATGTCATCTTTTATATGGGGCTGCACAAAATGTTGGCACTATATTAATCAATATAAAAAAAATACAGTTTAATTGGTTTCTGGTGTAGATCATCATGATCCATAACTGAAGCCTTGGCATGAGCAGAATTGTCTTCAGAACTGAGGCTAATGCTTAAGAAATAAAGAATACTTGTGGGAGGAAATGGCTGGAAGAATGATAAAGGAAAATTACTAGCTTGCTATAAAAAACACAGTGTCGTGTTGCAGACTTAGAAGTTGCAGCCCTTCATAGACGACAGAGTTTTGATTTAATTTAGTACGTAAACCTACTTTACTGTCAGCTAAAAATGTTGACTTGATAAATATATATATATATATATATATATATATATATATATATATATATATATATATATATATATATATATATATATATATGTATTTTTTTTTATTATATATATACAATATCTCACAAAAGTGAGTAGACCCCCTCACATTTTTGTAAATATTTTATTATATCTTTTATCTTTTCATGTGACAACACTCGAGAAATAACACTTTGCTACAATGTTAAGTAGTGAGTGTACAGCTTGTATAACAGTTTAAATTTGTTGTCACCTCAAAATAACTCAACACACAGCCATTAATGTCTAAACCGCTGGCAACAAAAGTGAGTACACCCCAAGTGAAAATGTCCAAATTGGGCCCCAAATGTCAATATTTTGTGTGGCCACCATTATTTTCCAGCACTGCCTTAACTCTCTTGGGCATGGAGTTCAACAGAGCTTCACAGGTTGCCACTGGAGTCCTCTTCCACTCTTCCATGACGACATCACGGAGCTGGTGGATCTTAGAGACCTTGCGATCCTCCACTTTCCGTTTGAGTATGTCCCACAGATGCTCAATAGGGTTTAGGTCTGGAGACTTGCTTGGCCAGTCCATCACCTTTACCCTCAGCTTCTTTAGCAGTGGTCGTCCTGGAGGTGTGTTTGGGGTCGTTATGTTGAAATACTGCCCTGCGGCCCAGTCTCTGAAGGGAGGGGATCATGCTCTGCTTCAGTATGTCACAATACATGTTGGCATTCATGGTTCCCTCAATCAACTGTAGCTCCCCAGTGCGGGCAGCACTCATGCAGCCCCAGACCATCAAACTCCCACCACCATGCTTGACTGTAGGCAAGACACACTTGTCTTTGTACTCCTCACCTGGTTGCCGCCACACACGCTTGACACCATCTGAACCAAATAAGTTCATCTTAGTCTTATCAGACCACAGGATATGGTTCCAGTAATCCATGTCCTTAGTCTGCTTGTCTTCAGCAAACTGTTTGCAGGCTTCTTTGTGCATCATCTTTAGAAGAGGCTTCCTTCTGGGACGATAGCCATGCAGACCAATTTGATGCAGTGTGCGGCGTATTGTCTGAGTACTGACCGGCTGACCCCTTAAACCTCTGCAGCAATGCTGGCAGCACTCCTACGTCTATTTCCCAAAGACAAGCTCTGGATATGATACTGACCATGTGCACTTAACTTCTTTGGTCGACCATGGCGAGGCCTGTTCTGAGTGGAACCTGTCCTGTTAAACCGCTGTATGGTCTTGGCCACCGTGCTGCAGCTCAGTTTACGGGTCTTGGCAATCTTCTTATAGCCTAGGCCATCTTTAGGTAGAGCAACAATTCTTTTTTCAGATCCACAGAGAGTTCTTTGCCATGAGGTGCCATGTTGAACTTCCAGAGACCAGTATGAGAGTGTGAGAGTGATAACACCAAATTTAACACACCTGCTCTCCATTCACACTTGAGACATTGGAACACTAAGGAGTCACATGACACCAGAAAGGGAATTCCTAATTGGGCCCAATTTGGACATTTTCACTCACTTTTGTTGCCAGTGTTTTAGACATTAATGGCAGTATGAGTTATTTTTTAGGGGACAGCAAATTTACACTCCTATACCAGCTGTACACTCACTACTTTACATTGTAGCAAAGTGTCATTTCTTTAGTGTTATCACATGAAAAGATATAATAAAATATTTACAAAAATGTGAGGGGTGTACTCACTTTTGTGAGATACTGTATGTGTAAGAGTTCCATGTCTTATAGAACATGCAAAGCAATCATTATCAGAAACATCAACATTTAATTAATTTTTTAAATAGACACAAACCAATATGCAAAATTCCTTTCACCCCGTAAATTTGATTGCAAGTCGTATTCTCAACAAAAAATTAAACAGGAGAAAATAATGTTTACTTGTGAATTTAACTGAATATCAGATTCCTTTTGTTTTAACAAGCTTAGAGCTTCCAGTTCATAACCAGTATAGTAAATAACATCTGGAAGAAAATAAATCAGTATACCAGAGCAACTGATAATTCCAGGATGCATACGGAATGCACATGCAAATCTTAACTGTTTTTTGGATACAGCACTCATATTAAAATCCAAGAATATAACTCACTGCCACAGTGTTAAAGTTACATATATGTCCAAAATTCTCTACTCTAACAACAAAACTGATACAGCATTGCATACTGAGGTAACTCACAGCGGTTAATTTACTAAAGAAGCACATTTTCCACTCAGCTCAGAAAAACTATTCTCACCTCAATCATCCAGTCTTTGTCAAAGAATGTACTTTTTTTTTTTAGTACTCTGTATATTACTTATTACTTATTATATTACTGATTATGTATCAAAACTGAACAGTTTTTTTTTTTTTTAAGTATTCAATAAATACATTCCAGGTGCACCAAAATGCTCTCTGTATGGAACTAGTGGTCTCATTACGTAGGCCTGACATGCCCTCTACTGAGTCAGATGTATAGGCCTGCATTTAGCAAAGCTCATGTTCTCCGCTGTTTGGAGAGCTCTGGCTCCAGACCGCTTCAAAGAGACCACTGCTTCCCCAAAGGCAGCAAAGATCCCACTCTGCAGCTGCTGACATGGGACATGCTTTAATACTGAGGATATGGCTGATTCAAAAAAAATGTAAGACTTTGCACACCTTTTGTTTTAATGTACCTGACAAGTATTTAGCTAATTTACAGTGGTTGTAAACCTCAGTCATGGAATCTGAGCAAAGAACATACAGGCATATCCAACTTTTAAGTACACAATGGGGTTTATTTACCAAAGCTGGAAAGTGCAAAATCAGGCTCACTTCTGCATATAAACCAATGAGCTTCCAGGTTTATTACAAAAGCTTAATTGAACAAGCTGGGGTTAGTAGCTCATTGGTTTCTATGCAGAAGTGAGCCTGATTTTGCACTTTCCAGCTTTAGTAAATAAACCCCATTGTGTACTTAAAAGTGGGGTATGCCTGTATATCTGCAGTGTTTACTTATTTCTGTCCAAAGCTCCAAATGTCATTTCTCTCTGTTGCTTCGTTCTTCTGTTACCAGCATGAGTCACTTCTGAGAAGTTTTCCAGACACATGAGATAAATTTGTATCCGGGGGGAGGTGGGTGAGCTCAGAACAGAGCTTGTCTATTCAGAACACAGTTCTCCTGCTGTGTGAAGGGGGTATGTTCCTTTCCTGCAATCAGCTCTCACACACTGTAACAGCAGCCTCTCCACCTTCTACTATGTTCTGCTGACAGGTGAAGAAAGATTTTTAACACAATCTTCCCTTTTGAAGGGGTGTAGAGAGGAGAAGACTGCAGATAAAAAAGTAAAACCTATGTAGGAGGATTTGTTTCATCTCTGTGTATCATTTGAGACTTTTCACTTCATTGGGTTATATGTAAGGGTTTACAACCACTTTAAGCTTAAGATTCAACTGCACATTTGAGTACGGTATATTTAAAACCATTTTTTTTTTATTTTAGATGAACTAGGGAGTGGTTAACATCAATGGCATTTTTTGCCATCTGTGGGCCATTTCAGGCTCCCATTCACTTCCTCTCCTGTAGATTAACAATGATGATAACATTCCTCTATAGATCTACTTGCACAAATGACACCAGCTTTGTTCACATTTATTTTCATATAAAAAAAAAATAATATACATTTTCTCTTTAAAATACTTGCTAAACAGCTGTTAAAAATCTTTATGCCGAAAGAATCTAAATATACATTTGCGGAAAAATTTATCTCAGAATTTCAAAATGTAAACACACCTCAAAAGGGGATGCATATCGCACAAAAATTAAATATAAATGCTTTATACAGACCTTCTTACTGTGGAAGTCAAATCTGCCTATAAAAAAATTTGACATTCACATGTATTTATTTCTCTTGCTACAAGGCTACACTGTGCTATACTTATACTATTGGGAAAACACTGATTTGTATGATTTTTGCAAAACATTCTAGCTAAAGGGATTAATGTTCTTTGTTATTTACAACTAATTATACATTTTGGTGTAAGGCTATAAGCAGCTTGAAGAACAGGCCACCTAGGGGCAAGGCCATTAACTATTTCCTGGCCTAGGTGCCTAAAACTATAGGTTTGCAGGATTGTAGCAGCATGACCCGAATCCAAAAGACTGGACCTATCTTGCATGCAGGTTCTAGTCACTTCTTCGGCCAATAGGCTTGTTCAGGAATACACTTCTTGGAAAGTCCAAGCTGTTCTTATAGAAAGTGATAGGCTATAGGTCCAGATCTAGAGGAGGCTTGGTCCCTTAATTTTATGGAGGAGATAGGGGAGGAGGTATACCAAAAGCTATCATCATGGGAGCAAGGCTGGAAGCCTGGTTGGTTTTGCCAGTCATGCCAGCTGCTTCAGAGGCAAATGTCACTCATGCATTTTCTCATCGCTACAAAATTTTATGGCCATTTGCTAGAAAATAATTGTTTCATTAAGGACCTGGTCAGTACTGAGAGGGACATTTCTGGGGGGACCTTTCCAAGGTCTGTCTTTGAACAGCTTGGAATGGAAGACTTCTGTGCCACAATGTCTGCAGAAGCAGATTACTCGCTCAGAGATGTTTAGAGTACAGCATCCTCAGAAAACAGCAAATCAACAATGGGACCTCAACCTGTTACTCCAGCCATCCAAAAGCCGTTCTTTTCTAATAAGCTGCTTTACTCAGGCACTGTCATTGGAGGGTCACTTCCAGAATGTTCATTGGCTAATAATGATGGCTACGGGTGAAATCCAGAGGCTGCAGGAAAGTTTTTTGCTTAGTGACTTCTGGTTTCTCCACTGTACTCAACTGGTATAAGACACTAAGGGGTTGATTTACTAAAACTGGAGAGTGCCAAATCTGATGCAGCTTTGCATGGTAGCCAATCAGGAAGCTGATTGGTTTCTGTGCAATGCTGCACCAGACTTGCACTCTCCAGTTTTAGTAAATCAACCCCTAAGTCTGACAGTATCAATACAGATCCATGTTTGTTCCTGCATCTGATAGATGCACATTTCCTAGAACACTGGGCAATAGAATATTGATATACTAGCCATGGATGAGGTCCCTACAGTGTTTCTTTGATGTGGCTAGAAAATCTTACTGTGCACATTGAGATTTGCTTAGTATAGAACAACTCCATGTTAGCCTATGGAGCGATGGATGTCAGCAGTGATATGTCTGCTGACATCCGATCTGCTAAAATCAGATGGATGGCCCTACGTTCACATCCGTCCCTGGCGGATCAGATCGGGTGAGATCTGATGAAAACGGACATGCTGTCCGTTTTCGTCCGATGGGCAAATTTACACTAGAACGGACAGCTGCTGGAGCACTTCACCTCCCTGGCAGCTGGTGTGTGATTTTTTAGTACAAACATTATTTGAAGTGTACAAAATATATGGCTCTGTACAGCAGCGCACTGGATGAACGTCACAAGCATTCATCCAGGCTGCACTAATTCTCCCCATAGTTTTTTTTAGTTCTTTTAATTATTTTTAGGTTTTTCAACATGACAGGGCAGAAAAAACAGATTAGTCAACATAATAAAGGCCCAAAGACCCCGAGTAGGCTAAGTACATATACACAATTTTTGTAGACAACACAACTTAAGTATACAAGATACCATTTCACCGCTCCTCAAAATTAAACTTGAACAGGCAGTTTGGTGGTCAGACTCCTGCCCAGTTCTAAAGTAGTGTTGAAAAGGAAACTGAAGGAGAGGAAATGACAGACATATAAGAAGGGGAAAACGAGAGGAAGCAAGCAAAAGAGAAGGGAGAGAAAAAGGGACTGGGAGGGATCTCCTGGTACCACACCACTCATTTTTTAGCTGCAAAAGTATAAAGGTAGGCCCACTGGTCCAGTAGAACTATGTGCTCCTGAACTTTTCTTCTTTTCCTTTAAGGGTAGCAGTGATATCTTCTATCTGGTAAATTTTGTAATCTTGGAGAACCTGTGTCTAGGCAAGTGTGAGGAATGTAACAAGTATTTTGTTAGGTCAGTCACTAGGTCAAAGTCTGTCTGTTGTTTAATGATGGTTCTTACCTGGGACAAAAAGGTGTGGATTTTGTCACATGCCCAGAATATATGAAGAAGCAAGCCCACATCTTTCCTGCAGTTCAATCAGCTGTTAGATACCTGGGGGAACATTTTATGGAGGACTGACAGGACTTTACACCATCTGGTCAGAATTGTATAACCCAGTTCTTGGTATTTGTTTACAGTAAAGCAATATTAAGTATAGGAGATCCTCCTTTTAGTCAGGAGAGAATGTAATCTTGAGGTCGTGCTCCAATTTGAGCAGGAATGGGGGCTGGATCAGGAGTTTGTATGCGGCCAAGACCACGTGAGAGAATGGTCCAGAGTCTGAGCAAAGATTCTCAAATGGCGATTCTGAGTTTATAGAGGGTTACCCCTTTGGAGTCTGAAGACAGATAATGATGCAGGTGTTGGATCTCTGAAGAGGAGGATCTGGGCTGCTCTTTGCAAAACCATTTCACAGAGCAATCGAGTGTGACATGTTATAAAAAAAAATTTGGTTTACAATCAGTTTAAGTAAAATTGATGTTAATCCCTTCCCAGCCAGTGTCATTAGTACAGTGTACAGTTTTAACATTAATCACTGTATTAGTGTCACTAGCAACGTCAGTGTCAGTCAGTTAGTGTCCCTCCCAGCCAGTGTCTCCTAGCGCCAGATTGTCTGGCACACCATAACAGTCATACTATAAGTCGCTGATCACCGCTATTACTACTGTAGCATGACCCCCTTGGGACTGCTTGGATTTACCTGCTCATCTGCACCGCCATGACCTTGTGAACATTCCAACCCACCTGACACTCTGGGTTCAGACATCTTTGCACCACTTTAAAGTAATAAGTCAAACAACTCAGTGCGTTTATATTCTAATAACATTTACTGAAATAACGCAAAGAAAATATTGTTACACAGAGGAGGTAATAGATCCACTAAGCTTTGGGTAACAGTCCTCTACCATAACACAAGTTAAGATAATTTGGTTGTAACAGTATATTATATACACGTATGTACAAAGGAATACCACTTGAACATGACCTGAAAGGATAAGCAAGAGTTAATTATTAATTCTGGCAGGCCTATATAACCTTTAATCCTAATGAGAGATCAAGTTTAATAAGAATGATATGAGGGCCCTTTAAGCAGTAATGACAGCAATGTCCACATTGCTGGCCTGATGGTCTTCATCGGCAGTAGGAGCTCAATAACTATATCCAAAAAGGTGCAGTAACAAGTCAATAGTATTTCTTGGAATGGATGAAACTAAAGACAGTGTACAGTGTTCAAAGATAAGTGTAGTAAAGTATTCCCAAGGTAAAGTTGTCTGTACACAGTGTCCCAGTGAAGTAATAAGAAAAGGTTTGCAAAGGTAGGCAATTGCCCTCTCACCAACGACCAGGCCGATGCAATGCTTTCTGCACAGCAGCTCCCGGAGCGACGTCCTTGCAGCGGATCTGCTGTGACCATCTCCCGATGCGAAGCTCAAAGCACTGGTTGTCGGATGACCGAGATGGTGCTGGATGGATGTCTGACGAACAGCAAGCAGTGTTAGGCCCTTCTCGTCCAGGTTGGAATGTTGTACCCCGCGTGGTAGGCCACGACTTCAACCACCCTGCGTGGAGGTCTGTCACACACGAGGCCCAGGAGGAAGAGAGCGTGAGGCGGGTCTCTGGCTTCTTTTATAGCTCCTCCCAGCAATCTCCCTGATAGTAGCAAATATCCCTGGGATATGTAGTCCAGGTGTATAGTCATGCGGAGCAATTGCTATTCTGAGGAACTAGCTCTCAAATATGATGTCAGTTGGTGATGCTGGGATCACAAATATGATGTCAGTTAGTGATGCTGGGCACTAGAGGGACAACACGATATACAGAAACAACAGACGATCACCACACTTTGCAATTGTAGTCCACATTGCTACATCAGCATGGATCAATATCTTGATCACGATCAGAACTACTGTATACTAATGTCCCAAATAGTATAGTGTCCCCAAAAATGCAGCTTGGTTTTTACCAAAGACATGTAGCAGAATACATTTTGCTCTAAGTTTATGAAGAAATTTGAATTATCGGATGTTTTATAACAGAAAGTAGAAAATATTGTTTTTTTGCTATATTGCTGTTTATATGTATTGTTTATATAATCAAAAATAAAAAACCCAGCAGTGATCAAATGCCTTTAAAAGAAATTTGTGTGAAAAAAAGTGATCAAAATTTAAAAGTTAAACTTTTATTAGAAGAGGTCACATATGTGCAAGGCCGGCGCTACCACAAGGCGGACTAGGCAGCTCGTGGCCGCTCGTGACCCTCTTCTCTCTCTCTGCAGGCAGCAACTAAATCAGTCTCAACGCAACAGGCAGCCGCTCCCGAGTCCCTCTGTACAGTGTCAGAGGTGCAGCGGCGGAGGAGAACTGTGTCTGTGTCCCGACTGAATCGAATGGAGGAAGGAAAGGAAACACCCGCTGCGCACCTCTGATCATCACAGTAACAGACTGCCAGTGACCTGTCTGTCTGTGTTTCACTGTCACGTCGTCACCACCACCAGTCTCTGATCACGTACCGCTACAGCCAGCCAGCTTTGCCTCTCTCTCTGCCCAGTCCCATACGCCGCACGGTCCGTTCTCCCCCGCAACTCCACCTCTTCCCCTCCCTCAGCCTTTCCAGTGATGTCCAGGGCTCAGTGCTTTTAGCCTCGGCTGTGTGGGCACTATGCAGGATCAGAGCGCTCTCCCGCCGGGACAACACTGCCAACATCCCCTCTGCTGGTAAGCGACGTCATCCCCAGCCCAGCCTGCCTTTAGTATGTGTCTTCAGACAATTGTGCAGCCCCTGCGGTAGTCTGTGTAGTGGGATTAAGCAGCAGACTGCAGCTTTGTGAAGGATGTCCTGTCACTGCTTCAGAGCCCTGGCAGGCATGCAGATGCACACAGGTTGGGTGAGACACAACCAGAGTGATGGTAGCATTGCTCATAGCATCATGTAATACTGACTGCACTCTACACATGTGTCAAATATAGTATTACTGTCCTGTACTGGTTGACAGACCTATGCTGCTTGCTGCCTCCTGTTCTAATATTGGAGGATTTATGTGTGCTTTACACTGCTTGCAACTTTGCATTGTCCGCTTTGCTGCCAAAAACAGACTGAGATCATGGATCCACTGCATCCACTTAAAATTCCTTCCGGAATGTAAAAATAAAATTTATCAGTGATAGTAGGGTTAGGTGGGTAGTCTATACAGATGTGACTCTCCCAGCCTACATACAATGAGTGTGTGTCTTGAGTGGCGGTGTAGAATATTTGATATATAATATTTAATCTTGTTAGTCATCGTGACACATGGTTTTTTAGATGGATTTCAAAAAATGTATTATATTTTTATATTGATTGTGGTCCATTCATGCTACATCTCACAAGGTAACCTATTTTATTAGAAGCAGCAATTCTTTCTTGCTGCTACATTTTTTGTATTTTGGAGGGGGAAATCCGCCATGATTGTACAAATCACTGTTCAGCCATCTCTGATCTACCATCCCAAACCCCTTGCCAGACCTAGAGTACACAGAGATGAGGGGTCCAGGGATCTGTCCTGTCCATCCTGCCTGGTGATTGCTGGCATAGACAGAGCTGGTCCTCACACACCAAACTCTTAGCCCTAGTTCAAACTAGAACGCGGTGCTGGAAAACCACCATCCGTGTGCATTTCCCACACCACATTCAAATTGCATTACCCTTGCAATTTGCAGTGGGTATCAGTGCAATGTTAATGAGAACCCACATGCAGATCCATTGAAACACATCTGAAGGTTTCATTCCAATCATTCATTTAAATACAGGTTTAGTGAAGTACTTCACATATGGAATCAATATGGCTAATTAGTTCAAATCGCATACCATTTAACATCTATATATGCATATGTTTCTATAACATGCCATTAAAGCAAGGATAAGCAGCAGGTGTCAAATCTCTCATTCTCCTCACTCGCATTTTAATATATTCATAAGCATTTAAAAGTAGCCAGATAAAATAACTTTATGATGGGGATATCTTTTTGTTTTTATTCATGAATGTACCATTTCCCTTCATTTTTATAGGTATTCTGAATATATTAAAATGCGAGTGAGGAGAATGAGAGATTTGATACCTGCTGCTTATCCTTGCTTTAATGGCATGTTATAGAAACATATGCATCTATAGATGTTAAATGGTATGTGATTTGAACTAATTAGCCATATTGATTCCATATGTGAAGTACTTCACTAAACCTGTATTTAAATGATTGATTGGAATGAAACCTTCAGATGTGTTTTAATGGATCTCAGGAAGGGCGTAAGCTGACTAGCCCGAAACGTAATCCATCCATCCATATCTGAATCTACTCACGTCTGAAACTGTGTAGGCATTTGTTGCCCTTGATATTGCTTGAAAGGATTATACTTGCTTTGTAAATCTCTCCTGAAGATATTGTGAAATAAAGCAAAGAAGTTTTTAAGTGCAGCAACCTCTTGGACTGGATATATATATATATATACAGGTATACAGGTGGGGGGCTAACATGTATACAGGTGTGAGGTGGACTGGCATATGTACAGGTGTGGGGGGCTGGCATATATACAGGAAGGGGGGCTGGCATATATACAGGAAGGGGGGCTGACATATACACAGGTATGTGTGGGGGGTGGGGCTGACATATGTATAGGTGTGAGGGGGGCTGGCATATACACAGGTGTGGGGGGTTGACATATATACAGGTGTGAGGGGGATGGCATATATACAGGTGTGGGGGGCTGGCATATATACAGGTGTGTGTGGGGGGACTGACATATATACAGGTGTGAGGAGGCTGGCATATATACAGGTGTGGGGGGCTGACATATATACAGGTGTGAGGGGACTGGCATATATATAGGTGGGGGCTAACATATATACAGGTGTGTGGGGGGTGGGGCTGACATATATACAGGTGTGATGGGGGCTGGCATATATACAGGATTGAGGGGGGCTGACATATATACAGGTGTGAGGGGGAATGACATATATACAGGTGTGAGGGGGCTGACATATATACAGGTGTAAGGGGGCTGGCATATATACAAGATTGAGGGGGCTGACATATACCCAGGATTGAGGGGAGCTGAGTACGTACAGGAGTGGTGACCAGTGTATGGATTCGGTGGGAAAGCCCTGGGGAATGTTGGTGGTCAGGCTCGGGGGGCCCAGGCCTAAAGCTGTGTAAGGGGCCCAAAAATTTCTGATGGCTGCCCTGCCTGCACCTGATCACATGGTACAAAAGGACCATGCAATCTGGTTGCAGTGCAGTTCCAAAATAGGTGCTGCACAACTTTTGTGCAATGTGGCTCAATTGGAGCCCATTCAAAATGAATGAGGTCAAATCACACCACACAGAATTTCATTACATGCAATTTATAGTGTGAATTGAGGCTAAGTGTCACATGTGTGTAGTGATGGCTGTCATAGATCTGGATGTGTCAGTGATGACAGGAGAATCCACTGCACAATCAGAAATCTGAACTCAGGGGCGGAGCAATGGGGGGGGGGGGGTTGGGGGCGTAAAAACTAGGTTTTGCCTAGGGTTTCAAATATCCTTGCACCAGCCCTGCAT
This sequence comes from Lithobates clamitans, assembly GCA_037952925.1. Taxonomy (NCBI): domain Eukaryota; kingdom Metazoa; phylum Chordata; class Amphibia; order Anura; family Ranidae; genus Lithobates; species Lithobates clamitans. Next base: position 351,949 of record JBBGZY010000592.1, on the reverse strand, counting down.
ATGTGAAGAGAATCTCAAGATAAAAAGTGGTAGAGTTATTTCCAAAGCAACCACCATATTTTGTCTGTCACTTTCATGTCTCCATCAACTGTATCTCAAATGATGTTAACTGATATAACAAGATTCTAGCAGTATACAATGTATGGTTGATTTACTAAAACTGGAGAGTGCAAAATCTGGTGCAACTGTGCATGGTAGCTTCTAACTTCAGCTTGTTCACTTACTGTAAGCTTTGACAAAAATCCTGGAAGCTGCTTGGTTTCTATGCAGATCTGCACCAGATTTTGCCCTTTCCAGTTTTAGTAAATCAACCCGCTTGTGCCTTGGGATGCTTTGTCTGAAGATTAATTACATCTGGGTTCGTCCTCTCTTCCTGCCTTTAGGGCTCATTCACACCATGCTTATTCATCACCATTCAGCTGAATCTTTTTAAAAGATTCAGCTTTCTTTTTTTTTTATTGCGCACAAATTGTTGATTTTGCAGCCATTTGCAGAACAGCCACAAGAAACAGGGTAGATTAAAATGTCCGGCTCTCTGTTTAACAATTGTTGAGACATAAGCATTATTGTGTGAACTCAACTCATTTAGTAATTCGTCCTCATTGTAAGAAGGGGCATAAACATAATGACTGTGTAGCTCAGCAAAGCAGAGTTTGGATGTGTAACGATCTAAAATTGACTTCACCTCAGGTACATATAAAATGACAAACTATACACAAACACCATAAAGACATTTTATTTTATGTTAACACACCTCTCGGGAATTTCCAAAAAAATGATAATTCAAAGGACTTCACATCATTCACTAAGCTAAATTAATTTTCACTTGGCTTAGTGAATAAGGCAAAGCTGTGCTGACTTAAATCATCCAATCCCGTAAAAGCAAAAAAGTCTGTTATTTTAATTGTCCTTGCATGTGATTGGGTATTCTTTGCAAAATGAGTTTTCACTTAGCTTCACCTCATTCACTAACCTTCATGAAAAGTTAATTTTTAAAGTGAACTTACTATATCTTTGGCAAATGGACTGCTCGCAGTCTGGCTTTGAATCTACTTTAACCTGGACATGGATTGGCTTGGTAGAGACATGTGTACTTAGTAACATTGTAGTGTTCAAGCTTTTTTTCTTGGTGACATTCCGATTAAACTAGATGAAAACTGTCAAGCAAAAATTACTTCCATATGGGATGGTCTTTAAAAACAGTCATCATCAGTATTTTAATAAAGATATGCTAGGATAAAGTTATTTCCGCTGATGGCCCTGACATTTAATATATAGGAGTGAAGTGATTTATATGCTGTTACAGAATTTACTATACATTTTACTTCGTTTTTTTAGAAGTTTTGGCAGTCTCTAGGTAGTGGCAAAACAGCGAATAAATTGCAGTACAAAATAAAACATACATAAACAACTAGTCTTTCTCAATAACAATTCATTAGCTATATACTTGCAGAAAATAATGCTTAAGTCATGCGGGGATTAAGAAAACAAAGAATATTACATAGCTTGTTTGTTTCTTGTACAATAGGAAATGTTCCAGTTCAATCCAGCTGGAGGGAAGTGAGCCAGGGAATGAACACTTTGCATTATTTAAGCATGTCACAATCTTACAAAATATAAATATACTGCCTGAAAAAAAGTTAGGTTTGTGTTTTGGAGAGATTGCGTAATACGTTCTATTTCTTTGTCCTCCATTTTTTTTTTTTGTAGTTTAGTTTATTTATGACAAATTTTTCAGTGTTTACAAAGTCCATGGTGGCATTCACATCAGTTATTGCTTCTATAGAGTCTTACAAGATAAGACCATATCTATAGCCTTCATTAAACACCTGGCTAAGTTTGAGCAGAAGACAATTAACCACTTCAGCCCCGGAAGGATTTACCCCCTTCCTGACCAGAGCACTTTTTACAATTTGGCACTGCGTCGCTTTAACTGCTAATTGCGCGGTCATGCAATGGTGTACCCAAACGAAATTTGCGTCCTTTTCTTCCCACAAATAGAGCTTTCTTTTGATGGTATTTGATCACCTCTGCCATTTTTATTTTTTGCGCTATAAACGGAAAAAGACCGAAAATTTTGAAAAAAAATGATATTTTCTACTTTTTGTTATAAAAAAAATCCAATTAACTCAATTTTAGTCATACATTTAGGCCAAAATGTATTCGGCCACATGTCTTTGGTAAAAAAAAAGTCAATAAGCGTATATTTATTGGTTTGCGCAAAAGTTATAGCGCCTACAAACTAGGGTACATTTTCTGGAATTTACACAGCTTTTAGTTTATGACTGCCTATGTCATTTCTTGAGGTGCTAAAATGGCAGGGCAGTACAAAACCCCCCCAAATGACCCCATTTTGGAAAGTAGACACCCCAAGGAAATTGCTGAGAGGCATGTTGAACCCATTGAATATTTATTTTTTTTGTCCCAGGTGATTGAATAATGACAAAAAAAAAAAAAAAAAATTTACAAAAAGTTGTCACTAAATGATATATTGCTCACACAGGCCATGGGCATATGTGGAATTGCACCCCAAAATACATTCAGCTGCTTCTCCTGAGTACGGGGATACCACATGTGTGGGACTTTTTGGGAGCCTAGCCGCGTATGGGGCCCCGAAAACCAAGCACCGCCTTCAGGATTTCTAAGGGCATAGATTTTTGATTACACTCCTCACTACCTATCACAGTTTTGAAGGCCATAAAATGCCAAGATGGCACAAAACACCCCCAAATGACCCCATTTTGGAAAGTAGACACCCCAAGCTATTTGCTGAGAGGTATGTTGAGTCCATGGAATATTTTATTTTTTGACACAAGTTGTGGGAATGTGACAATTTTTTTTTTTTTTGCACAAAGTTGTCACTAAATGATATATTGCTCACACAGGCCATGGGCATATGTGGAATTGTACCCCAAAATACATTTAGCTGCTTCTCCTGAGTATGGGGATACCACATGTGTGGGACTTTTTGGGAGCCTAGCCGCGTACGGGGCCCCGAAAACCAATCACCGCCTTTAGGATTTCTAAGGGCACAAATTTTTCATTTCACTCCTCACTACCTATCAGAGTTTTGAAGGCCATAAAATGCCAAGATGGCACAAAACCCCCCCAAATGACCCCATTTTGGAAAGTAGACACCCCAAGCTATTTGCTGAGAGGCATGTTGAGTCCATGGAATATTTTATATTTTGACACAAGTTGCTGGAAAGTGACAATTTTTTTTTTTTTTGCACAAAGTTGTCACTAAATGATATATTCCTCAAACATGCCATGGGCATATGTGGAATTGCACCCCAAAATATATTCTGCTGCTTCTCCTGAGTACGGGGATACCACATGTGTGGGACTTTTTGGGAGCCTAGCCGCGTACGGGGCCCCGAAAACCAAGCACCGCCTTCAGGATTTCTAAGGGCATAAATTTTTGATTTCACTTCTCACTACCTATCACAGTTTTGAAGGCCATAAAATGCCAAGATGGCACAAAACCCCCCCAAATGACCCCATTTTGGAAAGTAGACACCCCAAGCTATTTGCTGAGAGGCATGTTGAGTCCATGGAATATTTTATTTTTTGACACAAGTTGCGGGAATGTGAGAATTTTTTTTTTTTTGCACAAAGTTGTCACTAAATGATATATTGCTCACACAGGCCATGGGCATATGTGGAATTGCACCCCAAAATACATTCTGCTGATTCTCCTGAGTACGGGGATACCACATGTGTGGGACTTTTTGGGAGCCTAGCTGCGTACGGGGCCCCGAAAACCCAGCACCGCCTTCAGGATTTCTAAGGGTGTAAAGTTGTAATTTCACTCCCCACTACCTATCACATTTTTGAAGGCCATAAAATGCCCAGATGGCACAAACCCCCCCCAATTGACCCCATTTTGGAAAGTAGACACCCCAAGCTATTTGCTGAGAGGCATGTTGAGTCCATGGAATATTTTATATTTTGACACAAGTTGCGGGAAAGTGACAATTTTTTTTTTTTTTTTGCACAAAGTTGTCACTAAATGATATATTGTTCAAACATGCCATGGGCATATGTGGAATTACACCCCAAAATATATTCTGCTGCTTCTCCTGAGTACGGGGATACCACATGTGTGGGACTTTTTGGGAGCCTAGCCGCGTACGGGGCTGCGAAAACCAAGCACCGCCTTCAGGATTTCTAAGGGCATACATTTTTGATTTTACTCCTCACTACCTATCACACTTTTGAAGGCCATAAAATGCCAAGATGGCACAAACCCCCCCCAAATGACCCCATTTTGGAAAGTAGACACCCCAAGCTATTTGCTGAGAGGCACGGTGAGTATTTTGCAGCTCTCATTTGTTTTTGAAAATGAAGAAAGGCAAGAAAAACGTATTTTTTTTTTTCTTTTTTCAATTTTCAAAACTTTGTGAAAAAAAGTGAGGTCTGCAAAATACTCACTATACCTCTCAGCAAATAGCTTTGGGTGTCTATTTTCCAAAATGGGGTCATTTGGGGGGGGGTTGTGCCATCTGGGCATTCCATGGCCTCCGAAACTGTGATAGGCAGTGAAGAGTGAAATCAAAAATTTACGCCCTTAGAAAGCCTGAAGGCGGGGCTTGGTTTTCGGGGTCCCGTACGCGGCTAGGCTCCCATAAAGTCTCACACATGTGGTATCCCCGTACTCAGGAGAAGCAACAGAATGTATTTTGGGGTGTAATTTCACATATTCCCATGGCATGTTTGAGCAATATATCATTTAGTGACAACTTTGTGCAAAAAAAAAAAAAAAAATTTGTCTTTTTCCCGCAACTTGTGTCACAATATAAAATATTCAATGGACTCGACATGCCTCTCAGCAAATAGCTTGGGGTGTCTACTTTCCAAAATGGGGTCATTTGGGGGGGTTTTGAACTGTCCTGGCATTTTATGCACAACATTTAGAAGCTTATGTCACACATCGACCACTCTTCTAACCACTTGAAGACAAAGCCCTTTCTGACACTTATTGTTTACATGAAAAAATTTTTTTTTTTTGCAAAAAAATTACTTTGAACCCCCAAACATTATATATTTTTTTAAAGCAAATGCCCTACAGATTAAAATGGTGGGTGTTTAATTTTTTTTTTTCACACAGTATTTGCGCAGCGATTTTTCAAATGCATTTTTTGGGGAAAAAACACACTTTTTTAAATTTTAATACACTAAAACACACTATTTTGTCAAAATGTTTGATGAAATAAAAAAGATGATCTTAGGCCGAGTACATGGATACCAAACATGACATGCTTTAAAATTGCGCACAAACGTGCAGTGGCGACAAACTAAATACATTTTTAAAAGCCTTTAAAAGCCTTTACAGGTTACCACTTTAGATTTACAGAGGAGGTCTACTGCTAAAATTACTGCCCTCGATCTGACCTTCGCGGTGATACCTCACATGCATGGTGCAATTGCTGTTTACATTTGACGCCAGACCGACGCTTGCGTTCGCCTTTGTGCGAGAGCAGGGGGGGGGGCAGGGGTGCTTTTTTTTTTTTTTTTTTTTTAATTATTTTTTTTGCTTTTTTATCTTATTTTTAAACTGTTCCTTTCATTTTTATTTTTTTTTTATCATTTTTATTGTTATCTCAGGGAATGTAAATATCCCCCATGATAGCAATAGGTAGTGACAGGTACTCTTTTTAGAAAAAATTGGGGTCTATTAGACCCTAGATCTCTCCTCTGCCCTCAAAGCATCTGACCACACCAAGATCGGTGTGATAAAATGCTTTCCCAATTTCCCAATGGCGCTGTTTACATCCGGCGAAATCTAAGTCATGAAATGCTTGTAGCTTCCAGTTTCTTAGGCCATAGAGATGTTTGGAGCCATTCTGGTCTCTGATCAGCTCTATGGTCAGCTGGCTGAATCACCGGCTGCATTCTCAAGTTCCCTGTTGGGACAGGAGAGCCAGAGAAAAACATGGACGACGGTGTGTGGGGGGGCATTCCCTCCCACTGCTTGTAAAAGCAGTCTAGAGGCTAATTAGCCGCTAGGATTGCTTTTACAAGAAAGCCGACCACTGGCTGAAAAGAATGATACCAAGATGATACCTAAACCTGCAGGCATCATTCTGGTATAACCACTCAAAGTCCAGCAACATACCAGTACGTTGCTGGTCCTTGTTGGGCATACATTGTAAACTTTTTTTTCATGCAGCCTGTGGGCTGAACGAAAAAAAGATATTGATCGGTGGGTATGCCCACCATTAGAATACCTCCCTTCATCCACCCACTTCTAATGATGGGCATACATGCACCGTATATATATGCCGAAGCATGGGGGCATCCTCCCGCAAAAGGCAGGAGCAAATCGCTCCTCCACCCACTGCTGCCCCCACGCTTCGGCGTGGGGGCAGCAATAAATCCGTGCTGCAATAAATCCGTGCTGCAATAAATCCGTGCTGCAACTGAATGGCGTACCTGCTAAGCAAATGATGGTTAACAAAAAAACAAAGTAACATTACAGTATAACAGTATTACTTACCATACCTGCAAAGCAAAATACAAAAAAAACATAGTAAAAAATAAAACATTTAACGCAACCTGTGCCTACCTAAAAATATATATATGATGAAGCATGGGGGCATCCTCCCGCAAAAGGCAGGAGCAAATCGCTCCTGCACCCACTGCTGCCCCCATGCTTTGGCATATATGCTGAAGTATGTAACTGTGGTGGTGAAATCACCTCTGACAGCGCTGGAGTCACGGCTTTATGTATCGTGGGAGCAAACGCTGTTGCTGTCAAGATAAATAAATCCGCGCTGCAACTGAATGGCGTACCTGCTAAGCAAATGATGGTTAACAAAAAAACAAAGTAACATTACAGTATAACAGTATTACTTACCATACCTGCAAAGCAAAATACAAAAAAAACATAGTAAAAAATAAAACATTTAACGCAACCTGTGCCTACCTAAAAATATATATATGCCGAAGCATGGGGGCATCCTCCCGCAAAAGGCAGGAGCAAATCGCTCCTCCACCCACTGCTGCCCCCACGCTTCGGCATATATGCTGAAGTATGTAACTGTGGTGGTGAAATCACCTCCGACAGCGCTGGAGTCGCGGCTTTATGTATCGTGGGAGCAAACGCTGTTGCTGTCAAGATAAATAAATCCGCTCTGCAGCTGAATGGCGTACCTGAAAACACAAAGGTGGTTAACAATAAAAAAAACAAAGTATAAAAAAATTGCATACCTATAAAGCAAACATGATAAAAACATAACAATAAAACATTGCAGTATAGAATGCAGAACAATAGAGAGAGAATAGAGAGAGAACAATAAAACAACAACTATTTTTGGTTTTTTTATTTTATATTTTTTTTGTGTTTTTTTCTTTTTTTTACTTTTTTTTGTTTTTTTTACACTTTTTTTTGTAACTTTAACTTTTTTAACTGGTACCAGGTTTGGGTCTCTCAAAATGCGACAGCATCTTGGGAGACCCTGTGGAAGTGTGCCTAGTCTGTGCAGTGCTGTACCCTACGCTAATACTCCACTAGTGTGTGGTGGCGTTCAAAACATTCACCAATGCAAAGACCAGGATTGCCAGGACAGAGGGGACAATAATATCGGGTGTCACGCCTAAATCCGCGCTTGCTGCAGACACGACATCTTTTTTGGGGGGTTCGTTGGGTAGGGGTACTCGGGAGGGCATAAAGAAAATGCCTCTCATGCAGCCGGCTTACTGCATTTGGTTGGGGATGGTGAGGTGGAGCACCGTCTGGAAACAGAAGGGCTCTGACGATCTCTTCCTGGAATTTAAGGAAGGATCCAGTCCGTCCTGAAGCTCTGTATAGCACATAAGCATTCAGCAAAGCCAATTGAAATAAATAAACAGACACTTTTTTGTACCAGCGTCTGGCCTTACGGGCAATTAGGTACGGCGCCAACAACTGGTCGTTGAGGTCCACCCCTCCCATATTAAGGTTATATTCGTGGACACAGAGGGGTTTCTCCACAACACCAGTCGCCGTAGGAATTTGGACCATCGTGTCTGCATGAAGGGAGGTGAGAACGAAAACATTCTTCTTATCCCTCCACTTCATAGCGAGCAAATTATTATACTTCAAGCAGGCTCTCTCCCCCAGCCTAAGACGGGAATCTACAAGCCGCTGGAGAAAGCCCCGGCGATTAGGTCGCACGGTGCCACATGCTCCAATCTGATGATCAAAAAGGTGGCTAAAAAGTGGCACGCTCGTATAATAATTGTCCACGTACAAGTGGTACCCCTTTCCGAATAAGGGTGACACCAAGTCCCACACTATCTTGCCAGCGCTTCCTATGTAGTCAGGGCAGTTTGTCGGCTCTACGTGACTATCTTTGCCCTCGTAAACCATAAATCTACATGTATAGCCTGTGGCCCTGTCACAGAGCTTATACATCTTGACCCCGTATCTGGCACGCTTGCTGGGAAGGTACTGTTTGAATGACAAGCGGCCAGAAAATTTAACCAGGGACTCATCAACGCAGACAACTTGATGGGGGGTAAACAAGTCTGCAAAACGTTGGTTGAAGTGGTTTACGAGGGGCCGAATTTTGTAGAGCCGATCGTATTCAGGGTCTCCACGAGGACGACAGAGTTCATTGTCGTTGAAGTGCATGAACCGCAAAATCTGCTCGTATCGTGCCCTGGCCATGGAAGCAGAGAACAAGGGTGAATGGTAAATTGGGTCAGTGGACCAATATGACCGCAACTCACTCTTTTTATTCAACCCCATGAGGAGGGAAAGGCCCAAAAAGATCTTAAATTCGGAGACCGTAATTGGTCTCCAATCTCTGGCAAGGGTGGACTGGGGCATAGTGGCGATGTATTGACCAGCGTATAAATTGCTTTGGTCCACAATAGATCTATAGAGATCTTCGGTGAAAAACAGCGAATAAAAATCCAGTGGCATAAAGTCAACTGTTTCCACCTGAATTCCGGGTTGGCCAGTGAAAGGGGGAAGTACGGGTGCTGCAGAAGTGGTGGGTACCCAATTCGGATTGGCCAATGCAGCAGGAAGGGCACTATGGGCACGACGGGCCTGTGTTCGTCTTCTTGGTGGCAGCGGGACACTACTAGTGCTTGCCACCTCGCCAGCTTGAACTGCACTTATGGGACTCGCCACGTCACCACGTGATACTGCAGTGCTGGATGTACGACCAGGGTGTACTAGGCCGCTGGTGCTTGCCAGTTCACCAGAAGGAGTAGGGGCACTAGTACCTCTCTGCTCCCTACGAGAGCCCTGCGGTTCATGCACTTCAAGGACAGCATAAGTTCGGGGTCTGGTACGCCTGACCTTAGCAGGGACCACAACTCCGTCGTCAGAGCTATCTGTCATGGAGCCGCTGTCCTCTACAGGATCGTATTCTGAGCCTGAACTTGACAGATGAGTGACTTCCTCTTCACTATCTGTCATGCTCAGAATCCTGTAGGCCTCTTCACTAGTGTACCTTCGATTTGCCATTTTGGCCTCTAAATTTAGGGGTACACTAGTGAGACTCACAGGCAAAAAAGCTCCCGACTGTCAGCGACTGATTCAAAACGCTACCAAAAAACTGTTAGCGATCGCAGGGATCAGGCCTGACTCTGCGACCGCTGCAGTTATGTGTGCTTAGTGTTTTGTAAGTGTCAGTAATCGATCGATACTGCACTTGGGTGGGCTGGGCTGGGCTGGGCCGAGGAGCAAAACGCAGGTGCTAGCAGGTATCTGGGCTGATCCCGCTAACACTGCGTTTCAGGGAACCCTAAACTGCTGGGGAGTATAGATCTGATCGGATCAGATATCGATCCGTTCAGATACTATAGCACTAAGGGAGGTGTATGCTGCGTGCGTGGGTTTTAGCGGTACTGGCGCTAACCTGACGCTGCCTGGGGCGACGCAGACCTTATTTGATCCTAAAAACTTAACTTCTATCACCGCCGGGCAATTAGGGGGTTAAACCTTTATAAGGTAATAAACGGCGGGTGCCCTAAAACTATAATAAACTGTAATAAACTATAATAAACTACAAAAAACAAACTATCTAACCAGCGTCACCCGTAACACTTATACGGTGATCGCTGGTGAAAGGGTTAACTAGGGGGCAATCAGGGGGTTAAAACCTTTAACAGGTAGTATATGGGGGTCCCTGTCGCTATAAAACACTGACAGCGAACCTATATACTTACCTCCCTAAACTAGCGTCACCTGTGTCACTAATACAGCGATCAGAAAAACGATCGCTTAGCGACACTGGTGACGGGGGGTAATCAAGGGGTTAACTTTTATTAGGGGGGTTAGGGGGTACCCTGGACCTAAGGGGGGGTACCCTAGACCTAAAAGGGGCTAACCTAACTGCCCTAACACTTATAACTGACAAACTGACACCAATGCAAAAAAAAACAAAAACACTGCTATTGGTGTCAGAGTGACAGTGGGTACAGGGGGGTGATCGGGGGGTGATTGGGGGGTGACAGGGGGGTGAAAAGTGTGCCTGGCGTGTTCTACTGAACGTGTGGTGTTGGTGCACTTACTTGGATGTCTTCTCTCCTCGGCGTCGGATCAAAAAGACCGGCTCGAGGAGAGATGACATCACTTCCTCTCCCTCTGTTTACATTACAGAGGGAGAGGAAGCATTCGATTCGTGGGAGCGATCGGGAGGGGGTGGCCATCAATGGATGGCCTCCCCCTGACCCCTAATCGCCCGCGAACAAGAGCCGACCGCTCAGGGCACCGGGGGGGTCCGATCGGACCCCCCGCCCGCGGGAAGGCATCACGTACCAGGTACGTGATTTTGCCTGCCCGTGCCGACCTGCTCACGTATATAGGCGTGAGGCGGTCGGCAAGTGGTTAACCTACCGCTATGATCTTAGTTCATGGAAGAAAACTGCACTCATGGAAAATCAATACACACATGGGAAGAATATATAATATGTATGGAATAAGTTCTCTGAGTGGGAATTATCTCAGAAAACCTGGACATGGAAGGGGCTTTGGTCATCCATTCTACCTCCCCCAGATTTTGAAAAGTTTGGTGTTCATCTTTTCATGTGTTGTACTGTTATGCACCATGTTTGGATTTCCTCCTGACGTACCTTGTTATATTTTTTGAACACTAAGGCCTCATGCACACAGGCTGTTAAAATAACGTTATGAAAACGCCAGTATCTTTGCATTGATTTTTTCTTAACTTTTTTCAGCTTTTTTCAACGTTTTTTGCAAAAGCGTTTTTTTAAGCGTTTTTAGCGTTTTTGAGCGTTTTTCCGCATTAGCGTTTTTAGTGTTTTTTAGCGTTTTTTTAATGGACCAAAAACGTTAAAAAACATTGGTGAATTACGTTTTTGAGCGTTTTTGAGCATTTATCAGCGTTAGAGCGTTTTTACAGCTGAAAAACGTATCTCAGAACCCACTGGTCCTGGGTTTTTTTTACAGCTTAAAAACGCCTATGCCAATTGCAGCATAAAAATGCCTAGGTGGGCATGAAGCCATAGACTAACATAGACAGGCCTTTTTAAGCTGAAAAAAGCTAAAAAAAAGCAGCTGTAAAAATATCCGTGTGCATGAGGCCTAAAAATAAAGGATTTATCAAAATGTCATCATTGAGATCAATGTTTTCATTTTATGGTACGTTACATACAATAAAAACACTCCTACTGCCCTCCTTCTGAACTGTGTGCTGTTTTTGCAAAAGTTTACATAGAAGTTAAATAAAAGTAAACTAAATGAATTTTGTGATTTTAGCACAGTACAGTGATTCACTGTTTTCACTTGTGAAATTCCTCCTTAAAGAACAACTTTACATTTAGTAGTTGTCCTAAAAGTGGAACTTTACTCTTTCAATCAACATTACCATTATTTTATCCTTTTGCTTCTAGCCTTAGTAAATAGATAGGAAAGTATCTTATATTTACATATATTTTAAAACTCTTTTTTTTACATTTCTTTAGTTGCTTCCTGGTTTTGGGCCTAGGCTAAAATTATGTCATACAGGAGTCTTCATGGACATTTTTTTTTCTTTCATCTGGCACTCAGATACAGTTAAGTTCAGATTTAAAATGTATTTTCCACCTTTCTAAGTGTAGTTCACACACTAAAGTACTTATTTTATTGTACGCAGCACTTTACATATACATTGTACATTCACATCAGTCCCTACCCTCAAGGAGCTTACACTTACTGTTATCTCGCCCCTAAGTCCTTCACTGTGTGGTCCCTTGCTGGCACTGCACATCTTTTGCAAGAAAGACATCCCCATCTGTCTTGTACTTTGTGTACACATGTGTCCTTGGCCCTTTTATTTATTAAAAGCAAAGATGTTCTTTAACTTATATAGTTCTATAAAATCATAAAATAACATTTCTGTTTGGCCAATGTAATTACCAAAATATGCTCTTATATTTAGCTGGCATATGAAAGCTGAACGTTGAAATAAGGATTGCATTGGGTTGTTATTTTGTAAGCTAATGGCCAGAGAGTAGATATTTTGGTGGACTACAGTAGAGAGCGAGCTAAGGGTGAGCATAAACAGTGTACCAGGGTTGAGAAGTAGCCCAAAGAACAGACAAGAGGGGAAGCAATGGCCTGGTGGAGTCTACAGTGGTTCAAGCTCTGAAAAATGTTATCAGTCTGTTTATGCTATGGCTATACTGTATATAGATATGTATACAGTATATAAATATATACAGTATAGCACGTGTGGCTGGATCATAACAGTATTTTCATGATCTTTGGACCAGTTAACAGTTTCTTGGTATGTGAACCTGTCATGGCTGTAATGTGGATGCCAGAGGTACTCAAGTGATAAGTCCATATTGTTTCGAATCAAAGACTTGCTGCATTTTGCATCAAGAATTAAAATGAAATGCCCGGAGCCTTCACTTTATAAACAAGTTGGGCATAGAATGTTCTTCCTTTTAAAGTACAACTTTGCTAAGCTGTGCCCCATATTGCATAACATTAAATTGCATCAAATTCTAGAAACAAAGAACATTATAAAATTGGAGTACTTAAGGACATATTAAATAATGGCATTAGCCAGTGAATTCAAATGGGCAGCAAACATAAAAGAACTAAAGTTAAACCTGGGTGGCTAAATTCTAGTGTAAAAAGGCATTATAACGAGAGAAAAACTGTCCCTTAACCACTTCCCGCCCGGCCTATAGCAGATTGACGGCTGGGCGGTGGTTCAGTTATCCCGACTGGGCATCATATGATGTCCAGCAGGATAACAGCCACCGCGCGCCCACGGGGGCGCGCATCACAGCGATCGGTGGAGCGGTGTGTCAGTCTGCACACCGCTCCACCGATCTTGGTAAAGAGCCTCTGGTGGAGGCTCTTTACCATGTGATCAGCCGTGTCCAATCAGGGCTGATCACGATGTCAATAGGAAAAGCCCTTGATCGGCTTTTCCTCACTTGCGTCTGACAGACGCGAGCAGAGGAGAGCCAATCGGCAGCTCTCCTGATAGGGGGGTCTTCGCTGATTGTTTATCAGCGCAGCCCCCCCTCGGATGCCCACACTAGACCACCAGGATTCCACCAGGGCCACCAGGGAAGGGGGCAACATGTGGATGGCCAGGTATGTACAAATTCTGCCCAATCTGTGCCAATCAGGGCCCATAAATGGGTACTGACTGGCACCATTATATATCAGTGATGCCCAGCAATACCACCCATCAGTGTCATCAGTGCCACCAATCAGGGTCATCAGTGCCACCCATCAGTGTCCATTGGTGCCACCGGTCAGTGCCCATCAGTGCCCACCTATCAGTGCCCATCCATGCCACCTATCAGTGTCACCCATAAGGACATGTGTCCAGGAGGACACAGCCGATGACTGATCAATGTATTGGCTCGCTGACGGTACCATGTGACCGCTGTGACCAATCACAGCAGGTCACATGACAGTTGTAAACAATGGATGGCTTCCTTTCATGCCATCTATTGTGTACAATTGTGTTGCTAGTTGTACTTGGTCAATGTAATCACATGATACAGACAGGGCCAATCCCAGCCCATCTGTACCATGTGATTAGCTTTGACCATTCACAGATGGCTTACACCCAACAGTCCTCAAATAACTGTTTACTAATCTTTAATGACAGCTTGCTGACTGGAAGGGTACCAGCGGATTGGCGAAAAGCTAACATGGTACCAATATTCAAGTAAAGGCTGAGATATATACCTTGAAAGTATGTAAAGAAAAAGAAATGTTTCCGCGCAAAGGAATAAGTACCAACTCAAGGGTAGTACTTACACAGTAGAGAATACAAGCTTCCAGACAATTTTAAAGGGAAAATAGTTTTGGTGATTGGTATTGGGAACTCTGGAGAGGACATTGCAGTGAAACTAAGCAGAATAGCAAAAAAGGATGAGATAAACCCTAAATTGCTACACAGTGGCATATACTGTGGATGCTTTAGACCCCAGGAGGGGGAGAAGTATCTAGTGAGTGCAGCCATAAAAAGAGCACGAATAAGGCACGCACGGTGTGATCACCCATTGGGAAGTCAATTAGATCAAAAATGGATTTCCTCACTGGCACAAGAGCACTTTATTGATTTTAAATGTTTTTGGACTATTGTTTTTTATCAATTAATATTAGTATAAGATTAACAGTTGGTTTTTCACTGGCACAATTAGCACTTTATTGATCTTATGTTTTGCACTATTGTGACAGATTAGCTATTATCAGTAATTTGGAAGTTTACATGCTGGGGGATTTATTCAGCTTTATATAAGTTTTTCACATAACTATTTGCTTCAGTCTGTTTTTTACTCTTTATTTTTATTATATTTTTTATTTTATTTTATGTTGACAAACTTGCAAAGTATCTAAACATATATAAACACTTTTTTAGTTTATGGGTTTGTATTATATACACTTAGATTTTTTATTTAACACATTAGAATTATCATATCGGTTTGTTTTATTTATAGTTTATATATTTTTCACAATCACGTTCACAGGACAAATTGGGAGATCAAGTTGTCTTTAAAGCGGAGGTCTGCCGAAAAAAAAATATTAAAAGCCAGCAGCTACAAATACTGCAGCTGCTGACTTTTAATATATGGACACTTACCTGTCCAGGGAGCCCGTGATGTCGGCACCCCAGCCGATCCGTCCTTCGGCTCTCGGCTGCTGCCGCCGCCATCCTCGGTAAGGGAATAAGGAAGTGAACCCGTACGGCTTCATTTCCTGGTTCCCTACTGTGCATGCGCCAGTCGCGCTGCGTGTCCTCTCTGGTTCCTGCTGTGTCCTGGGATCTGTCTGTCTCCCAGAATACAGCGGGGGAGGACAGTGTAGGCTCCGGAAGTGGCGTAGGTCACCGTAAGCGCTGCGGTGATCGATGCTAGGAAGTGGGAGAAAATACCTGTATTAGATAGGTATCTGCTCCCTCCTCCCCCCTGAAAGGTGCCAAATGTGACACCAGGGTGGGGGGAGGAATCCAAAAAGTGGAAGTTCCATTTTTGGGTGGAACTCCACTTTAAGTAGGCACTTTTGTTTACCCTTAATTGGGGTTTAACGAACAGCACTTACCAGCAGGTGTTTAGTAGAGTAGCATCATTTGTATTCTATCTTTTTTTCTCTCACTGACTTATTCCACTAATTGGTAGTATTAGCATCTCTTTTAAAATCAATCCTCCAAACAAAAATACCTGATATTAGAACACCAATAGTATGTAAACTATTGGAAGGGGTGATAAGGGACCATATCCAAGATATTTCTTATGAAATAGTATCATTATTAGTGACCAGCATGGATTTATGGAATTGGAATACTAGTCAGTACCAGTATGCTTTGGAAGAATAAATGACTAATGTTGGGTATGTGAATGTTGCTGGGTTATGTAAACTTTTTAGTTTAATTTTTTTACATTTTAGAATGAAGCGCCCCAGAAGTGTGCATCATTTTAAAGCGGAGTTCCACCCAAAAATGGAACTTCCACTTTAAGGGAAGGTGACCCCCTGACATGTCACATTTGGCATATCGTTTATTTAGGGGGGAGCGGAAACCCTCTTTTTAGAGGGTTCCAGCTCCCACTTCCTCCCGTGGCTCTGCGGCGCCGGAAGGAAGATCACCTCTCCCCCCTCCCTCTCGCCACAGCTGGGCGCCCACAGTGACAATGCCAGCGCTGCAGAGAGAAGGGGGAGACAAGCGGGGCTTCGTTGCCCTGCATTGTTGGACCCTGGGACAGGTAAGGGACAGTATTTGTAGCTGCTGACTTTTTTTTTTTTTTAAATTGGAACTCCGCTTTAAATGGTGTCTTGGCTGTAAAAAGGTTGAGAAACACTTATCGAAATGGTGCTTCTAGCATAGGGGGGAAACTATTCAATCTTAGGTCTCTTAAGAAAACATATGGCAACTCAATGTAATTGGATGAGAAGCAGTTTAACCTTAAACTTCATAAGGGGTTCTTTACTATTAGAGTGGTACGCTGTGGAACTCCCTTCCACAGTTGGTGGTGTCAGCGAGAAATGTATATAACCTATAGATGGGCATCTTAGCTAATGCAATGTACAGGGATATGGGAAATAGTAGTGACATTAACACATACACACACAGATGTTTAACTGGATGGGCTGGTGTCTATATTCAACCTTCAACCTAACTATGTAACTCCAACGGAAGTTGGATCAAGTACAGAAGGCGATCATAATATGTATGTGACATTGATCTTTCTACTGCCATCCTTTAAATCCTGTGGTGTAAAATCCTGGTCCTTCACGACTTGTTGTTTGGGTGTTGGAAATTCCCCAAAGATGTCTGAGGTCCTGGGAATAAGATTTCTGGGAAATTCCTTTACGTACACCTCATAAATTGATAAAATAACATGCAATAGCATAATTCAGCTAATCAGTGTGGTATACCTTCAGTAAATTTCAAGTGTATGTCCAGCCAAAACTTTATTTCATCATTTTGGATAGAGTTGGGGAAGGGTTAGAACTCCTGTCAGGTTTTTACTACTCTTCAGTGCTCCATTAGAGAGATTGTCACACTCTTCTTGTCCTGCTGACAACATTTGACCAGATGGGAAATACACCCAGACATAAAAAAAAGATTTTCCTAAGTAAACAAAAAGGTGGTTAAGACCCCTGCTATATTTGTATTTCTGTCCATGTCCCTGTTGCAGATATTCCTTCACATCCTATAATCTTATTGCTTTCCCCCCAACCATATTACATGTCTAGGTACCTCATCCCTTATGAAATATCATGTACGGAAACATGGAATGGGACTTTCTATAGGCACTCGGAACAAATAAGAGTTTGATTAAAAAAAAGTTGAATTCTTTATTTAATACAGATGAAAAGCTATGACACATAGTAAAAATTTGCAATCCAATACATCAAGGGTATATGACATATCTAAATACCATCATACGGAGAGATCTTCAGTGACAATCTGTCAATGGTATTGAACCTCAACGCATTTCAACTCATAAAGAGTCTTCAACAGGAAGTAAACATTAAAGTCTGGAATATAAATATACATAACTTCCAACAGCATTTACATAAAGAAAGGAAATCACAAACCAATCAATATAAAGACTGGAATTTATTTACAAAAACCCAGTGATACATTTAAAACGAATAAGGGGATTTCCAAGCAGAACCCTGGGATGTTTATTTGGTGTGATGCAGATGTAGACGAGCCCTTGATCATCTATTTCTAGAGGCTCTTCTTTTATAAACATTTAACGAGTTTAGTTTTGAAAAAATGCTTCCCAGCAATAGTTTTTTTTAACCTTATAGTGATATGAACCTTTTTTGTTTGTTAGTTGATTATTTCCTTTTTGTGTTCAGATTGTGGCTGGGTCTGGCATCTCTTGCATCACAACAAATTTACATCCCAGGGTTCTCCTTGGACATGCTCTCATTCTTTTAAAATGTATCATTGTGTTTTTGTAAGTAAATTTTAGTTTATTTTTGATTGGTTTGTGATTCCCTTTCTTTATGAGAACGCTGCTGGAAGTTATGTATATTTATATTCCAGACTTTATTGTTTACCTCCTGATGAAGACCCTTTAAGAGTTAAAACGCATTGAGGTTCAATAACATTGACACATGATGGAATTCAGATATGTCATATACCCTTGATATAATAGGATTGCAATGTTTTACTATGTGCCATAGCTTTTTATCTGTATTAAATAAAGAATTACACTTTTTATCAAACTCTTATCGTTCTGGGAGCCTATAGAAAGCCCTATTCCATGTTGCTGTACACAAAATTCCCTCATTTCCTGTTTAATGAAAGAATGGTATAAGCCATCTTTTTTCCTGAGTGACAAACTCACTTAAATAGAGACTATATAGTATCTCTTCCTGTTTGTTATATCACGGTCTTGTTATAGTCTAAGTTCTTTTAGGGTTTTTATTGGATATGTACAAAGAGAGATCACACAAATACTTATAAATATAAAGTTTATTAAAGATATTGAAAGATACCGATAAAGATAAAGAAAATGTGACAAGAATACTTAACTAAAGATGCTGTTTCGCCACGGAGTCCTGCCCATGATAGCGTGGCATTGGTGACCACAGACGCATGCATAACGCAGCTCTAACACGAGATCAAAGTCTTACCCATTTTGGCTGTGGTAATATAGAACTTAAATGTAAGGAAATGACCACCCCTGGCCATCTCCCCTTGTAAGAACCAATATGACCTTCTAATAAAAATAGCACATTCCTGAAGGAGAGGGGGCTGGCTTGTCCATATAAGCAGTGTACAATTACATTCCTATCACATGAGTCATCCAAAGTAATCAGGAAAACTAGTAGTATTAGAGGCTTTGTTATGTCTTGTATGGGCCCATTAACCAAGTTTAGAATTCATTATTAGATATTGTGAGGCATAGAAAATATGTAATTTCCCTATCACTGTGTCGGGTTTTTAATGTAATTTGAATCCCTGTTAATGAGATTTTCCTCACTTCCTGTCTAAGTGGCATTGGTTGTTGGAACAGGAAGTGAGGGGAATCACTTCAAGGGGACCATAGACACTTTTAACATACATTTTTCTTTGGGCAGAGCAGAAAGGTCAGAATCTCTGTCAGGTTTGTGTACCTATTAGTGAAATTGGGTGGGAGTCAATGTACCTACCAGCAGGGATGTTGCTAGGTCTGCAAAAGATCTGGGGCTAGAGCCCATAGCAGTGGTCACCAACCTTACATTTTTGCAGGCCCGCAGGGGGGGCACACCGGTGGTAAGCAAGTGGTTCAACTCACCATAATGCAGAATCAGTGGGAGCCCTGGTTGTGACACTTGCCACATCTCCTGCCACCAGATGCAGTGTGTCACTTTCCACCGTTGCCTGTCACCAGATGCAGCTTGTTACTTGCCACCGTCACCTGCAACTAGATGTGGATTGTCACTTGCCATGTCCCCTGCCACCATTTGCAGATTGTCACTTGCCACTGTCACCTGGCACCAGATGTGGATTGTTACTTGCCCTGTCACCTGCCACCATTTGCAGATTATCACTTGCCATGTCACCTGCCACCATTTTCAGATTGCCACGTCACCTGCCACCATTTGCAGATTGTCACTTTCCACGTCACCTGCCACTAGATGTGGGTTGTCACTTGCTACGTCACCTGGCACAAAATGTGGATTGTCACTTGCCAACTGATGTGGATTGTAACTTGCCATGCCAGCCAGTGCCACCAAATGTGCATTGTCGCTGCATTGGTGGCAGGCTGGTAGCACTGGTCCATTTAGTGGGGGCAGGAGAGCAGTGTTGCGAGGTAAGCAGTGAGAGATGATGTCATCTCGCTGTTTCCCGCAGCACCTCCGACATTGAAGCAAGGGGGTCTGGCTGCAGAGTGGAGCTCCACTGATGACAGGAAGCACGTGACCTCCACTCCACAGCGCTGTGATTGCGGAAGAGCACTGATGTGTGGCGGGCAGTGAAAGATGATGTCATCTCTCTGCACCTCACTCCCACATTGAAGAGACCCAACTGTGAAGAGCACTGATGTGGAGCAGTCGGAGAGAGACGATGTCATCTCTGCTCGTCCGCCCGCTCGCTTCTCTCCTCTCCTCCGCCTCTCTCATGCAGCCAGGGACCCTGCGGAAAGAGACTCGGGGCTATGGGCCCCAGATTCGGGGCTATAGACCCAATAGCCACCCCCTAGTGACGCCTCTGCCTACCAGTATATCTTTGGATGGTAAAAGAAAACTCACATGAACATGGAGAGAACATATACAGTAAATACCATGCAGTGTTTCAAGTAAAATTTAAAAGCGCTAATATACCTATAACCACAATGCTGCCTGTGAGCATTAGTATTGGATTTATATAATATTAATAGTTATCTGGCCATTGCATATGTAGCACCCTTGTCCCTACAACAGTGCTGCAGGTAAATTTAGTTATGCTGGGTGGTAGTCAGGGTGTAGTATTTAGTGATTACATGGCTTTCTGTTAATTCCATTCTAAGTTGACATTAGAGTGATGAGTTACAGTGAAGTTCAGGTTATGATAAACATACCTTTCTAATCCAGTTATATTTGCGGCTAAGCATGCTGGGAAAGGTTATTTAATGGAATGAAGTCAGGTGATCAGGCAGTGTATTCCTGTATGTAGAGTTCCTGGCTGCTAGGCTCATAGCCTGGGGCCTATCCAGGTGGCTGCAGGCTGCTAGGCTAACAGAGGCCTATCTGGGTGTTCAAGTTTATGTGGGGAAAAGCCTGCCAAAGATCTGTTAAAGATTCTAGAGGGATGGAGTTCTAAGGAAGCACCAGAGAAAGCACCCTTCATGAGCAGGAGGCTATGAAGTGGCTGGGATGACTTCAGAGAGAACTCATCTAAGGGAATCAGTGCATGAAGCATTGAGTAAAGTTCAGTTACTAGAGGAGACAGCTTGTCCTACAAAGTACAGATGTGCTGGTTCAGCTTAAAGGCTCTTATTCCTGTACTGCTGTCTACCTTACCTCACCAATTTTTGTCTAAGGAGTCTGCCAATCTGCCGGTTGCTGATCATTACTAAGGGTGTCCTGTGCCTGATCCCCTCTCTCCCATGTTTTTTCCTACTTTGAGAAATAAACCTCTCTTTTGTTTAAGCATAAAAGTGACTGGCGCCCAACGTTCTTTCTGGTTCATATCCCACCATTCCCAAAAACCTGTACACTGAGGATGTATGTCAGCCTTCCCTACATAGGCGTGCGCACAGGGTGTGCCAGGTGTGCCTGGGCACACCCTATTTGCCTTGTGTGATGCATATTCCCCCCTGTTTAGACCACTGATATTTCATCCCCAAAAAAAATGTTACAAAAGAAAATAATTTTTTGAAAAATAAAATAAACAAAATTACACTGTCCACTACCCTACTGACACCATCAGTACATATACACATGCATATGTATTTAAGCTTTGGGGTGCACACCCTAATGCAAGAGGCTGCGCACACCTATGCTTCCCTACCCCCGGTAGTCACCATTAGACTCCCGGAAAGTCGGGGTAGGCGCTACACATACCGTATATTATCAAACCCTGAATCTCAAATATTGCCTAAAAGAATCAAACTAAATGTAGCTGAAGATGTACAGTATGTACAGAAACTTTTGATGATTTTTTAATACACTTACAAACTTGCGTTAACTGTTCAGCACATTTTCTTTTGCATATCAAAGAAAGTTAAAATTAGTTCTTTAAATGAAGTCCAGATCAAGACCATTTTTGATGTGCACATGAATAATAGGCCTATAGACGTATCATAACCATGTGATATATGTCAGAAAGCTTTAATCTGGGCAAAAAAAAAATAATGATGATGCAATAAAACAGAACTGACACTTACATGAACTTAATAAAAGCTTGCATGGTTTTCATCTATAAGTTAGGTAATTTCTTATAACAGAGTTTACATAGTTAAAAGGTATCGCAATGAAATAAGTTTTTAAAAAAATCATAATTTTCTCCATTAATATAATTGTAAGCTATCCCAAAAAATATTGCTAAAACATCTAATAATTGGAAAAGAAGACTATAAATCAGTAGTGGCCCGTCCATAGGGAGAGCACAGGCACCCCCCCCCCCACTTTAAGAGTGACCAGGCCCTGGACACATGCGGTCTATGGGAAGCTGATTTGCCCGTGTTTAGGGTGTGTTTGGTGCGCAAACGATGCACCCGCAAACACTCCCACTCTTCACTCATTTGTCTAATACTCCAGTAAATAATTTTGTATTGGCGGGGACCAGAGGATGGTGCTTTTTCTGGCACCACTGCATCACTTTAATTGATGGCACAGTGGCTGCATTTGATGGGCACAGTGGCTGCAATTGATGGGCACAGTGGCTGCATTTGGTGGGCACAGTGGCTGCAATTGCTGTAACAGTGGCTGCAATTGATGGGCACAGTGGCTGCAATTGATGGCACAATGACTGCATTTGATGGGCACAGTGGCTGCATTTGATGGACACAATTACTGCAATTGATGGCACAGTGACTGCAATTGATGGGCACATTGGCTGCATTTGGCGGGCACAGTGGCTGCAATTGATGGCACAGTGGCTGCATTTGATGGGCACAGTGGTTGCAGTTTATGGGCACAATGGCTGCAATTGATGGGCACAGTGGCTGCAATTGATGGGCACAGTTGCTGCATTTGATGGGCACAGTGAGGCTGCAACTGATGTTTTTTTCCAGTACTTTTCAGAATTTTGTTTGCGCCCCCAAAAAATTTTGAGCACCAGCCGCCACTGCTATAAATACTCTTATCCTGGTACCTGCACTGTTTCCATCTGACCTCACATCACCACTATCACCTTCAGTAATGTGTTGCGTTGTGAGATAGCGAAATTTGAAAATTTTGATTTATGGAAAAAGGCTGATATTCTGCTTCGTTGTCAACTTTTTTGATAATGAGGTTCTGTAACCATTTGACAAACTGACAGAAAAATATAATTTGCCTAATAAGTCATTTTTTCAATATTTACAGCTGCGGCATGCTCTGCAGAGCCAAGCAAAGAATATTTTATTAAAATATAACCCTTCATCAATTCTAGCAATGGCAGTAACGGTAAGACAATCTAAAAAGGGACTCATAGGGAACATATATTCTTCTCTACAAGAGATAACTACAATGAATCTACAAGAGGATAGCTCTGGACGGTGGCATAGGGATTTGGAGACACTTAGTGATGAGGAGGGGGAGCAAGCACTGAAGAATCTATTCGGGGGAATCCCTATTCTCCTCACAGTGCTTGACACAGCTGTTTATTATTCATAGAGCACACTATAGTCCTTTAAAGTTTTACTCCTGGGGCAAAGCAACTACATCAAATTGTCCAAGGAGTACTACTGATGTAGGTACACGTATACATATGTTGTGACGATGCCCCAAATTGCACCGTTACTGGGAGTGTGTATTTGATACTTTGAATTCTTTGTGTTTTACACAGGTTCTATCTGATCCAAAAATAGCATTGTTAGTGATTATACCGGAGGATACTCTCCCAGTTGAAATGTATGTGATGTGGTTAATAACTATGTATATGCCTCGTAAACTTATACTATAAAAATAGATATCAAACTACCCGCCAATGATAGATCAATGGATTAAAGTAATTAATCTTAATTTAAGATGAGAGGAATTGACATTTAAACATAGGAGGTGTCCGAAAAAATTTGTGAAAATCTGGTATTGTTGGCTAGTCTCCAATCTCTCTGAGCAGTCAGTTGAGTATATTAATGAATGACTCCTGGAAGTGTTGATTTTTCAAACAGATTTGCACTGATCAGTTAAGTGTTGCAGGCACTAAGAAAGGTAAGTATTTACGGCCTTCTTTAACAGGTAACTGATGTTTTAGCTTTTTTTGGGTGGAAAGAGCCACTTTAGAGCCAACCAAAAATCAGAAATGGTTTCCTCTACCCCTTGTTGCTCCCAGCCAAAAAAATTACATATAAGGGCCTGAAATATTTATTGGTTGCTACATCTTAAATGCTGCAGTTTCGTTACATTTATTATTTTGGGAAAGAGGATAGGTTCTGTATTAGGCAGAGGCACTAATTGGCTAGTCAGGGAGAGGCTGACGTCACAGAAATGTTGGCTTTTCCATTGCTGTCTGTGTCCCTGCTCTGGAGATTCACCTCTTTATTTGTCCTGGTAGCTCTAATCACTGAGACAGAAAGAAGGGGAAATTCCACATTTTATTGTTTTGTAAAAGTTAAGGCAAATCAACCAATGAGGACAAATGTTCGGATGACAACTGTCTAAGATGGGATTTCCTTCCATTTCCAGTTACTTCTCTAGGATAGGCAGTGAGGCAGAAACTTCACAGCAAAATTATCCTTACCCACTACCTAAAACAAAACAAGTTTTGGCTGTACGTACACTTTAATCACTTATTCGTTTCTACACTATGCTGATTAGGTAGTGTTTTTTTTTCTTTTCAAAATTTTTTATTGGTAATTAACAAGTATCGGTTACAAACAATTCAATGTTAGATAGGGTGAGTACATAAAACAGTGTACATCTCGATAATACAATATAACGGTGGCATGATAGGGGTGGAGTTTCATTATATGGGTATTCTGTCGGAGATCACAAAGTCCAGTATAAGTTCTAGATGTTGCCATTAAGGGAGGGAGATGTCCTTAGATTAGAAATGGGAGGCTACTGGAATCAATTCGTATGGAGTCGGTCACGGAAGCAACCGAACCATCAGGGTACAATACCAATGGTTTTTAGAAATTAAGGGGGGAGGGTTAGTAAGAGAGGAGAGAAAGCAGGATGGAAAAGGGCAAAGAGAAAGAAAAAAGGGACAGTTAGAAGGGGGATAGGTCGGCCAGTCCACACGGGCGCAGGAGCAACAGCAACACTTTCGCTGAAATTTGAAGTAATCTCAAGGTTCTAAGAGATGTTTGTCTATGTCAGGGGGCAGGAAATGGTCTATCCAAGGATGCCAGACTTTGAGGTGCTGGGGGACCTTATCTAGGATTGTTGCTTCGATTTTGCTGTGTATCATTGCCTGGGTGACCCTCTTTTTCAGTTCAGCTATGCTAAGGGTGGGTGTCTTCCAGGCCTTGGCAATTGTTTGCTTGTCTGCAGTGAAAAGATGAAGCAGAAGACGTAGTTGTGCTCTGGTATAATCTTGCGGAATATAATTTAATAGGGCTATATCTGGGTCTGGGTCTAGATTAACTCAGTGGAGTGTAGAGAACATTTGGAATGTTGTCGCCCAAAAACGTTGTACAATTGGACATGTCCACCAAATGTGCATATGTGTGCCTCTGTCGCTGCAACCCCTAAAACAATTCGAGGGATAGTTCGGCAGAAATTTAGCGATTCCTCTCCGGGACCAGATACCATCGCATGAGAACTTTGTAATTAGCCTCTGAGGCGACAACATTCTGGGACGAGTTTTTTGTGTTGGTCCATATGGTCGTCCAGTCCTCTGCCTCTAAATCGATTGCTAGGTCTTTGGACCATTGTTGAGCATAGGAGGGGAGAGTAGAGGGGGGCAACGTGAGATGAGTATAAAGGCGAGAGATGATTCCTGGAGTGTGTGGGTCTGAGTCGCACATATTCTCAAACATAGTTAGGTTATCTAGTCCAGAGCAAGATCTTATGATTGTTTGAGTAAAATGAGCAATTTGGAGGTATCGGAAGCACTCCTTGTGGGGTAATTGTGTTTGTGTTTACTCCCCACTCGCTGAGGGGGGTAACCACAGCAAGTTGGTCACAGTGACTGGGTGAAGATCTATAGCTTCTAGACTGACCCATAGAGGTGTTTTTCGGTTTTAGAATGATAAAGTATGGACTGGGCCAGTTGGGCTGCATGGTAGTATTGAAGGAAGTTAGGTATACCAAGGCCTCCACTAAGTTTGTTGCAGAGTAAAACTGGTCTAGCAACTCTAGGTTTAGTGGAGCTCCAGATATATTTAAAGACTCGGTTCTGTATGACCCGATGATAGTAAGGGGGAATTGCAACCGGGAGAACTCTATGGAGATACAAACGTTTTGGCAACAAAGACATCTTGTCGCAACTTGTCCGAGCCAGGAAACACACAAGGGCTGCCAGGAGTTAGGTAGAGAGGACAACTAGGTAAGCATTGGGAGATAATTGGCATGGAAAAGGTTAGATGGATTACTAGTCAATTTTATTCCCAGATAGGGTATTAATGATGTGGACCAGTGAAATGGAAAATTTTCTTGGAGCTGCTCGAGCTCAGTCTGTGAAAGAGACACATTGAGGGCCTTAGATTTGGTTTGGTTAACTTCCAAGCCGGAGACCAGAGCAAACTTATCTAAGATATACAGGAGGTTAGTTAGAGTAGTATGAGGAGATGTAACAAATAATAGTGCGTCATCGGCAAATAGACACAGCTTGTGTGATGTTAAAGCTACTTCTAAACCTCGGATATCAGGGTTTGCTCTGATCAGGGCTGCCAGGGGTTCGATCACGAGAGCAAAAAGTAAGGGGGACAGAGGACAGCCTTGTCTTGTACCTCGCAGGATGGGAAAGGTTTCTGAACGAACCCCATAGAATATTGTACATATGCCTGTGGGCGGGTGTATAGGGCACTAATCCAACTGAGGAAGTGTGGGCCGAAGCCCCAGGTAGTGTTTTTTTTTACTCCACTGATGTAATATGCCCACGCCTGATAGTAAAAGACCATGTGGCCGTTTGCCTAGGTTTTGGGTTACACAATGGAGCTCAGAAATAGTTTTTTGTACTAAAGGCAAGATAGAAGTACTTCAGTATAATAGTTATTTTGTAATGCTTGCTCTACTGATTTATCTGAAAGGTGAATTTTAACAATGGGTCCACATTGAGGTACATTCAGTTAAGTGGCCTATGTTATCAGCCATTTTAGGATGATGGAGGCATACCAGAGGATACACAAACTGTTTTTCAGGAAGTCTGTTCCTGGAATGTGTCTCTGACATGATTGCACCTCACTTATTCTAATATCTTGAAACTTTCTGTTACGTTTATATACAATACAGAGCAAAAGTTTTTGGCAGTTGTGAAGAAAACGCTGTAAATTAAGAATGCTTTCAGAAATAGAAGCATTTATAATTATATTGCTTATTTTATGAACAGAAAAGAAAACCAAATCAAATCAATATTCTGATGACAACCCTTTGTCTTCAAAACAGCATCAATTCTTCTAGGTACACTTGCGCACAGGTTTTGAAGGAACATGGCTAGTAGGTTGTTTCAAACATCTTGGAGAGCTAACTACAGATCTTCTGTGGATGTAAGCTGCCTCAAATCCTTCTGTCTCTGCATACAATCCCAGACAGACTAGATGGTGTTGAGATAAGGGCTCTGTGGGAGTCAAACCATCACTTCCAGGACTCCTTATTCTTCTTAACGCTGAAGATAGTTCTCAATGACATTGGCTGTATGTTTGGGGTAGTTGTCCTGTTGCAGAATAAATTTGGGGCCACTCACACACCTCCCTGATGGTATGGCATGATGGATAAGTATCTGCCTGTTTTTATCAGCATTGAGGACACCATTTATCCTGACCAAATCGCCATATCTGTTTGCAGAAATGCATCCCCAAACTTTAAGGAACCTGTTGCCTGTAGAGACTCATTATTATACCTCTCTCCAGCCCTTCGGCAAACCAACTGCCTCCTGCTATAGCCAGATATTTCAAAATTTGACTCATTAGTCCAGAGCACCTGCTGTCATTTTTCTGTACCCCAGCCCCTATGTTTTCCTGCATAGTTGAGTCACTTAGCCTTGTTTCCACGTGTTTCATGTCAGAGGTATGGCTTTTTGGCTGCAATTCTTCCATGAAGATCTTTTCTGGAGATGGGTTTCCACCAGTTCTGTGCTGATGGCACTGTTGGATATCTTCTGATGTAGAAGGTAACTAAGCATGATGTGTCTTTCATCTGTTACATTGTTTCCTTGGCTGACCACTGTGTCTATGGTCCTCAACATTGCCCGTTTTTTTATGCTTCTTCAAAAGAGCTTGAGCAGCACATCTTGAAACCCCAGTGTGCTTTGAAACCTTTGCCTAAGAGAGATCTTGCTGGTGCAGTATAATTACCTTGTGTCTTGTTGCTGTGCTCAGTCTGGCCAAGGTATATGAATTGTGACATGAAACTTAGTAGAAGAGTTTGGCTGTTCCTCACCAAGTATTAAGCCTCCTACACTGCTGTTTCGGGTTCAGTTAATAACTGTGTTTCAACCTACATATGAAATTGATGATCATTAGCTCCTGCTTGGTTTACTTGGTTAATTATACACCTGACTCTACTCCTAAAAAATTCCTGACTTTGTGCAAGTGTACAAAGTGTGCAAACGTAGGAATTGATGCTTGTTTGAAGCCACCCAAGGGTAATCACACCAAATATTGAATTAGATTTTTCTTCTGTTCACTCACTTTGCATTTTGTAAATTGATAAACAATTAAAATATAAATATATATATATATTTGAAAGCATTCTTAATTTACAGCATTTCTTCACACCTGCCAAAAACGTTTGCATAGTACTGTATATTAAAAATTGCTTGTTTAAATAACCTAAGCGGTACTTTACATGTATAGGTCTTTTATATTGATCACTCTTCATGTAGGCATTATTGTAGAAAACATAGCAGGTACAAGTGGATTAAAAACATCTGCACGTACAGTACTTTGACTTTTTTCTACACCTGCTAGTAGTATTGCACTGTTTTTAGCTCATGACAAGCAGACACATTAAAGAGCAAAAAATTTCTGCAGAATAAATGTCCTCTGTCAGGGTTTGTTTCCCTTGGCTGGGAATGGTAATGTTATGCAGTCATAAGCTTTAAAAAATAACTTGCTTCGGAAAATTGGCATCATGATCCTGACATTTGTGAATCAAAGCCGATGATGGTGAAATGTTGTTCTGGACAAGTACACAAATAAGAGCTGGGCTCCACATTGAAATGTGTATGTCTGCCATACAGAGGATATTCCATTAACACTGGGGATTCCAGACAGTCTTGAAACTTCACCCAAAAGGAGATCTGCTCTTCGATTACAATCCTTACAAACAGGCCTTAAGTAGGCAAAGATGTGATTATCTCTTAGTCGATGTGTGAAAGCAGCAGTGTAGGCCAGAATTTTATGCATAAACTAGGGACTTAAGGGGTGGCATCCCACATCGTTAGCATTAATTCATTTTGGATTGCTGACTGTAGCTCTGAATTCTATCCAGCTGGCCAAGTGGAGATGGTACCACCCATTGCTTTGTAGTTTACTGAAAACTGCATGTTATTCAAATATATTTATAAGCAATTAAACAGTATAGGTGGAACACAAGGTCCATTGGCAGAACACACTGCTTCATTTGCCTCATGGCACACATTTATCAATGTTGGATTTTTTTCAACGTAAATTTTCACAAATTTGGCAAATTTTTATGTTTGTGGTATATATAAATGTGTCCTATGCATGTGTCCCTAGCCCCCCCCCCCCCCCCCGTTTCACCATTTTACTTAACTGAGTCCTGGAACTTCACCCGGCAGGGATGAGCTGGCACTTTGGCAGGGGGTCTCGGCTCTTGATTGGATAGATTGATAGCAGCATAGCCATTGGCTCCCGCTGCTGTCAATCAAATCCAATCACGTGGGTGCTGGGGGGGCGAGACGGGGCCGAGTCATACATTTAGGGAGGGACCCCAGAAGAGGGTGTTCGGGGTCAATCTGTGTAAAACGAGCTGCACAGTGGAGGTAAGTA
Source organism: Lithobates clamitans (assembly GCA_037952925.1). NCBI lineage: Eukaryota > Metazoa > Chordata > Amphibia > Anura > Ranidae > Lithobates > Lithobates clamitans. The sequence continues at coordinate 322,288 of JBBGZY010000592.1, read as the reverse complement.
TGACATGTTTGTTTTTTGTTTTTTTAAATAATCGAAGCTTTAAAATCACTTTAACCCCTTAAATTGGTACACTCTGGCCATGTTACTGTATTTCATATGTTTTACAGTCTTTTACCACATCGTTATTTTGTGAGTTTTCAGAATTTATTAAAATGAAAAAAACTGCGTGGTCAGTTTTAGTTCACAATGTGAATGTGTAAAACAAAATCTATATTTTGTGGTAAAGCTAGATAAAATTGGCAAACACTTGTAATTTCAAAACTGCATATTAGGAAGGAAGTTCTGCAGAATTAAAATTGTCATGTCAGGGTTAGGTTGCCCCCGTTAGGCTTATACAGCCCCATATTTCATCTGAATGTACCCTCCTGCAATCCTGGAACTCTTATTGGGGAGAACCTGAAGCTGCACACACAGAGAAGGCAGGTATTATCTGGGTTGCACAAGCTGCTTGTAGCTTTGCATTTGCTGACCAATACCACATTCTAGTTAGGCCTCTTTCACACGAGGGATCCGTATGTCCGTTTTTCATCCTTCCATTTTCGGATGAAAAACGGACATACGTGTATCCCTATGGAGCGTCGGATGTCAGCGGTGACATGTCCGCTGACATCCGACCCGCTCCGATCCGAAAAGTGTAACGGAGGAAAAACCTACTTTTCCATCCGTTTTCGGATCGGGTGACGACGGACACTACGGTCCGTCATCATCCGATCCCCCATAGGGGAGAGCGGCGCTCTGACAGGTCCGTAGCTGCACAGTGTGCAGCGATGGACCTGTCATCTTTCTGCTCAGCGGGGATCGGCGGAGCGATCCCCGCTGAGCAAGCGGGTGTTCACGGGGCGGATCATCACTGATCCGCCCCGTGTGAAAGAGCCCTAAATCAAATTCCCTATCACTGGCACAATTTAGCCCACTGTTCTCTTACATACTGATGTTGTGTAGGTGTGTCTTAAAGTGATTGTAAAGTTTTGTTTTTGTTTTTCTATAAAAATAACAAACATGTTATACTTACCTGCTGTGTTGCAGTGGATTTGCACAGGGCAGCCCAGATCCTTCTCTTCTCGGTTCCCTCTTCTGGGCTCCTGACCCCTCCCTCCTGTTGAGTGCCCCCACAGCAAGAAGCTTGCTATGAGGGGCACCCAAGCCGAGCTGCAGCTCCAAGTATCCATTCAGACACGCCTCTCCTGATTGGCTAACTGACTTTGATTGACAGCAGCAGGAACCAATGGTGCCGCTGTTTTGTCTCAGCCAATCAGGAGGGAGAGTCACGGGCGGCTGAGACGCTTGTGCACATCGCTGGACAGAGATGGGGCTCCGGTAAGTATTAGCAGGGCCGAGGTCGGCTGCTGCACACAGAAGGCTTTTTATCTTAATGCATAGAATGGACTACAGGTAGGCTGTGTTTCCAAGTAGAATGCAAAGAAGAAAACTTATCACACTGGGATGGATGCGCTTCTATGCGGTCAGTCTGAAATAGGAAAGCGAGGGACTGGAAAAATCGCCAGGTATTTTACACAAAGGAACCAATGCAAAGTAAAAAGGATACTTTTTTGGCAAATTCCAATACAAAAGACAGGTAAAAGTCGGAGACCTCCACAATGGAAAAAAGAGAAAGTGTAACAACATTCATGATGAAGAGCACCACAAATAAGATAATTTCACAAAGAAAAAATGGTAAAGGCAGTCAAATAGCCATATACAGTATGACTTACACAGTAAGATCAGAACGGGTTAAATAATTGGAAAATCTGTCAGGTAAAGTCAGAGAAGTAAAAACAAGTTATAATAAAAACTAGTGCCGGTTAGTGGACCATGCATCCCATTTAGCTGTAAAAAGGGACAAATTATCCTGTAGCGTGAAAAATTCTTTCCATCAGCAGGATAGTATCTATTCTACCAATAATCTCTGAGATGGGAATCATAGAAGCTTTCCATTTAAAGGCTACAGCCCACTGTGTAGCAACGCATATGGTATGAATAAGCTTTTCTTCATGGCGTTGAACACCAAGCATTGGGGCAAATAAAAGGCACATGGGAAGAGTAATTTGCAAAGCATGACCTGTTATCTTAATAAGCAATATCACCAAATTTTATGCAATATAGATGTCAATCTCTCACACCCCAAAATATGTGAACCAATGAGCTGCAAAAAAAAAAAAACAGCCCTGAAAACTGGCCTCAGAAACCTCAGGAAAAAAAAAAATATGTTGATTAACAGGCGTATAATACCATATAGTGAGAAGTTTGAGGGCAGTTTTCCTGATGGTTAATGCATGTCATAACCTTCTTCGCATTTACGCATATAAGGTAAAAGGTCAGGGAATAAGGAACTAACAAATGATCTATAAAAGTCTGATGTCAATCCCTTCCCCTTGGGAGAATTACTGCATATTTGTTCATAAAAAGTAGCTGGAGTGGTTAGAGTTTGAGCATAGCAAGAAATGTAAAAATGCTTCATTTGCACATAATGATAGTTTTCCTGCTGTGGGATATTTCTGAGGTTGAGGAGATGATCAAATGAACATTGAGTCATCTTGTAAAGCTGAAAGGGTAGTCAATTTAAAAATCTTCCACGAAAGAAAACTCCCAGAATCTGGAAAGGCTGCCACAAATGAAGGGTCTCCTAAAAGGAGGTCCAAACAGAGGTCACTGAGATCAGTCAGAGTTTAGTTTTTTAGAGAGATATGGAAGAGGACAACATCACTCCAAAAAGGTAATAGCTATATATACCGTATAGAGCCAGCCTCAAACTTAAAGTGTTACTAAACCCACAAAAGTAAAATCTGTCTGTATATGCAGAATAGCATGCTGTGAAACTTAAGGGGTTAATTCTCTGTATTGTTTAAAAAGTCTCTTTGATCCTGTATGCACAGATCCTCCCCCTCTTGCAGGGTCCCTCTTGGCAAGACCAGATAAGACACGGTGAGAGTAGTAAAGCTGCACATGCTCAGTTTGGTCTCTATTGCAATTTGATGGAGAGAACAGTTCCTTGTTGAACTGAACTTTTCAGGTCACATGGTATTGACATCACACATTTGGGTGTGTATACAGATCCTAAATGACAGCCCAGTCCCTCCCTCCTCCTCCATGCCCAGTAACTAAAAAAAAACACAGTGGGTGGGATGTCACATCTTGATTCATGGATGATCCGTCTCCCATAACAGCATATGCACACAGGCTGTAGTGGAGATCTCCTCCTACCTAAACACTCAGCACTCGGGCAAACCCTGCAGTTTATCACGTGATCATAGGTATACAGATCAGCCAAAAAAGTATATAGTGGCAGTATTTTCATGTAAAAAGAAGATTTATAAGCTGTGGGCACTGCGGGGGGACGGATGAACTATTTTCATATAACTGGGTTTAGTAACACTTTAATCCTAGGAGTCTTGGAGTCTACTATGTTCCATTGAGAAAGCTGAGAGAATCTGGAAGCCAAATAGTATAACCAGAAATTGGGCAGTCCGAGACCCCCTTATAAAGAATTTGTCTGGGGAACCTCCATTTTTTAAATTAAATGGTATACTTTGTAGAACCCCTTTTTATTGCAATTACAGCTGCAAGTCTTTTTGGGGATGTCTCTACCAGCTTTGCACATCTACAGAGTGACATTTTTGCCCATTCTTCTTTGCAAAATAGCTCAAGCTCTCTCAGATTGGATGGAGAGCGTCTGTGAACAGCAATTTTCAAGTCTTGCCACAGATTCTCAATTGGATTTGGGTCTGGACTTTGACTGGGCCATGCTAACACATGAATGTACTTTGATCAAAACCATTCCATTGTAGCTATGGCTGTGTATTTAGGGTCGTTGTCCTGTTGGAAGGTGAGCCTCTGCCCCAGTCTCAAGTCTTTTGCAGACTCTAACAGGTTTTCTTCTAAGATTGTATTTGGCTCCATCCATCCATCTTCTCATCAACTCTGATCAGCTTCCCTATCTCTGCTGAAGAAAAGCATCCCCACAACATGATGCTGCCACCACCATGTTTCACAGTGGGGATGGTGTGTTCAGGCTGATGTGCAGTGTTCGTTTTCTGCCACACATAGCATTTTGCTTTTATGCCAAAAAGTAAAATTTTGGTTTCATCTGACCAGAGCACCTTCTTCCACATGTTTGCTGTGTCCCTCACATGGCTTCTTACAAACTGCAAACAGGACTTCTTATGGCTTTCTTTCAACAATGACTTTCTTCTTGCCACTCTTCCATATTCTTCAGATTTGTGAAGTGCACGACTAATAGTTGTCCTGTGGACAGATTCTCCCACCTCAGCTGTGGATCTCTGCAGCTCCTCCAGAGTTACCATGGTCCTCTTGGCTGCTTCTCTGATTAATGCTCTTCTTGCCCAGTCTGTCAGTTTAGGTGAACGGCCATGTCTTGGTAGGTTTGTAGTTGTGCCATACTCTTTCCATTTTTGGATGATGGATTGAACAGTGCTCCATGAGATGTTCAAAGCTTGGGATATTTTTTTATACCTTACCCTGCTTTAAACTCTCCACAACTTTATCTCTGACCTGTCTGATGGGCTCCTTGGCCTTCATAATGCTGTTTATTCACTAAGGTTCTCTAACAAACCCCAATTTTGTTCCACTTTGTGTTGGTCTATTACATACAATTCCAATAAAATACATTTGCGTTTTTAGTTGTAACATGACAAAATGTGGAAAATTTCAAGGGGTATGAATACTATTTCAAGGTACTGTATAACAATTTGGATAAGATGTTAATTTTAAGAGCCATAACTCTACCCAGGAAGGCGATAGACTATGGTTGACATAGATTGAGGGTGGTACTAATTCTGCTCATACAAGAAAGATAGTATAAAAGAAGGAAGAAAAATTAGTTGTGAGATTGACACATAGCTAGAGACAAGATATACCTGTGCTCAAATCCCAAAAGCTTGTACATGCATTTAAACTATCAGGTGCTAAAGGGATGTGACCACAGGTTAAAACTACAGATTCTGGATGGACCCTCTGCACACTGCTTTACACCCTTCCCAGCAAACTATGCAATGAAAAACAGAGAATTTTTGTTCACACATTGCAATACATGACTAAGCTGGCCAACTGCGCCAAAGTAATAATCCCTTTTACGGACAGTCCTACACTACTCTGCCACTGCAAATTCTATGGTGGAAACCTTGCCAACACACAGAAACAAGGTGGGGGAGAGCTACTAGATTTAGATCTGGTCACTGACCTGCATTACAATAGAGACAAGATATACTGTGCTCAAATCCCAATAGCTTGTACATGTATTTAAACTACCATGTGCTAAAGGGGTGTGACCACATGTCAACACCACAAATTCTGGATGGACCCTCTGCACACTGCTATACACCGTAGGTAGCACTGTAGTATTTGCAGTGCAGGACTGGCCGTAATAGGGATTACTTTGACGCAGTTGGCCAGCTTAAACATGTATTGCAATATGTGTGAACTAAAAATCCCTGTTTTTCATTGCATAATTTGCTGGAAAGGGTGTATAGCAGTGTGCAGAGGGTTGATCCAGAATTTGTAGGGTTGATGCTTAGATAGGACACCATCACCAGACCACAGGAATGGAAAGGAAAGTCTGAGAGTCATACACTGAGAGGAAGGGAGGGAGAGGGGCCTAGCCGAGGATTTAGAAATGATAACTGATAACCCCATCAAAGTAGCAATTTGTGTAACACAGATGAAAATTGATAATGAAATTAAAGGCTGGGAGAGAAATAGCATAACGTCTTCTAGGTACATAACAGAGTGGCCATTGTGATTTTCCTGGATTCCCATTGCAAATAGCAGGGGGAGAGGGGACACCCTGGCGTGTGCCTCTACCCAGCGTACAACAGGCGATTTTGAGAACAGGATACATTTTAATGCAAGTACAGGCAGTCCCTGAATTATAAACATCCGACTTACATACAACTCCAACTTACAAACGGAGGGCGACAACAGGAAGTGAGAGGAAATCTACCCCTAGGAAGGGAAATTCACTCCTGTAAGAGTTATTATGGGAAAAAGGGATCTCCACTGAAGCTTTATCACCAAACTTTGTTTCCACAACAACCCAAAATTTTCTAAATCCAATTGCCATTAGGACAGAAAGTGAGGTGAAATCTTCTGAACAGGGACATAGGCAGCAAAACAAATGTTACAGGGGTGATATCCAAATATCTTTAACATAGTTTTTTTGACTTGAGCTACACTTAAAAAATTTACCTTTTCCGATTTCCAAAAAAAGTCAAGAACAAACCTACAGACCCTATCTTGTTCGTAACCCGGGGACTGCCTGCATATGGTAACACTGACATACCGTATATCAGAAATACGAAACATTTGGGTAAAATACTTTAAAGTGGTTGTAAACCCCAACATATACCCAGTGAAGTGACTGGCCTGAGGTGGACAATTCTTGTCAGCACAACTGACTCTTTGTTTTGCTGCCTCTTCTCACACTCCAGCCCTGCTGTACAAGAACTGCAAGAAGCTGATAATGGGTCAAATACAGGTACTTACACTGCTTGCATGTAAAAGATACTTTTATTGATGTATGCATGATTACAGAGCTGCAATAATTTGTGACTTTTATATTTTCCTAAACTATAGCTTGAACTCTAGAAGCTGTGCCCCAAAAAAGGCAAGTAGAAGAAAAAGAAAAATTTTGCAGTATTGTCTGTGGTTTCACAGCAGCTGACCCATATTACTGACTTAGAATATCGTGTATTACACTATGGGGTTGAATAACTAAAGGCAAATCCACTGTGTACTACAAGTGCACTTGGAAGTGCAGTCGCTATAGATCTGAGGGGAAGATCTGAAATGAGGGGAAGCTCTGCTGATTTTATCATCCAATCACGTGCAAGCAAAAATGCTGTATTTTATTTTTTGCTTGCATGTCCCTCTCAGATCTACAGTGACTGCACTTCCAAGTGCACTTGCAGCAGACTTGTAGTGCAAAGTGGATTTGCCTTTAGTAAATAAACCCCTATGTCTCTGTGTTGATGTGGCCAGTTTGGAAGAGACAGTGTTTTGCTTCCACACAAAAGAGCCTCCAGCAAAAACAAGAATGAGCAGCACAGTATTGACATCAGCAATTCTCAGTCCAAATCTCCTGGGACTAGCAGTCAGAGGCAGCAGCAACTTAGATCTCGCATTGGGAGATTTGCACCTAGGAGGCTGTAAGAACATGAGTGCACCACTTTATATCAGAGGAATACCAGACTAGGGGACTGTTTAGTCATTAACATCTTGCCGACCAGCTGCCGCAGTTATACTGCAGCAACATGGCTCGGCTGCGCAAATCGCCGTCATGTTACATTGCTTCCCTTTTTGTCCACTAGGGGCACGCGCATGCCCCCTGCTCGCCCACAGAGCTGATGCGAGTGCCTGGTGGTCGCGATCACCGCCGGGCTCCCACGATCGCTCAGGGCACACTGAGATTCAGGATCTGTGTGTGTAAACACACAGTTTCCGGTTCTCTGAGGGGAGAAGAGACAGATCGTCTGTTCATACAGAGTATGAACAGCGATCTATCTCTTCCCCTACACAGTCCCCTCCCCCCTTCAGTTAGAACACGCACTATGGAATACAATTAACCCCTTGGTTGCCCCTTAGTGTCAACCCCTTCCCTGCCAGTGACATTTTTACAGTAATCAATGCATTTTTATAGAACTGATCGCTGTATAAATGCCAATGGTCCCAAAAATGTGTCAAAATTGTCTGACGTGTCTGCCATAATGTCGCAGTCCCGATAAAAATCTCTCCGCCATTACTAGTAAAAAAAAGAAAATTACAATAAAAATGCCATAAAACTATCCCCTATTTTGTAGACGCTATAACTTTTGCGCAAACCAATCAATATACGCTTATTGCGATTTTTTTTTACCAAAAATATGTAGAAGGATACATATCGGCCTAAACTGAGGAAAAAAAATGTTTTTTATATATTTTTGGGGGGTATTTATTATAGCAAAAAGTAAAAAATAATGCGTTTTTTTCAAAATTGTCGCTCTTTTTTTGTTTATAGTGCAAAAAAATAAAAATAAACTGCAGAGTTGATCAAATAGCACCAAAAGAAAGCTCTATTTGTGGGAAAAAAAGGACCTCAATTTAGTTTGGGTGCAACATCGCACGACTGCGCAATTGTCAGTTAAAACGAAGCGGTGCCGAATCGCAAAAAGTGCTCTGGTCAGGAAGGGGGTAAAATCTTCCGGGGCTGAAGTGGTTAAAATTTAACATTTCTAAAATCTGTCCATACTATAGCAAATCTTCACTTTTTGAGCTCCACTTTAAATGTTTTTGGCTGATCTAATTAGGTTAATTAGTATGATATTTTTAGCTTACCTCGGGACAAATGCAAGGAAAATGATATATCAAATATTTAAAATAATTATATTTTTTCATTTCAGATTTGATTCGTATGAGAAATGAAACACTTATGCACCCTCCTTTGAACTCTCTGGTCCTTTCTGCGTGTCCCTACATTACTATGATGTCATGTAGTGGTGTAGGGGCCAGCTGATGAAACCACACAGCATAGACAGGGGACACTGGCATCCAACATTCCCAAAGTATCTAATGCAGAAGGTTATTTAGCAAGCTTATCTCTTCAAGGAAGCAAAGTTTGGCAGCATAGTTGTCAGGATTTGCAGGCAGTGCTTCTTTTTATTTATTTTTTTTTAGATATTGACAGCTTTCTCAGATAATTGCCTGAAATAAGTGTGCGGATCTGTATGTTCCAATTTCACTGGTTGCGTCTTTGTTTAGCCTTTACAGCCAGAGAAATTATTGCAGCTAGCATTTGTATATGGTCAATCCAACCTACCAATGATTCTTTTCTTTTTCTCTTCCACATTAGACCCCTTTCACACTGAGGCGCTTTTCAGGCGCTTTCACGCTAAAAAAAGCGCCTGAAAAGCTCACGACAACCTATTTCCATTAAAATCATCAAATGCTTTCACACTGGGGCAGTGCGCTGGCAGGGCAGTGAAAAAACGCCACTCTCCATTAAAATGAATGGAAAGCTCTTCAAAAGTGCATGAAAAGCTCTTCAAAAGCGCTCAGTGTTTTACTGGCGGTTTAGAAGTGCCTCAGTGTGAAAGGGGCCTTACTTCTTGCCTATCAAATTTAGGATCAAGGGACACCAAAAATCACAAATTTGTACTTATTTTGTCAGCCTCAAATCAACACAGCAATAGAGTGAGGAAAATGACTGAGACAGACTTACTGCAGGACCATTAAATCTAATCTAACATATATTTGTATGGTAATTAAATAGGAAATGCAACAAGGTTTTATCTTGATTTTTGGATCAAAAATTATATTGAATTAAAAACGCTCAGAAATCATGTTTGGCCCGTCAATAATAGAAATCATGTATCCAACAGTGTTAATTTAGTCATCTAAAATGACTAAAACATTTTGGTCGACTAAAATTACTAAAACATTTTAGTCGACTAAATGAATACTATTTTAGTCGACTAAAATACTACTAAAACTAAAACAATTGAGATGACTAAAATATGACTAAAACTAAAAGCCATTTTAGTCAAAAGACTAAAATGAGGCTAAAACTAAAAGCCATTTTAGTCAAAAGACTAAAATGAGATTAAAACTAAAATGCCATTTTCTATTCAAAAGACTATGACTAAAACTAAATTGCAATTACTGAAATGTAATGGAGATTTTAGCCAACTAAAATGTAGGATATTTTAGTCGACTAAAATGTACTGGAGATTTAGTCGACTGAATATGACTAAAACTAAAACAATTGCAGAAGACTAAAATGGGGCTAAAACTAAAATGCCATTTTAGTCCTAAGACTAAAATAACACTAGTATTCAATTGAATTGATCAGTTTAGTCATTAGCGATAGTTAAATAGGACTAGCTACTTAATGCATATTTATAAAGTGTTTAGGAACTGCACTATCCTATAGCATGGAGAAGAGAAGGAGGAAATGAGATGAACCATATTGGTAGAACCCATCACAGCTGCATGATCTATTGTACCTTTGGGACCCACCAGGTGATCCTATGGTACCTTTCATTGCTAATCTAACCCTCTATTTGTTACATAAAACATATTGAACCTTTTAGCTAATAGCCTGTTAAACATGGTAACTGTGACAAATTAAATAGTTGTGTAATGAACTTTGGAGACACCACAGTAATAAATCAGCTGTCAAGAGTATCTCATGTTTCTTAAGTGTAAATCATGTGCATGTTTTTATGTCAAATCCACACATAATGTGTTATTGTTGCAGCAGAGTGCTCCACATGGAGAAGATGAATGAGTCAAATGTCAGTGGAGCAGGTCAGCAGCTTTCCAAAATTCTGAAATATAGGAATTAAGAGAAAGACATATGGGTAATGGGATCTGTAATGAAACTGAGCTTGTATCTCCCTTGATAATAATTGTGAATATAAAATCTGAAAACACCCTATAGATGAATAGTGGCGCTATACCACTTATGGTGAGAGTGAAATAACCAATCAATTCACTCTATTTTTAATGAGTGAGTTGCATGTGTTCAAAACTGATCCTGAAGGATCCTAAACACCCATAAAAGTATATATAAGTGAATAATATATATATATATATATATATATATATATATATATATATATATATATATATATATATATATATATGGATGATGCACTCAACCATTCCCATAAAAAATGTGTATGTGTGAAATTAATCCCCTAGTGCGATATGACACCACACTTAGGAGACTGAGTGAACTTGAATACTAAATATATACAGTGAAAAATATTTCAACGTAAAAATTATTAAATGATGCACTTCGTGATAATTCCATTGAATGACATGGTGAACAAAATAAAACTGCCTCAATAATTAGGCTGCCACATATAATGATGATATAAAACAGTTCTTGAAACAAAAAGCCAGATAAAGCCAGATGATAGTGAATAGTCCACATAAATATGTGTAATCGTGCCAAAAAAAGGGAAGACGTTTCCAAAGAGTGAGTGTCTCTATTTCACAATGCTGTGCCGTACTGTCCACCACACCTCAGTGACATGAATCCACTCCCTTACGAATGGCAAACTCACCAGCTGTTGAGGCCTTACACTCTCGTGTTTGGCCGGACAAGGCTTTAACCCACTAAAATGGGGGTTACCATGTAAGCACAGAAATCCACTGCTCAGTGCACCGGACACCGTTCTTGGGATGATGATTCCACATAAAGGATAAAAAAATGCTCCAGATAGTGTGTTACTGTATAAAAGATTTAATCACAAACTGAAACTGAAACTAAAACCAATGCACTCACATGATCCATAAAAACAATGGGCATGACACTTCACAGCACTTCACAGCAGTCAGGATAAATGTAGTCAACACATGCAGCGAAAACTTGAAACATCAAATCAAATGGTCACGGCAGACCCAGGGAGTGCGGAGTGTGGATGCCTAACGATCACCTCACCGGTTTACGCTGGTGCTTCCTTGCTACTCCCCGCTATACTCCGCTCAGTCAGCCGCCTCTCCTCCCTTGGATGCTAGTATGGGATGGCTACGCGGCAATCCCTGGGTACGCCGTGACCATTTGAAGACAGCACAGGGAATTTCGGGGCTCCCCACAACCTCAGCTCAATATTCCCAAAGGGCGACAGATGGTATCTCAGGATTCAAGGAGAGAAAGGAAAACCATCGCATAATATAGTCTGAGCTAGCAAGATTTGGGTAAGTGTCCAAACCCCCGAAGCCGGACAATTTTGGAACCTAGCCTGTAGACCTTCGGCTTGGCTTCTGAGTGACTCTAGGAATAGGTGGGAGAAGGGAAGAAAAGGGAAAAGGACGGTCGAACCTGGATTTCTGCAGAGCTTGCACTTTTAGTAAATCAACCACAGTGTCTCCTGTCATTTCAGGGAAAAACAACAGAAATCCAGGTTCGACCGTCCTTTTCCCTTTTCTTCCCTTCTCCCACCTATTCCTAGAGTCACTCAGAAGCCAAGCCGAAGGTCTACAGGCTAGGTTCCAAAATTGTCCGGCTTCGGGGGTTTGGACACTTACCCAAATCTTGCTAGCTCAGACTATATTATGCGATGGTTTTCCTTTCTCTCCTTGAATCCTGAGATACCATCTGTCGCCCTTTGGGAATATTGAGCTGAGGTTGTGGGGAGCCCCGAAATTCCCTGTGCTGTCTTTGACCGCTGTAATGGCGGTCAACGGGATCTGGTGAGCATAATTGATATATCACCTCGGGTGTGAGGAACTACGGAAGATTGTCTCTACTGCACCCTCATCTTTGCTATGACCCCTATTTGCACTTTTCCTTGATTTATCACGGACTTTTTGTTTTTGTCTTGGATTCCATCTGTCTTTTTCATTAGTTTTGGGACACTGTATCATGCAATTTTCACTAATAATTTGATTATTGTGCTATATTCACTATATTTTCCTTAGCGCCGCATCTTCTTTGGATTATTATATATTTTTTTGTTTGTTTTAAGTGGCAGCTCATAAGAGGTTGATTATTCAGGGCGCAGTGGTGGAAGGACAGGTGTGGGTGATAGTATTTATCCTGGTCATCCACAGCTTTTAATAATTGTGAATAGTATTTCAAATAATAGAGCAGGAATGGTTGCAAATCCAGGTATGGCAATGACAGCTAAGTGGTGGCACCGGAATCCTATTTTTAATTGCACGAAATACACCATCTGCATGCATCTGCGTTCATGCTGTTTTTTCACTCACCCAAAACACACTACATGCCAGTGATGGTGAACCTTGGCACCCCAGATGTTTTGGAACTACATTTCCCATGATGCTCCACTACACTGCAGAGTGCTTGAGCGTCATGGGAAATGTAGTTCCAAAACATCTGGGGTGCCAAGGTTCGCCATCACTGCCTTAGGCCATGGGGTAAAACTGGCAGCCCTCCAGCTGTTCTGGAACTACAAGTCCCATCATACGTCTGCCTGTGGGAGTCATGATTATAACTGTCAGCCTTGCAATGCCGCATGGGATTTGTAGTTCGGCAACAGCTGAAGGGCTGCCAGTTTGACACCTGTGCCTTAGGCCTTCTTTACACAGGCAATTGATGGCATTCACCAGATTACAGTGGCAAGAATGAGCAAGTTTTTGCGGCTGGGATGACAGGTGTATGTAAACAGTGGCGGTTGCTTAGCCGGTACAAAGCAATGACAGCCTGAGAGGAGTCGTGGCTTATTTTATGTATAAGCCCCTCCAGTGGTTACCTACTATCTGTCTGTGTCCAGTGGCAATCATCTGTCCCCAACCACAGGTAACCTGTACCCATGGACAGCCACAGAAACTGTCAGCTTGTCATTCATGAATAGTAGCAGATCGGCTGCGGCTAAACGTAAACACAAGTGATTCCAGCTGCAAGATTTTGCTGATGATTGTAACCGAATTTGCAGACCCGCCCTAATCGCCCTTGTGTATGAGATCTTAAAGTATTTCTGTAGCCAAAATTTGTTTTTCTAAGAATTTGACAGAGCTCTGAAAGGTTCTCTAACTCTGTTAAGCTGGCCATATGTGGATCGAAAGTCGCTGCGGAACTGGCTGAAAATCTAACCATGTATGGGCAGGCTGACTGTACCCATGTTGATCCATCTATTGACTTGGGTACAACCAGCCTGTCGGATCTTTTTACATGCGATTACTGTCGTCGACTATAGCCCGGGATCCCGGATGTCAACAAAGCCGCGATCGCGGCTGTCAGCATGAGATCTGTGAATTTTTTTTTCACGATCTCATGCTTTCCAGCCTGGAGGAGAGATGTGGGGTCTTATTGACCCTGCATCTCTCCAAAAAGAGGACCTGTCAAATAGATTCCTATTGCAAGGGATGTTTACATTGCTTGCAATAGGAATAAAAGTGATCAAAAAAATTAAAATGTAAAAAAAAGTGTAAAAATAAAAAAAATTAAGTAAAATAAAATAATAAAATTTTTTTTAAATCACTCCTGTCCCCGGTAGCTTGCACTCAGAAGCGAACGCACATGCAAGTCCCGCCCACATATGTAAACGCCGTTCAAACCACACATGTGAGGTATCGCCATGTGCGTTAGAGCATGTGCAACAATTCTAGCACTAGACCTCCTCTGTAACCCTAAACTGGTAACCTGTAAAAATTTTCAAAGCGTCACCTATGGAGATTTTTAAGTACCGAAGTTTGGTGCCATTCAAGTGTGACATGTTAGGTATCGATTTACTCGGTGTAACATCATCTTTCACATCATACAAAAAATTGGGCTAACTTTACTGTTTTGTTATTTTTTAATTCGTGAAACTGTTTTTTTCCAAAAAAAGGCGTTTGAAAAATTATTGCGCAAATACCGTGTGAGATAAAAAGTTGCAATGATCGCCATTTTATTCCCTAAGGTGTCTGCTAAAAAAAAAAAATACATAATGTTTGGGGGTTCTGAGTAATTTTCTAGCAAAAAAATGATAATTTTTACATGTAGGAGAGAAGCGCCAGAATAGGCCCGGTATTGAAGTGGTTAATACTGTTCACACCCAGTTTGTATTATTCACCTTGATGTTTTTAGCGCCAACACCTTTACATTTGATTTTGTATACAGAAAAGGTTTTACTGTGTTTACATTAAAGGGTGGAAGGTTTCCAAGTCACTGCTGGGAGAATGAGCAGAGTAGGCTAAAGCTGGTGAGAAGTCCTGCCTTACTTTCTACCCTGATGACAGCTGGTCAGAGAGACAGGAAATAATGGTAACAATGGCGACACAGATAGTAACAAAACCCCTTTTGTAGTAAAGTGGGGAAGGGCTAGAAAGTACCCTGTGAAGTTTTTATTCTCAATCATCTATTGTACAGGTGTCTCTTGGACAAAATTTAAAGGGAAATTTTCCCTATGGAGTCACAAACTGTCACTGTGACCGAAAGTGAAGGAAAAAACGCACACACTCACCGGGACAGGAAGAGCGGGAAAACCTCCCAAAAGACAGCAATAAAAGCATTACAATCTTTCTAAGCCTTCCCCACTCTATGTAAGACTATAACAAAACATTATGGCTAGAGTTACACTTTAAACGCCCTGTACTACACTCATTTTCTATCTTGAGGACAATTGTACCATATCCTGTCCTTCAGCCAGCAGGCCTTGCACAGTGACATTTCCTGTGACAATCTGGCAGCTCTCCTGCTGTGGTCTCTCTGTCTAACATTTATGGATATTGAGGTATCCTCATTCTTGGAATTCTTGTAGCAATGCTTTTCAAATTCTTGTAATCTATTTAAAAGGCCAGATGTTGTTGATGAGGTAGTTGATCACAATTACTATTCTTGGTTACACCCAATGTGTTGGCTATAGAAAGCTGAGCATGTGGCCAACCTCTGAATTAAATTGAGGGAAAAAAATTTTTTTTGTACTAAGAAAATCTGATTGTGAGTTAATCTGTATATTGTGAATGGAGAAAGAAACACAATGTTCTGAATTATTACAATAGCTAACAAAAGGGTCAAGAACTTTATCACGCTCTCAGTTACTAAGTATTTTCTCTGATACAAGAGAAGCACTAACAAAAATAACAAAAAAATAATTTGTACCTTATGGCCTCGTGGCTTGTTAAAAGGCCAGTCTACCCTTGTGGGTAACCTTTAACCTACCCCCCCACAGCAGCATGTACTCAGATTTTCTTTGTTGCTCAACTGCTCCATTCAGATGCCAGAAAAAAGACATTACAGTACTTCTAGGTATAGAGGAACATGTAACTCACTCCCCATGTAAAAGCACTGCCACCTGGAGAGAGTCCATAGTCCTTTGTATGCTGCAAATTAACCACTTCAGCCTAGGGTTGCCACCTTTTCTTCGAGCCAAACCCGAACACTTCAGCGGGGCTTGGCATTTTTTTTGTAGCATACACTATGAGATTGTAAAATACCTGGGACACCTCTGTGTGCCCTAAGGGAGTAGTAATGCAGCATGCGTAGTGGTGAACAGTGGGTGTAGCCAATTGCATATAGTGCAGGTGTGTGTAACGTACAATATAGTGTATATAGTGCAGGCATGCGTAATGTACAATATAGTGTATATGTAGTGTGTAATGTACAATATAGTGTATATAGTGCAGATGTGTGTAATGTACAATATAGTGTATATAGTGCAGGCGTGTGTAATGTACAATATAGTGTATATGTAGTGTGTAATGTACAATATAGTGTATATAGTGCAGGTGTGTGTAATGTACAATAAAGCGTATATAGTGCAGGTGTGTGTAATGAACAATATAGTGTATATAGTGCAGGCGTGCGTAATGTACAATATAGTGTATATGTAGTGTGTAATGTACAATATAGTGTATATAGTGCAGGCATGTGCAATGTGACAGAGAGGTGGGGAGCTGACAGAAATGAGGGGGGCTGACAGAGAGGAAGGGGGCTGACAGAGAGGAGGGGGGCTGACAGAGAGGAAGGGGGCTGATAGAGAGGAAGGGGGCTGACAGAGAGGAAGGGGGCTGACAGAGAGGAGGCGGGATGACAGAGAGAAAGGGGGCTGACAGAAAGGAGGGGGCTGACAGAGAAGAAGGGGGCTGACAGAGAGAAGGGGGGCTGACAGAGAGGAAGGGAGCTGACAGAAATGAGGGGGGCTGACAGAGAGGAAGGGGGCTGACAGAGAGGGGGGGGGCTGACAGAGAGGAGGGGGGCTGACAGAGAGGAAGGGGGCTGACAGAGAGGAGGGGGGCTGACAGAGAGGAGGGGGGCTGGAATCATACCTTTGGGTTTCCGTTGTGTGGAGGAGGTCTGGAGTTCCCCGATCACCTCAATATCTTGTCTCCCCAGCTGTGGTGGAGCAGGAAGAGGACAAGGCAAGTCAGTGAGGTGAGGAGCTCTTATACAGACAAGTGTAGGAGGAGCTACACCGACTAGACTAGTTAACACAGAGCTACGTGGTGGAGGATGGGACAAACCGGGACACAGACAGGCGCTGGATATATGTTGTGCCCGGGTTTCTCGTACGGGTGGCCTACTTCAGCCCCGGAGGATTTGGCTGCTCAATGACCAGATCACTTTTTACAATTTGCCACTGTGCTGCTTTAACTGGTAATTGCGCGGTCATGCAATGCTGTACCCAAACTAAATTTGTGTTCTTTTTTTCCCACAAATAGAGCTTTCTTTTGATGGTATTTGATTGCCTCTGTGATTTTTATTTTTTGCGATATAAACGGAAAAAAACCCCGAAAATTTTGAAAAAAATTATATTTTTTACTTTTTGTTTTAGAAAAAATTCAATAAACTCAATTTTAGTCATACATTTAGACCAAAATGTATTCAGCCACATGTCTTTGGTAAAAAAAAATGTCAGTAAGCGTATATTTATTGGTTTGCGCAAAAGTTATAGCGTCTACAAACTAGGGTACGTTTTCTGGAATTTACGCAGCTTTTAGTTTATGACTGCCTATTTAATTTCTTGAGGTGCTAAAATGGCAGGGCAGTACACCCCCCCCCCCAAATGACCCCATTTTGGAAAGTAGACACACCAAGGAAATTGCTGAGAGGCATGTTGAACCCACTGAATATTTTATTTTTTTGTCAGTGATTGAAAAATGACAAAAAAAAGAAAAATTACACAAAGTTGTCAATAAATGATATATTGCTCACACATGGCATGGTTATATGTGGAATTACAACACCAAGAGGGGAGATGGGCGGAGCCTAGCGAAGCAGACATGCATTGTTAGAGCTCCACACCGCTGAGGAGAGAAGAGAAGGACAAAGCGGAGCCTGCAGCCTCAAAAGGTATCCATTTGAACCTTTTTGCCCCAGGGAATAAACTGTGAAAGTATGGGCAGGAAATATGGTACTGGGAGGAAGCTGTGGCAGAAATAAAAATCACCTCACAAAGAGCTCACAGGCACTCACTGCAACTAAAGCAGCTCCAGTCACCTCACAATATACAGCATCAGGGCGCTCTCACAGACAGAAAATGTCACAGCAAGACTCTCCATTTGAGTCAGATACAGAACAAATCCTCTCACAAACTTCTCCACAAGCCTCCTCAGCATCCCCAGTAATATTATTACAATTTGAAAAGATGCTTCATAAGGCTTTAAAACAAACCTCAGACCAAATAACAAAAAGCCTAACCAAAGAAATAAGAGAGCTGGGAAACCGCACCGCAGCCTTAGAAATAAAAATGGATGAAATTGAAATGACAACCCAAGAAAATATAACAGAATTGGAACAATTAAAAGAAGAGAATTTAATACTTCAAACTAAGCTCGAAGATTACGAAAATAGAGCCAGACGTTCAAACTTGCGCATAAGGGGAATACCTGAAACTGTGACAGACCTGCAATCTACTATCACTGCTCTATTACAAGAACTAAAGCCAGATATCCCTATTGAACGCTTAGAACTGGACAGAGTACACAGAGCCCTCACAGCCAAAAAGAAAGATGGACCCCCACGTAATATAATCACAAAATTTCATTATTACAGAACGAAAGAACAAATACTAATTGCTGCAAGAGAAAAAAAGGAACTTAATTTTCAAGGACACAATTATCAAATTTTTGCTGACCTATCCCAACTTACTATTACTAAAAGACGATCCATGAAACCCCAACTAATGGAACTGCAACGGCACAACATTATGTATCAATGGGGCTTCCCCTTTTCAGTCAGATTTAACTACCAAGGTACAATTTACAGAAGCAGATCAGCAGATGAACTACAACAAACCCTTTTAAAATTAAATCTGACAGAACCCACAAGCAGCAACTCTCCCACACGCAGAAGAATGGCATCATCTTCACCTTCAGGCAACACCCAGAAAATTTCAGAACAAAATGGGAATCATCATTCTCACAAAAGAGGCCGTTATGCCACATCATCCATGGACCAAGAAGATTCAATGGACTGACATCCTAATTCCTGATATCTCTTCATTTATTATACTAAGAGATGGTTCTCTATAAAAAACCTGTATTTATAACTGAATGTAACTGCATTCTGATAGTCACACACTGTGTGGGATCATGTTACATTCCAGTTATATTTCTTATTACTTCTGATTCATATAGCCTTAGAATATATAAGTGAAATAAGGAAATTCTTGTTCAGTTATATATTTTCAGGTAATAACAATAGATTTATTACTTTTTAGGACAAATATGTTCAATAATCCAGAAGTAATGGAAGCTTTTTCTTTCTTTTCTTAAAACAAATATATTATTACCTAACTAGTTCCTAGAATTATGTTTTTGTTTATTCTAATCTGAAGCAATACAACCTCAATTTTATGCGTTAACATATCTAAACAGTTACATATGAATAAAATATGTAATTGTTTACTCTAAAAGGGTTAAAATCCCAAAATAATTCAAACTATCTTCATCAATACCAAAGTTATTAACAGTACCTTTCTAACTGAATTATTTAGCCTAGGGCAAGACTAACCATATACAACCACCCTGGAATAAATAATTTCAACAAAAACTATATTCTGCACTCCAATTAATGAAACATCATTTTGATGTCTTTTGACATAGCACTTCTCTCCTGTAAGCGGAAGATCCGTGTACCCCCATTAGCCCTCCTCATTCTCCCAACCATATTATGTGGGAGTGTGACGAAGGCACTTATTCCCCTGAGAGAGATATTTATTCTCTTTCACGGGTAAATTGTGATTACTTGCAAAAAATAATTTATACAATGTATCATCTAATCTCATATGTTTTTTGTTTACTCTTTACTCCAGATTTCACTGGTTTCTTTTCTATCTTTTCATCTCTTCAGTCCACACAGGTTGATCTGCGCAGTCAGCTCTGCATAACAAAAAGTAAGTCAAAACTATTTGATCTGTTGCCATGGCACCACTGAATATACTTTCCCTGAATGTTCAGGGAATAAATGTCCCTCAAAAAAGGACCAAAGCCTTCCGTACTTTCCATAACAAGAAGGCTCACATAGTATGCCTCCAAGAAACACACTTCACCAAAGATTCTACTCCAAAATATATTTCTCCTTTTTATCAACAAATTTACACGGCTTCTGCCTGTACCAAGCAAAGGGGAACTCTAATTGCATTTCACCGATCCACACCATTCACCTTATCATCAGAAATTAAAGACCCAGAAGGTAGATACCTGATACTCATGGGTTATATAATGGATACAGCAATCACTGTGATTTCCTACTACGCTCCTAACAAACAACCTACACCATTCCTCTCACATATATTACAAGTGATTAATACACACAAAATAGGAACAGTGATAATGTGTGGGGATTCGAACCAGGTCCTCCTCCCATTTCTAGATAAATCACCTTTTACACCATCTAAAATAACCTCTAGATTACCTTTTTCTCAACTTCTTTCCAAATACAATCTGGTAGATTCGTGGAGAGAAAGTAACCCAATGAAAAAGAAATTCACTTATTTCTCGCACCCTCATCAAACCTTCACCAGAATAGATCATATTTTTCTAACAATAGGTATGATACCAGAAATTATTGCATCAGATATAATTCCGATTCCGTGGTCTGACCATAATGCAGTATACACTACTATAGCCTCAGCCATACCAAAAGCGCATGACACAACGTGGTACTTACCGGACATAATGCTCAAACACCCACTACATCAGATGGCCATTGAACAAGCTTTAAAGGAATACATATCAATTAATAATACAACAGACATCTCCCCAATAACACTGTGGGAAGCTCATAAGCCTGTCTTGCGTGGTACAATACAAAGACAAATGGCACTATTTAAACAGGAAAGCAAAAATCTGGCAAAAAAACTAGAACTCAATTTTAATGCAGCCTACATATCATTCCAAGATAATCCATCTCAGAGTACAAAATCTCATCTGGAAAAATCTAGATTGGAATACGATCTATTTCTCACTGAGTCAGTTGATAAATCCCTCAAACGCTCCAAACACAATTTCTACATGAATACAAACAAACCAGGTACATATTTGGCTCGGGCATTAAATTCAACTAACAAATCTTTCAAACCAATACGTTTGAAATTATCAAAAAATGTTTATACTTGTAATTCAGTTAAAATAGTCCATAAATTTGACTCACATCTCGCAACTTTATACAAGACAAACAATGAATTTAATCCTACAGAGGCTGAATCCTTCTTCTCAAAAATAACCTTACCTGAGTTATCTCAGAATCAAAAAAGCAGTTTGGATGAGCCTATAACTATAGTTGCTAACGCCATAAAAGACCTAAAACTTAACAAAAGACCAGACCCAGACGGCTACTCGGCTTTGTACTATAAAACATTCTCAGAAATACTCTCTCCCATTCTCACTGAAACTTTTAACAAATTTCTAGAAGGACATTCTTTTCGGCAAGAAACACTAATGGCAATTGTTTGTATGATCCCAAAACCCCTTTCTGATGATACTTCCTGTGTGAATTATCGGCCTATCTCTCTGTTAAACCTTGATATTAAATTATTAGCAAAAATAATAGCAAAACGCCTCAATAGCATTATAGGAAAATTAATACATAGAGATCAAGTAGGCTTCATGCCAAATAGACAGGCAGGCGATAATATACGCAGGGCAGTGTTATTGGCACATATTGCTAAAAAACGGAAAATCCCTTTATGTTTTCTATCTCTCGATATTAAGAGGGCATTTGACACAGTATCCTGGCAATATATGCAATATTCATTACAAAAATGGGGTTTTGGACCCCACTTTTTAACATGGATCAAAGCATTATATAATAAACCCAAAGCCTATATAAAATATGCTGGATACAAATCTGATGCCTTTAATATCGAAAGAGGTACCCGAAAGGGTTGCCCATTATCTCCCTTATTATTTGCCCTTATACTCGAACCCATGGCCCAATACATCAGAACAAACCAAACTATAACTGGCATTGAAGTAGGAGGTATTACAGACAAATTATGTATATTTGCAGACGATATATTACTTTTTCTATCATCACCACAGGTCTCTGGTCCTAACCTAATACCAGCTCTTGATGGATTTGCAGCCCTATCCGGCCTTATGATTAATCCTAAGAAATGCCTAGTGCTTAATATTTCGCTCACAAACATGGAATTGATCCCGGCTAAGGCTGCACTCCCATTCATATGGGCAGAAAAATCAATCCCATATCTTGGAATTCATTTAACAGCATCTCATTCTGACTTATTCTCAACCAATTATCCTCCTGTATTAAGACAGATCACAAATCTAATAAAACAATGGTCGCAACTTCCTTTATCCTGGATAGGGAAGATTAATGCAATCAAAATGACTATTCTACCCAAATTGCTTTATCTATTCAGAGTCCTCCCTATTCCAATTCCTTCCTATTTTTTGAGAATAGTACAAAAAAGAGCAACTTCGTTTATATGGGGCTCTTCTAAACCACGTATACCTATACACACACTACATCTTCCCAAAAATAAAGGAGGCCTGGGATACCCTAATTTTACTAACTACTACAGAGCAGCACATTTGGCCAGTCTGTCCAAATACCATGCAAAACAGGAAATCCCATTATGGGTATTTATAGAGGCTTCAGAAAATGACCCTCTATTAATATCAAACTTGCTATGGCTTGATCCTAAAGACCGCTTTAAAATTCATAATCCCATAACTAAACACTTCTTATCTCTCTGGGATAAACTAAAAACCAAATATCAGTTACAATCTCCACACAATCCTCTCCTTTCTTTTATCAGAAATCCGGCCTTTTATCCTGCATGGATCTACCCAAATTCTTTTAAAGCTTGGACAACATCAGGCATTCAGACACTAAATGACTTCATAGCATCTAAATCATTCCTTTCATTCCCATCGCTTAGAGAAAAATATGATCTACCAAACTCTAAAATATTTAGATATCTCCAAATCAAAAATTTCTATACACCATTCCTAAAGGGGGATACACCATTATCCCAATTATCCATTTTTGAATCAATCTGTACAAAAGATCCATTTGCTAAAGGTACAATTTCATCACTTTATAATCAATTATATGGAGTAGTAAATCTTAATAGACCCTCTTACGTTCAGAGGTGGGAGGAGGACCTGGGACGAACTTTAGAAGACACGGACTGGTCTAACATATGGCTCACATCTAAGTCATCTTCACCCAACATCTTAGCACTGGAGACAAATTATAAAGTCCTAACTCGCTGGTACCTTGTACCCGCTAGAGTGGCAAAATATTCACCTAATACCTCAGCTCTTTGTTTACGAGGATGCCCAGAAATAGGCACACATTTACACATATGGTGGACGTGCCCAGTAATCCAAACCTTCTGGAAGGAAGTCTTCGTGATTGCATCTAAAATATTAAAAAAAATAATACAACCAGATCCATATATAACTTTACTTAATCTAAAACTGGAATGGTTAACACGCTCTCAATTCAAACTGATGATCCAACTAATAACGGCTGCAAAACAAACAGTGGCCAAGGCATGGAAATCTCCTACATTGGTACTAGCAGAAACAATTCACAGAATGAATAATACAATGTCCCATGCTAAGATGGTAGCCATCCATCAAAATCAAATTCCAAAATTTAAAAAACTTTGGCATCCTTGGATAAAACAACAGTTCCTGTCAAATTTCAATGACTCTGTCCTGTTGCCATGGTAACAGATTAAATGACTTACAGAGACACCCATTCTAAGGCTTCAAAGAGAACTAAAAAGAATAATAAACTGACGAGCGGGACAACCTTGTGGACCATACCTCTGCCTTTCTACCCTTTTTCTTCTTTCTCTTTCCTTTTCTCCACCTTACGATTAAAGCTCATTATCAGAATTTATTTGACCTATATACACTCTACCTGTAAACAATATGTATAGTAGATATAAATCATTTAAATACCTACAAAAGTAACTAAGGAAATGATATATATCTTTAATTTAGGTTTACGTGAACCCAATGTTTAATATTTGAAATTTCATGATATTTACCTATATAAACCCTACTGTAAAACAATGAGCTTACTTTATAGATCCTTGTAAACTTACTTTATGTATCTTTAAAATATTGTATACTCAATAAACTTCTTTTGACAAGGAATTACAACACCAAAATACATCCTGCTGCTTCTCCTGAGTACGGAGCTACCATATGTGTGAGACTTTTTGCGAGCCCAGCCTCGTACAAGCACCTCCTTTAGGATTTCTAAGTGTATACATTTTTGATTTCACTACCTATCACAGTTTCGAAGGCCACAAAATGCCAAGATAACACAAAACCCCCCAAATGACCCCATTTTGGAAAGTAGACACCCCAAGCTATTTGATGAGAGGCATATTGAGTCCATGGAATAATTTATATTTTGCCACAAGTTGCGGGAAAATGACCAATTCTTTTTTTTTTTTTTTTTGCACAAAGTTGTCGTAAATGATATATTACTCGAACATGCACCATAGGCATATGTGAAATTACACCCCAAAATACATTTTGCTGCTTCTCCTGAGTACGGGGATACCACATGTGTGAGACTTTTTGGGAGCCTAGCCGCGTACAGGACCCTGAAAACCAATCACCGCCTTCAGGCTTTCTAAGGGCGTAAAATGGTGATTTCACTTTCTCACTACCTATCACAGGTTTGGGGGCCATGAAATGACATGATAGCACACCCCCCCCCAAATGACCCCATTTTGGAAAGAAGACACTTCAAGCTATTTGCTGAGAGGCATGTTGAGTCCAAGGAATATTTTATATTTTGCCACAAGTTTCGAGAAAATTAAATTTTTTTTTTTTTTCACAAAGTTGTCACTAAATGATATATTGTTCACACATGGCATGGTTATATGTGGAATTATACCCCAAAATACATTCTTCTGCTTCTCCTGAATGGGGACACCGCATATGTGGGACTTTTTGGCAGTCTAACTGCGTACGGGATCCTGAAAACCAATCACTTGAGGCTTTCAAAGGGCGTACATTTTTTATTTCACTCATCACTACCTATCACAGTTTCGTAGGCCATGAAATGCCCAAATAGCACAAACCCCCCCCCCCCCCAAATGACCCCATTTTGGAAAGTAGACACCCCAAGCTATTTGCTGAGCGGCATGTTGAGTATTTATCAGATCTCACTTTTTGTCCCAAAGTTTGAAAATTGAAAAAAGAAAAAAAACATTTTTCTTTTCCTTCTTAATTTTCAGAAATAAATGGGATCTGCAAAATACTAACCATGCCTCTTAGCAAATACCTTGGGGTGTCTACTTTCCAAAATTGGGTCATTTGGGGGGGTTTCTTGCTATCTGGACATTTCAGGGCCTCCGTAACGGTGATAGGTAGTGAGTAGTAAAATCACAATTTCACGCCTTTAGAAAGCCTGAAGGCGCTGCTTGGTTTTGGGGTCCTGTACGCGGCTAGGCTCCCAAAAAGTCTCATACATGTGGTATCCCCATACACGGAAGAAGCAGCAGAATGTGTTTTGGGGTGTAATTCCACATATAACCATGCCACGTTTTAACAATATATCATTTAGTGACAACTTTGTGTAAAAAAAAAAATAATTACATTTTCTCGAAACTTGTGGCAAAATATCAAATATTCCATGGACATAACATAACACTCAACAAAAAGCTTGAAGTGTCTTCTTTCCACAAAGGGGTAATTTGTGGGGGTGTCACGCCTATATCTGCGCTTTCTACAGACACAACATTTTCTTTGGGGGTTCGTTGGGTAGGGGTACCAGGGAGGACATACGGAAAATGCCTCCCCATACTCAGAAGAAGCAGCAGAATGTGTTTTGGGGTGTAATTCCACATATAACCATGCCACGTTTGAACGGCTTACTGCATTTGGATTGGGAAGTTGGGCCACAGTACCGTCTGGAAACAGAAGGGCTGTGATGATCTCTTCCTGGAATTTAAGGAAGGATCCAGTTCGTCCTGAAGCTTTGTATAGCACATAGGCATTCAGCAGAGCCAATTGGAATAAGTATACAGACACTTTTTTGTACCAGCGTCTGGCCTTACGGATGGCGACAACAACTGGTCGTTGAGGTCCACCCCTCCCATATAAAGGTTATATTCGTGGACACAGAGGGGTTTCTCCACAACACCAGTCGCCGTAGGAATTTGGACCGTTGTGTCTGCGTGAAAGGAGGACAGAACAAAAACATTCTTATGATCCCTCCACTTCACAGCGAGCAAATTATTACACTTCAAGCAGGCTCTCTCTCCCAGCCTAAGATGGGAATCTACAAGCCGCTGGGGTAAGCCCCGGCGATTAGATCGCACAGTGCCACTTGTGCCAATTCCATGATCAAACAAGTGACTAAAAAGTGGCACTCTCTGTAATAATTGTCCACATACAAGTAGTACTCCTTTCAGAATAAGTCCTACACATCTTACTAGCGCTCCCTATGTAGTCTGAGCAGTTCTCCGTCTCTACGTAACTATCTCTTCCCTCGTAAACCATAAAACTATATGTATAGCCTGTGGTCCTGTAACAGAGCTTATACATCTTGACCCCATATCTGGCATGGTTGCTGGGAAGATACTGTTTGAAAGACAAGCGGCCAGAAAACTTAATCAGGGACTCATCAACGCAGACAACTTGATCGGGAGTAAACAAGGCTGCAAACTGTTGGTTGAAGTGGTGTACGAGGGGCTGAATTTTGTAGAGCTGATTGTATCCAGGGTTTCCCCTGAGGACAACAGAGTTCATTATCATTGAAGTGCATGAACCTGCAACATCTGCTTGTATTTTTGCCATGGAGGCAGAGAACACGGGCATATGGTGAATATGGTCAAAATCAACTGTATCCACCTGAATTCCGGGTTGGCCAGTGAATGGGGGAAGTACGGGTGCTGCAGAAGTGGTGGGCTCCCAATTAGGATTGGCAAATGCAGCAGGGCAGGCACTATGGGCTCAACGGGCCTGTCTTTGTCTTCTTGGTGGCTGCGGGACACTAGTTGTGCTAGCCACCTCACCAGCTTGAACTGCACGTATGGGACTCACCACGTCCAGTGGTGTATTTAGGTTTTGTGCTGCCCTAGGCCTGACTAAACTTGGGCACCCCCTAATTTAAATATGACCCACCCCTTCCTGTCAAGGCCACACCCCTTCCTTTTTAGAACCCGCCCTGTCATCTTCATCTGAGGAAGACAGAGGGACGTCGGGGGAGGAGGACAGAGAGGGTTGTTGTGGTGGTCAATAAGGCCTAGAGAATAGCAGGTTAGGCACAGCTCAGTCCGTAGGAACAGTAATGGATAATGGCCAACAGGCCCTCTTACCAGACCCAGCGAAACCGCAACAGTGATCCTGTGGCTCTCTCTCTGGTGGTGTGGGTACAGCGTGGCTCCCTCTCTGGTGGTGTGGGTACAGCGTGGCTCCCTCTCTGGTGGTGTGGGTACAGCGTGGCTCCCTCTCTGGTGGTGCGGGTACAGCATGGCTCCCTCTCTGGTGGTGCAGGTACAGCGTGGCTCCCTCTCTAGTGGTGCGGGTACAGCGTGGTTCCCTCTCTGGTGATGCGGGTACAGCGTGGCTCCCTCTCTGGTGGTGCAGGTACAGCGTGGCTCCCTCTCTGGTGGTGTGGGTACAGCGTGGCTTTATCTGGTGGTGCGGGTACAGCGTGGCTCCCTCTCTGGTGGTGCGGGTACAGCATGGCTCCCTCTCTGGTGGTGCGGGTACAGCGCGGCTCCCTCTCTGGTGGTGCGGGTACAGTGTGGCTTTATCTGGTGGTGCGGGTACAGCGTGGCTTTATCTGGTGGTGCGGGTACAGCGTGGCTTTATCTGGTGGTGCGGGTACAGCGCGGTTCTATCTGGTGGTGCGGGTACAGCGTGGCTCTATCTGGTCTCCCCCAGCACAGTCCTCTCTTTTTCTTCCCCTGTAGCACTCTGCTGTTTGCCGGGTTCCAGGTCAGGTCCCCCTCCCAGCGCATGTATGTTGGGGGACTGTAGCCTGTAGTATGTCTGTGGACATACTGGGGCCGTCAATCTTCTGGGACTACGTTTCCCATAATGCCCATCCCCCGTGTGTTCGGATTGGCTCTCTGCTATGACAAGAGCGGGCAGAGAGCCGGGCGGCGCTTAGGGGAACACGATTAGAGCCACTCTCCTCTCCTGTTCAACTTCAGCTGACAGGAGAAAGGAGGGGGGGTGAGCGGGGGAAATACACAACCACTGTGTACACAGCTCTCCTCTCCCTGTCACAGCGCCGCTGCCTAAGTGATCATCGCTTTGCCAATGAGGGGGGGGGCGACTGCACCCACTACAACTGCTTCCTGTTGTCACCCGGGTGCAGTACGCCCCCCCCCCCCCCGCAATCCCATAGCAATTTAATTCAGATATACTCCTCGGATGGCGGCCCTGCATGCAGGAGTCGGGAGGAGGATGCAGGTGCTTTTTTTTTCGTGGGGGGGTTGCCGCCCCCCGCAAAGTGTCGGCCTAGGCCTAAATACAGCACTGACCACGTCACTATGTGATACTGCAGTGCTGGTTTGACTACGACCAGGGTGTACTAGGCCGCTGGTGCTTGCCAGTTCACCAGAAGGATGAGTGGCACCAGTACTGGCTCTCTGCTCCATACGGTAGCCCTGCGGTTCTCGCACCTCAACAACAGCAGAAGAACGTGGTCGGGTATGCCTTACCTTGGCAGGAACCACAAGTTCGTCGTCAGAGCTATCTGTCAGGGTGCTGCTGTCTACAGGATCGTATTCTGAGCCTGAATATGACAGATAGGTGACTTCCTCTTCACTATCTGTCATGCTCAGAAACGTGTAGGCCTCTTCACTAGTGTACCTTCGATTTGACATTTTGGTCTCTAAATTTACTGGTACAACTAGTGAGACTCACAGGAAAAAGAGCTCCTGACTGTCAACGACTGATTCAAATGCTACCAAAAAAACTGTTAGCGTTCCCAGGGATCAGGCCTGACTCTGCAAACACTGCAGTTATGTGTGTTGTGTTTTTGTAAGTGACAGTGATCGATTGATACTGCACTTGGGTGGGCTGGGCTGGGCTGGGGGGCTAAACGCAGGTGCTAGCAGGTATCTGGGATGATTATGCTAACGCTGTGTTTTTGGGAACCCTAAACTATTGGGGATGCTAATATAGTTCTGATCAGATCAAAGATATCGATCCGTTCAGACACTATACTACTAAGGGAAGTGTATGATGCATGCGTGGGTGTTAGTGCTACTGGCACTAATCTGACGCTGCCTGGGGCGACGCAGACCCCGACTGACACTAAGACCAAACTGATATCACCCGTCGGGCGATCAGGGGGTTAAACCTTTATTGGGTAATATACGGCAGGTGTCCTGGCACTATAAAAAACAAACAAACTAACCAGCGTCACCTGTAACGGGGGGGGGGGGGGGGTATTCCACTCTGACGACGTATATCGGCACGTGGCAGTCGGCAAGTGGTTAAAGCCTAACATCAGGAATACTATGCTACTCAAAAACAAACTATTACTTTAAAAATTGATGCAGAATCTGTCAGCACTGTGTTCCAGCCAGAGGTGTAGATAAGGGAAGGGGGTGGGAAGGGTGGTCCAAACCCATCCGTGCTGCTCAGCAACAGACAGCAAAGTGAGTGGTGGAGTGGTCTGCACTGTGCAGGTAATACTAGGCTGGAAAAAGGCAGTGACTCATACTGCCCACTGCTGGGCCAGCTGACAGATTACTCTTGTT
This sequence comes from Lithobates clamitans, assembly GCA_037952925.1. Taxonomy (NCBI): domain Eukaryota; kingdom Metazoa; phylum Chordata; class Amphibia; order Anura; family Ranidae; genus Lithobates; species Lithobates clamitans. Next base: position 292,682 of record JBBGZY010000592.1, on the reverse strand, counting down.
GCCCAGCCCAGCAAATCACACCAGTGTCAGCGACATATTCTGGGGTCCTGCCCACCACACTTTACTTTGTGTTTTTGCACATTTGAAGTGGGAGGAGCCTGGCCTGATCTGAGGGACACAAGACTGGTAATCATCTCTGCCTGCAAACTACTGCTCTCTGTCTACCTTGGCCTCAGATTGTCAAAGACCACTTACCGCTGCTGCCATACATAGGTAAGAGAGCAATGGGTACAGGAAAAATAATGAAAAGGAGAGGAGAAAGGAAAAGAAGTGGAATGAGAGAAGAGAAATGGAAGAAGAGAAAGAGGGATAAAGAAACCAAGATGCAGAAAAAGCAGGAAAAAAAGTAGAAAGGAAATGGAAAGGGGACGACGACACTAGAGGCTACAGGGAAAGGAAGGTGAGGAAGAACCTATGAGGTAGGAGGTGAGTAAGAGGTAGGTGGATAAGAGGGGTGAGTCCCCAAGGATACAGGGTTAGGGTAGTGGCATTAGAGTTGAAGCAAGCAGGTGATTTGTGGTGATAGTGGAATATTGAAATTTTTTGGGGGTATTGTTAGTAGGGATGAGCCGAACACCCCCCGGTTCGGTTCGCACCAGAACCTGAGAACGGACCGAAAATTCGCATGAACGTTAGAACCCCATTGACGTCTATGGGACTCGAACGTTCAAAATCAAAAGTGCTCATTTTAAAGGCTAATTTGCATGGTATTGTCCTAAAAAGGGTTTGGGGACCCGGGTCCTGCCCCAGGGAACATGTATCAATGCAAAAAAAACTTTTAAAAATGGCCGTTTTTTGGGAGCAGTGATTTTAATGATGCTTAAGGTAAAAAAAAAGTGAAATATTCCTTTAAATACCTGGGGGGTGTCTATATTATGCCTGTAAAGTGGCGCGTGTTTCCCGTGCTTAGAACAGTCCCTGCACAAAATGTCATTTTTAAAGGAAAAAAAGTCATTTAAAACTGCTTGCGGCTTTAATGTAATGTTGGGTCCTGGCAATATGGATGAAAATCAGTGAGACAAACGGCATGGGTACCTCCAGTCTATTACCAGGCCCTTTGGGTCTTGTATGAATATTAAGGAGAACCCCGCATCCAAATTAAAAAAGGAAAGGTGTGGGGCCCCCAGGCCCTATATACTCTGAACAGCAGTATACAGGCGGTGCAAACAAGACAGGGACTGTAGGTTTGTTGTTAAGTAGAATCTGTTTGTAATTTTGAACTGGTACATTTTTAACATGTTTAGCTCCAGCCAAAAAATCTATTTTAAGCTTTTTGGAAAACCCAGGGAAGGGTTATCACCCCTGTGACATTTGTTTTGCTGTCTGTGCTACTCTTCAGAAGATTTCACCTCACTTTTTGTCCCAATGACAAATGTTTTTTGAAAATTTTGTTTTTTTTGTGAAACAAGGATTGGTGATAAAGCATCAGTGGAAAGCAGAAAAGTTTTTCCCATATTAACACTTAGAGGAGAGAATTTCCCTTCCTAGGGGTAGATTTCATCTCATTTCCTGTTGTCTCCTTCCGTTTGCAAGTAGGAGTCGTTTGTAAGTTGGATATTTGAAAGTAGGGGCCTGCCCTATATACTCAGCATAAATTTGGGCCTTAGGTGTTGTTGAGGCCACAACACTGTAAGCCCTTACATGGCCCTGCTGTGAAATATTAGATCAAGAATTGTAATTACATGCCCCTGTTGAACAGGGGCATAAAAATTGGGCCTTTGGTGGTGGTGGTGGTGCTGGTGCCACAACACCGTAAGTCCTCACAGATACTCTTGGTGGGCGCAGAAACGGGCCCTGCTGTGAAATATTAGATCAAGAATTGTAATTACATGTCCCTGTTGAACAGGGGCTGAAAAATTGGGCCTTTGGTGGTGGTGCTGGTGCCACAACACTGGAACCCCTCACAGATGCTCTAGTTGGAGCGCAGGAACTAGCCCTGCTGCAAAGAATTGCATCAAAAATTGTAATTACACGCCCCTGTTTAACAGGGCTGAAAAATTGGGCCTTAGGCACTGGTGCTGGTGCCACAACACTGCAACTTCTCACAGATACTCTAGTTGGAGCGAAGGAACTAGCCCTGCTGCAAAGAATTGCATCAAAAATTGTAATTACACGCCCCTGTTAAACAGGGGCTGAAAAATTTGGCCTTAGGCACTGGTGCTGGTGCCACAACACTGCAACCCCTCACAGATACTCTAGTTGGAGCGCAGGAACTAGCCCTGCTGCAAAGAATTGCATGAAAAATTGTAATTACATGCCCCTGTCAAACAGGGGCTGAAAAATTGGGCCTTAGGCACTGGTGGTGGGACTGGCGGTGCCCAGAACCAAAAATGTTCTTACAAGCTATCATCATGATCAGGGGAGGATGAGGAGGATGAGGATAATTACTCAGTATAACAGGATAGTCACTCGGCATCAGCATAGACAGTCTTGGAAGGGATCTGACATTTCAAAAAAATGTATTTGGTTACATAAGCATCAGGTGCTTGTTAGCTGGTGGTGATCCAAGACTGATTCATTTTCATGAAGGTCAGTCGATCGACCGAGTCGGTGGACAGACGCACCCTGTGATCGGTTACAAAGCCTCCAGCAGCACTGAATGTGTGTTCCGAAAGAACGCTGGATGCAGGACAGGCCAGTAGCTCAATTGCATACTGTGCAAGCTCTGGCCAGCGATCCATCCTCAAGACCCAGTAACCTAGAGGATTTTCGGTGGGAAAGGTGTCCAAGTCAGATCTTCCCTCTAGGTATTACTGCACCATGTAAAATAGACGCTGGCGATGGTTGCTGGAACCGATCATACCTTGGGGCTGCGGACTAAAAAATTGTCTGAACGCATCGGTCAGATGGCCACCTTCTTCACCGCTCCTTCTTTGACTGACCGAAGCCTCAGCAACACGTTGTCCAGAAACAGGAGTTTGTAACCTCCCAGTCTCTGGGAACGCATTGCACAGACCTTTCTGCAAGGCCTCCCGAAGATATTTCATCCTCTGCTCCCTCTGCGACGGCAAGATAAGGTCCGCAGCCTTACCCCTGTAATGTGGATCAAGGAGGGTTGCCAGCCAGTATTGTTCCTTCTCCTTGATACCACGAATACAAGGATCCTTCCACAGGCTTTGCAGGATTAGGGAGGCCATGCAGCGTAGGTTTGCACTACATTAACTTGTAGCTTTAGCTGAACACTGTGAGGAGGATGCACTACACTAACTTGTAGCTTTAGCTGAACACTGTGCAGAGGTCACACTAAACTAACTTGTAGCTTTAGCTGAACACTGTGAGGAGGACGCACTACACTAACTGTAAATAGTCTAGCTGCCTGACTGTGGTACTAATAGGATCAGTAGAACACCAGCAATTTTATTCAGGTAGCTGTAAATACTGTAACAACACAAGCCTGCCTGTCAGTAGGAAGATAATAACAGGAACGGATCTAGCTAAACTGAATACAGTGTATATATATATATATATATATGTATATATATGTATATATACAACACCTGGGATGCATATATATACACAATACACTGTAAGTGCAGCTAACTCACTGACTGTCCTGCCTAATCTATCTAACTTAAATCAAATGACACTGTCTCTCTGTCTCTCAACGCCGGAACACACACTACACAGGGCCACCATGCAGGCGGCCTTATATAGTGTGGGGCGTGTACTAAACCCCCTGAGCCATAATTGGCCAAAGCCACCCTGGCTTTGGCCAATTACAGCTCTCTCTACAGACGGCGCTGTGATTGGCCAAGCATCCGGGTCATAGTACATGCTTGGCCAATCATCAGCCAGCAATGCACTACGATGCCACAGTGAATTATGGGCCGTGACGCGCCACACGAATTTGGCGCAAACGGCCCATATCGTTCGCAATTCGGCGAACAGACGATGTTCGAGTCAAACATGGGTTCGACTCGAACACGAAGCTCATCTCTAATTGTTAGGTATTACAGTCAATTTCTTGTTTATAAGTTTCCTGCATATAGCATTTAAGTACAGAAAAGTGGTAGGGGATTTACAGACATGTGCTTTGGGTTGTTTAGTGGTTATGAAGATTTAAGATATGGCAAACATTTTCGATTGGTTCATGGAGTAGCATTTCCCAAGAATCTTTACGGAGATGGATCAATAAAATAGTGTTAATCATGTTGTTTACTCTGATCCATAGTCAAGTCTACAAGATGTGCGCCATGGTTCCTTCATTAGGACACCCTTGAAAATAGGTTGTAAGATATGTGCACATTGTAAGAATAATTCTTGCTATACATACCAGGGTAAAATACCATTGGGTTAAAAACTTATAGGAATTTTTATACATACCAAGGTAAAATACCATTAGTGTAAAAACGTATAGATGTTTTTTTAAGGCTGGACCCTTTCCAAGAGCTATTGGGAAGAGTGAGCCATATTTCATCCCAGTCTTCAGGTGGAAGGGATTTATTAAATTCTGATTCCCAGATTCCCGAGTATAGTTTGTGTAGATTTGATGGTAGGAGTTACCTAAAATACATGAATACATCAGGAAGATTATTAAAAGGGGGTATGTTGAAGATTTGCAAAGAGACTCAAATGGATTAAAAGTTAAAGTGAGACATGGTTCTTAAGCAGAAAATCAACAAATGAACACAGTATATGATTAAAAAGTTCCTCGCTGTGGAAAAGACAGAACGCCTAGAAAATTGAGTAGGTAGTAAAATTGTAGTAAAGTCATGTGAGATCTACCAGCAGAGTGGGTGTGGATCATCTAGCCCTGGATGGAACAGGGGCAATGTAAAGGGAGGTGAAATGAGACAAGGTCTCAGAATATTTAATAGATTGCCAAGGCATGCACCAGGATCAGGTTAAGTGTTTAGGGACATAAAAAAGGGAATCCAGATGAGGGAAGAGGAGGATGCTGGGTTAATATTCAGAACATTTTAAAAGGTCCATAGCAAGGGAATCTTATGGCAGTCGGTCTGATAGAAGTGGGCCATCCGGCCAACTTCTGTCGGACAAGCATGCTGGAAAACCACCAGCTGACCAAGTCCCGATCAGCACTCTCAGCCAATAGAGTGTTCTAAAAGGGGTGCCGCCCCCCTGTCAGAACACAATAGAATAGCAGGGGAGATCGCTGTACTAACATCGGATTGTTAATAGAGAGGCTCTGACCAGAGCAGTCAGTTTTCAATGGTTCATTCACATTATTATGACTGGAACACACTCCTCTGTGCAACATACTATACACTCACAGTACACAAACATTATCTCAATATTATAAGACGCCTTGTCCTTGACACTGACATAAACAAAAAAGTATCACAACCTACATTTATGAAGAATCTTTAGCGCAAGGATGAGTGAGAAGCAGTACTTTTACAACACCATTTTTTCATTGAGCCTTGCCATGTATACTCTGTGTTTCTTTTGCAACAAATTAAAACCTTTAGAATTAAATACTGTTCTCCTATAATAGTAAAAAATATGTGTTTTTACTATAACCTTTCTTTAATAGTTTTTCCTGGTTCAATTAAAATCCTAAAGCTTTAACAACTCTAGTGTTTTTATTTATCACGTGTTTCTTCTCATTGATTCACCACTCAATATATAAAAAGCCTGACAGGAGAATACTATGCCCAAATGAAAACATATCTTGTAACATAAGATAATAATGAACAATCATGGAAGCTTTTTAAATTTGGGCCTCATTGACATGCATGCAGAGGCCCATCCAACATGAAGGAGGCGGCGGCTGGTTATGGTCCTGGTAGTCCATGCATCAGCCCTGCACGCCTGTCAAACTCGGATGTGTGGCTGCTTCTTCGATCACTAACACGAACTGGCTGCACTCAGCTCCAGGAGACTCAAAACGCATACAAAAATGCCTAATTCACACTGCATGGGCCACAGCGGCCATATGAATGAGGCCTAATAAAGAAACTTTACTTAAGAAGTTGGATGCATTTCGTGGAGTAAAGGAATGAATTGTTTTCAGCTGTTTTGCTTCTTGTGTTAGCAGCAGCCAGGGTCATTTATGGTAATACAACATAGTCAGCCCCCCCAAAAGTCAGACTTTAGCTTTAGGGCCTTTTCACACTGGGGCGGTTTGCAGGCGCTATTGCGCTAATAATAGCGCCTGCAAACCGACCGGAAGTGCAGCTGCTTTGATTCCAGTGTGAAAGCCCCGAGGGCTTTCACACTGGAGCGGTGCGCTAGCAGGACGGGAAAAAAAGTCCTGCTAGCAGCATCTTCACCGCTCCTGCCCATTGAAATCAATGGGACATCGCGGCTATACCGCCGGCAAAGCTCCTCTGCGGAGGCGCTTTGCGGCGGTTTTTAACCCTTTCTCGGCCGCTAGCAGGGGGTAAAACTGCCCCGCTAGCGGCCGAATACAGACGGTAAAGCGCTGCTTACAATAGCGGCGCTTTACCACCGACGCCGCCCCCGCCCCAGTGTGAAAGGGCCCTAAGGTGGAGCCATATACTCTGAATCAGCCCCTGTTTTTTTAGGCCTCATGCTCCCTGGACATTTTTACAGCTGCTCCTAGGGGCGTCTGGCATAGCTCCCAGCTGTCCCTGATTTTGAGGGACTGTCCCTGATTTGGAGCAATGTCTCTCTGTCCCTCATTCCTCCTCATTTGTCCCTCATTTTGGTCTGATCTATATAGTTGTATATGTAGCGCTGTAGATTTGCAATCTACCGCATGTTAGGTAAATTTAGTAAATTGTGCGTTAGGAAGGTTAAAGTTTGCCTCTGTTCCAGCTTGGCTGACGTTGTGTGTGTTTCCGTGCTGACCGGTGGGTGTCGCTGTTGCCACTGGTCAGGGTTGGACCAGGTACGCTCGGTGGAGGTGGTCCTCCGAGTTGCATTCTGGGCGAGGGTATTTATGGGCCAGACGCCATATTTTGGGGTTCGTTCTACAGCCACCTGCTGGCCCTCCTGGCCGACAGGTATGCATTAAGGAGCTACCTCATGGTCCTCCGTTCGGGAGGCCCACGATACAGGGGTCCAGAGGCTTGTCTGGAGCCTACCACCACGGCCGAGGAATGGTCCTGAGCTGTCAGTCCTGTGTGACGAAGCTGGACAACCGAGGAGATCCCAGGGGAGGACCCGTCTTGGAGAGATCACGCAGCGTGCTGGTCTATAGAGGGGCCTGGTGACTCGGTTGGAGGACATATCCAAAAGTAACTATACAGCATAGTGTTGCCGGCTCGGCTTAAAGGTTCAAGCACTGAGACTGACTTTCACTACCGAAAAACCTATACATCCATCCTGTGGCAGAGGATCGTACGGATTTCATTCCCAAACAAGTCTGTGGCAGAGGCTTTGATTCGTGCTACGTGCTGGCTGCTAGAGGGGTGAGAGAGGTCTATCCAGACGAGCAAGGAGTGCTCCCCTTGAGGGGAGCGCATTTCAAATAGTATTTGAATTCTACCAGGACATTTTGTCAAGAGAACCCTACCAGAGAATATTTGAGTTTCTTCTGCAAGTTTCTTTTCTACCTCTTTCCTGCTACTTCCTAAGTCGTTTGTTTTAATAAAGCATTGAAAACGTACTCCAGTGTTGGTGCGTGTGTTGTCCAGGAGTAACCTCAATGGAACCCTAGGCCCCGTGCCGGTGAAACAGAGGGAAGCAGAGTGAAGGTAACAGACCCGCTTAAACCAGCAGCTCCACCGTGAGTTAAGGCTACATATATAAAATGCACTTTTTATCTTTCTATCAAAAAGTGTTTCCCAGAGCTAAACCTTTCATCTGATTTCTAAATTGCTGCATTTGTACATTTTAAAAGCTAATATAAAGGAATAGTAGTGGTAAAAAAAAGCACTTGTGGATTTAATTAACCTTTTTTGAGGGGTTAATTCTCCTTTAAGAGGGTTTGGCAGGGGGTGTGCCTTATGCCTACATACATTTGCTAGTAGGTGTCCCTCATTCCCATCTCAAAATGTTGGGAGGTATGGTCGGGTGTTTTTTTTCTTCTTGCCTGCATGTTAGCTTACGTGTCCATGCAGGAGCTTATAGAGGCAGGAAAAAAACTCCACTGCCAGTGCGTCCAGGGGCAGCAGAGTCTGGGCAGAAAAAAACACTTGATGCAGCCAAAAGCTGCTAAAAGCTGCTAAATTCACCTAAACACTACTGTAGGTGTGTTTACTGCTTCAGCATTAATTCATTTCAATGGTCAGAATAAATTATTTTTGCTTATCCTATCTGGAACATTGCCGTATGTTCCAGATAGGATAAGCTGTAAAATGTCTTTAACATTACAAAACAAATTCAGTTGTATAAGACTAACTACTACTAGGTAAGAAAAAACATTAGTTGGAATTGTGTCTTAATTGAGCACATCAATAAAGTAAATACAAAATTAGCCTCATTCAGTAAAGCAGCCCAAGTGATATGATATAAAGTATACTGATTTGACCCATTGCAGCAAATCATAATTCAAATTATTATAGACAGAACAGTAAAAATGATTTATTGTTTGGTGATAATGACTGCTAATTACCTGGTTGTTGTGCTACTCTCTGTTTCTAGTACTTTAAGTAACTGACCCTCCCTAAATATGTGTGCAGATTTGAAAGTCAAGGATAAGTGAGAAGTCCTTATTTGCAGACTTGTTCTGAGTTGGTGACTCAAAGTGCTGAAGATACAGGCGTACCATGACATGACAACTGGCATTTTTAGAAATAGAGGTCAGCAATGGCAGACTCCGTGACTCTCTCATAACTGGTATCCTTTAAAGCCCCACTCCAGGCAGGTAAAAAATTACCTTTGCAGTGGTTCCCCCTCCCCACACTGCAATTTGTAAATGCTAGGTAAGTCTCGGGGTAGAGGAATGAGATGTTATTCTTACCTTTGTCCTTACTCTGGCAGGCTTCCTCCATCTGTGCAACAGGACCCCCAAAAAAAGGTACTTCGGTCAGCAGTCGCATAAAGGACAATGCAGGGACAATAGGGCCACAACCTGAAGCATCATAGAGAAGAGAGCCATTGATCTGGAGAGCAAAGGATAAGGTAAATATTATTTTTTTTCTCGACCCTTAGACATGCATTTCACTTCTTCAGTGCGGGGAAAGGGGAGTTCCCACTGCAAAGGGATTTTTTTTATGCCAGACTCAGCTTTAAAGATACCTTTTCTGTTGAAAATCCAAATGGAAGGACCCTACAATAAAGCTTTTGAGAGTCATCTTACTGATGGCCCATCTTCTATCTTCCCTCCATGCCAACACTGCAGCCTTCGTGCAACTCATCAAAATGTGACACGTCCAGGAGAGTGGGACACCCGTTTTCCCTGCCGTGCACCATTATTCCATCCTCTGACCTCTTTATTATAGCTTAGTCCTTAGAGAAATAGAGATTGCAACACTGAAATGGAGGGAGTTCAGAAGACATGGACTACTTGAGAGGCGAGTAAAATAGCTCTTCTACTGCAGGGACCTTTTATCTGAATTTTTTTACCTGACAGGTTTCAACATAACAAAATATTGATTGCACAATGATTTTTATTTTGCTGTTTTGCATAAAATCCAATAACTGTTTTCACAGCAAGCTGTTTTACTATATCGACCATTTTTGTTTTATTTTAGGTCTACATGTACTATATCAGATAAACTATTATATACATCGAATACATCAGATAGGTCACATGGTTCTGTTTTGGGCCTACATGTGTCAGATAAGCTATTATAATGAATACATCAAAAAAGTATTTTGTTTTTTTTTTTTGTACCTACAGTATCTCACAGAAGTGAGTACACCTCTCACATTCATGTAAATATTTTATTATATCTTTTCATGTGACAACACTGAAGAAATTACACTTTGCTACAATGTAAAGTAGTGAGCGTACAGCTTGTATAACAGTGTAAATTTGCTGTCACCTCAAAATAACTCAACACACAGCCACTAATGTCTAAACCACTGGCAACAAAAGTGAGTACACCCCTAAGTGAAAATCTTTATTTTCCAGCACTGCCTTAACCCTCTTGGGCATGGATTTCACCAGAACTTCACAGGTTGCCACTGGAGTCCTCTTCCACTCCTCCATGATGACATCATGGAGCTGGTGGATGTTAGAGACCTTGCGCTCCTCCTCCTTCCATTTGTGGATGCCCCACAGATGCTCAATAGGGTTTAGGTCTGGAGACATGCTTGGCCAGTCCATCACCTTTACTCTCAGCTTCTTTAGCAAGGCAATGGTCATCTTGGAGGGTGTTTGGGGTCGTTATCATGTTGGAAGACTGCCCTACGTCCCAGTCTTTCAGTATGTCACAGTACATGTTGGCATTCATGGTTCCCTCAATGAACTGTAGCTCCCCAGTGCCAGCAGCACTCATGCAGCCCCAGACCCAGGGCTGGATTTCCCACAAGGCCACCGAGGCCAGGCCTCGGGGCGGCAGTGGTACAGGGGCGGCGCCGCACACTAACATCAGCATGCAGTGCACCTGGGCGCCAGAGAGGTGGGGGCGCTGAAGCGCTAGAGTGCACCTCTCCCTCCTCCTCCTCTCTGTGTCCAGACTGAGGCGGCTCCCTCCGCAGGTCACCGCCGCCACCGCTGTGTTTTTCGCTGCTCAAGCCCGTCCCCTCTCCCTCCTCCTGTCAGAGAAGGAGAGCAGCCGCCGAGTATCGGAGCGGCTGGTCTCTGTGCGGCGGCGTGGGGGGGCGTGTTCTCCTCTGTCTCTCACTCCCGCCCAAGCCTGTGCCTGTCTCCATCTGTTCTGTTGTACACACTTGGAGGGGAGGTTGTCCTGGGGGGTCTGTACTAGTGAAGGGGGGGTTGTCCTGGGGGGTCTGTACTAGTGAAGGGGGGGTTGTCCTGGGGGGTCTGTACTAGTGAAGGGGGGGTTGTCCTGGGGGGTCTGTACTAGTGAAGGGGGAGTTTGTCCTGGGGGGGTTGTACTAATGGAGGGGGGTTGTCCTGGGATGTTTGTACTAGTGAAGGGGGGGGTTGTCCAGGGGGGGTTGTACTAATGGAGGGGGGTTGTCCTGGGGGGTTTGTACTAATGGAGGGGGGGTTGTCCTGGGATGTCTGTACTAGTGAAGGGGAGGTTTGTCCTGGTGGGGGTCTGTACTAATGGAGGGGGGTTTGTCCTGGGATGTCTGTACTAGTGAAGGGGGGGGGGGTTTCCGGGGGGTTTGTACTAATGGAGGGGGTTTTTCCTGGGGGGTTTGTACTAATGGAGGGGGGTTGTCCTGGGGGGTTTGTACTAATGAAGGGAGGGGCGGTTTGTCCTTGGGGGGTCTGTGCTAATGGAGGGGGTGGGGGTTGACCTAGGGGGGTTTGTACTAATGGAGAGGGGGTTTTCCTGGGGGGGTTTGTACTAATGGAGGGGGGTTTGTCCTGGGGGGGTCTGTACTAATGAAGGGAGGGGCGGTTTGTCCTTGGGGGGTCTGTGCTAATGGAGGGGGTGGGGGTTGACCTGGGGGGGGGGTTTGTACTAATGGAGGGGGGTTTGTCCTGGGGGGGTCTGTACTAATGAAGGGAGGGGTGGTTTGTCCTGGGGGGGTCTGTACTAATGAAGGGAGGGGTGGTTTGTCCTGGGGGGGTTTGTACTAATGGAGGGGGGTGGTCCTGGGGGGGTTTGTACTAATGGAGGGGGGTAGACCTGGGGGGGTTTGTACTAATGGAGGGGGGTTGTACTAATAGAGGGGCGTTTGTCCTGGGGGGAGTCTGTACTAATGAAGGGAGGTGGGTTTGTCCTGGGGGGGTCTGTACTAAGGAAGGGGGGTTTGTCCTGGGGGGGTCTGTACTAAGGGAGGGGGGTGGGTTTGTCCTGGGGGGGTCTGTACTAAGGGAGGGGGGTTTGTCCTGGGGGGGTCTGTACTAATGAAGGGAGGGGGTTTTGTCCTGGGGGGGTCTGTACTAATGGTGGGGGGTTTGTCCTGGGGGAAGGGTCTGTACTAATGGAAGGGGGTGGTTTGTCCTGGGGGGGTCTACACCCAGGAAAGTACACCCAGGGCTCCAGAGGGAGAGGGCAGTGCTGAGGGAACACCATCAGAGAGAGAACCCCGCTGCCCTGCCCCACCAGAAGGAAAGCCACACAGCCTGGCGCCATCCCTAGCGGAGAAAGGAATGGAGTCATTGCAGGAATACAGATCTGGGTGCTACCCAGCGAAGTCGCCACAGGCAATTCAGAGTGAGCTGACTCCTGATCAGGGGAACCATTGCTGTATCGCTGGGTCAGGTGAGAGGGCCGATCGGCCATTATCTACTAATGTCCATAGGAACTGCAGTCTCTGACCATCTCCTGTATCATGTCTGCCGTCTCTGACCATCTCCTGTACTATGATTGCAGTCTCTGACCATCTCTTGTATCATGTCTGCAGTCTTTGACCATATTATGTCTGGGGGCTCTTTCTGGTGGTGTGGGGGGGGGCGGCATTGAAGGGCCCGGCCTTGGGGCGGCAAAGGGAGTAAATCCGGGCCTTCCCAGACCATGACACTCCCACCACCATGCTTGACTGTAGGCAAGACACACTTGTCTTTGTACTCCTCACCTGGTTGTCGCCACACACGTTTGAACCAAATAAGTTTATCTTGGTCTCATCAGACCACAGGACATGGTTCCAGTAATCCATGTCCTTAGTCTGCTTGTCTTCAGCAAACTGTTTGTGGGCTTTCTTGTGCATCATCTTTAGAAGAGGCTTCCTTCTGGGACGACAGCTATGCAGACCAATTTGATGCAGTGTGTAGCATATGGTCTGAGCACTGACAGGCTGACCTCCCACCCCTTCAACCTCTGCAGCGATGCTGGCAGCAGTCATACGTCTATTTCCCAAAGACAACCTCTGGATATGATGCTGAGCATGTGCAGTTTCAGGGTCTTGGCAATCTTCTTATAGCCTAGGTCAGCTATATGTGGAGCAACAATTCTTTTTTTCAGGTCCTCAGAGAGTTCTTTGCCATGAGGTGCCATGTTGAACTTCCAGTGACCAGTATGAGAGAGTGAGAGCGATAACACCAAATTTAACGCACCTTCTCCCCATTTACACCTGAGACATTGTAACGCTAATGAGTCACATGACACCGGGGATGGAAAATGGCTAATTGGGTCCAATTTGGACATTTTCAGTTAGGGGTGTACTCACTTTTTTGGCAGTCGGTTAGACATTAATGGCTGTGTGTTGAGTTATTTTGAGGGGATAGAAAATTTACACTGTTATACAAGCTGTACACTCACTACTTTACATTGTAGCAAAGTGTAATTTCTTCAGTGTTGTCACATGAAATGATATAATAAAATATTTACAAAAATGTGAGGGGTTTACTCACTTTTGTGAGATACTGTACATGTATCATATATACCAGGGGTACTGAATTAAAATTCATGGGGGTCCGGTCAGTAAAATTTTCTTCCAGCGGAGGTCCGAGTGTCATATTGGTGATGACTCATCACGTCATGATTGTTTTCTATTATAGATCTCTGCACAAGTGTGAAGAAGCCCTTACATCAGTGCCCTCAGTACCGCCTTCACAGCACATCTCTCCCTTTTACATCACAGTCCCCCATGAGAAACCGACCCATCAGAGACCCGCCAACCCATTACAGATGGTCCCATCACAGCGTGTCCCTTTAAAGACGCCCTCCATCACAGATCCCTCCCACCCCAATTACAGACCCATCCACCCCCATCACAGTTCCCCCAATCACAGATTCTCTCCAGCACAGACCTCTCCATCAAGTATCCCCCTCCCCCTTTACAGACCCCACTCCATCACAGATCCCCCCCATTACAGAGCATCAAGAGACTAAAAATTGGGACTTTTAAAGGCACAACTGTAATGGACTACAAAAAATTGGTAAAAAAGTTGAATTTTATTAATAACATACAAAAAACATAGGGAGTGGACATGAACATTTAAAAACACATCGGATATAGGCATACAACACATGTAATAACACCATTGAGGATCCTATCCTGCAGTCTCCTATGTATTTCTATATACTCTTAACAATACAATCATATTCCAGGTAAAAGAAAAGGGTAGACTTCCCCTAGAGAGTTAAGATTGAGGGAGCACTGCAGGTCTGGTATTCCAGAGTGGTGTATTCTCCAATTGCTCTACATGTTTCACGTTGACAAAAAAACGCTTCTTCAGGAGCTAGAGGTTCGATTAGATATGAAAAAGAAAAAATGTGTTCACAAAGGTGGACTTAGTCAATGGATCGCTGAGAGCGATCAGAGGTAAAGGTGTCTCTGAAAAAGATCAGGCTGGCAGCAGACAGAGACTAAGGCATCCCAGATAAATATCACATCAGGTAGTTGTAGGTAAGGGGAGAGCTTGTATAAGCTGCAGTTCCCACGATAGATAATAAGAGAATCTGGGAGTGCACCGCTCTGCTGGGTTTCTGCCTGTTGTATGTCCGATAGATAATAAGAGAATCTGGGAGTGCACCGCTCTGCTGGGTTGCTGCCTGTTGTATGTCTCGTGAGACATACAACAGGCAGCAACCCAGCAGAGCGGTGCACTTCCAGATTCTCTTATTATCTATCGTGGGAACTGCAGCTTATACAAGCTCTCCCCCATTACAGACCCCACTCCATCACAGATCCCCCTCCCCCTTTACAGACCCAACTCCATCACAGATCCCCCCATTACAGACCCCACTTCATCACAGATCCCCCCCATTACAGACCCCACTCCATCACAGATCCCCCCCATTTTACAGATCCCCCCATTACAGACCCCACTCCATCACAGATCCCCCTCCCCCTTTACAGACCCCACTCCATCACAGATCCCCCCCATTACAGACCCCACTCCTTCACAGATCCCCCCCATTACAGACCCCACTCCATCACAGATCCCCCCCCATTACAGACCCCACTTCATTACAAATCCCCCCATTACAGACCCCACTCCATCACAGATCCCCCTCCCCCTTTACAGTCCCCACTCCATCACAGATCCCCCCCATTACAGACCCCACTCCATCACAGATCCCCCCTTCATTACAAATCCCCCCCATTACAGACCCCACTATCACAGACCCCACTCCATCACAGATCCCCCCATTACAGATCCCACTATTACAGACCCCCCAGACCCCACTCCATCACAGTCCTCCCTCGATATTACAGAGTCAGACTGTCCCTTTCATCAACACAGCATTCCCCGCTCCCCCCCCCCCCACACTGCCCTACCTTAGTCACACGAGCCAGGAAGCACGCATGGCAGATCCAGACAAAGGGCGGGACTTTTCAAGTTAAAGGTGGGTGATTGGTTGCTTGGGACCGCCCCACTGTCTAGCAATCAATCACCTGCTTTATAACTTGAAAAGTCCCGCCCTTTGTCCGGACCTGCAGCGCTTTCAGGTTTGTGTGAATAAGGTAGGGCACTGACGAGGCTGCTTTGATGGGCACTGACGAGGCTGCTTTGATGGGCACGGACGAGGCTGCTTTGATGGGCACCGATGGGGCTGCTTTAATGGGCACCGATGAGGCTGCTTTGATGGGCACTGATGGGGCTGCACTTGTTACCCACTTTTAACCACTTCAATATTGGGCACTTTCACCCCCTTCCTTCCCAGACCAATTTTTAGCTTTCAGCGCTGTCACATTTTTAATGACAATTGCGCGGTCATGCAACACTGTACTCAAATTACATTTTTATGTTTTTTTCACACAAATAGAGCTTTTCTTTGGTGGTATTTAATCACCGCTGGGATTTTTATTTTTTATGCTACAAATAAAAAAAGACTGAACATTTAAAAAAAAAAAGCATTTTTATTAGTTTCTGTTATAAAATTTTGCAAATAAGTATTTTCTTTTGATAAATTTTGACCAAAAATGATGCTGCTACATTTCTTTGGTAAAAATAACCCAAATCAGTGTTTATTTGGTGTTGGCAGTGATAGGGGACAGACAGATGTTTTATGGGGACACAGACATGTGTATGGGGACAGGGGTGCTTGGTGTACTGTTTGTGGGGTGATCTGTAACAGCTCTCTGTGTAAAATCATTCTCGCACAGAGAGCTGTCACAGATCTGCAGTTCCCCCCCGCTGCACTGAGCTTGGCGGGGAGAACTGTCACAGAGACATGCGTCTCTGTTTACATTGTGACGGCTGTGATTGGACACAGCCTTCACATGATGGGGAGGGCCGATCACAGCACCCATATCCCGATCTCTGCCCAGCTGGATTCTGTGATCATAATGATCACAGGACCAAGCCGCAGCGCGCCTTGTGGCCGTGCTGCGAGCACTCGCTCTGAGGAACGTTCCTGAAAGTCCACTCAGGACAAGGAAATGACCACCCGGCCGTTTATGTGCAGTGGCCGGGTGGGAGGTGGTTAATGTACAGAGAGAAAGAGGTAGAGCTCTAAAAAGAAAAAGTGGGGCCTAAAGAGGAAAGGGTGTGGTTTACAGATGACAGGGCGGGTCTCAAACAGGAAGGGCCTTGGCATTGACAGGAAAGGGTGGGTCGTATTTAAATTAGGGGGCGCACCAGTTTAGTCAGGCCTAGGGCAGCACAAAACCTAAATAGACCTCTTCCTATATATAGCATAGACTTGCTTGTGCTCCTCCCAGGGGGAGGTTTGGTGTGGATGGTGGTCCCCAGGCCCATGATTCCAATCCAGAATTAGGCTTCTATTTTAGCTTTAGTTTCATAGAACCCGAGGAAGTGGTTAGCCACAAAATGCATTGTAATTATTGCATTGTCTCCCCAAATAAGTTTTATACATCCATATTCCTGTAATATACCTGTAAATGTATAATACTAAGCTCAAATCACATTTTTAATCACCTTTGAATCGTTTTAAAATAAAAGTTGTTTTTTAACAGTAGCCGATGAACGAGATACCTGACATCAATAATTACTGGTGGGTGGGGGACATATATACCCACACACAGGGGAATCTGCAACACACGGCTTTACATTACGAAGCGGAGCTTTGAGTATGTTTAAAGATGGTGTTCCTTTGAGGGTAATGGTAGGCGCTGTACAGTATATAACCCCTAGATTGGATTAAATTTATATCTGCATGGCTTTTGATTTAATACGTTCTTTAGCTCATGTAGTGGTGTTATGCCCCATTTGGGCCAATATAGAACCAAGCCTGCCACAGAGGCTGGAAAAATCTGGGCTGGATTCTGGTTCAGTCTCTGACAATAGAACAAATGCAAGGTGAAATATATTGATTATTGATGACCTCACCTCGCATACAGTCACAATATATATATTTATATGTAACTTTTTTTTCTCTTTTTTTATTGAGGCATGTTTGCCTCTTACAACACTTAGATTGCAATATACATTTTTAGTTTTTTCTTATCAACTATAATAACGTAGTATTGTTGGATTATAACATTATTATCTATTTTAAGTGCGGTACCTCCCTCAGGAAGAACACGCTGTATTTGATTGCTAGAAACACGTTCGATAATTCCAGTTGGAAGTTTGCTGTGAGGGACCACCTCTGTGACAGAAAATGACAACTGGATATACCACTTATTATCAAGTGTAATCATGTGATGTTGACCCGTTACTGTTCTTATGACACATTGATGTACAAAACAGTTTTTAATACTCCCACAATGAAAGGATGGAAATTTTATGACGTATTGTGAAAATAGATGTATAGATAGAATAGAAGATGTCAAATTTATACTTTTTTAACTAAAATGTATATGTGTGTGTATAATTTCTTGGTTGCCTACAACAGTGGTTCTCAACCTCTGTCCTCATGTACCCCCAACAGGCCATGTTTTCAGGTTTTCCTTTACTTGAACAGCTGCTTTAAATCAATATCAATGGCATGGCATTGATAAGAGCTATTTTAACTAAGGGAAGTTCCCAAAACATGGCCCGTTGGGGGTACTTGTGAACTGAGGTTGGGAACCACTGGCCTACAAAATTCCATTAGAGGTTGCGCAATCAACTGAATCTTTACATAATAGGAATGGTGGTAACCACTTAGTGGTCGTGGATTTTTAATCTGTTGATGAAAATCATCCTTCAGTATTGGCTGTATACTCATCAACAGCCATTATACATCTAGCCCTTATCTTCCCATCCCTCTTATATCATCACCCATTCATCCTTCAGTGGCTCGAGCCCCCAAGGACCTCTGCACAGGCGGTCAAGCCATATATTTCACCTTTTATTGCTATATACAGCGATTTGCCGTGGCATGACCATTTGCGCATAGATTATCTGGCGTCCGGACGATTGTATATATGTTTTATATGTTACTGTTTTTTGGTTTTTGTTTATGTAATTTGTAGTGTGTGTTGCCCTATCCATTGACTATTTAGCAAAGTAGCCATTGGATTTACATCTTGTTTTTGTGCTTATCCAATTACCTCCAATGGAGGATGTTATATGAATTTTAATCATTCAATAAATAGTTTTTCCCTTAAATCCCTACACTGTATGCTATGTTTTTCATTTGGTCATTCAGTTCTTCACTACTACAGTGGGAACAACTTTTTGGTCTATATGCAGTATATTGAGAGTGACACTACCTATACAAGTTAAACAGTGATTATGGGTTATTAGTGTGAATTATCACACACAAAAATTTTTTGGTCTTTAAATTTATTTCCCTGGTGGCAACCACTCACCTACATTTTGCGTGGTATATTATTTATTTGTTTTTCAACAGTAGAGCATACTTTGGAACAATTTTTGTCACCTTTACAGTCCCATAATTAGAAGCTGTGTTTTTATCTACCAGGTAAGACATGGGGGGGGTTAGTAAAACTGGTACACACAGGGCATAGTAGCCAACATTGTAAGAAAATTTATAGGGACACTTTTTTGCCTGTAGGCGGGGTCTTATTATAATTAGGGGGCAGGACATTAGTTTATAGGCATGTCGCCGCAAAAATGGCTGTGGTTTAAGCGAATAGTGGGTGTGGCATAAAGAGGGTGTGGCTCAAAGCGCTGTGGTTAGAATCTGAGATGAACGAGGGATGGAGGGAGAAAGGGAGAGCGAGAGAGAGAGATGGAGGGACAGCAGGCCCAGATCCTACACCACAATAGCAATATGTGTATTCCAGAAAGTTTAACAATCAGCAGATAAAGATACTCCAAACACCTGGTGTTAGCACTTCAATCATCCAGACACCATGGTTGTTATGGTGTCAGGATGATTGAAGCGCATTATTTCTATTATTCCTTTGTAATATAAAATGAAATCATTCAACTCACCATACTGCAGAATCAATGGGAGCCCTGAGTGTGTCACCTGCCACGTCACCTGCCATCAGGTGCTCCCAGCGGAGTCCGTCCTTACATCAGGTGCCCCAAGCGGAGTCCCTCCTTACATCAGGTGCCCCCAGCGGAGTCCCTCCTTACATCAGGTTCCCCCAGCGGAGTCCCTCCTTACATCTGTGTCCCCAGCAGCCAGCGGAGCCCCAACTTACATCTGTGTCCCCAGCAGCCAGTGGACCCCCGCTTTATACATGTTTTTCCAGCAGCCAGCGGAGCCCTCCTAACATCTGTTTTCCCAGCAGCCAGCGGAGCCCTCCTTACATCAGTGTCCCCAGCAGCCAGTGGAGCCCTCCTTACATCTGTGTCCCCAGCAGCAGAGCCCTCCTTACATCAGCGTCCCCGGCAGCGGAGCCCTCCTTACATCTGTGTCCCTAGCAGCCAGCAGAGCCCTCCTTACCTCAGTGTCCCCAGCAGCCAGCGGAGCCATCCTTACATCAGTGTCCCCAGCAGCCAGTGGAGCCCTCTTTACATCAGTATCCCCAGCAGCAGAGCCCTCCTTACATCAGTGTCCCCGGCAGCAGAACCCTCCTTACATCTGTGTCCCCAGCAGCCAGCAGAGCCCTCCTTACCTCAGTGTCCCCAGCAGGCAGCGGAGCCATCCTTACATCAGTGTCCCCAGCAGCCAGCGGAGCCCTCCTTACTTCAGTGTCCCCAGCAGCCAGCGGAGCCCTTCTTACATCTATGTCCCTGGCAGCGGAGCCCTCCTTACATCAGTGTCCCCATTAGCGGAGCCCTCCTTACATCAGTGTCCCCACAGCCAGCAGAGCCCTCCTTACATCAGTGTCCCCAGCAGCCAGCGGAGCCCTCCTTACATCTGTGTCCCCAGCAGCAGAGCCCTCCTTACATCAGTGTCCCCAGCAGAGCCCTCCTCACATCAGTGTCCCCAGCAGCAATCGGAGCCATCCTTACATCAGTGTCCCCAGCAGCCAGCGGAGCCCTCCTTACATCTATGTCCCCAGCAGCCGGCGGAACCCTCCTGACATCAGTGTCCCCAGCAGCCAGTGGAGCCCTCCTTACATCTGTGTCCCCAGCAGCAGAGCCCTCCTTACATCAGCGTCCCCAGCAGCCAGCAGAGCCCTCCTTACCTCAGTGTCCCCAGCAGCAAGCGGAGCCATCCTTACATCTGTGTCCCCAGCAGCAGAGCCCTCCTTACATCAGCATCCCCAGCAGCCAGCAGAGCCCTCCTTACCTCACTCCCCAGCAGCAAGCGGAGCCCTCCTTACATCAGTGTCCCCAGCAGCCAGCGGAGCCCTCTTTACATCTCAGTCCCCAGCAGCCAGCAAGGCCCTTCTTACATCAGTGTCCCCAGCAGCCAGCAGAGCCCTCCTTACATCTCAGTCCCCAGCAGCCAGCAAGGCCCTCCTTACATCTGTGTCCCCAGCAGCATAGCCCTCCTTATATCAGAATTCCTGGCAGCGGACCTGCTCCTTACTTCTGTGTCCCCAGCAGCCAGCGGAGCCCTCCTTAGATCTGTGTACCCAGCAGCCAGCAGAGCCCTCCTTACATCTGTGTCCCCAGCAGACATCAGAGCCCCCCTTACATCTGTGTCCCCAGCAGCCAGCGGAGCCCTCCTTACATTAGTATCCCCAGCAGCAGAGCCCTCCTTACATCAGTGTCCCTGGCAGCGGAGCCCTCCTTACATCTGTGTCCCCAGCAGCCAGCAGAGCCCTTCTTACCTCAATTTCCCCAGCAGCCAGCGGAGCCATCCTTACATCAGTGTCCCCAGCAGCCAGCGGAGCCCCCCTTACATCAGTGTCCCCAGCATCCAGCAGAGCCCTTCTTACATCTGTGTCCCCGGCAGTGGAGCCCTCCTTACATCTGTGTCCCCATTAGCGGAGCCCTCCTTACATCAGTGTCCCCACAGCCAGCAGAGCCCTCCTTACATCAGTGTCCCCAGCAGCCAGTGGAGCCCTCCTTACATCTGTATCCCCAGCAGCAAACCCCTCATTACATCAGCGTCCCCAGCAGCCAGCAGAGCCCTCCTTACATCAGTGTCCCCAGCAGCCAGTGGAGCCCTCCTTACATCAGTGTCCCCAGCAGCCAGCGGAGCCCTCCTTACAGCTGTGTCCCCAGCAGCAGAGCCCTTCCTGCAGCTGTGTCCCCAGCAGCGGAGCCCTTCTCACATCAGTGTCCCTGGCAGCAGAGCCCTCCTTACATCAGTGTCCCTGGCAGCGAAGCCCTCCTTACATCTGTGTCCCCATTAGCGGAGCCCTCCTTACATCAGTGTCCCCAGCAGCCAGCAGAGCCCACCTTACATCTGTGTCTCCAGCAGCCAGAGGAGCCCTCCTTACATCAGTGTCCCCGGCAGTGAAGCCCTCCTTACATCTCTGTCCCCAGCAGCCAGCGAGGCCCTCCTTACATCTGTGTCCCCAGCAGCAGAGCCCTCTTTGCAGCTGTGTCCCAAGCAGCAGAGCTCTCCTCACATCAGTGTCCCTGGCAGCAGAGCCCTCCTTACACCAGTGTCCCCGGCAGCGAAGCCCTCCTTACATCTGTGTCCCCATTAGCGGAGCCCTCCTTACATCAGTGTCCCCAGCAGCCAGCAGAGCCAACCTTACATCTGTGTACCCAACAGCCAGCAGAGCCCTCCTTACATCTGTGTCCCCAGCAACCAGCAGAGCCCTCCTTACATCTGTGTCCCCAGCAGCCAGCGGAGCCCTCCTTACAGCTATGTCCCCAGCAGCAGAGCCCTCCTTACAGCTGTATCCCCAGCAGAGCTCTCCTTACATCAGTGTCCCTGGCAGCGGAGCCCTCCTTACATCAGTGTCGCCGGCAGTGAAGCCCTCCTTACATCTGTGTCCCCATTAGCGGAGCCCTCCTTACATCAGTGTCCCCAGCAGCCAGCAGAGCCCACCTTTTATCTGTGTCTCCAGCAGCCAGTGGAGCCCCTTCTTACATCTGTGTCCCCAGCAGGCAGCAGAGCCCCTCCTTACATCTGTGTCCCCAGCAGCCAGCGGAGCCCTCCTTAGATCTGTGTACCCAGCAGCCAGAAGAGCCCTCCTTAGATCTGTGTCCCCAGCAACCAGCAGAGCCCTCCTTACATCTGTGTCCCCAGCAGCCAGCGGAGCCCTCCTTACAGCTATGTCCCCAGCAGCAGAGCCCTCCTTAAAGCTGTGTCCCCAGCAGCAAAGCTCTCCTTACATCAGTGTCCCTGGCAGTGGAGGCCTCCTTACATCTGTGTCCCCAGCAGCAGAGCCCTCCTTACATCTGTGTCCCCTATTAGCGAAGCCCTCCTTACATCAGTGTCCCCAGCAGATAGCAGAGCCCACCTTTTATCTGTGTCTCCAGCAGCCAGCGGAGCGCTCCTTAGATCTGTGTACCCAGCAGCCAGCAGAGCCCTCCTTACATCTGTGTACCCAGCAGCCAGCAGAGCCCTCCTTACATCTGTGTCCCCAGAAGCCAGCGAAGCCCTCCTTACAGCTATGTCCCCAGCAGCAGAGCCCTCCTTACAGCTGTGTCCCCAGCAGCAGAGCCCTCCTTACATCAGTGTCCCTGGCAGCGGAGCCCTCCTTGCATCTGTGTCCCCGGCAGCCAGCAGAGCCCTCCTTACATCTGTGTCCCCAGCAGCCAGCGGAGCCCTTCTTACAGCTATGTCCCCAGCAGCAGAGCCCTTCTTACAGCTGTGTCCCCAGCAGCAGAGCCCTCCTTACATCAGTGTCTCTGGCAGCGGAGCCCTCCTTACATCTGTGTCCCCGGCAGCAGAGCCCCAACTTACATCTGTGTCCCCATTAGCAGAGCCCTCCTTACATCAGTGTCCCCAGCAGCCAGCGGAGCCCACCTTACATCAGTATCCCCAGCAGCAGAGCCCTCCTTACATCAGTGTCCCTGGCAGCGGAGCCCTCCTTACATCTGTGTCCCCAGCAGCCAGCAGAGCCCTCCTTACCTCAGTGTCCCCAGTAGCCAGCGGAGCCATCCTTACATCAGTGTCCCCAGCAGCCAGTGGAGCCCTCCTTACATCAGTGTCCCCAGCAGCCAGCGGAGCCCTTCTTACATCTGTGTCCCCAGCAGCGGAGCCCTCCTTACATCTGTGTCCCCATTAGCAGAGCCCTCCTTACATTAGTGTCCCCACAGTGAAAAAAAATCTGACAGTGGTTATAACCCTCCCTTGCTCTATCCAAAATGTAAAAAATAGTTTTGCTTATACAGTAAAACCATAGATTAGTTCCAGAAACATGCTTGTAATCCAAAGCATTTGTATATCAAAGCAAATTTCCCCATAAGAAATAATGGAAATTCAAATGATTCGTTCCACGACCATTTGTTCATAGGTCCTTAAGTTTATAGTCCACATAAAAAGATTATAGCAATGTGATAGGTTGTGTAACCATAAAATGTCCATCCACAAATGGAAGCCTCCACAAGGGGATTAGAAGCAAAATCCAGCAGGAGCTACAGGAGTATAAAAGAGAAGAGAGGCGCCTCTAAGTGTAGCAATATGGTTACATTTAATGAAGGTACAACATTTAGCAACTCACAAGGTTGATGATTAAAACAGGCACGTCTAAGTATGCAGGCATCTGGGGTAAAACTGTCACATAGACCATCCTCCACATTGCCAGCTCTCACCGCTGTCAGTCTGCAATCATGACCGGGAAGACTACCCTGCAGTAGAGTGATCTGAAAGCGAGGCTTGAAGCGCTTGTGGAGCGCAGCGTGGAAGGGATGATGTCGATGGCAGTGAGGAGGACGATCTATGTGGACAGCTTTACCCCAGATGCCTGCATACTTAGATGTGCCTCTTTTAATCATCAACCATGTGAGTTGCTAAATGTTGTACCTTCATTAAGTGTAACCATACAGGCAGTCCCCGAGTTACGAACGACTCCTACTTACGAGCGGCCTCAAATGCTGGCCATTTGTGCTCCACGCTGGTCCTGGATACCTCTGGACACATCCCATACTGCAGTACTACATGTGCTGCATGGCCAGAAGAACCCCAGATAACATAACAAGCGCCCAGAACATCCCACATCCATGCACAGGCGGACGTTACACTTACAATGCAGTGTTCCAACCGGAAGTTACACTTACAAATGCAGTGTTGAGACTTACGAACAACTTCAACTTACGAACAAACCCACAGTGCCTATTGTGTTCGTAACTCAGGGACTTCCTGTATTGCTACACTTAGAGGTGCCTCTCTTCTCTTGTATACTCAGTTGTGACATGACGCTACGCTTATATCAAGACATTGCTTGTATATCAAGTCAAAATGTATTAAACAATTGTGCTTGTCTTGCAAAACAACTTGGTTGTAAAACCAAGTTACTCTCAATCCAAGGTTTTACAGTAGTTCTATGTTAAGCTTTGGCAATACAACCTGGAAGCTGATTGTTTCTATGCAGAAGTGAGCCTGATTTTGCATTCTCCAGCTTTAGTATGTTAATCCCACAGAATCTGGTGCAGCTCTGCATACTAACCAATCAGCATTTAACTTCAGTTTGTTTAGTTAAGCTTTAAGAATAAAACCTAGAAGCTTATTGGTTACTATCAGCTCAATTATTATTATACGAGATTTATATAGCGCCAACAGTTTACGCATCGCTTTACAATGTATAAGGGGGACAACACAATTACAGTACAGTTCAATACAAAAGGTACAGGAGCAGGGGCGGACTGATAACTCATGGGGCCCCCGGGCAATAGGAGATTATGGGGCCCCCAGGCAATCAGAGATTATGGGGCCACACAGTATACACACACACAGTATACAATCACACAGTATACACATACATGTACACACAGCATACACAGACAGATGTAAAAAAAAAAACAGTTTTATACATACTGTCCCTGGTTTTACTGAGGCTGGCAAACCTGATGGGGCCCCCTAGTGGCCCAGGGCCCTCGGGCAGTGCCCGAGTGGCTCAATGGTCAGTCCGCCCCTGTACAGGAGGGCCCTGCTCGTAGAGCTTACATTCTAAAGGGAGGGGGTGGTGGTACAAAAGGTAATAGCTGCAAAGAATGATTTGATGGTGAATGAAATAGTTTACATGTACTCAATGAAATAGTTTATCTGATACATATAGGCCCAAAATAGAACAATATAGGGGAGAATTACTCAAATCTGGCACATCTGTGCATAGTAACCAATCAGCATCTAACTTCAGTTTGTTTAATTAAGCTTTGACAATAAAACCTAGAAGCTGATTGGTTACTATGCACAGATGCGCCAGATTTTAGTAAATCCCCCCTATATTGTTCTATTTTGGGCCTACATGTATCAGATAAACTATTTCATTGAGTAAATCAGAATAGATGTATTGACAATCTTCCTCATATTTCCAAAATAAGCAGCATTTCCATTGTAGCGTGAAATTCCAGCTAATGACAAATGAAATCTGCCCTCCCACAGGAATAATATCCCGTACGCCTGAATGGACATAGCATGAGTTCCAAAAAAATGTTTTGTGTTTCGTTCTAATTCAATTATGCCGACCTGGGGATTGTATATCCTGTCTTCCAAACAACGAGTGAAAATCAGTAGCAGCTGGGCACGCAACTATTCATTACTAAATGACTTTTAAATCGTATCAATAAGTATTAAGGTTGATTCCAGCAAGTATTATGGCAAATCAGTGACGCTTATTTTTTTATCATGTTCAAGGTGCAAAACTTTGCACGACGTGCTATAAATGTGGCGATAGCATCAACACCATATCAAGCCTGAAGCGGTTAAATATGTGTTTCTCATTTGGGCACTAATGTGATCCAGGCGTTCTCTGCTCGCCATCCCTTGCCTGTACAGTAACACTATCCTTGCTGCTCAGTCACCCCACTTCCTCTCAGAATAGGGATACACAATGTGGAATGCTATGTTACACTCCATCCTCTCCCTCCTTGTATCACTGCTGGACAAACATCCCCTCAGCCTCCTGTAGTGACACCCATAAACTTCAAAAGGGAGGAGATGGGGAGTGGCGGAGCTCTCAGACACATATGTACAAAAAGCACATGGTTTTGCAATAAATGTGCAGTCCCAGGAATATCTTCTTCCCTGGCTGGTCCTTTCTGCTTTGTTGAGGTCCCTGGAAATGTTGTCCTTCTAGAGGAGTAGGTGACATCCCTTGTGCCTGCATCAAGTCTGCAAAGTTTGGAGCAGCATCAGCAGCTGTGGCGTATGACAGAGTAGGAGGGAGTTTAACTCCTAGATTCTGCAAAGTCTGCTAGTTAGAGCTATCTCCTTCTTTTTTCAGGGAGTTGGGACTGAAAAGACTGAGGGCTGAGCCCCTCATAAAGGTATCACTGAGCTAGGCTGTCACTGACTACTTGCAATATGGACATATAACAACCCAGAGGAGCACCAGGCTAGAGACTACTCAATAGAGGCACCTCCAATCTGCCCGCATTGTCCACTACTGTGCCAACATGAAAGGTAAGTCTATGGACACCACACTGCGCTTCTAGAAAAATAACATTGGAAAAAGTTTATCATGTATGACTTCACAGCTGCAGACTCATTCCTTGCAATGTTAGTAAGGAGACATTCTTTTATGAGGCTTCTGAAGAGAAGGTCTGCAGATTCCTATTTACTTCAGTGGTGCATTGTTGATAACAGTTTGACCTCGTTCACACCAACATGCGTTTATAGGATGTCTCTAAACGCATGTAAACGCAGGTAATGTTTTTAAATAATATCATTCACTCTGTGCATTTACCTGCGTTTAGATGCATTCAGTTTAGCTGCGAAACTAGAGAACATTTTGTGCATCTTGGGGAAAACTTAGATGAGGTGGGTATTTAAGTACATTTAGATACGTTTGTTTAATCTTCCCAGATATGTTCTCCTGCATTTAAATAAATCAAACGAAGGAGGTTTGCATTTGACCTGCCTTGCTCTGCATTTCTTGGAATATAACAGGCCTTATTGTGATGTACTTGCCGCAGTATTATTCGTTTTATTTTTATGCACAGCACTTTAGTAATTAGCACTTCTGCCTTGGAGCACTGGGGTTCATTGATTCAAATCTAAACCAGGACGCTACCTCCACAGAGTTTACATGATCTCTCTGTGCTCCATCCAAAGACATGCCGGTAATGTTCATTGGGGTTTATTTACTAAAGCTGAACAGTGCAAAATCAGTCTCACTTCTGCAGAGAAACCAATCTGCTTCTAACCTCAGCTTGTTCAGTTAAGCTTTGGCAAAAAAACCTGGAAGCTGATTGGTTTCTATGCAGAAGCGAGACTGATTTTGCACTCTCCAGCTTTAGTAAATAAACCCCATTGACTCCTGTCCACATTGGCCCTAGTATGTGTTACATGCATGTGGGATAGGGACTTATTGCTCAACATATGCATTACAATCTGCAACAGAGGTAGCACTACAACTATGTAGCGCAAGGGCCTGCCAGATTGAATAGTTTTGGTAGGCCCTCATTTATTTATTTATTACAGGTACTATATTACCAAAAGTATTGTGATGCCTGCCTTTACATGCACATGAATTTAATGACATCTCAGTCTTAGTCTGTAGGGTTCAATATTGAGTTGGCCCACCCTTTGCTGCTATAACAGCTTCAACACTTATGGGAAGGCTGTCCACAAGGTTTACTAGTGTGTCTATGGGAATGTTTGACCATTCTTCCAGAAGCGCATTTGTGAGGTCAGGCACTGATGTTGGACGAGAAGGCCTGGCTTGCAGTCACCGCTCTAATTCATCCCAAAGGTGTTATATTGAGTTGAGGTCAGGACTCTGTGCAGGCCAGTCAAGTTCCTCCACCCCAAACTCGCTCATCCATGTCTTTATGAACCTTGCTTTGTGCATTGGTGTGCAGTCATGTTGGAACAGAAATGGGACATCCCCAAACTGTTCCCACAAAGTTGGGAGTATGAAATTGTCCAAAATATCTTGCTATGATGACACCTGAAGAGTTCCCTTCACTCGAACTAAGGGGCCAAGCCCAACCCTTGAAAAACAACCCCACAGCATAATCCTCCTTTCACCAAATGATTTGGACCAGTGCACAAATCAAGGTTCATAAAGACATGGATAAGTGAGTTTGGGGTGGAGGAACATGACTGGCCTGCACAGAGTCCTGACCTCAGCCCGATGAAATACCTTTGGGATAATTTTGAGTGGAGACTGCGATCCAGGCCTTCTCGTCCAACATCAATGCCTGGCCTCACAGATGCGCTTCTGGAAGAATGGTCGAACATTCCCATAGACACACTCCTAAACCTTGTGGACAGCCTTCCCAGAAGTTGCAAAGGGTGCCCCAACTTAATAATGGGACGCCATTAAAGTTTATGCACAATCAAAGGCAGGTGTCCCAATACTTTGGTAATATAGTGTATATTGTACATTCACATCAGTCCCTACCCTCAAGGAGCTTACAATCTAAGGTCCCAATCTCACATTCATACATATACTTATGCCAGTTTAGACAGAAGCCAATCAATGTATGTCTTTGGAGTGTAGGAGGAAACTGGAGTACCCAGAGGAAATCCATGCAGACACAGGGAGAACATGCAAACTCCAGGCAGGAAGTGTCATGGTTGGGATTCGAACCCGTGACCCTAGTGCTACCCACTTAGCTCATACTACATAATTTTGGTAAATTTAAAGTTGACTGTACAATGATTATACAGTCATATTGTAACATGTGTTGTGACCCCATAGATTGTGAGCTCCTTGAGAATTGGCACTGATATATATATATATACAGAGAGAGAGAGAGTTGAGTAAATTTTCAAAAAAGCACTGCGCAAATGAAAACAAATCCCAATGGTTGGGATTCGAACCCGCGACCCTAGTGCTACCCACTTAGCTCTTACTACATAATTTTGTTAAATTTAAAGTTGACTGTACAATGATTATACAGTCAGATTGCAACATGTGTTGTGACCCTTAGATTGTAAGCTCCTTGAGAATTGGCACTGATATATATATATATATATATATATATATATATAGACAGAGAGAGAGAGAAAGTTGAGTCAATTTTCAATAAAGCACTGCGCAAATGAAAATAAATAATACAGGTTTACAGCACCAACAGTTTGCACAGAGCTTTATGGAATAAAGGAAGACAGTATAGTTACCATACAATGTAATACAGGAGGGTAAGGAGGGCCCTGTCCATGAGAGCTTACAATCTAAAGGAGAAGCAGGTCACACCCAAGCCTTTTGACAACAAAGCACAGCTACATAATCCCTTGCCAGCTCAGGTAGTATAGGAGGCTGTTGAAAAGTTCCTTTGCCCCGTCTGGCATTTTCCTGATGTGTTTTTGTCCTCTGCTCCTCTGAGCACAGCCCCACGCCGGCCTTTCGTGATGTGCTGTTTTCCTGCACACATCTGGAAATGGTTATGTGCCAGTGGAGGCAGGACTGGCTTGTGAAATAAATTTGGCATCCATCTATCCAGGATCCACTGACTGGAAAATATTTTCTTTTTTTTTTTCCAAACATATTTGAGATCTGAGCATAAGTGGAGGTTACAAGTTTGAGGCATGCTGGTCTAATTAAGTTAGTGAAGACTTAGAGGATCTAGTCCAGGATAGGTTCAGTTCGGTAGACGAAGCCGCTTATAGGACATTACTGCGGGCTGAGACTGTAAAAACAAACAAGCAGAACAATGTATTTATTAAACTGGAATACTGATTAATTGTAGCTGGTTGAGCCTTCAGGACATGAAGCTTATTTATGAGCCCTTCAGCTTCAAAAAGATACATTCCAGATTTTGGATAATAAAAAAAAAAGACTTGCTCTGCATCTGAATGTTTATGTGTTACTGTTGCAAGGTTGTACTAACCGTTTTATAATATAGAATCAATTCATTTCTTTTGGAAACCTAATCATTGATCAGCTTGATATTATATAAATAGGTCATATTAGTTTGTGTGTGTTTTTCTATGTGTTTAGCCACTTCAAACTTCAGTTTACTGGAATGGCTGTACAGTGATGACTACATTTCCAGCATGTGTGCACCAACTGGTCATTTATTAACGTTGACACCCCCACCCCAACCATCCAAAGTATTGCTACATGTGTGGCCCAGACATTTGTCATTAGCCATTTGTAACTTAAATGAAAAACTGTAGTGGAAGAAATATGGGGGCTGCTATTGTGGACCTCATTCTGAAAATGCTAGCTGCTTGGCTGCCATCTGGCTGCAATACAGTGTAATACTTTCCGAATTGCTGGCCTGATCTGTGAGCGGGAAAATAAAACGCTTGTTTCTCCTTTTCAGCATGTATGAACAAATCTGTATTACTGGATATAATATTCTAAGAGGAGTGCCATCTTAATAACATAATGGGCCCCTGGGCAAAGTTATCCACTGGGCCCCTACCAGTCTGCATCAGGTGTCCCCATCACAGTGCCCCCTTACATCAGGTGTCCCCATCACAGTGTCCCCATCCATCAGGTGTCCCCACCACAATGCCGCTATCCATCAGGTGTCCCCATCACAGTGTCCCATCGCTGTGTCCCCCTACATGAGGTGTTCCCATCACAATGTCCCCATACATCAGGTGTCCCCATTACAGTGTCCCCTTACATCAGGTGTCCTCATCACAGTGTCCCCATACATAAGGTGTCCCCATCACAGTGCTCCCATCCATCAGGTGTCCCCATCACAGTGTCCCCATCCATCAGGTGTCCCAGTACATCAGGTACCCCCATCACAGTGTCCCCATCCATCAGGTGTTCCCATAACAGTGTCCACTTACATCAGTGTCCCCATAGATCAGGTATTCCCATCCATCAGGTGCCCCCATCACAGTGCTCTCATACATCAGGTGCCCCCATCACAGTGCTCTCATACATCAGGTGTCCCCATCACAGTGTCCCCATACATCAGATGTACCCATACATCAGATGTCCTCATCACAGCATCCCCAAACATCAGGTGTCCCCATATATCAGTTGTGCTCCACCCTTCCCCCTTGTACTCACAGACCAGAAATGCTACTCCCACCTGCAATGTGGGTATGCTTAATACGTTCTCCTGCCGAAGCCAGCCACTGCACCTTCTGACAGAAGTGACATTGCAGTTACTCCTGTCAAAGAGGAGTGGCCAAATCACCAGTGCTCCACCACACCAAATCAGCGTCTGCCCCCCCCCCTTGTTCTAGCTCTGATCATGGGGCCCCCATGCACCCGGGACCCCTGGGCAGTGCCCAGGTGTGCCCATTCATTAAGATGGCCCTGTCTGGGAGTTGAAACCTGTGGCTGTATGCCTGAACATTGCCTGATGAACGATTGAAAAATTGCCTTTTGTCGAGCCAAGTAGTGCAGACAAGGCCACCCATGGAACAAATTTTGACCAATTTGGCCCAAATTTAATCTGTGTATGACCAGCCCAAGGGCCCATTCACACCTAGTACATTTCGGTAACACATGCAAGGTAACGCACCTTATTTGCGCATTGTTGTGAGCTGTATTTAAGGTGCCCATTGATCTTGAAGGCAGTCCATTCATATTGCAACAAATTGAAACTAGACATTTAGTTTTTTTTTGTTTGCTTTTGTTTTTAAAAATGTACACCACAACATGTGGATGGTTCACATTTATGTTTTGCAGTGCACCACAATGAAAGTGCAATGTCTAGGTGCATTAAGGTTCCATTCAAACTCAGTTTAAATGGCCCCTTTAGAGAATTTAGTTTGTCTTTATGTATAAGGCTTTATATTTTCTTTGCTTCAGATTTTGAAAACTGATACCAATAGCAGCAAAGTGGCCATTATCTTGGCCCCACAATTCCTGTAAATGATTAATAAAGTCAATAGGAAGCAAGTTTGTGCATTCGTACTCGGCTATAGGCCAATCTGTACATTCATATTCATTCATAGACCTGTCTGTGCATTCATACTGTGATGGCATTAACAGGCGTCCAGCAGAATTTTATCACGTGACATGCAAACTGAGCTTGTGAGCCAGAATATGTGTGTGTGGCTTGGAAGTTGTGTATAATGAGGTACCAATTCTATCACTTCATAATTATATCACATAATGTACATTAGAAATTTGTAAAATAATTAATTTATATGTAGGAATATCCCATTACAATATTTTTTAGAAGTTTAGCTTAGAGCCATTTCACATTATCGGTCACTGGTGAGAATCTGCAATTCCTGCCAGAAGATAAACCACCTCCGTGCTCAGCAGTGGCATGGATAGATTTGTACCCTTTACAAATCAATGGTAGATGGTGCCGCTGTTCCCATACCGACAGTTTGCATCCAAGGATGGTTGTTCTGGCTGCAAAGAACCTGGACCCAGTTAACTGGCCAGTTTGTATGCAGCCACAGAGTGCTGCTACTTCCAGATGCCGAGTTTAGCCACATTTGAACACTGCAGTCCAGCTGCCTCTAGCTATCTACCCGAACCAACCCCTAGACAGCACAATAACTTTGTCAGACACCTACTGAAAGTCAGCATTCTTAGAATACGTATGCATTAGGATGCATTGTCATTGACTTCTACGAGACTCCCAATGCACTAAAATGAAGAAAACAATGAAGATGTATTTTTCAAAACTGCACTGTAGTTCTGAGATGGGAACAGGCACTATCTTTATTATGGCAAACCTTGACACAGGTGTTTTAGTTTGTCAGAATGCATGCCTAAAACACAACAGTGTAAATGGGCCCTAATTGTTATTACAAGGAAACTTCTGACTGTATGTCCCGGTATATTGTAAAAATAAAGCAAATCAAATTAACAAAGATCAAAGCATAAAAATCAATAACTTACAAAATGTTCCTGAATATTTCCATTGAGATTTGTGTGACTTGTAGAGAACCACACCAATTTAGGAACCCAGGTAATCTTACTTTGTGAATTGTATAATTCTCTATAGACTAGTCAACCTGCAGGTATATACAGTATCCTGGTAAAACGTTGTAATTTGCTGACCCCACAATATTTGAAGCAGTTAATTTATTGCTAAAAAAAATGTCATATTTGGAAACTTACTAGGGTAAAATCCTATAATACTCCACAACTTTAGAATATCAGATAAACAGTAAATAAACAGGAAGGTAACTGTTTTAGCTTTATTAGGGAATGAGGAAGCAGCCAAAATGGAGGAAGTAACCATTTCTACGGCAACATCAAGCAGCAGCGTGACCTCTGTACTTACGGTACGCAACGCTAATCATGGCCACACAAGATGCTTTTCTGGCAAAGAAAGCAGGCAAGTGGCCCAGTGGTAGAGCTGTTGTGGTAGACTAGAAGAAAGGAAACCGGGGGTTTGGAAAGTAGAAAAAAAACAGCTTCAAAATTCGCCAACATTGTAGAATTAATCAGCCAGGATTGTAAGGAAATGTAGGAGAAGAAGAAAACACGGCAGTATTTTAATTGGCAGAAAATACTAATGTATGCATGACTACTACTAATATCCAATAGCTGATTAGCAACAGCAAGAATAGTCAGATTTTAAATATTGGGCTCCAGCATGTCTTGCCTAGGAATAAATGGAAAAAACAACCATAGACATCAGTTCAGATCACTCCAAAAAGTTACTTGCTATCTGGTGTATCTACTGAGTTCCTGGGATGTATCCAGTCCTGAAGAACACATGGGGGGTTATTTACTAAAACTTTTCCTCTCAACGGCTCTCACAGATCCCTGCCTGCCATGCACTCATGGTGGGGGCAGAGGGGATGTAGATGCAGGCGTAGTGTGGGATGCGGCATAGCATGGTAAGCAGCAATGTGATCCCCATCTGTGCCCGGGTGCACAGATGCAAACCAATGATCTCCTTGTAAGTCAGAGGAGGAGCCACCTACACTGCCAGGAGATAGTAGAGCCGGGTTAGCTGAGATGCAAGGAAGCTTTTGGGGAGGGGGAGAGATAAGGGCTATGAAGGGAGATGTGTCATGATCTGGAGTCAGGCTCAGAGGCCAGAAGATATAACAGTAGGGAGGCACCCACTGACCAGATGGATAAGTACAGAAGCAGGTCACCCTGGTGGATGACACAGCCTCTACTGAGGATGTACTAACCAGTGTTCACCAGAGCTCCTGATGGTGGAGGTGGGTTTTGCTGCATGTTAGTACCAGGTTGAGGTCCCCAGAATAGCCCCATCAGGAGGTGAGCCATACAGGGTCCAGTAGCAGATATAGCAGGTAGAGATAAACAGAAGCATAGTCGAGGAACAAGCCAATGGTCGTTAACAAGTGGTAGCAAAGATACAGACAGCAGCAGGAGTGACAAAAGTGAGATATTAGCTGAAGGGAGCACAATAATCTGGAATTAGAATGTGCAGACACATGGCTTAAATCAGGAAGTTCATGGAAGGAGAATAGGTTGAAGGCAGGATCATTCAAGGAATTGTCCAGGGAGCTGTCCAGCATTCCAGGTGGCTCAGCAAGAAGAGTTACCACCGGGCACAGGTTCAGATCCAGGCCCTGACAAGATGGATGCAAAAGTGGGCGATGGGGGAGAGTGGTACAGAGGTCAGAGCTGAGGAGGGGTGGAAGTCAGATGTAGACAGCCTGTGAAAGAGGGCTGCACACTGTGCATAGTACACCCCTAAAGCCTGTACTTTTTATGTAGCGCACTTCTCAACCCTGTACTCTGTACACAGTGAACACTGCACTCTGTAGATAGCACACCCCTGAACTCTGCATTCTGTGCAAAGGGCATTCATGAAAATGCACTCTTTACACAGCGCACCCCTGAACCCTGGATTTGATATATAGCGCACTCTTGAACTCTGCACTATGTATGTAGCGGACCCCTGGGCGCTCTGGTCCAGTCACATGATCGACTTTCAGTGGCAGCTTCAATGTAGAGGAGGGAAAGACAACAACAGATGCCCCATAGTAATCCTATAGGTGACAGCACCGCATAGACATTGCAGCCAAAGTCGATGATCTCTCCTCTTCACTGAAACAGGGCTGGTATATCTTCTAGAGGCATAGTAAGAGGAAAGCAGAATATGCAGCCTGAATATTTATTGGACTCCATCCAATCTCTGGGGAGGTGTGCTCAGAAGCTGAAGGGAGAGCCCATAAGTAGTCTGAGGCCTAAGTAGCAGAAGCAGTGTTCCTGGGTCCAGTCTTTTAGGAGGGGACCCCTGTGCAGGGGCTCTGCCCCGGGAGCGGAAAAGCTAGAGGAGTCAGAGTGAATACATTGAGGTTCCAGCTAAGCTTTGCTGGGGAGTCTACCGAAAACCCTTTTGTGCAGGGAATGAGCTGGGTCAAGAGGAAGCTTACTAGAGAGTGCCAGAAGGAAGCTGGTGGGAAGAAGTCCAACTGTCCTATGGCAAATTGAGTATACTGCAGTGCTGAAGAGTGTGACAGCATGGTGCTTTGAGACTTTGGAAGGGGTACAGGTCGCATTCAGCCTAAGGATCCAGTGGGACATTTCTTTTACAAGGGCAGTACAGCCAGAGGTTGTTCAATACAGACAGAAGTTTATGTCTAACAGCCAAGGGTTGTGCAATACAACCTGGAGTCAAGCAGTCCTCAAGTTGTACAGTTTTGCAGATATCCCGTGCTCCCTATTATATCCAAGTTCCTGTTCCAATAAAAATCTTAATATGAAACCCCTAGACTGATCTTTGAGCCAGAGGAAAAATGCTGAAAATGTTCTGTGCCTGGTTGTGTGTGCTCAAAGGGGAGAAATAGGACCAAACTACCAGCAGCTCCTGCAGGGGGGTAGCACTACACAAAAGTAAATTTAGCCTACCCAAATACCAATGTAGGAAATTTGTAGGTTAAATTTAAGACCTGTATACCTGGTGCCCAACCTGTGGCCCTTTGGTATATGACGTGTGGCCCTTGGACATCGGCAGTCTGCAGTGGGAACATTGATTAGGGTCTTCTGCATTTTGCTTTTTTTCCATGTCTAATTTTGAAACACACCATGGCCTATTCAGTGACTTTTTAACTGCTTCTATGCTTCTGTATTAGTTAATTGTAATGTAGTATACGCTTCAAAAAGTAGTACTCAAAACATTAGAACTTTAGGTGAAAAAGTAATAATATCATTGCGTTCGAGATTTGTATAAAGTCAACCCACTGCTTTCTTGCGAAACTGTATTATCTGTACAATCTGGAAACTATTACTCTGTATAACCTCCCGGAATGTAAATATGCTAAACAAAAATAAAAGATTATATTAAAAAAATGGAATGTGGTAAGAATGCACAATAAATGCACCATAAATTTAAAGTCAATGCATTGCAAATGCACTTCAAAATATCTTTTTTTCTCAAAAGCAGCAAAAGCACTATATTTCATGGCAGCATTTGACTTCCTTTTGTGTCCAGACTTCCATGTATACATTTCCTAAATTTGTGGAGGGCACGCCTTTATAAAAGTGTTAAAAACACATCATTATGTGATAACAAGTTCTCTATAGCATCTTAGTTCATAAAAGTCATAGTGGACATAGTGCAGTGTTACCAAGCCTGTCCCGGTCAGGATAGCGTTACACTGTTATATGGTCATGGCTCACATCACTCTGGAACTTGAGTACTTCCTTTACACTTGCCAAGTTGCCTCTCAGCAGAGCCATAACCAGGGTATCTTTCCAGACCTCAACACAAGTGAAATACAGGTGACTAAACACATTTCAGATGTAGTTAACTTGCAAATCACAAGCTTGAGTCACTGTTGGCAAGGACTGCATGTAGAGCCTTACCTTTTTTATAGGGGTATTTTTGAGGTGAAAAGTTGAGAAATCTGTTGCTGCTTTCTTTTGTAATTTGACAAAATATTTTTTCTCACTAAAATATTAAATATGTCACTTCTGGATGACCAGAAAAGTTCAATGTATGCAGCTACTTGATATATGTTTTTCTTCCATGACTGAAATGGAGTTCAGCTATTCCGGCTTGTGGTATGCAGGAATGAGACAATGTTCGTCTATTGCTTTTGCAAAACGTTCATTATATCACGATTTCACTTTTTTAGTTCTGTGCAATGGTCATCGATATCTCCGGGGGTAGTGGAGTTTTAATCATAGTTTTTGTGGTTGTTTTCTGGGAATGACTGAAGGAAACATTTTCTCAAGTCTTTGGGAAATGAGAGGCATTCCCAGACGTTCAATATTTGGTATTGCCCACACATGCGGCAACCCTCGGGCAGGTTACACTTTTTTGTTTTTTTAACATCAGCATTGTAATAACAATACAAACAATAGTTTCTTAAAGAGAGGGGAATGTGGGACTTTATATGAAGAGATGACATTGTCATCAGCCTCCATCCCTATTATTTTATACAAAAGAGAACAGGGAGGCGGGACTTTAAATGAAGTACGAGGAGGGTCAAGTGTTGTGTGGCATTATAATTGACATATCTATAATATATATAAAGGAGTAGGACATTTGTCTCATAATTCATATTCGATAGAAAATTGATATACTACACATGTAATTATATACCTGCATAGAGTAGGATATTAAAATAAAAAGCTTTATTTCATACAGCAATACTATATACATAAATAATCCAAAAATTTGATGGCACATGATACATATAGAAAAGCCCAAAATTGGATAGCACATGATTAGGATATAGTCAAATACATAATGCATGAACAGAATCCAAAATGACGTGGTAGGATGAAGTATGCAATTTGAACATGACATCTGTTAGCTCAACGCGTTTCGTGACTTGATGTCACTCATCAGGAGCAAGCGTGTACACGTGCAAGATATCTCTGTAATGATATATTGTGCATTATTATAGTCACAGGCGTGAAAAATATGAAAAGAAATGGGGGGTAAAACACCCTATATGATACTTACAGGGCATCCATGTGTAATTGGTACGGCATTGAGGGTCATTGAGGGCATTGGTACGGCATTGAGGAGATGTTCCCCACATGGGGAACATCTCCTCTGGGAGCTGAGAATAACAATAGTTATTTTTGACAATACAATAAAAAAATGTTATTATTATTTATTTAAATTGCATTGAAGGATTTTTCATGGTATCAAGTATCCAAGTTGAGTATACATACAGTATGTCAAGAACAAGAGAAATTACCAGTCATTATGTGGCAACATGCCAGTGAGATAATACAAAGAGTGTGCAATAAGTCAAAAAGGAGTACTAAAGCTAATGCAGTAAACTTTAGGCATCAATATAATCCCTTTCTTGAAAACTTTCCTTTCATGTTGTGAGTTCTATCTGTCTGCCGACCATCTCTTTCCACAAACACCTGGATTCCATGTAAACTTTGCAGTTTTAACAATGCTGTTTATTTTCAATTTCTAAAGACTACATATCCCATGGTACCTTGCTACCTGCAAGAGATAATTCCTGTATTGACTGCATCCCTTTCTGTCCCCACTATGTCCTATGTTGAGGGGTCACAGGGTCAGGAAATGAGAGAAAATCTTGAAACAAAAATTAAATCAACCCCTGGCAGACATTTAAACTTTTTCCCACTCTACTCTAAAACTAAATGAAAAAAATGTGGCTGAAAAATAGACTGTAAAGTAGATTCAAATGGATTACATTTCATTTGCTAAATCACTGTGGGGGGAATTTATTAAAAGTGTAGCAGGCATAGTTTAGAGCAGCTGTACATAATACCCATGTTACAGCGGTCCTTCAGTCATTTTCTGAACTGTCCATCTATTGCCCTTGTTGTTTTAACTTTGGATAGTAAAACATTTTTTTTTTCTGCCAGTAAATACCTTATACAGCCCACTTCCTGTTTCTTGTCTGGTCATTAGCCTAGGCTTATGACATCATGCACAGCTCTCACTCTTGTGTGAGTTTGCCAGGAAGGGGGGGGGAGTCATAAGAGATCCAAAGAAAGCTGTAGGGCTGCAGAGCTGGAGGTGTGCCTCTGTGTGTCTGTGTAAATCCAGGAAGTGAACAGGCAGCAGCTTCAGCTACCCACAGTTAAAATGGTTGCAACTAGACTTAGTGGAGGGAGACTTCTGCAGCATATTTGTCAAGTACAGAATCACAGTATATATATATATATATATATATATATATATATATATATATATATATATACTATATGCAAAGTCGTTGGAGGGAAGCTTCAGAAAGATGTTTTTATTACAAATTATGTGAGCAGACTGCAGTTCCTCTTTAACCACTTCAATACAGGGCACTTATACACCTTCCTGCCCAGACCAATTTTCAGCTTTCAGTGCTGTCGCAGTTTGAGTGACAATTGCGCGGTCATACAACACTGTACCCAAACTAAATTTTTATCATTTTGTTCCCACAAATAGAGCTTTCTTTTGGTGGTATTTGCTAGACAAATAAAAAAATACGAAAATTTTGAAAAAAATAAAAGTTTTGCTTTTGTTTCTGTTAAAAAAATTTGTAAATAAGTAAGTTTTCTCTTTCACTGATGGGCACTGATAAGGCGGCACTGACAGGCACTGATAAGGTGGCACCGATGAGGTGGCACCAATGAGCGGGCACTGACGGGCACTGACGGGCACTGACGATGGGCACTGACGATGGGCACTGATATGCGGCACAGATGGGCACTGGTAGGCGGCACTGATGGGTGGCACTGATATGCAGCACTGATGGGCATTGATAGGCGGCACTGATGGGCACTCATGGGTGGCACTGGGTGGCACTGGTGGGCACTGATGGGCACTGATAGGCGACACTGATGGGCACTGAAAGGCTGCAAAGATGGGTTCTTATGGGTGGCACTGATGGGCACGGATAGGCGGCACTGCTGAGCACTGATGGGCACTGATAGGCGGCACTGCTGGGCACTGATACATACTGGGCACAATTTAGTATTTCCCTGCGGGTCTAGGGGGCATACCTGGTGGTCCAGTGTGGATGGCCATCCTGGTGGTCCTGGGCGGCTTCCCTGGTGGTCCTGGGTGGGATCCGAGGGGGGGCTGTGCTGATAAACAATCAGCACAGACCCCCCTGCAGGAGAGCAACTGATCGGCTCTCCTCTACTCGCGTCTGTCAGACGCAAGTGAGGAAAAGCTGATCACCAGCTCTTCCTATTTACATCGTGATCAGCCGTGATTGGACACGGCTGATCACGTGGTAGAGAGTCTCCGTCAGAGACTCTTTACCTAGATCGGTGTTGCAGGGTGTCAGACTTACACCCAGCAACAACGATCGCCGCGATGCGCGCCCCCGGGGGCACGCATCGGCTCAATAACCTGAGGACGTCATATGACGCCCAGTCAGGGTATTGAAACCACTTGCTGCCCGCCATATAGCAGAATGATGGCGGCAAAGTGGTTTCAATACACTGACTGGGCGTCATATGACGTCCTCAGCATATTAAGCCACTGCACGCCCCTGGGGCCTTAGGTCTCTAAAAAAACAGTGAGCGGGCAGGCTTTTTATTGCAGAAGAGGGATGCAATGGCAGTTTACGTTCACAGATCCTGTGTGCCTGGCCAATGAAGGCAGCAGCATCTTGGCATCTAGATTAGGCCGGGTAGAAGCTGATTTGTTGCTATACACAGCTGCTCTGGATTCTGGCTACTCCAGCCTAAGTAAATTTTTCTCTGTGTATGCCAAACAACTGACATGTGTTTTCTTTTCATAAAAGGGTTAGTTTAAAAAAAAAACTGTGCTGCTTATTAAAAAACTGTGCTGCTTTGACCAAAGTTGAGTAATACCCTTCCAATAGGTGTAGGCCATTTACCTTCCTCCTAAAGCCTGATTAAAAAACTCCCCTGGGATAGCACCACTTCGTCCTGCCTTGTTGCTAGGATGTTGCTAAGATGTTGCTAAGAGACTCCTAGCTCCTACTGTTCACCTCGCAAATGCTGAGCTCAGAGCTACTGCATCAGGGGAGAGAAAGTGCATGTGAGAGAGTTTGAATCAGAGAAAGAGCTCACTCCTGTGATGGTGGAGGTATTAAGACACTCCTAGCTGTCTGGTGGAGGCAGGATAGGCTTTTCTAAGGAGATGGGTTTTTAGGGATCGCCTAAAGGTGGAAAAAAAAATAGATTAGGAAATAGTCAGACAGATTGGGGTAAGGTGTTCCAAAGGATGGGAGAGGCTCTGGAGTTTAGCAGATTTATGTCAGAGAGGAGAGGGTGGAGTTTAGGAGTGTGGAGGGGTAAAACCTCTATGAAGTTATTTTTCACTGTCTCTGTCTTGCTGGGGAGTTTTCCCTTCATTTCCTGTTATATAGACTTAACAGGAAATAAGAGGAAATCTCTTCAAACTGAGTGGAATTCCCATCTTACAGAGTTGTCATTGAAGCATTTGACCACACTGGGTGATTTTTCTTCACCTTTTGTTCAGATGACACCTCAAAATGTTTGCATCCCCCCTACCTCTGTCTCTATGGCAATGGTCACCTCACCAGGGTAAAGCAGGGACACAGAGCTATGAACATTTGACAAAGGGCCCAACCCTTCATCACTCTATCCAAAACAAATGAAATGTTTTGCCTTTACACCCTATATCCAAGAGCTCCCAGCTACAATTATTTTCGCTTTCCCTGGGATTTGTTTTAAGTGGTTCTGGTTCCCCATGAGACTTACCCATTCAGTCACAGACATGAGATTGCCGCTGGTTATGGCCAAGAAAGACCAGAACAGGAGTGATTTGCCATGTAAGTACAGCTTAAGAGGTTTAGTAAGGACCAGACTTCCCTGCTGTCAGAATACACAAATTAGCACTGCAGTCTACTGCCTACAGATGTAGTAGGGAAAATCTGATAGGGTGGTTGTACAGAAGTTGATCGGTAGATTGACTTCTGTACAACCACAGTGCCCATACATGGATAAAAATGTGGCCAGTTCCTGCTGAACTGGCCAAATTTTAAACCATGCATGGCCAGCTTTTGAATAGAGTACAGTGGGCACATACAGTATGCTGAACAATTGTAACTGTAGAAATAATATATAATTACTTTTTGATTTACTGTTTGCATGAGCCAATAACTGAGGATGACCTTCCTGCTGTTATTATAACAACATCCTTTATTACTTCCTATTGAAGAACACACTGATGAAAAGCAATAAAATTCACAATGACAAAACCTGTATTAATGCATCTGTTATGTTCTGTCTGTGGTTTTTTTGATTGTCTTAGCTGGTCATAGACCAGGATCGAAATTTGGTTGGTTCAGCAGGGACCGGCTGAATTTTAATCAATGTGCGACCATCCCTGTTTGAAAAAAGTTGAGTGTTAAATCAACTCCTGTTGAGTGAACAAATTCGAAAACATTTGTTGATCAGCAGCTTCAACCAATCAGGTCCGTCTGTCAGAATACAATGTCCCTGGTGAGGATTTCTCCAACCACCCCGTTTGTGTAGGTGGAGGAATCTGTTAGCCAGCTGGCTGAATAAAAAATCTTCGGTGTCAGTGGGAGGCATTGTACCCCATCTTTGGTGTCAGTGGGAGGTGTTGTACCCCATTATTGGTGTCATGGGGCACAATTGTTGGTGTCATTGGGAGGAATTGTCCCATCGTTGGTGTCGTTGTGAGGAATTGTCCCCCCTTA
Source organism: Lithobates clamitans (assembly GCA_037952925.1). Taxonomy (NCBI): domain Eukaryota; kingdom Metazoa; phylum Chordata; class Amphibia; order Anura; family Ranidae; genus Lithobates; species Lithobates clamitans. The sequence goes on along the minus strand of JBBGZY010000592.1, from coordinate 250,110 downwards.
CTGGTATCAGTGGATGAAATAGTGCCCCAAGGGCCAAATAAAAGCAAGCAAAGGGCCGCATCTGGCCCCCAGGCCACAGTTTGGAGACCACTGGCTTAAAGGCTAACTCCACCTTACCATGTTACATGATTCTCCCATAACACAGTAACCCATTTTTAAAGAAATGATTTCTTACTATGATTTTCTGCCTCATTGTATTGCCCTCTGCCATCCACCAAACCCCTTCTTTTCCACCTCACTTACATGTGTTTGAAACGAGCATTGCATGTTAGTTGTGGTCACGAGCACTGCTCTTTGCACACTACAGATCTCATAGTCCCTAGTCCATCTCAGGAGAGGGCAAGAGGAAGTGGCTATGTTCTTAATTCCAGTGGGACCATGGAGAATGGTCTTAGGCTAGCCACCCACTACAAGGAAGTTGGATCACAGCAAAAAAAAAAGGAAAATGAATTTGGAAATTTGGAGGAGGCTGAGAGCAATAGAAGGTACTTTTTGAACTATACATATATATACTTGAATATATGTTTTTTTAATTTTCTATTTTTCAAATTTTGAAAAAGTAATACAGAAGAGAATGGGCTACAAGTAAAAGCATATCATGACGCAGAACCAAATAAACCAGGGGCCAAAGTAGCTTTAACAGTAAAATCCCCAAAAAAGGAGGCGGGAGCAGGAGAATTTTTTTTAAACCAGAGTTTCATGTCACCAGTACTAGCTGGGTAAATGTACTAATTTAACCACTTTCCTTCCCGGCCATTGTCATATGATGTCCGCAGGAACACTCTGTCCCTCCAGGCGGGTGTCATATGAAGTCCTTGGCTTCCCGGTGGCATAGGGGGCGCGCGCATGCGCTGTGTCACTCGGGAGCCAATGCGCATGCCCGGCGGCCGCGATGTCCCCCAGGCACCCGCGATTGCTGATGACAGAACAGGAACTTGGATCTGTGTGTGTAAATACACAGATCCTACGTCCTGTTAGGGGAGAGGAGACAGATCGTGTGTTCCTAGTATATAGCAACACCGATCGGTCTCCTCTCCTAGTCAGTCCCCTCCCCCCACAGTTAGAATCACTCCCTAGGTAACACAGTTAACCCCTTGATTGCCCCCTATTGTTAACTCCTTCCCTGCCAGTGACATTTATTCAGTAATCAGTGCATATTTATAGAACTGATCACTGTATAAATGTCACTGGTCCCAAAATAGTGTCAAAAGTGTCTGATCTATCTGCTGCAATGTCACAGTCACAATGAAAATCGCAGCTCGCCGCCATTACTAGTAAAAAATAAAATAATAATAAAAATATCATAAATCTATCCCCTATTTTGTAAGCGCTATGAACTTTTGCGTAAACCAATCAATATACGCTTATTGCAATTTTTTTTACCAAAAATATGTAGAAGAATACATATTGGCCTGAACTGAGGAAAAAACTAGTTTTTTTGTTTTTTTTTTCAAAATTGGGATATTTATTATAGCAAAAAGTAAAAAATATTGTGTTTTTTCAAAATTGTCACTCTTTTTTTGCTTATAGCGCAAAAAATAAAAACCGCAGAGGTGATCAAATACCAACAAAAGAAAGCTCTATTTGTGGAGAAGAAAATGATAACAAAATTTGGGTACAGTGTTGCATGACTGCGCAAGTGTCATTCAAAATGTTACAGCGTTGAAAGCTGAAAATTGGCCTGGGCAGCAAGGGGTGAAAATGCCCAGTACTGAAGTGGTTAAATAACATCTCATTATAAAACCAATATCCTGCAGTTGTACTGGAATGCTTCTTTAAAGAGAAATAGCCATGATTGGGTAATGTAGGAATCTCTATAATTAGATTAAAATGATTATAACTGCTGGCTTACTGTTAAAAGAACCCATATGCTGGAAGACAGTGTCTGACATAAGGAAATTTACAAGGCTAAAGATGTCAGATCAGTTTTTACTCCCTAATACAAGTTTAAAAAGTGTCATGAAACAAAATAAATAAAGGGTGGATATGTTAATCTTTTCTAATTCTAAGTCATAGCTATAGGATTTTAAGACTAAATATTCAGATTCTGATATAAACTCAGCACTGACTGGTTCTCTTTAATACAAAGAGTAGTGTACAAAAATGTGCAAATAAAATTTTTTTTAAAACCTTTAAACTACAGAAAGAAATCTTCTCATCAGTTTCTACTGACAGTTTTACATTCTTGCTCTTTGCACTGGCTATGTTAATTGCACTGCTGAAAAGTATTGGGAATAGGTTTCAGCATTAGGTTTCCCCTAGCTGGTTGACATCATACATGACAACACGCCCACTGTCTAACATCCCAGATTTTTCCCCACCCAGTGTTATAATACAGAGAGCACTGTTCTTTTGCTCTGTTGAAAAATATCCAACTTGGAACCTTTCACGAATCATTCTTCTATTAACATAGTCATGAGCCACATGTGTTTTCTCTTCACTTGTGTCCCCCACGGGATGAATGTAACAAAATCGTGACATCACTTGATTTTTTTTTTTTTAACAACAAAAATAATAAATCATATTTTCCATGTGTTGTTACTTGAGTGCTTTGACTGACTAAGATATATGAGCCTGCTCAATGCCTACAGGCTTATGGTTTTAAATAATCGTAGCTTTGGGCACTGGCTGGTCTTAATTTATATTTGGATGTTCAAAATAAATGGTGTTGTATGAAATATACTTGGAAGAATAATGTTATCCAGTGAGATAAAGTATTTCTAAAGGCATTGTTTTTTTTTTAAATGGAGTGGTGAGGGGTTAGAATACCTGTTTTTTATTGCAGTCTGGGTCCCCTGCTAGGCAAATTTCAGTTGCTACCAGAACAGCAATAGAAGGGTAACTTCCAATGGGGACATTTGTTCTAGTGACAATTTTCTAAGATTTCTAAGATTTTTTGTGTAGCACCCTTGTCCTAAACAGAGCTGCTAGTATATTTAGTTGTGCTAGGTGGTAACTAGCCTGGCTAATTTGCAGTCTTTGGTCAAATGGGTTTCTCCTAAGTCTGGTATCAACTGTGAGTTCTCCCTTTTGCCAATAGGTGGCACTGTTACCTTTGACATCAGTGTGATGAATTACAGTGGATTCAGGTTATGAGTGTATATACTTCTCTCAGCCAATCAGCAGGAGTTTCTTTGCTGCCGAGGCTGCTGGGAAAGGGTATTTATTTGGAGGACAGATGATCAGGGTTCTTTCCATCCGGGCTGCGGCCTGAGTGGGTGTGTGTGGGTGTAGGCCTGAAGCCTAGGGCCTTGCCAGGTGTGACTGGGGCTCTGTCGGAGACAGCCTGGTCATTGCCAGGAGGCATGGAAGAGGAAGTGCCAGAAAGTCAACCACTCTTTTTTCCGGAGGCAGATGTAAAGGAATGGAGTTGTGAAGGATTACCAGAGGAGACTCTATCAGCTGGGGACTGTGACGTAGCTGGGAAAGCTTCAGGAGAGAACTCATCCAAGAAGTACAGCGGGTAGCTTTGAGTAAAGCATGAAGGAGTACAGTGGGTAGCTGTAAGTAAAGCTTGAAGAAGTACAGCAGGTAGCTGTGAACAAAGCTTGGAGAATCCAGTCGGTAGCTGTGAGCTAAGCTTGAGGATCCACAGTGGGATACTGTGAGTAAAGTTGTTGCTATAGGAGACAGCAAGTCTCAAGTTATTTCCTGTTAAGAGAAATAAAACTCCCTTTGTTCATTTTTAAAAGTGACTGAGCCGCTGAATGAGTCCCAGGAAAGCTATATACCTCCCTATCTGCGGAAGTGGGAGAGCGACCTGGCCTGGGCCTTCTCAAAGTAACAGAGAGAGCGTATTTTGTATTTTGAACACCGCTCCTCAATTGCGAGTAGGTTCCAAGAGGTGGGATTTAAGGTCCTGACCCAATGGTATAGAGTGCCCACGCTCTTACATAAGATTTACCCTTCAGTTCCCTCTGCTTACTGGTAAAGTCAACAGCCTGACGGTTCACTATTACACCTATTTTGGACCTGCTCCCTTATCTGCCTCTTCTGGGACACTATTCGGAAATTATTTGTAGACTGACAGACATTTCACTAACAGACAATCTTCTTGCTTGCTTCACCTCACTCCGATATCGAGGCGTAGATATAAGAAGTCCCTCTTGATCCATCTTCTTAATGCCACTAAAATATGTATACCGCAGAAATGGAAATGCTCAATACCCCCATTAGTTGGTCAGTGGATAGCTGTGGTGAATGAAATTAACCTGAGGGAACCATTAACTCAATAAAACCTGGTTTTATTGGCACGATTTCCGGTACTCACATGACTACAACACCTTTGTAGCCTCCTCAGTGGAGCAATTGTAACTGTGCATACGTCATCAACCATTTTTTTTAACAACACCACTTTCTCCTAAGTTTTCATGTTCATTTCCTGTCTTTCCCTATTGAGCTTGCGTCGGTTCTTTTACTTCTTACTCTTGCCTTCTTGTCTTCTAACTTCTGTGATGTAATCTCTTCTTCCTATTGAAAAATTTGTCCGTGTACACCAGCTTCTGGGAGATTTTTGTGTTTTACGCTGCTCTATTTTAATTCAGTCTAATGTAGTTGCTTTGTTGCCATGTTGATATCATGCTATTTGCTATGTACCTGACATACGATGCTACTTTCTTATTGGTTTGTGTAACAGCCTATTCTTACTGTACCATATTTCAATGCTGGATTTCTATTGTCCTTACTGGTGCACACAATAAAACTTTACATGATAAAAGTGACTGGCGCCCATCTCTCCACCTTGCACTACACCCACCATGCCTAGTAACCTGCACCCTAAGGCCTCATGTACATGACCAGTGTAGTCCATATGTCCCCAACCTTCTTAGACTGCCCAACCACTCATACTCCACCAACACCCTCTTACCATTCTAAATTAACGAGACCACATCTGAATTTGGAGTATAACTGGCCATAGCAGTCTTTTAAATAACAAAATATCAATAACTCAAACTTTTAAACATAACATCTGTAACGACAACTTTTCACCCTCAGTCTGTTGGTCTTTGACGGCTCCCCGAACTTCACAGTTCTTCCACCACTACGCTGCAGGACCTTTTTCCATGATAGGCCTCCAGCCGTACCATCAGCTCGGAGACAACCCCCTTTCCGCAGTGCAACCATTACTGTATTCCAGCTAACCTTCCTACTGGAATACACAAGAGGGGCACACACTACCTACTGACACCATCAAAGATCAAAAACACTGCTATGACGGACGATTTCCACTGAACCTGCAATTAAATAAAAACAGACAGACAAAACGAACAAGACAACAACACAGGGAGGGAGGGTGGGAAACTGCTTCCTCTTCTCTGTCTCTTCCTCTGCTGCCTGGAAGTCCCCACCTCCTCCTTAAATAATGCTCCACCCCCGCAGTCTATCTCAAACCATTCCAACCCCTTCCTGTTACATTTTCTTGTTTCACCAGTTGTTAACCCTTTGTTGTCTCCCCTTGCACACTGTCATGCCAGGCCCTGCACTACTTTCTTCTTTTCTTTCCGTTCCGTGCCTCACTCTGATGCTGCTAAACGGACGTTTAGAAGCAGCTGGGCATTTTTTTCAATTGCTCCTGAACTCTCCTCTATGTTATCTTATCAATACATGTACACAGGGTCGTTTATAGTCGTTTCTAGGCAGTTGAGTTTAGAGGCCTTTTTTGGAAAGCAAAAAAAAAGAGTTCAGATGCTGAGTTTAGAGACATTTTAAGCGCCAAACACTTCTAAACGCGACTAAACGCTGCTAAATGCGGTAACTCGCATTTAGCCATGTTTCGTTTACAGGTATCTTTCATTTTTGGCTATTTTGAAAAAAATATATATATATTTTTTTTTTTTTCAAATGCTTCTAAACCCAAACGCAATATAACGCGGCATGTAAACGCGGCAAAACTGACGTTTTAATTGTGGGTTACTATCTGTCAAGTTAAATCGTTCAGGAGAGGTTGTAAAAACGTCCCATGTACATTAAGCCTAAGGAGGAATTTCAGCCCTCCTTGACTGTGGGGGTCACCACCAGGCATCTGGAGGTCAGGGAGAGCGCTACACTTGATTTGTGTACAGGACAGGAAGAGAAGGTATATCTTTGGAATGAGACACAGATGGCAAATCCCAATTTATGATTTATCTATTGCCTACTCTAATCAAAACAATGTTTTGGCTTTTGATATACTTTAAAAGTAATCTGTCTTGAGAGAAACAAGTAGGCTGCCATTGCCAATCTCCTTGTGAAAATGCTAGTTGATTGGCTGTTATGTTATGATGATTCTTTGACTTCAATACCTTGTCATGCACTGACCTGAAACAATTATGAAAATCAGCGTCCTGACTTTGCTTTCCAGATGCTTTTCCTGGGTCAGGAATTCGGTAAATGTATACCTTTTCTGACAGATTTCCCTTATATGTAACCAGTTGCCAATGTAAAATGCAAAATTGGGTGTTTCTGCTTTAGGAAACTTTGAAAACATCCACCGCTCCTGTTTTGGCTGCAGACACAGTATTACTAAATGTTACAACATAGCTGCTCTGCTGGAGGCATTTTCAAGCAAGCAGAAAAGATGTATTTTTTTCAAATAAAGCTTGTTTAAGATTAAAGCGGAGTTTTAAAAAAAAATTTAAGTCAGCTGCTACAAATACTGCAGCTGCTGACTTTTAATATATGGATACTTACCTGCCCAGGGCACCCGAGATGTCCTCACCCGAAGCCGATCTTTATCCTTCAGCTCCTGGGTGGAGGCGCCAGCATCTTCGGTAAGGGAATCAGGAAGTGAAGCCTTGTGGCTTCACAGCCTGGTTCCCTACTGCGCATGTGCGAGTCGCGCTGCGCGATCTCACTGGTCCCTGCTGTCTTCTGGGACCTGTGTGTCTCCCAGAAGACAGCTGGGGGGTGGAGGAGGGGCCGTACATGGCGTAGATAGCTGCGGATACTACGGCAATCTATGCTCGGAAGTGGTAGCAAATACCTGGATTATACAGGTATCTGCTCCCCCCTCCCCCCTGAAAGGTGCTAGATGTGACACTGGAGGGGGGGAGGAATCCGAAAAGCGGAAGTTCCATTTTTGGGTGGAACGCCGTTAGGAATACTAGATAATAATTAATCATCAATAATGCATTTCACTGTAGCTTGATTTTTATAAATCTTGTTGGAATCAATGATTTCTTCTTCTGGTTTTTGTTTATAGCTATTCTGGAGACTACAGAAATTTAAGAAATTAGTCTTGAGTTATTTGGAAATTATCTGGATGGGACAAGACGCCCTCTGACAGCAGAATTAAAGAGCTGACTTTAGGGCAAACACCATACTTGGGTGCTCCTCATTTTAGGTAGAGAGTGGTTACCTTTAATGGAAATTCTATTCTACCTCTGATGGAAGTGTGCCTGGGCACACCCTAATCACCCCATGCACATTAGCATTATCACTCTGTGTGACGCCGGGAAGATGGGAAAGATCTCCCTCTTACTGGATCTGCGAAAAGAGAGACATGAATGAGCGAGTTTGGGGTGGAGGAATTTGACTGGCCTGCACACAGTCCTGACCTCAACCCGATAGAACACCTTTGGGATGAATTAGAGTGGAGCCAGGCTTTCTCATCCAACATCAGTGCCTGACCTCACAAATGCGCTTCTGGAAGAATGGTCAAACATTCCCAAAGACACACTCCTAAACCTTGTAGACAGCCTTCCCAGAAGAGTTGAAACTGTCATCCAACATCAGTGCCTGACCTCACAAATGCGCTTCTGGAAGAATGGTCAGACAATCCCATAGACACACTCCTAAACCTTGTGGACAGCCTTCCCAGAAGAGTTGAAGCTGTTATACAGTAGCTGCAAAAGGTGCGCCAACTCAATATTGAACCCTATAGACTAAGACTGGGATGCCATTAAAGTTCATGCGCATCTAAAGGCAGGTGCCCCAATACTTTTGACAGTATAGTGTATATGTAGACACACACACACATATGTGTGTTTGAGCTTTAGGGTGCACACCCAAATGCAATAGGCTGCGCACACTTATGCGTGGAGTAGTCAATGGACTCTTTTACCTCCCTTCTCTGGGTGGTGGAAAGAATGGTAGATTAAGGAGGTACTCCCCCTTCTGGGAGAGGCAGATCAAAGGTTTAACTTGAATTGCCTCCTTTCCAAAGAAGATGAGTTAAAGCAGGTCTTATTCTCCCTAATATCCTTTCTGACATTAAATGGTTACTCTACCTATCTTCATATTTCCACCAAGCCCAGAAATTGTATCCATTTATTTGCTATATAATTCAGCACTCAAAAGGACCGGCACCTCTTCAAATGGCATAGGGGTTTACTGCACACTAGCAACTGTTAGTATATAATAAACTCATTTACAAATAGGGACATATTGTACAGCTGTCAGTTAGTGGTTTTACTTATGTCCTTTTCCTCTTTGGAGTAGTGCCAAATTTATTTATATATATATATATATATATATATATATATATATACAGTATTTAAGAAGAAAGAGAGCTATTTAAAGCGGAGTTCCACCCAATTTTGAGAGGTGGTCTTAACCTCCCTGGCGGTATTCCCGAGTCTGGCTCGGGTTGAGATTTCAGTACCAAAAGCAGTAACCCCAAGCCAGACTCGGGATCGCATCACAGTAACCAGGCAAAGTAACTTACCTTGTCCCCTGGATCCTGTGATGTCTCCCCGCTGTGTCTGCGAGCTGTCATCTCGCTCGATTCACAGTGCCGAGTGCTGAGCTCAGTTCCCTGCGAGTGTTGCGATGCACGGGGACGGAGTTCGGCGCCAAATTAAAAAAATTTAAAACACACAATACATAGAGTACACTGTTATCTTACAGATTACAGTATTGTATAAAATATTTACGCATCCCATTTGTCCCTAGTGGTTTCTCCAGTGCCCTGCATGCAGTTTTATATTATAAAAACTGTTCTTTCTGGAAACTGGAGATTGTCCATAGCAACCAAAAAGTGTCACTTTACCTCAAAAGTGGTTTTAGACCAACTAGAAAACAGCGATAATAAATTAGAACCACTTGCAGAATTGAGCGATAGTGATTTGTGGGGAAATTCGCCATCAAACACTGAAAGTAATGACAGCGACAATTCTGCAACTGAGCAAATCTCAGTGTTTTTGATTCGATTACATTATTGACAATTTTTTATTATTACTATATTATTATTTTTTATAATTATTTATAGTTATTTATTATATTATAGTTTATGATTTTGTGTTTCAAACTTTATAATACCCGGGATGTCTACTAGACTCAGGTTTGGACAGATTTAAGTGAATTATTCCTAAGAATTACAGGCCTGCAATATAAAACGCCAAATTTCATGCAAAATTATTCTACCTCTTTCAGCACCTAAAATCTGACATAATCAAACCGGCAGGGAGGTTAAACGAAAGACCACCTTTCTACCCCTCGTTTTTGGATATTTAAAAAATGTTTTTTTCTTTTTCTAGTACCTTTTTTGGAAGTACTAATAGTACTTCCAATCCAGCCGGGCAATGGCCCAGTACGTCACATCCTCTTCTGCAGCAAGCCCCCCCGTTGTCTTCTGGGACCTGTGTGTGTCCCAAAGGATGAGCTGGCCATTCACAAAGCACTGCGCAGTCGGAAACCAGCAGTGAAGCCGCAAGGCTCCACTGCAGGTTTCCCTTAGTTGGAATGGCGGCGCCTGCACCCGATCCGATGGATGGATCGGCCTCGGGGGGAGGGGGGGGGCACATCGTAGGCTTCCTGGATAGGTAAGTGTCCTTATTAAAAGTCAGCAGCTACAGTGTTTGTAGCTGCTGACCTTAAAAAAAAATAAAAATTTGCAAAATAAACTACAAATGCAGCACTTTTACTAAAACAGTAAATAAAAAAATGAGCGTTCTGTCATAATACCATTGGTGTCTTATTGGGCCTCATATATCAATGTATGTTTAAACAGAATTGTGTATACTGCCTCCTAGCAATCACATTATATTCTCCCACTTCAATGCAAATTTGAATGCAATTGGTTGCTGTGTGAGAATAGAGACAATTTGTCTAGGAGACACCTTGAAAAATCATTTTAAACATTTACTTCCTTGCATTCTGTGACTTTATGCCCTGAGTAGGCTCACAGAACACAGAACCTTCTCAGAGGTGGAGTTTCAGGAGGTGGAGTTAGTACAAGAATCACTGCTTGCAGGCAGCAAGGTACTATGGGATATGTAGTCCTTAGGAATAAAACATAAACAGCGAAGGAGAAGCTGTAAAGCATGCAGGCAATCCAGGAAGTTGAGGAAAAAGATGAGCAGCAGACAAGCAAAATTCACAGAAGATTTTTCAAGTGAGACTATATAGGATTGTTAAAAAATAACTCTTGTTTTGTGTTGCCTTTACAATGCTAATTTAATAAAATGAAAATATGTGGTGTCACCATAGAAGCCCTTTAATTATCAAGGTGGTATGATGACTGAGAATTTTTATGAAGCTGTTTTGTACAAGCTGTTGTTGAAATATGGAACCTGACTTGTAGATGTAAACTAAGTTCCTGACACCTCAGCCACTGCTGATGTAGAATAGTATAGCTGTGTGTGGGAGTGAAATACTATCTGAGGCTAAACCTGGGCCAAGCCAAGAGTAATCTTGGAGTTTAATTTGGAGGACGATTAAGAGTTTGTGGAAGGAATTGGCAGAAGATAAGTGTTGGGTGAGGCAAATTAGTTGGACACCAGTTGTGTGTGCTGAATCTGGAAGAATAATAGTTATTGCATCAAATATCACTGTGCTATGCATTCATGTTTTTGGGGTAAATTATTGTTAATACATGTTCAGAAAATACCACAATGGTGTCTATATTGTGATGCCCTGCTCTCATAGCATGCATAGGCAGGGTAGTGTGACAGAAAAAATAGGACTGAGATTGGAAACCCATAGAGGAAACCTGCGTAAACATAGGCGAAATCTGCCAGCAACCAGTGTTAGACTTAACCTGAACTCCAGGAAGCAGCCAAATACAATATTGAAATACATTATTCACAAGCCAAAGGTCCCAGGTATTTGGTCACGTGGTCTTTGCTAAAGGGGAGAATCAGTCAGTCTGAGCTCTGATCCTCCTCTGCAGGGAGTGTTGTAATCCAGGCACCCCACCAGCTAGCATATTCAGGTCCTAAATCTTCACCGAATGGACAGCACTGCCTGGTCCAGCACACACCACCAGGCTAGTAAAGAGGCAGCAACATGCTGATAAGTCATTAATTTGTTATAGTACACTACTCTGCGGTTCATTTCTTTACAACAGAGGTCTCCAAACTACATCCTGCAGGCCACATGGAGCCAGTACAAGATTTGGTGGTGTATCCTCAATGTGCACTGATTGAGCATTAAAGGGTAACTCCACTTTCGTGGGGGAAAAAAAATAGCAAATAAAAAAATAATAATACAGCGTATACAATTGCGACACAAGTCATATTGTAATCGAATGGTTTTAAAAACTACCTTTTCTTTTCACTCTGCAGCCACTGTAATTTTCAGAAAATGCAATGCAATATGGCTACCTGGAGGTGTTTTGTACGCAGAATGTTTACAGAACGCCCCTCAGAAACATGATTTCCTGCTTGTGTGATTGGCTTAGTGTCTGCACTAAGACACAAGTCAGATACTCGGCATCCCCTGCAACAAAAATTTATTTTATGGTGAGATACTCCTAATAGGAACACATCTAAAGGGATGCAGGCCCAGCAACTTTCCTCGTTAGTGCCCTGCAGCTGCTGCAGCTGGTTGATAATTATGAAACCACTTCCATTAGATTTACTTTCCCACATGGATACAGATAAACACACAGGGTTTTCTTCAGAATAACAAAAGGTAGGAATCTGCAACAAAGTATGTTAAATCCTTGCAAATCCTTGCAATGTATAGTGCCTTGAAAAAGTACTCATACCCCTTGAAATTTTCCACATTTTATCATGTTACAACCAAAAGTGTAAATGTATTTTATTGGGTTTTTATGTGATGGACCAATACAATGATAAATGGTTTTCAAAATTGTTTTACAATTAAATATATGAAAAGTGTGGTGTACATTTGTATTCAGCTCCCCTGAGTCAATACTTTGTAGAACCACCTTCACTGCAATTACAGCTGCAAGTATTTTTGGGTATGTCTCTACCAGCTTTGCACATCTAGAGACTGACATTTTTGCCCATTTTTCTTTGAAAAAATAGCTCAAGCTCTGTCTGCTCTTGCATCTGTGAACAGCAATTTCCAAGTCTTGCCACAGATTCTCAGTTGGATTAAGGTTTGGACTTTGACTTGGTCATTCTAACACAAGAATACGCTTTGATCTAAACCATTCCATTGTAGCTCTGGCTGTATGTTTAGGGTCAGTGTCCTGCTGGAAGGTCAACCCCCACTCCAGTCTCACGTCTTTTTCAGACTCTAATGCCCCGTACACACGATCGGACATTCCGACAACAAAATCCATGCATTTTTTCCGACGGATGTTGGCTCAAACTTGTCTTGCATACACACGGTCTCACAAATCTTGTCGGAAATTCCGAAAGTTAAGAACGCGGTGACGTACAACACGTACAACGAGCCGAGAAAAATGAAGTTCAATAGCCAGTGCGGCTCTTCTGCTTGATTCCGAGCAGGTGTGGAACTTTGTGCATCGGAATTGTGTTCACGCGATCGGAATTTACGACAACGGATTCTGTTGTCTGAAAATTTGAGATCCAGATCTCAAATTTTGTGTGACAGAAATTCCGATGGAAAATGTCCGATTGGAGCCTCCACACAGTCGTAATTTCCGACAACAAGCTCCCATCAAACATTTTCCGTCTGAAAATCTGACTGTATGTACGCGGCTTAACAGGTTTTCTTCTAAGATTGCCCTGTATTTGGCTCCATCCATCTTCCCATCAACTCTGACCAGCTTCCCTGTCCCTGCTGCAGAAAAGCATCCCCACAACATAATGCTGCCACCACCATGTTTCACAGTGGGGATGGTGTGTTCAGGGTGATGTGCTGTGTTAGTTTTCCGCCACACATAGCGTTTTGCTTTTAGGTCAAAAAGATCAATTTTGGTCTCATTTGACCAGAGCACCTTCTTCCACATGTTTGCTGTGTCCCTCACATGGCTTCTTGCAAACTGCAAACAGGACTTCTTATGGCTTTCTATCAACAATGGCTTTCTTCTTGTCACTCTTCCATAAAGACCAGATTTGTGAAGTGCACGACTAAAAGTTGTCCTGTGGACAGATTCTCCCACCTGAGCTGTGGATCTGTGCAGCTCCTCCAGAGTTACCATGGGCTGCTTCTCTGATTAATGCTCTCCGTGCCTGACCCACCTGGATAAAGGTACAACTAGTGTTCTGAGACACAGGAATTATCAGGAGCAGTATCATTCAACATACACATCGTATTCAAGAGGTGTGAGTGTACTGATAAGCACTGGGTTGGTTTTCTCCTGTAGACGGAGTAAACTGGACAAGAAGGGTCGGTATGTTTTTTTGTTTTGTAATATTGAGGGCCGGGACTGTATTCTGGCAAGTGTGTATATACCTCCTCCATTCAGTACAGAGATACTCAGTGAACTATTAAGCTTTATAGCGGATAAACCTGGGGTGCCGGTGATAGTGACGGGAGACTTTAATATGGCTATGGACAACTGCTTAGATAGGTTCCCGACAAGGGTGGTCTCTGGAGGGGTATCCAGAGGCCCGCTCCTACAATTTTGTAAGGAGGTAGGGTGGGTGGATATCTGGAGGAAGTGGCACCCGGATGTGAAGCAATACTCTTGCCACTCTAGAACACATGCCACTCTCTCTAGGATCGATTTAGTGCTCTGCAATGAGGAAGCCTTAAGGATAGTGGCGGGGGTAGATTACGAGCCAAGGGGGCTCTCAGACCATTCTCCAGTAGTTTTTTCAGTTAGAACAGGGTCGAATTTTGGAGGGAGGGAGTGGAAATTGAACCCCTTTTGGCTCGAAGTAATTGAGAATGACGGGGGGATTGTAGGTGATCTAAAAGAATTTATAAAGCTGAATTCAGGTTCCGCCCCGCTAGGTATAATATGGGACGCCTTGAAGGCGTTCCTTAGGGGGATCCTTATACAGAAAATTTCCTCTGTTAAGAGGAAATCACAGGTTAAGGAACATAAAATAAAGGAACGGGTGAGGGAGGCGGAAAGTAGATATGTGGAGGAACCAACCTTAGCCAGATATGAGGGTTGGGTAGAGGGTCAGGAGGAATATAGGAAACTAGTTCTGGAGAAAGAGGAAAAAAGGAGAATGTTTCAGAAGCAGAATTTTTTTGGGGAAGGGGAATCAGTGGGAAGAACCTTGGCATTGATAGCTAGAGCAAATGGCCCCTCATCCACTATATCAGCAATATGGGATAAGGGAGGGAGGATTATAAGGACTACCCCCGGTATAGTGGAGGTGTTCAAAGAGTATTATGAAGACCTGTACAAGGCCCCACAGCGGGATGTAGAGGGTGAGATGTGGGAGTTTTTTGAAAAACTGAAAATTGTCCCGTTATCCAATGAAGACAGGGAAATTTTGGAAGCCCCGTTAACACAGGTAGAGCTGCAAAGAGTGGTAATGGAGATGGCGAATCAGAAAGCACCAGGACCCGACGGCTTGCCTACAGAAATTTACAAGAAATATGGAGATGTTTTGCTCCCAAAATTACTGGAAGTTTTAAACGGGGCAGTGGTGGAAGGAAGATTGCCCATGTCCATGACAGAAGCCACTATCATAGTTTTGTTGAAAGAAGGGAAGAATCCGTTAGAAGTATCCTCCTATAGACCGATCTCACTCTTGTGTACAGATATTAAGATCCTGACAAAAGCCTTAGCAAATAGGTTAAAAAAGATAATTGCTAAAGTAATACATTCGGACCAAACAGGTTTTATACCAGATAGATCGGTAAGCGTGAATATTAGGCGTGTCTATGGTAACGTACAATTACCTACAGAGAAGGGGGGGAATAGAGCCATTTTATCTTTAGACGCGGTCAAGGCTTTCGATAGCCTTGAATGGCATTATTTGTGGAAAGTATTGGCAGAGTTTAAATTTGGTCCTAATTTTGTGAAATGGCTGAGAATTTTATATGACAAACCAAGAGCTAAAGTCAGGGTCAATGGGGAGTGTTCCGGGGGGTTCCAGTTGGGGAGGGGGACGAGACAGGGGTGTCCGCTGTCGCCCCTGCTCTTCGCCCTCGCGGTGGAGCCACTGGCAGTGGCTCTAAGAACGTCACAGGAGTTTCGTGGGTTTAGAAGAGGGAGCGAGGAAGAGAAAGTCGCAATGTATGCGGATGATATTCTGCTATTTTTGGAGGATACACAGTCCTCACTGCTAGCAGCCATGAAATTGATTAAAGAATTCGGCCATTTCTCCGGTTTAAAAATCAACTGGGAAAAATCCTCACTCTTGCCGATAGATCCCCTGGTAGACCCGCTTCCGAGACAGGTAGACTCAATAAGAGTGGTAAACCAAATGAGGTATTTAGGGGTGAATATAACAAAAGATCCGGGACAGTACATAACAGGTAATATAGTACCACTAATGGTGAAGTTAAAACAAAAGAGTCGGGTGTGGGGCAGTCTTCCTCTCTCGGTCGCCGGTAGATGTAATCTTATCAAGATGATATGGATGCCGCAAATTCTATTCGTAATACACAATTCCCCTGTTTGGATCCCAAAACATTGGTTTAAAAAGATGGACAGTTTGTTCAGAGAATTAATTTGGAGGAATGGGGTGGCAAGGATTGGTTTGCGGGTGCTTCGTCGGCCGAGGGAGGAGGGAGGTCTGGCCCTACCGGACCCCTGGAGCTACTTTTTGGCAGCCCAAATGCAGCATATGAGAGGCAGCAACCTGCCTGAAGAGAGGGAAGGAGGTAGTGGTATATGGCTAAACAACAGCGGTCATGATACAGTTGTGGAAGCAGTGGAGGCAGAGTCTTTTGTGCATAGCTGTCCCACAACTCAGTTAATGATTAGAAGCTGGAAGACTGTGAAGGCTGTGTTAGGGTATACGGGGTTTTCTGAGTTCTCTCCAATATGGAATAACAAAAATTTAAAAGAGCTTATTACGTTGGGGAAAATAGAAGAGTGGGATAGGAGAGGTATTCATTGCTTGGCACAGCTGTATAGGGTGGGGAGACTGAAGTCATTTCAAGAGCTAAGTGAGGAGTTTGCAGTCCCCAATAGGCTATTTTTTCAATATCTGCAAGTGAAGCACGCCCTGGAGACACAATTCAGAAGAAAGGGGATAGAGTGGAATGAAATGCCTTTGTTGAAGAAAGTGGTAAACAATAGTGGCTCGGGAGGGCTGATCTCAGAAATATATAGGGGCATAAATATGACAGGGCAGGAGGGGGTAGTGGTGTTGAGGAAAAGAGCCAAATGGGAGGAAGAGATTGGCACTATTACGGAGGCACAGTGGAAGTATGTCCTAGCATTGGGGCCTAGGATCTCTCTGTCACCGGCACAAGGGGTATCCCATTTGTATCTGATCTATAGACTTTACTATACCCCAGAAAAACTATTTAGGTTTGGGAAGAGGCAAGACGCGAAATGCCAACGTTGCGGGGACAGGGGAGGAGACCTGATGCACATGTTCTGGCGATGCCCCAAGCTATATAGGTATTGGGAAGAAATAGTGGGGAAAATTAACGTAGTATTTGGGACCTCGCTAGCCATGGAGGCCAGAACCTGTCTTTTGAGCCTGATGGAGAACAATGGTGTGCTGAAAGACACCCAAACCGCAATAATAAGATGCCTGTTCCAGGGTAGGAAGATTATAGCAAGGAAGTGGCAGGCAAAAGACCCCCCAACAGTAGTAGAATGGCTGAGAGAGGTTAATGATATGATTATGAAGGAGGAGCTTTGGTATAGAAAGAAAGGTAGTTTGAAGAAATATAAGAAGATATGGAAGCAATGGCTGGAGTATGAATGGTCTGATCGGGTAGGAGTGGATTAGGTAGAAAGGGTGGAGTGAGTATGGGGTGGAGGGAGGTTGGAAGGTATGGTGTGATGGAGGGAGGGGAGGTGTGGAGGGGTATTATAGGGGAATATGTTTGGGGATGCTGTCCTCTGTTTTTCTGCTCTTCAGTAGGCTGACTTTTCTTGAGAAGTTTTTTTACGGGATGTGCACACTATTTGCTTGGTTGGATAAGTCTTTATTTCATATTTGAGGGGGGGGGGGGGGAGGGAGGGAAAAAAAATAAACCACAATGATGTGAAAAATGAGAGGAGATAAATTTTGATTTTCAAAGTTGATACAATGTCTCTCAATAAGATTTTCGCTGAAGTGGAAAAAAAAAAAAAAAAAAAAAAAAAAAATGCTCTCCGTGCCGGCCTATCAGTTTAGGTGGACAGCCATGACTTGGTAGGCTTGCAGTTGTCCCATACTCTTTCTATTTTCGGATGATGGATTGAACAGTGGCTTGGGATATTTTTTTATAATCTAACCCTGCTTTAAACTTCTCCACAACTTTACCCCTGACCCGTCTGGTGTGTTCCTTGGTGTTCATGATGCTGTTTGTTCACTAACAAACCTCTGAGGGCTTCACAGAACAGCTGTATTTATACTGAGATTAAATTACACACAGGTGGACTTTATTTACTAATTAGGTGACTTCTGAAGGCAATTGCTGACAGACGCGAGTAGAGGAGAGCCGATCGGCGGCTCTCCTGACAGGGGGGGTCTGCGCTGATTGTTTATCAGCGCAGCCCCCCCTCAGATCACCACACTGGACCACCAGGGATCGCCACTAGGACCACCAGGGAAGGGGAACTGTGGATGGCCAGGTTTGTACCCCATGGCCATCCACATGTGCCCAATCTGTGCCAATCAGTGCCCACAAATGGGCACTTATTGGCACCATTATATAGCAGTGATGCCCAGCAATGCAACCCTTAGGGGCATCACTGCCATCAATCAGTGTCATCAGTGCCACCCATCAGTGTCCATCGGTGCCACCTGTCAGTGCCCATCCGTGCCCATCAGTGCCCACCTATCAGTGCCCATTAGTGCCCATCCGTGCCACCTATCAGTGCTACCCATAAGTACCCATCAGTGCCACCCATAAGTACCCATCAATGCCACCTGCGAGTGCCCATCAGTGCTGCATACCAATGCCACCTATCAGTGCCCATCAGTGCCACCTATCAGTGCCCATCAGTGCCCATCAGTGCCACCTCATCAGTGCCAACTCATTTGTGCCACCTCATCGGTGCCCATCAGTGCCGCTGTATCAGTGCCCATCAGTGCAGCCATATCAATGCCCGTCATTGAAGAAGAAAACTTACTTATTTACAAAAAATTTTTTTCAAAATTTTCGGTCTTTTTTTATTTGTTGCGCAAAAAATAAAAACCGCAGAGGTGATCAAATACCACCAAAAGAAAGCTCTATTTGTGGGAACAAAATTATAAAAAAATTGTTTGAGTACAGTGTAGCATGACCGCGCAATTGTCATTCAAAGTGTGACAGCGCTAAAAGCTGAGAATTGGCCTGGGCGGGAAGGTGTCTAAGTGCCTGGTATTGAAGTGGTTAAGGTCAGCAGACTTTGCCTATGGTCTCGGCTTCTGATATAAGGGGAGCCTCTGATGGGGACCCTGATGTAAGGAAGGACTCTGATGGGTACCCTAATGTAGAGAGGACTCTGATGGGGAACCTAATGTAAGGGGGGACTCTGATGGGAACCTTATTTAGGGGGACTGTGATGGGAACCCTGAAATAAGGGGGAACTCTGATGACAGACAAACTTTGATAGGGACCCTAATGTAAGGGGAACTACGCTGAGGCTTTTTTTCAGCCCACATATATTTGAAAAAATATATGATGTAGCCCCCGTATTGAAAAGTGTAGAGACTGCTTTATACCAAAGATATCCTATTTGCTAAGGATCAAATTGTCATCAGGAAACTGTGTTTCAATTATGTACAAAAGATTCCTACACTACAATAAAGATTGTTAACTCTACAATTGGATTATCAGACTGCTGTGTAAAATAAATAAGCCCGCCAAAACAAATTCCTGTTTTTCTAATCATGGAGTCAGGTTTTGATTCAGTTTGCAGGTAATGCATAGCTGGATGAAAATAATCATATATTTTGCAAAAACGTAGGTGAATTGCAATGTCAGATCATAAGAAAAACAGATAGCTACAAGTGTAAGCTGTACTTAGACATAAGATATTCGTCAGGTGTGATCATCAGATAATTGTTTTTTGAAATATAGATGCATATTCGTATAATTCAACCCTGCTTGCTTATACTGTACACATGTGTCATGTTCTTATGCAGCCATTGGGCGTTCTTTGCCGGATTGGCCAGCGGTGGCACATCCCTTCTGGCGGCGTCTCAGCTGCTAGGCAACCGTCGGTCCAGGGTGCCCTGCCCCCTATAAAAATGATAAACCACAAAAATTGTGTAGTGCAACAATATTAACATATACTGTGAAGCAAAAAATATCTAATGAACAAAAATCTCAAGATCAATCCTTAACACAACTTTAAACACCACTCTGCCATATTTGTCTCCACCAAAAAGTTAAAAAAACATCCTCACCTCCTTCTTATGGCCTGTACACACCATCAGAAAAATACCGCTTTTGAATCTATCACACGACAATCTGACCATTAGTACACAGCTTTCCAGTGCCGATCATGACAGTTCATCCAATATTATCCGATTGGATAAGCACGAAAATTTTTCTCGTACGATACTAGATCGTACGATTTTCGTTTAACCACTTCAGCCCCGGAAGATTTGGCTGCTCAATGACCAGAGCACCTTTTGCGATATGTCACTGCGTCGAACCCTTAAATAGCCTCACCCACTGCTTCCATGTGAACCAAGTACACAAGCTTCAAGAAAACTGGAAGTTTTGTTTTCAGCCATTTAACTTCCTCCCGACCACAGAAGGGTTTAAAAAATCTGCTCTACAAATACGGGGAAATTAAAACTTTACGGAAAGCATAATCTAAATAATTTAAAAATGTCAAGGATCCCCAGAACAGGGTGTTTAAAGACCGATCATAACACTTCAGGATGTCGCAAAGTTTGAATGCTTCTTTAGGGCTTGTTCACACTTGACTACATTTGGGGCCTCTGTTTGAGCATCACAAGCCCAGAGCTCTAGGTTTGTGATAACATTCTTGTTTCCTGGCTCCCTACCTGCATTTCTAAAAGTCCCTGACCTGGCTACCTGCCTTTGATTTTTCGTTGCTGACCCCTGCTCCGATTACTGATCACTCTCTTTGGACTGTTGCCTGCCTTGACCTTGGACTGTTTACTGGATTATGCTTATCTGCTGCCCGCCCCGAGCCCATGACCTCAGAACTGTCTTCTGGATTACTTTTTCCCATTGCCAGCCCTGCTCTCAGAATTGTAACAGGATCACACTTGCCTGCAGTCTCTCCTGGCCACCGCCACAGGCCCTGCTGTACCAGCTTCAGGACTACAAGTGCCTGTAGGCCTGCGTGCCTTAAGGGAATGGGGATACTGAGGGCAGAAAAAACACTTACTAGCTATGGTTCCTGACCTAGACATTGGGCTGAGTGTCACATACAGCCATACTATAGGGATTTATATAATCTGGTCGAAGTTCGGCTTTAAATCTGAGAGGCAAACAACGAAACTATTGAAATTAATACAAGGGAGCTGTTTTATCTGTCAAGATGATTTGTATTTCCATTTATGCATTTCTGAGATTTGCACAGCCCTGTTACACAGTACAGCCATACTGGTGACCTAGAAGGTTCTCTATTGCAATTAAAGCAGAACTAAAGTCTCTCAGTCAGTTGGACATGTATCTAGTTGGGACATGTATCTAGCACACCTGATTGGCCCTTAGTGGTGCCCTTACTTCTACCAGTCTATGTGCAGGGATTATACAAGTCAGGCATTAACTAACTACTAGCTGCATTTATAAATACATTTAATTACTTTTTTATTGCATACATATCTGCATTACATTTTTTATATCTACATGATATTCAGCTGTAAAGGATTTTACTGCAATACAGTTATCATCATAAACACCACCATATTATGAAGAGTAAAAAAACATACAGAAGTTAGAACATAAAATGATGAAATAAGTAGTTCTCACAATAACTCAAACACAATAAAGCTACAATGTTATGTTAACATGTTATTGTTCTTTTTTATGGTCTGTGGTATGGCAGTTTATTGGTTGGCACAGTGGCTTTGCAACCCTGAGGCTATATTCCCATCAAAGATCACTGTCTGCATGGAATCTGCTTATCCAATGTTTGCATCTTCTCCCACACTCCAAAATAGCTTAGTAAGTTAACTGGCCTTTACAGAATTTTAATTCTAAATAGTGTGTGTGTGTGTGTCTGCAAACTGTACATTTAAGACCATGGATCGAGGCTGATGTGTAGGGTCAGTGTTCTCTGATGAATATCTTTACAATATAAAAAAATTCAAATAAATGATCACTGTTATTCTTCAGATCTGTATGAATGAAACATCCAGTCAGTCACTCTGAGAGATAATGTACAATTTAAAAACCAATGTTCCGTGATACAGTAGTGCAAACTGGCCTGATGGACAGAGGCTCATACACGTGGTCACATGGCTACCTTCTATGACCTGTACTTATCACAGGAAACACAAAACAGTCCATATATTCATTTCATTATTTCTTACTTGCTTGTTATAAAAGTGTTTCTAATGCCATGTACACACGGGCGGACTTTTAAGCATCAAACGTCCGACCTGCTTTCCGACGGACTTTCGACGTAGTTACAATGGACTTTCGAACGACTTGTCCACTAAAGTCTGTTCGAAAGTCCGTTCGTTTGAACGTGATGACGTACGAAGGGACTAAAATATGGAAGTTCCTAGCCAGTAGCCAATTGCTGCCCTTGCGTCGTTCTTTGTCCGTCGGACTAGCATACAGACGAATGGATTTTTTGATCGGACTCAAGTCCGTCAGAAAGATTTGAAACATGTTCTAAATCTAAAGTCCGTCTGATTTTCAACATAAAATATCCGCTAAAGGTCCGATGAAGCCCACACATGGTCGGATTGAGCGACGGATTCGTTCCGTCGGACCAGTCCGGTCGAAAAGTCCGGTCGTGTATACACGCCATTAAGCCATAACTTTTTAGCTTTTGGATAGAATAAGGAGGGGGTAGAACCTCTGTCAGGTTTTATTGATGCCTGTCTTCCCAATGGGGATATTAACACACTTTATTTGACCTAGTGACTACGGTCATCAGGACTGAAAATAAGAAAAACTCCAAAATTGAGATCTCACTCAACTCACTATCAATTAACAAAAATAAAAATAAAATGTTCCAATACTGACATTCTGGTAACAACAGTGTAAGAGGAAATTACCCTTATTTTGGAGAGCTTTTCTTATTACTTCCTGTCGTGTCTATGGGAATGTATTCTCCACAATGGGACACAGATGGCAAAAAAAATGACAGGAGTTTTGGACAGTTTTTCAAAATTGCAGTTATTCGTTTTCAAGTGATCATAGGAAAGCCATTTTCAGTATGTAATTGGGTCTAATGTACAGGGTGGTGAGTTATGAGAGATTTCACCTCCCAGATAGCAAGCAGTTGAGCTGAAAGTTTGAAAATGACTTGCTATGCTATTGCTAGACTTGCCAGACTTCACAAGTTTGTTGCACAATTGCAGCAAGTCTGCATTGCATGACTGCAGATCAACTTTCTTTGCAAACATTCTGCAAGTCTGCTGCAAGTTCTGGTTATAGTGTGCAATAGTCATCCCACCATAGGGGTCACTGTGGCTCAATTTTCATGCTGTAGACTTGCAGAACTCTTGCTGTAGACTCACCACTGCAACTTTGTTCTTGCTAGAGACTTGCCATGAAAACTTGCTACAAATTAGAAAAGTGTCAACTAGAACTTGTGCTTCAAGTGCTCTGCAAGTATACAACTTGCCAGTGAAAATGTACAGAAAGCAAACAAGACTTTTCAACACTGCCACAAATTTGTGACACGTTATCCTTGCTATCTGGACTACTTCTTCTGTCACTAGGACAGGAAGTAACAGAGAATACTCCAATCAAAAATAGATGAAAGTGAAAATATGCTGAGTGTAAGATTTCTATTATTTTCTTATTTTCCTGTCCCGATTCCCAGGACTTTTCTTCAGTGGGAATGTGGGGGAATGCAGTTCTGCCACCTCCAGCACTAAATGTATGTAATGGCAAGGGCTGCTGTCGTGTTGCTGGCTGCTGGAGGATGATCTATTGCTGCTGGTGGATTATCTATTGACGCTGGAAGGGTCATATGTTGCTAGGGCGGGGTCAGTTGTTGCTTGGATGGACCTGCTGTTGAGGGAGGGGTCAATTGTTTCCAGCTGCTGGAGGGTCTATTGATGTTGATTGTTGGGAGATTTTTTTGTAGCTGATGGGGGTCTATTGTTGCTGTGGTGGATGTTGTTGCAGAGGATTATATTTTGCTGGCTGCAAAGGATCTATTATACTGCTTTTTTCACTATCGCTAACAAATTCAATACAGCTTAGTACCACAAAATAATACTTGGTTCTGTATTCTCTAAAAGGGGTGGTACGAGGAGGTCAGTAGAGGGTGAAACCAAGGGACGGTGCTTGGAGGTAGGCGGGTGGGGGCGAGGACAAGGGTTGACTCTGAAGGGGGGAGTACCTGTACCTATGCTCTGAGAACAAAGGCCCTATCGATTACAGATGTCATTTGAACAGGAAATGAGGGGAAACCTCCATAGCGGGGACACAGACAGGACCACAAACCTCACAGAGATGCTATCCATAACTCAAGTCAAGTAAAAAAAGAGGTAACACCTGTTCTGTGCAGTGATATTGCACATAAATATCACTTTCCTTCTTTTTCTCATAGTAACTACCAGTGCTGTGGGCTCCTTCCCTTTTTCAGGAACCTCTTGTAGCATGCCTGGCTATAGAGGCACCCGTGCCTGTGCACTCATGTCTGGTTCCTCTCCAAGCTGTGTGCATCAAGAGCCATGCCCCTGCTCCCTCCCCACGGGAGTTTGACTGGCAGCAGCAGAAAGTGAGGGGTACAATCGCGGAAAAAATAAAAAGAAAAGAAAAAGAAAAAAAGGGCGCACCGACCTAGTGCATTACCACAAATAGCATTTATTAAAAGGATAAAACAACAAATGGATACTCACAAACGAGCATATACGTTAAACAAGAACAATAGCTGCAGGTGCGCAGTAGCGGACATCAAAACGTATTCGGGACCGGACATCAGATTGATGAGGCGATGGCTGACGCGTTTCTGGGGAGAACCCCTTTCCTCAGAGCCTAAGCGGGTGGTAACTCCTCGCAAGTGAGAGCTCCTGAGAGCTTGTGTGTAAGCGTATGACCATGTTTCAGCCAGCACCAGCCCACAAAGGCGGAGCCAGGGACAGTGCTGGAGAGGTGGCATGGAGTAATGTAAATGTTTTAGAGATGGTGGAGGGGGAAATGTAATGGCGCCATTTTAACCCTAATGCAGAGAATGCGTTGAGGTAAAAAAAAAAAAAAGTTTCAAGTTTTGTATTGCTTTAAAAAAATGTTTTCAGCTGCAGAATTATGTTGTTTTTTTAGGTATGCAGACATATTTGTTGAATGGAATATATTATTTATTTTTCCCCCCCTGAAAAGGGCCATGAACCTTTTTTAACAAGTATAATCACTACCTCATAATTGATATTGGCTGTCATTGCAGGACTGGTATAACATGGACCTAATTTGTATATGTCTTTCTTCATAAATCCCTTTGCTAGCACTTCATTACATTATCATTATTGTCAACTAGCACATTCTCCATTTTTGATAGGTATCAGCTGAAGTTATTCCCTTTTTTGTCTGCACGCTATTGCTGTATCTCCTTTTACCAACACTGCTTAACATCTGTGCATCCAAAAGCTTTGATTCAGCTACCGAAATTGGCCTACTGGTACAAGACATTCTTCTAGTCAAAGCTGAAAAAGTGGAGGAGATGAAGTGATAATAGGAAACCAGTACCACTATTTGCTCTATTACATCAATAACTTCTTCCCTTTTCCATTATCATCAAAATTGTTTTGCAAAGAAAAGGAAGTTTCCTTCTGACTGCAACAGACTGATGACAACATTATCAAGCAGCAGACTCAATGGTCCTCTCAGGCAGATATTGAGAGACTATGCCTAGGCATATTTACTTGGCTTTAACAAAGTGTAATAGTAGCTTAACCCTAACTCCTTACAGCTATGGTAACCAACAGTGGCGACTGGTGGGTTTTCTTTTGGGGGGGTGCCGCGCTTCCGGGCAGCCGGCGGCGCGGCACCGACAGCACTGGCAGTGTTCTCTGCGCCCTGAGCCTACCTTTTTTTGAAGCCTATTTAAGCCTCTGGCTCTAATCAGGTGCTTTAATAAACAACACTCCCCCCATTGGAATCCATAGTCTGGCACCCTGATATGTAGATCAGGGGGCCAGACCATTGGATAGGGGGGCAGCGCCCATGCTCCCTCTGTGGATGGGCCGCCACTGTTGACCAACCTTTGTAGGAAACATGTATTCCTACTTTGTATTCCTATTATGTAGGAAACTTACCCATTTTCAGCCCGCTTCAGTCCGGGGAGAGAGTGCTCCAACAATGGCTAGTAAAGCCTGAAGCAGTGACGTCACCCATAGGCTTTAATAGCCCATTTGTTGTCAGCATTTTTTCCTCTTCCTTGCAGAGGCACTGGATGACCCAGGGGAGCAAGGTCACGTGACAGGACCTGAGCGGTCGGAAAATAGGTAAGTATATACATCTTTCTTAACAGAAACATGTTATTTTATATCTTTGGTAATTGTGCCTGTATGTAAATTAAAAAAAATAGATTCTTACTAGCCCATGAAGTCCAGCATTGTCCTCTTCGAGCCCAAAGCTCTTCTTTAAAGCTCTGCTCCCACGCCACCATCTTGGATAGATATCCTGCACGTATGCAGACATGCCACATGACTTTGCCAGTCTATGGGACCTAACAGTGTGATTTTGCACATGAACAGACATGCCGCATGTCTCTACCAGGTCCCACGGACCTGAAGCGTGTTCCAATTGTGTAAGAGGGAAAGGGGAAAGAGTCATAGGATAGGAAGTGCTTATTATGGGTAATGTGCATTTTGTCTACTTGGATTTACACCACTCATGTTGCATTTATTATTCTTGATTTGACACTCCTTGCTTTCATGTGTTTTTTCTCACAACAGGAGCCAAAATACTGTGGTTTTTTAAAACTCATTATAGTGCATTTCAGTATGTTGCATTGCGTTTAAATGTAGAATCTTTCATTTTTGATCCACACCCGTGGGAGTCTATGCCGGAAGTGGGTGCAAATACCTGTCTTAGACAGGTATCTGCACCCCCCTGAAAGGTGCCAAATGTGACACCGAAATGGGGGGAGGGTTCCGAAAAGCGGAAGCTCCATTTTTGTGTGGAACTCCGCTTTTTAAAGTTACATTAACAGTCTTGTTGGGTGTGATTTCAAAATATTAACAGGCAAGCTGAAACACCTTTCCTTGAAAAAAAAAGCTGCTCCAGGCTTCCTATTGTGCAAGCCACAAGGCCAAGACCCTAGACATTTAGGGGTTGATTTTTTAAAGGCAACTAGACTTAATTTTCTAAGGGAAGTTGCACTTTGCAAGCAAAATTACCCCAAAATTTAGTAAATGAGGTGAGGCTAATTTCCATCATCCAATAAAAAATCCCTTTTTTCTTTTTCTTGCACATTATTGGGTATTGTTTTCAAAGTAAAACTTCACCACATTTACTAAGTTCTGGGGCAAATTCTTTTGCAAAGTCAACTGCCCGTGCAAAGTGAACAGCCTATTTTCTATTAGTAAATCATCCTCTTATTCACGTGGTCTTTTATGCTAGGGGAGGAACATAAGTCTGATTTATCGTTCCTCCTTTGCTACAAAGATCATATTACCAAATATCTAGGTTTTTACTCATGCGACCACCAATGGGAGAACATTGTATTTGCACTTTATTCAGGAAAAGTAAATAACTATGAGTTATTTTTCCAACTCAGTAATACTGTAGCATTATAAATGTATTTATTATTTATCACTGTTTGAGTAGTTGGATACCACATTAAAGACTTTTTTTTCTTCCAGACGACTTTGCAGAAGAAGAGGAGGTGCAGTCCTTTGGATATAAGAGATTTGGTAGGTCAAGTATTTTATTACTTACCAAGCTAAGATGTTCCAACTAAAGTAAAATAAGCTACACTTGAAATGCTAACAAATCTAGGTAAACATGGGCTGCATTATATTCTTTTGACTCAAGAGCATAGTCAGCACCGTGTCATAGTAATGGTATATGACTAAGCTTGTCATACTTCCATAGTTGAAGACTTAAGAATCGTTTGTATATATATATATATATATATATATATATATATATTTATATATATGTATATATATATAATGTTGAACATATTTCATGTATTATGTTCTGTACTAAAACTGAAACTTTTCTTTTCGTTTTATTCATGTATATATAAAACATTAAATTTCCATATTTTATATTTACTATTTACAGCCAGTGGGTTGAGCACTATGCTATTCCAAGTTTCTTTCTATCAGATGTACTAAAACTAGTACACACCTCCTCCCCTGTGCTAGACAGCAACAGCGGTTATGGCAGCAGCTAGATGCCACAAACCTGGGATTTTTTTTTTCACTAGATGGCCGGCTTCTTGACAAAAGTGATCCCAGCAGTGGATTCGCTGCAAGATCACGTTCATAGGCCGTGAGAGAGGTGCCCACCCCCTTCCTGGTGGCTTATGAGATTACCAGAGCCATCAGTAAGCCCGGAACCAATCCAATGGGGCTGATGGCTGGGCAGGAAGTCAAGTGAGGGCAAGATAGTCCCCACTCGGCTCTTTGCCCTTGGAGGACCGGAGCAACCTCCGAAGTCACTACCGGTTCTCAGACTTAAATAGACAATTTTCTTTTCTTTTTTCATGTTAAAGAGTTTTTTATTGAGTTTACAATGTAAAACATAACAGAGATGTTGATTGAACATAAAAAGATGAAGGGAATGAAGTTCTGTAAAACATAGGCTAGTTAGTAGGCAGAACGAACAATGAGTAACACAATATAACCATTTATGTTTACGGAAACATATGGAACATTCTCATATAAAACACCATGGAAATGAGCATGAGGACAAATAAAAAAGGAATGTAGAAAAAATAAAAATGGAAAAGAAATATGTTAAGATCTATTAATGAAATCATTAATGCCCCAATTGACATTCATGCCAAAGGGTGAGTAAGATTTTAATTCATATATCCAGAACGTTTCTAGATGAGACACCCCTCTACGACTAGAATCACCTCTCCAATGGGGGACAAATTTATCAATAATCTGAAATTGGGTTGCGGACAGATCCTTATTATGGTATAGTAAATGGTGTTAAGGGACACTATGATTGGTACAACCTTTTTTTATATTAGCTAAATGTTTGTTGACCCTCACTGAAAAGGTTCTAATGGTGCGTCCCACATATTGTTTTTTGCAAGGACAAGTTAACAGATAAACTATGTAATGGGTGGCACAGGTGGTGAAATTTTCATATGATATGTACGATGACTAGGCACCCCATAGTGGTGTGACAGCTTTTCAGCGTTTCATTGATCCTGTGCCTCTGATGTCTTTGTACCAGAAGAATTTTTAAACCGTCTTCAATAAAGGTGTCAACAGAGTGCGGCCGTCTAGTATTTTCTTCTATTCATTCCTACATGCAGAGCCAGCACCTGTTCCCATCAGCAGGTGGTATGCATTATGAGATGTCTGCCTAGAGCGGTGTTCTTTTGGTTTTTGTGTTTGAACAGTAAGCATGGCCTGCATATGTGATGATTAAATATGCCTTACATGTACCTTGAAAAGATCAAACATTCTCTTACAATTGAGTTGTTTTCTGCAATATTATGTGACCAGTGTGTCCTAAACTCCTGCTATGATTGAATACATCTCCACAGCCAATAGCTAAGAATACTTTAAAGATATATTCTTTCTCCTTCTCTTATTCCTAAGGTTAAATATCCAAAGGCACACATTTCCACATGACCTTCGGCTCATTTGTTCCATTTTTAATTTAATATTTCATTGAAAAGATTTTCAAATTTTAAAAACAAATGGGAAAGCAAACATTTAGGACATACAGGAGAAAACAGTTTATGTGTCCATCTTTCCAGATACCCCAACTAACAATCTTATAATTGTTCCATTTTGTAGCAACAAAAACTTTGAGGCCAGAAATCTTTAGATTACCTTCTGTATGAGCTGTATTCACCCAACAGCTGGAGAGTTTGTTTTTAATGTACCAAAGTATCTTAGGGATCTATGTTGTATTTATAAATGTTTTCACTTAAGCTTCACAAAACTTTTACCCAAGATTCACATACATTTCTAATTGGATTTAGTAAAGTATGTGAATCTTAGGTGAAAGTTGTGTAAACTTTTATAAATAGATCCAATAGTGTCCTGTGTGTACAAAGCCAAATAGTTTCTTTTCTGACCCACTTTAAATCATCTAAAGGACCGAAGTATGACATTTTGGTTATGTGGTCATTTTAATGAATTCACTTTAAAAGAAATATTAACATGTTTACCAGGACCTACATTTTTATTTTGTGAAATCTTGATAGATATTTTTTTTTCTTCAGCATTAATCCCAAGGCATTGTTTATTAGCTAACAATAAATGATATTACTCAGTGTCTTAGAATAAAAATTCACACCAAACATACAAAATGCTGATCCCACTAAACCGTATTACAAGAGTATATTTAATCTGGCTCTCACTTCAGAATTAGAGGCAGCTGGAAACATTTGTTGGTCACTTTCTTGCATAATTTCCTCTGACCAAATATCATCTGCAGATGTCAGCAAAGAGTTTATTATTCAGCAATGTCTGTAAACAATGTATATATCTATACATGTTTTAAAGGAATGCAAGAAATTCTTAAACAAACAGTAAAATTGTCTTTCTGAAGCCCTTTTTATTTTCATGCAAAGAGCATCATGACAATTTCAAATTGGTTGTTGTGTTTGGCCACTTTCCCAATGCTTGAGGTAGGTTTGTTCATGTGTCCTCTTCTTTTTTGAATTTGTGGTTGAAGAAAACTTGAGAGGTTCACAGCTGTTCTCGCTTATTAAATATAATATATGTACTGCAAAAATGTTATTTTGCCTGTCTGGAAACTTACATACGTTCAAACTGTGCTAAGGCTGCAGCTGTGGCGAGTACATTGAAGGTATCCTTTTTAGGAGGACTGAGTAGGAAACATCCATACTGCTTACATATCTTACCTTGAGTTATTCATATTCTACCCTCATATTCTTACACAGAATTCCAATTTTTTTTTAGCACTACAGAAAGCTGGCCCTATGAAAATGTAGATTCTTGATAAATTGGCAAAGGTTGGCAAAAGCACAAATGTAGGAAGGCTTCACATAAGCTTTTTCAATGCTAAAAAACCCAATCTGTTTCGTTTACAGAAATTTGCAAAATGTTTCACTTATAACTGTAAGAACTGAAAGAATATTTTACCAAACCAAAGAGGGGAAGATTAGATAAGAATGATTCTTCTTCAAGCAGCAACACCTTCTGTGACCTCATGATAAATACGAGAGATTAAGGGATAACACATTTTTTTTCCATCCTTCCTCTGTTCTGTGCTATTGGCATTGGCTCTGATGTTAGTCGAGCTACTGTGTATGACTGTACCTGGGCCTCAGAGATGAAAGAGAGTTCAGAAAAGACCTTTGTGCATACACTGAATTTGGTACCTTTGTTCCTTTGCTTATGGAAGCTCAAAGGGAAGGTCATCAGTAGCTGGATCATTTACTACAATGAAATTCCTAGATTCTCCATACACATGGATCACTGCAGCCAGTAGTCACTATGCACCTGAAAGGATTTCTGCTAGACACATGGGAGTAAAGGTGTAGCAGATAGGTTATCATTGTGGAGCCTATATCTATATCCTTAAACCTGAAGTTTAGTGATTTTTCTTTTTAACTGCACCATGGATAGTACTTACCATGAATGAAAAGGTCCAATGTGCTAGTGGCTGCTGTGGGGAGTTAACGTGAGTGGCTGCAGCTGTGACAGGTACTCTTTAAAGAGGAGGTCCAGCCTCCCCACAAAAAATTAAAAGTCAGCAGCTACAAATACTGCAGCTGCTGACTTTTAATATATGGACACTTACCTGTCCAGGGAGCCTGCAATGTCGGCATCCTAGCTGATCTTAAGATCGGCTGTCGGGTGCAACCGCTGCCATTCCTGTTAAGGGAACCCGGCAGTGAAGCCTTTTGGCTTCACAGCCGCTTCCCTACTGTGCAAGCGTGAATCGTGCTGCACTTTCTAATTGGTCCGGCGGCGGAGGCAGGAGGAGGGGGCCGAACCAAGAGATGGCATTGCGGCCCTGTCTCCGGAAGTGGGGAACGGTACCCTGTCAAAAACAAACTTTGGCACCTTTCAGGGGGGAGGACACAGATAAGCAGTAGTTCCACTTTTGAGTGGAACTCCGCTTTAAGTGCAGACTATGCCTGCCTTTGTGCTAGGTGCAGTGTGGTGTGGCGAGCAGTAAACACACTGAAGCAATATATTGTAGAAAAGTTCAGCACAGTACAAACCGGCCTGTCCAGAAGCCTGTCTGCAGCCACCTACAACCTGTAAGAGTGGTGAAACAGTGGTCTGAGGACTTGAAGATGCCGACACCGTCTGCCATGTGGAGCAGAATGCGGCCTAGCAGGTGCATACTCAAACAGGAAACTTCTGGAGAGGCGATAGCGTAGTCCCTGCACTATCCCTGACAGAGGGAGAACCTGTCTCTAC
This sequence comes from Lithobates clamitans, assembly GCA_037952925.1. Classification (NCBI taxonomy): domain Eukaryota; kingdom Metazoa; phylum Chordata; class Amphibia; order Anura; family Ranidae; genus Lithobates; species Lithobates clamitans. Next base: position 218,266 of record JBBGZY010000592.1, on the reverse strand, counting down.
ACTAACAACTCGCACAATGCATACCAAAGCAGGTAGTCAGGCCTCTGCCCTCATGCAAGATGGCCACCAAAGTTACATAGGGGCATCAGCATCCAATCAGATAGCTGTCTCCCTGTGATTGAGAAAATCATAGAGGAATCAAGATCCTCACAACTTCATTCTACATGCACTTTTCGCCCCATGCTCTATTCATAGAAGCCGTACTATCAGTGCTCACTATGCACAGTGCTCTTTATGAAGGGAGGAGACCTTTCAATTATCCACCTGTTCCTCATAGAGTGAGCTTAGTTGGCACTTGACAAGTGCCTGTTACAGTTGCAGCTGCTCATATTAACCCCCACAGCACCAGAAGATTACCACTGTAGGGGCATCCGGGGCAGAGGACAGCGCATTTCAACCTTACACAGCAACCACCATTACATAGGACGCTTTTCATTCATGGTGAGTCCCTGGTGCAATTTTAGGAACAGTTTTTCACTAAACGTCTGCTATGATCTATTCTGTTTAAAGGTATATCTTTAACTTTTTTTTCCCTCTAAGTATCTGAAATATCAGTACTACTTTTTGGTTATATTTCTGCTACAAAGAAATATATCTTTCATTCACTGTCTTTAGGGATCCATAATAGGGGACTGCAGTATACAGAATAACATCTAGAACTGCATCAACACTTAATTGATTCTTATGGGAGCCATTTTCCTGTAATTATGTAACAGGGACTTATTGTGCAAGTTTGATGAACATCTTTTGAGCAGATCATCGTTTCTAAGATTCCACTCGAAACACTGAACTATCACTTTCCTTGTCGTCTGTTTCTATTTAATGTTGGCTGAGATGATATAAGGAACATGTGTGCCCTGCATTCCTGATGGACTGTTTGCTTCTTTAATAAGATTATAGTGCTGTTTATCCAGAAGAGAGTTATTTGTTTGATATTGTGTGTAATGACCAAAGCAGATGTGCAATCGGCTAGGTGGAGCTTTGGTATTCCTGCCCTTGTTCCTCATGACCACCCATCACAAAGCCTTCCACATCTGTGGCTCATTACAAGTCTTCCTGTGATGGCAGTCAGAAGGGTATTGGGTACAGATAAGAATGTCACTCCATAGGAATGATTGGTATGTTAACAGGATAACGCTAAGGACAGGCATATGTCTTGAAGTAATACAAATTTCAGAAATGCTCAAACTACTTTTGAAAAGCCAAACAACCAATAACATTTACAAATGCAATAATAACATTCTTATATTTGGAACAGATTTGAGGTATCTAACACAAAAGCAAGAGTTGATGGCGGCAATAACAACCGCATATGTATAATTAACTGTGAATGCTTTTGATAGCACTTTTATGAAATTAAACAGCATTCAGCTAGTTACACTGTAATTGTGTGTGTATAAATGTTTTAAAAAGCTACAATATATGTGGAATGATACTCCCCTAGGGGATGTTGCTTGTAAATGTATTCTTACATAATGTTTTGCAGATTTACAAAGGCAAAACAAGTCGATTGCAGTGCTTCTTATGGCCAAATTTAGATCCTTAATTAAAACCATATTTATGAAAAGAAACATCACTCTTCTAAAGAAGCAGTTACAGTTTTTTTCATGGCAGTGTTTACTGTGCAAAATTAAATTTCTTAATATTGTTTACATGGAAATAAGCTCTAATATCATGTGCCAAAATAAAATATTTCTAGGGGCTCATCAATGCTCTGCCTGTGTTCATTTGACAAGCATGTGTTTTGGCGTCCCTCAAACATTATTTAGTTGTGTGACAATAGAAGCTAGGAAGCAGTTACACAACAATGCCAATGTTATCTGGAAACCTGTTATTAAAAGTCAAGTCTATCCCAAATGGATTTCTGCCAATTGGAAAGATGGGCCAGGGTTTGATCTTCCAGCCAGTCTTCGTTTCTCCTAAGCAGAAAGAAAGGAGCACTATTTAGCCCAATAAAGTTGGCCAAACACATGGCAGTTGCTTAACGTAATTCTTTTTCTTTCCACACATCAGTACAGGAGCAAGCATACATATATCACTCAAGTAAGTTTAATTACTGGGTAGCAAATGCACACGCACCCCCCAGTACCCACAGTTTATTAGCAAAATAACACTCATTGACTCCATGAGTAATTGTTTGTGGGGGATAATTATTAGCCACATTAGCTTCCCAATCCCATGACATTAAAGCCTAATTTAGTCTCAATGTCTTGCACATGAAAATGCTTCTTCCTGTTTTTCTCTTCAGTGCTCTATTTTAGCTAAAATGAGTAATAAAAAACAAAGTCACTTCCAGCGCTAATAGGTCTTCCAAGGTGTGGCGTAACAGATGTCAGATAAAATGGTGGTGTGAAAGGTATATTTGGTATCCAAAACTGGGTGGATGCTGCCTTCCTTAGATGGGGTAATCTAAAAGGAACTACAAGAAAAACAGAAATGGAAGGCGTGCACACCTAGTGCATTACCAAAGATAATTTAATAATAAAAATGTTTTATATAAAAGTGGGTACTCACAAAATGCAACTGACAAAAGACCATAAAAATAATGCATGGACATGCACAGAACACGGGATACAGCTAACGTGTTCTGGGGGCACACCCCCTTCCTAGCACCCCCTTCCTAGCTCTGAGGAAGGGGGTGTGCCCCCGAAACGCGTTAGATGTACCCTGTGTTCTGTGCATGTCCATGCATTGTTTTTATGGCCTTTTGGTTGGTTGCATTTTGTGAGTACCCACTTTTATATAAAACATTTTTATTATTAAATTATCTGGTAATGCACTAGGTGTGCGCGCCTTCCATTTCTGTTTTTCCTAAAATTCACTCTCCCCTTCACAGGCATACTTATTTATGAAAGTAAACCTGTCTTTTGCCCATGTGTGGGCTCCAACTAGAGCATATACATAGCTTGCTATGCTACTAGGTACTAGGAGAAGAAGAGAAGCAAAGGAAAGGTGATGTTATGATGCCCCCCTGGCAGGTGATGTGGGTAACGCAAAGCACAGAGTCTAAGTACCAGTTCATATTCATTAGAGCTCCTGATGATGGAAACGGGGCAGAAACCCTAGTGATCCACAGTTTTTGTTGCTGCAAACTGGCAGCAGGTTGCAATCCTGTAAATTGGTTAGTCCTGGTATACTGACTGCCTATTTCATTTCTTGAGGACCTCAAATGCCAGGAAAGTACAAATAACCCTAAAATAACACCTTTTCTGAAAGTAGATTACCGAAGGTATTTAGTAGGAGGCATGGAGACTTTTTTGAAGTTGTAATTTTTTGTCACATTTTTTGGAAAATTAAGAAATGAAATAAAAATTTTTTTTTTAAATTTTTTTTTACATACTGTCATCAAAGCAATACAGCATCATCATATGACTGGTGTGGCAGTAATCAGTGACAGGTGACTGGTGACAGTATGCAAAAATATATATATATTTTTTCAATTTTTTTTCTTTTTCTTACATTTTTTTCCTTTTTTATCCAATATTTTTTACATACTGCTACCAGAGTGGTACAGTGTACTGCTCTGGGGCGGTGATCCGGATTTTTTCTTTAACACTATGAATGCTTTTTACAGTGATGATCACTTTATAAGCAATCATTTTTTACACTGTGAAACTGTAAATGTGCCATTGTGCAAAATTGTGATAGCTGTGATTGACCACAGGTATCACAACATTACAGGTCTGCTGTCATTGGCCCTGTACAATGTGATCACTGTGATCAATCACAGAGATCAACACAATAGTACATAATAGCTATGAATGAAAGCCATTGTTTACAACTAACATGTGATCACTGTGATTGGTCACAGCAATCACATGGTACTTGTCCCACACACTGTGGCCCAGTACAACAATTTGTGTTCAGCTGGGTGACAGATTGAGCTGCTGTGCTGCCTCTAGGATTGCGAACAAGGCACGCAAGTGGGAGGATGTCATACGATAAGATGGTGGGAGGTGGTTAAAGTAGAACTATAGGCAAAAATTTTGGATAGTGTAAGGGAGATTTACCTTCACTTCTTATCCCACAGCCAAAGCAGGAAGTGAGATGAAATCCTTGCAAATTTGGGGAATACATTGGGGTGTCCTAGGTCACCAGAACCTGTGTCCCCTTTGGAGGTTTTCCCCCCCTATTACTGTTCTGGGGGCAACCCAAGTTTGGTGATAATGGTAAACAGGACAAATAAAGTTTGTGAATCTCCATAACGGAAGAAGAAGGAACAATAAAAACAGGTGTTCTAACCCATCTCCACCCAGTTATACTTTAAGGGTTGGATTTTTGTCTTGGATACCTGCACTACTAAGTGTAAGCCTAAAAGTGTGTATTAGTTTGTACATACGGTTATGTGCAAAGGGATACAGGCAGTCAATTTACTTTGGTGAAGGTGGCCACCAGGCTATCCTCTTTTTCATTTACCTGACGTTAATGTGTTTGGACTGTGGCTACTCCCGGCCTTTATCAGATTATTTGTTCTTCACATTTTATGACCAATATTTTGGCTCAGTATGGGGCTGTGTCCAGCCTTGGGAGATGTACTGTAGATGTACATAGTTTCAGAGTTTTAAAGTTGGTAGGGTTGAATAAAGACACTAGTTCACCCAGTCCAACCTGTGTAATTGGTGTATGTGTGTTCATGTCAATAATCAGTTCCCATTTCCCTGTATATTGTGTTCTCTAAGATGCACATCCAGTACTTTTAAAACTATCAATACTTCCTGTTGACACCACCAGTTGTGGAAGAGAGTTCCACATTCTTATTGACCTGACAGTGAAAAACACCCTGTGCAGATTAAGGTTAAACCACTTCTCCTCCAATCTCATTAAATGGCCCCATGTCTTTCTACACTCCCTGAGACTGAATAGTTTTCTTCCTACATATGTGAGGACCTGCTTTACTGGAGCAGCTAGTGTAAGGGAAAGGTCTTACTCTATGATGTAAATATTGCATCAGGCTGTAGCTACTAGATTCTCATAAGTGCGTCTGGTGTGGGTGAGTGGAGGACAAATTAGATCAGGGGGTCATGTATGTTCATATGAAAGCGCACTTATCCTTTAAAACTAGGCTCCCGGTAATTACTTTTTTTAGTTTCAAGCAGAGTGGGGAAGGAATAGACCAGGGGTCTCCAAACTTTATAAATAAAGGGCCAGCTTACTGTCCTTCAGACTCTCTGGGGGCAGTGTGAGTAGGAAATGCTTTGGCATCAATGGAGGTATACAATGCTTCATCATTGGTGTTAGTGAGAAGAATAGTGCCAGTTGTTGGTATCAGGGGAAGGATACATGCTCCTTCATTGGTGTCAGTGGATGGAATGGTGCCCCATTGTTTGTGCCCAAGGGCTGGATAAAGGCAAGCAAAGGGCCACACCTGGCCCTTGGGCCGCAGCTTGGAGACCACTGGAATAGACCATAATTTAGATTTTAATTTTTTTGCAGTCTGTCCCCACTGAGAAGATTTCTCCTTACTTCTTGATTTGCCAAAAAGTGATGAGAAATCTTTACAGTGGGAGCTCAGACTGCAAAATGTTTTTAGTAAAAAGGGTAAGTGTTGTTTTTGCCTTCTTTCTATCCCAGTGACAGCTGCTGTCCTCATTCCTTGTGCTGCTATTATAGGGACAGAAAGTGAAGTTAAATCTCCCCATGGGCAGAAAATAAAATCTATCCAAAGCTAAAAAAGGAGTTTGACTTGAGTGGAGCTGTAAAATTTGTAGTTAACAGTTAAAAACAAATGTTTCTAAGCAGTAAATATCAATATAACTGCTAAAAGAAATTTTCCAGCGGTCCAAAAAAAATCTGTAGTTTAAGATTCTACTGATCCTCATTTATGTGAAATAGAGTCAACCAGTTCTCAACTAAGGCACACTTATAGGCAGACATTCAACAAAAAAATGACTTAAAACTAGTATACAGTGCATATATGATCCCATAGTATTAAGCTAAATAGTTTCTGACATTTACATCTGGTATGCCTATATTATTTATTTTGTGTGATTGTGGGAGGCACTGAAGAATGTTCTGAGCAGTTAACTGTATATTTTGAAAGGATTACAAGTGCCTTGACTTTGACACTTATAGGCAGTACTTACTGTAATTATAGTTTATACAAATCTGTAGTCTGGAATCTCTATGACTTCAGAGGAGAGCGAGTTAACCACTTCAACCTGAATGCCAGAAAATGAAAAAGTTAACTGCTCGCTTATGCCTAGCTGTGAAAAGCTGTTTTACTCAGCCTCTTTTCCCCTGCGCTTCAGCGGCATGAGGTTCTATGGCGTCATAAAGAACAATGTAGAGCCTATAGCCCAGCATTGGACAAAAGGGCAGAGACAGTTCACTACCAGCGCAGAGGGGTGTACAGTTTTTCAAGGGAGCTGAGAATCAGGTGGGTAAAATTGCTTTTCATGTCCCTTAACTTAAAAGAGCACCTAACCTTTGAAGTGCAAGCTCAGCCCCACTGCAAGGGAGGAATTTTTAGATTTCTGGAGTTCAGCTTTAATGTGTATAGATTTCCTCTTACTTCTTAATGTGTTTCTGTGTTTCTGAGACAAGAAGTGAGAAAATCACAAAGTTTTGGGTGGTCCACAGAAGAGTAATAAAGGGGAAATTTTCCAATGGGGAAAATGTGTGTGTGTGTGTGTGTGTGTGTATATATATGTATATATATATATATATATATATATATATATATATATATAAGAAAATATATAAAACCAGTGTTACATGCTTGTTGCAGCTACAACTTCCACTCATTCATGCAATCCACACGGCACCACAGTCTTTATGAGGTTTATTGAAGAATCAGTACATAGGAATGTATAGGGCAACAGTTTGAGGTGTCCATGCCCTCCCTCAAGCCCACTGATATACACTCATAGGCCACTTTATTAGGTTGGACCCCCTTTTGCCTTCAGAACTGCGTTAATTCTTCATGGCATAGACTCAACAATGTCTTGGAAACATTCCTCAGAGATTTTGGTCCATATTGACATTATAGCATCACGTAGTTGGTGCAGATTTGTTGGCTGCACATCCATGATGGGAATCTCCCATTCCACCAGATCCCAAAGGTGCTCTATTGGATTGAGATCTGGTGACTGTGGAGGCCATTGGAGTACAGTGACCTCATTGTCACGTTCAAGAAACCAGTTTGAGATGATTTGAGCTTTGTGACATGGTACATTATCCTGATAGAAGTAGCCATCAAAAGATGGGTATACTGTAGTCCTAAAGGGATGGACATGGTCAGCAACAATACTCAGATAAGCCGTTGTGTTTAAACGATGCTCAATTGGTAATAAGGGGTCCAAAGTGTGCCAAGAAAATATCCCCTACACCATTACACCACCACCAGCCTGAACTGTTGATACAAGGCAGGATGGATCCATGATTTCATGATGTTTATGCCAAATTCTGACCCTGCCACCTGAATGTTGCAGCTGAAATCGAGACTCATGCAACCAGGCAATGTTTTTCCAATCTTCTGCTGTCCAATTTTGGTGAGCCTGGGCGAATTGTAGCCCAGTTTCCTGTTCTTAGCTGACAGGAGTGGCACCTGATGTGGTCTCTGCGGTATCCCATCTGCTTAAAGGTTTGATGTGTTGTGCATTTAGAGATGGTATTCTGCATACCCATCTCGATCCAGTGATGTGCATGGGAGCATCAGCTCTCTTTTGGCTTTATCACATTAAAGAGCCAACAGGGAGACACAAAAAGTAGGTAGTGGGCAGACTAAAATCAAAATTTACAGGAGATGACACTGGAATATAATTTAATTTGCTTATATATCTGGATCCACTAATAATTTTGAGGGGTTTTTGCCAAAGGTGATCATTGATTTTCTTTTCTTCATCATGTGCTCAGTTTAAAATGTCTTTAAGTGACAGGTACTGTATATTTTAATATCTTCCATAGCCGATTTGCTTTGTGAAGCTCCTAGCCATATGTAAAGTGTATTCTGTAATTTGTCCATAGCGCACCATCTGGGTGCCATCTTGGGAAGACTTGTAAAGGCATCAATTCTGCTGCTTGTTTTAATGATAGCTGTGAAACCAATCCTCTAATACCTCTTTACACCTAGTTTTCCACAAGTGCAAGATCATAACCATGTGTGAATGTTGTATTCAAAGCAAAGACAGCTATATTTATGACAATCCAATGTTAATTTATTGGATAAGACCTGAAATTGACCTGACCTGTACAGGTTTAATGAAGTGTAAAGCTATTTAACACGTGCCATGTAGTATACTAGAACCTTAAGTATTTCTTGTCAGCCTGGTATGTGTCCATATACGCCACTGAACTTGCAGCTGAGAACACATGCATCGGCTAAACTGCACCTAGGAGACTAGTAGTGCAGCATATGTACAGATATGTAATAATACATCATGGAAATATGAAAGTAAAGGTAATTTTACTGTTGTAGAAAATGTTAGGTTAGATCAAATCTTTTTTTTTTTGGTCTTGGCCTAAATTAGAAAAGACCTCCATTAAGCATTGTACTGTATGAAGCTCATCTGACAGCAGAACCCACAGTTTAGAGCTGATTCAGGAAACTACAAGGGACTCATAATGTAGAGCAGATATTGGTATCCACTTTCTGTTATACTCCGCAGGATTACTTTATACCACAGCCAGCATTTTGTGGCTCATTCATTAAATGCAGACCATGTTGTTTGACCTTGTGGTGACATACAGAGCTCCGTATGCTTAATACAGCACAAAGAACTTCCCAGTTGGAGGAGAAACCAGTCACACAACTGTGGCAGGTCATGTGACCAGACTCTCTCTTTTCATCTTTTTTCCCCCCTTTTATATTTATTGAGGTCCTGTGGCTCCCGGAACTCAAAGCACATGTGCAAAGTACACTGCTCTGCTTTATAAATGTGTTGCAGTCTTATTTTTTTTGAAAATAGCAGCATGTCCGAAGTAAGGTTATATGACTGCTTTATAAATGGACTCCTAAGGCTTTCTCTGAATAAATTATTTCTCTATCATCCATTAAGGAGCAACAGAATTGTAGAATTCTCTATGACATGTGGGTTTTACTGCCACCTACAGGAGGTTTGGACACTGGCAAAACAAATACCATTAGGCCAGCCCACATATAACCCCTTCTTGAACCATCTTGCCTCAGTTTTTTGCTTGTGTCCTAGGAGATTAGACGCCTTTTTTACAACTGTGCCGTGGAATCATTTTTTTCTCATTTAGGGCTGGTTCACCAGATGCAGTCCAGTATGTTTTTAATCTGTATCAAAAACGCATGCAGTCTTTTCCATGTATTCCAATAGCCCTAGATAAAAGTGCAGATGCATTCTAGTGCAGTCAACAAAAGTAGAACATGCTGCATTTTCTCTGCATGGAATGCATCTGGAATGTGGAAAAATGCATCAGAAATGCACCATAACTAGAGATGGGTAAAACACCAAAACTCTCAAACATCGCAAAAGTTAGGACCCAAAACACAAATCCTATTAGAGTCTATGGGACCCGAACTTGAAAAATCAAAAAGCCCCATTTTTGAAGGCTTATTTGCAAGTTATTGGCCATAAAATAGGTATGGGGGCCCGGGTACTGCCCTAGGAGACATGTACCAATGCATTTTTTTTTTCAAAAAGATTGTTTTTAAAGGAGCAGTGATTTTAATGATGCCTAAAGTTAAACAATAAAAATGAAAATTTCCTTTAAATAGAGTACTTGGGGGGTCCTCTTAGTCTGCCTATAAAGTGGCGCATCTGTACCGTGTATAGAACTTGCTGCAGAAAAACTGACATTTATAAAGAAAAAAATGACATTTAAATTGATTTTCCCTGCAAGCTTTCTTTTTTTAGTAAACAACAGCTAGGGGCCATAATTTAGTCCACTAAGAACAAGATTAGAGATTTTTTGGATAAAGTCTCTTTGGCAGACTTTGGATGAAAAAAACAATGTTTTACACCACAGTGAGCAAGCCTTATATGAGTTATAGGACACTAAGGCCAAGATTAACAGGTTTTTTTAGATAAAGTCTGGTGTCTCTTTCGCAGTCTTTGGATAAAAGTAACAGGTTCAGAAAAATTGGTCTTTGGGTGTCTTCAAACGGTAACCCTATAGAGGTACTCTTGATGAAAGCAAAAATGGCTTTGGTGTAAAAAAATTTAATTTGATGCCCCTGTAACACAGTTGTGGAAAAATTGATCTTTGGGTGTTGGTGGTGCCTTCACCCTGTAACCTTCTAGAAGTACTTTTGATGAGAGCAAGAGGCAGAATAAGAATAATCTCTGGCAGCTGCAGTGGTGTTTGGTGCACTTTAAATTGAGTATTGGCGCTGACAGGTATGAAAAAGAAAAAAAAGGGGGGACACCAACGTCCCAGTCAGAAAAACTGTGGCTGGAAAAATTAAAAAAAGAGGAGGCAGGCAGGGAACAAAATAAAGAAAAAAAACACACGCAGCAACCAAAGAAAAAAGGGAGGATATACAGCACTGTATACAGCACTAAATGTTATGTAATGCTGGGTAAACACTGCACTAAACTAACACACTACACTATACTCACACTATACTGACACAATACACTATACCGACACACTATACTCACACACTATACTCACACTATACTAACGCTACACTAACACTCTACACTCAGAGTCACAATAAGTGAACACACTAACTTGCTAGTAGTAAACTGAGGCCTGCTCTATCTATCTCCACTCCAACAACACACTGCAAAAGCTTCCTGTGGGAAGGAACCTTTTATAGTGTAGGTTGGGCCTATGAGCACTGAGCCGTGATTGGTCAAAGTCATTATGACTCTGTCCATTCGGGGGCTCTGACAGTGCTCTGTGCCCTAATTGGCAAAACCTTGCACTTGGCCAGTGGTCAGGTGCAAGGCTGCATCCAATTAGTGCCCTAGAATACACTGTACAGAGCGCAGTGCCTTGTGGGCCGCTCAGCAGGCGAACATCATGCCGAGCGCACTGCAAATTCAGGAGTTCGCCAAACAAGCAATATTCAGGCCGAACTTTTGCTCGGACCGAACCGTTCACCCAACACTAACCATAACGCACAAGTCTTGGATTGAGATGAAGAAAAAAAAAGGGGAAAAAACACACCAGAACGCATAAAAATCACACAGGAACGCATCAAAAACATGTATGCAGAAATGCATCTGGAAAGCAGAACCAGCCCTTAACCATTGGAATACTCATTCTGACGATGTGCTCTTATTTGCAAGGAAATAGTATTTACAAATTTTCCTGTACCTCCCTTAAAGCTGAAGTTTAGTGATTTTTGTTTTTGTTTTTTAACAGCACCAGGGACAGTATTTAGCATAAATTAATTTATCCTGTGTGCTTGTGGCTGCTTGGTTAGGTTGAAATTTGAAGTTCTCTGGTCCCTAATTGCTGCAGGGCTTAATATGAGCGTCTGCAGTTGTGACAGGCACTCCTTAAGTGCCAACTACCCTCTACCTACTACTGCTCTCATCACCTCCTGCTAATACCGTATTACACTTGCTGTCCCACACACAAAGACAGGGAAGCACATGCACTCATTCACCTCCCACTCCCATCTTACTTATCTCACCCTCCTTCTTCTGCTAACCTCTGGGGATATCTCCTCTAATCCTGGTCCTCCAGTATCTCACCCCCACACCCGGCACCCTCCCTCCTCCAGAATCAGTCACAATCTTCTCAATCTTGTCTAGATCCCCCTGCTCCCAAAAAACACCCTCCCCTTCTCATGTGCCCTCTGGAATGCCTGCTCTGTCTGCAATAAGCTCACTTCTGTCCATGACCCACTTGTCTCCCACTCCCTTAATCTTCTTGCAATCACGGAAACATGGCTTCAAGAATCAGATTCTGCCTCGCATGCAGCCCTCTCCCACGGATGCCTACACTGAACTCGCTCATTCAGACTCAGTGGAAAGAAAGAAAGTGGTGTTGGTTTGCTTCTATCCCCACTGAGCACCATTCAAGTCCTGTCTACCTCTCCTTCTCTATCCTTCTCTTCTTTTGAGACACATTGTATTCATCTGTTTTCTCCCATTTCTCTAAGGATTGCAGTGATCTATCAGACTCCTGGACCAGTGTCATGCTTCCTTGATGACTTCTCTTCCTGGCTCCCCTACTTTCTCTCCTCTTCAATACCCACTATTATCCTTGGTGATTTCAACATCCCCGTCAATGTTAGCAGCCCAGCTGCATCTCAACTTTTCAACTTAACCTCATCCTTTGACCTTACACAATGGACACAGTCCCCCACTCACTCTGATGGTAATACCCTAGACCTTGTTTTCTCCCATCTTTGCACCCCCTTCAACCTCACCTACACACCTACACACCCTTTCCTCTCTCTGACCACAACCTCATTACTTTCACAATGTGCTTGCCTCCAACTACCTGTCCCACCAAGCAGAAAACAATTACCCGCAGAAACCTTTGCGACTTTATTCCTTCTCTTTTCTACTCTGCAACTAACCCCCTCAGCTCGGGTGCCCCCATAGCAAGCTGCTTGCTGTGGGGGTACTCGACAGGAGGGAGGGGCCAGGAATAGTGAAGAGGGACCCGAGAAGTGGAGCTGCCCTGTGCAAATCCACTGCACAGAGCAGGTAAGTATAACATGTTTGATAGTTTTTTTTTTTAAACAAGACTTTACAATCACTTTAACCCTTTGGTCGTGCATATTTTTCAGTGTCAAAAGTGTCAGTTAGTGTCCAATTTCTCTGCCGCAATATCGCAGTCCCGCTATAAGTTGCTGATCGCCGCCATTACTAGTAAAAAATTAAAAATTTGGAAAATAAATAAATAAAAATATCCCATAATTTGTAGACACTATAACTTTTACACAAACCAATCAATATACGCTTATTGCGATTTTTATTTTACCAAAAATATGTAGCAGAATACATATGGCCTAAACTGATGAAGAAATGGATATGTTTTATAGCAGAAAGTAAAAAAATATTGTTTTGTTTTTTTTCAAAATTGTCTGCCTTAATTTATTTATAGCGCAAAAAATAAAAACCACAGAGGTGATCAAATATTACCAAAAAAAAAAATTTATTTGGGTACAGCGTTGCATGACCACGCAATTGTAAGTTAATCCTTTCAGCCCCTGAAGATTTTACCCCCTTCCTGACCAGAGCACTTTTTGCGATTCGGCACTGCGTCGCTTTAACTGACAATTGCGCAGTCATGCGACGTTGCACCCAAACAAATTTGACGTCATTTTTTTCCCACAAATAGAGCTTTCTTTTGGTGGTATTTGATCACCTCTGTGGTTTTTTTTTTTTTGCGCTATAAACAAAAAAAGAGCGACAATTTTGAAAAGAATGCATTTTTTTTTACTTTTTGCTATAATAAATATCCCCCAAAAATATATTTTATATATATATTTTTTTTATATATTTTATATATAATAACTATTTTTGTTTCTCAGTTTAGGCCGATATGTTTTCTTCTTCCTTTTTTCTGGTAAAAAAAAAATCGCAATAAGCATATATTGATTAGTTTATGCAAAAGTTATAGTGTCTACAAAATAGGGGATGGATTTATAGCATTTTTATTATTCATTTTTTTTTATTAGTAATGGCGGTGATCTGCAATTTTTATCATGACTGCGACATTATGGCGGACACGTCTGACAATTTTGACACATTTTTGGAAACATTGGCATTAATACAGCGATCAGTGCGATTAAAAATGCATTGATTACTTGTACAAATGTCACTGGCAGTGAAGGGGTGAATGCTAGGGGGCAGTGAAGGGGTTAAGTGGGTCCTAGTTTGTGTTCTAACTGAAGGGGGGAGGGGACTGTGCAGGAAAGATAACAGATCGTCTGTTCAAACTCTGTATGAACAGACGATTTGTCTGTTCTCCCCTCAGAGAACCGGAAACTGTGTGTTTACAGTTCCGTGACTGTTCCGTGACTCAGCGGCAATCGCGGTTGCTCGGCGGTGATCGAGACTGCCGGGCACTAGCATCGGCTCAGGGGGCACACGCGCCCCCTAGTGGCCACAGGGCGAAACGACGATACATAATGTCGTTTTGCCCAGCTGTGCCATTCTGCCCCAGTACAACTGCCGCGGCTGGTCGGCATGTGGTTAAAATAACGCCGTGCCGTATCGCAAAAGAGTCATGAAGAGGGGGTAAATCTACCGGAGGGCAAATAGTTAATAAAATAATGTCCCACTATTTTAATTGGAGTTCATATTTAAATAATTCTTAAGCAACAAGGATTGGAAAGGATAAAACATGATGTAAGTATAACCAGAACAGATGATCTACTGGTAATCTAATAATATCAAATGTTTCACAGATTTTTTTTCCCCCAAATAAAGTCTAGTGAGCATAATATCCTTTATCCTATTTATACATCAGGGATTTGAGGAAAGGTTGTAGTATAGAGCCAGTTGTCACAGCTAATTTATATCACAGTAATCTGCCCTCCATTAGGAGTTGTTTCTTGCACTATAAATCTGAAGTGTAGCTTGTGAAGGATGAGGAGTTGAAGTGTGAGTGTGTATGGGGTCAAATGAATGTTTCCCTTGGGTCCAGGGCAGTGTGAGGTTACCATACTGACCAAACCCTACTGAGAAGGCTAGTGTTTTCCTTTAAACTTATATGTAATGAAACGTGAAGTCATCATTGCTTGAAATTCTCTCATATTGGTCTTTGAGGATACATTATCAGATACAGAATTGTTTAATGTATACATTTTGCCAAAATAAAGAAAATGTAGGCACTTCTCAAGTTATATAGCTGGTTCACATTGTGTTCACTTCATATTGCATTTGCACCATATATTACCAGACAATTCTATATATTGGGATGCATGATGTATACATTCATTGTGCCTTGAATCAAAATTCTTCAAGGCCACATGAAGTATTCAGTGAAATTTTTTGTCTGTCTTTTCACCCACATGACTTTAATGGCATCCCAGTCTTAAGCTGGATACACACTATGCAACTTTTGTTGTTTAATTTCCTTTAGATTTACAAAACCATGTAGTGCAGGGGCCTGCCTGATTGCATACAAATTGAAACCGTTAAGGTTTTGGTAAATCTAAAGGAAAAAATCTAAAGAGAATTGTATAGTGTGTATCCAGCTTAAGTCCGTTGGTTTCAGTATTGAGTTGGCCCACCCTTTGCAGCTATAACAGCTTCATCTCTTCTGGTAAGGCTGCCCACAAGGTTTAGGAGTGTGTCTATGGCAATGTTTGGCCATTCTTCCAGAAGCGCATTTGTGAAGTTAGGCACTGATGTTGGAGAGAAGGCCTGGTTCGCAGTCTCAGCTCTAATTCATTCAAAAGGTGTTCTATCGGGTTGAGGTCAGGACTTTGTGCAGACCCATCAGGTTCCTCCACCCCAGACTCGCTCATCCATGTCTTTATGGACCTTGCTTTGTGCACTTGAAGAGTTGAAGCTGTTATAGCTGCAAATGGTGGGCCAACTCAATTTTGAACCCTACCATCTAAAACTGGGATGCCATTAAAGTTTATATGGGTATAAAAGCAGGCGTCCCAATACTTTTGGTAATATATTGTATAAGCAATTGCTTTCTGAGTGAGACTTTCTTCCATTAAGTACACATACATTGTAAATCGATAGGAGCTCAATCTCTACATAAGTATGACCTTTTAAGTATCAGGGCTCTTTCTGATTTAGGAGACAGTTTACCTACCTGGCGGTTACCTCCCTTCTGTTCCCCAACCTTCCCCACTTTCTCTCTCTCTCTCTCTCTCTCTCTCTCTCTTAAAGTGTTACTAGACCCACAACATTTAAACCAGTCTGTATATTCAGTAAAGCATGCTTGCTATACTCACTGTGGAACCTAAGGGTTAATCCTCCACATTGTGTAAAAAGGCTGTTTGATCCTGTCTCCTCTGACCCTCCCCTTCTTTTTCTGTCCCCAATCTATCTGCTGATAGAGCAAAGCCTTGGAGGCACTCTGCACATGCTTAGTTTGGTATACTGCTAGAGAGTTTTTTTTGTTTTGTTTTGTTTTTTGGGAGGGCCAATCAGCACTCTCCAGACAGAGGGTCAGAGGTCATGCAGCCTCTCAGGAAAGTCAGGGAAGAATGAAAACTTCCTACAAGCTTTAACCAGTGCTCAGCCAGACATTGATAGAAGTCACAAGGCTGCTATATACTGCTGATAAGAAAAGATATTTAGCAGTTTATATTTACTAAATAATTGCATTTCCATATTCTGTGTACTGAAGGAGACCAGATATAGTGAATACAGGGCCCTGGGTTTAGTAACAGTTTAACTCTTCTGTTTTTTTCGGCAAGTACACTAACCCCACCTTCATGATCTCACTGATAGCAATTCTTTAAAGCCCCTTACTGTGGCTTTTACCCCTGATCCTTTTCCTACTCTAGATTTTTACAGTCTGTGTACAGCATCATTTACATCATCTGTACTTCTAAGAATGTAACTGTTACAGCAGTCTGTACTCCGGAATCTACCACACTCTACCTGAATGTACCTCCTATATGTTACTGCTATACCTTGTTTGTATTACATATCCATGTTGGCTGTTCCCAGATTCTACTGTAGTTATACAGTACCTCCTGACTCTTTATACTCTATGCATACGAGTACCATTTGATATCATTCATGCTGTATATTGCCCGATGGCTTTGAAATATAAAGAATGCATAAAAAGACATTTCTTTTTCTATATATTTAAATAATTTGATAGGCTAGAACATTGCTTATAAATACAATTAAGAATAGTCTGAGATGTGCTCTTGTGCTCTTGAAAGTGTCGATATTTTTATTTTTCTTCAGGAACATAACTACCATTTTACTTTCAGACAGCTCATTTCACATTGCCTTTTTTTGCCCACATCTGAAAGCTGCATGCAGTGCACACAAGCATAGAAATCTTTTAAGACATCTGCATTTTGAAACTCAGCGGTATCCCGCGAGTGTATTAAATCTGCAGTGTGCTGACCTGTTTCCTGGCTTTGTTATGTTTTCTCCTCTGTAACAGAATATCCCTCATGAGTACCAGTGGATGGGAGTTATCTTGACTACAGCTGTGTCAGCAGGCCAATGGCTCTTGGCTTCAACTTCCTGCTTTTGCCTGCACACAGTAAGACATAGAGCACCCCACTGGGGGGGTTTTGTTAATTTGCCAGGTTTGATCTCTCTCAAGTTGGCGTCAGGATCATTCGACACTTGCAAACATTCCATTTTCAAAATGACTTCATTTATTGGGTTAAAATCCTGTTTAAGGCAATTAGACTGGAGAGGACCTCAGGAGCAGCCACAAGCATGGCAACCTGAAAACCTATAAGATCACATTACTGTAATCAGCTCCCAGAATAAGTAACCAGAGAGCCCTCGATCTGGTAAGTTCTTCTCACACTACCCCCACCATCGCTGCCCATCTTCCAAGAACAACCCACACACTTTATTATGAGTGAAACCATTTTCCATACCAAATATTATTTTAGGACAGTTATTGTAGGGATTCATTTCATGCTGAAGTAATATTTTACTGGAATGATTTGCCTAAATGTAATTATGTATCTTTAAATGTCAAAGACAACATATATAGATTTAAAATCAATTAAAAAATCTACACCTATCTACTTGTTTTTCTGCCAAACCAGCATTATAAAATTCTTGTGCACTTCTCAGTTCTGCCCTTTCCATGTTCCTTTACTAGAGAGTTTGCGTTTTCCTGTCGAATGCTGTGAGTCCAACACTTCATAGACAGGAAATTAAAAGAAGAACTCCAGGTATACAACTTAATTTTTAGTTGAAATACATGTATGTGAATGGTTTTTTTTCCTGCTCATTAAACAATGAAATAGTAGTGTTATGATGTTGACTTCTCGTATGGAAAAAGTTTGGGACTTTAAATGAGGCCCACATAGACATGTGCCTCCATCCTTGTAGAATTGCAAAAAGGGAAAGGTTGGGACTATAACTGAGGTGTGTACCCAAAGATCGATGCAGTGAACATATCGTATATATGAATTCATTGACCCATAAAACAAAGGTAGATGCACATTAAAGACAAACTTTATTAGAACATTTATTAACAATTGCAACCATGTTGAAACAGCATCAAAAAGTTACATTGAATCTGTTTCTACAGCAATAATACAGCAAATATGCAATAGAGGATCAGAACAAGAACATTTATGTACATGATGTTAAATATTAAAAGCCAAGATGATTGCAGCGCAACATTTTCTACGCGTTTTGTGAACCATCACTTCCTCAGGAGCAGGTGCAATCCATCTATCTATAAAGAACATATAGGTATGCATCAATAACACTATATCTAAATAGTAATGAAATAGGAAATTAGGGCAAATGAGATCTTTACATGGATACTCCCCTCCCCCCCCCTTATTTTGCGGTCCTCACATTGCAACCCATTGTGCATCAGTATGGCCCCCTCAGTTCCCGTGGTGGACATTCACGGGGTGACCTTTGGCTGTCAGTGCCTGGTACTGACGACGGTAGCCGTTTTTGTGAGTAATTCAAATTAATCCTTGACCTTTGCTCTCATTTGGTCTAATTTCCTACTTCATTACTAGGATTGCGCCTGCTCCTAAAGAAACGATTAGAGCACGTTGTGCTGCAATCCTCTTGGCTTTTAATATTTAACATCATGTACATAAACATTTTTGTTCTGATTCTCTTGTGCATATTTGTTGTATCATTGCTGTAGGAACTGATTCAATACACCGCTTTGATCCTGTTTCAACATGGTTACAATTGTTGATAGACGTTACAATAAAGTTTGTCTTTAATGTGCATCTACCTTTGTCTATGTTTACCATCATCATTAAAAGTAAAAGTGAAAATCCCAAATTTTGGGTTGTCCCCAGAAAAGTAATAGCCGGGACATCTTTCAATGGGGACACTAGTTCTGGTGACTGGGGGGTCCCCAAGGAATTCCCTTAATTTGCAGGGATTCCCCTCACTTCCTGTTTGGCTATCGGGCAGGAAGTGAGGGTAGAGCTCCGAAATAGGACACAGATGGCATAAAAAATCTTACAGGGGTCATAACTTACTCTACCCAAAAGGTAAGAAAAGTTTTGCCTATAGTTCTACTTTAAGTGTACATGTACAGATTCCCCCTGTAAAATGTGTTGTCCCATGTTACTATACACCTTCTTCCAGTTATGTTTCATTTAGGAGGGACAACTCTGAGCCAATGCCCTGTCCAGAGTAACTCTGCCACCTCAATCCCAGTGACAAAATGGGATTCTGTCATGCACTTAGCTCATGCGTGCACATAATTAACTTCTTCTGCTCTTCCGTACCATTTGGCTAGGTATATGGGGTTTCTATACCACAGGTTCGGTCCCAATTACATTAAGGAAGCCAGACCACTGACTCCCTCACTACCAGAGGACCTGTCACCTAAGCCAGGTACCACATTTTACGACTGGCTGCTATACATTTCCACCAGTTCATGGTTATCCATGGTAACTGCTCTCCAACTCCAACTTTCCGTAGTGGCCTTGCTTCATACCCCATGTGTGCTTTACAGACCCTGTTACATGAACCACTATGCACCTCTTGAATAACTTTAGACCAGACTCAAGAACAATTCAAGAACTTTACTTAAAAACGCTTCAGGAACATTACAGAATTAAAGTACATCTCAGTCCATTCCCTAAGTAACTACTTTGTAACTGCCCTGTAGAAGTGTGAGTCCATAACTGGTAGTGTCCATAACTGGTGAATCCCTTGGGGTGGCAGACAAAGGTTACATCCTTCCAGGTGACATGGACCCTCCGGTTCCCCTTTCCCCTGTGTATACAGTATGTCAACCAGAAAGGAAGGCAGGACCCAAACAGCCAGGAAAAGCAGTGGTAAAAACTTAACTTTTCCCTAACCGAGGCAGCTTAAGCTCACTTGCTATAGTAGAACATTCCCCTGTAGGCACCTGCATTCAAGCATAGTGAGTTATTTACATGTGTCTACACACTATCCTAAAATTGACAGGGATTTTGGGAGCTAGCAGGTCACAACCCTGCTCAGACAAGTACAGGACACGCTGTCTGAATTCGGTAGTCATTTTATGCAGGCCAAAGTAGGATGCCGTGTTAAAGACACTGCTCCCAGCAATAGCAAGGCAGCATGATCAGTCCTCCTCAACTAGGGAGGTTCCAGGCACCTCTATGTCATGTGTAACACCAGCACACAGGGCTTCTCAGGCCAAGACGCCTACTACCGCTCTATGCCAAGCCATGTTAGACCCAGATGAGAGCCGCTCATCCTGTGCAGCAACAGTTTTCAGGCTTCAAATTCAGCATGGTCCAGCCATTTATTTAAGCAGTAAACTTGCTGTGGGAAGGCCCAAAACCTCCTCTCCAGAAATGTAAAACTTATTTCCCTTTCCTAAAAAACAGCCAGCCTTTTTTCCCCTGATGGAAGAGATAAAGGATCTGTTGCAGGAGGAATGGCAGAAAATGAACAAGAGATCTCCCACAATTAATGGTTTACAAAAATTGTGTCCATTGGCAGAGGAGGATGCTGCCACCTTAAACAAACCACCAGTGGTGTATGTGGCAGTTATGAGGCTGGCAAGAAATGTCACTCTTCCGGTGGAAGATTCTGACTCCCTCTGGAATGTCTCGGATAGATATTTCAACATGGATCTTTGCAAGTCTTACCTGTTATTAGGGGGTGTCTGTAAGCCAGGGATCACACTAACTCGTGTGGTAAGTCTGGAACCAAAATCTTGAAGCTGCCGTCAATCAAGATTTGCCGGTAGTAGTGCAGGCTTTGGATAAGCGAAAACTCTCAACCAACTTTAAAGATAAGCAGCTATTGATGTCATTAAGTGTTATGTGTCAATAAAGCTATGCTGCATTCACTAACAGCAAAGAACTGTTGTAAGCTGCCTTTTGATGGCAAGTCCTTATTCGGGGAGAAATTGAAGATGGCAATCCCTAGGTGACTGGCAGTAAGAGGGGCCCTCTGTTGCAAAACAGGAGATTTAGGGGGTCCCACATCAAGTTCGGGGACACCAAAAACTTTTACCAGGTCAGATATTTTAGGGAAGGCTGGAAGGGTGCGCAAGCCACCTTCGCGAAGACACAGTGATCAAACATCCCCTCAGCTCCATCGAACTCCCATAAATCTTTTTTAGGTGAGGTGGGGGCGGTGGGAGCCAGACTGCTCAATTTTGTGCACGTCTGGAAAGCACATTGTCAGAATTCATGGGTCCTCTCTACAGTAAAGTATGATCCTTGGGTATTCAAGCAATGCTGTGCTTCATTAGTACATTACCATCTTAAGACTCCAGGAAGCAATCATCTCAGTCCCTGACTGTTATGGGGTTTTTACAGGCTTTTACTCTCCTATATTTCTAGTTCAGAAAAAAACAGAGACTGGAAACCCCCGATCAACTAAAAATGCTGAAGCAATCTATTTATGTGGAAAAGTTCAAAATAGATAATCTCTATTCGGGGAGGAGCACTTTCAATTCGTATGTCTGCAATATGGGCTGTCCATCTTACCAAGAACATTTACCAAGGTCCTGATTGCTGTGTTAGCCCCATTTAGGGAACAGGGGCTTTGAGTCCATCACTACTTGGACAATATCATTCTGTTAGCCCAGGATCAAAACTGGCTACTGAGACAGAAAAAGACCCTGCTGACCAGTCTGAAAACCTTTGGCTGAATAGTGAATCTCTGGAATAGCCAGATCAAGCCAACTCAGCAGATGGTGTATTTGGGGGCACAGTTTGACATCCATGTGGCAACGCCATCTCTACCTCTTCAGAAGCTGCCGAAGATAAAATAGAAATACCAGAGGGTGAAGGCTTCATTGATCATGTCTGCCTCCCAGTGCACGAGCCTATGGGAAACAATGGTATACTGCATCCCTATGGTCCTATGGAATCATGGGCTCCCTGGCATCTCAGAATGTTTCAGTTAGGCTTTTTGATGCACTGGAGGAAGCATCACTTGTCTCAACTCCTCAAAGTCTCCCCACAGATGGTGCAGAAGTCTGCAGTGGTGGACGCATCAAGAAATGCTCACTCAGTTTCACTCGTTAGGTCCATTACCCCCGAAAATTGATACCACAGATGCCAGAACTATAGGATGGGGCACCATCTGCAGGTCATCTCAGGTACAAGGCAAGTGGGGTTTTCCAATTGAAGGTATAGTTTCCAATGTGCTAAAAGTCTGTGCAGCACTCTTGGCACTGACCTCGCTGTGACCACATTCAGGGTTGCCCTGTCAGTCTGCACAGTTCAGCCACAGTGTCATACATACAGAAGCAAGGGGAAACATACAGCATGTCCCTCCTAAGAGAAGTAGAGCCAGGTATGATCTTAGCTGAACAGAACCTATAGGAACTTTGTGCAGTGTATCTTGAGGCAGACCGGCTTTCCAGATACTTTCCGGATCCCAAAGACTGGTCTCTCTATCCAGAAGTCTTTGCTCAGATCGCTCGGGTTTGGGGCTCACCACAACTGAATCTGATTGCGACCCAGCCAAATTCAAAGTTTCCAGGTTCCTCTCTTACTACCCTCACCCAATGGTAGAGGGAGTGGATGCTCTAACAAATCCTTGGAGTTGACATCTAGCATACTCATTCCCTATCTTCCATTAATTATGAAATTCCTGAAGAGGTTGCTGTCCGAGAATCTTACAGTCATACCGATTGTACCCTACTGGCCCTGCAGGCTGCCGGCCTCTTCAGCTGTCAGTAACTCCTCATCTGTTGATGCAAGGGGAAATACTTAATCCGCATCCTGCTCATCTGGCCATGGTGATCTGGAAGTTGAAAGACAAGGGTTACAGGAGCGAGGCTATTCTGTGGAAGTAGTCAGAATCCTACAGGTTCCCAAAAACTGTCAATTAGAATATATTTATATCATAATCTCAAAAGTTCAAAGTCTTTGCAGTTGGGCAAGGTTTCAACCCTCTGAGCCCAGACATGGCCCAAGTGCTATCCTTTCTTCAGTTAGGGCTAGATCCGAGGCTCAGCCTAAGTTCCTTTAAAGTGCAAGTGCCAGCCATCTCAACCTTCACCTGGAAGAAGTGGGCATGTAAACATATAGTGGAATGCTTCATGAGGGTGGTCCTAAAACCTTGCCCACCAAGAATGAATACATTTCCCCAGTGGAACCTGACATTGGTCCCAGATTTCCTCACCAGTGCTCCTTTTGCTGCATCACCCAAAAGACAGAAGCAAGAGTGTTGGAACTACAGAGTCTTAAGTCTTGTTCTTTCGGGATGGAGTCATGCTTGGACCTCTCGAGCACTTTATTCCTAAAGTGGTTTCAGTTTTTCATCTTACCAATGAATGGATGCTTCCACCCTTTCCAGCATACACAGATCCTAGCCTACAAGAGTTGGATTTTCCAAAAATGGAAACTCTCAAAGAAGTTGTTCATACCACTGGCAAGAAAAATCCAGAGGAAATGAAGGCCACAGACAGGGCATTTTCCTCTTGGATAGTCAACATTATCCAGAAATCGTACAGAGTGACCGGGTGAGAGGCCTGGAAGTGTTGAAGGCTTATTCCACTAGATCCTCTCTACTTACTGGGCAGCGCATGCAGGAGTATCAATGGAGACCATTTGCAAAGCAGCAAGTTAGTCATCGCCGCACACCTTCCTAGGGCATTACAGAGCAGACCCAGGGGCACTAAAAACAGTTGATTTTGGAAGAAAAACAATTCAGGCCTCTATGTCCATTGTTAATAAAAAATGATTAATCGCTATAGCCCTTCCTGTTCAGCTCTTTATTTGTGATATGTATGCTGCCATGCTAGTGTCAGGAAAAGGGAAAATTGTAATAAATATTTAACATAATTTTCCTTTGGAGTAACCCCTTCCCTCCTCATCGCAGTTCTCGGTTGCTCGACGGGTGACAGCCTTGCAGAGTGTTATAGTGATTGGAACTATTATGAGATTTGGAATCAGACCCAATAGAATTTTCCTCGAGTGTGATGGGAAAGCTGCTCTCATCAGTCTGCCTGAGACTTTCACTTGCTCATGCCCCGAGCTTGACACAGTCTTTCCAAAGATGGAAAATTAACTTACCTGATATTACTAAGAACTGGGATTACTGTGTCTCTACATACATTACATACATGACCTCAGAGAAGGACTGATTTATTCAACTGAAGTTCCTTCACAGAGCTTATTACACCCCTCAACGACTTGCCAGGGACCTTCCTTCATTTGATCTGGTCCTGTCCTTTGATCCAACCCTACTTGGGTTAAGTAGTTGAGGTGCTCAATGGCATTGGTCAAATCGACTTGCAACTTGACCTGTTACTTTTATTACTGGGTGTAATTGAACATGTACTAGTAGGTCGCTATGTCAAATTATTTCTATTCCATGTGAACTTTTATGCCTGACAATCCTACTTCATTGGAAACTTTGCAATCCTCCCACCTTGTCTGCCTGTTGATAGGATGCTGCCACTGTATAAACTTACCTATGAATGATGGAATTGCCCGAAAACATTTGACAAAATCTGGTCTGCCTTGATTGATGCTCAAGGTCATTCATGATTATTGATGTTATACGCCCCCACGTCCCCATCCCCCCCACACACACAGACACACACGCACTTTTTTTTCTCTCTCTCATCCCTCTCTGATTCCTTCTCCTACTTGTCTCCTCTTCTGGTATATCCCTAATGTGATGGAAGAACCTTCTTCACCCTTATGCATCCTAGAGAGTGTGTGCATCTGTAACAGTGTTGGTGATCCATGTCTAATACTCTTCCATGTATTGTGCATGTTTTGTGTCCACTGTAATGCCCCGTACACACGGAAAATGTGTGATAGGACCTTGTTGTCGGAAATTTCGACCGTGTGTAGGCTCCATCACACATTTTCCATCGGATTTTCCGACACACAAAGTTTGAAAGCAGGATATAAAATTTTCCGACAACAAAATCCGTTGTCGGAAATTCTGATCGTGTGTACACAAATCCGACGGACAAAGTGCCACGCATGCTCAGAATAAATAAAGAGATGAAA
Organism: Lithobates clamitans; assembly: GCA_037952925.1. NCBI lineage: Eukaryota > Metazoa > Chordata > Amphibia > Anura > Ranidae > Lithobates > Lithobates clamitans. The sequence goes on along the minus strand of JBBGZY010000592.1, from coordinate 193,299 downwards.
GCTATTGGCCACTGCCCCGTTTATAGTCCCGACGTACATGTTTTACGTCAGCGCGTTCAGAATGATCGGATTTTCTGACAACTTTGTGTGACTGTGTGTATGCAAGACAAGTTTGAGCCAACATCCGTCGGAAAAAATCCATGGATTTTGTTGTCGGAATGTCCGAACAAAGTCCGACCATGTGTACAGGGCATAAGACATAACAGCAGCTACATTTTATATATGACTCTGTGAAATTATGATGTCTTTCGACATACATTTCAACTGTTGTGTCTATATAAACAATATGCATATTTAAAATCATTTTTTTCTAAAAAAAAAAAAAAAAAAAAATAGATTTAAATAGGTTCTGTGGCTAGAGATAGGGCCAGAGCTCTATCCTGTGTATGCTGCCATGGACTGGTATCATGAAAGTGCAGCGCCCTCTACTTAAGGATAGGTGGAATATTGTAGAATTTGTAGCATAAGAGTTATTACAGGTAAATTTAGCCAGGCCTGCGGTATTTTACCAGGCCTGGTTGTTTTGGTTTGGGGTTGGAAGTGTCAGAATAATGAGGGTTGTGGCCACCTACACTTGGGTTCAAAGACGCCTCCTCTGCCTGATGGTGGATTGTTCCAGAAGGAGAGGATGGGCTGAGACCTGAGTGGCAGGGAACTTATGTGAGAGTCCTGATCAATCAATATATAAAGGGAGGTCACATGCTTCCGGGGGAGATGGGCCTGGGGCCCGAACACATAAGGAAAGGGGCCCAAGCGTAGGAGGAGAGGGACCTGGGGCCCGAGTGCAGGAGGAGAGGGGCCTGGGGCCCGAGCGCAGGAGGAAAGGGGCCAGGGGCCCAGAAGGGATCTACTTTCTGTGAGTGAAACATGGACTGTTGATTGGGAGAGAACAGGTCAGTGGAAACCCAGAGGAACTAATGCAGAAGTAAATGGAATGACATACTGTGAGCCTACGGACCACCGTATAAACCATATTACAGTAATTTCCCAAAGACTGATGGGCGTTGGCGTGGGAGTCATGGAAATAGGTAGTGATGGCCTGTGGCTTTAATTTCAACACCCAAAGGAAATCTATTGGTCAGGCAGAGGGAATTATTCAGAGTAATGCCCCTTTTGTTTAACTTGGGAGTGTTGCAGAAGAGAAAGCAATAGAACCAGGAAAGGATTGCTTAGGGAAGTCCAACAATAAAGCTAAGGCTATGGATTACACCCTCATTTAGTGGGGTCTGGTGGAGTAGCTCATATCTCTCTATAAATAATCCCAGATTGACTCCACGAATAAAGAGAGATAAAACTTGAACTTTGACTGTTTGGTGTCATGTGCGTGCGATGGGGGGTCAGAAGCGGAGTAATTGGCAAAATGATAATGAACAAACCAGCAGCCCCCATGGGGGTACCGCTACAAAAGGAAAATTACACTAAGTATTTATTAAAATTTTTCATTTTCATATCTTGACACAGTATCATAGCATTACAAAAAAAAGTTTTTGAATCTGTTTTGAATTGATGTCATGTACGTAAATAACTGTTTTGTTTTTTTTAAGCAATACTGATGTCATCTCCCTGCCTCTCCACCTTGTACAATCAGAGAACATTTTCATTCATTGAGAAAATGCAAAGTATTCTCTGAATGGAGCCTGTTCTGAGCAGCCGACCTCCTGTATTCAGAATGCAGCAGGGCAGCAGCTCAGCACGGGACCTGGAAGCAAGTAGAGATCACTGAACTAAGGGTGTTTAGTACTTCAGTGACTACTTCCATCTTTCAGGGGCATCAGCCAGGTATAATATATTATGCATAGTTACACCCGTCCAAGCTGGACCAATTAAACTATGTAAAAAATTTCCATACCTGGGATTCTTTTTAACATTAAAAAAGCAGCCCTTGAGCCCCAGGCAAGTAAATTTGCCTAGCCTAAAATCATGCCATCAGTCTGCTATGAGGTAAGCAACATTTTTAACCGGACTTATATCAGCCTTTACTTCCACTTTTACTTTAGGCTTCAATAGGACAAAAATCCACTGACATAGTACCTTATTAAAAGAGCATTTGGGACTCAAATAGTAAATTATTTTTTTATTAATACATAAGGGGATTAAAAACGAATATTTCACTTTAATGTACCATATCTGGCTTTCTTGTTTTATTGTACTAACTAATGTTTAGACTGTGTTTGTTAAACTACCTTCTCACTGTAAAGTGCACACATTAAAATTTAGGATGTTTTCATACAAGGTTACAAAGACCAGCAGATGTAATAAATGTGGCTATAAGTACAGCCAATGGGTTAATCCCTATGAATGTTTTTAAAAATGATAAATTACATAGCTTACATCCTTTCCAGCTCTTAAAACTTATTTGCCAAAAGATTTCCAGTAAGTAGTAGATGTAACCTAAAATTGCCTTTGAATCATGAAGCATATAAACTGTTTATACGGGTTAGCATGGTGAAAGCATTAGACAGTCAAAACGTGGTGCTGCTGCATATTTTCTTCTACATTTGTTCTCATCTGGGAGCAAAATGTTATTTACACCCACATGCAGCTTGAATCATAATGTATTTGCTTTATTTTGCATCACACTCTGTTATTATGTTTAGAATGATCTTTTCAGTGAAATTTATTCCTGGAATATGTATTTTTCTCTTACTAATTTTGGGAATATATAACTTTGTCACAGTTTTATGTAACGGCCACAGGATTCTTTTGGTCCGTTATTTTTGGGTGCTGACAGAAACTGCAGCTCACCATAATACATCTAACACTAAAGTGCCCTAACATTTAATCCTTCCCCTTTCTGAACCCTTAAAACTGAACCCCACCCCCAACACTTAAAGCAGTTCTTCACTTTGTTTAAAAAAAATGAAAATGTCAGCAGCTACAAATACTGCAGCTGCTGACTTTACATAAAAGGACACTTACCTGTCCAAGTATCCGGTGCCATCCTCACCTGGGCCGGTTCTTCGCCGGTCTTCTGCGCCAACATGTTTAGTGTGGGAAGCCAGCTGTGACTCCTTGCAGGTTCACAGGCAGCTTCCCACTGCACATGTGCGAGCCGCACAGTGATGTGTGAATGGTCCACAGCACCCAGATGTGGGGGTGGGTACCTACCAAAACAAGGTACCCCCCGAAAAAACATTCCAATCTCGTTACACACCTTTCTGGATTCTCTGCATGCTTTGCAGCTCCTCCTCTGCTGTTTACTTTCAATTTCTAAGGACTACATATCCCATGGTATCTTGCTGCATGCAAGCAATGATTCCTGTACTGACTCACAAAACTCCTCCTCTCAGAACCTCTGTTGTTTAGAAGACAGACTTTGTGATGAGTTCAAGGAACTCCCAGTGAAAATTTGCTCATTCCTACTCACCAGATGCACATCCTTAATTACTCAGGCAACAATCCTGACGTAACACACAGCCCAGTGCAGGGTCCGGAAATACAGCTAGCTGGTGTTTTTTCTGCTTATACTGTAGCAGTTCCTGTTCTCTTAAGGCCTACTGCTACTTGGTTTCCCATTGAGCCTGGAACATGATCCTGAACAGATGGTACCAGAACTGAGCAAATGAGACAAGGAAGGGGAGCTGTAGTCTCAAGGCTGGTCAGGCAGTAGACAGCAGCTGGTAGCAGAATTCCATGACAGCCCAAGGTTAGGGCAGATAGCAAACAAGTAAAATCTAATAGACAGTTCTGAGGTCAGGGCAAGCAACAATCAAGTGTATTCTAGTAAACATGCCAAGGTCAAGTTTAGATGGCAGTCCAAAGAATAACCTGGGTATAAGGCAGAAGTCAATAGCAAGCCACTTTGTTAATTAGGTGAAATCAGTTCTCTGTTCTACCCTGTCTGTGACAAGCAGCGCAGAGAACATGAGAGCTGGAGCTACATGCAATCTCTTTGCCATCGCCATCCTCCTGCTTGGCTCAGAGAGTGAGAAGGAGGGCTTTTAACCCTACAGGCTCTTTTTGTGTAGTGTAATAACTGACAACTGTCTACTGACAGCTCACATCCCAAAGACAGGTCACACCTGGCAAAAATCTGCGGCAGTTTTCTAGATGGAAAACTGCCGTATTCCTTCCATTAATTAGGTGCAGACCATACACTAGTTTCTATTGCACTCTGAAATAGAAACTGGCACAGATGACTCAGATAGACCTGAAAGAGGTCTATCTGCTTACCTATTGTGGCACATGCCCTGACAGGGAGCTTAGTTAATTTCCTGGTATGTCTCCACTTTTGATTCTTAGCTCCGGTATCCCCAGCTCCAACCTTAAGCCACTTTCCTCAACAACTTCTTTATCGGTAAAGTGGAATTCCAGCTAACACTTAACTAGGTTTAAAACTGTCCCCTCCTAATAACTATGCTAACTAACCTGTGTAAGAAAGATGTATACACTTACCTTTTTTTTCAGTCCGTTCCGGTCAAGTCACATGATCTGGCTCCATTGTGTCTGCCAGCGCGGCTTCAGGGAAGAGGAGGGAGCACCTAAAATGATTGCGCCATTGTAGCTTATGGGTGACGTCACTGCTCAAGGCTTAACAAGCTGTTGCCAGAGCACTTTCTCTTCTCCCCTGCAGCCTGATATACACATCTTTCTTGCACAGGTAAGGCATAGGTTCTAGGATGGGAGGGGGGGGGGTTGGGTACAGTTTTAAACTGGAGTTCTACTTTAAGACAAGATAATTCACTTCTTGAGTTCCTAGGAGTTCTCAAGTAAAGTGTTTTGAAAGGTGGCTGCTTAAGTTGAGGTATGCCACAGTAGTAGTCATCTGGTTTTCAGAGGCCCGACCCATACTGACATGAATAGATGGAAATAGGATACTATTTAGTTCCACTCTTCTACCTTATTTTTCTACCTTTAAAAATAAATGCCACTTGGTACTGTACCTTATGGTCCACTGCACCCGGCCAGTAGTGCTATTATATATAGTGCCAATAAGTCAAAGGGGGATTATTTCCTAAAACTCGAGAGTGCAAAATCTGATGCAGTTCTGCAAAGAAACCAATCAGCCTCCAGGTTTTATTGCCAAACCTTAATTAAACAAGCTGTAGTTAGAAGCTGATTGGCTACCATGCACAGCTGCTCCAGATTCTGAGTACACCAGCTTTATTAAATCTCCTCCAAAGTGTTTATTTGAACAGTCTGCAGCTTTTAAACTAGATGAGTATATTCACATAATTGTGCCACTAGGTCTTCTTTGTTTAAAACACGTTCTTGTCAGAGTTAACATTGCTGAAAGTATTTCAGTTATGCTGAGTCTCATAAAAATCAACAGTATATTTTCCCTGTCAAGAAATGTGATGATGTTCTACATCAAGATTATTTCCAGATTCTAAAATGAATATATTCTGGACCATAAAGAAACAGAAACCAGCTAAAACTAACTGTGTTCTATGTAGTAAAAAAACTGTGAAAATTGTACTCTCTTTGATGAACTTAACTTTCTTTGATGACTCAGTAGTGTAATATATTAAATTTAAAGTGTTTATGAACACAGGACTCTGAAACCATATAGCAAGTCAGAAAATAGCATTTGGAAATTATAGTCATTATAAAACATTATTTACACAATTGTAATGCTTTCTTTTATGGCCGCGTGACCGATCTGGCTCTTTTACTTCCTTTGCCTCATAGCTATCAAGGGAGATGCAATGCTCAAATATCCAAACAGTGACTTATCTAAATCATAAACTTTTTTCAACTTTGTATTGAGTTGAGAATGCTTAAACCCTTTGAAACACAAGAAGAGGAGTAATGGGAAATCCCCTCCTTGACAGTTTTTGTCAGCATTGAAAGATTTCCCCTTATTTTCTGTTCCAGAGATAACGTGTTTCTAATCTGCCGAGCCTTTAAAAAGCGATCTGCATTTAAATTGCTTTTCAGAGGCGTTTGGCAGGTGGGGAGGAGGTGATGTGATGTCTCCTCATCAGCTGTTTTAATCCCATAATTTCCACACCTACACATGACAACCATGTACATTGCATGTGGTAATGAGGCAGTTGCATCTCTGTTGCATTCACTTAAATGGGTTGCATTCAGAGGGCTTGCTACCCACTGAATGCAACATAAGAGTTTTTGCCATGGGCGTGAAGCAAAGCATCATGGTGGCATGTGAACAACTAATTTTGCAGCTTTTGCAGCTTAAGTGGGGGGGGGGGGGTGGAGAGCGCTAAAAACACAGCTCAGCCACATATTTTTTAACACTTCCCTAAAGATTTGAGTGCCTTCCGATAGCAAGAGGTGGGGTTAGATTGCAGAAGTTCATAAGTAGAAAAGATCCCAGAGTTGACAGGATATTTCAGCATTATAATACTCTCTAGTCATAATAATATTATCTTATCAGCAAGTTTCACAGTAACGTCTTTCCTACAATCTAATTGGGAAATAATTTTACAAAGTAATCAATTCAGGAGTTATATGCAATTGCAATTTAGTTCATTTTGTGTTTCTTGAGACTGGTCATTATTCTAAGATCTATGCAAAGAAACTGTAATTTTATAGCTAAGGCCTGGTTATTAGCTAGCTACAGCATATGTACACATATTTATTTAATTATCTAATGCCGCGTACAGATGATCGGATTTTCCGACAACAAAAAAACATGGATTTTTTTCTGACGGATGTTGGCTCAAACTTGTCTTGCATACACACGGTCACACAAACGTTGTTGGAAATTCCAAACATCAAGAACGTGGTGACGTACAACACGTACGACAAGCCGAGAAGTTCAATAGCCAGTGCGGCTCTTCTGCTTGATTCCGAGAATGTGTGGAGTTTTTTGCGTCGGAACTGTTTACACACGCTCGGAATTTCCGACAATGGAAATTTGGGATCCAGCTCTCAAACATCTGTTGTCAGAAATTCCGACAGCAAATGTCCAATGGAGCCTACACACGCTCGGAATTTCCGACAACAAGCTCACATCGAACATTTGTTGTCGGAAATTCCGACTGTTGGTACGTGGCATAAGAGTTACACATTTATGTAATGGACCAGGTATATTAACCAAACGGAGCAAAAGATACGTATTGGACAATTGCCAAAAAATTGTCCCTTTGTGCCAAATTTAAAATGCGTAGAGTTTTTCTTATAAATTGAAAGAAGGTTGTCTGAGGCTTACCATCCAATAAGAATTGTTAACCAGCAATTCTGATCCTGCTGCACATTGCAGAACGTGCTTCCAACTTTTGAGAACTACAATACTTGAATTGCATGCAGCACATTGACTGCTGGGGACCCCAAAGACATAGGAGGTGGTAAATGCTCAAAACGAAAAGACAGGAATATTTAAACATGAGAAAAATGTATAGAAAAGTGGTTTTGCATTATGATGGCAGAGCACTAGAAAACTGTTGTCATTAGATAGAACAGACTTATACAGTAGTTGCCCATAGATATTAGATTGCGGAAAACCCAGTACATATATAACCATTTGCCTGGGCCTGAGTGCAAGGCAAATACCTTTCTTTTTTTACAAATATATTTTTACACATTCTAGATCTCTAGATTAAGGGCACACTGTGTAAATCAAGGCTTTAGGTGGTTTCTAGAGCTCTCTGAATTGTGCCCTTCACATGCCACAATTCAGAGTAAGGGTCTGTCAGCATGACCTTTGAACCTTTGAAGAGTAAATGGGCACTTGGTCAAGATTGGAAAGCATGTCTATGCACATTGGGTAGTAAAGTGTTTCTTATTTGTGTTGAGACTGCTGCTGACATGAAAAATGGAAATCATTCCAGCAGTATATTACATTATGATTACCATTCATCCCTGTTTGACAGAACAGTGCCAGTTTTGAGGGGTCTGTTCCCATCAAACCACTGCCCCCCTCTTGTCTCCAGCGCACTTCATGTGCAGAAACAGTGTATTGTCACAGTGAAGGAAAGCAGTGCTGTGCTCCCCTCCCATCTGGGATCCTCCCTGCTCCCTTATCCTCTACTCTCCTGGAAGTTTGTGAGCACTTTGGGGCGCCCCTCCCACCTGCTGGGAATCCTTTCCCCAGCTCTCATGGCTTAGCATGAGCTGGTCAAGAAGCTCCAGCGCTGGAGGATGCCAAGCCACCAGCAAGTAATGGAGGGGCAGCCGTGGCACAAGACAAGAGAGAAAATAAGCCTGCCAAATCTGCCTCTGAACTAAGTGCAAGCTGAACCTAAAGAATGACTGGCACAATGTGAGTGAGTGGGACCATCATAGAAAGGGCATAACATAAATGGGGCACCTAGACTTCCTAGGATTACAGGATACAATCCTGGTCACTAGCTATATTATTTAACTAGGTCACAGGTGGCAGTTGGCAATAGAATTGACTGGGGACCCTGGTAGCAGGGCATAACCTACATGAGGCATCAAGACTGCAAGGGTGCCTTGCTATGGCTAAACCAAAGCTTTAAAACAATTAAAAGATACAAATAAAAAGCTCAACACAGCAAACTGCAAAAGTGCTTAGCACTTTTCTTCTGAATGGATTAGCAAAGTACAGAAAAAATGCTGGACACCAGTCAAATTTATGTGAACTGCCTCTCTTGAACTCTTCCAATTATTGTGTTAAGCAGTGAGAACTCAGTGGGACACTACTAGCTCTAACCATGTATTTTATGAATTGGCTATAAATTGCAGACCACAATGCTGTCAATCATTGCAATATGTATGTAAGACCACTCGCACTGTATTAGACCAGGGCTGCCATCCACATCAGTGATGTCATCTTCCATCTAATTGTTGTGGGTCCTAAAAGACACGATCATCTGTACATATATTCCAGTCTTTCTTAACCTTTTAACCCCAGAGGAACCCTTACTAAAACCAATTAATCAGGGTCAATGACAAAAATGGTGGTCAGTAGGAAGAATGCAGACTTTATGGTGGTCAGAATGCCACACTTACGGATAGCTAAAAAGAGCTTTGGTATCATGCTGCTGGCCTTGCCAAGTTGCACTGGTACTGGAACTATGCAGGCAGGATCAAATCGGATGACAATCTGCCACAGCTCAAGGAACTCATAGCAACCTCTGGAGAAAACTCAGGGTTCCATAGAATCCTGGTTGAGAATGGCTGAACTAGCTGATACAAAAGTGCAAGAAACACTGCTTTCCAAGAGCTAAGACAGGTTAATTATGCACAAGCTCTTACAGGAAGGAGACCTACTTACAATATATAACCTGCACTAATCAAAACAACATGTCATAGAGATGATAATAAGAGGATATTAGATAATTCACACAACCCTCTTTGTGTGGTAAAAATGTGGCGGATGTGACATATAAAGGAAATGCTTTTGAAAGTAGTAAAATAACAGTGTGGTATTCTAATTCGATTCTTCTATCTGTTTTTTTTCTGAATGGAGCCCAGAGAGGGGAATGGAATGTACTTTGTGCAAGTGAATGAAAACAGAGCTGACTGATCTACTTCATAGACAGAAAATGCATGATTTTCCCAAGGCAGTTAGATAAGCTGCAGGAAAGCCCTTGAGTTTAAAAAAAATACATCAGATTTACTGTAAATGATATATATCGTTCTTATGGAATAGAGTCTTATGTTTGTATCCAAAGACTTTACTGTTGTAATTTATGTCAAGAATTGGAAATCAGGATAACCTGTGTACGGGCTTTTGCAGTTGGGTACTTTTCTGTGAATTTGTCATTGTGAAATTTGCATTTTGCTTTGTCAATGTGCACTCATGTACACTGCCGGATACGCTCATGTAGGGTGCAGTGAACAATTTTTAGGGTTGATTTATTAAATCTGAATAAAATAATCTGGTCTTAAAGTTTAACAGCCTCTTCATCTATATATATGTAGCACTAACCCCCGAAGGAGCTGCTGATATTTTAATTGGGCCTGTACTCTGCTCTCACACCCCCTTTAACTTGGCTCAGTCCCCTTGACACAGCTGTGGTGCAGTGTTATGCCCCGTACACACGGTCGGATACTGATCGGACATTCCGACAACAAAATCCATATATTTTTTCCAACGGATGTTGGCTCAAACTTGTCTTGCATACACACGGTCACACAAAGTTGTCGGAAAATCCGATCGTTCAGAACGCGGTGACGTAATACACGTACGTCGGGACTATAAACGGGGCAGTAGCCAATAGCTTTCGTCTCTTAATTTATTCTGAGCATGCATAGCACTTTGTGCATCGGATTTGTATACACACAATCGGAATTTCCCACAACGGATTTTGTTGTTGGAAAATTTTATAGCAAGCTCTCAAACTTTGTGTGTCGGAAATTCCGATGGAAAATGTGTGATGGAGCCCACACACGGTCGGGATTTCCGACAACAAGGTCCTATCACACATATCACACATTGTGTACAGGGCATTAGTGTGGAACTAATAGTGAAGGATAACCCCAATACAACAATAATATACCTTTGTTATTACCTGGGTATCCGATGTTTCGCCTGCTGGAAATAAGAAGAACACTCCACACCAATTGTACTTAACCAGGAACGTATTTTTACTGGAACTGGTATGAAATGGTAATTACATTTGTTTGCACTGTCACACAAACGTAATGCAAGAGTTCAATAGGTTTTCACAACAATCCGTACACATAAGGTTGTCTTAACTGACCTCTGGAAGTGAGTCTCCAAGTGGGACTAATGCTCAGAGTGAAACCCTCTTAACTCTGGGCACCTTCCCACTTCCAGCACACTTTGGTAACCACAAGAAGACAATGTTATTCAATAAAGCACGACACAATTCTTAGGGAGCTCCCCCTACTTTTATAATGTAGTCCCTCTTATCTTTAACAGGATGCAAGGCCTTGCAATGAGAGATGCAGTCCTTTCAGTCTTCTGTCTTCTGCTAGCTATTTGTGTGGTACCAATTGTAATCCGACAGTTGAACAAACAAAGGTCAAAAGAAAACGAATGTTAGAACTATTCTTGTAGTGCAGTACACCTGCAACTGCCTCCAATGCACTTTGGCTTTTAGTAACACAGTATCAGTAGTACAGTGAAGGATAGGCTTGAGGCCTGTTCAAACTCAGTCCTTTTTCTTAAGATCTTCTCTCTGGGACTACAGGTCCCAGCAACGCTGTGTTTACAGTCTAAGTGTGAAAAGGTGTGGTACAAACATTCTGGGCATCGGCCCTCTCACCAATCTAGGTCCAGACAGATTGATGCCTCCACTCCACAGTATCTCAGTTCGTTCGCTACAGCCACGCCGTCACGCTGTTCCATCTCACAGACAACCGGGAGTCCTCGGTTACCTCCTTCAAGGGTCTCTGGAACGATCACACTGCTACTCTAGCACGCTGTGATGTAAGGCAGGATCAAAGCTTCTCACAGACGACCGGGAGTCCTCGGTTACCTCCTTCAAGGGTCTCTGGAATGATCACACTGCTGCTCTAGCACGCTGTGATGTGAGGCAGGATCAAAGGCTGCTGTTCCACTCCGCACAGGGTAGGCCGCGACTCTGTGGGACACACACACCCACAGAGCCCTGCTGGCAGGCCATGTGTCCCAGGAACAAGAGAAAGAAAATGGCTGTGCGGGGCCTTTTATAACCTACCCAGCATGCAGTTCAGTGCTGAGTGTCCATGGGAGGTCACTTGGCATTGTGGGTAGGTCAGCTCCTTGTAAAATGTAAACAAACAGACACTTCCTGTAATATCTCCATGTTCGTCAAAAGGTAAATAAAAGAAGTCCATTTCACGTTTTGGTCACTAGATGGCGCCAAATACCAAAGGATGCATTGTCCATACTTTTAACATTACGTTAAGGAAACAGGCAAAAATTTGTCAGCGCTACATATATATGTACTGTATAAGCTGTATACGAGTGGGCTCCAAACTGCGGCCGGATGCGTTCCTTCCCTTGCCTTTTTCTGGCCCTTGGGGCACTGTTACTCCCACTGATACAAGGCACTATTCCTCCCAATGACACCAACGATGTAGCAACAATCCTTTCTCTGACACCAACATTGGGACATATTACCTGCAATGGACATCAACAATGGGGCACTACCCCCCCCCCCAACACCAACAATGGGGCAATATTCCTCATCCTAATAAACACAGGCACAATGTATTTTTTTTCTCCCACTGACCACCAAGCCTGAAGCATTGTCTACTCCCACTGATGCTGGGACATTTTTTACTCCCACTGGCTACAACCCCCCCCCCTAAAGTCTGAAGCACAGTAATTTGGTGCTTTGTTTAGAAAGTTTGGAGACTTCTGCTCTATACAGAATCATAATTGGGCTCTTCACTATCCATGGAACAATGAGAGTCAGTATTGAAACACACCTGAAAATTCTCCATGTGCCCAGCACTACATGAACATACTAGGTAATAAAGAACTGGTAGTACACTTCATTAATTCTCTACAAGTGACATGGCATATCTTCACCACTTTGTTGACATAATAGTGTCCAACTTGATTCCTTAACCACTTCAGTTCCAGAAGGTTTACCCCCTTCATGACCAGGCCATTTTTTGTGATACAGCACTGCATTACTTTAACTGATAATTGTACGGTCGTGCGACCCTGTACCCAAATAAAATGTTTGTCAAAAACAATATTTTTGGTAAATGGTAAACTCCTTCCTGTGTCTTACTGGGTTGTTTATCTCTGTCTGTATACCAGGGAGTCTCTGAAGCGTTCTGAGAAATTTAGCAATGGCTAAAGTAAGGCCTTGTTTTAAAATCAAAGAAAGCTTGTATTTTGTGCAACCGAGGTACATTAATGGTATATTGGTACATAGAGGAGCTGGATTTTAGAAAAAAAAAGGTGAACTTAGCCTATAAAGCTGAACTCTAGCCTTGCCTTCAATCCTGCACAGTTGTACAGGCTCCACTCCTGTACAAAAAATAGCTTATTCCAATTTCACTGCACACTAAGAGCTTCTTACAATGTGAGTTAGAAGTTGCAGCATGTGAGCTTGAGCCCACCTCATTTCCAACTGCAGAATGTACAGCATTATCTAACACTTCCTTCCTCAGCTTTAGTGTTTTTAACATGACTGTAAGCAAGTGCTGCTTGTTGAGCTGCCACGGCTAAGCTTTACAGTGGCACAGCCACTGTGTCAATTTATTAGAGCAGAGGAAAATCGTAAAATCACTCAGTTACCTCCTTATTTGGGAAGTAAACCTCTGCCAGTAAGGAAGCTTGTCAGAGGATGGTATGTCTTTTGTACAGGAAGCCTGTGGCCATCTTGGAGGAGCCACATGTCCTGATTGGATACAAGTTCTCCCTTACAGGGTCAGTCTGGAAACCCCACAGTGTGGAAGTAGGTAAGGAGAGGAACCTATCTTGTCAGAGACAAGCTTTAGTGCAGGGAAATGCTCCTGCTGTACAGAGATAGTTTAGGAACCTTTTGGATCCTGCTGTATTGTTCCTGGACTGGGTGAAAAGCACCCCAATTCTGCTGTTCAGATACCAGTCAGGCACATCGTTGCGCACCAGTGAAGTAAGAGAAAAGCTAAAGAGAAGCTAAGACGCTTCCCTTGCCCCGATTTTGTTGAAAGGCCACAAGGAATCCTGGTTAAAGATGCCAACTTCTAGTGGCCAGCCCATGTTATCAGTGCATAATTGTGGCCTTCTGTATCACTGAAGATTTTTGGTCCCTTTGCCATTTGGTGCCCTGCCTCTAAAACCTGTATGAATATTTACTGTAACTGCAATGGGCTCAACATGTTCTCTGTCGTATGCAAACCTGTACCTTGGGGGGGGGGGGGGGGCTGGAATTATTTTCCAATGAGAAGTTGTCTGTGCACCTGTGCCATATTTTGTCTTGGCACAGGTACATTTTTTTTCTTTTGAACTGGATCTGAGTTGTACTTGAAATCCTTTGTCGATATTCTTAATAAGAACTCAAATAACCTACATTTTATGATGGAGGTGGATAAATATAATCTAACTCTCCTTGAGATATGAATTACCAAGGAACCAAGTGTTCAGATCTCTGTGGAATTATTTTGCAAACCCACATCTGGCAACAGCATTTTACATACTGAAAAATTTTATCACCCGTTCCTTGTACGTATACGTGTACGGAATACCAATATCAAGTTTCTAGAAATTGTTCCAATGTTTCCCTCAAAAACGTTGGCATTGTCTTATGGATGATACCATTACTCAGAAGTCCGTTCCTCCTTTATTTTTCATTGCATTTAGAAGAGCCAGATTTACAGTACACTTTACTAGTACACAGCCATTACCAAAAACACTGATTGCTGTGCTGTCAACTTATGGGAACATATAAGCATAGCTCTTATACTATGAGTAAGTATATTTATGCCAGCAATGTAATTCAGGTATCTATTGGTTAGAGATCACATTTGACACACTTTGTAAATTGTAACACAGAGGGTGGTCTATATCTCCTGGTCTGTGGTTGTCATAGATTTTATGTAGAAAAGAAGAAATTGCCTATGGAAAACTCTGTTCTTCACCGCAGTTTAAACCAGTATCACGGCTAGTTGCACATGGAACTTTTTTTTACTTGATTTTTGTTTCAAAATTATTTAGTGTTTTTTTGTTTTGGAACTTCTTGATCATCTTGGGATTCTATTTACAACTTACCCCAGATCATTCTACTGATCTCTCTGGATATAACAAGTGAGTTTGGGGTGGAGGAACTTGACTGGCCTACATTGAGTCCTGACCTCAACCCGATAGAACAACTTTGGGATGAATTAGAGCAGAGACTGTGAGCCAGGCACTCTCGCCCAACATAAGTGCCTGACCTCACAAATGTGCTTCTGGAAGAATGGCCAAACATTGCCATAGACACACTCCTAAACCTTGTGGACAGCCTTCCCAGAAGAGTTGAAGTTGTTATGGCTGCAAAGGGTAGGTCAACTCAATATTGAACCCTACAGACGAAGACTGTGATGCAATTAAATTTCTATGTATGTAAAGGTGTCCCAATACTTTTGGTGATATAGTGTATCTGATTGGATAGCTGTATGTCCAACAGCAATACTCCCCATACCCAGGCTATGATTGACATCTCTTATACCCCCTTTGGGGTTTTTACACAAAGGACATGAGTCTGATGATTAGTTTCATGAATATGACTCAAGATGGAGACTGGATATAGGCTTTTAATTCAGGATATATAATTCCTTGGCATACAGAGATTATTATGGAATTCCTTAAGAATTTGTGCCTGATCTTTGTTACTTTAAACACCAGTCTCATGTGTGGCTGGGGGATTTAAATGTTTTTAAGTTTGTGAGTCTACAGAGGAAATATAAGTGCTCTAAATTTCTAAAGTGCTTTGATACCTACCAATTATAAAAGTATTTTTTTAATTAAAGATCATGTGTTTAAATTAATTGTTAACTCTTGTGTGCAAATATAAGCCTTTCAACTTTTGGTCAAATATTGTAATTGTGAAGTTTTTGAACACAATAGGAAACTTTCTTAGATTATTGACCTTGAACTTGGGTGTACGGGCATTTGTGCCTCCTGTCTACTATTTATTGTGTCACTTTTCGCTGCTGACTTTTTGGCAGAATTCAATAGAAAATCTAAGAAAACTACTGTCGTCTGATCCCTCTGCACCATAGCCACATGCAAGTCCCACCCACATGCCACTTTCCTTAATTTCATCTATTATTATAATTATACAAGATTTATATAGCGCCAACAGTTTGTGCAGCACTTTACAGCATGAGGGCAGACAGTACACTTACAATACAATTCAATACAGGAGGAATCAGAGGGCCCTGCTTGTTAGAACTTACAATCTATAAGGGAGTGTCAAGTGAAACAAAAGGTAATAACTGTGGGGGATGAACTGATGGAGAAAATGAAAATGCAGTTGTTTGGTGTGGGTAGGATAGGCTTCTCTGAAGGGGAGGGTTTTCAGGGATCGTCTTAAAGCTAATAGAGTAGGAGATAATCGCACAGGTTGGGGTAAGGAAATTTAAATATATACTATTACATTCAATGCAGTTGAAGTTCCTTATCCTAAAGCTGGTTACACACTGCTCAAATTTTGACAGGTTTCCATGGGTGTTCCTGTTGACTGCTTCCTGCCCAATATCCTTTGGCTGAAAAATGGAAGGGGCCAGACAGAAAATTGTCAGCTGAATAGTGGCTGCATTCAGATAGCTACTGATGCTGCTCAGGTATTTTGACAGTGAAATACAATAGCCGCAGTGGGTTCATTCATTTAAAGTGATACTAAAGGATAGTTTTTTATTTTTTTTTAATAACAAACATGTCATACTTACCTCCACTATGCAGCTCATTTTGCACAGAGTGGCCCCGAACATCTATTTCTGGGGTCCCTCGGCGGCTCTTGCGGCTCCTCCATGCATTAGATAACCCCCTTGGAGAAGCGCTCTCCCAAGGGGGTTACCTTGCGGGCGCGCTCCCGAGTCCAGCATTCGGCGTCCATAGCGGCCGAATGCAGGACTTGGCCCCGGTACCCGCATCATTGGATTTGATTGACAGCAGCGGGAGCCAATGGCTGCGCTGCTATCAATCTATCCGTTCAAGAGCCAGGAACCCGCGGAGAGAGGGACGACGGGGACAGAAATTTGGGGCTCAGGTAAGTAAAACGGAGGGGCTAGGGGGCCGGTGACTGCAAGGTGTTTTTTCACCTCAATGCATAGGACCCCTTTAAGCCGTGTAGTATAGATGGGGGAATCTTAGATTTTTTTAACATTCAAACTACAGGTGGAATAGAAAAGATCTGTTTGTGTATGGCCAGCTGAGGTGTGATCTATGTTATCGCTTTCAGACTCCTATAACCAACCAGGAATTCATGACTCATAGACAACATACCTCAACATTAAAGTCTTGACATCTATTTGATTTGTAATTGATCATTTCCCCTATTGTGTGCCATGGAAGAATGCCTACAGGGAAGGCTGACCGAGCATTTGGGTCACCTGACCTCAAAATAAACTGTACTTAGATTCCCTCTTGTTAGGGGCACTTCAGGATACAGTTCTAGACGGATGACATACTCTCCGGGGACAATGTTATGTAGAAAGATTAAATAACTTCAACATGTATTTCTTGGCAGATAAAAAAATCCTGAAGGTACACAGGGCAAATATGTTTTACATTAATACATTAACATCGCAAGTAATTTATACTATTCAGTTGTTGACTATGGTCATAAAGAAATATTCTGTAGATATGTAGATATCTGAAAGCAACAAGTGGGAAACCATAAGGAAAATGAAATGGAAAAAACCTGTTTATTAGGTTTGTACATGACTGACTAAATGATCTGCATGTCAAGGACTGCATGTAAGCCTGTGTGCAGAATTTTATATATATATTCTTGTTTTAACTTTTTTGAATATTTCTTCAGCTGCTTTCTGTTTTCTGGCCTAAGCTAAAATTAAGTCACACGTCCCAGGGGTCTTCATGGGTATTTTTCTTTCATCTGGAGGAGGGGCTTTCTCAGCTAAGCAGAGCCCTCCTGCCTGCATGTCTGAGATAAGGACAGATGGATACCAAGAAGTAAATGCTACATGAATCATCTGCCCTTACTCAGTATGTTTGAGGCTAGAATTACTAAGGGGGGGGGTTCAAAGTGATTTCCCAGCTAAATAAAGCAGACGTGGATGGATAGATGGGTGGGTGAGTTTGCTGTGAATATTTAAAATTAATTAAATAGCGTTTTTTATTTGTGGTGCTCAGATGCAGTGTAGTTCCACTTTAAGCTGTTTTTAGACTTAATTGGCTACAGATCTTATGCCACATGTGGCTTGAATATGGCATAGTTTTTCATATCTCACCACACAATTTTTGTTAAAGTGGGACTTCTTATTAATAAAACGCTTTAGCGGTTATTGGTTCACTAAATACAGACCAGCTGTTTACTCTATTATCATTTATACATGTTGCTATTATCATTTATCCAGTTATTTTTAAGCTGTTTGTAATACATATAGAATGCTCACAGCTGCAAAGCTGCTTTAACTCAGAGTCCTTGTTCCTGGCTTTGTCAACGTAAATGATAATAACGCAGTTCTCATAGAACACACAAGCAGACAGCGTTCATCTGGTGAAGAAGCTCGTAACCCATGTGTAACTCTGCACAAGACACATTCTTCAGAAGTTCAGAATTTCATTTAAAAAACATCCTGGATAGCGTTCAAGTATGTTATAGAGCACAGAGTGCATCTGACCATATTTAATACCCTACAAGTAAACGTACAAAATTATTTTACTACTACTAGCACTTTAAAGGAGTTGTAAAGTCTTGAAGTTTTTCACCTTAATGCATTCTATACTTTCAGGTTGTATTGCTGTTTGTTTCCCTATTGGGGAGATTGTCCCTCACTTCTAGTCCTTATGACTCTAGGACAAGAAATGAGGGGAGCAGTTGTCAAAGGGCCAGGAAGTGAGGGTAAACTTCCCAGCAGGCACACAGGTGGCAATGAAAACCTGACCAAAGCTCCAACACTTCCTTGCTTTATCCAGAACAAAGTAATACTATTTTGACCAGAGTTGGTCTTTAAAAACACTACTGTCATAGCATTTGAGCATCTGAGATCTTAAATCACATCTAAAATTATAGCCTAGTGCTGTGAGTGGTGTGACCATTGTGATTGTACACTGTTTAATAATAGTGGTTCTGTAGGGCACAGAAAACAAAGCTTAGATGGGCTTGTCCTTGAGAGACGGTGACATATTATTATCATACTTTGCACAGACAGCATCTGTAAATAATCATCTAGAAGACATTTCATAGAATAACACTGAGCAACCTCAAAGTGTATTCATAGTCTGCTACATTTAAACAAGATCTGAAACCTACAGGGAAGCCAGTATCAACACAATGCTTCCTGAGTGTAAAAGCCAGGAATTTCTTAGCAGTGTGCGTAATAATGGCTCTCACATTTCTTTCTATTTCTTCTTCTAAAAATGAGGATTACTAATGGCAGCCAGCTACATTTACATTGGTGTACTAATATGCCAAATCATTATATCAGTCCACATTTAATTTCACTGCCTAGAAGTATTTGCAGAGTACATTGTCGTAGTCTACCTGCTGGACCAATAAGGTGACATTATAGCACAACTGGGGTTCCGGACACTGGATGGGCTAGCAATTTATTAAAGTATATAGTTCAAACTTTTTTCAGTTTTGGAAAAAGTAAATATGTTTCTGTTCCAGAGACACAGCAGGAAGTAAGAGGAAATCTCTCCAAAGTTAAATTGATTGTTAAGCCACTACTACTCACGTGACTCCTCGTCTCTCTCCTTTGCCCTGCTGACAGCTCCAGCGGGCGGGACTGAGCACTCCCACTGACGTCAGCTGTGGAGGAGGGGAAGAGAGGAGAGAGAGAGAGCCGAGGAATCATAAAGATCGGCATATTTTTTATATAACACAGGCACAGGGACACATATTGTTATGTTACAGAGGGGATGGGAGGATTGTATAGTAGTTATGAGAGCAGCAGAAGGGGAGGGGGCATTTATGTGTACTATTGTGATCTCTGTAATTGGTCACAGTGATCACATGGTACAGGGGCCAATCACAGTAACTGTACCATGTAATAGCAGTGGCCAATCACAGCTATAGCAATAGTACACATTGGCACATGAATAGATAGTATTCACAAAAATGATCAGATCATAACTGAAATAAGCAAACATAGTGGGAAAAAAATAATTTTCCTAAAAATTGTGACATTTTGTCCTAAATTTATAAAGATTATTTATTTGCAAAATTTTATAACAAAAACAACATTTCCAAAATGTTTGGTCATTTTTCATATATATAGCAAATGAAAACCAGGAATCTCCATTTTTCTCAAAAAAAAATAAATTGGCATTCAAAGTGTGAAAGCGCTGAAAGCTGAAAATTGGCCTGGGCAGGAAGGGTTTGAAAGTGTCCGGTATTGAGGTGGTTAAATACACTTTAAGATAATATTGGAATACCAAACTGTATACAAAGCCATCTGGGCAATTGATCTGTTTTTGTCTATCAACATTATGTCACAAAACCCCCAGAGAAATGTTAGATCTAATGAATTTATAAGAGATATCAAAAAACTATAAGTCCAGTTTAGTTAGTAACCAGTGAAACTACCAATTTGATTATTATAAGAACATAGATAATGAATGCAGCCTCCCTGCTGGGAACTGTACTGTGGATCCAACACAACAGAGCATGCAATGCACAAATATAACTAAAGGCAAATTTAGTTTTTTAGTTTCGGATAGAGCAGAGATGGATTAGAACACCCGTCAGGTTTATTGTTGTCTGTGCCCCCCGTTAGGCAGATTCACCTTCTCTATTTGTCCTTTTTACCATTATCATCAAAGTGAAAGTAAAAGAAAATCCCCAAATTTGGGTTGTCCCCAGAAAAGTAATAGAGGGGAAATCTTCCACTGGGGACACTAATTATAGTGACCTGGGGGGGGGGGGTCTCTTTCACTTCCTGTTTGGCTATGGGACAGGAAGTGAAGGAAATCTCCCCAATGGGACACAGATGGCGAAAAAAATAAATAACAGGGGGTTAAAGTTCTATTTAAGCTAAGCTTTTAGACATGTTGGTGTCCAGTTCCACATGATACCCCATTGCTCTTTTGTGAGGGATTTTGCTCTTTTGTGTTATCAGTAGTGGATTATTAAAGCTTCAGTTATTTTTTCATCTTTCCATCTATTAAATCTTCTGCCCTTGTTGTTTTAACTTATATATGGATAGTAAAACATTTTTTCTGCCAGTAAACACCTTATACAGCCCATTTCCTGTTTCTTGTCTGGTAAAAAGCCTAGGCTTATGACATCATGCACAGCTCTCTCTCTCACTCTTGTGACAGTTTGCTTGGAAGAGAGGGGGGATGAGTCATAAGATGGCCAATGAGAGATGCAGGACTGCAGAGGTGGAGGTGCGCCTCTGTGAGTCTGTATAAATCCAGGAAGTGAACAGGCAGCAGCTTCAGCTGCCCACAGTTAAAATGGATGCAGCCAGACTTAGTGGAGGGAGATTTCTGCAGCATAGTACAGTACAGAATCACAGTATATATAAAATAATATACAAAGTGGTTGGAGGGAAGCTTTAGAATGGCAAAGGTGTTTTTATTTCAAATTATGTGAGCAGACTGCAGTTCCTCTTTAGGGACAGGACGAGCTCCAGACTATATAAAGGGCTCATGGAGATGCTAAAAAGGTAAGTTAATTTTAACCGCTTAACAAACGCCTAACGCAGTTGTTGCCGCCATAACCAGTAGAAACAATAAAAAAAAAAAATAAAAGTCCCTAAATCTATCCCTTGGTTTGTAGACGCGATAACTTTTGTGCAAACAAATCAATATATGCCTATTGCGATTTTTTTTTTTACCAAAAATATGTAAAAGAATAAATATCGGCCTAAACTGATGAATAAATTAGTTTTTTGGATATGTATTATAGCAAAAAGTGAATGATCTCTCTTTGTTTGTTTATAGCGTAAAAAATAAAAACCGCAGAGGTGATCAAATACCACCAAAAGAAAGCTCTATTTGTAGGAAAAAAAGGACACAAATTTTGTTTGGGTACAACGTCGCACGACCGCGCAATTGTCAGTTAAAGCGATGCAGTGCCGTATTCACAAAAAATGGCTTGGTCAGGAAGGGGCTAAATCCTTCTGGGGCTGAAGTGGTTAAGCTGGGTACACACAGGCTGAAAATCGGATGAAAACGGTCGATTCAGCAGGCACCAGATGACTTTCAACCCATGTGTACAGCATGCTGGAAAACCAACATTCAATCAGCTCTGGCAGCCAATGGCAGCAAGGGTTGATCACTGTGCCCCATTGTCAGAACACAATAGCTCAGCGGGGAGATCGCCAAACTAACATCAGATGTATTAGTGCAGCGATCTGTACATTCTTTTTCATTCAGCCTGCTGGGTTGAATGAAAAAAAATTCCTGTGTTTACCCATCATTAGACTTTTTTTCAGGAAGTGATCAGCAATGGCAAACTTTGCATTATTCGCAATAAATATATTTTTTAATTGTATCATTTAGGTTTTTTTTGAGGGGGGCGGCAAACACCCCCCCCCCCCCAGGCCGCCGGTGGAGCGGCACTAGCACAACTGCATAATCAATCTATCCACTGCATATAGGGGGTGGTGAGGAGAGAGGGAGGCAATGAGGCATATGAGGCAATATGCAAAGAGTATGCTGCAGTTTAAGATCCAATCCAGATTCAAACACTGTGTTCCAAATGTTGCAAAAATGTTTTACAATCCCCTGTCAGAAGCAAAACATAAAATTTTATGTATAATCCAATTAAAGTGGTGACGTGCCTATGAATTGAAAACAGTCCACTGGTTGTTACATTTAAAGGCCTATTAGGTGCTGGGGAAATGTGTATTCATAGCTCTCTGCTAATTTGAACATGGTATCCATTTAGGATAAAGTGATTACATTTCTTGCTTCTGTACATACTTTAGCTATTGTTAACCAGAAACTGATAGGAATAGTAGACTTGGATATCAAAGAATTTAAAGTGCAATTCCACCCCCTTTCCTGACCAGGCCATTTATTTGCGATACGGCACTGCGTCACTTTAACTGACAATTGCGCTGTCATGCGACGCTGTACACAAATAAAATTGCCGTGCTTTTTTCCCACAAATAGAGATTTCTTTTGGTGGTATTTGATCACCTCTGCGGTTTTGCTTTTTTGTGCTATAAACAAAAAAGGAGTGACAACTGTAAAAAAATCTTAATTTTATTATCAATTTAGTCCAATATGTATTTTGCTACATATTTTAGGTAAAAAAAATCCCAGTGTATATTGATTGGTTTGCGAAAAATTAATAGCGTCTACAAACGATGCAATATTTTTATCGATCTTTTTTATTTATTTATTTTTTTTACTAGTAATGGCGGTGATTAGCGATTTTTAGCAGGACTGTGACATTGCGGCGGACAAATCGGACATCTAACTGACACTTTTGAAACTTTTTGGGGGACCAGTGACACTAATACAGTGATCAGTGCTAAAACAATGCACTGTCACTGCACTAATGACTGACAGGGAAGCGGTTAACATCAGGGGCGATCAAATGGTTAAGTGTGTCCCTAGGGGGTGCTTACTAACTGTGGGGGGGGTTGCACTGATTGGGGGAAGACAGAGATTCAGGTTCCTGCTTAGCAGGAACGCAAGATCTCCATCTTGTCCCCTTGCATAACGTCGATCTGCCTTGTTTTTATAGGCAGATCGCCGTTCCCGCCCTCCCGGGGATGATCGTGAGTGGCCAGTGGACATCGGTTCCGCCTGATACGTTGATTGACATCCCCGCTAGCCAATCACAGCGCAATGGTGCCTCCGGTGGCGCGATGGCGCCATGCAGTGGTTATCGAACGAAACGACGTACAGGTACGTCATTTCCTGCAATAGAGCCACATTGCTGCAGTAAATACACGGCGGCTGGTCGGCAAGTAGTTAAGACAGTGTGCACATTATAACTGAAAATGAGATCTGTCAGGACAGTACAGACAGGACTAATTATGGCAAACATAAATCCCCAGCCCCCACCTTAACATGACATGATTTTTCGGCAATTAAGCAGCAATTTTTTATTTATTTTTTAAGGTTATGTGAGTGGGAACAAATATAAATTACGTATTATCCCTGTTTGGCTGCAAAAGTGGAAATAGATTTTACATTTGACTACACTAGTACGTGTCAAGAAACTCTGCCCTAACTTTTATTGTGGGGTAGGGCGAGGAGGTATCCTACCAGGCATTTATTGCTGTCTTTTATCCTGGTAGCAAGATCTTCCCTACACATGCCCCATTTCCAAAAACATGTTCTTGTGTAGTAAAGGCCAAAGGTGCAACAATCCATTTATTAGAGGGTCAAAGACTACTATTGTGTAACGCCATATGATAACATATCTGATGTGGTGTTTGAGGAGATTATTATGAGAAAGCCATCGGGCTTTCACACTGGAGAGACAGGAGCCGCTCATTACAGGCGCTATGCAGGCGCTATTTTTAGCACTGTAGCGCCTGTAAAGCGCCTCAGTGTGAAAGGGGTCTAAAGCACCGCTAAAAATAGCGGCGCTTTACCGCTGACGCACCCACCGCCCCGGTGTGAAAAGGGCCTTAGCTGTGCTAGTCAGGTCATCATGCCTAACGCAGCCATGCAATAGGATAAGAAAGACCCTGTACTTTACCTGACTGGCCTTTGGTTTGCAGGAGAGAAGCTAAGTAAAATGTAAGTATTTTTTTTTTAAAGTGGCTGTGATGTGGACAGTAAGTCCAGACAAATCTTTTTTGCTTTGGTTTGGATAGGGCCTCTGACCCATTTTGTTGCTGTCTGGAGGTCCACTAGAGAGATTGTTTAGTAACAACATTCACCAGACAGGAAGTGATGGAATCTCTGCATCAGGGGCAGAATGGCAGGATGGTAGTCTACCTAAATGACATGTCTGTGTTGTTGTTGGAGACTTTTTTCTCAGAGGCCCTGAATTGCAGCAAAAACCTGACAGAGGTTACAATCCTTTTATACTCTATGCAAAACAAAACAAAAAAGACAAAAAAGAAGAGAAAAGAAAAAAATTTGGCTGGATTAACACTTTAAACTGCTCTAATTTTTGCTTTTCCAATCTCTTGGATGGCTATTGGGGGTCTGATACACCACACATGGTCATGAGGGGGCCTAAATGTGGCAGGCAGTTATGGGATGCCTAATATGTAGGGATGAGATTCAGGTCGGGGGTCATAAGTGGGTTAGAGGTAAACCCAACCCTTTCAGGAATTGGCCCACCATAACACATTGTAATTATAATGCACTGCAAGGACATTTGAGCCTTGGTTAGTTGGCTTAGAAAGGACAATAATGGGGGCTTTGGTATGTACAAGCCCTTTCACTATCAAACCGGGGATGCAGAGCAGCCATAGTGTCAGTGTATTGGAAGCTTTTGCAGGTAAAGGATAAGGAAAGCTTTAAAACTGTATAGGGTCAGTTAGAACAAGCTGTCTAGCAGATGTATCCTTTACACAGGGATGAAACGAACCATTCAGGGTGCTTACAATGATCAGTTTTATTTATTTAAAAGAAAGCTTTTTTTGTGGGGAAAAAAGGACATAAATTTTGTTTGGATACAACGTTGCATGACCGCACATTTGTCAGAAACGAACCATTCAGGGTGCTTACAATGATGAGTTTTATTTATTTACTTTAAATGATGATGACTATACTTTTAAACTGTTCTGCCACAGGCCAATGTGTATGTAGTTAAGGTCTGTAGCTTTACTTTTTTAAGAGTATACTTTCCTAAAGCTTTTAGATCTGTTTAAAACTGCTGGATAAAAAAAAATTGTAGCCAGCAACCTTAAAAAACCTTTGCTTTCAAGTTGTGATGAATCAGACTGGGGGTGTCCTGCTGTATTTTTGACAAGATATAATGCAAAAGTTATAAAATTAATTGCACATGGACAAAATGTGATGCCAGAATGCGGTGTCACCGCTCATGAGAATTGTACTGTTCCGTAACTCACATACAGCTTATAGGCATCTCCCAAGCATGTAATGGAAAGGGTTTGTATTTTTTACATAGTATTCTTCAAGATGCCATATCTTACATTTTCCTTAGACAGAGCATATCACAATCAACAAGTATAAGTATTTCAAAAATTTTGCAAAGAAGCACATAAATTAACGATTCCATCCCAAATTCAGGAGTAAACATTCCGGTCTACAATGGTCAATATAATCAGACATGGACTTGTTATTTTATATTCGGAGGTGCTAAACAGCTTCTGTGCCACTTTACATTTTCCATTTACCAGCAAAACATGGGACTAGGAATTTAGATACATGCAAATAACAATGAAATAACACTTGATGTATGTGGGTATCAAACCCCAGCGTGGTACAGGGGGGGGGGGGGTGGCAAAAAAACTCAGGGAGTTCAAGAAAGAAGCGGAAAATGAAAAAATGAAGGGGGTGAGTGAAACCAAATCTTGTAAATCTTGTAATCGTATGTTTCCTCTCTCTGCCTCCATCTCACTCACTCCCTTTCAGTTGGAGCCTGTGTGTAGTAACCAGGGTGTCCAGGTTTTGAAATGCTTATCAAAGCGACCTTTAATTCCTGATGTCAGTTGTTCCGTTAACTGAATATCTGTGACTCTGGTCCACCATTGTTCTATGTGGAAGGGACTGTGTTTTTCCATATGCTAGGTATGCACACCTTAGCAGCATTTAAGAGGTGTCTGAGAACAGAGTTTTTATATATTTTAATAGACATTGTAATATAGTGAAGCAGGTACAGTGCTGGCTTATCTGCAAGAGCCACACCTGTCAATGCGCTGATGGAAGTTTTGACTCCAAAAGTCTCTCAGCTTTGCACAATCTCAGAAGATATGTAAAACATTCCCTCACTTTCCTGACACCTTCAACACAAGGGTAAAACTTGTGAGTATAGCTTGTGTAGGAGTTGAGTGGTTTATACCAGTGTGTTAAGATCTTGTATCCATTTTTGTGGTATGAATTTGTTATTACATCCTTATGTGCAAAAAGAAGTATACAGTGTTTTTGGGCCTGGGTTAAAGTGGGGTGTAGGCCTTTTTCCCCCTCCGCTAGAAAAGTGGGGTTTGTGTACCTTTTTAATGTTTTGTCCCCCATGGCAATGCCAGCTCCCATGCCATTTTTTTAACAATCCCTAATAGCATTGAAAATGGTCAAAAATTTGATTTTCAAAATTAGCCCAATAGACATCAATGGGGCTTGGATTAATGTTTGCAAGTTTTGAGCTTTGCGATGAGTTCTACAAACAGCCCGCTAACTGAACCCAGGCCAATATTCTCTTCCCTATTTTACAATGATACACCTGTAGTTCTATTGCTCTGTTCATGCCCAGCCGTTCTCTACATCCATTCTATCCTATTTTTAATATTTATGCTTCCATTTCACAGTTAATAGAGGAAACATCAAATAGCAGTACAGTTAGTTTGCATTTCTTGCTATAAACCCTGTGGGTGCCAGGAAGTGTTCTTGACACTCCTCCCTGCTTCCCACTCAGAAAACCATCTGTGCATGCCATGATGCAGCTAAAAAGTAATGACATTTCAACAACCTAAATGTTTCCTTATGAAGCTGAAGAAAGTAGAACATTTACAGACTATTTGAAGGAGCTGTGTGGCTGCAGTTGATGAGGGATACCTACTGTGGCTGGTTGTCAGCCAAGCCAACATATTTTAGTGGGTCCTGTCCAAATTCTAGATTTCTGCTTTGGTTTTATGTCAGTTTGAAACAAGGTATAGGAAAAAGACCAGAATTAAATGTATGTTCCCACTTTAGAGGGAGAATTGGAAGATGTTAGTATGAAAAAAATGTAGGACAGATTAAGGCCCCATTCATCGTTATGCTTTCTAATGTAATAATACATAATACACCGCTGTTAACCTGCATTGCAGAACATTTGTTTGAGTGACCTGGCATACCTGACTTTTACATTTACATGCTTTTTCCAGGCCAGTGACTAATCAAGTAGTGAAGCATAGATAACAATGACAGCCAAGCCAACATATTTTAGTGGGTCCTATCCAAATTCTAAATTACTCCTTTGGTTCTATGTCAGTTTGTAACAAGGTATAGGAAAAAGACCAGAATTAAATGTATGTTCCTACTTTAGAGGGAAGATGGGAGCAAGAAAACAATGTAGGATAGATTTAGGCCCCATTAATTTATTAATGTATTTCAATGCAATAATACACCACCATTAACGTGCATTGCAGCACATTTATTTGAGTGACCTGGCATGCCTGACTTTTATATTTTCATGCTTTTTCCAGGTCAGTGACTAATCAAGTAGTATAGCAAGGATAACAATGACAGCCCCAGAGCATGCACTTTTAAAAACACATCAGCAATGGCAGACCCTATATGTCAGGTTTACTTAAAACAGGCATATTAAATTCAAGTGCAGCAAAGAGCTGAATGGAGGAAGATAACTTGTCAATGGTCCAATTTGTCTACTGACGGTCATACATATGTAATTCCAGAAAAAGATTATATCACTATATTTTTGGTTATGTTTACAACATTTTATCCATAAATAGATAGGGCCATAGAACATTCCTATAGTATTTAGCTGCCTTCAAAAATTGGAGAGCAAAGCAGGAGTGGGAGTGCTATATGTGACCCAAAAACACCAGTTTGACACAGCTGCTTTAAATCTTGGTAGTAGGGGGATAAGGAAGACAGATGTGAAAAAAAATTAACCTCCCACTCCTAACAGGTTTATAACCCATTTTTAGGGTGTCCTGGATTCCCCTTATTTCTCTCCCCTTCCCCCCCCCCCCCCCCCCCCATTGGCACATCCCCAGGTGTTTTTGGTCCAGCCAAGTCGAAGGACCTCTTTGCGTTCTTTTTCCATTGGCAGTGGGTGGATCCTTAATCCTGCCTCATAATGACGTGTCCTTGCTCTCAGTAGCATTCTCCTGTAAGTCCAGGGTGGCACCTTGATGCAATAGGCTCACAAAAAGTAGTTGAATGATGCTTGTCGTCATTATGAAGAGCATTGCTGGACCAATGAGTCCGCAGGGGACAGCACCAGAGACATGGTGAGTAAAAAAGCCAGAGCTGCTAGGGGATCCATATAATTTTGTTTGGCTCAATCTGAAATCAGGTTTGTAGGGTGTACAAAAAAGGTATGATGATGTAAAATGTGTCATATTCAATAGCAAATAAATAACCCTCATAACAATGAAAGACAGTTGTTGACTGGTTGCTTTTATCACCAGCACATGCATATTTGCTCTCCGTTATCATCTTTACTCCAAATCCAATTAGCACAACCAGGGGCGGACTGATAAATCATGGGGCCCCCGGACAATAGGAGATTATGGGGCCCCCAGGCAATCAGAGATTATGGGGCCACACAGTACACACACACTGTATACAATCACACAGTATACACATACATGTGCATACAGTATACACAAACAGATGTAAAAAAAACACAGATTTATACATACTGTCCCTGGTTTTACTGAGGCTGGCAACCCTGATGGGGCCCCCTAGTGGCCCAGGGCCCTCAGGCAGTGCCCGAGTCGCTCAATGGTCAGTCTGCCCCTGAGCACAACCCTTTGACAAAGTTAGACGATTCAAAATATATTTCTGTATGGGAAACTGGGAATCTTCAGTCTAAACTAATAAAGTAGGGTTGGAGTTTAACAAAACCTTGATTTTGTTTGAGTGACTATAGATTGGATTATGTAAAGATCTGTACTTCACATAACAAATCTGCTTTCTTTATTTGGTCATTTTGAAGTGTCACAACTTTGTCCCCAAGTGAATTGTGTGTTATTCACAGTTTTGTATAGGTATGAGTCAAATAATTAGCTGTAGCAGCAAAGTTTACTTCTGAAATTAAATTCTTGGCATGTTTCTAAAACATTTAATATGTCGAAGGTCTCCACAGTCCTGTAAATTGCATAGGATGGATTCCTCTGCAGGATCTAAACATGTGCTTTTAGTTGGCTTAATGAGTCAGAGACCGTGATGAAAATCATGATGGAAAGCAGATGTTATAATTAAGTTTTGTGTAAAGAACATAGAGAAGGTATTTTCTTTCTTCAACAAAGTTTCATGGAAAATAGTTGTCTTTTAGATCTTTACTTTGAATTGTTTAATTCTTGGGAAAGCTAAAACTCAGCTTTATACAAGAGGGACTTAAAAAGTGTATGTCAAGCCAAAACATTTTTCTTAGTTTTGGATAGAGCCTGGAAGGGTTAGAACCCCAACACATTTTTACTGCTATCAGGGGCTTTACTTTTACAGACAGGGGAGATTTCCAGCAGCAACACAGAAAATAATGCTTTTCTTTAGTAGATAGAGAAAACTGGAACTCCTGTCACATTCTTATTTCTCTCTATGTAGCTTTTGCACATTTTTAAATTCAATAGATTTTTATTTTATTTTAAAACAAGCATAAGTAAAAGGAGAGAAAAGAAAAGAACGTCATTAAATCAGGGCAATCCATAAGTAGAATTACTGTCTTGCAGGGCAGCACACAAAGTTAGCAATGTTCACAATGTATACAAAGATTAGGGAATAACAGAACCAGCACTGCACCAATCTGTCCATGGTTTCCACGCCTTGTCAAAAGTCACCCGATCATTATTCTCAAGAGATAGGGACCGTTTATTTGTGTAATTCGCGTTAACTGGGGTGAAGACTTCTGGCAGATTTGGTGCCTGGGTTTCTTTCCAGTATCTCACTATTATGCCCCGTACACACGATGGGACATTCCGACAACAAAATCCATGGATTTTTTCCGACGGATGTTGGCTCAAACTTGTCTTGCATACACATGGTCACACAAATCCTGTCAGAAATTCCGAACGTCACGTACGATGAGCTGAGAAAAGTGGAAATTTGTGCTTCAGAATTGTGTACACACAATCGGAATTTACGACAACGGATTTTGTTGTCGGAAAATTTGAGATCCAGATTTCAAATTTTGTGTGACGGAAATTCCGATGAAAAATGTCCGATGGAGCCTACACACGGTCGGAATTTCCAACAACAAGCTCCCAACGAACATTTTCCGTAGGAAAATCAGACCGTGTGTACGGGGCATTAGTGTTCTTGCTGCTAAAAGAACATGTGCTACAGCTGTATGGAACTAAATGGGGACCTCATCTATCTGCAATATTAGGATTGCTAAGGCTGCTGTAGACAGGTATCAGTTATATCAGATAAAAAGTTGGAAAGTCTTCCTCCAAAAACTGGTAAGGCTTTTACACGTCTAGAATATGTGATATAAGTTGTCAATCTGTCCATAACCCCTCCAACAAAAAGGAGAGATGGACAAGGAAAATTTAGCCAATCGGTAAGGGGTTAAATACCATTGGGTTATCAATTTTTCTATTAACTCCCAATGGTTTATGCAACCATATGTATATATATATAATGGAGTGCTGTAAGCCATTGGGAAGGGATAAACGAGCAGTGAAGGCCTGCTTCCCATTTTAGGAGGGGAGGCATCTTTGTAAATATCAGTTTCTGTTGGAGTAGGTTGTAGAATAAAGTATTACCTTTGACAGAATTATCGTGCGAAGAGAAGATGTCCAGGCTGGCAGAGTGATAGAAACAATGGGAAGAGGGTGTCTACATAAGAATATGTACTGTATATATATATAGATACTGTATATATACTGTATATTTCAATATGCAGATATATGTAATATGATTTCTAGAGACACCATATTCCTGTTGCAAGACATCTATAGGTTTGAGAACAGCATCCTTAAAGAGGTTGTCCTCCCATAACAGTCCGAGATCGACCCGATTCCAAACTTCCTAATATGGGATGGTTCTAGCGTTTCAAAAGGAATACGAATGTTGTCATAGATATGGGTCAATTAACTAAGAGTTAAATAATGGCTAATAATTTGTGGTGACAATTATACAAGTGTTCAATTCACTAAGAATTTGGAGTTAATTACGGAATGAAGGATTTGTTCGATTTAGCAGTAATTACCGCATTGGTTAATGCAGTAATTTACTGCATTGAGCTGGTTACTAAGGAGCAGGCCGGGAAGCCGACCACCGCATTCTTAAAACCGTTGACTCATCAGCTCATCTCAGCCCCCCCTATGTAAATGAGTATCGGGTACATCATACCCCTACCCATTCACCAAAAAAGTGTCACAAGGTAATAAAGACACACATTTGGTGAATGGGTAGGGTAACGATGTACCCAATACTCATTCACATAGGGGGAGCCAGGATCTGGGGGCCCCCTTCTTAAAGACCATGACGACATGCGTTGGGTGGAGCAGGGTGAGCAGGGTGAACACCAGCTGTTGTCTTTTAACTTTGATGTAAGTGCAAAATCTTTTAATAAATGGTTCATAAAACATACTACACTGTGAGGATGTATTCTGTTACATTAGCTTGTATGCAGGGGCGGGACCGTGGATTTAAAGGACCATACACCCGTTTATGTGAGACAACCCAGGATATCTAGGAGTGCATTGGAGGAGGAGTAAGAGGAGCTTATTTCTTGTGCCCCAGAGTGGGGGAAAGCATGATTTCACCTGGTATGACAGGGGCAGGTGCAGGGGAGCGCATTATTGAACGATGGTGGGAGTCACAGTATTTCTTCTTTTTAATGAAACAGAACAATTGATTGGATCACCTAAGTGCATGATGAATTTAACTGCATATGAGGATTGAGAAAGAAGAGTTGCACATTGTTATTTCTTCACTGTTTAATATATATATTTTTTCAAGTTTGTATAATTCTGCTTTGAATGAGATAAAAGGATCACTTTATATATACAGTATCTCACAAAAGTGAGTACACCCCTCACATTTTTGTAACTATTTTATTATATCTTTTCATGTGACAACACTAAATAAAAATTACACTTTGCAACAATGTAAAGTAGTGAGTGTACAGCTTGTATTACAGTGTAAATTTGCTGTCTCCTCAAAATAACTCAACACACAGCCATTAATGTCTAAACCACTGGCAACAAAAGTAAGTACACCCCTAAGTGAAAATGTCCAAATTGGGCCAAATTAGCCATGGTGTCATGTGACTCGTTAGTATTACAAGGTCTCAGGTGTGAATGGGGAGCAGGTGTGTTAAATTTTGTGTTACTGCTCCCATTCTCTCATACTGGTCACTGGAAGTTCAACATGGCACCTCATGGCAGAGAACTCTCTGAGGATCTGAAAAAAACAAATGTTGCTCGACATAAAGATGGCCTGGGCTATGAGAAGATAGCCTGAAACTGAGCTGCAGCACGGTGGCCAAGACCATACAGCGGTTTAACAGAACAGATTCCACACAGAACAGGCTTCGCCATGGTCAACCAAAGAAATTGAGTGCATGTGCTCAGCGTCATATACAGAGGTTGAAGGGATGGGGGGTCAGCCTGTCAGTTCTAATACCATACACCGCATACTGCATCAAATAGGTCTGCATGGCTGTCATCCCAGAAGGAAGCCTCTTCTAAAGATGATGCACAAGAAAGCCCACAAACAGTTTGCTGAAGACAAGCAGACCAAGGACATGGATTACTGGAACCATATCCTGTGATCTGATGAGACCAAGATAAACTTATTTGGTTCAGATGGTGTCAAGCGTGTGTGGTGGCAACCAGGTGAGGAGGAGTACAAAGACAAGTGTGTCTTGCCTACAGTCAAGCAGGGTGGTAGGAGTGTCATGGTCTGGAGCTGCATGAGTGCTGGGGAGCTACAGTTCATTGAGGAAGCCATAAATGCCAACATGTACTGTGACATACTGAAGCAGAGCATGATCCCCAGCAACTGGGCCACAGGGCAGTATTCCAACATGATAACAACCCCAAGCACACCTCCAAGGCGACCACTGCCTTGCTAAAGAAGCTGAGGATAAAGGTGATGAACTTGCCAAGCATGTCTCCAGACCTAAAACCTATTGAGCATCTGTGGGGCATCCTCAAACGAAAGGTGGAGGAGCTCAAGGTCTCTAACATCCACCAGCTCCATGATGTCATCTTGGAGGAGTGGAAGAGGACTCCAGTGGCAACCTCCGGTGAACTCCATGCCCAAGAGGGTTAAGGCAGTGCTGGAAAATAATGGTGGCCACACAAAATATTGACACTTTGGGCCTAATTTGGACATTTTCACTTAGGGGTGTACTCACTTTTGTTGCCAGCGGTTTAGACATTAATGGCTGTGTGTTGAGTTATTTTGTGGGGACAGCAAATTTACACAAGCTGTGCACTCACTACTTTACATTGTAGCAAAGTGTAATTTCTTCAATATTGTCACATGAAAAGTTATACCTAATAAAGTATTTACACAAATGTGAGGGGTGTATTCACTTTTTTGAGATAATATTGTATATGTGTATTGTATAGCACACATACTGAGACATTTTTGGCAATCTTTGCCCACATATATTTTTGTTTATTATCATTTGAGGAACAAGCACATTCATTTGAACACTAAGGAAGTGTAATATAGCATATTTATTTGAAGAGGTACTACAGGGTATCACTGGTCACGGATTTGGCGCAGCAATGTTTCTTTGGTCTTTTAATATGAATGTTGTGTATTTGGGATCCATGGCCCAATCGACTAGTCATGGCTCTCCATGCTAACAAAGAAGCACAGGTTGCCAAGGGTAATGAAATCAAATCTAACGCTTTCCATGTATCCGCTAAAAGAAGTAGATGGAGAGATGGTGTGCCTGCCAATGCACTTTCAATATCTGCCCATTAAGCTGCAGATGGGGAGCAGAACCAATGTTTTATCTGGGCTAAGTATGTGGCAGTATAATAGTCCCGGAGATCCACTAAACCCATACCGCCAATATTTGCATAGGAGCACCTTGCCCTTTTGCGTTGCCAAATGAAACATTGGAGTAAAGAAGCGAGCAAAAGCAAGTATGTGGCCTTAATGCGGATCAGAAGGGTACGGAATAAGTATAAGATCTTGTGAAAAATCATCATTTTGAATGAAGCTAAGCTACCCACCCACAAAAATTCATACTGAGGGATACATTGAAGTTCTCTACTTTTTTCTGCATTAAGGTGTTTATAATTAGCTTCAGCCAATAATGCCGTTGAAGGGGTCAATATTATACCTAAATAGGGTACTCCTTGTTTTGCTCAAGAGTATGGTAACTGATTCAATAAATGTTGGCGAGTGGATTTATGTATTCCTGATCTGAAGTTAAAGCGGAGTTCCACCCAAAAATGGAACTTCCGCTTTAAGTGAAGGTGACCCCCTGACATGCCACATTTGGCATGTCATTTTTTTTGGGGGGGGGGCGGATACCCTCTTTTTAGGGGTACACAGCTCATACTTCTGCTTCTGCTCCGGAGCCGGTAGGAAGTTCAACTCTCCTCCCTCCCTCCGTGCAATCTTCTGGGACAAATCCAAGGTCCCAGAAGATTGCCCGCCAATTACAGCGCACAGCGCGGCTCGCGCATGCGCAGTGCATGCCCGGCTGTGAAACCACAGCCGGGCACCCACAGTCACAATTCCGGCACCGAGGAGAGGAGGGGGAGAGGAGGGGGCTTCATTTGTCCGCATCGCTGGACCGCGGGACAGGTGAGTGAGTGCACATTTTTAATCACTTACTGTCTGGTGACAGCATTGTCAGCAAGTCTATTGGAACCCCAGTTCATAGTAAAAACCTGATAGGCATTCTAATGCTTCCCTACTCCATCCAAAACTAAACATTTTTTGGCTTAATCAAATTAAAAAAAAAACATTCAAATAAATTATTATTAGTATAATTGCCCTGAACTCAATATTAAAATGGTTGTAAAGACAGAAGGTTTTTTATCTTAATGCATTCTATGCATTAAGATAAAAAAAACCTTCTGCATGCAGCAGCCCCCCTCAGCTCCCCTAATACTTACCTGAGGTCTCTCTAGATCCAGCGATATTGCAGGAGTGTCTTGGCTGCCCGGAACTCCCCTCTTCATTGGATGAGACAGTAGCGCGGTGTCATTGGCTCCCTCTGCTGTCAATCAAAGTCAGCCAGACAACACAGCTCCTTGTCTGAATAGGCACAGGGAGCTGTAGCTCGTCTCAGGTGCCCCCATAGCGAGCTGCTTGCTGTGGGGACACTGAACAGGAGGGAGGTGCCATGAGCACCGAAGAGGGACCAGAGAAGAGGAAGATCCAGGCTGCTCTGTGCAAAACCACTGCACAGAGCAGGTAAGTACGAGACTACAATCACTTTAACTTGCTATTATTCTGTACACACAAGAAAGCAGGCTCTGCTGCATTGTACAAAGACGTCATCCTAACATCTTTAAGGTGAAAGAAGTTAGTGGCACAGAGAGGACCCTCCACGCCTCCAGTATGATGAGGTGGATTAACAGGGGTCTATTTTTTTTTAAATTTGCTTTGCAAATGTCTCAAGCATTCATTCAGTTGTCATAAATTATCCTGTATTTTACCTAATATGTTTATTTCCTATGATCGTCAGGTCCATCTGGTGACCATAATATGGTATTTTTCTGATACCTCAATTTAGGAAAATACAGCATTATGGACACTAGATGGAGATAGCAATCAGAGGAAATAAACATATGAGGCAAAATACAGAATTATTCATGACAGCGGAGTGAATGATTAAGACCTTTGTGCACCAATTTTTTATAAATAGACCCCATAGTACTAAGCAAAATGGAGATATTTTGTTTAATAGGAATATGGTTTAGATAATAAACTGCAACATCCACCATAAACTTGTCGTGATAAAAAATACAGACAATGCCACGTATGACCTTCTTTTGAAGATGCAAGTGGGCTGGCTGCTTTACTGATCCAGCAAATTCAGTGCCTTGTCCCAGGACAAATATGCAGATTAGTAAAGATATAACTCTTGAAGCAGGGTTGACATCCATCAGTAAATTTACAGACAGTCACTTTAATTGCATACTTGGCTGTATGTACACAGCAGCAGCCAAAAAAAGGGTCTGAGAGACATTTTATCTGAACTTCTCAACTCATCTCCATTGCCCATAGCAACCACACAGCTTAGAAAATAAAAGCTTTATAGCGGATGGGACAAGGTTTGTCTCAGAAACTTTTTAGTAATTCCTCCCAAAGTTTCAATATACAGCCTGAGTAATGATTCGAGGAGGGGGCACTTAGGTAGTGCTTCTGCAGCAGACTGCATGGGGAAAAAGGAAACATGTAGAAACTAGAAAGGGTGAACAATATACCTCGGACAGCACAACAGCTGGGGGCACTGTAGTTCATAAGCCAGAATGCAATCCCGAATTCTACCAGCAGGTGTATCTCAGCTAAGGCTGGCTGCTGGGAGACTCTTTAGCCCCACCCTGCTCAGCCTGCTGTATGTTCCTTGGCTCAGTATTGCGTCTTTATGTCCATTCTCGTTCTGTCTGACCTGCATCTCTTTGGTTAATGGTTTTCCTATACAGTATGTATCTGTTATACCTTATATGTTGTTTGTTCAATAATTGTGCTGTGTTTACTTAAGGCTCAGTTCACATATGAGCCACATGCGGCTCACAGCAGGGGTCCAGTGCGTGCTGGTTCACCATTTTAGGTCCGATTTCAGCCCAAATTTTGGGCTGAATTCAGACCTGAAGTGGACCAAAAGACGCACAGTGTTTTTGTGCTAAACGCATCGGACCTGCTGCGGAGATATGTGAACCGGCTCCATAGAAAGCCAGTCAAAATCTCTTGCTATTGCGAATTGATGGTGTGAACCCAGCCTAAAGTGCAGTTAATTAATGATGATTGATATGTTGTGTGATGCACACATTTTTCCATATAAGGTCATTTTTATTTACATTAGGAATGTTCTACTGCACAAAAATACAGTATATTGTATTATATATCTGATATTAATTAGTTATATTTAACAATAAAATGACCATCAGCAAATCATGTTTTTTTTTTTTCGTTAACACAATACTATTTCTGGTACCCAGAGAGGATTGCAATAAGATTGAACTGAATTTCAATGAATTTGCATTTCTCTGACTATGGGGGTATTGACAGAAACATGGGGGTTTTTGCACTGATTACAGAGCCTTACAGTTTCCAGGCAATAGTTTTATGGTGTTAGCCCCATGGCTTTAAATACCTAATTCAGATTTGTATTTCAGGAACCCAAGGGGAAGGCACACAAATTTGATTTGTGATGAATATGAATCCAGTAGTTACTACCCGGTTTCCCCGAAAATAAGACCTAGCGTGATTGTCGGTGATGGCTGCAATATAAGCCCCACCCCCCAAGTAAGCCCTAGTTAAAGTCTTTGTAGGTCTTATTTTCAGGGTAGGGCTTATTTTCGGGGAAACAGGGTAGGGCTTATATTGCAGCCATCACCGACAGTCATGCTAGGTCTTATTTTCGGGATAACAGGGTAAGCAGCTCTTCTACTAACTGACCCATGACATAATATAATATAATATAATATATATAGACCTCTTGGAGGCAACATAACTGTCTGGGAAACCACGAGTATTAATAAAGAATGCCACAAAGGATGAAAGTGATGCAGGCACTGATTTTTTTTATCAAGGCATGATACAGTTGACTTCATGGCCTATAGTACTCAGCTGATCCTGAGCATACATTGATAACATTTACACACATAAAGACCACACCCTGTGTACATAAGCAAATGTGCAAGTGCTCTTATAATAAATTAGCTTATACATGAATTGACAGTTGGATTATCAAGTTTATAATGTAGTACAGGTCATTCAAAAATGGTTGTGCAACACTCATGTCAAAAGCCAGTGAAAAGCTTCCAAACCCTTGCAGCACCTATAACAGGTGAAGATGTGACATAAAAGGTATTGTAAGGTAAACAGGGTGGACTTCTTAAAGCGGTTTTAAACTGCTGATGTTCCAAAAAAAAAAAAAAAACCCCTGCAAGGCTTAGGCATATATTAAATACTCACCTTGGAACTAAGCCCTCCAACACTGTAAAGTCACCGCTGAGAGGCCTGACATGTTCCCCCTGTCTTTCTTCCGGGTTTGTGAGCTCCGGCTATGTGATTTGCCAGAGCTCAGTTCTGGCATGAAGCTCTGAAGTTCCGACAAGTCATGCCAGACCTTCAGAGCACATGCGCCAGTAATGTCACTGACTGCATGCAGGGTAAATATCTCCTAAACGGTGCACGTTTAGGAGATATTAATTTTAACTACAGGTAACCACTTTAACAAATTTATACATTTCCCTATTTGTCATGTTACAACCAAAACCTAAATGTATTTTATTGGGATTGTATGTGATAGACCAACACAAAGTGGCACATAATTGTGAAGTGGAAGGAAAATGATAAATGTTTTTCAAATTTTTGACAAATAAATATGTATGGCATGCATTTGTATTCAGCCCCCTAAGTCAATACTTTGTAGAAACACCTTTCGCTGTAATAACAGCTGCAAATCTTTTTGGGGATGTCTCTACCAGCTTTGCACATCTAGAGTGAAATTTTTGTCCATTCTTCTTTGCAAAATAGCTTAAGCTCTGTCAGATTACATTTTCAAGTCTTGCCACAGATTCTATATTGGATTTAGGTCTGGGCTTTGACTGGGCCATTATAACACATGAATACACTTTGATCTAAACCATTCCATTGTAGCTCTGGCTGTATGTTTAGGGTCATTGTCCTGCTGGAAGGTGAACCTCTGTCCCAGTCTCAAGTCTTTTGCAGACTCTAACAGGTTTTCTTCTAAAATTGCCCTGTATTTGGCTCCATCCATCTTCCCATCAACTCTGACCAGCTTCCCTGTCCCTGCTGAAATAAAGCATCCCCACAACATGATGCTGCCACCACCATGTTTTACTGTGGGTATGATGTGTTCATCATGATGTGCAGTGTTAGTTTTCCACCACAGATAGTGTTTTGCTTTTAGGCCAAAAAGTTCAATTTTGGACTCATCTGACCAGAGCACCTTCTTCCACATGTTTGCTGTGTCCCCCACATGGCGTCTCACAAATTGCAAACAGAACTTCTTATGGCTTTCCTTCAACAATGGCTTTCTTTTGCCACTCTTCCATAAAGACCAGATTTGTGGAGTGCACGACTAATAGTTGTCCTGTGGACAGATTCTCCCACCTGAGCTGTGGATCTCTGCAGCTCCTCCAGAGTTACCATGGACCTCTTGGCTGCTTCTCTGATTAATGCTCTTCTTGCCCAGCCTGTCAGTTTAGGTGGATGGCCATGTCTTGCTAGGTTTACAGTTGTGCCATACTCTTTCCATTTTTGGATGATGGATTGAACAGTGCTCCGTGAGATGTTCAAAGCTTGGGAAATTTTTATAACCTAACCCTGCTTTAAACCTCTCCACAACTTTATCCCTGACCTGTCTGGTGTATTCTTTGGCCTTCATGATGCTGTTTGTTCTCTAAGGTACTCTAACAAACCTTCACAGAACAGCTGTATTTATACTGAGATTAAATGACACACGGGTGGACTCTATTTATTATTTAGGTGACTTCTGAAGGCAATTGGTTCCACTAGATTTTAGTTAGGGGTATCAGAGTAAAGGGGGCTGAATACAAATGCATGCCACACTTTTCAGATATTTATTTGTAAAAAAAAAATTGAAAACCATTTATCCTTTTCCTTTCACTTCACAATTATGTGCCACTTTGTGTTGGTTTATCGCATAAAATCCCAATAAAATACATTTACGTTTTTGGTTACATGACAAAACGTGGAAAATTTCAAGGGGTGTGAATACTTTTTCAAGGCACTGTATTTCTGCCCTTGGGAAAAATCTGTCAGCGTGTACGTCTTGCAGTCTAAAAAGTATTTAAAGTTTGGTCAGTGTGGACCAAACTCTACCTCTAGCCATTTTGTTGTGCATCAAAAAATGCATGAGTACTTATTTATAAAAGACTGGAGAAAAAAAATGATATTGTCCATCTCAAACAAAATATTTGGCTCATTTTAATTTTCATATTCTACTTTGGATAAAAAATCTCAATTGGTTATTATCGGGCACTTTGTTTATATTTATATTAATTTGTCAACATTGTATATGCTTTTTTCATACTCAAAAAACAAAGAACTTTTTGTGAACATTTCTGAATTATGGAATATTTTCCCCCAGGATAGTAGCCGATGTTCAACATATTCTCAAATCACAAAGCCATACTTTGAGTAATCATTTCATACATTATGTGGGTGATAACTGAAGGTAAAAGACCTTTAATCACATCGTTGAAGAGCACTGGAGTGAAGAATAAGACATATCAGTATGGTGGAGGTAGGGGTTAACACTTCCCAATAAAAACTACATGTACGTGATCCAGCCTGGCTGTGCCGGCCACCTGCAGTAAATGTACTGTGGGTGGTCGGCAAGTGTTTTTTTAATGCTCTCTTTTTGCTCTGAAGACCTATAGACTAGCAACAGGCCTTGCAAATCTTTGTCACTTTGTCACTTTACAGATTGGCTGGCATGTTTAAAAAATATTTACAGGTTGGTATTAATTCCAGTGGGCTGCTCAGACATGAACAGCTGTAACCAAACAAAAAAAAAGTTCATCATGTGTGTGCTATGCTTCTCCGTTCCGGTCCCAGTCTGTTGACTAGGAAATGATAGTATAGGAACTGAAATGAAAAGGTGGATCTGCTTTACTCATGGCTTTTTATTACTTCCTGGTTGCTAGTACCGAGTACCTGTGATTAAATTAACACTGCAATCATTGAGAAACTCTGGTTTCCCTACTGGGCCCTTTCTCTATTAGGAGAGCAGTCTTGTACTGTATTGCCTGCTCAAAAAAGGATTTGCTCATTTTCAGATTGTGAGGTTTTTTTTTTTACCAAATTCTTGTTTAACATCTACTTTGAAGATAGTTAGCTAAGGCCCAAAAAGTATAATATGGCCTGAAAATTTAGATTAAGTCAAGTTGGCTATAATTGGTCCCCAGTCACGTTTGGATATTGATGATTTCAAGCTTTAGATATAATTTAGGACTGTGAGGAGAGTGGAATTAAAAGAAAAAAGAATTATTTTTCCGGACCATGGAATGTTTGAAGCAAGATTCACTAGGGTGAGAAAAACACCTGTCGGCAGGTACAGTCTACTTTTTTCAGTGCAGGTGGCGCTCACCCAAAGCAGCGCTGCAGCTGGAGAGGAAATCAAGAGGAACAGAGTTCCTCTATGGTTTCCTCGGTCATTGGGGAAGCTATCGGGTTGCTGCCACCCCATGTGACTCTGGCAACTATCTTGGGTCAGGCAGACCCTGGCTCCCAGGTTTGGTGCGCGGTATGCGAATTGGTAGTGTAGGGAAAGGTACCTTGCCTGCTAGGGACAGTACTAGTGGTAGGGAAAGGTTCCTGATGGGAAGGGAGAGCGTAGGATCGCTGCACCTCTGGGCTTCACCCCACTTAGGCATGAGACAGCCAGACCACATTCTACTCTTTTTACAAGCACTGTTAGTCCAGGCGAAATCTGCTATCTTCACATTATTGGAAACCGTGCACCCAGTTGGGCCGTTGTCCCACTGGGCTTGTTGTGAACTGTTGAACTGTTTCTGCATTACTTCAATACAAGTTTTTCATTGCACCTCACTGTGTGAAATATTGCCACCGCACTGCGTTGCACCCCACTTACACACCCTCCTGCAGTAATTCTCCCATTATGTATTTGCCGAGTACTTGTGTATGCACATCATTAGTTTTGAAAATTATAAAGAGCAACGGACCTACAACCAGTGATAGACCTGCTGGTCTCTGGATCAGACTTTGTAATATCAGCCTTAAAATGTATTTATAGCAACTCCTTAACAAGTACACATAAC
Source organism: Lithobates clamitans (assembly GCA_037952925.1). Classification (NCBI taxonomy): domain Eukaryota; kingdom Metazoa; phylum Chordata; class Amphibia; order Anura; family Ranidae; genus Lithobates; species Lithobates clamitans. The sequence continues at coordinate 151,104 of JBBGZY010000592.1, read as the reverse complement.
TTTGTATATGGTTTATTATATGTTGTATGCAAAACCTTTAACATATTGTCCTAAGAGTCATTGTAGAAGCAGATGTACCACTTGGGGTATATATGCAACATGCTGAGAAATAAATTCTATGTGGATACTAGGGAGCACACAGTGTGCTATTATATCGTAATTTATGTTGAAGTGGAAGCCTTGTTGCTGCCGGGAGGCCAGGGACAGGAAAATCTATAATGTAATTACACAGTTTGTCTCCTAATTCTCACATTGTCAGCCAGAATTATCACATGACAAGTGTGCATAGAGCCACTAGACATCAGCACTAATCAGGCTGGATAGCTCCTGGCACTAACCTGTGCTATCAGGGTCTACTAACAACCACAATGACTCTTGCTGTAATGACTTCAAGCACAGCTAAATTACTCACATATCTATTCTTGCACCAACTTTTCATTTGTAACAAGGCAGACAATGAGTGATTCATCATTAATTTCACTGCGTTTTCTATGCCTTGCTACTTTATGAAGCAGCAACTAATCATTTTAATTAGTTTCTAGTCTGTTGCAGTGATGCTCTGCCAAATCACACTGCTTACACGTAGAAGTGAATGAATGATCAGCAAATGAGGCTTGCTGGAATACATTTACAAAATAATAGTCTTTGTGAAATGCCACAATAAACTATACATTTGGGGAATCTGCACAATGATTCATCCACGTCACCTTACTTGACTTGCATCTATAGTGAAATTCAAGTGAAAATCTGCAGATTTATAGTAGGTGACCTTTTTGTGGTCACCCCCTGGCTAACATGATATATGAGTGATGTGTCATCTGGATAGCTCATTGAGCACCATCAACTCTGTTCTAATCATCTGATCTCAGACAGCTGAGCAACTGTTCAATAGGCACTTGCTTGTTATATCTGTAAATAAAAAATATACAATCTAAAAGAATATAAACTTGTTTTTATTAGTATATAAGACGGGGATATACATATGTCATGTTTGGACTGGGTTTTTAATATATATGTGTTTGATTTACTATATCTTATTTCCCAAAAACTGAAATCTAAGCAGAAAAAATATAATCTTACTATCCACTGACCAGCTATTGATAGCTATTGATAGCATACACCTTCATTGTCTAACTGGCAGGTTTGGAGTGGTCTAGTGTTATTGCATAACTTTAGTAAAGAGTAAAGAGAAGTGAGGTCACCAACCTGGCCATCCTGCCTTGAGCTGTTACCTGGATCACAGAACTGGCTAAACAAAAATAAGACAGCGCATATATTAATTGTGTATTAAAGTGGTTGTAAAGGCACAAGGTTTTTTACCCTAATTCATTCCATGCATAAAGATATAAAACCTTCTGTGTGCAGCAGCCCCCCTAACACTTACCTAAGCCCCCTCTTGATCCAGCGATGTCCACGAGAGCCTTGGCTCTCTGGGGACTTGTGCTCCTGATTGGGTTCCCGCTGCTGTCAATCACAGCCAGTGAGCCAGTCAGGAGACGGAGGAGGCGGGGGCCAAGCCACAGCTCCGTGTGTGGATGGACACACAGAGCCAAGGCTCGGGAGCATGCCTGCTCAGGTGCCACTACAGCAAGCTGCTTGCTGTGGGGGGCACCCAGCAGGAGGGAGGAGCCAGTAGCGCCAGTGTGGGACCCAAAAAGAGGAGGATCTGGGCTGCTCTGTGCAAAACCACTCAGTGGTTTTGCACAGAGCAGGTAAGTTCAACATGTTTGTTATTTAAAAAGGAAAAAAACTACAAAAATTTAATATCGCCTTAAGTTGATTGCCTTTAGTTAAACTTTAAAAATGTTGGTCTATCTAGATTACACATTACTATGTGTTTAATTTTACCCATCACCTTTAGGCCTCGTTCACACCATGGTGCAGAGACGCCAGGTTTTTTTGCACCCGTTCTACAAAGGCTCAAAAAAAAAAAAAACAATTGTTCTCTATGTGCCCTGTTCACACCACAACACTGGTATCACGTGTGGATTTTTTCTGCACAGGAATCAGCAACGTGTATGCAGTTTTCTGCACGGGAAAAAAACTGACATGACCGCAGCATTGGTGTGAATATATAACTGACACGCATGAAAACTGATGTCAACATGCAAAAAAACTCACTGAAACACTCATGAAAACTGATGTAAACTAATATGAGATGAATGTCTCTGCAAGTGAAATCTGTACCATTTTACCATCAGTTTTCATGCATGTATGGTGTGAATGAGCCCCTAATGTTGTATATGTATTGTTAAAAGTAATTTATGTGTATTTTTATGGGGTCAGTTGCATTTCAGTGCTGCTTTCAGTTTGTCATCACTAACTAAAAAGGATATAATTATTAATCATGTCTTTTAAAGTGGAAGTCTACCCTAATACTTACATTTCTCCCCTGCAATCGTTAATGTGAGCTAAGTTTAGCCTATGCTCGAAAATAAAAAAATCCCAGTTTTTCTACCTTTATTTTGCAGAATCCAGTGCCGTCACATGACTTTGAATCTACTTTCTTTTGAGACTCAAATCAGCCAGTGGGTGTGGTTATTGAAAGCTAGTGACATCACTTCCTGGGACGAACACTGTTCCTGTGTAGCCAGTAGGCGTATACAGGATGGGAGGAGCTGATCATAGGTTCCCGCCCAGTGTTCTCTCATTGTATATCCTAATTCAGGGGCAAATTAGGAAATAAAAAGCCCCATTCATACAGGAGGGGAAGGAGGTGCAGGGCACATATACAGTATAGCTGTGCACAGGAGAAGGGAGCAGGACATGGGGGGGGGGGGGCTGTCAGTGTAGCTGGAAGTGCTCCGGGGTCTCAGCTCACAGTCTACAATGATCATAGAACAGGCAACCACACTAAGGCTCTGTTTTCACTAGTGCGACTTGTCATGCAACTTTGGACACATAAAATTGCGTGACAAGTCACAACCCATAGATTTCAATGACACCTGTTCCCATCTATGTGACTTTGAAAATCAGCGACTTTGAAAAGGTACCTGAAATGCTTTGATGCGACTTTTGATGCAACTTTGATCCAGAGAGTATAAAGTTGGATCAAAGCTGCACTCAAGGTCACATCAAAGTCACGCTTTAAATCATGCAACTTTGTGGTTGCAATAGTGGAAACGTGACTTGTCATGCAACTATGTTGTCCAAAGTCGCATGACAAGTCACAGCCCATTGATTTTAATGGTACCCGGTCCCACCTATGGGACTTTGAAAAGGTACCTGCAATGCTTTGATGCGACTTTAATCCAGAGAGTGTAAAGTTGGATCAAAGCTGCACTCAAAGTTGCATCCAAGTCACACTCCAAAGTCTCTCTCTAGCCTTAGGCTACGTTTCCACGAGTGCGACTCCAAAGCTGTGTGATTTAGAGTGCCACTTTGAGTGCAGCTTTGATCCAACTTTACACTCTGGATCAAAGTTGCATCAAACGTTGCATCAAAGTAGTGCAGGCACCTTTTGGGGGGGGGGGGGGTCCGTGTAGAAGAGAAGGACAACGTTTTCAGGAAGTGAGAGGCCCCCATGCAGAATTCAGAAATAAGGAAGTAAGGTTGTCTCTGAAGAACAGGAAGAAGCTGATTGTCTGGCTTTGATTAGACTTTTCTAAACGACACAATCAGCTATACAGAAAACGAATATATTCAAAGATAAAGATATTTTACATATAATTAATAGAAAAATTTTCATTTTTGACTGGACTTTCACTTTAAATGAAATACAGGTAGCATTAGATCACTGGTAATCCCATTAGAGAACAACTAGTAATCTTATATTATCTTTTTATTATTAGGGGCTGTAACAATCATATTTTCAGATTATTATAAGTATACTTTTATTTTACAGGTATACAAGAAGGCACCCAGTGTACAAAGTGTAAAAATAACTGGGCACTGAAATTTTCGATCATTGTGCTGTATATTCTGTGTGCCTTACTCATCATCACAGTATCCATACTAGGATATAAAGGTATGTGCTTTTATCACAAAGAATTTCATAGTGAATTATAACTATGTGACAGTTAGATAAAATGACCTTAAAGAGTATAGAAAATAGGAGATTGATAATGTTGGTAAAGTGTTGCAAGAAAAAATGATAAAGCAATAATCTGCCTGGTTCACACCACGTGCAGAGATGTGCGTTTTTCTGTAAATGTTTTCTTGGTACCCTATTTACACCATAACACGAGTGTCAAGGGCATATTGTTTGTACAGAAATATGCAATATGTGCTGTATGCATGTTTCTGTGCAGGAAAAACTCACATGGTGTCATTGTGGTGTGAACAGGGCACATAGAAAACATTACATTAGAAAAGAATGCATGCCTCTGCACATGTTGTGAACAAGTCCAAAACTTTCTTTGAAACATTAATATGTATATACAAATCAAGGAAAAAGCTAAGATGAAAAATAACACCTATAAAATGTCTTTCAGCAAATCAAACTAAGAGTGTTTAGAAAGAAGTAATCGTAATAAGTAGTAACGGATTTAAAGAGAAGTAAGGCCAAAGCTTTTTCGTACATTTACTTTTGTTCTCCTGTCACCCAGAGTCAACCTATAGAGGGCTATTGCCTGCTATCAGCTGACAGGGAAGAGTTGCGTCAGGCTTAGGAAGGATCCCGGCAACATTGTCGAGCTTTACCTGGCTGACTGATTGACAGGTGGATTTACCTTTCAGGGTGTGGCAGAGAGCCAAAGATAGCCACACCTGCTCCCTTCGCAGACTTCTGCTTCAATGGGCACTGGAGGAGCAGAACGGAGAGTGGTGACTGACAGTCGATATGCTTTGCTGCAAGCAGACTGAAAGCTGAGCGATCAGCAGTCATGAGATCGCTTAGTTCTCTGTCTTAGGGCCAGGGCATCACACAGATGCTGCAGCATGGAGGTGAGTATGGTTGCTTTTTTTTTCTTAATAAACCCATACTTCTCCTTTAGGCTCCATTTACACTAGCGCGTTTTGTGATGCATTTTGCATTTTGCAGAAATGCATAGGAATTTTTTAACATGGGTTCCTATGGAACATGTTCACATCAATGCCTTTTTGTACCTCTGCATTTTTGGAAAGGGTCAGGGACTTTTTTTCATGCAAAATGCAGCGTTTTGCATGTAATATAATTCAATGGACCAGCATCAAAAACACATGTGTACCGTTTTTGCAGCGTTTTTACAGCGTTTTTGATGCGTTTTTGCTGTTTTTTTTTTTAACTGTAAAAAAAAATGCAAAACGCAAAACGTGGCAAAAACGCAGCAAAAACGCTGTAAAAACACTACAAAAACGCTGCTCAAAAATGTGGCAAGCATGACAAAAAAAACTCCAAAAACGCTCAAAAGCAAAATGCATAGGTGTGAATCGAGCCTTAAGCCCAGTGGCATCTGCTATGTAGCAAGCCTCACACACTTCTGTTATGCTGGTGACCTAGCAGGGACATTCAGGTTCCCCAAAAATGTGACAACACTGCACACCTGCATAGTGTAACAAGTCATTTTAATCACTCTAATCAATAGACTAAAGCCCCATAACACACTATTAGATTTTCTGCAGATTTTTGTCTTCAGATTTACCAAAACCATGTAGTGCAAGGGCCTGCCTGACTGCATACAAATTGAAACGCTTAAGGTTTGACCTCATATTATATGGTTTTGGTAAATCTGAGGACAAAAATCTGCAGAAAATCTAATAGTGCGTATGAGGTCTTAGGAGATGATGCACATCTAAATAGATGTGCATCATCTTTCAAAGCTAATATCTGGGATTTGTTTAAAAAATACCCTTGTATTGGGGACCCCCCATGCAGTGCTTGTTAGGTGTGAGGGTAGAGGAATAAGCTCTAAATACTTACCTTATTCCTCGCTTTAGCACGCTTCCCTCACTACCATCTTCTCTCTGATGTGCTGTTCTTAAAGCGGAGCTTCACCCACAGGGGGAAGCTCCACTTGTCTTGAACGGAGCATTTGGCTAATGTCAAAATAACTGCCCCTATGTGATTAATGTTACTTGCTTTACTATGCAGGTGCACAGTGTCATAGTATGAGCTGTATAATGGCACAGAGTGCCATCCATCCATTTATGTCCTTCAGGAAAGCCAGGATTGATTTTGAAATAAACATTTACCTTGAATTTTTTTTCTCACTCAGTCTGGGGAATTAAAGCAGTTGAAATGCATCAGAAATACATGATACATGTTAATGCGGAAAATTGGCTTCTTATGGAGTGGCTAAAACTTTAACCCATCTGCTCTGTAGGAGCGTTATATTACCCCATATGAGAAGTACAGCCACTTCATGAAAAATACGAACTTCAGGTCTGAGACATTTTCGTGCATAGTTTATTACATCGGGCTCCACACAGCTGTATGAATAGACCCCATTACCAAGAGCTAATTATGACTTATTCAAGATCAAACAAGTTGTATATAAGTTGGGTTTACCTATGGCATGGTCCATGCATTTGTAATAGAATTGCAGTCCCCTTGGAAAAACAACACTGCATTGGTACAGTCATGTCCATGCAGTCATGCAGAGCGCAGAATTGTTATCAACAAGTACAATTTCTTACCAATTACCTACTTAGCTGCTATCTACCTATACCAGTGTATGAAATCTGTACCCTTGTTCATTTTATCCATTGTGAAAGCTTGATTGATCAATGTTCAAAAATCTGATGATTATGCAGTGTATGTTATTGTAAGGTGAATTATACTCAATGTTATTAGACAATGGAAATCTTCCCTTCTTGCACATTGCATATGGGTAGTGTCTGCATAACTTTAGTCATTTGAATTTGTAGTAAGACCAATTTCCTCAGAAAAGTGGGACTTTGAATGGATCACAGACAGAGAGAATATAGAAAATTAATTATATATACATTATTACATGAATAGACAACTCATGGTGAAAAACACAATACAAAGCATTGGATAAAACCAAGACATATACATGAAAACCACTGAATTCAAAGACCAACTATGAACCAAAGCCCAGAAGCTGTCAGGACGACAGACCATCCAACGTGTTTCAAAAAAACACACATGGTTTTTATCTTCTTCAGGGACTAAACAGAGCTTATTATTTTCAAAGTTGTAAGTTGGATCGCTGCTAGGAGCGTTTCACCAACATAAATGCGATAATTCAGTTAGGAAAAAAGGGGGGGATCAGGGGAGGATATGCAACCATCCCAAGCACCCATAGATCAGACTGCCACACACCCAAGAAGGGGGAATGTTTGCCCAAAGGATATGCTGCAGTGAGCAAGGAAAAAATTGAAATCGCCACGACTGTCTGAAAATCAGTTCAAGAGTTTGAGCATTTGTGTGCCAAAACAGATCCAAGAAAAATCAGCCACATTTAGGCATGATCTGACTGTCCGTGTCCTAATTGTGTCTAGTAGTTGGACGGGACACAGTGGAGGAAAAGGTATCACCTACACTGAAGGATCTGTAATGATCTTACTCCTGAGATTTGTTTGGCATGGCTCATATTGTCAGTCAAACGACAGAATTTGTGGCAGTTGTGCAGTTTACGAATGTATGCAACATTTAATCATATGGTATATGGACCTTATTAGGAGACAGTGGGATTGATTTACTAAAGGCAAATGAGCTGTTCACTTAGCAAGTGAATTTTGCTCTGCTGACTTCCATCATACAATCATATGCAAGCAAATAATACTGTATTTTTTTCCTTGCACATGATTGGGCATTCTTTGCAATGTGAATTTTCACTGCATTCACTAAGCTAATGGACATTTTCCTTTTAAAGTTAAAAGCCTATTTGCCTTTACTAAGTCATCCCCAGTGTCTCTCAGGTGTCCTTTTAAGTAGAAGTAGGGCCAAAGCTCTTTTGGCCCTACTTCTCCAGCAAATCACAGGAGTGCACTCCGTTCTGCACTCCTCTGACCCATATTCAGCTGGCAGTGGGCTAAAGCCTGCTGTCGGCTGATGTCACTCATCTGTCGCTCTGGAGAGATTCCGGCTTTAATTTCTAGATCTACCCAAATGTCTGGACTGGCAGCTGGTTCAGCCTCTCCTGCCCCCTGCAGAGCCCAGCGCTCCAGTGAACACTGAAGGGGCAGAGCAGAGAGCCAGTCACTGACAGTTATCACTCAGCGGTCCTTGATCACTCAGTTCTGGGTGTAGAGGCAGCAGGGGACAGATGTAGCATTGGACCAATCCTGCATCTACCTAGGTGAATATGAATCAGTGGCAGCTGTTTTTTTTTTTTTTCATTTGCGGGGAGCAGCAAACAACCCCCCCTGGTCAGTTGGAGACAACCCCCCTGGGACATCAAAGCCCTGCACTCACCCCATCTAGGAAGTGGGCAGGCAGGCAGCGTGTCCGGCAGGTGGCAGCTTTCTTCCTTCCCTTCTTCCTCTCCTTGCAACGTGCATCTTCCTTCTTCTCCTCCTAGGCATCCAATAGGATCACCTATCCTTTCAGCCAATCGGGAAACGAGTCTCAGACCCACGCTTCCTGATTGGCGGAGAGGCGATTCAGTGTATTCATTCGCAATTTTAACACACCTGGGTGGGTTCCAAGCGCAATGCTCTGCGTCCGGAGCCCACCCTATTTTGAAGCCTGTTAGGGCCTCTGGCTCTAACAACATCAATAGAATGAAAAGGTTGGGACTTTAAATGAAGCACAGCCAAGAAATGGAATGAAATCACATAATAATGGATTCCAAAGGTGTATACATAGATTAAAAGAATACCATGATAAGATAAAGAACATCTTGACAATTTATTGTACATAGTATTATCATAATTTACAATCAATAGGTATATGGTAGTACAATTGTAGGGGTTCATGATCAACATAATTCTATTAATAATCACAATAAAAAACGTCAATATTTAATAACATTAATAATGTGGAATCTCAGAATCTCATGATTATATGGTGTAACATAAGGCAAGGCCCCTTAAAGGACGTGTTGCTCCTGATATGAATATTTGTTTTTTTCCATACCCCACACTTCTCTTTTGATTATTCTATTTATATATCCAGTTGTGTAATAGAAGGATGCTTTTAAACATTTATTTTTGGATTTTAGAATTTTTTTGGTTAAGCCACCTTAAAGTCCTGTAAGTTTTGTGTGTTTTTTTCAGACGTCTACTAGAATTTTACCTAAAGCTACATCAAGATTTGTTTTCAACACTTCCTCAGCAGAGCTGAATGTGCTTACAGGGCTTTTAAAAAGCAGTTTTTCCTTATTAAAAATGTGTTGTCCATGATTCTCTTCAGACTGGTTTTTACAAGAAAGATCCTAGGTGTGCTAGGCCTTGCTAACACAGTATTACACCAGCGATGCAAACAACAATTTACCAAAGTGCTTTTTTCTTCTTTTATAGTTGTAGAAAGAATGGACGGCGTTTCAGATGACATGGAAAAGTCACATATGGGTTACAATAATAAAATCTCAGAAGTGGAGCAAAACATGAGAAAATTAGGTAAACTGACAAACAAAATGATATTCATCTGCATTTATTGACTTCATAGTGAACAATGATTAAAAATGATAAATTATATTTATGTATATGTTTTGATAAGACACATGCCCATTGAGTACAAACACAATAATTCCAAGAGGCCCGGTTCACACTGGTGCGCCATGGGATCCGTTTAGTGAGAGGACATGACATGTCAAAATAAAAGTTTCCCTATGAGAGCCATCTTAACTGATCTGACACAAGTCGCTCCGACTTTAGAAAAGATTCCTGCACTACTTTGGTCTGACTTGATACAACTTCACTGTCATAGAGTGTAAAAAGTCCGATCAAAGTCGGACTGAAGTTGCAGGGCACCATATGTAGGGTGTAACATGTTACTAATGCAGCAACCCACTTGTATGCAGGTGCAGTTTATCCTCCCCTCTGTAGATGGTGCTGTTTTGCTGGAAACTGTACAGAGTGAAAGTAGGACGAGAGGAGCTTTGTTCTCCTGAAACCCCCGTAAGTGTCATCAGGGAACCTGCTATCTGAATAAATGCTGCAACACTGGATGATCACTGCAGCCATGTTTAGTGAAGGCAATGCTAATAAATAGCGCTATCCCACTGCAGTTGGGGCATTTGGGAAATGGATAGAGTTGGGACAGGATTCCCGCTGGTTAGGGGAGTGTATTTAGCGCTAGAGAGAGTTTCCTGTTGAGGAGGGACAACTGGCTTTTCTATCTGGGACAAATATCTTTTAGCCACCATCTTCACTCAGACACTGCTTTCGTAATGTAAACATTATTAAAGTGACACCTCAAGTGCTGGGACTATGTTAATGTACCGCCAACATTGCTGAGAACCCAAGTTGCCTGTGTTATCAAGATTCTGATGTTTTGGGAATGTTAAGTAAGCACTGCCCTCTACATGTTATGTGTTACTTCTAATTAACCAAATAATAACAGTGCCACTTTACTTGGTCTCTGTGTACCTTTACTGCAACTTAGGTACCAATCCACTGGCTCTGCCCACACGTTCACCCCCCGATCCCACACTGTGACAGCTTGCAGGGCAGTCTCTTCCAGCACCGGCTGTCACATTTTATAAAGAGAGCGGCTGTGCAGGGCTCTGCTCATACAGCCATGTTGTTCATTCACAGCGATTAGTAAATGAATGAACTACAACTCCCATCTTCCACTGCCGCAGATGGCTTGTAGTTCTCAGTGTACTATCAGGGCACTCATCAGCACCCTCGTAATTCACTGACACTTCCTGCAGTTGAGTAACTGTCTGTCTGCATAGAGGTACAGGCAGACAGTTGTCAGGAGTATCTGCAGGAGCCTGACATTGCACCCGCAATCTACTGAGCACGGGTGTAATGCTTTGCAGGCTCCATGGTAAAAAAAATAACAAATGCACATTTTTTACCTGCAAAATCATGTGCATTTAGTTTTATTTATTTTTTTACAAAAGGTGAAATTAGCCTTTAAAACTTTTGCCTGCCTAATTTCCTTTTTCACACTTTTTTGTATTTTTATAACTTTCCAGTCATTTAAATACTCCATTTTCTGTTTTGTGTCGCTTGTTGACAATATTTCCTCCCAATCTATATATTTTTTGGACTCTCCTATATTGCTTTGCAAATGAAATACAATTATTCATGTTATGGTCAATGCTACCTAGAATTACATTTATTTGAACATTTGTAATAAACCTTGTAATGTTTCAGATTAACAGGTCCAGTAGAGCCTCTTTTCTAGTTGGGGCTTCTATATATGCTTCATAAAATTATCAGGTAATAGGTTTATAAGGTTTCATTCACACAGTTGTTAAAGCTTGTATACCCTGAATGGGCTGGGTTTTTTTTATTGCGCTCCTAGCCAACAGTGCCTGTGTGCAGGCAGCCTATTCAGGTCTATTAGTACTGCACAGACACAACTTCTTGTTCTAATGTGACAGGCATGCAAGTGTAGGTTAGTGGCCCCAAACACAGATAGTGTGCTCCTGCATGCCTGTCAGATTAGAACAAGTGGTTGAGTCTATGCAGCCGCTGCATTTAAAAAGGGCTACCTGTAAGCACACATCATTAATTGTGGGGGGAATTATACCATTGTCATTGGCGGTTCACTCTTGCGACTAAGCGCACTCCACCCCCTGGAGATGGTACAGAGGGTGAATTGCATGAAGAGGCACAAGCTACCAGCAGGATGGGCAGATCTTGCGTGAAGGTCAGCGAGGAGCTGGATAGCTGTGCAGGTGCTGGTAGGTATTTGACCCAGCGGGTCAGTAGGAGAACAAAGTCCAGGACAGGCTGGAAGCCGGGGTACAAGGCTGAGAGAAATCCAAGGGCAGGCTGAGGGTCAAACACAGGAGACAGCAGGAAAGTCCCAAAACAGGCAGAGGGTCAAGGCACTGGAGACTGAAGACAAATCCGTGTCACAGGCTGAGGGTCAAGGCACAGGAGACAGAAGGCAAATCCGGGTACAGGCTGAGGGTCAAACACCAGAGGTAAACAGAGTCCGTTAAACAAGCCAGGGGTCAAGTCCAGGCAAGAATCAGAGTTGGTCAAGGCAATCCGGGTCACAACAGGTAATCGATCAGCAGGAAACAGGAACAAGATCACAGGGAAGCTGAGAGACAAACCAGCAATTTGCTTAACAGCAAGGCAGCTTTTATAGGCAGGCGGACATTGATCAGACATTCCGACCACAAAATCCGTCGGATTCTTTCCAACGGATTTTGGGACAAACTTGTCTTGCATACACACAGTCGCACAAAGTTGTCGGAAAATCCGATCGTTCTGAACGCGGTGACGTAAAACATGTACGTCGGGACTATAAACAGGGCAGTAACCAATAGCTTTCATCTCTTAATTTATTCTGAGCATGCGTGGCACTTTGTGCGTCGGATTTGTGTACACACGATCGGAATTTTACCGGATTTTGTTGTCGGAAAATTTTATATCCTGCTCTCAAACTTTGTGTGTCGGAAAGTCCGACCGAAAAAGTCAGACGGAGCCCACGCGCAATCGGAATTTCCGACAACACAATCCGATCGCACTTTTTCCATTGGAAAATCTGACCGTGTGTACAGGGCATTAGAGTCATATGGTGCAAGATATCATATCTGATCAAAATTAATTAAATAGAAAATATAGAAGAGATTTGTGACAATAAAAAAACACAGTCAAGTGCAGAAAATAACTTTTCATATTAGACTGTTTTGATTCTATTACGTATGCATAACGACTACAGCTATGAACATTAAAAATGTCTTGCCGGATTACTTTCTGTATAACTTCAATCTGTGATATATTTTTCTAGGCTAACAAAGTTGCTGCCTGAAATTATGCATTATGCTGCCTCTTGGTACATTGCACTTATTGAGTAAAGCAAGGATAAAAGCTGTATAATTATACATTTAATATTTATTTTATTTTCTATAGAAAATTCACTTTGTCGTGAACATATTTAATAAAGTAATGGCTCTGTGAGCCACAGGCAGACACTCGCAGCTTAATGACTGATTAAATTACACAGCAATTATAGTGCAGTAATATACCGTTCCAACCAATCAAAAATAATTTTTTGTTCAACTAAAACTCAAAAGATTCAATCCGTTAGTTTATTATAGGTAAACATTGCTAAAATCCATTTAAAATGTGTTAATTTATGCTATTGTGAAAAAAAAAAATGTGTTAATTTATTTTACAAAAAGAAATATTTACTATTGCATATCTTTCTATTTTGCTATTACTAGTCAGCAAGTGGAGCTCTAGGTTTTAAATGTGTTTCCTAAGCTAACTGTAAATACATTGCTGCAAAAGCGATTGCACGAAGCAAACAAATATAGCAAACTGCACTGGAAAGCACCTAACAGACTGCAGGTGACCCTGTCTCTCTAATAAGCTCTCCTTCCACTCTGTAACATGCACTCTCTACCACTGCTTCTGACACTCCTGTCCTCTCTACTCAAACTCTCTTACCTTCACCCCCCCTCTCCACCCCCGCCTGCTTATACATATCACCCTGCCTTCTGTCCTCTCCCTACTACTGCTCCTACCAACTCTTGCTCATTCTACATCCATATACTGATAAAACCTCCACTACTCTGAGACATGCCCCTTCACATAAATCACATTCCCACATTACCTCCCTCACCCTCCTGCTTCTCCTAATCTCTGGTGACATATCCCCAAACCCTGGGCCACCATCATCTGTCTTTGCCCAACGCTCCCATCCCCCTACACCCTCTGGCAGGAGCCGCAACCCACAGAACTTGGTCTCTATTCCTCTTTCCAAAACCAGCCCCCCCCCCCTTTTCCTGTGCCCTTTGGAATGCACGTTCTGTCTGCAACAAACTCACAGCCCTTCACGACATCTTTATCACAAATTCCTTTAACCCACTTGCCATTACTGAAACCTGGCTTCATGAATCAGATACTATTTCTCCTGCTTCCCTCTCCCATGGGGGCCTTCTCTGGACTCACTCCCCCAGACCAAGTGGATGGAAGGGAGGTGGAGTGGGAATCCTTCTAGCCCCATGCAGCACCTATCAGGTACTTCACCCACCTCCCCCTCTTTTGAGGCACATTGCATTTGTCTATTCTCTCCCATTTCTCTAAGAATTGCTGTCATCTACCGGCCCCCTGGACCAGTATCAGCCTCCCTTGATGACTTCTCTGCCTGGCTACCCTACTTTCTCTCTTCTGAAATCCCCACAATTATTCTTGGGGACTTCAACTTCCCTGTTAACACTAACACTACTATGACTTCTAAACTTCTCAGTCTAACCTCATCGATTGACCTGAAGCAATGGATACAGGCTCCTACCCACTCCAACGGCAACACCCTTGACCTTGTCTTCTCCTATCTGTGCACTCCGTGCAACCTTTCCAACAATCCACTCCCACTCTCTGATCACCACCTTATTAGTTTTGCTCTCTCCCTGTCTTCCACCTCTTCTCCCTCCAACCGCCTAACAGTTACACGTAGAAACCTTCGCACCTCAACCCTTCTCTTCTCTACTCTGCTACTGATCACCTCTATGACAAAATCTCACCTCTGTCCTGCCCCAACCTAGCTACGTTCATCTAAAACAGCTCACTGTCTTCCTCCCTAGACAAGCTTGCCCTCCTCAGTACACGCAGAATTAGGCCCCGACTGCTACAACCCTGGCAAACAGATGACACCAGAAGTCAGAAAACGTAGCTGCGCTCTTGAGCGCCTGTGGCATAAGACTAAGACCCAGGAAGAGTTTACACAATATAAATCTGCCCTCCTAAAATACTATTCCTGCCTTCACACTGCCAAACAGACCTACTTTATCACACTCATTAACACCTTCTCATCCAGTCCACGTCAACTCTTCTCTACCTTCAACACTCTACTCTGTCCTCCACTGCCCCCACCCACCAACTCACTCACTGCCCAGGAGATTGCCAATCACTTCAAAACTAAGATTGATACAATTCATGAGGAGGCCAATGCGCAAAAACCTCCCCCATGCAACACCCCATGTCCACAGATACAATCATTACTTCCCTCATTCAACCCTGCTACTATTACTGAGGTTGCTAAACTTTTATCCAACACTCATCTAACCACCTGCCCCCTGGATCCTGTTCCCTCGCAAATGCTACGCTCACCCTCTGACTCGATTCTACACTCTCTAACTCACATTTTCAACCTCTCCCTCTCTTGTGGCATCTTCCCAAACTCTCTAAAACATGCGCTAGTCACCCACATACTTAAAAAGCCCTCACTGGACCCCACCAATCTCAACAACTTACGTCCCATCTCCTTACTCTCCTTCTCCTCCAAACTTCTTGAAAGACTGGTCTACAACCGACTAAGCGACCATCTGACCATGAATAAACTTCTTGATCCCCTTCAGTCCGGTTTTCGCCCTCAACACTCCAAGGAAACTGCTCTCCTTAAACTTTCAAATGACCTACTAATGGCTAAAACCAGTGGACACTATTCTGTACTACTTCTCCTGGATCTCTCTGCTGCCTTTGACACAGTGGACCACCCCCTCCTCCTCAAAAAACGCCACTCATTTGGTCTCCGTGACTGTACTCTTCGCTGGTTCTCATCCTACCTATCACACCGCTCCTTCAGTGTCACTTACAACTCTACTTCCTCCTCTCCTCTTCCTTTCTCCGTTGGGGTGCCCCAAGGTTCTGTTCTTGGACCTCCCCTTTTCTCAATCTACACCACCTCCTTGGGTCAGTTAATTGCCTCCCACGGCTTTAAATATCATCTCTACGCCGATGACACCTAAATCTATCTCTCCACCCCCCAGCTCTCTCCATCTCTCTCCTCACGCATTACCAACTTACTAGCAGACATATCAGCCTGGATGTCACATCACTTACTCAAACTCAACCTATCCAAAACCGAGCTTATGATATTTCCTCCCTCAAGTGCCACTTCCCCTGATTTCCC
The DNA here is from genome assembly GCA_037952925.1 of Lithobates clamitans. Classification (NCBI taxonomy): domain Eukaryota; kingdom Metazoa; phylum Chordata; class Amphibia; order Anura; family Ranidae; genus Lithobates; species Lithobates clamitans. The sequence continues at coordinate 135,230 of JBBGZY010000592.1, read as the reverse complement.
TGTCAATATCAAAGGCTCAACTATCAACCCATCTCCCCACGCCAAGGTCCTAAGTGTAATCTTGGACTTTGAACTAACCTTTCGACCCCACATTCTATCACTATCCAAAACTTGCCGCCTCAATCTCCGCAACATCTCCAAGATACGCCCCTTCCTAACCAATGTCACCACAAAGCTTCTAATCCACTCCCTGGTCATCTCCCGCCTCGACTACTGCAACTCCCTCCTCATTGGTTTACCTCTAAATAGGCTATCCCCACTTCAGTCCATTATGAACGCTGCTGTCAGGCTCATCCACCTCACAAACCGCTCAGCGTCTGCTACAGCCCTCTGCCACTCAGTCACCAAATTTAATTCAAGATACTAACTATAACTTACAAAGCCATCCACAACCTGGCCCCCAGCTACATCTCTAACCTAGTCACAAAATACCAACCTAATCTTTCTCTTCACTCTTCCCAAGACCTCCTGCTTTTAAACTCCCTTGTCACCTCACCCCATGCTCGCCTTCAGGACTTCTCCAGAGCCTCCCCCATCCTCTGGAATGCTCTACCCCAATCCGTCCGATTTTCTCCTACTTTATCCACTTTGAGACGATCCCTGAAAACTCATCTCTTCAGAGAAGCCTATCTGGCCCCCACCTAACAACTGTACATTTATCTTCTCAATCAGCACATCACCCACAGTTATTACCTCTTGTATCTCTTGACCTTCCCTCTTAGATTGTAAGCTCTAAGGAGCAGGGCCCTCTGATTCCTATTGTATTAAAGTGTATTGTATTTGTACTGTTTATCCTCAAGTTGTAAAGCGCTACGTAAACTGTTGGCGCTATATAAATCCTGTATAATAATAATAATAATAAAAGCCTGACATCAGAGCCGAAAAAGTGAAGTTCAAGTTACATAGACTGCTTAATGAGCAAGAGGAGTGACTTACCTTCTCCATCCCTGTTCCGTTTGCAGAAACTTTTAGTTAGAAAGAGTCAGATGAAAAAGGGATCCATTCCTGCTCTGTTATGAGCAGGAATGCTCTGATGTGCGTGCACCCTAGATTTAACGTTTATTTGTAAAATAAAAAATATATGTTCTATATATATATATATATATATATATATATATATATATATATATATACACTGAGCAAAATTATAAACGCAACACTTTTGTGTTTGCCCCTATTTATCATGAGCTGAACTGAAAGATCTACGACTTTTTCTATGTACACAAAAGGCCTACTTCTCTCAAATATTGTTCACAAATCTGTATAAATCTGTGTTAGTGAGTACTTCTCCTTTGCTGAGATGATCAATCCACCTCACAGGTGTGGTATATCCAGATGCTGATTAGACAGCATGGTTATTGCACAGGTGTGCCTTAGGCTGGCCACAATAAAAGATCACTCTAAAATGTGCAGTTTTATCACACAGCACAATGCCATAGATGTCACAAATTTTTGAGGGAGCGTGCTGACTGCAGGAATGTCCACCAGAGCTGTTGCCCTTGAATTGAATGTTCATTTCTATACCATAAGCCGTCTCCAAAGACGTTTCAGAGAATTTGGCAGTACATCCAACCGGCCTCACAACAGCAGATCATGTGTAACCACACCAGCCCAGGAACTCCACACCCAGCATCTTCACCTCCAAGATCATCTGAGACCAGCCACCCGGACAGCTGCTGCAACAATCGATTTGCATAACTAAAGAATTTCTGCAAAAACTGTCAGAAACCGTCTCAGGAAAGCTCATCTGCATGCTCGTCGTCCTCATCGGGGTCTCGACCTGACTGCAGTTCGTTGTTGTAACCGAATTGAGTGGGCAAATGGTCACATTCGATAGTGCCTGGCACTTTGGAGACGTGTTCTCTTCACAAATGAATCCCGGTTTTCACGGTACAGGGCAGATGGCAGACAGTGTGTATGATGTCGTGTGGGTGAGCAGTTTGCTGATGTCAACGTTGTGGATCAGGTTCCCCATGGTGGCGGTGGGGTTATGGTATGGACAGGCGTATGCTATGGACAAGTGCATTTTATTGATGGCATTTTGAATGCACAGAGATACTGTGACGATACCGTGATGAGATCCTGAGGCCCATTGTTATGCCATTCATCCACGACCATCACCTCATGTTACAGCATGATAATGCACAGCCCCATGTTGCAAGGATCTGTACACAATTCCTGGAAGCTGAAAACATCCCAGTTCTTGCATGGCCAGCATACATGATATGCAGACACGTCACCCATTGAGAATGTTTGGGATGCTCTGGATCAGCGTATACAACAGTGTGTTCCAGTTCCTGCCAAATTAATGTCCAGCAACTTCACACAGCCATTGAAGAGGAATGGACCAACATTTCACAGGCCACAATAAACAACCTGATCAACTCTATGTAAAGGAGATGTGCTGCACTGCGTGAGGTAAATGGTGGTCACACTAGATACTGACTGGTTTTCGGACCCCCCCGGACCCCCCCAATGCAGTAAAACTGCACATTTTAGAGTGGCCTTTTATTGTGGCCAGCCTAATGCCGCATACACACGATCGGAAATTCTGCCAGCAAAACTCCGATGAGAGCTTTTTGAGGGAAAATGCGAGTGTGTGTGCGAGTGAGTGTGTATGCTCCATCTGTCTTTTGCTGGCGGAATTCCAGCCAGCAAAAGATTGAGAGCATGTTCTCTATTTTTCGGTCGGGAAAAGTTCCTATCCGAAAATGCGATCATCTGTACAAATTCCGACGCACAAAATTCCTACGCATGCTCGGAAACAATTCGACGCATGCTCGAAAGAATTGAACTTCATTTTCTCGGCTCGTCGTGGTATTGTACGTCACCACGTTCTTGACGATCGAAAGTTCAGAGAACTTTTGTGTGACCGTGTGTATGCAAGGCAAGCTTGAGCGGAATTCTGTCGGAAAAAACTTGGATGGTTTTTACGACGGAAAATCCGCTCGTGTGTACGGGGCATAAGGCACACCTATGCAATAATCATGCTGTCTAATCAGCAACTCGATATGCCACACCTGTGAGGTGGATGGATTATCTTGGCAAAGGAGAAGTGCTTACTAACACAGATTTAGACAGATTTGTGAAAAAAAATTTGAGAAAAATAGGCCTTTTGTGTACATAGAAAAAGTCGTAGATCTTTCAGTTCAGTTAATGATAAATAGGGGCAACGACAAAAGTGTTGCATTTATAATTTTGCTCAGTGTGTGTGTGTGTATATATATATATATATATATATATATATATATATATATATATATATATATGTGTGTATATATATATATATATATATATATATATATACACACACACACACACACACACACACAGAGTGTTTCACAAAAGTGAGTACACCCCCTCACATTTTTGTAAATATTTTATTATATCTTTTCATGTGATAACACTGAAGAAATTAAAATAAAGTCCAAATAAGGTGACTGAAGGTGCTCCACGCCAAAGTGAAGGAAATATAAGGTGCTTCAGAGAAATTCAGGTGTGCAACACCCCCTCATGTATCCCCACTCACCAGATCACAACGACCCCCAGCTTTTCAGTCTGGTGGGTCATTAAAAGCTTGATAGAGAATCCTGGGATGGCGGATAAGGTGATATGCCTTCAGGTCCAAAAATCCTTTAAAGAACTTCTCAGCCAGAACACAGCAGGTACCCAGAAGTAAAAACAAAAGGAAATTGATAGTGAAGTACCATTAAAAAGGTTTTATTGAAAAAGGGAGTGGGTACTTACAACAAGTAAGATAACACAAGCCTCAAAATGGAGCTGTGAGTGTAAAAACGCTTTTGCTGCATGCGTTCCACAGGACCAGAAGTGATGTCAGTGATACCGGAAATAGCGTCAATGTTTCTCCCTCCCACAGGGCGTCATCAAGGACCTGAGATCTTTACAGATCTTCTCTAAATCCTAAGGTTTCTTGGCTGTCGCTTGGCAATTCGAAGTTTCAGCTCCCGCCATAGATTTTCTATAGGATTAATGTCTGGAGACTGGCTAGGCCACTCCCTGACCTTAATGTGCTTCTTCTTGAGCCACACCTTTGTTGCCTTGGTGGTGTGTTTTGGGTCATTGTCATGCTGAAGTCATGTTTTGCTTGGGGATCAAATACTTATTTTACTCACTGAACTGCAACCTAATTTGTAACACTTGTTTTATGTGTTTTTTCTGGATTTGTGGTTGATATTCTGTCTCTATCATTTAAAATACACCTGTGATAAAAAATTATAGACCCTTAATTTCTTTGTAAGTGGGCAAATTTACAGAATCTGCGGTGGATCAAATAATTATTTCCCCACTGCATATGACATTTCACTGTTTGCCTGGAGTTTGTTTTATTCTCATTAAAGTGATGGTTAATTAAACAGCAGAATACCAGAGTAGAAACAGTCTCCCCATAAACATAAGAGGATGGTCTATCGTGGAGATTCACAGATAGCTGCAATGAGAAGGGCAGGGGCAATGCAGGGAGCAGGATACTGGTACTAGCTTAAAACAGGGTGTTACAGTACATATCATGACAGTTTTTTTAACCTGCCTTATCGACTGCTCTTCCCAAACATGATCACGCTAAGATCAGGCGTGCAGCAAAATACCTGGTTTCATTGCCCGATCTAGCCAAAAATGTATGGATTGAGAAAATGTCATCTCAATTATAGGGGCAGATTTGTTACTTGTAAATTGTTTTGGACTAAGCACTGGATAACCTGAACTGAGTGTTCAGACTGAACTGTATATTACTTATATCATGTATATACATGTGTTTAAGTTATTAAATATATTTTACAGATGACCAAGCAGGAGAAAAATCAGACAGCACCAACAGTGAGCTATCAAGTGTGAGGTCAGATATTGTGGCTATTCGCCAGCAACTACGAGAGATCACAGAAAAAAGCAGCAGGAACAAAGATGCTCTGGAGAAGCTAAAAGAGTCTGGAGACCTTATGGATGCTAAACAAAGCCAAATGAAAAGTGCATTAGACAATAACTCTCTAATGATTAATGGAATCAATCAAACATTGCAAGTCTATAACAGTTATGTCTCCAGTCTGCAACAAGATACCACCAGCCTTCAAACCAACCTTCAACACCAGATGCAGTCAAGCAATGTAATCATTATGAGTGTTAGCAATTTGAATTTAACACAAACCCAGCAGAGGACAGTTATAAGCACTTTGCAGAGGTCTGTGGATGACACCAGCCAAGCTATACAACGTATCAAGAATGATTTTCTGAGCTTACAGCAGGCTGTTCTTCAAACTAAAAAGGATACAGAATGGCTGAGAGACAGGGTACAAAACTTACAAAGCATAGCATCCAATAACTCGGTTCTTGTCAAGGCCAACAATGAGACAGTAGAAGATATGAGCAATCAGCTAAATGCTCTTAATGGCCAAATTGACAACATCACAGTAATTGCTCAGACAAATGAACAAAATCTAAAGGACCTCCAGGATTACCACAAAGAATATGAGAATAGGACGAATGCTAAATTCAACTATTTGGAAGAACGTTTCCAAAAATTTGAGGACGATATAGTAGGAATTATCAGCAACATTAGCCATACTGCTCACCATCTCAGGACGCTGACTAGCAATCTAAATGATGTGAGGACAACTTGCACTGAGACACTGACTAAGCACACAGAAGATTTAATTCAGTTAAATAATTCTCTCACCAATGTTCAACTGGACACAACATTTCTAAAAGCTCAGCAGGACAATATGAGATTAAGATTAGATAATGAAGTAGCTAATTTATCAGTTATCATGGAAGAAATGAAGTTGGTTGACTCCAAGCATGGACAGCTGATTAGGAATTTCACAATACTTCAAGGTGAGAGCATGTAATTGACTGTTTCTGGTTTTCTTTACACTTTGTCCTTTGTTTTATGTAGTATGATGTTGGAAGACTATACTTATTTTAAAATGCAAACCAAATTTAGCTTAAAATAGATCTTCACCCTAAATAACAAATAATTTTTCTGTGCTGTCTCCAACATGCGTAAATCCTGTTAACAATTGTGTGAATGTTGTGTGAAAACATTTTTTTTTTTTTAACAAACAGATGTGCTTTATTGTCACAAAAGGGAAAAATACAGAATACCAATTGACATAACACTTCATGAAAGGTGTACATGAATAGCTCACAGATCAAGTTGGAGTGGACAGTCTTAAGGGACAATGCATAGAAAACATCAATACTGTCAATACTAGAAGTATCATAAAACCTCCAATACCCAGTAGCCCTCCCCACCCCCCAAAAAAAACATATTCATACAACAGACTGTGTATCATTAGGAGGCTAGCCATGGAGCCCAGACTTTTTCGAATTTCCATGGACAGCCTCGGTTAATATATGTGATCCTATACATGGGTATAGCTGCTTCAATCTGTGCTTCCCAGGCTGAAATGGACGGAGATGCGGAGTCAATCCACTTCATAAGGATCTCTTTTTTAGCCTAATAGAGCAGATAAGAGACAAGCAACTTTAGATGATAAGCTCTTTGCTCGTCGTCATGAACCCCCAATAGAGCTAGTTCTGGTTTGGCTGGAATGGATATTTGTAACCTAGATTTGATTTCTCCAAATATCGCAGTCCAGTATGTTGCTATAATGGGACACTCCCAGAACATGTGAAAAAATGTTCCAATTTGAATATTACATTTAGGGCACATGGGGTCTTTGTCAGGGAATATACGATGAAGTCTCTGAGGAGTGTAATAGATCCTATGGATAAATTTAACCTCAATTAGCTTGTCTCTAGATGCTATTAATAGTTTGGGGCCATAATCCAAACAGTCCTCCCATCCCTCTTTGTCCAATAATGGAATGTCTGCATGCCATCTGTCCCATAATTTCTCTATCTTAGGGGAGTCCTTGCCTAGGAGTACGTTATATAGAGTAGACAGGGGTTTAGAGACATCTCCAGGAGAAAGAAGTTCCTCAATAGGATCAGCTTGAAGTAGGAGTGTTTGCGGAAATTGGGCCCTAGTCGCGTGTCTAAGCTGTAGATACCTAAACCTCATCCACTGGGGTAATTGGAATTTATTCATTATGTCTGTCAGGGAAATCAACTCCCCATTGGGCATTATTTGCCCCAGGGTTATAATACCATATCTAGCCCAAAGCTGCGGGTCCGGAATAGTACGAAAGTGCTTTAACGCTGGGTTCCCCCATAGAGGATGTGCTGGTGATAACTGGCCCGGCCTAAGGTATCTACGTCTAGCAGCCACCCATACCTTCCAAGTCGCCCGAGTGGGTCCAGGGACCTTCAAGTATGCCCCCGGTCCTCGGTATGAAAAGTTACGAAGGTCAGTAAGTGAGCCCAAGCAGTTTGCCTCAAGGCAGACTGCAGCGTTAGTTCTGGAGCCTTGAAACCACCAATGAACCAACACCAACATAGCAGCCCAGAAGTATACCTGAAAATTGGGGAGAGCCAAGCCCCCCAAATCGGCAGGCAACCACAAGGTGGAGCGTGCCAACCTGGGGCCACCACCATTCCAAATAAAAGAACCCACCAATCGATCAATCTTCTTAAAAAACGAAACAGGGACCCATACCGGACAATTTCTGAATAAATAGTTACATTTAGGCAGTATAATCATCTTAAGGAGGTTGATGCGCCCCAGTAGATTCAGTGGCAAATTAGCCCATGCAGAGCATTTTGTACGTAGCGTATTCAAGACAGGGTTTAGACTCTTTATAATAAAAGCGGAGGGACTTTTTGTGATCAATATCCCGAGGTATTTAAACTCCTTCACCCATTGTAACAGGGAGGAGGGGGGCCCAGATGCAGCTCCATCATCCAGAGGAAATAACACTGATTTCGTCCAGTTGATTTTTACACCTAATAATCCCCCAAAACTATCAAAAATGCGCAGGGCAGCTTGAAGAGAGGGGCCGGCGTCATTTAGATATAAAAGCGCGTCGGCGGCGTAGCGGGAGAGCCGCTCTTCCATCAAATCCACCCGCAGGCCCTGGACATCTGGAGCACTCCTGATCGAAATGGCCAGGGGCTCCGGCGCCAGGGCGCACAGGCTGGGGGAGAGCGGGCAGCCCTGCCTTGTACCGCGAAACAGATTAAAAGGTTCCGAGACCCAATTATTCATATACCAAGCTCTGGGAGCATGGTATAATAATCGAATGCCGTGAATAAACTTAGGACCAAATCCAAATCTATGCAATACAGTCCATAAATAGTTCCATTCGACCGAGTCGAATGCCTTTTCGGCATTAAGAGAGGCAATAACTCTGGTCCCTGGGTTATCATGTGGGATAGTAAGATTAAGGAATAGGCGTCTTAGATTTATGTCGGTTCCTTTGCCCGGCATAAAACCTGTTTGATCTATGCCAATTAGATCCTCTATAACGTGAGATAATCAGATGGCCAGAACCTTCGCAAAGATCTTGGCATCCACATTGATCAAGGAGATGGGCCTGTAGGATGCACAATCAAGTGGATCCTTACCAGGTTTAGGAACCAACACAATTATTGCCTCATTCATTGAATCAGGTAAGGCCTCCAGCGTCGCAAATTTAGATAGTAGTGATGTCAATTTAGGGGCCACAAGTTTAGTAAAATTAGTGTAAAATTCGGACGGTAGGCCATCCGCCCCAGGTGCCTAACCCCCCCCCCCCGGAGATGTCCCATGGCAATTTGAACCTCTTCAAGCGTAATGTCTGCCTCCAAACCCACTTTAGCTTCCGTAGTCAGGACTGGAATGGACAGTGAATCAAGAAACAAGGACAGGGCAGAGTCAGAGGCATCCGCCCGAGACGAATATACTTCCTGGAAGTACTCTCTAAAGCGGCCATTAATGTTATTGGGTGCTGTAAGTAGCTGACCAGAACTATCTTTGATGGAACCTATGGGGGTGGATGGTATGTTACCCTTAGCCAACCATGCTAGAAGTCTCCCACTCTTCCCACCATGTTCAAATACTCGTTGGGCTGAGAATAGTAAAGCCTTATCCGTTTGGTACATTCTAGCTGTGGAGAGTCCGCGCAGAGCCTGTTTCCACGCCCTATATCAGTCATCTCCTGGGGCAGAGATAAAGTCAACGTCTAGAGCAGCGGCCCGTGTCTCAAGCTCCTCCAGGGTACGGGCGGAGTCACGCTTGAGACGAGCAATGCTAGTCATGAATTCCCCTCTAGCCCATGCCTTAAAGGAGTCCCATAACACAGGTGCGGTTGCAGAGTCAACATTGTCCGTCCAAAAATTACAAATGGCGGCTGTAAGAGGTTCCTGTAATCTCTCATCATTAGCCCAAAATCTGGAGAGCCGCCACAAGCGAGATCCAGGGGGGGTAGTCAGCATCAGACATAGGGGTGCGTGATCAGAAATTCCCCTGGGAAGCACAGTCAGATCCTGAACAGATTGTAATGCAGGGCCAGAGGCATATACCAGGTCTATTCTAGATAGGATTTTGTGAGAAGAGGAATGACAAGTATAGACCCTCAACGTCGGGTGTATGTGTCTCCAGACGTCCGTGAGGGCAAAAGTATCAGCCCACTGCCTAAGATCTGGAGTGTCACGAGCCGACTGGTGTTATCTGTCAAGTTCCACCGAAGGTACCATATTGAAATCCCCCAGGAGAAAGACCAGGGCTATATCAAATTGCACCACAATTTGCATGATCTCGTGAAGGATTCTGCCAGTGGCTGGAGGGGGGATATAGATGCCAACTAATACCACATCTTTATCATATATATTGCACAATGATAAATCTTCCCTCCCTGTCAGTTCTGACCTCCAGAAGTCTAAACGGCAGTGTCTTGTGTACTAAGATGCTGACCTCTCGGGCATACGTGGAGAAGGTGGAATGGTAATTCAAGCCCACCCAGGCTTTTTTAAGGCAAATAGTTTTGTTATCCTGCAAATGTGTTTCTTGGAGGATACAGATCTGCGGGTGATATTTATGCAGGAACCAAAACACTAAGGAGCGTTTCACAGCAGTACTGAGGCCTCGCACGTTCCATGAGATTATTTTAAACTCAGCCATTAGGTGGGAGATATGGAGGAAGTGTATGCAGTATCCAGCCCGAGGGAGCAGCATCCAACACCACAGCCACATGCGTTATCACACATAGTTCCGTGTCAAAAACTGAGTATAGACAAACTAAAGCACCTGTAAAGAAAACAAAAATAACCCCAACAAAATTCCCCCCCCCCCCACCGCATCCCCCACCCCAACCTAGGAATGCTTTGTTCCCCAAACATCAAACACCCAATACAGGGAGCGTGAACCAGTGGGTGCAGTCACTTAGTGGAGTTAACTCTTACACATAAAGTGATGAGAGGCTCCGCCGCCAGAAGGAAGCATGGGAAGAAGTCCAACAGTAGAAAAATTATCATTATCAGGCTGTTTCAATCCATAGCTTTACAAGCAAAGGAGGAAAAAAGAAAAAAAAAAGAAGAATAAATGAAGAAAAATAAGGGGGAAGGTTCTCCTGATGAGTTCCTTATTGCCAGAACATACAAGGAAAGTTATTTCAGCATTTCTTGAAAACTCAAAGTGATCAGAGGCACTTGTCTTCCCAAGATTTATCTAGTTTCATCAAACCTCACCAGGAATTGTTGTCACACAAAGATATGCATGGTAGCTGACCTGTAGGCTCAGATGGGTATAAATTATATGAAATTTGAGCTTGTAGTACAACAAGCTAGCACTAGAGTCCGCCAGAGGTCATCTTTACCAACTCCAGGAACTGCAGCAATAGGCATGGAAAACTTTTTCTTTTCCCTTCCCCCCAGGAGGAAAACATGTACTTTCAGTGCAAAAAGCAAAACCAATCTCTTACTTTCTCTGACCAGATCATTATTAGTGTGCTGGCTCCAGTAGATTTAAGGCAGAACTAGCTATAACGCATCAAGTGTCAGTCTTAGAGTCCCGTATCACCTGGCCTTGCCAGGGGCACAGTACTTGAAATTCCAACAGTTAATCAAACAAGAGGCACAACAGGTGCAAGTATGGACTTACTTGTTAGCAGAACATGCTCTTTTTGCAGCACACAGAATATGCAACTGACAAAATTCACTGGTCAGCAGTCAGCGATTCGGGGAAGTGACTCCAGCCATGTGGTAGCGTCCCAGGGGGAGGTAAAAAATCTAGTAGTCTCCCCGTCTTGAACCCAGAGATGTGCAGGGAAAAGGATACTGTAACGAATGCCTTTAAGATGCATGGCTGCTTTGACGTAATCAAAAGAGCGTCTCAGTTTTTGAGTTTCAACTGAGTAATCAGGAAAGATGAGTAGCTTGTTGTTCTGGTATTGCAATTTTCCCTTCACTCTGGCTGCTCTGAGCACCTCATCTCTATCCCTGAAATTTAGAAATTTCAAAATGAAAGTGCGCGGCGGCGCTCCAGGGGGACCTGGTTTGGGAGGAATACGATGGGCCCGCTCAACAGCATAAAATGGCAAAAACTGTGCCGCAGGGAGGAGGTTGCGGAGTAAATCCAATTAATTCTGTTGGACGCTGACCCTCTGCCCCTTCCACCATGCCGACTATATGGAGGTTGTTCATCCTGTTTCGGTTTTCAGCGTCCTCGGATTTATATTCCAGGGCCCTGATTTTTGTGTGGAGGGCACGGAGATCGGCGCCATGATTCTCCACAGTGTCCTCCACATGTCCCAGGCGCTGCTCAGCAGTATTCAGCCTGGAGCGTATCTTATCCATATCTTGTCTGATCATCCCCACATCTGATTGCACCGCATCCACCTTGGTAGTTAGGGCAGTGATAGAGGCCTGGCAGGTAGCTATTGCTGCTAGTACATCAGCTAATCCCGGCTGGGGAGAGGGGGATGATCCCGGCTGCTCAGTTTGGGATGTCATATCAGTGAGAGCACGCTTCCCAGCTCCCACGCAGTCTGCACAGGCCGTCCCTGGTTCCTCCGGTACAGGGGGAAATTGCAGCTTCTTACCCCTTCCTCTCGGAGCCCGGGTCGAGCGGCGGTACATGTAGGTGAAGTGTGCCCGTTTTCAAGCTCTTTTCTCTGCAGTATAGGAGAAACAGCCTCGGATCTCAGCGGAGCTCTCTGAGAACACGTCCTCTCACAGCGCCATCTTGGCCACGCCATCTTTTGTATCTCAAAAAATTAGAATATCATCAAAAAGTTCATTTATTTCAGTAGTTCAATTCAAAAAGTGAAACTTTATATATTATGTAGATTCATTACACACAGTGTGATATATTTCAAGCATTTCTTTCTATTAATTTTGGCTTACAGCTAGCGAAAACCCAAAATTCTGTATCTCAGAAAATTTGAATATTGTGAAAAATTTCTTTTTCTTTTTTTCCAATTCTTTATTTATTTTTTCCAAGAAAAAACATAATTCCATTACATCATACATGTTCCATAACAGTCAATGTACAGAAATAGGTGCTGATTCACCAGGATCCAATCAGCTGAGAGTTTTTCATAATACTCGGGCAAAGAAAGGGAGAAGGAAGCCTCATATTGTAAAACTGTAAAGCTGTTATTTATCTAAAAGACCCCCTTCCCTAAATACATTGAACTTACAAACAAATGTTTAAAAAAAAATCCAATAAAATGGTAGCACAGTATATTGGTTCTGTTATGCCGCGTACACACGACCTGTTTTCCGTCAGAACAAACTCCGAAGGTTTTACTCCGACAGAATTCCATTCAAGCAGTCTTGCCTACACACGGTCAACCCAAAGTCCGACCAAAGTCCGACCAAAGTCCGACCGTCCAGAACGTGGTGACGTACAACACTTACAACGGGACTAGAAAAAGGAAGTTTTAGATCATGGTATCACTGTGCTTGATTGGCCAGCAAACTCGCCTGACCTAAACCCCAAAGAGAATCTATTGTCAGGAGAAAGATGAGAGACACCAGACCCAACAATGCAGCTAAAGGCCGCTATCAAAGCAACCTGGGCTTCCATAGCACCTCAGCAGTGCCACAGGCTGATCGCCTTCATGCCACTCCGCATTGATACAGTAATTCATGAAAAAGTAGCTCCGACCAAGTATTGAGTGCATACTATACTGTACATGGACATACTTTTCACTAAGCCATTTCTGTATTAAAAATCCTTTTTTTTTAATTGGTCTCATGTAATATTCAAATTTTCTGAAATTCGGAATTTTGGGATTTCACTAGATGTAAGCCATAATCATCAAAATTAAAAGAAAGAAATGCTTGAAATAGATCACTCTGTGTGTAATGAATCTATATAATATATGAGTTTCACTTTTTGAATTAAATTACTGAAATAAATTAACTTTTTGATGATATTCAAATTTTGTGAGATGCACCTGTTGATGTTTTTTTCACTATCCGTTTCTTGCTGATAACGGTATAGTGTTTTTTCAACAATAGTCATCTTTATGCCAGAGAATGTGAAAAACTGTAATGATTAAGGTATGAACACTATCAATGATGGCATCCACTTGAAAAAATTGCTAGTTGTATGACCTGAATACCCTATGAGTCATTTAACAAACACATGTATGTAGGTCAAGAGTTCTTTTTTAACTTGATGCATTTTTGTTCCAGGTCACAAGTGGCAACTCAAGCATTCCTCTCAGTGAAAGTTTCCTACATTTTTTTCCCCAAACATTTTTTTCTAGTTTTGGATACTGTAGAGAGCAATCAGAGCCCCTGACAGGTTTATATTGCTGTCTGTGTCCTCACTAGGGAGATTTGTGCTATAAATCTGTAGTGACCATGACAGAAATTTATAGAAAAGCCAAAATGTTACTGTTTTACACCAGAACAAAAGCTAGGGGGAAATGTTCCAATAGAGGCCCATTTTCCTTGGACTGACTGTCTTTGGAGAGAACTCCTTTCCCTTCCTGTTGCATCTCCAGAACAAAAAGGAAATATTGCCAAAGGAACAGACAGCCAAAAACAGCTCCAGGTCTCTAGTTTACACTTTGGCTCTCACAGTGGTCACATGATTAGTAGCCCTTCCCGAAGGACCACTGTGACGGCTGTAGCAAGATCACAGGCCTCCTTTAGTCTAATGAGAACCTCCAGAGCCAAGAGCTGCCAACATCCTTCCAAATAGAGTGAGTTATGAGGCATAGTGGGTGTAGTGTAAGGTAGATTCATGGGCGCCAGACACTTGAATGCAAAGAGATTTTATTTCTCTTGAACAGAACTGTGGGAGAGAGGGTTTAGGGCCAGGACACCCTTAGGTAGTTGCAATGTTAATTGGCAGACTCCGAGACTTCTACAGGTAAACAGCCATGCAGGGAAGGGCACCCAGCAAGACACCACATCTGCATGTGTAGGAATGCTGTCTCCTATGGCAACAGTCTTAGAACAGTTCCAACACAAGTTGTAACAAACTCCTTTACTTTCTCTACAGTCACTTCTTGTAGGTACTCAACCCACTGAGCTCCCAGTCTCTCTCACTAGACTTGATGATTGATTCACTGCCACTGAATCCCTTGAGCTCCTCCAATCTTCACTTTAGTATCTTCCTCAAGCGCCACCCCCGCTTCTCTTCTGGGTCCCTACCTTGACACTCAGATACTTCTCAAGCATCACCCCACTGGCCTTCTTGGTTCCTGGCTTGACACACAAGGCTGCTCTGCAAGCGTCACCTCTGCTGGGTGGGTTCCTGGCTTGACACCTGCTGAAGTTTCCCAATTCTTCACCGTCCCTGGTTGGTCAGAATAGTGCTCCAGTACTTGCTTCAGCTACTCACTGTGGTCCCTGGTAATAAGGTGGTTGGTCCCTTAGTGGTGACAGCTTCCCCTCTACCACCGACCACGACAGGTTTTCCGGCCTGCAGAACCGTCACTTCTGGTTGGATTTCAAGCCGTAATCCCAACCCTGCGCTGCTCTCTTGCTTCTGGATAGGCCCTCAGACAGCCTAGCAGCCAGATGTGCCCGGGATAGGTCCAAACTCTGGCCTAGCAGCCCGGGCAATACAACACACATCCACCCAGACAGCACAGAACACCGATCACCTGACTCCACCCAAATGTTTAGGTTCTCCAAGCAGGCCACAAGATTTAAGAAACCCCCTGCCCATTGGCTGAGATACACCATATACTCCTAATCTGTCCTTGCTTTTCCCTTGTCTTATCTAATGCTACCAGGTACCCGGCCACCTAGCGGCAGAAGAGAGAAGTGTAGCAATTCTAGACTTAGGGTGAAATCAATTGATCCCTAACAATGAGCCAAGGTAACTACACCTGGCAGGTAAATTTAGGGCGCTACAGAGCCAAAGTGTAAATGTTTGCCAGCACACCACAGATCTTCAGATGGAGTCCAAAACCATTTTTTATTGAAGTATGATCACATCATAAACAAAAGACAGCCAATCACAGAGGTCAAGTGATCAGCAAGCTCATTTTCCCCCCACCTTAACACCCAGTTAAAGGGCCTTGGTGGGCAGGTGAGAAGGTGATAATCAGGTCAGATCTGGCCCATAGACTTGCATGGAAAGAGAGAAGCAGTAAATCACAGTCAGTGAATTATAAAAAGCTGAACTTGCATATGTAATGACCAAATATGGCTACCCCTTTGTACATGTATATATACAAACTGTACACTAAAACAATTGTCTTAAACCATTAACACGTTGTTATTTGTATAAAACTGTTTATATACATATATAGTGCTTTTAAAAAGTATTCATACCCCTTAACATTTTCCACATTTTTTCATGTTACAACCAAAAACGTAAATGGATTTTTTTGGGATTTTATGCGATAGACCAACACAAAGTGACAAATAATTGTGAAGTGTAAGGAAAATGATAAATGGTTTTCAAAATTTTTTACAAATTAAGATCAGAAAAGTGTATTTGTATTCAGCCCCGCTTTATTCTGATACCCCTAACTAAAATCTAGTACAACCAATTGCCTTTAGAAGTCACCTAATTAGTAAATAGAGTCTACCTGTGTGTAATTTAATCTCAGGATAAAAACAACTGTTCTGTGAAGCCCTCAGATGTTTGTTAGAGAACCTTAGTTAACAAACTGAATCATGAAGGCCAAGGAACATCAGGAATAGAGTTGTGGAGAAGTTTAAAGGAGGGTTAGGTTATAAAAAAATATCCCAAGCTTTGAACATCTAATGGAGCACTGTTCAATCCATCATCCGAAAATGGAAAGCGTATGGCCCAACTGAAAACCTACCAAGACATGGCCGTCCACCTAAACTGACAGGCCAGGCAGGGAGAGCATTAATCAGAGAAGCAGGCAAGAGGCCCATGGTAACTCTGGTGGAGCTACAGAGATCCACAGCTCAGGTGGGAGAATCTGTCTACAGGATAACTATTAGTCATGCACTCCACAAATCTGGCCTTTATGGAAGAGTGGCAAGAAGAAAGCTATTGTTGAAAGAAAGCCATAAGAAGTCCCGTTTGCAGTTTGCGAGAAGCCATGTGGGGGATACAGCAAACGTGGAAGAAGGTGCTCTGGTCAGATGAGACCAAAATTTTACTTTTTTGGCCTAAAAGCGAAATGCTATGTGTGGCTGAAAACTAACACTGCACATCGCCCTGAACACACCATCCCCATCGTGAAACATGGTGGTGGCAGCATCATGTTGTGGGGATGCTTTTCTTCAGCAGGGACAGGGAAGCTGGTTAGAGTTAATGGAAAGATGGATGGAGCCAAATACAGGGCCATCTTAGAAGAAAACCTGTTAGATTCTGCAAAAGACTTGAGACTGGGGCGGAGGTTCACCTTCCAGCAGAACAACGACCCTAAACATACAGCCAGAGCTACAATGGAATGGTTTAAATCAAAGCATATCCATGTGTTAGAATGGCCCAGTCAAAGTCCAGACCTAAATCCAATTGAGAATCTGTGGCAAGACTTGAAAATTGCTGGTCACAGACCTTCTCCAGCCAATCTAACAGAGCTTGAGCTAGTTTGCAAAGAAGAATGTGCAAAAAAAAATCACTCTCTAGATGTGCAAAGCTGGTAGAGACATCCCCCAAAGGACTTGCAGCTGTAATTGCAGCGAAAGGTGGTTCTACAAAGTATTGACTCAGGGGGGCTGAATACATATGCACGCCACACTTTTCATATATTTATTTGTAAAAAAAGTTTGAAAACCATTTATCATTTTCCTTTCATTTCATAATTATGTGCCACTCTGTGTTGGTCTATCACATAAAATCCCAATAAAATATATTTACGTTTTTGGTTGTAACATGACAAAATATGGAAAATGTTAAGGGGTATGAATACTTTTTCAAGGCACTGTTTATCTGACTCCAAGGTATACATAGGCAAAAAAAAAAAGTAGCGCTCAATACTTAATGCTTATCAGATTATCTGCTGCTCTACATAGCAGGAAATAAACATGGTACTTTGTAACATAGCCAACGCACAACTAGTGTAATAGACTAAATAACGCAACTATAATTACAATATACAAATTTTACAAAATTTGAAGCTGTAAAAAAGTTTTCTAACAAACATCCTGTAGTATATTTAGAGTTAGGCAATTTAAATCAGAATTTGCAATGAATCCAATCCGCTCGCTTCAAGTAGGGGTTAGTCAGGAAGAGTTCATTTCCATTTCAAGCAAACCCTGTTTACTTGGCTACCTGATCAATTGGTCTTATGGATCACCTACCCGTTCACTCCTGACACAACAGAGTGGCATCATGTACTTTGTTTGGGGAACCCATATTTAATGCCAAAGGAGGTTAGGGGGCCCTATTCCCCATTATATTGATGTACAGTAATTGGCATAATAAGCAAGTGCATATACTTCCTTATTAAGTGCTACTCTTTTGAGTAAGTATAGCTTTTCTGGTAGTAATGTCAAAAAGAGGGTATCACGGAGAGTATACATCATATTTAGGGGGCAGCCTGGTGCATTCTGAGTCAGCTGTGAGCTTGTTAGTGGTCCTTAGGACCACATATTACAAGTTTACTAATACTAATAGCAAATAATGGGGCCTGCTCTGCTAAATCACTATTGTTGCTCAATTGACAATATTCTCTTATGTCATAGTAAAAGTATTTTCAAGAGTATAGGCTGTATTCTAATATATGTATGGTTTTGATACCTTTATCACTTGAAAGAAAGCAGTGCATGTATGTATGCATGTATGAATGTATACAGTATATCTATTCTCTTGTATCTGACTCTCTGCGATTCTATGGGCCAGCTCTTTGGGCATTGTGCCTTGTACTGTATGTTTTAAAGTATTTTTACATAACATTATACAGGATTTATATAGCCCCAACTGTTTGCACAGCACTTTACAATATAAAGGCAGATGGTACAGTTACAATACAATACAAGAGGCAGGGCTGCTGTTGGAAATCACTGGACCCCATACAGCCTACCTGACAGGGCCCCCTTCCCCCATCTGAAAGTAACTGAGAACATAGATTTATCAGTCCTTTTCTCTGTAGCCTCAGTTGCACAGATGAATGAATAGGAAGCGCTCTGAGGCTTCCTGCTCATTTCCAAACTGAAGCATGCTTCAGTGACAAATGGACACAGGATTCAGGAAGGGAAGGGGCAGTAAATTACATATTTACTGGCCCCTTCCACTGCATTCCATCCTGAAAGGCAGGGGAGGGAAGGAGGGAAGCCGGCAGTGCTGCGGGGGAAAGGGGCATACAGCGGGGTCTGGGCAGCAGATATAAGGGACTCATGTGCTAGAACCAATCCCCCAGTGCAGTGCAACTGGAGGTAGAAAGAAGAGGAGAGGCTGGCAGCGCTGCAAAGGGAGGCAGAAGGGGATTATTGTTTGCAATAAGACAGCATAGCCAGAACTTCTGCTCAGTAGGTGCCCAAGCCCCCCTTTTGAACTAATAGGGTCTGGACCCAGTATAGGAGGGCTGGCTGTATTGCCTTATCAGTGGCCCTGATAAGAGGGCCCTGTTTATAACAGCTTACATCCTAATAGGGTGGGGCAAGTGGTACAAAGGGTAATAACTGTGAGGGATGAGCCGATGGAAGAATTAAAGTTCAGTTGTTAGGTGGAGGTGGAGGTGGGATAGGCTTCCCTGAAGAGATGAGATTTCAAGGATCACCTAAAGGTGGCCAGAGTAGCAGGTAATGAGACAGCCTGAGGTAGAGAGTTCCAAACTATGGGAGAGGCTCTGGAGACATCCTGGAGACCAGCATCAGATTAGGAGACAAGGAAACTAGAGAGCAGGAAGTCTTGGGGGCAGCAGAGAGGACGATTTGGGTGAGGTAATGCAGCTTGTGGCAGAGTGTGTGAATGGCTTTGTATGTTGTTGCTAGTATTTTGAATTTAATTCGCTGGGCAAGTGGAAGCCTGTGGAGGGATTGTCAGAGAGGGGTGGCAGACACTGAGTGGTTGGTAAGGTAGATGAGCCTGGCAACAGAATTGATGATAGATTTAAAGGGGGGAGAGCCTGTGTAGAAGTAGGCCTGTGAGAAGGTTGTTTCAGTAGTCAAGGTGAAAGATAACAAGGGAGTTAATGAGTAGCTTGCTGATTTTATTAGTTAAAAAGGGCATATTTTAGAGAAGTTACAGAGGTGAGGTCTAGGAGCTTTTGATAGTGATTGGATTGGGGGTTAAAAGGACAGATGAAAGTCTAGGATTACACATTATTGATCTTAATGGAAAAGTCTGGGAGGAGGGCACAGGCGGGGATATTAGAACTTCAGTTTTGGAAAGACTTAGTTTAGGGAAGTGGTGTGACATCCATCCTGATATGTCAGTAAGTTAGTATTGCTAGAGAAGACTGCATGAGTGAGGTGAGGAGTAGAGAGATTTTCATAGAATCTTCTTGGCAAATGTTTTACGAATTAGGAATCTAGGTCTTTCCCCAACTCTCCCCAATTGATCCGCTTAGGACTGGTAACCAGAATTTTATAACACATATATATGTTTAGCCAATTTGTACAGACATACTAGAGTCAATTTACATAGGAGCCAATCAACCTACTAGCAATAAATGGGGAATGTGGAAAGCAACATGCAGTGTACCAATCATTAGCAGCCAATCAGTAATTATTTTTACTTATTCTGACTACTCTAGGTGAAATCTGACGCTGCTATGGATTTCGGAACTACACTGCTCTAAACATTGCTGAAATATGGTTGACACTGGAATTTGCCAGAACAAATTGCACATTTGTTTTGTACCTGGGTAGATATGTAGTGTATATTTATTTTAAATAGGTGATTTTCTACTTCCTGGGTATATAAAGTAATCTTAATGATTGCAAGCTAATGTAAAGTTGTGAAAAAATTTCCCAACAAATGTTCTCTAATATCTCCAAGTTGTGTCATGAGTTTTATTTTATATTACATTATTTAGTGAATTACATAGTTAAAGCGGAGTTCCACCCAAAAATGGAACTTAAGTGGAAATTTAGTGATGGTGACCCCCTGACATGCCACATTTGGCATGTAGATTTATTTTAGGGGGGAGCGGATACCCTCTTTTTAGAGGCATCCAGCTCCCACTTCCTCCCTGGGCTCCATGGCACCGGAAGGAAGTTCACCTCACCTCACCCAGCCATTGCCCAGCCATTCACAGCACGCAGCGCAGCTCGCTCATGCGCAGTGCATGCCCAGCTGTGAAGCCACAGCCGGGCACCCACAGTAAGAATGCCGGCGCTGGGGAGAGGAGCGGTGCTTCGTACACCCACATCGCTGGACCGTGGGACAGGTGAGTGTCCGATTATTAAGAGTCAGCAGCTACACTTTTTGACCTTCACTTTATTCTGCTGTAGCCAATGACCGGTAGACTTGGCCTTGTGTTTTGGATCATTGTCATGTTGGAATGTCCAAGTACGTCCCATGCGCAGCTTCCTGGCTGATGAATGCAAATGTTCCTCCAGTATTTTTTGATAACATACTGCATTCATCTTGCCAATAATTTTGACCAAATTTCCTGTGCCTTTGTAACTCACACATCCCCAAAGCATCAGCGATCCACCTCCGTACCTTTCATCATAGGCCTCGTTGACTCCTCTCAAAATGTAGCATTTATGGTTGTGGCCAAAAAAGCTCAATTTTGGTCTCATCACTCCAAATGACTTTGTGCCAGAAGGTTTGAGGCTTGTCTCTGTGCTGTTTGGCGTATTATAAGCAGGATACTTTGTGGCATTTGCGTAGTAATGGCTTTCTTCTGGCAACTCGACCATGCAGCCCATCTTTCTTCAAGTGCCTCCTTGTTGTGCATCTTGAAACAGCCACACCACATGTTTTCAGAGAGTCCTGTATTTCACCTGACGTTATTTGTGGGTTTTTCTTTGCATCACGAAAAATTTTCCTGGCAGTTGTGGCTGTAACTTTAGTTGGTCTACCTGACCGTGGTTTGGTTTCAACAGAACCCCTCATTTTCCACTTCTTGATTAGCGTTTGAACTCTGCTGATTGGCATTCTCAATTCCTCGGATATCTTTTTATATCCCTTTCCTGTTTTATACAGTTTAACTACCTTCTCCCGCAGATCCTTTGACAATTCTTTTGCTTTCCCCATTACTCAGAATCCAGAAACGTCAGTGCAGCACTGGATGAAAGATGCAAGGGTCTGTCAGGAGTCCAGAAACTCATTGACCTTTTATACACACACACTAATTACAAGCAAACAGATCACAGGTGAGGATGGTTACCTTTAATAGCCATTCAAACCCCATTGTGTCAACTTGTGTGCATGTTATCAGGCCAAAATCACCAGGGTATGTAAACTTTTGATCAGGGTCATTTGGGTAGTTTCTGTCGTCCTTATGATTTAAAAGAGTAAAAATAGTTGATTGATAATAAATGACTTCAGCCAAACACTAACCATGAGTGAAAGAAATGTTTTTGTGTTATCATTCATATTCTCTGAAAAATGGCCAAGAAATCATAAATTCTGCCAGGGTAATGTAAACGTATGAACACAACTGTATGTATTATACTCAAAGACAGACTTCATGGAGTGCACTCTCTGTTTTGCCCAGATAAACAGAAAATGGGAAATTAATACAAAGTGTCTGAGACAGTTTGGGGTTGATTTACTAAAACTGGAGAGTGCAAAATCTAGTGTAGCTGTGCATAAAACCAATCAGCTTCCAGGATTTTTGTCAAAGCTTAAATGAGCAAACTGAAGTTAGAAGCTGATTGGCTACTATGCACAGCTGCACCAGATTCAGCACTTTCCATGTTAAATAAATAAACCCCATAGCCTCAACTGAACAGCAGCTAATATACTTTTAAATAAAAAATTTCTAGGCTTTGTGGAAAAAAATTAAAGATACTGGTTGCTATGTTGAGAGAGAATTTGTCTCAGACACTTTTGATTAAATCCTCCCATGTGTTAACTTATATGAAGCCTATTAAATGGAATATTCCTGAATAACATGCAAGTTCTAGAAGATCATTTTTATTTTTTAATATTTATTGTTTATTTTTATGTTTCACGCTTCATGTGTTTTTTTGTAGGAGAAGATCAGATTTTTTTATACAAAACTATTCCAAAAATGTGTACTGTAATACTTTTTACATGTGTTTTACGTGTGCTTTTCATGCATTCCTATTAAGGTCTATGGGGCAAAAAAACAGGCTGCACTGTACCAAAAGAATTCTCTGTACCATTTTAAAAAACACGCTGCAGCTGCACTGCATTGACATGATTGGGCACTGTAGGGAGTAATGTAATTTCCATTGTTGTGCAGTGCAGCGTGACAGCAAACGCAGGAGAAAACACACCAGTGTTAACAGGGGGTAAGATTTATTGAAAAAAATAATGAAACAGAACACAGAGCTCAAATTAGTCTGCCTTTCCATTAGTAAAGGAGTTGTGGCCTGTGGCCAGTTTCTTTTTATAAATGTGACCCCAGCATCTGCAGTTGCAGCCAGCCACTAGTTTTAGAATGGTCCGAGATAGACTTACTACTGTAGTTGAAATAGAACACATGCAAAATTAAGGCATAGTCAGGGGCGCATTTTATGTTGCCAAAGTACAACTTTGCATCAGCAAACAAACTAATTTAAGAACCAAACTGTAGTCATATAGTAAATCTGTATCCATTGTTTTGCACTACCTTGTTTTGTGATTGGATTGTTGACTCTTCCATAGAGAATATTTGAATTTTTTCCCTATTTTTACATCCATTGTTATGGATTTAATATTTTTTTAACAGACTGGACCAACATATACCTGAATACTACAACAATTTATTGACAAAGGATACTATTTCATTCTTAGACCTGGTAGTCAGATGGGGATAATGTCATAGCAAAGGTTTTCAGAGAAGCCACATAGATCAAGATCAAAGTTAGCCCATTATTCAGGGGTTGACAGTTTGATGCTTATTTACATGTTTAAAATCATCATTTTTATGTAAGCGCGAGCCAGAATAAATTTGACTTCCAATATTATTTCCTGTATACTTTTTTTCTTTGAATACATTGTGAGAACTATTGAGCCACAAAGATTTGAGAAAGGTACCATAGAAGTGAGCAGAAAAAAACACATATTTAAAACTGATATTTGAAGTCCTACAGGCACTGTTGGGACGCCCAGTGGAGGGGACTTTGAAACATATGAAGAGACTCATAGCTGTTATATTTGTAGCAGCAAGAATAGCGATAGCTAAGTCTTGGAAGTCCCCAACAATCCCTTTTCACTTGCTAAAATCCAAATTGTCATGGATAATGGTGAACGAACGCCTCTCTGCAATTTTAAACGATAAAATGGCTTTGTTTGAAAAAATATGGGATCCTTGGATCAACTATCTTTCAGCTACATAATGAGATGGGAGTGGCTCAGGAATATCTCTTTCCAGGGCCAGAGTGCACCTCCCTTCCCTATCCTCTACTTTTCTTTCTATCATTCTCTTTCTCTTCTTTCAGCCGGAATTGGCATCAGGGGATCCATGGGCCAATTGAGGCCCCGGGGCCCACTTCGGGGCCAAATTAGATGGCTACACCAAGCGGAGGGGAGGGAGGGAGATGAGCCTCCCCCAGGGGTTCCCCATATTACATGTGAAGCACATTTGTGTGCCAACTAGAGGAGGTTCCTCCTTGAGGTCTTTACTATATATACCTAAAATAAGGATAAGGATGCATAAAACTTCACAGGTATACAAAATAATTTATGTTGTAACCATCTTTAAACCGACTTGTCACTATAACGTATTTTTCTTGACCCCTTTTTGTACATAAATATATTTATTTGATACAGTGGAGATTAGATTTCACTTGGGGAGAGTAGGTGGAGTTGGGCATTTATTATTGGTGTATGTGCTATGCATTATGAATATGTTAGTACATAAATAATATTTTGTTTTTATCAGGACCACCAGGTCCAAGAGGACCTAAAGGAGAGAGAGGACCACAAGGTCTCATGGGACCTGTTGGACCAAAAGGACAAACAGGAGAAAAGGGAGAACCAGGGGTGCCAGGGCCTGCTGGTGATAAAGGACCACCTGGACCAATAGGACCTCCAGGCGACAAAGGTTCAAAAGGCTCAAGAGGTTCGCAAGGCAACAAAGGGCAAAGAGGATCACCTGGTAAGCCTGGAGAACCCGGACCAAAGGGAGATCCAGGTGTATCAGGACCACCTGGAACCAATGGACCACCTGGGCCAACTGGGCCTGCAGGCCCACAAGGAGTTAAAGGAGTCATTGGTGAGCCTGGAGTTCCTGGTGTTAGAGGGGCACCTGGTCCACCAGGTATACCTGGACTGCCTGGACTTCCAGGACCTAGAGGACCACCTGGACCACCTGGAGATGCTGCAAAAGCCTTGTTAGTTCCTGATGCTCCCACAACAGAATTCATGATGAGTCCTTCAGTGACTGGTAAGTTAAAATTGTGTATATTGTGTTTAGCAATGTAAGACAAAAATACATACTGTAGGCACCTATCTGTAATCTGTTTCAGAAACATATGTGGTGTATGAGGTGCCCGAACAGGTGCTAGCTTCAGAACTCACAGATTAGGCATAATTTTCAAGGCATAATTGTGAGACACAGAATCAAATATTCTGATCTACGTAGAAAACACAAAGAACTTGTTAAACTGTTTTTTCTACTATTTATTGGAGATTCAAAACCAATATGTAAAATGCATCTATTTTCTTTTTAGGTTGTCCATATGACTGGAGAAATTATACTGATAAGTGTTACTATTTCTCAAGTGGAAAAGATATATTTGATGATGCTAAACTTTTCTGTGAAGATAAAGGATCAATGTTAGTTGTCATAGAAACTAAAGAAGAGCAGGTAAGTTAATTATACAAAGGACATGAATGTTTCTCCACAGAAAAAGGTAGCAAGTAATTCAAATGATTATCCAAATACATTGCAGAACATCTGTAAATACAACGAATGTGTCTGTCACATGGTTTCAAGAATGTTAATGTAAAAGTTTATCATTCTAGACCACCAACAAGTCGTCTGAAAACAAACCTCCACCAAAGATTATAAACTATATTTTAGTGACAGTGTCCTTGACACATGGGTTTGACCAACATAACAGCAACCAAAACAACAGGGTTCCAGCTCACCTTAGGATCTCCAATTGACTCTTTTTAGTAATCCTGTAGGAGCCTCTAACCATACACATGTTGATAAAACTCAGAGTCCATTCATTTATGATCTGGAAAGTTTATATGTTGAGAAAGGAGTTAGAATAGGTAGGATAAAGTTGGTACTGGGTTGGTAACCTACAAGTCTATTAGGGTATGTGCGCTACAGATTCTCCTATACACAATGACTTTGGGGGAGCAATAATCTATTGACTTATTAAACCCTTTCTGATCAGTAGTCCCAAACATATTTTCTGAGGCCCATGGGACCTCATATACTTCCTCATTGTGCCGATGTTTTAATAGTATTGTGTGATGATCATGTCATGTTTAGAGGCAAGTTTATAGTTGCATGAAAAACACAACAGTTAAGTGGTTGCTAGCTTATTACTTTATACTTTTTTTTTTTTTACATAAGATGTAATTTTCCTGTTTTATAGCAATTCATTAAGAAACAAACAAATAGTAAAGGAAATTTCTGGATTGGGCTAACTGACAGTGAAGAAGAGCATGTATGGAAGTGGATGGATGGAACTGTTCTAAGCTTCACGTATGTATTATAAATCCAATGGTCATGACCTCCTATTCTCCAACATCAGGGACAAGGTTTTCTATGAGGCCAGCCATACACGGTTCAAATCTCAGCCAGTTCAGCAGGAACCGGCCAAAATTCGAACCGCTAATGGGCAGGTTGAATGTACCAAGTTGATCGATCGATCAACCTGGGTACAGAATGTCAGATTCTCTTGCGATTATCACAGGAGAAAACAATTGCTGATTCCCCTATCAGCACTGTCTGTGTTGATGGGGGAATCGTAGTTGCAGGAAAGAAATTTGCACCGTGTATGGCCGGCCTTAGTGTACCTGCAATTTACTGTACACAGTAGCAAAGATGAACTTAAAGAGAATCCATTTTTGTTTATCAAGTGGAAAGGCGTGGAGTACTTTGGGCATTATAACATCTTTATTTCTAGACAGCAGAAAAACAAACAGGGTCACACCCCAAGAACAACAAGGGTTTCAAATGACAGTTCATGGTACCCAGGATAGTGCATGACCACAAGCAAAATGGCCCTTGGACTCGATTTGACATGTATTTTGTATCAGCTACCTACTAATAAAGCTGTTACAATGCCCAGCATGCCTTAAAATCTCTGCTTCATGCAACATTACTTTTTGGGAAATTTGACTCTCTGGTTCCAAAGATGTAGTACATACGTTATGGTTCTACCCTCTTCTAGGTGACCAATGATCTACAGTATGTATGACAAACAAAGGGTACAAACATACTGCTATATCTGCTGTAAATTTAATTTCATTATAAAATGTAGCCCCTCTGTGGCTACATTCTGTGAGGTTAAGGTAAGGGTTACATCATTTTTGCAGTACCAAAGCATGGAAGTCCCCCTACTGACTTCTCTTACCTTACTAACGTTCCTGTGGTGAAAGGGGAGATTGATTAACACGTGTTTCATGTTCACCATTTTCTTTTCTCTTTGAATGACTCTGGATGACCTCTGCATCAGTATTGTCAGTGAGGAGAAAATATGCTAATAGGTTAAAAAATATTAATTTTAGAGCCATAATTTTAGTACAAAATTAATTATAAACAAAATAGAAAAAATCCGGAGTAGAAACTTTTCATTCCCTAATACCTGCCCTATTATAAAATGGTTTTGAGGAATCTTTTACAAGCTACCACAAGATGTTCATCTGTCATCTGAGGTGCATTGGAAACAGCCCTGCTAAGCCATTACTGATAAAGGGTATTTAAAGCTTTAAAAGCACACTAATAAAGCTTTGGATTTTGTGTTTTTTCGGAAACACTGTGTGGAGACAGCAAAAAAAGCATAAATGGACTGTACAACAGTGTGGGCTCTCAATCAGTGCTAGTTCCTAAACTGCCCCAAATTTGGCATACCTGTGGGAGATCCATTAAAAAGGGACTAAAATGGTTTTGTTTGATTCTATTTTTTTGAAAGCTTATAAACTGATATGTAATTGGTTGTATAAAATATTTATTTTCCAAGTACACATTTACTACTAATGCCGCGTACACACGAGCGGACTTTACGGCAGACTTTGCCTGGTGGACTTTTCGTCAGACTTTACGACGGACTTTCTGAATGAACGGACTTGCCTACACACGATCAACCAAAGTCCAACGGATTTGTATGTGATGACATACGACTGGACTAAAACAAGGAAGTTCATAGCCAGTAGCCAATAACTGCCCTAGCGTCGTTTTTTGTTCGTCGGACTAGCATACAGACGAGCGGACTCTTCGACTGGACTCGAGTCCATCGGATAGATTTGAAACATGTTTCAAATCTAAGTCCGTCAAACTTTTGAGAAAACAAAGTCCGCTGGAGCCCACACACGATCGAATTGTCCGACGAAATCCGATACGCCGAACCAAGTATGCCGTAAAGTCCGATCATGTGTACGCGGCATAAGGATATCTGTGACATTTTATTTTTCAGCGACATTGAACTTTCTAATAAGAAAACCCAGCATTGGATGCATATTTTATGGTATCCTGTGTAAATTCATCAGTTAAAGAGGACCTACCCCCTGCTTACAAATGGCAACAATACATTGTACATTAACTAGTCCACTTACCTACAGTATGTCCATACTGCCTTTTTTGGTGTAGTTCCGTTTCAGGCTGCTTCTGTGCAGCCAATGTCCCTGCTCCCTTGCCACAATTTTAAAAATGCGCGTCCTCCTCTGCATATGCGAGCTGGAGCACATGATGTTATGCACTCAAGAAAACATGTTACATAGTTACATAGTTAAATAGTAGGTGAGGTTGAAAAAAGACACAAGTCCATCAAGTCCAACCTATGTGTGTGATTATGTGTCAGTATTACATTGTATATTCCTGTATGTTTTGGTCATTCAGGTGCTTATCTAATAGTTTCTTGAAGGTATCGATGCTCCCCGCTGAGACCACCGCCTGTGGAAGGGAATTCCACATTCTAGCCTCTCTTACAGTAAAGAACCCTCTACGTAGTTTAAGGTTAAACCTCTTTTCTTCTAATTTTAATGAGTGGCCACGAGTCTTGTTAAACTCTCTTCTGCGAAAAAGTTTTATTTCTATTGTGGGGTCACCAGTACGGTATTTGTATATTGAAATCATATCCCCTCTCAAGCGTCTCTTTTCCCCAGAGAGAATAAGTTCAGTGCTCGCAACCTTTCCTCATAACTAAGATCCTCCAGACCCTTTATTAGCTTTGTTGCCCTTCTTTGTACTCGCTCCATTTCCAGTACATCCTTCCTGAGGACTGGTGCCCAGAACTGGACAACATACTCTAGGTGCGGCCGGACCAGAGTCTTGTAGAGTGGGAGAATTATCATTTTATCTCTGGAGTTGATCTCCTTTTTAATGCATGCCAATATTCTGTTTGCTTTGTTAGCAGCAGCTTGGCATTGCATGCCATTGCTGAGCCTATCATCTACTAGGACCCCCAGGTCCTTTTCCATCCTAGATTCCCCCAGAGGTTCTCCCCTCAGTGTATAGATTGCATTCATATTTTTGCCACCCAAATGCATTATTTTACATTTTTTTACATTGAACCTCATTTGACATGTAGTTGCCCACCCCATTAATTTGTTCAGATCTTTTTGCAAGGTTTCCACATCCTGCGGAGAAGTTATTGCCCCGCTTAGCTTAGTATCGTCTGCAAATACAGAGATTGAACTGTTTATCCCATCCTACAGGTCGTTTATGAACAAATTAAATGGGATTGGTCCCAGCACAGAACCCTGGGAAACCCCACTACCCACCCTTGACCATTTCGAGTACTCCTCATTTATCACCAACCTCTGAACTCGCCCTTGTAGCCAGTTTTCAATCCATGTACTCACTCTATGGTCTATGCCAATGGACCTTATTTTGTACAGTAAACGTTTATGGGGAACTGTGTCAAATGCTTTTGCAAAATCCAGATACACCACGTCTTCGGGCCTTTCTTTATCTAGATGACAACTCACCTCCTCATAGAAGGTTAGTAGATTGGTTTGGCAAGAACAATTCTTCATGAATCCATGCTGATTACTGCTAATGATACCATTCTCATTACTAAAATCTTGTATATAGTCCCTTATCATCCCCTCCAAGAGTTTACATATTATTGATGTTAGGCTAACTGGTCTGTAATTCCCAGGGATGTATTTTGGGCCCTTTTTAAATATTGGTGCTACATTGGCTTTTATCCAATCAGCTGGTACCATTCAAGTCAGTAGACTGTCTGTAAAAATTAGGAACAACAGTCTGGCAATCACTTGACTGAGTTCCTCAAGTACCCTCGGATGCAAGGCATCTGGTCCAGTGATTTATTAATTTTACGTTTCTCAAGTATAATTTTAATTCTGTCCTCTGTTAGCCATGGAGGTGTTGTGTGTTCCTGTGGTGTGTCATGAGGATAATAACTGCAGTTTTGGTTACTGAAGCCCCCGATCCTTTGTAACCAGATGTCCTTCCTCATCCAATATGATCTGTCCTCCCTTTTTTACTATTTACATACTTAAAGAATTTCTTGGGATTTTTTTTGCTCTCCTCCACTAGGTGTCTTTCATGTTCTATCTTAGCTGTCCTAATTGCACCCTTACATTTCTTGTTGCATTCTTTATATAGTCTGAATGCTGATGATGATCCCTCAACCTTGTATTTTTTGAAGGCCTCTCCTTTAAATTTTTTACCTAATGGGATGCATTGGCTAATGCCATTATTTAATATGCTCTTAAAGCAAACCCATCTCTCCTCCGTGTTCTTTGTTCCTAATATTTTATCCCAATTTATGCCTTTTAGCAAGGTTTGTAGTTTAGGGAAGTTGGCTCTTTTGAAATTCAGTGTCTTTGTATTCCCTTTATGTTTCCTATTTGTGTGATTTATACTGAAACTAATTGACCTGTGATCGCTGTTACCTAAATTGCCCCGTATTTCCACATCCGTGATCAGGTCTGTATTGTTGGTAATCAGTAGATCCAGTAATGCTTTATTTCTAGTTGGTGCGTCTACCATCTGACCCATAAAATTGTACTGCAAGACATTAAGGAATTAGCGAGCCTTAAATGAATGCGCAGTTGCCTCCGCCCAGTCTATGTCTGGATAATTAAAATCCCCCATTATGATAACACATCCCATCCTTGCTGCTAATCCAAATTGTGATAGGAGATCTGTCTCCACTTCCTCCCTCAGGTTAGGGGGCCTATAGCATACTCCCAGTATTATTTTCCCCTTAATTTCATCCCTTTGGAGCACTACCCATAAGGATTGCACCTCCTCCCTAGCTCCCTCAGTGATGTCATCTCTCACATTCACTTGTACATTATTCTTGATATATAGGCATACCCCTTCCCCTTTTTTACCCTCTCTATGCTTGCAGTAAAGGATATACCCTTGAATGTTTGCCAGCCATCATGAGAGCTGTTGAACCAGGTCTCTGTAATTCCCACAAAATCCAAATCCTCCTCGTACAACAGTATCTCTAGTTCTACCATCTTGTCCGCCATGCTCCTGGCTTTGGTGAACATGCCACATAGTTTAGACCGGTCGCATATTGTCCTCGTATTGGGTGTCCTGAGATTGCAACTAGGACTTGCTACTATACTTACCTTGGGGTTTTGTGCTTTGGTCCACCTACCACTAATGCCCCCAATACTACCCTTTGGAATATGTTCCGCGCTGACTATCTCTACCTCTGGACCCTCCCCCCATTACCTAGTTTAAAAACCCCTCTAACTTTTTGGCCATCTTCATTCGCAGCAGATCTGCACCCTCCTCATTTAGGTGCAGTCCGTCCCTTCTATGTCTGTTCCCATCTCAGCACTTCAAAGCAATGATTTTTAAAAAATACAGCATGTCTGACTTTCCCTGCATTTTAGTGCATTGGGGGTCCATAGAAGTCAATGGAAGCACATCAGAACACATATAACATGGATTTTGATGCCTTGGCAACAGGTATTAAAGTGGAACTAAAGGCCAAAAGTTAAAAACTACAAGCAGGAAGGCTTTTTATTCATTCAATGTCTGTCCTGCAATAAAATACATTTACCTGCCTGTTGGCAAACCCCTTTAGAGTGTACACATGCAAATCTCATTTTACATTCTGGCACATTCAATACAGCAAAACAAATACTCTTGCGCACGAATGTGTTAACCAGGCAGTCCAAAGTTCAGAGTGGACAATAACTTTCGACCTTGCTGCCCTCCAGGATAGGGATATGCTAACAGTCAAAGAGAAAACAGAGAAAAAAGAGAAAATGTATCCTTTGATACATTTATTTAGAAGAAACATTATTAAAAACTACTCACAAAGGTAGAAAGAAAATCACACTGTAATAATCTTTGGCTTGTAGCAGTTCCTCTACTGATAGCAGTCTCCAGGTCCTGAAGAGAGGATGTGCGAACCGGTGCTGGCTGACGCTTGGACATATGTATATAAGTAGCTGTAAGAGCGAACCGGTGCTGGCTGACTTTTGAACATATGTATATAAGTAGCTGTAAGAGATAACACTGTTAGGCTCTGAGGAAGAAGGTAATCCTTCGAAACACATCAGCCAACAGCAGTTCGTTCGTCCTCTCTTCAGGACCTGGAGACTGCTATCAGTAGACGAACTGCCACAAGCCAAAGATTGTTACAGTGTGATTTTCTTTCTACCTTTGTAAGTAGTTTTTTAATAATGTTTCTTCTAAATACATTCTAGCACATTTTCAGTGTGGCCGGATGACTGCACTCTTGTGCATGCGTAGGAGTGATGTCATCCTGCGCCAGCTAATCTAGATGGCCGAATACAGGCACCTGGAGGGAGCTGGGGAGAACATGCCATGGAGAGACCGTTCAGGCGTGAGAAAGTTGGAACAGAGGTAAGTATCTGTACCTTTTAGTTCCACTTTAATAAGTCTTGCTCAATGGCTGTTAACTCTATCTATTTCAAATTCTATATTGAAAAATACATCAATGCGCGTCAAAATGAATGTCAATGCACATGATGCATGACAACGTACCTGCTTATTGCCCACATTAATCTGTATAGGCCCTGAGGGGTTCCATTCCAAACTACTTCATATCCTGCAGCAGCCTTGACTTGTCAACTGTGAACATCTGACACATCAGCCATAGCACTGACAACATCTGCTATCAAAGTGGGAAGAGAAAGGATCTTAGTGCAGAGCCTTTAGAAAAAGAGAATTTATTATGAGAGATAAGATGCACTCAGGCTCTGTTCACATCTAGGCAATGCTATCTTACAGGCATTTTTTCCAGCTTTTTTTTTTGGGACGTTTTTTCCGGTGTTTTTGCAGAGTTTTTGTACAGATGTTTTAAAGTTCAAAAGGTCACCAATGTAAAAGAATTAAAACGCCGGTAATCTGCCAAAAAAGAAGCTTGTGTACTTTTTTGAGTGACAGGCGTTATACTTTAGGCAACAGAACGCTCAGATGTGAACAAGGGCCATGGAAATGAATGGGATTTGTCTTGTTGGGCGTTTTTAGAGCTGAGGCTTAGAGCAGAAAAACGCCTAGGTGTGAACGGAGCTTAATGTTGCTAAGTATGGATATTTTCTTGATGTGTTTAGGTCTCATGTACACTGCTGCTGGT
This sequence comes from Lithobates clamitans, assembly GCA_037952925.1. Classification (NCBI taxonomy): domain Eukaryota; kingdom Metazoa; phylum Chordata; class Amphibia; order Anura; family Ranidae; genus Lithobates; species Lithobates clamitans. The sequence goes on along the minus strand of JBBGZY010000592.1, from coordinate 102,161 downwards.
AAATAGATGTTTAGGAGCAGTTGGGCTTTTTTTTTCAGCTGCCCCTGAACTCTCCTCTATGTTATCTTATCAGTAAATGTACACTGATTACACTGTCCTTTATAGTTGTTTCTAGACAGTTGAGTTTAGAAGCATTTTTTGGAATGCAAAAAAATGCATTCAGAATTGATGTTCAGAGGCATTTGAAACGCCAAATGCCAGTAACAGCCTGTAAACGCTGCTAAACGCGGTAACTCGCGTTTAGCAGCCTTTTGTTTACAGACGTTTTTCATTTTAACAAAAAAAAACATGCTTCTAGACGCAAACGTGGCATGTAAAGGCGGCTAAACGTGGCATGTACATGCGGCTAAACTGATGTTTTTAGGTGTCGGTTTCTAGCTCTCAAGTTAAACAGTGCAGGAGTCTTACAACGTGTGCCATACATTTCTAGTTAGATTTTAGTTAGTGCTTCATTTTAACAGCCTTCACAATGTGTTCAAGAACTGTTTATACATCAATAAAGAAACAAATAAATACATATGGATTTATTTTACACGGCTTGTGAAAAGAGATACCATAATGCTATGGTTAGCATGTGTTCCTAGAATAAAACAAGTTAGGCAAAAAAAATGTTTGAGATTTTTGCATCCATAAGATGGATCTCTCAGGAAATCTTTGACTGCTCCCTCCACCCAAATCATATATTACTGCTAGCTAGAGCTGCACGATTCTGGCCAAAATGAGAATCACGATTTTTTTGCTTAGGATAAAAAGATCACGATTCTCACGGCGTAAAATCTTTCACATTATACAAAAAAATTGAGCTAACTTTACTGGTTAGCTTTTTTTTTTTTAATTCATTAAAGTGTAATTTTTTCCCAAAAAATTGCATTTGAACGACTGCTGTGCAAATACAGTGTGACATAAAAAATTGCAAGAACCACCATTTTATTCTCTAGGGTCTCTATTAAAAAAAAAAAAATATATATATATATATATATATATATATATATATATATATATATATATATATAATGTTTGGGAGTTCTAAGTAATTTTCTAGCAAAAAAAAATTATTTGAACTTGAAACCAACAAATGTCAGATAAAGGTTTAGTGTTTAAAGTGGGGTTCCACCCAAAAAACAAAAATACCTGGAAAAATTCTAAAAAACAAAACAAAAAAACATTTGGATATTTTTTTTTTTTCACTTACCTCTAAATGCCCATTGCTAGGTGGTTCCTCGTAGTCTGCCTGTTCCTTTGCCTGGGCTGGTGACATCACTTCCCCCCAGGCACAGGAAGGGCTCCGCTCTGCTCCCTCCCTCCTGTCAATCATCTGGGACCCATTACAGGTCCCAGGTGATTGAGCGGCCAATCACGGCGTGCGGCACCGCTCGCGCATGCGCAGTGGGTGCCAGGCTGTGAAGCCACAGCCCGGCGCCCACAGTTGAAATGCCGGCGCCGACGAGCGGAGGGGGGGGACGAGCGGGGCTTCGATCCCCCGCATCGCTGGACCCAGGGACAGGTGGAACTCCTCTTTAAGTGGTTAAACTTCCCTCATTTTCACACCAAAGTATATTCCTTTGATCTAAAGGACAAATTGTTAGAATGTTTCTACTTAAGTTCCACTGCTAAAGAATGTTGTGATTCTTGGCAGGCTGCCCGTTTATTTTTTTTTCCTTTCTTTTGACGGCTGTCGGCTTTAGCAGAGCAGAGAGAATTTTCTGCATAGAAAGAATCGGGAAATACTGTTTTTCAAGATCGCAAAGGGGAAAAATCGCGATAACGATTCTTAACAATTAATCGTGAAGCTCTACTGCTAGCTGTCCCTGCACAATAATTGCTTTTTATTTCTTATCGTCAGTTCATATAACCTTTGCGTTTATTTAACTAAAACATATTAACAAGGCTTGTTTAGGGAATAAACATAATATTCTATCCAACTTAGTAATCATGTCATAAAGAAAATAAAGTGTGCTCTAAAAATATTCATAACTATCTTAAACTACTTATTATCAAGGAATGTGCCACATATTAAATGCAACCCTGCCCCATGGAAAAAAATTCATAAAAAATAAATCCTGTAAAAAAAAAAATGCTTACCTTTCCACCAGTGGCGGCTGGTGAAGTTTTAGGATGGGGGAGCGCCAGACCCCGCCCTTCCTTTTTGACCCCTCCCACTTGGTGAAAATGGGCGTGGTTTCAGCAAAATAGTGGGCGTGGCTCTAAGGTGGTGTGGTTAGCGTCTGAGATGAACGAGGGATGGAGGGAGAGGGAGAGAGGGACAGCAGGCCCAGATCCTACACAACAATAAAAATATGTGTATTCTAGAAAGTTTAACAATCAGCAGATAAAGATACTCCAAACACCTGGTGTTAGCACTTCAATCATCCCGGCACCATGGTTGTTATGGTGTCAGGATGATTGAAGCACATTATTTCTATTATTACATTGTAATATAAAATTAAATCCACGTCGCCTACAACCAGATGCCATCAGGTGTCCCCAGCAGTCCGTCCTTACATCAGGTGCCCCCAGCGGAGTCCCTCCTTACATGCAGCCTGTGTCACATCAAATGCAGCCTCTGTCCCACCAAATGCAGCCTCTGTCTCCCCAAATGCAGCCTCTGTCCCCCCCCCAAATGCAGCCTCTGTCCCCCCCCCCAAATGCAGCATGCCTGTGTCCCATTACATGCAGCCTCTGTTCTCCCAAATGCAGCCTCTGTCCCCCAAATGCAGCCTCTGTCCCCCCCAAATGCAGCATGCCTGTTCCCCCAAATGCAGCCTCTGCCCCCCCAAATGCAGCCTCTGTCCCCCCCAAATGCAGCCTCTGTCTCCCCCAAATGCAGCATGCCTGTCCCCCCCAATACAGCCACTGTCCCCCCCAAATACAGCCTCTGTCCCCCCCAAATACAGCCTCTCTCCCCCCCAAATATAGCCTCTGTCCCCCCCAAATACAGCCTCTGTCCCCCCCAAATACAGCCTCTGTCCCCCCTCAAATGCAGCCTCTGTCCCCCCAAATGCAGCCTCTGTCCCCCCAAAATGCAGCCTCTGTCCCCCCAAATGCAGCCTCTGTCCCCCCCAAATGCAGCCTCTGTCCCCCCCAAAATGCAGCCTCTGCCCTCCCCAAAATGCAGCCTCTGCCCCCCCCAATTACAGCCTCTGCCCCCCCCCAATACAGCCTCTGCCCCTCCCCCAAATACAGCCTCTGTCCCCCCCAAATACAGCCTCTATCCCCCCCAAAATGCAGCCTCTGTCCCCTCCCCAAATGCAGCCTCTATCCTCCCCCAAAATACAGCCTCTGTCCCCCCCCAAAATGCTGCCTGTCCCCCCCAATACAGCCTCTGTCCCCCCAAATGTAGCCTCTGTCCCCCCCATTCTCCACACAGCGGTACTTACCTTGGGTCTCCTGCTGTTTCCTCTCTCGGGCGCAATGAGAGAGCGAAGCAGGAAGTGACATCTGACTCAGGGCAGATGTCAATCAAATCTGAAGTGCCGAGTAGCTTTCGCCCGGCGCCTGTAGTATGTATTACTATGGCTGGGCGGAAGCTACTCGGCGCTTCAGAAAACGCCACAAGGTGAGCTAAACGCCCGCAAATGCAGCGCCACATCTGCAATCTCGTGATTGCATAGACGTGGCGCTTCCCATAAGTGCACTCTGTCTGACGTCGCACTGTGTCTGGCGTCCGAACACAGTGCACTTAAGGACCTTTTTTTCCTTTTTTTTTAAAGGGCCAGTAATAAAAATTTTTTTTTTTTTTGCTGCCTGAAGGGGGGGGGGGGGGGCGTTGCCCAGGCGCCCCCTATGGGCGCTGTGATAAACCTTTACTCTTGAAGAGCCCTGGGTACTGCTGCTATTTGAAAAGTATCGGAGAGCGTGTCACCCGCTGGGCAAGGTGGTTCCTTTCACAGGCTGCAATCTCACTGCTGTGTCCTGTAATGAAGTTACTGGCCTGAGGGAAGAAGCACAGTGGCCAGCAGGAGACACGCTATCCAAAACACTCACATATTGTATGTTGGATAGCATGGGCACTTGTAGCTCTTCAAGAGAGTGAAGATTTCACACACAGAAAGCCAGAAAGGTAAGTATTTTTTTAATGGGGATTAGTCGCTTCAATGGCTGACCTATTTCTTTCCTGTCCACTTAAGACACTTTTATTATGTATCTTGCAGAAATTGGAAGCCTGGCCAACCAGACAACTGGACTCCTGAAGAGGGACCTGGGGAAGACTGTGCAGGGTTAATATATTCAGGCTTGTGGAATGATTTCCATTGTGCAGATTTAAATTACTTCATCTGTGAGAAACCTAGGGACAAAGGTAAGATATGACCCGAAATGCCTCTCCGACTCCCTACTATAATTTTATACTGTGTATGTGCTTATTTTGCATATAAAATAGAAGCCAGTAACATTAAGGTTGTATAAGTAGCCCCCTAAAGATCCTTAGATCCTAAATAGCTGTCATTACTTACACATGCTCCCTTGGTATGGTGAACCATATGATTCAAGTATTATATAAGTATATTTCTTATGTGACCAGAAGATTTAAAGAATATACGACCAATAGAGAAAATAGCCTAACGCTATAGGCTAAGAACATCTCACCAGAGGGGGAAATAATATAAGATTTCTCCATGGCATACAATGTATATAAGTTGCAGGTCCATCAACTGTTTGGGAGGTACAGTAAACAGGTGAACAAATGAGTATTCAGCTGAGCCGAATCTCCAACTGCAACAGGAGCTGAAACATTTAGCAGTGGTATTGCTACCAGCCAAATTTAGATATTTAAAAGAGAAGTTTGTTTGTTTGTTTGAAATCATACTTACCTAGGTGGATGCAGCATCGATCCGAGTCTTAGTCCCTTGCTGGCTCTAAGGCTGAGAACTGAGCGATCAAACGCCACTGATCGCACGGTTCTCAGAGCTCCATGAGCAGAGAGCTGGTGACTGTCAGTCACTACTACATGCTCTGCCCCCCCCCCCCCCGCACGCTCATAGGAACGCTGGGCTGTGGAGGTGGAGGGAGCATCTGGCTCAGGCTCTCAGCGGCTTGCTGAGAAGCTAAGCCAGGTGCCAATCCAGGCTTCTGAGTGCTGGACCCGCTCTGTGATGTCAGCCAACAACAGACTTCAGCCTGCTTTCTGCTGAAAACGGGTCACAGGAGAGCAGAATGAACTGCATTCCTGTGATCCACAGGAGAAGTACAGCCAAAAGAACTTTGTCTGTACTTCTTCTTTAAACTAGATACATTAAAAAAAAAAAAATTAAATGGGTTGTAAACCCTCACGTATACCCAGTGATGTGACTGGCCTCAGGTGATACACAGGGATGAAACAAATCCTACTACATAAGTTGTACCTGTTTATCTACAACGTCTTTCCCCTACATCCATTCAAAGTACAGAAATTCCACAAGATCTCTTAGCTCTGAAAAGCAGGAGGCAAAGAGTTGAAGTGAGGAGAGCTTTGAGAGCTGATTGGAGGATAGGGAGACATTCCCTTCACACAGCATGCAGGAACAGAGCTGAGGCTGTCAATCAACAGCAGAGCCCACTGCCATCTTTTTTTTTTCTTAGTGTCAGGAAAACACGTCAAAAGTGACTCATGCTTATAGCAGAGGATTGAGGCAGTGAACAGAAATGACACTTAGTGCTCTGGAGTGAGACAAGTACACACTATCGAGAGATATGCTTTGTTCATATTTCATGTCTGAGGTTTACAACAACTTTAATGATTTCTCAACGAATACAGAATTGTGTTAAAGCGGAGTTCCACCCAAAAATGGAACTTCCGCTGATTGGATTCCTCCCCCCCTCTGGTGTCACATTTGGCACCTTTCAGGGGGGAGCAGATAACTGTATAATCCAGGTATTTTCTCCCACTTCCGGGCATAGATCACTGCAGGCTCCTCGGTGATCTACGCCATATCCAGCCCCTCCTACACCAACCCCCCCCCCCCGCTGCCTTCAGCAGGGACCAGTGAGGATGCGCAGCGTTACTCGCGCATGCACAGTAGGGAACCAGGCTGTAAAGCCAAAGGCTTCACTTCCTGATTCCCTTACCGAAGATGGCGGCGCCTCCACCCGAGAGCCGAGGGACAGATGGACTTCGGGTGAGGACATAGCGGGCGCCTTGAACAGGTAAGTGTCCATATTTTAAAAGTCAGCAGCTGCAGTATTTGTAGCTGCTGACTTTTTAAAAAAGAAATTTCGGCGGAACTCTGCTTTAACAAGTGTCCTTCACATCTGCCTGTAGCTCAGCTTTGTTGAACCCTATAGAATTCTTCAACAACATAGAAAGCAGAAAGACATTGCAGGACCCTTTTTAACAGGTACAACTAGACCATGGAGAATACTAGTAACATGCACAAGTCTGGAATATTGCTGCACTCCTTGGTGTCTTTATTGAAGCATTGAAATGACATCACAGGTATGACAGGAAAATTAAAATTAGATGCCTTCCATGCTTAATTTAGCGCTTACTCAAACCTTTGCACCCTGCACGAGCTATGCAGCACCCTGGGTTCCAGTTCACAACATATGAGAGTCGGCCATTCACCTAGAGCAATGTTACTTTGGCCATAGTAAAAACTACTTGAAGACGTTTCTCAACTTGCTTCAAATTTGGAATAGATTAATGAGACTATCGCTTGTGGCGTGTAGAAGTTGAAATCATGCGTTGTGCAATCAGAATTCTAACTGTGTCTTCTGTGTCTTCTTTCTACCAGGTCAGCCTACAGAAGTATCATAGAATAAGGCATTGTGCGGGGGTTGAGCGGATATGGAATATAATATTAGAACTACTTTGGAGACTGTTCTTTCCAAGAAGAACAAAAAACTGGATTGTGCTATACCAACAAAATCCCAAAAACAAGCACTGAAACTGGGCCAACATGAACTTCCGCAATCTATTATTATTTTTCCAAGAACTTTGCTGCGGATTGAACTTCAACTATTAACCTAGAGTTAGAGATATGTCTAATACAATATAACTATCAACAGGGAAAATATTGAAACACAGTTTCACAATTACCTATGCAATATCTGCTTGAAAAATGATTTTGGATATAGATTAGGCAACACTATCCAGACACAGACAGTGTTGTTTAACTCAAATGCAAGCTCATTAATAAGGCAGAAAATAATACAGGTTTATAGCTGGTTTCTTACTCAGTGGAATATATTTTTTAAAAAAGCTTTTGAAAACATTTGTATTTTTGTACAAGATATTTGCATTTTATTATTTTTGTATGTATTATAGAGTTCCAGTGCCAAAGAACATATTATTCATTGTATTAGAAACAGCTAATCATTTAAAGAGAATTGTATCACTCCGATGTTGCCAGTTTAATACTCCTGTGTTTAAATTTTAGAAAATGTTTTACTGTGGTACACAAACAGAATCTCAGCGGTCATGTAACAAGGCCAAACCTAGAACTCAAATTACCTTGTTTTAGTTGTACCTTAAAAAGAAACATAATCCCATTTGTTACAGGCCAGTGTTGTACAACGGCATTATCCAATTCCAAATGGAACATGAGCCTCTTGCACTCTCTGCCAGAACATTTGTTTATTGAAGCTATGGTCTTATAAATGTCAGTTGGGGCCTTTTACATTTAGTATCCAATGTGAGATTTGAAGGTAAAACCTATTATGTTGTGGCATGTCTGTTTTTTAAAGAATGTCAGTAAACTATACTGAAAATTTGGATAGTGGTCTTTCTTACTGTTACTAAAAAAGATACTATTAATTTGATTTGTACTTGTGTTTCACTGGTTTAATTCCATATGTTCGGAACATTTTCCGTGGAATATCAGATTGAAAATGAAATTGAGTTATTTATATTTGATATTATTATATTTGAAAGTAAATTCTACCTCCAAACTGATATTTTGGTTTTTGGTGGATAACGCTTGGTTAAATATTTCTTGTGTCCCAGACGTGATTTGCTTTATGGCATTCCTTCCTCTGCCCCCCCAGTGGATGTATAAATAGAATCCCCTGGTACTGGCTAAAGCAGGGGTGTCCAACTTTTTTACTCTCCTGGGCAAAATTGGAGGAAGAAGAATTGTCTTGGGCTGCATATAAAAAACACCAACAATAAGGCCCCATTTACACTTTGCAATTTTAATTTGCACTGCAATCATGGCAAAATGTACCATGTATGCTTGCAATTACACCGTTGGCAGGGACTCCGACTAGCTAGCGCCAGCAAAGCAAGTGCCGCATAGCCAGAGCTAGAAAGGTGCTGGGGTGGGCTGCCCCCCCAGATTTCAGTTGCACCCCCCCAAAGCCCCCTGCCCTCTAACCCCCCCCACCCCCACTCTTGACACCGTGCCTATCTGTCTCCCATCCCTGCACTGTACACACACAGCCTGAACACACAGCACATATTTGAAATCCAATCTTTTACCCAACTTTTTCTGCTCATCAGCTATCCCTAGGGCCCATTTACACTTTGCAATTTTGAATCACACTGCAATCGCAGCAAAACACACTACGCGTGTTTGGGTGCCATTTAATCTTGATGGCACCTCAACCGCATCATGTGAAGCTGTCGCCCAAAACAAGCTCCTGCTCCTTTTTGGGCAACAAGCTTTGCATGATACATTTTGCCGCAATTGCCACGTGATTCTGTCATGTGACAATTGCGGCAAAATTGCACCACATTTTAAGTGCCATTAGGAATGAATGCCACCCAAACACGCGTAGTGCATTTTGAGACGATTGCAGTACGATTCAAAATCGCAGTCTGAATATGGCCTAAGGAAAGTTGATGAGCAGAAAATGTTGGGCAGATGATTGGATCTCAACTATGTGCTGTGTGTTCAGGCTATGTGTGTATAGTGTAGGGATGGAAGATGACTAGGCACAATGTCAGGGTTAGGTGGGGTTGAGGGCAGGGTGCTTTGGGGGGGCGCAACTAAAATCTGGAGGGGCAGCTCATCCCAGCACCCTCCTAGTTCTGGCCATACTGCACTTAATTAGCTGGCACTAGCTAGCGGGAGTACCTGCATGTGCCACCGGTGGTACTGCAAACACAGCATCCCTGGCATCCCTTCAGACATTCCTGGGCTCTGCTTGTTTGTGCCAGCCACTGTCGCAGGTGCTATGGCAAACATGTCATCCCTCCCAGACGTGAACATTCATACCTGCAAATTAATAATTTTGTGTTGATCCGCATGCATAGCCCTCCTGGGCTAAAGCATGGAGTCTCAGAGAGCTATAAGCAGGTGTGAGCACTTCAACCCCACTCAAAACTTAAATTATATTATCTTAATTGTACAGGACACAAGACCTCTGGTCAAAGACCATGGGTCTACTACCTTCAGGTGATTGGACACTGGCAAAAAATGTAAAGTAAGAATTCCAGGTTTCAGTGAACTTCAGAGAGGTTTCAAAGTAAAAAAAAAAAAAGCAAAATAAAAAACATATTATACTTTACTGCTATGTGCAATGGTAATGCACAGAGCTGACCCTTACTTCCTCCTCTGGGGTCCCCTGCCAGTTCTGTCAACTCCTCCTCTCCTGCATGTGCCTCCATAGCAAGCCATGTGCTATGGGGGCACACGTGTGGGCAGGCACCCAAGCTGAGCTTTGTGCATTCATAGACACACACAGTGTGGCTCAACCCCCCCCCCAACTCACTCCTCATAGGATCTGACTGACAGCAGCAGGAGCCAATGGCTCCCACTACTTTCAGTGATGCCCGTGAGAGCCAGGAGAGAGGAGACAAAAGGAGCAGATGGACACAGAGCTAGATCGATATAGAACTTAGGTAAATGTTTGGACTTTAGAACCACTTTAAATAATTTGTTTGGACCAAACCCCCTGTGAATGGTTGTGCAGAGCTCAGCCCATTTCCATCCCACTAATTGAACACAGCGCTGTACACTGTATGTAGCTGAGGTTACATATAGTTAATACAGCGCTCACAGTCACTGCATCTGTTAAGTGCATTAAATGGTTCAATATACATAGTTACATAGTTAGTCAGGTTAAAAAAAACAAAAAAGACACAAGTCCACCTAATTCAACCAATAAAAGGGGGGGGGGGGAATATACATACAATACTATATACACAATCCTATACCCACAGTTGATCCAGAGGAAGGCAAAAAAAAAAAAACAATGATCCAATTTGCTCCAGCAGGGGAAAAAATTCCTTCCTGATCCCCCAAGAGGCAATCGGATCGGATATTCAATGGATGAACTCTACCTATAAATATTAGTATCCAGTTATATTATGTACATTTAGGAAAGAATCCAAGTCTTTTTTAAAGCAATCTACTGAGCTGGACAGAACCAGGCAACTTGAAGGAGTCAATTCCACATTTTCACAGCTCTTACTGTGGAGAAGCCTTTACCAGCTTGGTCAAAAAAAACTATTTAGGCTGGGTTCACACTGTGAAGAGCGGCTCGCAGCAGGGGGTCCAGTGCATTCCTGTTCACCATTTCAGTTCTAAATTCGGTCCAAATTTTTGGCTGAATTCGGACCTGAAATGGACCAGAAGATGCACAGGACTCTTCTGCAAACCGCTCTGCAGCCTTCCTGGAGCTGTGTGAACCGGCTCCATTGAGAGATGGTCACAGTCTCTTAACATGCGAACTGGATGCAGGCAAACCCGCATCCAATTCACACCAGTGTGAACCCAGCCTTAAAGTTTACTAAAACCTCAACTACAATCATATCATTTTGCTCCCAAAAATACCACACAGAAGCTGAATGATTTCAAACTGGATAAATGAAAATTAGAATAAACTGGATTTTTTTGTACATGTTGACCACTAGTGTTTATTTGTTCCATAAAATGAAACCTGATTGGTGGCAATTGTTAATAATATATTTTGTTTTTATTGTTATGGTCTTCATGAATCAGTCCTATAGCGAGATAACAGAAAACTAATGTAGAAGAGTTTATCATGTGACAAGGGTTTGGAAGCATAATGTGGCAGGGATGATAAAAGTAGAACTAAAGGCAAAACTTTTTTTTCATTTTGGATAGAGTAGGGGAAGGTTATGACCCCTGTCAGTCTTTTTTTGCCATCTGTTTTTCCTTCACTTCTTGTCCCATAGCCAAAACAAAGCTAGGACTAGTATCCCCATTGGAAGATTTCTCCTCTATTCCAGTCCTGGTAACAACACACAATTTGGGATTTTCTTTTCAATTTCAAATCTCATAACAGGCAACAGGACAAACTGAGAGGGTGACTCTCCTTAACAAGGGCACAGACAGCATTAAAAAAGACTGTTAAAATCCATCTCTGTTCTAACCAAAGCAAAAAAAGCTTTGCCTTTAATTATACTTTAAGGCATTGTTTAAACTTGTGTTGCTTTCTGAAGGTTGATCTGCATTTGCATCAATCTACAGGGGACATTGTGCGGGTGTATTACTGTTATATCGTGTAAGGGGCGGGTGTATTACTGTTATATCGTGTAAGGGGTGGGTGTATTACTGTTATATCGTGTAAGGGGCGGGTGTATTACTGTTATATCGTGTAAGGGGCGGGTGTATTACTGTTATATCGTGTAAGGGGCGGGTGTATTACTGTTATATCGTGTAAGGGGTGGGTGTATTACTGTTATATCGTGTAAGGGGCGGGTGTATTACTGTTATATCGTGTAAGGGGCGGGTGTATTACTGTTATATCGTGTAAGGGGCGGGTGTATTACTGTTATATCGTGTAAGGGGCGGGTGTATTACTGTTATATCGTGTAAGGGGCGGGTGTATTACTGTTATATCGTGTAAGGGGCGGGTGTATTACTGTTATATCGTGTAAGGGGCGGGTGTATTACTGTTATATCGTGTAAGGGGCGGGTGTATTACTGTTATATCGTGTAAGGGGCGGGTGTATTACTGTTATATCGTGTAAGGGGCGGGTGTATTACTGTTATATCGTGTAAGGGGCGGGTGTATTACTGTTATATCGTGTAAGGGGCGGGTGTATTACTGTTATATCGTGTAAGGGGCGGGTGTATTACTGTTATATCGTGTAAGGGGCGGGTGTATTACTGTTATATCGTGTAAGGGGCGGGTGTATTACTGTTATATCGTGTAAGGGGCGGGTGTATTACTGTTATATCGTGTAAGGGGTGGATGGCTACAGAAGAGGCCGAATTTTAAATTGATGGGCAGAGGGTGGTCTTAACAATAAACTACATGTCTTTGCGGGGCGTGTTTAAACAAATGAAGGACGGGTTTTGCAATGTTGATGGGCGATTTCAATACTTGGCAGAGTATATTGTTATTATGCTTATGCCTGTCACTACAGAATGGCTACAGGGATCTGCCCCTTACACGAGATAACAGTAATACACCTGCCCCTTGCAGAGTTGCACAAGCATCGGGAGCGTGCGGCAGCGTCTGGCACAATGTTGTCGTCATTACGCATACGCCGTGTACAGCGGACTCACAGCTGTTCATCTTCGGCTATTTTCGGCGGCTCCATTGTGGTTCGTACTGCGCAAGCCCTGCACCTGCGCAGTACAGGGGGGTCATTATCCGCCGGGGGACCTTTCTCGGCAGAACACCGGACTGCTGGATGGCTGCAGCATGACCCATTTTACTTGAATGGGTCGCATTCGGTGGGTGGTAGTGTCCAACTAAAATGACAGGGGGGAAAATTCCAGCTGTACATCCCCAGCCGCTCTCTTACCAGCTAAAGGGGGAACAGTTGAAGGGTGGTAAAGACGTGGATCAACCATGTGGTTTTATTGCCCCCCCCCCCTCCCCACTGCTACTGTTACTAATAAAACTGGAGTAAAGTATATGAGGAGGTGTTATCTTTGACAACCAATTAGATGTATATGATCATTTTCTATCAACCAGCAATATAACAGCCTCAATCTGATTGACACGTTATCATTTTTATAAATGAGTTGCTCTGTGCATCAAAAGTAACAATTGATATACAGATCTCAAAGATCACAGACATATACTTATACTGTATTCTAATCTGCCTGACATATGATGCATTTCTGATGAGATAATGAGGCTAAATCACTAATGAAGTTGAGAATCTCCCCTTAAAAAATAAGTGAATATTCACTCAATCATCCAATCACACAAAAAGTATCTGCACATGACTAGGAATTAATTTGCTTTTTGACAATGTTTTAAGTGAAGATTATCAACTCCTTTTGTAAATAAGACCAGTTTTCTTTGCTTTGATGGGAGTAGGTTGAATCGCAAATGTAAAATGTTGAATAACAAACCTCGATTAGGAAAGAACTTTGGAGAGCCAAAGTACAGAAACAAGAGACAGTCAATCAGTAACACTTCTATGAGTTTCCTTCTTGTAACCTCAATCAGTTGTCTTCATCTGCTGACAATATTAGGAATACCCGGAAAAGGGATTTATGTGGTAGGATGTTTTGTTATGTGGTATTGGCCTGGGTATTATTTCCAGGACTGATTTAATACAAACATGTGAAAAACTAATACCGGTAAGTATGAATACGATGTTGTGGTCTGTGATGTTCTGTCTTTGACCGATGAATAAATCTATAAACAAGTGTGGAATGGATGGGTCACCTTTCCATAGGTTGTATGTTCAGGGGGAATCATCTTCTATTAAAGTTGAATTTAAGTACTTTAAATTGCATAAGTCTTGTCTGTCCCAGAAGGAATGCAAATGTTGATGGGTCTGCTTGCTATTAATACCGGGCATGTTAGCAGTAGTCCCTTTTCCATCTAGAGCAGGGATATGCAATTAGCGGACCTCCAGCTGTTGCAACACTACCATCATGCCTCTGCCTCTGGGTGTCCTGCTTGTGGCTGTCTGAGTCTTGCTATGCCTCATGGGAGTTGTAGTTCTGCAACAGCTAGAGGTCCACTAATTGCATATCCCCGATCTAGAGCATGCTCTTGTCAGTAAAGGTTTTCCTAACTTGTGATATCTAAAGCAGTTTGAACGGGAAAGCATATGTTTCTTAAGCTGACACCCTCTTCCATTTTGGAAGGTCAGTCCTACTTCTAGAACAGTTATCTTTAACCAGTTTAAGGGACTATACCTGCTTCAAGGAGATCTGCTCTTTCAAAATGGCAAGCTGCTCATCTTCCCTGACTATTCAGTGAAAACTCATTCGAAGCTGATCGAAGCTCATTCGATCAGGTGAAAGCGGCTCTGTGGGCTCGCACGATCCACTATAGTATTTTGTTCCCTGCTCATCTAGGACTACTCTGGGACTCCTTTAAAGCCTGGTTCAGGAGTCAATATATCTCCTGTATCTCTGATCTACAAAAAGAGGCAGCCCGCTTGTTGGCAGCTCTGGTGGCTGAGGTTGACTAGGTTGGTGGCCGATGTTTAATGTGATGTAAGTAAAGACAGCACAAGCCATTACTGCACAGAAGCTAAGTTCATTGAATAATACTAAGCAGGAACAGGAAACACAACACAGGAAGCAAGTACAACAGAGATGCATCATAGAGTTGCATATGAATAAACATAACATCTCCCCCTTTTAGAGTTAATAAATGAACATTGTGAAATTCGGATGAGAAACAGCAATAAGACATTCTATAGGTTAAGTCTCATAGATGGTTTTGAACATCTACCCCTACAGGTGAAGACAGGCCCTTGTACAAAGATTCTTTTAGCCCTCTCTGAAGATACTCGGCTCCTCTCATCACTTAGTGGCATGCGCTGCACTTGACAGCTGTCAGGTATACTTGCTTGCTCAGAACTTTCATTACCATTGGTAGGAGGCATCGCCTCTGTACATTCCTCACTGTCAATGGGTGAGTGTGTCCTTGTGATACTGGGCGAGTCTGATCTATCAGCAGGATATTGTGATTCAGGCTGTTCTGCCACTCTCAAATCCACTTGATTGTGGCGATAGAGTGTTCCTTCAAGGTCCACAAGATAGGAGCGTGGTGCAACATTTTGCAGACAAGTACTCATTCCCCAACGGCCTGTTCGATCTTCAGGTAATGGTTTCATATTGATTCATTCCCCAATATTCAATTCCATCAAATCTCTGGCCGATGTGTCATATCGTGCCTTTGACACTTGTCTCTTAAGCCTTAATTTTTCTGTAACACCTTGTATGACAGAGGGTTCAAGAACCCTATTTGCTACTGGTAAGGAGGTCTTTAATCTACTTGAAATCAGTCTTTGTGCCGGACTACTATCCATGCCTTCAGTCGGAGTATTTCAATGTAAAATGGCCTTCCATGGGTCTTTACTATCACTTTCTGCTTTCTTGCATACATTTTTAACAATCTTTACAGCTGATTCAGCTTTGCCATTAGCCTGTGGATGACATGGTGAGGAAGTAACATGCTCAAACTCACATTCAGTGGCAAATTTTCTGAATTGTAGGCTTGCAAACTGAGGGCTATTATTAGAGATCACTGTATTTGGTTGGCCATGACGTGCAAACTGAGCCTTGCACCTCTTAATTGTAGCTTCAGTGGATAAGTCAGGAAGAAGGTCTATTTCCCAGAAGTCTGAATAATGATCGACTAATAGCAGGTATTTTTTGCCTGCATAGTTGAATAAGTCCACACTGATAATCTGCCATGGACGTGTAGGTATCTTGTGTGACATCATGGTTTAATTTTGTTGTGAATGGGCATATTCATTGCAGGTGGGACAGATACTAACAAAGTCTTTGATTTCACCATGCATGTTGAGCCAGTAAAGAGTATTACGAGCTTGTATGTAGCATGCTTCACCTTCAATATGGCTGGAGTGTATGCGTAATAACATCTCTGCTCTCAGTGACTTTAGCACTATGACACTTTAACCTTTGTACAAGATACCATTTTGTATGCTGATCTCATTTCTAAAGGACCAGTATTCCCTTACAATTGCAGGTACAGGCTCTTTTTCATCTGGCCAACCACTCAAAACAATAGACTTCAAAGCTTGTAAAATTGCATCAATGTCGGTGTTCTGTATGAGTTGATGTAGTCACTGATCTGTGACATTAAGTCCACTTGATTGATGTCAGCAAAGAAATTTTGTTCCTGTTGCAGCAGACAAATTGTATGATGCTCTTGCTCACCTCCAGGTACCACATTATCCAAAGTAGCTCTGCTCAGGGTATCACTGATATACATATCACATCCTGGCTTGTAGACAACATTGAGGTTGTAATTCTGCATGTGTAAGCATCATGCTCTGCATCTGCAAACACTTGGGAACACACAAAAGGGGCTTCTTGAATATACCTATTAGAGGTTTGTGATCAGTTTCAGGTGTAATTGAATCCCACCCATAAAGATAATGATGGAAATGCTGGCAAGAAAATACAATACGTAAATATTCCTTCTCAATTTGAGCATAAATTTGCTCCGCTGATGAAAGAGATCTGGACGCATTTGCAACTGGCTGACGTTCCTGCAAAAGACAACAACCTAGGCCATATTTACTGGATTCACTTTGTATTGCAACAGGCTTTGCGACATCATAGTATTTCAACCAGCGCTGTATCCTGGCCTAGGCCAGCACTTTGCAGGGGGGCAGCGCAGAAAGAGTCCCCGCCGGCTTGCACTACACTGTTAGTGCAGCGCCAGTCTTATGGGGTGGACTGGGCTGAGAGGCAAATTAGTCTAGCACCCCCATAAAGCGGCCGCGCTGCTTCTGGCATGCGGCGGATGGCATTCTGAAACTGTGGGGGGGTGGGGGCGCCTAACTTTAATTTTGACTGTCCTATCATCCTGGACCACAAACCTTCCTCACTGTGCGTTTTCTGCTGCACCATTGGCATGGTTATATCTTCATAGTCCTCTCCATAAAATTATCAGAAATTTGTGCATAAAGTAGAACTATAGGGAACACTTTTTTTTCATTTTGGATAGAATAAGGTCAGTTTATTTTTTACCATCCCTGTCCCATTGCAAGATTTCCCTTTACTTCCTGCCCCATAGCTAAACAGGAAGTGAGAGGAAATCTATGCGAATTAAGGGAATCCATTGCCCCCCCCCCCCAGGCTCTCAGAAATGTCAGGGTGGGTCTGAAACAGCAAGGGGTGTGACCTTGACAGGAAGGGGTGGGTCATATTTAAATTAGGGGGTGCACGAATTTAGTCAGGCCTAGGGCAGCACAATACATAAATACATTACTGATTTCAACACTGGGGTGCGTTTTATATCCCCCCTCCCCCCCGGTCATGGTTGGGAAGCCAGTGTCAAACTGCATCTTTGTCCAGAAGTCACCTTAATGGCTCACACACATCAGATAAGTGTGGCAGGAATTTCGCTATATATTTAACAAAAATGTAAAAACATAAGTGCGCTTGCAGTGAAACACAATTAAATATGACATACAGCAATGATAAAAAATACATTCATAATAAATAGTGCTTATAGAGAATAAAATAGAAAAAAGTGAACTGAATTCATACACAAGTCAAATAAAATGTGATATAGATGTAGTGCAGAAAAAATTGTCCATACATCACTCAAAGAAAAAGTCTTTTTGATAAGGGAAGACAAGATAAATGTGAGGAATCAAGCATCTAAAGTTCATCAACCTTCACCCAGAAGGGAAGAAAAAGGGGGTGTAAAGAGGGTCCCCGGATTGGAGGTGAATCCCAGTTGAAAAATCTGTGCCCTTACCATAAACGGTGGACCTCCTAAATAGCAAGGCCTTGTTAGCAGGCAGTTACAGCCCTCTGCAGGGACAGGTGAACCTCTTATTCGTCTCTAACCTCGAACTTCCGTGGCGTTCCAGGGCAGGCAAAACCGGAATCCCAATCTGGAAATAACACTCCTTGGTCACGGAGACCATGAGTGTAAAAAGACTTCAATGGTGTAGTAAAAAAGCCTTTATTGCTCATAAAGAAGAGGGCGGGAAACAAACCTCCGTCATAAAATACAAATGTGTATTTTTGGGCGGGATTAGTTTCTATTTTATGGTGGTTCCACAGTTCCAGATCTAATGCTGGAAGTGGCTTTTTTTGGGTCCTTGTCAGACTTGCGAAATCTAGTGTATGGGGACCACGGGCATAGGATAGCATTCCTAGGTTACAACTGACCCTCCCTGTCAGGGACATGGCCGTCCTAGTGCTGTCAATGTTGCCCAGACCCTCCATGGACGCCCACAGAGGATCCTGAGACGTGCACGAGCGCGCGCCGCGCATCAGCGTGCATTGGCGCACACTGGCGCGCATCAGCGCATGCTCAATACGGCACATGCGCAATACGGCGCGTGCACGACAGCACGCAGGTGGGGTGACAGACGCTGGCGCCAGTGGCCCTATTTAAACCAGCCTGTGACCACAGGACGTTGCTGGATTATCTTCTCAGCTCCCCTGTGTACTTGACCTTGCTTCCTTATCTGTGAATACCCGTTGTGACCCGGCTTGCCTTGACCTTGCTTCCTGATCTCCTGGTTTGACCCTTGGCCTGCTTCTGGACTCCGCTTCTGCATCCTGATCTCCCAGGTTGACCTTCGGCTTGTACCTGGACCCTGCCTGTGCATGACCTTTGCTCGCCCCTGTATTCTCTCTGGACTGATTTATCCGTGTATGACCTCTGGCCTGTCTCCTGGTTTCTCCTTTTACCTGAACACTGCAAGTTCTGCTTTGCCAGCATTGACCATCTCTCAGTGGCTGAGCTCATAGGACTGCAAACAAGCACCTGGCCAACCGTGGTTCTTTGGGCACCTTGCTTCCTGTTCCCAAATCCAGGAACGCGCTGCACTTAGCCGCAAGGGAAGCCCTCTTAGCATCTCGATCTCCATACCCGCATCTGACAGTATAATCCAGCCATGTCAGAGATCGACAGAGGCGCTTCCCCTGTAGAGGCTATGTGCCAACAGTTCCCTGCACTTACCCAAGCAGTGCAGAAGCAGTGCAGAAGCTGCAGAAGCAGAAGTGCAGAAGCTGCAAGGCACCTACGTTCAGTTAGAGTGTCCTCTGCAACACATACCTTCGGATCCTGTGTCTCCTGATCCAAGTCCCATCCCCACCTGTACCTCGTCTGACGTGCTGCCTCAGGAATCTCTCCTCACAGCATTGGGTCCACCTCCTGAACCATGTGTGCCGATTCCCGAACGCTTCTCGGGAGACCGAAGAAAATTTAGGGCCTTTAAAGATGCCTGTCTGCTATACCTGGCTCTGCAACCAAGAACTTTTTCTCTTGAGAATATTAAAGTTGGTTTCATTATATCCTTACTTCTGGCCAACCCCCAGGCTTGGGCCCATTGACTTTTAGAGCCCCATTACTGAATCCGTTGATTCTTTCTTCAGGGCTATGGCCCAGTTATACGACGACCCCCAACGCACAGCTACGGCTGAAAATGCTCTGCACACCCTACAGCAGGGACAGCGTCCTGCAGAGGATTACACAGTGGCCTTCCGCACATGGGTTACAGACACTTGCTGGAACCAAGCTGCTCTCCGATACCAATACTGTCTGGGTTTATCTGAATCCCTGAAGGATGAGCTGGCCAGGGTTTCAATCCCGGATACCCTAGAGCAGTGGTTCTCAGCTCCAGTCCTCGGGACCCACCAACAGGCCAGGTTTGCAAGATAGCTGAAATACATCACAGGTGATATCACTTGCTGCTCAGTGATTGCAGTATTCTAGTCTGCAACTCCCCAAGGTAATACTTAAAATCTGACCTGTTGGTGGGTCCCGAGGACTGGAGTTGAGAACCACTGCCCTAGAGGGCCTTATCCAGCTAACCATACAACTGGATAGGCGCCTACGTGAACGTCGCACTGAAAGATCCCAGAATCTTCAATCAACCCAAGAACTGCCTGAAACTCCCTTTTCCCTGGCTTCCAGTCCCTCCAGTCTTCCTAATTCTGAAGTCAGACCCAAACAGATTAGTATGTTCTGTCCTGCTCTGTCACCTGAAGAAAGGCTCTACCGCCGACAGGTGAATTGCTGCTTTTACTGTGGAGACAGAGGCCATTTCTTGCAAGATTGCCACCTCAGGCCAAAGAGACCATCCTACCTGCCTCCTGCCCACTGTCAAGTATCTAGACTCACCTTGTCTCACCCTGTTCTCTATCTCCTTGACAGTGGCAAAAGAAGAGATCCGGCTTTCAGCCATCATCGACTCCGGGGCCTGTAGCTGCTTCTTAGACCTAACCCTGGCCAAGAGACTTGGAATTCCCCTTGTTACTAAGAAGCAGCAGTTAACAGTTCATCTGGCTGATGGATCTCTACCCAGTTCTGGACTGATTTCCCATGAAACCCTGCCAATTTTAATGACAACCAAGTCCGACCATAAGGAACTGATTCGCTTTGATGTATTGTGCTCTCTCCTGTTTCCGGTCATTTTGGGAGTCCCCTGGCTTTGAGCACACAACCCTCGCATTGACTGGCTCAAAAAAGGAAGTTCAATTTTCATCTGCCTACTGTCAGCAGCATTGCCTGGTCCCTAGTCCCAAGGACTTCACCAGCTGCCTGTCCATACAACCAGTTTTTTGTGCCAATCCTCATGTACCCCTTGCCTATTAAGAATTCCTGGATGTGTTCGATAAGAAAGGGGCAGACTCTTTTCCACCCCACCGTCCCTACGACTGCCCTATTGAGTTGCTTCCAGGCTCCAAAATTCCCTTTGGCCGTATTTTCCTTTTATCAGAGACTGAACTTAAAACGTTACGATCCTATATCGATGAGAACCTGGAAAAAGGATTTATTCGTCCTTCCTCATCCCCTGCCGGTGCTGGCATCTTTTTCGTTGAGAAAAAGGATAATACGCTCCGAGAGCTGAAAAGGATTAAAAAATCGCTACCCTCTCCCCCTCATCCCAGAACTCTTCCAACATTTCCGCTCTACCCGAGTCTTTTCCAAACTGGATTTACGAGGTGGGGGTATGGCGCTCCCTATTGAGATGTGGAATGTGATATTAGTGCGTGTACGGTGACTAAAGCAAATGAGTTGATGAGAAAACTGTGAGACTCTAAAAGTGAATACATATAGTGTACATATATGTATATGCAATCCCTTATGTATTGCATATACCTCTGAATCAGTTTTAGAGTCTCACAGTTTTCTCATCAACTCATTTGCTTTAGTCACCGTACACGCACTAATATCACATTCCACATCTCAATAGGGAGCGCCATACCCCCACCTACAAATTCCTTAAATGTTAGTCCTTTTGGGGACTTAACCTGGGGAGACAGCATACCTCACTAAATTCCTTACTTTCTTCTCCCCCCTTCTCCCGACCCCCCCCCCCCCCTTTTTCTGTCATATGTCCTAAGCGCAGAGATTTTGAGATTTTAATTATTCCTACCACCCTAGGGTGAGTGTATACTCTGCAGCTATGGACATCTTTGGGTATATGACCAGTAGAAACATAGATCTAGGGGGCGTGTTCAGTCAGGAACAGGTTACCAATACGCAGGACATGCATAGCCTTATGAGGCAGCTCAGACATGCAATGGAAAAGCAGCTGAGAGTGTGGTGGGACATTGCCACCTTAGACATGTACATCACCGAAAAAATGACCCCTAGAAGACTGAGGTGGGACTTGCATCCGAATGATAATATTGATAATGGAGATCTTATGGGTGACTGGTACTCTCTCTTCAACAAGAGTGAGGGGGAACTGCTTCGGAATATTGTCAAGAGAAGACAATTTAAACTAAGAGGCATAGAAGCTAACATTACAGAGATTAAAAATATGCTAGCACCCTTCTCTAACCAAAGGGAATATAAGGACAAAGAAAAGGAACTCCAGGAAATCATCAAAAAATATGATGGGGAGATCCAAGCAAAAAAGCAAAAGAAATTTAAGAGGGATGTCCTTGACTACAGAAATGGGAAAGTTTACAAGTGGCAATCCAGTATGAGAGATCAAAATGATGAGGTGGACGACATCAGCATTGATGAGAGCCCAGATGAACCCTCTGGGGGCCGGCTGATGGAATGGATGGGCGACAATTCCCAATTTCCATCCCCAGAGCATTTTAATGGTGGAAACCGGAGTAGATCTAGACCTCTCAATAGGGCTCCAGATAGATCTAATCATAGAAGGGTAAGCCACCAAAGACCCCACGAATATAGGACACCAAGCAATGTGAGGTATGGTGTACCTACACAAAACAGGTTCTCACCCCTGAGATACCAATATGAATCCTACCCCCCCTATAGAAGAGACTCAAGGGAAGAGAGGGATTTTCATGGAGGACAGAGAAACAGACCTCCGGGAAGATGGAAGATCCGCCCTCCCTACAGGACCTATGGATGGAGGGGAAAGAATACATACAGGGGCAATACACAGAGAGAGGACCAATGGGGAAGTGGAGAAGAACGAACCCCAATCATAAATCGAGAGTACGGAGAGAGGAGGAATCCCAACTACGAACAAGAGCACGGTCAGAGAAGAAACATAGAAGAGATGCGAACAAACCCGGCAAGAAGAGGCAGACAAGAGGATGCAGAGGAGGCAGGAAGAAAAAGAAGAGTGTATTAGGAAAAGGCATCTATAACTTGAGCAATGTAACATTTACAGCGGAAGAACTACAGGTGCTTGATTTGGGTCTAAAATTTGCACCGGACAAGGCCCTGGATAAATTTGAGGCTTATATCGATCTCCAAAAATTCATGAGGAAACTTAACTTGAAAAAGCACTTTGCCATAAATACAGAAACTAACATCAAGGATACTCCAGAATATATTCAAACTAACCTGAAGAATAACTCTACCTACAACCCTAAAACCCCAGGGAGCCAGTGTCTGACTGCGTTTAAGAAAATGGTAGAAGAGGACTTGAGAAATCTGAAAAGGAAGGAAAGAAAGAGGAAAAATATCTGGAGGACCATTAAGGATTTAGGGAAACAGCATGAGGTAGTTATAAGGCCGGCCGACAAGGGAGGAGGACTGGTCATCTTGGACAAAAAAGACTACCAAGAGGAGATGGGCAACCTACTAAATGTGGAAAATACGTATAAGAAACTTAGAACGAATCCAAAGAAAAAATATGAGAAACTACTAAAGAAGTACATCACTAAAGGAAAGGCTATGGGGATTTTGAATGCGAAAGAAGCGGAATACTTATACTCTAACTCCACAAAGACTCCTGTGATATATTATACACCAAAGATCCATAAAAGACTGAATAAACCACCTGGGAGACCGATCATCAGCGGTATAAATTCGATCTTCTCCAGATTAGGGGAATATCTAGACAAATATCTGAAACCTCTGGTACAGCAAGGGAAATCATATCTGCGGGATAGCTTACAGCATATCGAAGAACTCCAAAGTATAAGAGGAACAGAAAATTGGGTATTGGCAACAATAGATGTCAATTCATTGTATACAAGCATTGAACAACCAGATGGATTGCTTGCAGTAGAAAAGGCTCTACATGAGAACACAGGAATGAGACAGGGGCAGATCAACTACATTATTGAAGGCCTAAAAATGGCAATGGAGTGCAACTACTTTTGGTATAACAAGGAGTACTTTGTACAAACCAAGGGTGTTGCAATGGGGGCACGATATGCACCAAGTGTTGCAAACCTGTTCATGAACATGTGGGAGGAGGAATATATTTATAACAAAAACATCCCCCAGATTAAAATGTACCGTAGATATATTGATGACTTAATAATCCTATGGGATGGCACTACGGATAGTTTTGAGAAATTTCTTGAAGGGCTGAATATGAATAGGTACGGGATCACGTTCACGGGTAAGTGGAACCTGCATGCGATTGATTACCTGGATCTGGAAGTCTTCAAAGCAGGTGACTCTCTTAATACCCGTACCTTCTTTAAAAGCACAGATCGTAATGGGTATATACCCACTTCAAGCTGCCACCATCCGAAGTGGAAATCCAACATTCCAAAAGGGCAACTATTAAGGATACGGAGAAACTGCAACACACTGGAAGATTTTGAGGCCCAGGCAGATGTCCTGATTCAGCGGTTCCAAGAGAAAGGATACCCGCAGGAAAATCTAAACAAGCTGAAGCAGGAGATCAAGAACATGGACAGGAACCAACTACTTAAGAAAAACAGCAAGGCCAGGAATGATCAGATGGAGATGACCTTCATCACAGGGTTTAACAACCAATATAAGGATGTGGAACGAATCATTAAGAAATATTGGCCCATCTTGAAGGAGGATCGGGTACTAGCTAAAATCCTCCCCAGCAAACCGAAGTTTGTGTACAGAAAAGCACCTACTCTTCGAAACCATCTTGTACATAATGTCATCGACCCCCCCAGACAAACCAATATTATACCCAATATGAAAGGGTTCTTCAGATGCCGCAGATGTCTACCCTGCAGAGTCAGCAAACCCCAACCCAGGAAAAAGGAAAAGTTCAAGTCAACTGTGGATCATAAAGAATATCAGATCAAGGAGTTGATAACTTGTCATAGCACTCATGTCACCTATATCATTGAGTGCCCTTGTCATCTACAGTACGTGGGGAGAACCACCCGCCCACTCTATGTCAGAATACGGGAACATATCAAAAATATTAAAAAAGGGTTTCCGAAGCATCATTTATCACGGCATTTTGCCGAATTCCATCAAAAAGACCCCAGTGGCCTGATCTTCTATGGCATTGATCAGGTGAAAACCCATTGGAGAGGGGGCAATAAGGAAACATTAGTCTCCAGGAATGAGACAGGGTGGATATATCGGCTGAGGTCTATTGCCCCCAGAGGCCTAAACTTGGACATAGACCTCAGCTGTTTTATAGCTAACCCTTAAATCTACTTGTAGTAGTATAGACTTCCCCTTAGCCCCCCTTTTCTGGCATATGATCTTTGCCTATACCTGATAGTTGCCTAATATAGAAGGGGAGAACAGCACCTTAATACTAACTATCCTATTGCCTTTACATACATGTGCTATAGTACAATAGAGGAGGAGGGGACAGCGATAGAAAAACTCCTAGAAACAACTATCATGGGGTTGGCATATAGGCCTGAATATAGCCAAATTCCCCTCATGATTATGGGGCACAGGTGCATGTACAGATATATGTGGGAATACCCACACTTAAGCATGGGACACCAGGTGCAACTTATATGTACCAGGATAGGGTTTCCATATATATGTATGTGCCTAAAATCATGCCCCTCACGCTGTCCTCCCTCTGCTCTCACTAATTTCCATTTATGGTGTCTGTAGTTTATTTTTACTCCATGTCTTTAATATAACTCACACCCCGGATTGATACCATGTACCCCAACTCCTCGGGTATCTTAACACCCCAGACGGGTATGGGGGGGCCTGGGGTGTGAATACCATATTGGAGAAAGTGTGCTAAGGAGTATCTGGGTGCAAGTGGGTAAATACACCACCCAATATATCATCGAGAGGCTATTGTACGTGGGTTAGTAACCATGTGCAGGAGTACCCTACAGTCGGAAATGCCTACACAGTAGTCATATCTAGGAATACACTGGCCTCATATGGGAATGCCTGCAAGTCAGCTAGTTCTTTATGCATAATATTCTTTGGGCATATAATTTTAATTTTCACTTTCCTGAAGGACCTGGGTGATCTCAGAAACATTATCCATCTGTTTTTTTATTATATTTTTTTGTTATTTTTTATTATTTGTATTTTTATATATTTTTTCTATTTTTTATCAGTCTGTATTATGCAGTCTTTGTTTTTTAAAGTTTGGAGATCGGAGGATGATATTCTACAGATAGCAATACACATCCAATATCCTGGTTCCGCATCCATACCTTGGTGGATGCTGAGCGGGACTTGGGTTGACATTTCATTATATCCATTTTTGCAAGATAGAAGCTGGGTTTGCAGGGTGGATGACATGCAATACCGTTACCCACCACTGCGAACTGTGTCTATATGATATACTTACCTGGCTTATAACTTAAGATGTTTTTTATTATTTTTTTATTTTGTTTAAGTTCAACTTACATTATACAAGATGCCTGATGCACACTGCTTCTTGTTAATTATGTCTGCCAATTTATGTAAAGGGTCAGCGGAGATGCATGGGTCATTATTAAGTATTAATGCCTCGACCTATGCGTATAGGGATCCGATTTGGGCACCGCCTAATGAGAATGTACCGGGAGGGGGAGCCACGGAATTGAAAATCCAATCAAAACCCCTATAGTGATGGGAGAGGGGAGGATCCAGCATGTCCGCCTACCTTAAAACCTGAGAGGTGTAGTAAGATGGCGCCGCCTTTGAAAACGTCGATGACGAAACGCGTAAGGCGGGGCTACGCACTTACGTCATTTCCGGGTACGGAGCGAGAGAGCCTGGAACGCAGCTGGACCGCACGCTACACGCTGCGGGGAAGCACTTCCTGGCTATCGGCTTCACCCATAGTGTAGTGCGTTGTGTTTTTTCCCTATTGGGGAGTTTTATACCATTAAAGTTTTTAATTATACTACACTATGAGGTGGCATCTCTTTTTATGAGGGCTTTTTGCTGGTGATCCCCTTCCTGGATACGGTATAAGGTGGTAGTCCGGAACCCCTGTGAGAGAGGCATTCCATCTCAGCAACCACGGGATATCGGATAAGAGGACGGCCTTGGGACCCAAGAGTGCCTGTCACCCCTGCAGGGGTAGTGGAAGCTGGTGAGTGGGGAGCCAAAAGGGGAGCACAGAAGTCACAGATTACCTCGGTGGGCACCAAAGTCACATAGCCGTTGGAACTTTTCTGCTGCCAATCCCACTGGGATTCACTTACTGAGGAAGGAATTTTTAATTTTGATGTCATTCACAATTTTTTCTTTTTTTTGGTTTTTTGGACTTAATTGTACCATATTGCACTTTACTGGATTGCACGGCTATATATATATATGTGAATGCTGGGTTGTACTGCCATATATATCACTGCACTATCGTTTATATGGTTTTGCACTGTTATATGTTATTAATTTTATACATGTATATTGGATTTATCACATTAGCTGCTCAGCAACAGCACCTAGTGGTACTTTTTTGATACCATTGGTGATTCAGAGGTATATGCAATACATAAGGGATTGCATATACATATATGTACACTATATGGATTCACTTTTAGAGTCTCACAGTTTTCTCATCAACTCATTTGCTTTAGTCACCGTACACGCACTAATATCACATTCCACATCTCAATAGGGAGCGCCATACCCCCACCTACAAATTCCTTAAATGTTAGTCCTTTTGGGGACTTAACCTGGGGAGGCAGCATACCTCACTAAATTCCTTACTTTCTTCTCCCCCCTTCTCCCGACCCCCCCCCCCCCCCCCTTTTTCTGTCATATGTCCTAAGCGCAGAGATTTTGAGATTTTAATTTGGATTTACGAGGTGCTTACAATCTGGTGTGCATCCATGAGGGGAATGAGTGGAAAACGGATTCCGAACTCGTTTCGGACATTTCGAGTAGCTGGTAATGCCGTTCAGTCTCTGCAATGCTCCAGCCACGTTCCAGCACTTCGTGAACGATATTTTTCGAGACCATCTTGACAATTTCCTCATTGTATATCTGGATGACATCCTTGTTTTCTCAGCCACTTTAGAAATCCTTCGAGTTCACATAAAAAAGCTACTAACTATTCTAAGAACGCATGGACTGTACGTGAAAGCCGAAAAATGCGACTTTGAAAAGGAAATTATCCAGGTCTTAGGTCTGGTCATTTCCACGAAAGGAGTGGCCAAGGATCCCCAGAAAGTAAAAGCGATCTTGGATTGGCCTGCCCCCTCAGACAAAAAGGGCATCCAAAGATTTATCGGTTTTTCAAACTTCTATAGATTTATTAAGAATTTTTCAGCTATTATATCTCCCATTACCCAACTAACCCGTTTGCATTCCAGGTTCCAGTGGACCCCAGAGACTCAAGCAGCTTTTGACAGACTTAAAGCAGTATTTGTCTCAGCACCAGTCCTGCAGCATCCTGATCCCACATTACCCTACGTGCTAGAAGTCGATGCAAGTGGCCACGAGAGCTATCCTTTCTCAACGTCAAGGCCCTAAATCATTATCACATCCTGTAGCTTTTCCTCTCGGAAATTTACGCAACTGGAGAGGAATTATGATGTTGGAGATCGGGAGCTTTTGGCCATTAAAACAGCCTTGGAGGAATGGAGGTATTTACTTGAAGGTGCAGCACATCCCATCATGATTTTCACAGATCACAAAACTCTAGAAGGCGTTTAAGACCGCGCGGTGGGCGTTATTCTTTTCAAGATTTAATTTTCATATTTCTTATTGTCCTTGATCAAAGAATGGAAAGACGGATGCTCTGTCTCGGATGTTTCCAGATACTCCTGAAAAAACCACTCCCGGTGCAATTCTGTCTTCTCAGAACTTTCTTCTGATTCAGCCTGACCTACCCTGTTTCCCCGAAAATAAGACCTAGCGTTATTGTCGGTGATGGCTGCAATATAAGCCCTACCCCCAAAATAAGCCCTAGTCCTTGTATGTCTTATTTTCAGGGTAGGGCTTATTTTCGGGGAAACAGGGTAGGGCTTATTTGGGGGGTAGGCTTATATTGCAGCCATCACTGACAATCACGCTAGGTCTTATTTTCGGGGAAACAGGGTAAGAGCATGTACTGTTCAA
The DNA here is from genome assembly GCA_037952925.1 of Lithobates clamitans. Classification (NCBI taxonomy): domain Eukaryota; kingdom Metazoa; phylum Chordata; class Amphibia; order Anura; family Ranidae; genus Lithobates; species Lithobates clamitans. Next base: position 73,706 of record JBBGZY010000592.1, on the reverse strand, counting down.
GCCTCTCTCCAGTGTACGGAACCAGGAAGTACAACTTTAAGGAGACATGAAGGGTTCTTGTGGCATCAGGACAAAATTTTTGTTCCCCAGGAAGTCAGACTACAGGTCTTAAAAAGATTTCATGACCATCAGCTGGCCGGGCATTTTGGGGTCCAGAAGACTATTGATCTCACCCAACGTTACCTGTGGTGGCCTTCCCTAAGACCTGACTGCGAAAAATATGTCAATTCCTGTCTGGTGTGCCAACATAACAAGGGTCCCAAAACCAAGTCTTGGGGTCTGTTAAGACCCTTACCAGTCCCAGAGCAGCCTTGGAAGAATATCTCTATGGACTTCATAGTTGATCTCCCTCCATCAGAGAATTTCACTACAATCTTGGTAGTAGTGGACAGACTTTCAAAAATGGCCCACTTCTTACCCATGCTCGGTACACCTTCTGCCATGGATACTGCAAAAATCTTTACCAAAGAGATCTTGAGACTACATGGACTTCCTGAAAATATAGTATCTGATAGAGGGGTACAATTCACCTCCGGCTTCTGGAAAAATCTTTGCAAAATATTGTCAATTGAGTTATGCCTTTCCTCTGCTTATCATCCCCAGAGTAATGGCCAGACGGAGAGGAAAAAACCAAAACCTGGAACAGTATCTACGATGCTTCTGCTACTTCTCCCGAGACGACTGGGCCTCTTTACTGCCTTGTGCCGAGTTTGCCTATAACAACACCATTCACACAGCCACCAAACAGTCACCCTTTTGGGCAAACTACGGCATCCACCCATCCTTTCTACCCAACACCATTCCTGAATCTCTGGTACCAGCTGTCTAGGATAGAAATACTTTTCTCCAAACTAATTACCAAGTTCTCCAAAGAACCATGCGAAAGGCTCAGGAAGACTTCAAGAAACACTATGATAGAAGGGAGAAGGAGAATCCCAACTACAAGGTGGGTGACAAGGTATGGCTGTCTTCTGTTAATCTCAAACTTTCTTGTCCTTCCAGGAAGCTTGGTCCAAGGTTTGTGGGTCCATTCGAAATCAAGAGGGAAGTGAACCCTGTGGCCTTTGAACTCTCTTTTCTGGCCTCCTACAAGATCCATCCTTTTTTATTGTAATGCACTGAACAATGTCATATGCTCTGTTTATGCTGTATTTGTATCAGACTGAAATAAAGCACCCCCATTTTCTAAAAAAAAGAAAAAAATGTATATTCCTCTGTAAGGCAAAACAAAGGCATCTTTTAATGTATTTGCTCTTCATATGAGCTATGCATTTTACTAAACAAGGTATATTGTTATTTTATATATTTTATTACTTATTACTGGAAAAAAAATATTTTCCATTTTTAATTAGGTAAATCTGAAGTATTATATGTTAATGTTTCATATTTGCCATTTACAGTATCTCACAAAAGTACACCCCTCACATTTTTGTAAATCATTTCTTCTATCTTTTCATGTGACAACACTGAAGAAATGATACTTTGCTACAATGTAAAGTAGTGAGTGTACAGCTTGTATAACAGTGTAAATTTGCCGTCTCCTCAAAATAACTCAACACACAGCCATTAATGTCTAAACCGCTGGCAACAAAAGTGAGTACACCCCTAAGTGAAAATGTCCAAATTGAGCCTAGTTAGCCATTTTCATTTTCCCATTTTCATGTGACTCATTAGTGTTACAAGGTCTCAGGTGTGAATGGGGAGCAGGTGTGTTAAATTTGGTGTTATTGCTCTCACTCTCTCATACTGGTCACTGGAAGTTCAACATGGCACATCATGGCAAAGAACTCTCTGAGGATCTAAAAAAAAAAGAATTGTTTCTCTACATAAAGATAGCCTAGGCTATAAGAAGATTGCCAAGACCCTGAAACTGAGCTGCAGCAGGGTGGCAAACACCATACAGTCTCCAGACCTAAACATGTCTCCAGACCTAAACCTTATTGAGCATCTGTGGGGCATCCTCAAACGGAAGGTGGAGGAGCGCAAGGTCTCTAACATCCACCAGCTCAGTGATGTCGTCATGGAGGAGTGGAAGAGGACTCCAGTGGTAACCTGTGAAGCTCTGATGAACTCCATGCTCAAGAGGGTTAAGGCAGTGCTGGAAAATAATGGTGGCCACACAAAATATTGGCACTTTGGGCCCAATTTTGACATTTTCCCTTTGTTGCGAGCGGTTTAGACATTAAGGCCGCGTGTTAAGTTATTTTGAGGGGACAGCAAATTTACACTGTTATACAAGCTGTACACTCACTACTTTACATTGTAGCAAAGTGTCATTTCTTCAATGTTGTCACATGAAAAGATAGAAGAAAATATTTACAAAAATGTGAGGGGTGTACTCACTTTTGTGAGATACTGTACATCCAGCAGATAGGGTGCTAGAGTAGTTTCCCCCTTTTTAATTAGGTTGACTTTACTACCTAGTTGTGAGTAGCCTGTGTTGTGAACAGAGCACAAGAAAAGGTTAAATGACAAACACAACTAAACAACACACATTTCTCTCTGCTGTGTACATAGGGTTCCTTCTGAATTTTTAGTTACAATGTGACTGCAGCCGATAGCGGGCTTTTACTTTAGAAAGCTCATAATGCCCTGCTAACTTAGGGTCGTGGGTGCAATTTTTATGAATTGTTTATTTGTAGAAGCTAATGAAAACTAATATAATATCTCTAAATTAAAACAGAAAGCCTGAAAAAGAAGATTAAATGATAAGTTCACCCTAAGGAACATGTTACATGTTACATTTGTATATAGGGTATACCATGTAACGTATTCTAGCTCCTGCCCCCCTGATTCCCTTCACCTGTGACAGCAGGCAGGGGTTCCTGGACCCAGCAGCCACTGTAACATTTAAAATTGGACTACCTCAAATAGCTACGTCACTCATTGACAGAGATCTGTGAATGAGTAAATTACAAGCCTCGTTCCACAGGGGAGACAGACTTGTAGCTCTCAATGATCTATGAGTGTACTGATCAGCACACTCTTAGGCCAGCCATACACGGTTCAAATCGTTAATGGGCAGGCTGAATGTACCAAGTTAATGGATCGATCAACTTGGGTACAACCAGCCTGCTGGGTTCTCTTGCGATTATTGCTAGCAGCTGCTATAGCCGATAGTGATAATCACAGTCTTCTCCCAGTGGGGACGGCTTCCCCACCCCCCAGCCGGGAGTAGACAATGGCCTGGCAGGAGGGATTCCCGCATCAACACTGTGCTGTTGGGGGAATCAAGCATAATTCTTTCCTGCAACCCGTGGTTGCAGGAAAGAAATTCGCTCTGTGTATGGCTGGCCTAAAGCCCAGTACACACCACTTTTTTTTTTTCATTCAACCCACCAGGTGGAACGGAAAAACCTGTCAGCTCAGGCCAGAGCCACCGAACTAGCACTCCGATGTTAATACAGCAATCTCCCCTGCTGAACTATTGTGTTCTGAAAGGGAGATACCCCCCCCCCACCACCACCAGAACACTCCAGGCAACGTTTTCAGCCATTGGCTGAGAGCGGTGACTGGGAGCCAGTCGGCAGACCGTTTTAGGTCATAAGCTTTCGACAGAAGGCGGCCGAATAGCCAGCTTCTGTCGGACCAGCTGCCATACACACGGGTCGAATGTCGCCCAGGTTCGATTGAATTGGCTGATTACGGCCAACATTCGGCTTGTGTGCACTAGGCTTAAGTCCATTCACTCTTCCTCAAACTTTCTAACTGAAAGTACAGAGATATAGGCAGAAAGCTGGTGGGAGAATGTACAGGAGCCTGACATTGCAAATGCGACCCACTGATGTAGCAAAATCACCTGAGAAATTGCTGACCCAGAATGCTGCCTTATTTTCCTTGATATCCTTGATAGCAAGGCGGCAGCTGGGGAGCGTCATCTCACTGGTCCAGCTAGCAAAGAGGAGCAACTCCATAAAACCAGGTGTGGTAAGCTAGCGATTCTGTCCTTGGGAAATTATTGCCAGCAACAGAATCGCCTGTTTGATATCAACCTTATTAATTCAGAAGAATTTTGCTGTGTTCTTACAGAGGACAGTGAGTATCTGAATGAACCAAAATTGGTTCATAAAGAAGAATCAGAGTATGCACGCCTGGAAGTAGCATTTTAGGCTTAGTCAACAATAGGTACATATATTAATTGCTAAAAATTCAACTGACTTTTACACTGTTTTTTTTTTTCAAATATTTTATTGAAAATTTTAAAAAGCTACAAACATAGTATAAATACACATCATATTCATAGACAGTCATGGCATACTGATATTAAGCTATATATGATATCAATACCAGCGTGGTGGTTAGTAGTCTTGCATGGTACAGGAAGAGAAAACCAACCTATAGTTTGGATAACTCTGAATTGGCCAGTAATGTGTTCTACACTTGAAAAATACTGATCAGTACTGTACACTGATTTTAAAATGTCTGAAAATGTGGGTGGAATGTGTCTCAGCATCATTTACTGAAAAGTTCTACAATGTCAGAAGCTACAAACTATATATTTTATCTTTCAGCAGCCGAGTATCATCTTACACATTACTGAGTGTTTGCAGTAGGTTTCATCACAGGCCCGCATCATTAAGATATGAACTGATATGAACCTATGTAAATTCATAAATTTAGTTTCAGGAGTGTAATTCACAAAGTTTGGCTGGATGCATACAAGTGTCCACTGAAAACAAAGGAATGTGCTTGTCAAAGGACTCTCGGCAGGAGAAGGACAGCAGGCATCACACACATCTGGTCCAGCGCAGACCATCACTGGAGGGAACCAGGGTAAGATGAAGAATAACAGCAGTGAAGACACTCATTAGGTGGCCTTCATAAATAAATAATACCAGCCTTATGAGAGACCACCCTAGAAAGGAAACTGTCTGTGGAGAGCTTAAGAAAACAACCCAAGAGCAGGGTTCCAAAACGCTTCTCAAAACCAGATGGTATGGTGGTTAAGCTATGACAGTCTTATCTTTTCAGGGATCAAACTAAGCCAGAAGCAGACCTGTCTATGTTACTTTTAAAATGTCATACCTAATATTAATAGTATCACATCTTTTGATAGAAACGTGGTCTTATTTAGAACACCTTTCGCAAGTATAATATCTTAGCTAGAATTTTAAATTGTGCATGTAAACTACTTAAGTTCAACATTCTTTAAAATCCTCATACTAGTGATTTAAAACTGCTGTTTCACGCTCCCTCGCAACAGAGTGTAAATTGCACTAAATACTAGTTTAGGTTGCTGCTTTGTACATAGAGTCTATACAATGTGAAATTCAAAGGGCATGTTAAGCTGAGTTAACATTTGAACTAACATTAAAGTTAAAAAAAACAAAGCAAAACAATCTTTGGAAGATCAATGTACATTGCAGGGATTTTAACAAACTTTATTGTAACTTCCTGTCTTTTGTTGCTCTTCACTATGTCCTTTGCAGGCTGATTCTAAAGGGAGTGACTGGTTCATTATAATCACCTGGTGTACTTTCAGTGTTCTGATGAGGAAAATTTTAGAGTTGGCATCCCTTTAGGCTGGCAATACATTATACAATTTTCTTGTACAACTTTTCTTTAGATTTACCAAAACTAAAAATTGCTCTATAAGCAGAGATATTATTATTTAAATAACTTATTTGTTGTTTGTTTGAATTGTTCCATTTTTTTTTCTCTTTTTATAAGAGCTAAAATACCTGATTATATTTTTTCTGTTCTTTTTGTATTAGTGTTGGAAATGGCAATTAAAAGTAATTAAATAAAAATAAAAAAATAAATAAAAACGATTTACCAAAACCATATAATATAAGGTCAAACCTAAACAATTTCAATTTGTTTGCAATCAGGCACACCCTTGCACAACATGGTTGAAGGTAAATCTAAAGGAAATTGAATAAGAAAATTGTATAATGTATGGCCAGCCTTAGAAATATTTAATCCTTGGCGAGTATGTGACCAAAACTGAAATTCTTGTTGCAGAGGATGCCTAAAGTGTGTCTTGTATCTTAGTGAAGACCTATGAGAAAATCAATGAGACAATCACAATAGCAGGACATTACATTTATGGGGTTGTTAAATTGCATTGAATTTTACAAAAAGTTACAGCAGCTGCAGATTGAAAAGGAAATTTTAGTCAAAATTAAATTATAATATGTTTTTTTTTAAGGAAAAATGTATTTTGTTTAAAAAATAAAAAAAAAGTATTAGAAAAACTAAATAATAAATGTATTTTAAAAAGTTTTAAAACTTGTTCTTCAGACTGCCTTCACACCTGGGCATTTTGAATTACAGGCAGAATTGGCATGATTCTGCCCTCGATTTTAAAATGTTTGCATAACACGAATTTCAGGTGCCATTATTTTAATGCACCTAAAAATGCAGTGTGGCTCTGCCGCGGCTGTCGTGCGATAAATCGCACAGGAATCACGGCAAACCACATCCACGAAGTTTGTCACCCAAAAGAAGCTCCTTTTGGCCAATAAGCTTCACGCAATGCGATTTGCTGTGATTGCGGTACGATTTATCGCGTGACAACCGTGGCAGAACCGCACTGCATTTGTGGGTGCCATTATAATGATTAGGATCTGAAATTCGCATTGCGCGATCTGTCATTTTAGCAGAGCATTTTGAAATTGCAAGCAGAATCATGGAGCTTCTGCCAGCCATTCAAAAACAGCCAGGTGTGAATGCATTATTAAACAAGGCAAAAATGTCCAAAGCAAGAGTAAACTCCCAGAAAGCCAAGTAGGATTCTGGAGATGTTTGCACAAAATATTCATACATTTGTGAGTGTCCTGCAACTCTGACACCCAAGGCACTCCAATTTGCAAATAGTGATTTTTATTTCATGTGGACAGCACAGTGGTTAGTACCACTGTCTTGTAGCACTGGGGTCCTCAGTTCAAATCCTGCCCAGGACACTATCTGCATGGAGTCACATGTTTTCCCTGTGCCTGAATATGTTCCTCCAGGGTACCCTGCTGGGTTTTTTTTCACACTACAAGGACTTACTGGTAGGTTGGTTGGCTCCTTTTTAAATTAGCCCTAGTACCCTTTTTTTTGCACTGATTATAGAGCCTTACAGTTTCAAGGCAATAGTTTTATGGTGTTAGCCCCATGGCTTTAAATACCAAATTCAGATTTGTATTTCAGGAACCCAAGGGGAAGGCACACAAATTTGATTTGTGATGAATATGAATCCAGTAGTTACTACCCGGTTTCCCCGAAAATAAGACCTAGCGTGATTGTCGGTGATGGCTGCAATATAAGCCCTACCCCCCAAATAAGCCCTAGTTAAAGTCCTTGTAGGTCTTATTTTCAGGGTAGGGCTTATTTTCGGGGAAACAGGGTAGGGCTTATTTGAAGGGTAGGGCTTATATTGCAGCCATCACCGACAATCACGCTAGGTCTTATTTTCGGGGAAACAGGGTATGTACATATACAAGTAAAATAAGGACCTTAGATTGTAAACTCTTTGGGGGAAGATACTGATGTGAATGAATAGTGTGTAAAGTGATGCATAAATTGATAGCGCTATATAAATATCTGTAATGAATTGAAAATAGGAACCCTATCCCATTATGCCTCAGTATGGATCCATCACTGGCATCAATAGTTCCACTGTACACTTCTATTATATGGGATGGTTTAAATAAAGAGCAAGTTTACCTTAAATATTCTAGTTAAACAGCCAAACAATCAAACAAAATGCAAAAATCCAGTTTTATTAAGTCTTCTAAATGCTCTTGCATTAAAACTGATAATCATAAAAGGGGTTTTGTAGATGACCAGATTACTTACAAAGGGGACAGTACTAATGCACTATAGCAGGCATGTCATACTGGTGATTTTTGGGTTGCACGTGTCCCTTTTCAATATTTTTTGCATGATCCCTCACCCAGTTTTAGTGAATTGTGTCCTAGACTCTTGTGTAGTTCATAAAGCCTACACTTCCTTACAATTTTGTAGCTGAAACCTTCAAAACGGCTTTCTGCCAGTTCTATCACTGATAAATATTGTAATTATATTTGAAATAAATGGGTGTGGCCCTCACTGGATATAACGCAGCCCTCAAAGTATTATTCTACTCAGTTGGGCACAAATTTACAAAAAGGATATTGGGGAACTGGAGAAAGTGCAGAGAAGGGCAACCAAACTGATAAGAGGCATGGAGGAGCTCAGCTATGAGGAAAGATTAGAGGAACTGAACTTTTTTCTCTCTTGAGAAGAGATTAAGTGGGGATATGATCAACATGTATAAATACATAAGTGGTTCATATAGTGAACTTGATGTAGAGATATTCACTTTAAGGTCATCACAGAGGACAAGGGGGCACTCTTTACGTCTGGAGGAAAAGAGATTTAACCTCCAAATACGTAAATGTTTCTTCACAGTAAGAGCTGTGAAAATGTGGAATAGACGCTCTCAATAACTACTTCTGGCCAGCTCAGTAGATTGTTTTAAAAAGAGCTGGATGCATTCCTAAATGCACAAAACATAACTGGATATTACCATTTAAAGGAAATAACACCAAAGATTGCTGATCCATGGAATACCCAATGGCCTTTTGGGGGAACAGAAAGGGATTTATTGTTCCTCCACTGGAGCAAATTGAACCATACTTTATAGTGGTTTTTGCCATCCTCTGGATCAACTATGGGTACAGGATACTGTATATGAAGGTTTTCTATTTATTCTATTTTTTTATGTTGATTGAACTAGATAGACGTGTATTTTTTTTCAACCTGACTAACTATGTAAGTTTGGCCCTTAGTTTGAGTTGAATTTCACAAGCCTGCATTATTGTAAGGCTTAATGGAAAAGCTGGAACCCTAGAGCATCTGTATGCAGGTCAAGGTGTAATTATCATTATTGATGGGAGTATACCTTTAATACATATACTACTCATTTAATTTAAGATATACTGGATATTATTTCATTCCAGAAAATATGATCAGAGTTATCTGTTCTCTTGCTTACATTAGGATTATCATGCTACAGTCTGCTTTTTACCAGTCCTAGCTTATCTATGAACCATACATAGCATACCATAGCTGCTATTATGAGTGTTTTATGTAACACTGCTGGCAAATATGTCATCTTTTCTTTTTTTATGACTAATTGATACATGCTGTGCATCACAATAAAGAAAAGGCCCATCTCTGCCATAGTTGTGCAATATTTTATTTATAGTTTCTAAAATACAAGAAGGGTTTGGAAATGCCCCATAAATATACTCCCACGCACTATTTGTAGCTGCATGACCAGCTATTTTTGTGAACGCTACATGAGATGACTAATTGGATAAAGCCTGTTAATTGGAAATTGATGTCACCTTAATAAGACATGACTAATCAGAGCTCTTCCATGGGGAAATTCTGTTAAGGGAAGGCATATTGATTTCCCAAACCATTTAATATGATTGGATAGATGGGAGAAAGTTACTAATTTTCCTGAGGGATCTTGTGAATTCACATATGGTGCACATCTGTGTTTAGAAAGATGAAACCGCATTTTTTTCCACTTGAGGTCAATATCAAAGAAAATTAAATTGTGCGTTCAGCATAAAAATTGCTTGGGCGGATATATGATTTTGTTACTTTTAAGCTATTGCCGGTATTCAAAAATGACAGCAGCAAGACATCTAGAACGGGATGGTAATGACGTAGCATCTGAAAATAACAAATTAGATTTTTTGCCATGATAAATGTGCCAATTTAATGGCCATCTTGACATATAAGGAAAATGCTAAAAAATTCTAGTGAAAAAAGTGACAGCGCTGAGTGCAAATATAAATAAATAAATATATGTGATGGTCTAAAACATCTAACAATTGATTGATAATAACTGTAAATATTATTATCTAATACCCCTATATATTGTGATCGAATAACAATAATCTAAAAATAAATAAATATATATCCAGTGATACTCTAGTGATATAAAGTGAAAAAAATGTTCCAAAAAATGAAAAATTATGATTAAAAAACACAAAAATCATGCAAAAATTAAAAAAAAAGCAAAAAAACAGTGTACTGTTCTCAAAAATGTATATACAATATGTCAATAATTAACAATCTTGTCCTGAGTTAGTATATGTAACTGAAAGTCCACACTGTGATTATAAAAATCATGTATATCCAAATGTGACAAATCACAATTTCAACCTCTTCTTTTTTTTAAATCAGAAAAGAAAAGTTATTTTTAACTTTCACAGTACATAATACATGACAGTCGATGTACTACAATAACATGGCAATATAGAACATACATCTTTAACAACACATTATCAGATGCTACAGGATATCCATGACATTAGAGACACGTTTTATTAGTACATTGTCATTTCTATATAAAGAAGAAAAAGAAGAAAAAGGGTAGGAGCAGAAATAAAGAGAGATAAAAAATAAACTTTTACTTAAACTTCCTCAGTACCTTAAGGGCATGAGGTAACAAAACACAAAAGTTGCCTCAACCCACCATGGTAAACTACGTCCCCTGGAATTATGCATTTTGTCAGGTATTTGACGACCACAGTACAGGTGCAGTTAGTGTCTTACATTTGCAGTAGCCTGTCTTTAATCAGCTGATGTGGTGCCAGACCCGGGACATCTAGCCAAGCCTGCCATAATGAATAGAAGTTGCGTGGAACATTTCTGTGTTGGTAAGTTAGTTTCTCGCTGATTAGTAATTTGTTGACCTGATCCACCCATTGTTTTCTAGTGGGCACTCTGGAAGTGATCAATAGTTGAGAGATGAGTTTACGTGCAACATATAACAGTCGTATGACCGCAGTATGGGCCGAAGGAGTTAAAGCCTCCTCATCCAATGCTCCCAATAAACATACTACTGGTTCTCGTGGAATATTGAACATATAAACCTGTGATATTACATCTAAAACTTCCTTCCAGTAGCGAAAAAGTTTGGGGCATCTCCATATCATGTGGATTAGGTCCCCTTGGGCACCTTCACATTTCGGACATAGTGGGGTCTCTCTGATCCCCCATTTGTGCAGCCTGACTGGGGTCCTCTATACCCTGTGCAGCAAGTATAGATGCGACAGCTTTTGGGATGCGGGGACCGAGAGTAAGGGCGTAGAAGATAGGCACAAATTCCATGTTTCCCGTCTATATTCCCTATATGCTCCTCCCAGCCTCGCCGACAAGGAAGGCCGGATGGGTCCTGTATGGCACTAAGGAGTATGTTATATGCTCTGGAAATCATTCCCCTCTTATTGTCTTCCAGGAAGATCCCCTGTATCAATGTGTGGTCAGTCAGTTGTAATGGAGTATGTTGCGATTGTGTTTGTATCGCATGTCGTATCTGCAAATATTTGAAGAAGTTGGTACGTGGGATATTAAATTCCGTCTAAATTTCCATAAAGGACTTGAGATTTGGTCCATTATACAGTTGAGACAGGTATCGAATTCCTAACAGGTCCCAGTTTCTGAATCCTTTTAACTTTAGTAGTTCTTTATAATTAGTATTACGCCATATTGGTGTATGGGTTATGAAACCTCTGATCCCCGCCATTTTTTTCGTGTATGCCCACAATGTTTTAAGCATTCTCACTGTAGGGGCCTCAGGATCAAGATGCATGTATCCCGCCTCCAGACACTCCAGAGCCATCACACTCTTGTCCTGTACAGCTAACAGTCTGCGGATAGGATCCGCTAGATCTGTCACCCCCCAGCCCCCCAGTTGCTGGAGCTGGGATGCTAGGTAATAGGCCCTAGAGTGAGGAACTGCGAACCCTCCCTCATCTTTTCTATACTGTGATGTCGTTAAACGAATCCTTGCAGACTTTTTGCTCCAAATCAGTTCCCTGAATTGAGAGTCTATCCTGTCAAACCACTTTCTAGGGATCCAAACCGGGGAGTTGCTAAATATATACAAAAGCTGCGGTGCCCAAACCATTTTTATAAAATTAATTCTTCCTACTACTGAGAGTGGCAGTTTACACCGGGATGTGCATTTTTCACGAAATTTGCGAAGTATAGGAACTAAGTTGAGGTCTATATATTGGGATGGGTTTGGGGATATCTGTATACCTAAGTAACGAAAAGTGGGCACTATTTGTATCATCTCTGCTCCCTGTGGTAATGGTTCAGTTATGGGATCTACCGGCATCAACACTGACTTATTCCAGTTAATGGAAAAACCTAACAAGTTTCCGAATTCTTTGATGAGGGACATAATGTTCTTTAATGTACCCTGTGTATCTCCCAGGTACAATAGGGTATTATCTGCATACATTGAGATGACATCTGTGCCTGTAGTTCGTTTGAATCCAATTATATTTGGATCCCCCCTTATCTTTGCTGCCAGAGGTTCCAGGGCCAAGGCAGCAGGGGCGACAAAGGGCACCCCTGCCTAGTGCCCCGAAACAAGGAAAAAGGTTCCGACAGTTATCCATTAATTTTAATCCTAGCCGAGGGCGCAGCATATAACAGTTGAACCCATTTAATAAAGGTTGCCCCCAGCCTCATATGTTCGAGCACCTTCCACAGGTAAGGCCACTCGACACTGTCGAAGGCCTTAGCTGCGTCTAACGAAAATATTGCTCTATTGCCAGGGTTATCTACAGGAATCTGTAGGTTCAAAAAAAGCCTCCTAATATTTTGGGCCGTAGATCTGGTTGGAATGAACCCTGATTGATCCCTATTCACTAGTTTGTGTATAACCTTAGCTAGTCTGGTCGCTAGTATCCTAGCCAACAGCTTAACATCCGCTGTAAGCAAGGATATAGGTCTGTATGAGTCTGGCAATGCTGCGTTCTTGTCTGGTTTCAACAGTACGATAATAATCGCTTCATTCATAGAATCAGGAAGCTTGCCTTCCCGTAATCCCTCATTGTATACTTTTAGTAGTTCAGGTAGCAATGTATCTGCGTATCGCTTATATACCTCGGATGGGAGACCATCTATTCCTGGAGATTTATTATTATGTGACTGTGCTAGGGCGGTAGATAATTCTTCCTCAGTCAGTTGCACATTAAGCATATTAACATCCGAGGCCGACAAGCGAGGCAGCTCACACTGTTCTAGAAAATCATCTGTTCCCCTGTGGGTTGTACTTTAGACGCGTAGAGGGAGGCATAAAATGACTTAAAAGTTTGTCATATGTTTGTGGTCTGGTGTTGAAGGGATCCCTGCTCGTCACAAATGGCCGAAATAAGGGAGGAGGGCCTCTGCGCACGCGCCATCACAGCTAGCATGTGCCCAGTTGCCTCACCCTCCTCAAAATGACTCTGTTGTAAGAAAAAACTTTTGTTTTCAGCCAGTTGTAGCGCAAGTTGAGTAGACATGGACTGAGCTCCTAACCACGCTCTTTTTGTGTCTTCATTAGGGTCGGCTATAAATCTGTCCTCTGTTTCAGTGACCTTTTCTCTTACCATTGTTTCCCATGCCTTAGTTTCTGTTTTAATGCGATTTATTATTCTGATAAATTGGCCGTGCAAATATGCTTTTGCTGCATCCCATACTATACTACGCTTAGTACTTCCCAGGTTGTCTTTAAAAAAAAAGCCATAATGAAACCCGTATGGGGTCCTGTTCCGGGAACAAGGAAAGCCAGAAAGGGTTTAGCTTCCACCCTGTCCTTTTTTCCGTGTCAGAAAGCGAAACAGTCACCCAAAATGAGGAGTGATCGGAAACATGCCTGTCACAATAATCCGACTCCGCTACCAATGGCAGCATCGCGGCATTGCTGAGACCCAAGTCTATTCTGGACAATCCCCCATGTGATGCTGAGTAACATGAGAATTTTTTGGTATGTGGGTGGCCGTGTCGCCATATGTCTGTCAGTCCAAGCTCCCCAAGTAATCTGGCAAAGGGTGTAAACCCTCCAACAGTACATGAGTGGGGACTGGGAGTTTGTCCCATTGGTACGTTAAATAATTGTTGAAGTCTCCCATTGTTAGGAGCAGAGTATCAGGAAATTGGGCCATAAACCCCGCCAGACACCTGAGGACCCCGGACGAAAATGGCGGTGGTATATATATTCCCGCTATAATATATGATAAACCAAGTATTTTGCACAATAGAAACACATATCTCCCTCCTGGATCTATGATTTTCCGTAAGCATTTAAACTCCACATCCTAACGAATTAGAATGCTGACCCCTCTGGAATATGCTCAATAGGTCGAGTGAAATTGAATATTATATGTACGGGGGCTGAAATTGGGTGCCGGATCAGGAGGAAAATGGGTTTCCTGTAGGCACACAACCCCAGCTCCCACAGATTTAAGGTTCTAAGAACCGCTACTTTCTTTATTGGGTTGCTTAGTCCTCGAACATTCCAGGACATAAATTTCACTTTAACCTCCATAAGGAAGTCTATCTATCAATAAGAATGATAACCACGCATTTACCATACAATACCCCTCCAGCATTCGTGCTAACTCAATATATGGACATAAAGAAACATCACTTACGAAACCAACATTACCATACGTACATGTGGACAAGTAGAAGGGGACCTTAATGTTTTTGATGGGATTGGTCCTATGTGTATTTTCTGGTGGGCTAAAGCAACAACTGGTGAGATAACATAAGTCTCGTAAGAAACATAGATAAACTGTTAAGGCCAACGGGGCTCCCGGCCATACAGGCCGCTGTACATATAGTCTCCATAGCTTATCCATGGATGGGGGAAGGCAGTGGAAACTCCCGTTAAGATAATGGAGGGGGTTTCACCTCTGCATCTTATGTGGGACGTACCGCATAATTATGTTTCTAGTGTTCTCCTTTTTCTATCCGCCTTGTCCAGGGGTAATGGAACAAAAGAAAAAAAAAAATTCAGAGTTGTAATAGACCAAAGGGATCAACGTACCCTGAACCTGTGATCAGTTGGCCCTGAAGAAAAGTCAATGGAAAATGATAAATTTCTCAGCTGCCATCAGAAAAGTTATTATGTGTTCAAACCGGTACATGACGTTGCGACTTGGCTGCTTTAAGCGCTCCATCCTCTCGGTCTAGCCATTGTGCTGCCATGTCCGGTCGATCAAAGAAGTGAGTTTCCTCCAGGGCTGTTACCCTGAGGCGTGGAGGATATAGCATTGCATACTGTACACTCAGTTCCCGGAGCCTTCTTTTCACATCAATAAATTTAGCACGATGCTTTTGCAGCTCTGCAGAAAAATCTGGAAACAGAGAAATCTTGGAATTGTCAATAGCCAGACTGCCACTCATGGTTCTAGCCTTGGACAGGATAGCGTCTCTATCTTTGTAATTAAGTAGCTTGAAGAAAAATGGGCGTGGGTGATTGCCCGGTGGCAGGGGACGCGCTGGCACTCTATGCGCCCTTTCTACTGCAAAAGGTGGGGAGAAGGCCTCTTTGCCAAAGGTGTTTATCAGCCATTGCTCAATGAAGGAGACAGGATCCTTGCCCTCGGCTCGTTCAGGAATACCTATAGCACGCACATTGTTACGTCTCATGTGATTTTCTAGGTCATCTAAACGTGCTGCATGCTGGGCTGTGAGATGACAATTGTATTGCAGGTCTCTTTGCATGGGGGTCATCTCATCTTCCATTGTGCTTAGTCTACTTTCTATGGCGGATGTACGCTCCCTCAGCTTTTGCATATCATGGTGCACAAACAATATTTCAGCTTTCACCCCCTTAAGTTCATCAGCCATAGCCGTAATGGACATATTACAGGATGTCACTGCAGATAATATATCCCTTAAAGTGGGTTCTGCCTCTTCTGTAACAGGGGATGTGTTCTGCCGCCCTGTGAACACATCCCTGGGGGTACTCACTGTGTCCCAGGCCTGAGATAATCCATCGGCATCCTCCAGTGGAGCTGTGTCATCTGTTTCAGATTGGCCTCCCACAGCTTCTCCTTGAGCAAATGATGATGACTGAGGATCTTTAGACAGTTTACCTCCATAGAGAAGTTTCTGTGCTGCCTCCTACATCTCCAAGGACTGCCTCCTTACAGAAAGGGCAGTCCTTGGAGATGTTCTCCTGTTGGCTATCATTGGGGCTCTTTAAGAGTGCTGGTGCACTTAATGACAATGTACAGTATAATTGCAGTATAGTCTTGGCACAAGTGCAATGTAGATGTGGTATTGCAATACGAATGGTGTATAGGAGGGGCATATCTTGATACTAAGCCTAATACTAAGAGACCACCAACCCTGGAAAAAAATGGAGCGATAAGGAATAATGGGTGTTTTGTGATGGCCCCTTAGTATGCCTAATATAACCAAAATATATTCGAAAACATCATATCTTTATTACAAAAACATTAAAAAATATTATAGAGGAGGTAGGCAATATATTCCCATCATACATAAAAACAACAGGTGGCAGCAGTCAGATAGATTGAAGAAATTTCTATGCGTTTTGTAAAAAAAACCCCAAAACACCAAACTAAAATAAATAAATTATAAAAAAATATACCTAGTGGTCACATCATGTCATATAATATTGAATAATAATTCAATATAATGTGGTATAGGGTTGGTGTAGATGCAGTCTAGGTTTGGGATAAGTGCATTTTAAAGGGTATTATGGGTGCGGTATGGTTTGGGTACACTTGGTGTCCTGCTCTTAGAGGCTCAGTCCCTGCTAACAGTATTAACAATGGGCACAGAGCCCTCCCACCAGGCCCCAGGATGGCCTCTCGCTATAGAAGGGGGGCCCCCTTGGTCTCTCTCAAAAGGCCTCTGGTTATCAGCAGTGGAAAGCAGAGAGTGAGTGAATGCTCCAGTCTCCTCGCAGCAGTGGTGTATGTGCTGTGATGTGTGTGGTGCTGGGCTGCCCCCTTGTGTCCTCACTCTCAGGCTCGGATCTCCACTGATATGGTCTCCTGTTGGAAGGTAAATATTTAGACAGAGGTGCTCTCTCTAACTCCCTCAATGCCAAGAGAAAGAACTTTCCCAAGCAGTTTAATAAAAATCATCTCTCACGCCTCCTACTGCACAGTGC
Organism: Lithobates clamitans; assembly: GCA_037952925.1. NCBI lineage: Eukaryota > Metazoa > Chordata > Amphibia > Anura > Ranidae > Lithobates > Lithobates clamitans. The sequence goes on along the minus strand of JBBGZY010000592.1, from coordinate 56,782 downwards.
CTATTGGGATCTGTAGTGTAAGTCAATTAGCCCTATTATATGGCTGACGTCTCAAACTACACCTCTCAGGATTCTCAGCTCTCTGCACAGAAGTCTATAGGCCTGTTTGGCTTTAGCACACCCCCTGCTGGCCGTAGGAGGATGGTGCAGCATAACATTGCAGAATAACATCAGTATCTCAGTAGAGGGAGAGAAGAATAAAAGGCAATGTCTCCTCCATATTGCAGTACCTGGCTATATTAATTCTTTTAATTATCCTTGATAAATGGTCTTAAAGATTTTACATTCTAACAGCAGTGATTCTTCACTGTACACAGGAAATATTCTAGTTTGTGCTCCTGAGTCTGCTAATAATAATAAGGGATGTAGGATGAATAGAGCCACCCTTGTACAACAGCATTATCAGTCTGACGAGAAGATAGTATTTGATGCACTATGTATTTTTTTAATGAACTATATTGAAATGTCATACAGTGACATTTCAATGAGTTCTATTGGCCAAAGCCACCTGTGTGCAGAGGTGCATTGTGTAACACTGCACTGTGCTGAAAAAAAGTACTGCATGCCATACTTTTTTTAAGTACACACCTCTGCAACGCTCCTCAGAAGCTCTGTTCCAGGCTGGTTTGACAACAGTTACCAAATCTCCCTATGACTGCACAACTTTCTTCAGGTCTCCGACACAAAGACGGACACCGCATCATTCTCAGGGGATGTGCTCAACTGAGCTGTGCTGCAACATTTATCTGGAGGTATCTTTATTGATAACTATATATACCCGAGTATATGTGCACAGTTCCACCAGGACTCTTGTTGGGCCCTTTGCTGATAATACCTGTTTGTACATTGAATGTATGTACTGTTATTATTCTTTTCTTATATAAAGCTTGTATTATTTCCATAGCATCTACTGTATATACTTATGGTTATTGCTATATTCTGGTTGCAGTAGTTCGTCTGCGCCCAATTACTTAGTTTAGCTTACTGAATAAATTCCAGGGAAGGGAATCCCTTCTGTTCACAGAGGTCCTGTCCTGGGTGGAGGCTCTGCCAACTTTATTGTCAAACCCACTCTTCCACTTAGCAAAGGTTCTGGTTCTCTTATTTACATACAGGTTTAGCGCAATATCCTTTTTAGGAGGGCCATTTCTCATAACCCTTCACCCAGGGCTTTTTTTCTCGGAGAATAGGTGCAGGAACTCCCCCCATCTGAGTCACCCCTTGTCTCTGCCCCCTACCCACCTCTGACCACCGTCCCTTGATTCCACCCCCTAACCACCTACCAGTACTGCCCCTTTTAGAGAATACAGAACTAAGTATCGTTTTGTGGTGCTTAATCATTTGTATGGAACATGATAAAAAAAAGAAAAGCAGTAAAATAGATCCCCTGCAGTCAGCAACAATAGAATCCCAGCAATAGATCCCCACACAACAAAAGACTCCCCCAGCAACAATGGACTCCACCCCAACAATAGATTCCCTGCAGCAACAGTGAACTACCCACAACAAAATATCATACCCAGTAACAAAATATTCACCCGAGCAACATTAGACCCCCCCCAGCAGCAACAACAGATCTCCCAGCAGTCAGCATCAATAGATCCTCCAGCAGCCAGTAAAAATAGACCTCTCCCTCAACAGTAGATCCCTTCCAGCAACATAAGACCCCCTCAACAACAATAGATTCCCCATCAGCAACAATAGACCCTCACACAAAATCAGATCCCCACCAGTGACAATAGATCCCCCAGCAGCCAACATCAATAGACCCTCCAGCACACCCCACACCCCATGCTATTACATACATTCAGTGCTGGAGGTGCCGGAACTGCGTTTCCCCGAGTTCCCGCTGAAAAAAAGCTCTGCCTCCACCCCAAAAAAGAGAGCTACACTACAATGAAAAGTGTACTGTACCTCCATATGAAGTAAAAGGAACAATTGCTGAGCAACCACAGAGATTGTCTAGCACATTGGAATCTCCAATGCCGCGTACACACGATCGGAATTTCCGACAACAAATGTTCGATGTGAGCTTGTTGTCGGAAATTCCGACCGTGTGTAGGCTCTATCGGACATTTTCCGTCAGAGTTTCTGGCAACAAAAATTTGAGAGCTGGATCTCAAATTTTCCAACAACAAAATCCGTTGTCGGAAATTCTGATCGAGTTTACACAATTCCGACACACAAAATTCCACGTATGCTGGGAATCAAGCAGAAGAGCCACACTGGCTATTAAACTTCCTTTTTCTAATCCCGTCGTACGTTAGGCATGTGCAATTCATTTCGTTCCGAATTAGTTTTTTAACGAATTTCGACAAATTAGTTAATTCGGGAATATCCGAATTAATGAAAACCCGTTTAACAGATTTTTTCCGAATATTCGTAAATGCGATAAAATTGGACATTCGTAAATTTGGGCATTCGTACATTCGTACATTTGCAATTTACATTCGTACATTCGTGCATTCTTACATTAGTAAATTAGTGAATTTGTAAATTTGTAAATTCGAAAATTCGGAAATCTGAAATAATAGTTAACTAATAATAACTTAACTATTAGTAATTACTAGTAACTTTTAATTTATAGGTATTGTAATTTCCTTTCAAATTTGGCTGTTAGTGAACGTAACACATACAAATTTATCCGAAGTTATGAATGATCCGAAAAAACGGAATTGAACGTAATGAATTAATAATTATAAATAAATAACAATAATAATAATAATAATAACAACGTTTTATTATTATTATTTATTATTAATTTGTTCCGTTCCATTTGTTTAGATGCAGCATTCGTTTTGGATAATTCGTAACTTCAGTTAAATTTGTATTTGTTACATTCACTGACAGTCAAATTTGAAAGGAAATTACAATACCTATAATTTAATAGTTAGTTACTATTTCAGATTTTTGAATTTTCGGGTTTTTGGATTTTCAAACTCCGAATTTACAAATTTCTAAATTTTCTAATTTACAAATGTACGATTTTACGAATGTACGAATGAACGAATGTACGAATAAACGAATGTTCGAATTACGAATGTACGAATGAACGCATTTACGAATGAACAAATTTACGAATCGCGTTCATAACGAATGACCCGAAAAACGAAAAAAATAATAAACTAATGAAACGAAAACGAAAATGAACACATTTTTTTGGCTGTGCACATGTCTATCGTACGTGTTGTACATCAGTGCGTTCTTGGCAATCAAATTTTCCGAAAACATTTGTGTGACCGTGTGTATGCAAGACAACTTTTAGCCAAGATCCATCGGAAATAAATTTACGGTTTGGTTGTCGGAATGTCCGATTGTCTGTACGCGACATAAGTGTAATGAGAAGCAAATCTGATGATTGAGAATTCATTTCCTTCGGTGTTTGGGAGGAATGCCATGCTCATGTTACTTTTCTTGATGTCAGCTTCAGTGATAACTAATACATAGAGAGTGATCAAAATTCATTCATTTCAGGGGAAGGAGAAAACATTGTAGAATTCTGAAGGAGCCAGAAAGCCAAGGCCAGCCTTGAAATGTGCATGTAATCTAAAAAAAACTCTCTGAAAGTGACATTCATAAAGACTTCTGCCTGATTTTGTAACTCAGAACAGATATTAGACAGATCTCATTTTATTATATTTTTCAGTATTTTGAAAGACATTTCATTTCTTTTTATAGCCTCTGCTGCAGCATTTGAGCAGAATAAAAATAACAAATAAATAAGGAAATAAAACAATGTAAAGAGGGGAAACATATGCAGTTGCTAAGCCAAGACTATTAAAGCACACATTCCGGATTTAGGGTTTATAAAACAATGATGTGTGGGATGTCTGCACAGAGCAGTAAGCACAGCAACAGGCTTTGATGATAAACAACTTGACTGTAAATGCATTAAGCACAGATTACCCTGGGTCTTTATGACATTATGATGGGGTAGAAAATGAATCCTGCCAGAAACATACAGGCTAATTGATGTGATATAAAAGGTGTGACAAACAGTGGTTCAGGAATAAAGGGTATACACTTTTATAGCAACTTTGTGCTTTTGTATTTAAACCAGCATTATCCTTATGTAGTCACTGAAATTACAATTCCTTGTGGCATAGAATAAAAGTAAATACATCTTTACAATAATGTAGTTAACAATAATAATTGTGTAGCATCTCTGTCCTAAACAGGGCTGCTAGTAAATTTAGTTGTGCTAGGTAGTATTCAGCCTGGCTAATTTGTAGTCTTTGATCAAATGGGTTGACTGTGATGTCTCCCTTTTGTCAATAGGTGGCACTGTTGCCTTTGGCATTAGTATGATGAATTACAGTGAATTCAGATTATGAGTTAGTATACTTCTCTCAGCCTTTCAGCAGGAGTTTCTTTGGCCGCTGAGGATGCTGGGTAAAGGTAATTATTCGGAGGAGGTGAGATGATCTGGGTTCCTTCCATCCGGGCTGCAGCTTGGGTGGGCATGTGTGAAGACTGGGGCCTTGTTATGTGTTTCAGGGGCTCTGTCGGAGAGAGCCTGGTTGTTGCTGGGAAGCATGGGAGAGGAAGTGCCAGAGGGACAACCACTCTAGTTGCCGGAGGCTGGTGTAAAGGGATAGTGTTCGGAAGGAGTGCCAGAGGAGACTCTTCATCAGTCGGGTACTGTGAAGTGGCTGGGAAAGCTTCAGGAGAGAACTCATCCAAGGAATCCAGCGGGTAGCTGTGAGCTAAGCTTGAGGAATCCAGCGGGTAGCTGTAAGTTGAGCTTGTTGCTATAGGAGACAGCAGTTGCTATGAAATTCAGATTGCTGAATTCAGCTTAAAGGCCCTTTTTCTGTATAGCTGTTTCTATTTTTGTCTAAGGAGTCTGCCTATTTGCTATTGCATTTGCCTAAGGGTGTCCTGTGCCCTACCCCTCTCTCCCACAGTTCCTTTTAAGAGAAATAAAAATCTCTTTGTTCATTTTTAAAAGTGACTGGCGCCCATCTTTTCTACTTGCACAACACCCACCATGCCTAGGAACCTGCACTCTGAGAAGGAATGTGGGCCATTCCGGCCTCTGGATGTCACCACCAGGCCCTTGGAGGTTCGGGCGGGCGCTACATTTGTCTTTTTAGTCCCCATTAGTTTACTAGTTTAGTGACAGTCACTTGCTCCAATATTTTCTAAGTCACTAACCCAGAACAAGCATGCAGCAGGTGAAGTCATGCTGAAGTCAGAAATTCTGATTTGCATACTTGTTCTAGATCTGTGCCTCAGAAATAACTATACCCACTGCATCCGCATGACAGCCAGGCAAGTAGTAATTTCAGAAAGCAATGTTGTCAATAAGAATTTCTTAGTACAAGTTTCTTTTAATCTGCAAAAGGACTTTAAAGGCTGCTCAGACATACAGACCTGATCCGACTGCTCTACAGCTCTCATGTATATGGGTGGTTTGACTGTTCATAGGCATGTACTGTAGATCACCCACTGAAAATGGCAGATTATTAAAGTTCTGCCTGTCACTGTCATCATTGCCACTGAGCCTGCTTTGGCAGTTTAAGAAAGGCCCAGATAAGATGATGTATAATGTGAAGAGGGAACTTCTCCCACCAGCCTCAGAAAACATACATTAGACTGTTCTAATATTTTGACACCATGGCCTGAGTTTCCAATGTGGACTGCACCCCTGATCCATTCAATATCCTATTACCTCCTGTTTCTGTCCCCTGACTCCACATTCCTATCTGTTCTATCCAGTTCTTATCCCTTTACCCTTCTTTCTCTTTGGTACTCTGTCAGTCCGTTCCTCATTGCTTTCCTTCTTTTTTTTTTTAACAACAAGGTTGGTCTTTATTAGAAAAAATCAAGTTGCAGTACATTATAAGTCACTCAAGCATTGCAGTGTACACATCCATGGAACAAGAGCAATTGCTTTCCTTCTTGCTCTACAGAATTCCCCCCGGATCATTGTTGCCAACCTACCAGATTGAAATTTACTGACATGGCAAGTACAATATGTAATTAGCAATGTGATTTAAGGTAGATATTAAAGCAAAAAAACATATTTCTTATTTTAATTTCAATATAGTAAGTTAGTAGCTCAGGGACAGGACTCAGAAGGGAAAGAAATTACAATGGACAAGCACACACATTGACTCTCACAATGACACTGACAGCAGCGTGCAGCAGCCCAGATGATGATGGCACTTCACTGACACGACACGTTCTATGTTAAAAAGGTTCAACGTGTACAGAAATACAAATTTTTTGGGCTGAAGTTACACAGTTTATTGTTACACTAACTACGGTAGGGATTCCTCTCATCATAAAAGTTTTCTTCCTGGATCTGGTGACCCCTCTAGCCCCTCGTAGGGCACTTAGTTTACTCCTTTTTTACGCTACGGTGTCATGGTTATGCAATAGAGTTTGTCGATCAGCTTACCTGTCTCCATGTGTTCATCTCTAGAGACCAGCTGACCCTCACCTGACTGCTTTTGTAACCTCTCCTCTAAGCATGGCCTCACCCCAGGCCCTATCAGGGAACCCTATATTAACCTGTGCACTGCAAGCCAGCAGTGCTGATCAACCATTGTGTGTTAGCCTCCGTGTGTACTTGCTGTGTTTCCTATGTCTGATTCCTGTTACCGACTTTGGCCTGTTCCTTACTATTCCTGTCTGCTCGTGACCCTGACCTTTGGCGTGTCCCCGACCATCCCTGTTTGCCTGTGACCCTGAACCTTGGCGTGTACTCTGTTGTCCTTGTCTGCTTGTGGCCCCGAACTTGGCTTGTCCCTTACTTCCTTGTTGTTCCAGCCTGCTGCCTCCTTCCTCTTCTCCTGTAGTCTACCGTGAGTGTGAGCTGTGAGACCCTGGGGGCCGCGACCTGGAGCCAGACTGCAGCGCAGTCCATCCTTGCCACTAAAGGCTCTGGTGAACACCTGCTGGTTCTTAGACTCCGCGCCCTGGGGAATCTATGCTCTAGCTCCCAGTGGGATCTGTGTCAGTGATCCAGTAGACCTGCTTCCTGATCCTCCCAGGGTTCAATCCGCAGCAGTCAGTCCTAGGGTCCTCTACCTAGCGGTGCACTTCTGACTCCTACAGAGTGCATCTGTCACCTAGCCTCAAGGTGACCTGACAGTTTGATCAGCCATGGACCCGGCTGATGTGCCGCTACCTGCAGATGATCCATTGGAGGGCTTAGTTCGCAGACTTGAGACCCAGGAATCGCATCAGAACCAAGTGATGCGATTCCTTCAGGATTTGGCATCCCGTTTTGAACAGGTTCAGGCCTCATTAGGACCCCCGGTTCAACAACCTCAACCACTATCTGCTGCTGCACCTATTGCATCAGTCGCAGCCACACTGCCAGCTCCGGCCCGTTTCTCTGGGGACTCCAAGGCTTGCAGGGGGTTCCTTAGCCAGTGCACGATTCATTTTGAACTTCAGCCCCAAAACTTCCTGTCCGATCGGGCGAAAGTAGCCTATATTATATCCCTTCTGTCCAGCGAGGCGCTAGCTTGGGCTGCCCCTCTGTGGGAACTGAATGATCCAGTGGTTTCTAGCCTGTCTGATTTCTTGAAACTTTTTCGGAATATCTTCGAGGAACCGGGTCGTGTCTCCTCAATGGCTAGCGCTCTTTTACGTCTCCGTCAAGAGTCCGCTTCTGTGGGACAGTATGCTCTTCAGTTCCGTATCCTCACAGCTGAATTGAGCTGGAATAATGAGGCCCTAGTTGCAACCTTTTTACATGGCTTCTCTGATAGAGTGAAGGATGAATTAGCAGGAATATCCCTTCCTGCTGATCTGGATGGTGTCATCACCTTGTGTAACCAGATCGATATTCGCTTTCAGGAGAGGGCCCTGGAAAAAAGACGCCAGCACTCCCCGTTCCTTAGGCAGCCTGAGCTCCCAGTCCCTTCTCTTCAATCTGAGGAGCACCCCCTGCCCACTGAGGAACCTATGCAGCTCGGCTGGACCAAGTTGTCTCCTGAAGAACGCGCTAGGCGCAGAACTCTGGGCCTGTGCCTCTACTGTGGGGCCAAAGGTCATTTTCGTGACACTTGTTCTCTTCGTCCGGAAAAACGATCGGGGCTAATACATCTGGAAGGTGGCGTATTAGACCCTGAAGTATCACCTTCACCTTCTCGTCTTCTTCTTTCTGTCTTCCTTCATGTTGGCGCTTCCTCTCGTTCGGTCTCGGCACATCTGGATTCCGGAGCCGCTGGCAATTTCATGGACTGGGGAACTGCGTCTTCCATGAGACTTACCCTTTTGCCCCTTACAACGCCATTGGTGGTCTTGGCGATTGATGGCACTGTTCTCCCAGGGGACCCTATCCGCTTCCAGACCCTCCCTGTTAAGATGTCGGTAGGGACACTCCACCAGGAGTGGATATACTTCCTTGTCTTACCTAAGGCTTCATCTCCTATCATATTAGGTCTTCCTTGGTTACGGCTCCATTCTCCACATGTTGACTGGACTGCTGGACAGATCTTGACTTGGGGTTCCTCCTGTTCCTCCTCCTGCCTACTCAAGGTTACCCCAAAAGAGAAGTCTCCTGTTGCCATCATCCCAGTATCTTCTGCTCTTCCCGCTGCGTATAGCGATTTCTGGAATGTCTCCTGAAATAGTCGGGCTGAGGCACTCTCTGGGTCGTGTGGCACTCTGGATGAGGAGCCTACCTGTGAACCTGAGCCGATCAGTCACTCCAGTTTGCATGGCCGTTTCCCTTTGCCTGTCCCTGGACCCCCTTGGACACACACCCAGGCTGACTCGTCCACCAGTTCCACAGTCGCTACGCTGCGATGCAATTCTGGTGGTCGCTGCACCTGGCAATGCTGTTCAGTCGGCCTCTGCCCCAGTCCAGCCTATGCCCAGTGAGCTTCCTGCTTCTTGTTCAGGACTTTCTGTAACCTGGCCTCACCCTACTGCTACTACGTCCATTCAAACCTGTTTAAGAGGCTCAATCCATCCTTTGGATAGACTGCCTCATTCGGCCAGGTGTGGTTTTCAATATTTTGTTCAGGGCTCTCTGCATTCTGTTTGTGTTTCAGCTATCCAGCTTAACTCTTTTGACACGTCATCTTTTAACCAACCTGACCTCAGGAATCCACTGACCTCTACTTTGGAATCCATGCGTCTGGCACCCTGCGTGTAGATTAGGGGGGACGGATGCATGGATGGGGGGGCGGTGCCCGTGCGCCCCAAATGGACTGGTTGTCACCTTGCTTGGTCCCAGATGTTGTGTTGTATGCATATGTCTGACTGGTGAGGAGGGTGCCCTGGAAGTGGTGCTGATCACCTGTGTGCTAGATCCGTGCATCTTTCTGCAGCCCTTTTTATCACTTGAATTATGTTTTTGGAGTAAGTGGGGCCTCATGTCTATATTTTGTCTAAATTTTGCCTAAGGTTTCACAAAGCCTAGAGCCGCCTCTGGTCGAGACTCTCGTGCAACATCGCTGGATCGAGATGGGGCTCTGGCAAGTATTAGGGGGGCTGGGGGGGGGGGCTGCTGTACATAGAAAACCTTCCAACTTTAGAACCACCTTAACTCAAAAGGTACCTTCCTAAGCCTAAAAATAAGGGGGGGAGGGTGAGACTTTAAATGAGGCACAATATTTGTGTCTCCATCCCGGGTTCAAGTACATAAAAAGGGAGTGTGGGACATTAAATGAGGCAATTGACTTGTGGAGGTAGAGTATATATTAATCATTTTTTATTTGTAACAATAGTATAAAAGTATTTTCATATATATATATACATGCACAATGGCATAAACATAATGGATACATATACATTAGCTTGGCAAAACATAAAATATAGCAAATGTTAATAAATATACTACAAGAGGTTTCATATTGGCAGGCATTAGTACATCATATGCAAAAGAGCTGCTATAAGATAGGTACACATACACATTGATGATTACATAATACTCAATGAATTTTGGATGTATATATATATGAGCCAGTAAGTAAGTAATAAGCCAGACTTGTCTAAGCACCCCAGCAGCCTAAGCCTCCTCCAAAGACCTTTATTTTTCCTACTGTGACCTGACTTCCTGTTAGAGGGTAGCTACGTTTGTACTCCATGGTGCCCTATATGTAGGAACATAGCAACCTTCTTTTGCTCACTCCCGAGATGGACTAGGTACTATAGACTATGGACTGTGGACTTTGGGATTTTTATGCCGCGTACACACGAGCGGACTTTCCGGCAGACTTGGTCCGACGTTCTTCCCGCCGGACTTTCCGGCGGACTACCGCCGGACTTTCTGACCAGACGGACTTGCCTACACACGACCGGACTTTCCGGCAGGCTAGGTCCGCCCGTCTTTCCGATGCACTTTGGCCGGAGTTACGACGGACTTTCAGAATGAACGGACTTGCCCACACACGGACAAGTCCGTTCATTTTGAACGTGACTCGGGTACGACGGGACTAGAAAAGGAAGTGAATCTCGCCGCTCTTATCTGCGAGATTGACACCTTGCAAGACCCGTCGTGGGGCATCCCAGGCCCTTAGGTCTGGCATGGATTTTAAGGGGAACCCCCTATGTCGAAAAAACGGCGTGGCGTCCCCCCCAAAATCTATACCAGACCAGGATCCGAGCACGCAGCCCGGCCGGTCAGAAAAGAGGGTGGGGATGAGTGAGCGCCCCCCCTCCTGAACCATACCAGGCTGCATGCCCTCAACATGGGGGGGTGGGTGCTTTGGGGGAGGGGGGTGCCCTGCGGGGGCCCCACCACCACAAAGCACCTTGTCCCCATGTTGATGAGCACAAGGGCCTCTTCCCGACAACCCTGGTCGTTGGTTGTCGGGGTCTGCGGGGGGGGCTTATCAGAATCTGTGAGCCCCCTATAATAAGAGGGCCCCCAGATCCCGGCCCCCCACCCTAGGTGAATGAGTATGGGGTACATGGTACCCCTACCCATTTACTTAGGGAAAAAGTGTCAATAATTAAACACACTACACAGGTTTTTGAAGTAATTTATTAGACAGCTCCGAGGGGGTCTTCTTCCGGCTTCGGGGGTCTTCTTCCGACTTTGGGGGTCCCTCTGGTTCCTCTTTTCCTGGCGTCCGGTTGGTTCTTCTTCGCTCCCTCTGGCTTCTTCTCCCGATGTTCCAGTTCTTCTTCCGGCTCCTCCGCTGTCTTCATGCCGCTCTTTTGCCAGCAGAGGCCTGGACTTCTGGCCTGTGGCTTCTGGGCTTCTGGGCTTCTTCTCTTCTTCCCATGTTGACACGACGCTCTCTCCGGCTGGAATGCTCTCTGAGAGCTCTGATGTGACTTATCTAGGCAGAGACCCCGCCCCCTTACCGGTTGACCACGCCCCCTAAAACATCACAGTCCCAGCATGCCCAGGGACTGTGACGGCATAAGGGGGCGGGGTCTCCGCCTATATAAGTCACATCGGAGCTCTCAGAGAGCATTCCAGCCGGACTTCTACTAGCACACTATGAAAGACTTATCTTAAAAGGAAGCCCTCCAGCGGCGCTCTGTCAATGCTAGCAGGGAGCCAATGGCTTTGCTGCTATCAATCTATCTAATCAAGAGCCGGGACCCCGTGCAGAGAGGGAGAGCGCGTCTCCGCTGAGGGAATTACGGGGCTCAGGTAAGTAAAACAGGCGGGGCTGGGGGGCCGGTCACTGCCAGAACTTTTTTCACCTTAATGCATTGGATGCATTAGGTGAAAAAACACAAGGGTTTACAACCCCTTTAAAGTATCGCGCTACCTGAAAGTCAGAGGTAGTATATCGACCACACTACCAGAGAAGAATGGGAGCCAAAGCAATGTAATGTATTTCCACCTCTTTATTGTACTGTAACAAATGTCTCATTGTTAATCGAGTCTCTTCACATCTTTTGTTCCCACAGTAACACTGTCTGTTTTATGTCTTTTCTCTTGATAAAAAAAAAGGATTATACAAAAAAAGTATTCACAGTCAAGGTCGGTGGAAAACCTTGATACGCCTAGACCCAAAAGCATAGTTTCAAAGTAGCCCCTAAGCATTAGTCCTGTCCTCACTCCCCCAGAAAGATACAAACACTTTATATTCACCAGATATATATGCGTGTTCGTTCACTGATGGCGTATTTCACAGAACTTTCAGGACCACTCAAGCAGGGCTTCAAAATTCATGAACCAGCGCAAATCTTCTCCACAGTAGAGGAATGCTTTCAGTTCTGGGTCTCTTGTAGAAGACTTCTTAGCTTATAGGAACTCAAGACAAAAATACATTAGGGTTAGGGTTCTGTGCAGGATTTCTTTCCACACTCCTGCTTCTGGGGCGCCAAATGAACTAAATAGGGTATGTTCAAAACCACCCCATATTTATTTCAACCAACTTCTATAAATCCCCCTGCCAATAACAACATCACCAAAAAGCCTCCTAACATAAAGCCCCCAACCCTCATAGCCTTTACTGTACATCTAACCCTACCCCACAACTCTTATAACTTCTTCATGTCTCCTCTCCTACAGGTAAAAAAAATGTAGCTGCTCCCTTGGCTTAGGGTGATGGCAATGGTGAGGACACTCGGATAAGGCTATGTAGACACGTGGCTCCATTTGTAAACCACTGTTCAATGTTTGTAAGATGTAACCACAAGCAGTGTAAGCCAGCCCTGGGGGGTAGCTAGCTCAGGAGGGCACACTGTGTTATCTGTATAAAAAGTGTTACACTATTCATATTTTAGTACACAAAAGCTGCAGCTTGTTTACCTTTGCCTTGTGCAGGCAAAAAGATGTTGGCTGCTAGGAGTTATCCTGCGTACACACGGTCGGACTTTCCGGCATACTTGGTCCGGCGGACCAGAGTCCGCCGCACAATCCGACCGTGTCTAGGCTCCGGCTGACTTTTTTTTCTCCCAAAAGTCCGCCGTACCTAGATTTGAAGCATGCTTCAAATCTTAGTCCGCCAGACTCAGTTCCTGACGGAAAGCCCGTTCGTCTGCATGCGTCTGTATGCTGGTCCGACGGACCAGATACGACGCAAGGGCAGAGTACTGCATCTCACGCTCGCTGCGATAGGAAAAACAAATTTTCCTATTGCGGCGAGTGCGGGGCATCCCAAGCCCTTAGGTCTGGTATTGATTTTAAGGGGAACCCCCTACACCGAAAAAACGGCGTGGGGCCCCCCTAAAATCCATACCAGACCCCATCCGAGCTCGCAGCCGGCCGGTCAGGAAAGGGGATGGGGACGAGCGAGCGCCCCCCCCCCTCCTGAACCGTACCAGGCCGCATGCCCTCAACATGGGGGGTGGGTGCCTTCAGGGAGGGGGCGCCCTGCGGCCCCCCGGCCCCCCCACCACAAAGCACCTTGTCCCCATGTTGATGAGGACAAGGGCCTCTTCCTGACAACCCTGGCCGTTGGTTGTCGGGGTCTGCGGGCGGGGAGCTTATCGGAATCCGGGAGCCCCCTATAATAAGAGGGCCCCCCGATCCCGGCCCCCCCACCCTAGGTGAATGAGTATGGGGTACATGGTACCCCTACCCATTTACCTAGGGAAAAAGTGTCAATAATAAAACACACTACACAGGTTTTTGAACCTGAGAAGAACTGGAATACTGGGAGAAGAGGCCAGAGGGAGCGGAGAAGAACCAACCGGACGCCGGGAGAAGAGAAACCGGAGGGACCCCCGAAGTCGGAAGAAGACCCCCGAAGCCGGAAGAAACCCCCCCGGAGCTGTCTAATAAATTACTTCAAAAACCTGTGTAGTGTGCTTTATTATTGACACTTTTTCCCTAGGTAAATGGGTAGGGGTACCCCATACTCATTCACCTAGGGTGGGGGGCCGGGATCTGGGGGCCCTCTTATTATATATAGGGGGCTCCCGGATTCCGATAAGCCCCCTGCCCACAGACCCCGACAACCAACGGCCAGGGTTGTCGGGAAGAGGCCCTTGTCCTCATCAACATGGGGACAAGGTGCTTTGGGGTGGGGGGGGCTCAGGGCGCCCCCTCCCCCAAAGCACCCACCCCCCCATGTTGAGGGCATGCGGCCTGGTACGGTTCAGGAGGGGGGGGGGAGCTTGCTCGTCCCCATCCATGACCGGCTGGGCTGCGTGCTCGGATCGGGGTCTGGTATGGATTTTAGGGGGGGCCCACGCCGTTTTTTCGGCGTAGGGGGTTCCCCTTAAAATCCATACCAGTGGCGAGATTCACTTCCTTTTCTAGTCCCGTCGTACCCGAGTCACTTTCAAAATGAACGGACTTGTCCGTGTGTGGGCAAGTCCGTTCATTCTGAAAGTCTGCCGTAACTCTGGCGAAAGTCCGTCGGAAAGACGGGCGGACCTAGCCTGCCGGAAAGTCCGGCGGTAGTCCGCTGGAAAGTCTGGCGGGAAGAACGTCGGACCAAGTATGCCGGAAAGTCCGACCGTGTGTACGCGGCATAATAGGCAGATTTTTTTACTTGGGGGGGCAATAGGGGTAGACAAACTTTGACCTGCCAGTTCTTTCGAAACTGCAAGTCCTATCATGCCTCATCATGCTTGTACTTGTCAGAGTCTTGCTATCTATCTATCTATCTATCTATCTATCTATCTATCTATCTATCTATCTATCTATCTATCTATCTATCTATCTATCTATCTATCTATCTATCTATCTATCTATCTATCTATCTATCTATTTTTCCATCTATCTATCTATCTATCTATCTATCTATCTATCTATCTATCTATCTATCTATCTATCTATCTATCTATCTATCTATCTATCTATCTCTATCTTTTTTCTGTTCTAGTTTTATTATTTTTCCAGCAATGCTCCAGCACAATGCTGACATCTGCTGTTTGATTTAATGTGTGTTTGTTTCACAGTCAGAAACATAAAAAATAGTTGTCTGTATGTTATCACTTGAAGTATGACTATTACATATTTTACAAAACGAAATACAAAAGCTAAAATGTGTTATAAATCTACTGGGATCAGGTAGCACTACAATATTTATCCAAGATGTTCCATAAAAATCCACAATTGAAAGTATATACTGCAAAGATTGTAAATCCCGCATTTGGAAGGACTGTCCCTCTTTTGAGACCAAATCCTTCTGTCCCTCATGTAGCCTCAGTCACTCATTTGGTCTGATGTGTACATCTCTATACAAAATGTACTAATTTTCTACCAAAAGGGTTAGGCTTCACTAAACCTTTTGGGCTAGTTCACACCAGAAAAACATCCTCCAGATCCGTTCCAGATGCGTTTCTGCAGGCACGTTTTTGATGCATTTCAGTGGGTTTTTGATGCATTTCCGAGGCCATTCCAGATGCTTTTTTCCTTCTTTTTTCTTGTTTTTTTTTTTTTCACTGTACTGGGGTCCAGTGCATTTTTGATGCACATAGGTGCATTACATTGTGTTTTTAACCACGTTCCAGTACAGTTCTGTGCAGAAAAAGAGTCTTCAAGAGGCTTAAGGAAGAAGCTATCCCAAACGCATTGCTATGCCTACCCAAGCCTCCAGTCCATGATGAGCCTTCTGGGATTCCTCAGCTGTCATCCTCCTGCTTTGAGTGAGTTCAGTTCTGTCTGTGTCTCATTACAGCCTGGCTTCCCTTCAACATACACATAGTTGCCAACATTTCCCAAAAAATTTTAGTAACACTTTTTTGTAGAAAGCCAGCATAGGCAGAATAGTATGTTACTTAGGGGTGGGGTATTCATTTTATGGGCATGGCCGACAGGAAAAATGGTGGTGCGCTGTGGCAAAAATAGGCGTGGTTTAAATTATGCTAAAATATTGGGTGTGGCTTAAAGGGGTGTGGTTAAATAGAGTCTGTTAACATCTGCCTGTCCATAGGGATGCATGGACCTTAGTGCATAATTTATACTACAGTGCAGTGCAGAGTATATACTGCAGTGCAGCGTATATAGTGCAGTGCATAGTATATACTACAGTGCAGTGCACAGTATATAGTGCAGTGCAGAGTATATAATACAGTGTACTGCGGTGTCAATAATACAGTATAGCGTATATAATACAGTAGTCTGTCACCACTGATCCCATTTTTTTTTTTCATTAATCTTTGTTTATTCTTTTATTTTTTTTTCAGTATCAGGTTCTGTTGCTGCATTATTAGTACTCCCCCTTCTGTGTCACAGGTATTATTCCTTCTGCATCAGCATAGCAGTAGTATACCTTTGATTTTTGTTTTTTTCTGTGGCGCAACAGCACTAAGAATATTTAGGATATAATTGCTGTCCCCCCCTTCTGTGTCGCAGGTATATCTCTTTCTGTGTCAGCAGTGGTTCCCTTTTTCTTTTCTTTTTTTGGGGCTTTCTTATTTTTCTTTTAGTTTTCTTTTAGTTTTTTTTTTCTTGCAGCAGTGAAAAAAAAATTCTCCACAGATGCTGCATCATTATTTTCTTTAAAAATATATATATAATAAAACGCTTTATAGTGCACCAAGTACAAAAGTATTGCACCCAAGCACCATACTCCCTTCCCACACTCTGTAATAAAGAGTTATAAAAATCCCCCCCCCCCCAAAAAAAATCCCCATCATGTCTGGAAGGCCAGCAAGAAGAGGCAGATGCTCACAGGCCACTAAAAGAGGGCAAGCAGCCTCTGTGTCTACATAGAAGAGTGGTGGTCGTTGACATGGTGCATCCTCTGCAGGTGGGGCACGTTTGTCCTTTTTTTCCACTGCTGGCTGTGTTATTGAGCCACGACATGCAGAAGAGTTGGTGGAGTTGATAACTAAGCCGCCATCCTCCTCACCCTCTGTCACCCAGGCTCATACTAGTTTGCCTTCCACCGCAGCTGCCAAAGTGGTCTATTTCACTAGCTTGTCCACAGTTACTCCTTCCGTAGCCCCACCATCATGCAAGGAGGAGTCACCAGAAATATTCAATCACAGTGTCTGTTACATGCTGCTGGAGGATGCGCAGGAATTTGAATGCTCAGATGTTGGTTCCCAGGTTGAGGAAGGGAGCAACGTTAGCCTAGAGAGAGGGGGGTGCCACAGAAGGACAAGAAACTAGCAGTCATGTTCCTCCAGTTGCAGCATACTGCCACATTTGCTCCAGTTGCGAGGAGGGAGGGGATGATGAGGTCACTGACCGTACTTGGGTGCCTGAGAGAACAGAGGAGGTAACTGAGGAGGGGACACAACTCCACGAGGCAGGATGTCCTCCACGGTCCAGCTTAAGGGCAGCCACCCTATTGCATCACACCACAGAGCTCCACAGGTGCAGGGTCTGCTGACTCCCCGCTGACTTCCAAAAGTTCATTGGTGTGTGCTTTTTTCTACACATGTGCAGTAGATCACACCGTTGCTGTTTGCAATCTCTGCATGAAGCGTATCAACCATGGCCAGAACACCATCCGCTTGGGCAAATCATATGATGACCTGCCATGCAGCTTGTTGGCAACAGCAACTGAAAGACAGACATCATAAAAAATTCAGACTTCTCCTTGCTCCTCATCTGGGATTTCTACCCCTACTATACCTCAAGTCTTCTCAAAAACCTGCACTGAGAGGAATGATGGTATAGCAATGGGTGTCACAAGTACTTGCAGCCAATCTGCTAGCAGGACACCACCTGTTGATTTCAGCAGCCAAATTTCGCTACCCCAGTTGCTGAACCGTAAAAAAATATACTGTCCCAGCCATCCACATGCTCAGCATCCAAATGCTAGCTTGGCCAAATTGCTAGCACTACAACTGCTGCCTCTTCATTTGGTAGACACTGCCCCATTCCATGAATTTGTGGAATGTGCTATACCAGAGTGGCAGGTTCCAAACATGAATTTCTTTTCACATAAGGCCATTCCAGCTCTCTACCGTCATGTGGGAGGCAATGTTTTGGCCTCGTTGGACAGGGCGGTCAGCAGCAAGGTTTACATTACTGCTGACTCATGGTCCAGCAGGCATGGTCAGGGATGTTACATTTCCTTCACGGTGCACTGGGTAACTCTGCTGGCAGCTGGGAAGGATGCAGGACAGGGTTCAGTGCTGGAGCTTGTTCCTCCACCACGCCTTCAAAAAGCTGGTGATGATTCTGCCACATCTGTCTGCTCCACCCCCTCCTCTTCTTCTTCCTCTACGGCCTCTTCTGCTGAATTGTCTTCTGAACCAGCAGTGCTCCCTAAGCGTTCAAGGGACTACGCAAGCAGTTAGGCTAAAAGATGCCATGCGGTGCTTCAGTTGGTCTGTCTAGGGGACAGGAGCCACACTGGGGCAGAGATTCTGTCAGCTCTGCAGGGGCAGCCTCAGAGGAGGTTAACGCCATGGCAGCTTGAGCCAGGAATGGTTGTATGTGGCAATGGCACCAATCTTCTCTCCGCCCTCCGACAGGGACACTTGACACGTTCCATGCTTGGCACGCATCCTGAATTTTGTGGTGCAGTGTTTCTTGAACAGATACCCAGGCTTACAAGATCTTCTGAGGCAGGCCAGAAAAGTCTATGGTCATTTCCAACAGCCATACAATGCCAGTGCCATGCCCACCAGGTGGAACTCAACATTGGCAATGCTGCAGTGGCTGCACATGCAGCAGAGGGCCATCAATGTGTACCTGTGTAAGTATGGCACAAGAGCAGGCTCAGGGGAGCTTGGCTTCTTTTCGCCATGACAGTGGCTACTGATAAAGGATGTATGCACTGTCCTGTCACCATTTGAGAAGGCCACAAGGATGGTGAGCAGCGACAATGCATGCATCAGTGACACTGTCCTTCTAGTCTTCCTGCTGGAGCGCACACACTTTGTGGCATCATGGACAGGGCACTTGAGGCAGAACAGTGGGAGGAAGAGGAGGACTTCCTTTCCTCTCAAGTTCCCCTTTATGCAAATACCATTCCTGCGGGAATGTCAAAAACACAGGAGGAAGAGGAGTAGGAGGAGGATTGTGTCAGCATAGATGTGGAGGATAACATACAGCAGTCTTCAAGGGAAGGTTTTCAGTCCCCAGAAACCCAAGGAGTTGCATGTGACTGGAAGGAGGTAGTTCCTGACAATATCATCCTTAATGACCCAGAGGACTTAGAATCTCATGCCTGTTCAAATTTATGCTGCATGGGCTCCCTGATTCTGAAAAGCCTGCAAAAGGACCCGAGGATTTGTGGTATCAAGGAGAGGGATCATTACTGGCTGGCAACCCTTCTTGATCCACTTTACAAGGGTAAAGTTGCAGAGCTCATCCTGCCTTCACAGAGGGAGCAGAGGATGAAACATCCTCAGGATGCCTCGAAGAAAAATTTGTGTAACGCCTTTCCAGACACTGGGAGGTTACCATTTGCTGGACAACATGTTTCTGAGGCTTTGTTTGGTCAGAGGAAGAGAGGTGAATTAGGCTGACCGATGCCTTTAAACCATGGGTGCTCAACCAGTGACCCTCCAGCTGTTGCGGAACTACAAGTTCCATGAGGCATTGCAAGGCTGACAGTTACAAGCATGACTCCCAAAGGCAGGGGCATGATGGAACTTGTAGTTCCTCAGCAGCTGGAGGGCCACAGGTTGAGCACCCATGCTTTAAACAATTCATTAGTCCTCAGCGCCCAGGGCTGTTAGGTTTAAGCAACCATGAGCATCGTCTGCATTATATGGTTCAGGAATATCTAGGGGCTAGAGCAGACTTGGAGACCTTTCCAACTGAGCATTCACTGGGTTACTTGGTCTTAAGGATGGACCACTGGCCAGAACTTGCTCAATATGCAATCAAGCTACTGGCCTGTCCTGCATCCAGCGTGCTTTCTGAACAGACATTCAGTGCTCCTGGTTTGTGACAGGTCAAAGAGTGCCACTGTCCACAGACTTGATAGGCTGACATTTATCAAAATGAATCAGTCCTGGATCAGCAGCTGTCAAGCCCCTGATACTGATGTAACTGATTGAATTAGCTAGGAAGGGATCCCTTGAAGACTGCCTATCCTATTGCTGAGTCTTGATTATGCTAGCTTCCAACAATATTTTTGGTTTAGGGCACCACCAACACCCAAGGCCCAATTTTTCTGTACCTGTTTGACAGGGGTATGTCATTTCAATTTTTTTACAAATTTTTAACAGCAGGGTCCGTTCCAGCACCCAACAAGAGTAACTGTGAGGGGTTACAGTGTTCAGGCACCACCAACACCCAAGGCCAAATTTTTCTGCACCTGTTTGACAAGGGAATGTAGGTTACATTTTTTTTCTAATTTTTAACAGCAGGGCCCGTTCCTGCACCCAACAAGAGTAACTGGGACGGGTTACAGTGTTCAGGCACCACCAACACCCAAGGCCCAATATTTCTGCACCTGTTTCCCAGGGGCATGTCATTTCAATTTTTTTACAAATTTTTAACAGCAGGGCCCGTTCCTGTGCCCAACAAGAGTAATCGTGAGGTGTTACAGTGCTCAGGCACCACCAACACCCAAAGCCCAATTTTTCTGCACCTGTTTGACAGGGGCATGTGTTTTAATTTTTTTTACTAATTTTAAACAGCAGGGCCCTTCCTGCGCCCAACAAGAGTAACTGTGAGGGGTTACAGTGTTCAGGCACCACTTGGTATGGGCGAACGGTTTGGGCGGAGCATAAGTTTGGCCTGAACATCGCCCATTCAGGTACTCGCCTAAAACCTGATCTTTCTGGGCACTTATTGGGATGTTCGCCTGCACAGTCAATAGGTTGCTAAGGCTTCCCCGCTGGGAGCTAGATTAAAAAAAATATATATTGTACAAAATAGAATGTGTATTTTTAAAAAATGGGGGGAAACGGCGTGGGTGGACCCTTTGGGTCTGGTATGGAGTCTAACCACTTCCATTGTAAAATGGCGCCAGTAGGAACACTCCCTCCCTCCTGCAGCCCATCAGAGTACCCAAGTACCTATCTGCAGCCCATACCTCATATAATATATGTTGGGGTGTTTTCTTTCCAAAATGGGGTTATTTTTTACGTAATTCTACTGTCCTGGTGCTCCAGGACCTTCAAAAGTGTGATAGGTAGGAATGAAATTAGATGTGTAATTTATGCTCCTAGAACGCCTGACGGTACTCCCTGCATGTTGGGCCTCTTTATGTTGCCAGGCTGTGAAAAAGTCTCACACATGTGGTATCCCCATACTCAGCAAGAGAAGCAGAATGTGTTTTGGGGTGTAATTGGAAGTATGCATATGCTGTGTGTGAGAAATAACTTGTTATTCTGACAATTTTGTGTAATAAAAAAAAATTCTTCATTTTCCCAAGAATTGTGGGAAAAATTAAAACCTCAAAAAATTCACTATGGGGCTATTTACTATAGCGCTGCAGCGCTAATTAGTGCTAAAACAGTATTCACTATAGTGCTGATAAAAAAATACTCCCAAAATCAAATTTACTATAGTTCCCTGAAAACAAATAGCGCCCAAACCCTTACTCTGCTAAAACCTGGAGTAGTGCACATGGAAATAATGTTTAGAGCATGATATAATTGCCTAAATGGTACTGAAATATGTGGTATATTATTTAAAGATAATTTGCTTTTAAACTGTGTGAAAAAGTGATTTCTACACTGAAATATCTTTAAAAGTCTGAGAAGAGATAAATTCCCTGATTTTGTACAACAGAACAGGCGCCAACAGAACTGAGCATGCTCAGACCTGCAAATAGCATTCATTTTAGCTCCATTGGGGTTTATTTACTAAAGCTAGCGAGTGCAAAATTAGTCACACTTCTGCAGAGAAACCAATCAGCTTCTAACCTTAGCTTGTTTAATTAAGCATTGGCAATAAAACCTGGAAGCTGACTGGTTTCTATGCAGAAGCGTGACAGATTTTGCACTCTTTATCTTTAGTAAATAAACCCCAATGTCTTTTTTACAGGGCACTATAGTAAATACCAGAATGAGCGCTATGTTAAAGTGGTGTTCCACCCTAAAAAAAAAAAAAATCCACGACTGTGCCTAAAAAAAATTAAAAAAACATTTAGAAATTTTTTTTTTTTTACTTACCTCTAAATGCCTGTTGCTAGGGGGTCCCTCGTAGTCTGCCTCTTCCAGTGCCTGGGCTGGTGACATCACTTCCCCCTCAGCACAGGAAGGGCTCGGCTCTGCTCCCTCCCTCCTGTCAATCATCTGGGACCCATTACAGGTCCCAGGTGACTGAGCGGCCAATCATGGCGCTAGGCGCCACTCGCGCATGCGCAGTGGGTGCCAGGCTGTGAAGCCACAGCCCGGCGCCCACAGTTGCAATGCCGGCGCCGCTGAACGGAGGGGGAGACGAATGGGGCTTCGATCTCCCGCATCGCTGGACCCTGGGACAGGTAAGTGTCCAATTAAAAGTCAGCAGCTGCAGTATTTGTAGCTGCTGACTTTTAATTTTTTTTTTGATGGGCCCTCCTTTTTAAAGAGCATTTTTTGGGAGTGAAAATCAGTGCTATTATAGTCCAATGCAAGTTTTAGCCATTGATTCTAATGGTACCATTGTAACTTCCCCAAATAAATCCTTTTAATGTTGAGATGAAATGTATCTCTGAAATAAATTTTCCTTTGCAACATTGTAATCTACTTTGTTTTTAAGAATGCTAGAATGTGGAATGTTTTGATGTTTTGGTAAAATATATTTTTCTCTGTCACTTTTACTTGTTACTCTCCATCTCACAACAATCTTTACCCAAACTTACACAGGTGTCTTTACAATCCACAAACAATACCATTGCTGATGCAAATTTAAAATGAGTCACAATTTTTTGTGCTTTTTATTATTTTCAAAATAATCATAATTTGAGCCCAAAAAATGTGATATGTGTACCAACATCAGATATCAAAATGTAATTCCAAAAAATTTGAGGGTAATATCACTATTCTACACTCACCCACAAAGAACAAGCACATATCACAGAATAAATCAAGAAGAATAACTCTCGAGTAATGTAATTCCATCACCTGTATGTCAAAAGAAATGCAGTATTTATGTGTAGGAAGTTTTCACATGTGGCAGCTCCGTGGCTTAGAGGTTGGAACTTCTGCTTAGCATCCCTGAGTGTCTTGGTTCAAATCCCAAACATGCTGCTCCATGTAGAGAAGTTGTCTCATCTCCCAGGTCCTCAAACGATATCTAAATGTAGTATTTATGTGTAGGAGGGTTCCACCACCATTGTAAATCTTGCCAGGTACACTATCTAGCCAAAAGTATTGGGATGCCTGCCTTTACACACACATGAACTTTAATGGCAGCCCAGTCTTAGTCCGTAGGGTTAAAAATGTATTTGGCCCACCCTTTGCAGCTAGAACTGCTTTTGGGATGGCTAGGAAGGCTTTCCACAAGGTTTAGTGTGTCTATGGGAATGTTTGACCATTCTTCCTGAAGTGCATTTGTGAGGCCAGGCACTGATGTTGGATGAGAAGGCCTGGCTTGCAGTCTCTGCTCTAATTCAGCCAAAAGGTGTTCTATCGGGTTGAGGTCAGGACTGTGTGCAGGCCAGTCAAGTTCCTCCACCCCAAATTTGCTCATCCATGTCTTTATGGACCTTGCTTTGTGCACTGGTGTGCAGTCATGTTAGAACAGGAAAGGGCCATCCCCAAACTGTTCCCACAAAGTTGGAAGCATGAAATTGTCTTGGTATGCTGATGCTTTAAGAGTTCCCTTTACTGGAATTAAGAGGCCAAGCCCAACCCCGAAAAACTACCCCACCCCATAATCCCCCCTCCACCAAATGATTTGGGCCAGTTTATTTCTTTGAAAAAGGGGGCGGGCTTTCCATGTGACGTCAACAGATGGTCACGCCCCATGGCTGTGTAAGAGACACCAGACAGCAAGTGACAACACAATGGAGGAAGGCGGCGGCGAGGAAGAACACGGCGGCGGGGAAGAACACAGCAGCGAGAGACACAGAGGCTGCTTGCCCTCTTTTAGTGGCCTGTGAGCGTCTGCCTCTCCTTGGTGGCCTTCCGGACACAATGTATTTTTGGTTTTCCAAACCACACTACACTGTATTAGGTACTGTGTACACCGCCTGAAGTGTATTAGAAAGTGTACAACTGCTACACTGTATTGTATACTGTGTACACTACCAGAAGTGTAGTAGAAACTGTACACACTGTATTAGATACTGTGTACACTGCCTAAAGTGTATTAGAAACTGTAGATATAGGCTACACTGAATGCAGATTATATATATATATATATATATAAATAAGAAATATTTAAATCTGTGACGTGTAATAAGTGCACTGCACCCCACGTGAAGAATTAAACCGTGGCGCTATCTCTAAAGCTTCTTCCACCTCTTACAGTGAAATACCTAATCTAGTGAACACCCATTTACTGGTGTGTATCTAAATAAAAATAAAAGATAAAAAATAGCATATATATATAAGTGTATATAGTAATATAACACTATTGATGAACCAAATGAATATAAAACACCAAACAAACAGTACATAAAGTGACTAAGTGCCAATACTGCTCAGATATTAGTATGCATCAGTCCCCTTGCGGTGACTACATAAGAACAGTGCATACCATCAAAGTTAATAACAGTCTTTAAGTGTCACACAGTACCTATGTGACTGCAACAGTAAAAACTCTGTGGAAAACACACACATGTGCAAAGTGTCCGTGATCGTGATCAAAAAAACTTTAAATGTGCCACAGCAGGTCCTTTTACATTTCAGGAGTGTAAGTTCTTCTACCAAATTCTTCCACCACACCTCTGTGTTCAGTGACCACTCTCCCACGGGACAGCCACTCACCAGCTCCTCATGCCTCCACTCTCGTATGAGGCTATAAGGCATAGATATCTGTAGCTACTGGCAAGGTTTAAACCAATTCCATCCGGAGGTTTGTTCCATATGTAAATTAAAAAAACTCCCAATAGTGTGATAACGTAAAAATTTAATAATACACACTACAAATCACACTCCAAAAGTTCCACTCACATTGTGTATATAATTAAAAAGCACAGCAAACTCCACGGCAATCTGTATAATGCAATATCAACATAGCAGCTTGGATCAACCTTCTAGGGGGTATGGGGTCACGGCGGACCCTACTACAGCCGGCGTCTAAGAAGTCTCTCTCACCCTCTCCTCGCCTGCTTATCAGATGGACCAACTGTCTCCCCCAATCGGTAAACCGTACAGCTCGCTTCCTCCTGTCACTAGTACGTGGTGTTATCCTTCGCTCGGCCACGCCCCCGACATGTTTTCTTACACCTGTAACTTAATCATGGGATAGGCCGCTCTATACATCAATCACTCTTTATATCCCCTCTTGTCTCCAATCAAATGGGGATATCTTAGTGCGCATGCGCAACCTGTTTGCTCGGCGCCTGCGCTCTAGGAGTGTCCCCGTGAGCGCAAACCCCCGCTGATCACAACAACAGGTCATTAGTTGCTGGTGTACCTCGTAGCGGTATCAGATTGTCCCCATCGCTCCGACCCATCACCATTATTCATGGTAACTTCTAAGAACGGTGGGTCATCTGACAACGCTACCATGCCCTGACATGTTAGTTACAGAACCCACAGTGTGCTTTTCACATAACAATGCGTTCTAACATATACTTCACATAAATTGATTAAAATATTGAAATTGTCAACTCAGTTATTGTTATCACAACCTATTGACATAAATAGACTGAATATCCGCACGATAATGCATGCAATAAAAAAACATATGGAAATGGCTGGAATCCAAACATACAATTAAAAATTTTCTGGAATACATGTAATAAAACACATATGGAAATGGCTGGAATACAAAGATCCAATTAAAAATTTCTTATACTGGTTCTAAATAAAAAATAAGAAATAAAAAAATCTCTTATACTAGTAGGATTACCTACAGTTAAAATATGAAACTGAAATCACCAGTTAATATTTACATTTCTGTAGATCACTGGTTCTTATACATGAGTTGGCAACTGTCGTTATTCCTCAATACTTCTTAATTTAAAATTATATCATTAAAAAAATAATTAGAAGTCATATATCAAAAATATTATCCTCACACTCATTAAAGAGTGGATACATATATATTAAAAGGGAATCCTGTATCAAGCATAACTAAAAAATCTATCTAAAAATCATTAATAAAACAATTAAGGTCCAGTTCAATGTTGAGCCCTCTCGGGGTCAAACTCTTAAAAAGGAATATCCATTCCGTTTCTCTCCGTGACAGGTCTCTTACCCTATTGGAACCCCTCCAGGAAGGGTAAACCACATCAATGCCACAGAATTGTAGCAGAGATGGGTCCTGCTGGTGTTTATCCCTAAAGTGCATGGATACACTATGGTATTTGTATCCATTTTTAATGTTGGTCAAGTGCTCACTAATGCGGATCTTCAACTGCCTTTTGGTCCTTCCTATCCATGCACTTTAAGGATAAACACCAGCAGGACCCATCTATATCAAATACACTGCCACTAACTGAATAAACTGCCTGCTTAACCGGTTCAATACAGGGCATTTTCACCCCCTTCCTTCCCAGACCAATTTTTAGTTTTCAGTGCTGTCGCACTTTAAACGACAATTGCGCAGTCGTGCGACGTTGTACCCAAACAAAATAGACGTCCCTTTTTTCCCACAAATAGAGCTTTCTTTTGGTGGTATTTGATCAGCTCTGCGTTTTTTATTTTTTGCGCTATACACAAAAGAAGAGCGGCAATTTTGAAAAAAAAAACACAATATTTTTTACTTTTTGCTTTAATAAATATCCCAATTTAAAAAAAACAAAAAAACTAATTTTTTCCTCAGTTTCGGCTGATACGTATTCTTCTACATATTTTTGGTTAAAAAAATCGCAATAAGCGTATATTGATTGGTTTGCGCAAAAGTTATAGCGTCTACAAAATACGGGATAGATTTATGGCATTTTTAAAAAAATATTATTTATTTATTTTTTTTACTAGTAATAGCGGCGATCGCGATTTTGTTTCGTGACTGCGACATTATGGCGGACACATTGGACACTTTTGACACATTTTTGGGACCATTCACATTTATACAGCGATCAATGCTATAAAATTGCATTCATTACTGTGTAAATGTAACAGGCAGGGAAGGGGTTAACCACTAGGGGGAGATGAGGGGTTAAATATGTTTCCTAGGGAATGCTTCTAACTGTAGGGGGTGGGGACGTACAAGGGGAGGAGACCGATCAGTGTTCCTCTGTACTGAGAACACAGATCGCTCTCCTCTCAACTGACAGGATGTGGATCTGTGTGTTTACACACACAGATCCACAGTCTGGCCCGGACCGGTCAACGGGCAATCGCGGGTGCCCGGCGGACATTGCGGCCGCCGGGCACACGCACCAGGTCCCCAGCAACGCGGCGGGTATGCGCGCCTCCGGTGGCGCGCGCACGCCCCCTAGACGGCCGGGAAGCCCGGGCCGTCATATGACGTCCACCCAGGATGGGAGATCCCATCTGTGGACGTCATATTACTATGGCCGGGTATTGAAGTGGTTAATCTAACTCAAGCTATCTCTCTGTCCATGCCAACAACACTACACATGGCCGCTCTGTAAGCAGCCTTATATAGTGTGGGCTGTGGACTTAGTCCCCCTAAACCATGATTGGCCAAAGGCACCCTGCCCATGGCCAATTATGGCTCTCTCAGCAGAGTGCACTGTGATTGGCCAAAGCATGCAAGTCAGGTGCAGGCTTTGGCCAATCATCATACAGCAATGCACTGCGATCTCGCAGTGCATTATGAGGCATTCAGCAGTGCTCAAATTTTCCGCAAACGCCTCATATATTCGGTTTGTTTTAGAACTTACGTTCAACTCGAACCGTGGGATCATCCCTACCTACAGATAAGCCTATAAGAAGGCTTACCTGTAGGTAAAATAAATATCTCCTAAACCTGTATGGTTTAGGAGATATTCACCTTGCATGCAGCCGCTGACGTCAGCGGCACATGTGCAGTGAAGGTCCGGTGCATCGTGCTGGAACTTGTCGGGATGGAGGGTTCCTGCATGCATGCGTGGGAGTGACGCCATTGCGGTTCCAGCCACTTGCAATGCCGGAACTGCGAACCCGAAAGAAACGCAGAGGGAACATGTCAGCCCCCTCATCGGTGACCGGGCGGCCCTGTAGGAGCTTTG
The DNA here is from genome assembly GCA_037952925.1 of Lithobates clamitans. NCBI lineage: Eukaryota > Metazoa > Chordata > Amphibia > Anura > Ranidae > Lithobates > Lithobates clamitans. The sequence goes on along the minus strand of JBBGZY010000592.1, from coordinate 28,817 downwards.
TTCTAAGGTAAGTATTTCATAATGAGCTAGTATGCAATGCATACTAGCTCATTATGCCTTTGCCTTACAGGTTTTTTTTTGGGCATACAACCGCTTTAAAGCAGAGTTCCGCCTGACAAAAAGTGTAGCTGCTGACTTTTAATAATCGGACACTCACCTGTCCCACAGTCCAGAAATGCGGGTGTACAAAGCCTCGCTCCCCTCCACGGCGCCAGCAATCTTAACCACTTGCCGACCGCCTCACGCCTATATACGTGAGCAGAGCGGCACGGGCAGGCAAAATCACGTACCTGGTACGTGATTGCCTTCCCGCGGGCGGGGGGTCCGATCGGACCCCCCCCCCCGGTGCCAGCTGCGGTCGGCATTTGGCTGGGAGCATTGAGAGACGAGGGGGAGGCCATCCGATCGTGCCCCCCCCCTCGCGATCGCTCCCAGCCAATGAGAAACATCCCCTGCCTCTGTATAGTACACAGAGGCAGAGGATGTGATGTCATCTCCCCTCGGCTCGGCAGTTTCCGTTCCAGCGCCGAGGGGAGATGACATGTAAGTAAGTGCACAACACAAACACACACAGTAGAACATGCCAGGCACACTAAACACCCCCGATCCCCCCCCCCGATCGCCCCCCGATCCCCCCCCCGATCGCCCCCCGATCACCCTCCCCCCCTGTCACAAACTGACACCAAGCAGGTTTTTTTTTTTTTTCCTGATTACTGCATAGTGTCAGTTTGTGACAGCTAGAAGTGTTAGGACAATTAGGGTTAGCCCCCTGTAGGTCTAGGGTACCCCCCTAACCCCCCCTAATAAAATTTTAACCCCTTGATCACCCCCCCTCACCAGTGTCGCTAAGCGATCATTTTTCTGATCGCTGTATTAGTGTCGCTGGTGACGGTAGTTAGGGAGGTAAATATTTAGGTTCGCCGTCAGCGTTTTATAGCGTCAGGGACCCCCATATACTATCTAATAAATGTTTTAACCCCTTGATTGCCCCCTAGTTAACCCTTTCACCACTGATCACCGTATAACTGTTACGGGTGACGCTGGTTAGTTCTTTTATTTTTTATAGTGTCAGGGCACCCGCCGTTTATTACCAAATAAAGGTTTAGCCCCCTGATCGCCCGGGGGTGATATGCGTCGCCCCAGGCAGCGTCAGATTAGCGCCAGTACCGCTAACACCCACGCACGCAGCATGCGCCTCCCTTAGTGGTATAGTATCTGAACGGATCAATATCTGATCCGATCAGATCTATACTGGCGTCCCCAGCAGTTTAGGGTTCCCAAAAACGCAGTGTTAGCGGGATCAGCCCAGATACCTGCTAGCACCTGCGTTTTGCCCCTCCGCCCAGCCTAGCCCAGCCCACCCAAGTGCAGTATCGATCGATCACTGACACTTACAAAACACTAAACGCATAACTGCAGCGTTCGCAGAGTCAGGCCTGATCCCTGCGATCGCTAACAGTTTTTTTGGTAGCGTTTTTGTGAACTGGCAAGCACCAGCCCCAGGCAGCGTCAGGTTAGCGCCAGTACCGCTAACCCCCACGCACGCACCGTACACCTCCCCTAGTGGTATAGTATCTGAACGGATCAATATCTGATCCGATCAGATCTATACTAGCGTCCCCAGCAGTTTAGGGTTCCCAAAAACGCAGTGTTAGCGGGATCAGCCCAGATACCTGCTAGCACCTGCGTTTTGCCCCTCCGCCCGGCCCAGCCCAGCCCACCCAAGTGCAGTATCGATCGATCACTGTCACTTACAAAACACTAAACGCATAACTGCAGCGTTCGCAGAGTCAGGCCTGATCCCTGCGATCGCTAAAAGTTTTTTTGGTAGCGTTTTGGTGAACTGGCAAGCGCCAGCGGCCTAGTACACCCCGGTCGTAGTCAAACCAGCACTGCAGTAACACTTGGTGACGTGGCGAGTCCCATAAGTGCAGTTCAAGCTGGTGAGGTGGCAAGCACAAGTAGTGTCCCGCTGCCACCAAAAAGACAAACACAGGCCCGTCGTGCCCATAATGCCCTTCCTACTGCATTCGCCAATCCTAATTGGGAACCCACCGCTTCTGCAGCGCCCGTACTTACCCCCCATTCACATCCCCAACCAAATGCAGTCGGCTGCATGAGAGGCATTTTTATGTCCTCCCGAGTACCCCTACCCAACAAACCCCCCCCAAAATAGATGTCGTGTCTGCAGCAAGCGTGGATATAGGCGTGACACCCGCTATTATTGTCCCTCCTGTCCTGACAATCCTGGTCTTTGCATTGGTGAATGTTTTGAACGCTACCATGCACTAGTTGAGTATTAGCGTAGGGTACAGCATTCCACATACTAGGCACACTTTCACAGGGTCTCCCAAGATGCCATCGCATTTTGAGAGACCCGAACCTGGAACCGGTTATAGTTATAAAAGTTACAAGTTTGCAAAAAAACCACAAACAAAAATAAAAAAAAATAGTTGTCGTTTTATTGTTCTCTCTCTCTCTCTATTCTCTCTCTATTGTTCTGCTCTTTTTTATTGTATTCTATTCTGCAATGTTTTATTGTTATTATGTTTTATCATGTTTGCTTTTCAGGTATGCAATTTTTTATACTTTACCGTTTACTGTGCTTTATTGTTAACCATTTTTTTGTCTTCAGGTACGCCATTCACGACTTTGAGTGGTTATACCAGAATGATGCCTGCAGGTTTAGGTATCATCTTGGTATCATTCTTTTCAGCCAGTGGTCGGCTTTCATGTAAAAGCAATCCTAGCGGCTAATTAGCCTCTAGACTGCTTTTACAAGCAGTAGGAGGGAATGCCCCCCCCCCCCTCACCGTCTTCCGTGTTTTTCTCTGGCTCTCCTGTCTCAACAGGGAACCTGAGAAAGCAGCCGGTGATTCAGCCAGCTGACCATAGAGCTGATCAGAGACCAGAGTGGCTCCAAACATCTCTATGGCCTAAGAAACCAGAAGCTACGAGCATTTTATGACTTAGATTTCGCCGGATGTAAACAGCGCCATTGGGAAATTGGGGAAGCATTTTATCACACCGATCTTGGTGTGGTCAGATGCTTTGAGGGCAGAGGAGAGATCTAGGGTCTAATAGACCCCAATTTTTTCAAAAAAGAGTACCTATCACTACCTATTGCTATTATAGGGGATATTTACATTCCCTGAGATAACAATAAAAATGATTAAAAAAAAAATATGAAAGGAACAGTTTAAAAATAAGATAAAAAAGCAAAAAAATAACAAAGAAAAAAAAAAAAAAAAAAAAAAAAGCACCCCTGTCCCCCCTGCTCTTGTGCTAAGGCGAACGCAAGCGTCGGTCTGGCGTCAAATGTAAACAGCAATTGCACCATGCATGTGAGGTATCACCGCGAAGGTCATATCGAGGGCAGTATTTTTAGCAGTAGACCTCCTCTGTAAATCTAAAGTGGTAACCTGTAAAGGCTTTTAAAGGCTTTTAAAAATGTATTAATTTTGTTGCCACTGCACGTTTGTGCGCAATTTTAAAGCATGTCATGTTTGGTATCCATGTACTCGGCTTAAGATCATCTTTTTTATTCCATCAAACATTTGGGCAATATAGTGTGTTTTAGTGCATTAAAATTTAAAAAAGTGTGTTTTTTTCCACAAAAAATGCGTTTGAAAAATCGCTGCGCAAATACCGTGTGAAAAAAAAAAATGAAACACTCACCATTTTAATCTGTAGGGCATTTGCTTTAAAAAAATATATAATGTTTGGGGGTTCAAAGTAATTTTCTTGCAAAAAAAAATAATTTTTTCACGTAATCAAAAAGTGTCAGAAAGGGCTTTGTCTTCAAGTGGTTAGAAGAGTGGGTGATGTGTGACATAAGCTTCTAAATGTTGTGCATAAAATGCCAGGACAGTTCAAACCCCCCCCAAATGACCCCATTTTGGAAAGTAGACACCCCAAGCTATTTGCTGAGAGTCATGTCGAGTCCATGGAATATTTTATATTGTGACACAAGTTGCGGGAAAGAGACAAATTTTTTTTTTTTTTTTTGCACAAAGTTGTCACTAAATGATATATTGCTCAAACATGCCATGGGGATATGTGAAATTACACCCCAAAATACATTCTGCTGCTTCTCCTGAGTACGGGGATACCACATGTGTGGGACTTTTTGGGAGCCTAGCCGCGCACGGGACCCCGAAAACCAATCACCGCCTTCAGGCTTTCTAAGGGCGTAAATTTTTGATTTCACTCTTCACTGCCTATCACAGTTTCGGAGGCCATGGAATGCCCAGGTGGCACAAACCCCCCCCCCAAATGACCCCATTTTGGAAAGTAGACACCCCAAGCTATTTGCTGAGAGGTATAGTGAGTATTTTGCAGACCTCACTTTTTGTCACAAAGTTTTGAAAATTGAAAAAAGAAAAAAAAAATTTTTTTTTCTGGTCTTTCTTCATTTTCAAAAACAAATGAGAGCTGCAAAATACTCACCATGCCTCTCAGCAAATAGCTTGGGGTGTCTACTTTCCAAAATGGGGTCATTTGGGGGCGTTTTGTGCCATCTTGGCATTTTACGGCCTTCAAAACTGTGATAGGTAGTGAGGCGTGAAATCAAAAATTTATGCCCTTAGAAATCCTGAAGGCGGTGCTTGGTTTTCGGGGCCCCGTACGCGGCTAGGCTCCCAAAAAGTGCCACACATGTGGTATCCCCGTACTCAGGAGAAGCAGCTGAATGTATTTTGGGGTGCAATTCCACATATGCCCATGGCCTGTGTGAGCAATATATCATTTAGTGACAACTTTTTGTAAAATTTTTTTTTTTTTGTCATTATTCAATCACTTGGGACAAAAAAAATAAATATTCAATGGGTTCAACATGCCTCTCAGCAATTTCCTTGGGGTGTCTACTTTCCAAAATGGGGTCATTTAGGGGGGGGTTTGTACTGCCCTGCCATTTTAGCACCTCAAGAAATGACATAGGCAGTCATAAACTAAAAGCTGTGTAAATTCCAGAAAATGTACCCTAGTTTGTAGACGCTATAACTTTTGCGCAAACCAATAAATATACGCTTATTGACATGTTTTTTACCAAAGACATGTGGCCGAATACATTTTGGCCTAAATGTATGACTAAAATTTAGTTTATTGGATTTTTTTTATAACAAAAAGTAGAAAATATCATTTTTTTTCAAAATTTTCGGTCTTTTTCCGTTTATAGCGCAAAAAATAAATTCGGCAGAGGTGATCAAATACCATCAAAAGAAAGCTCTATTTGTGGGAAGAAAAGGACGCAAATTTCGTTTGGGTACAGCATTGCATGACCGCGCAATTAGCAGTTAAAGCGACGCAGTGCCGAATTGTAAAAAGTGCTCTGGTCAGGAAGGGGGTAAATCCTTCCGGGGCTGAAGTGGTTAAGGCCCGTACACACGATTGGACTTTTTGACAACAAACATGCAAATTAGCTGTTTTAAGGCAACATCCGACCATGTGTACGCTCCATCGGACAAACTTTTTCGGTTTTCATCGGACTTTTGTTGGCTGTGCGAACGGACAAACTTTCCAGCAACAAAAGTCCGATGGAGCAAAGTCTGATCGTGTGTACACAAAACCATCGGACTTTAGTACAAACTACAAACACGCTTGCTCAGAACCAATGCAAAAGATCAGACAACAATACAGAAGTTGACCAAAGGGTGGCGCCGGAGAATTGAACAACCTCTTTTTGAAGTGTCGTCAGTACGTTTGTGTTTGTTGCCGAAAAAGTCCTGCCGTGTGTATGCTTAATTAGGTTTACAGCCAACGACCTTTGTACAAAAATCCACGGGAAAGTTTGTACAAAGTCCGATCGTGTGTATTAGGCTTTACTGTGGGCGCCCGGCTGTGGCTTTACAGCCGCCACGCACTGCGCATGCGTGAGCAGAGCTGTGAATGGCCGGGCAATCTTCTGAGACCTGTGACGTGTCCCAGAAGATTGCAGGGAGGGAGGGGGGAGAGGTGAACTTCCTTCCGGTGCCGTGGAGCCCCGGGAGGAAGTGGGAGCTGGATACCTCTAAAAAGAGGGTATCTGCTCCCCCCCAAAAAAAAATGACATGCCAAATGTGGCTTGTCAGTGGGTCACCTTCACTTAAAGTGGAAGTTTCATTTTTGGGTGGAACTCCGCTTTAACTAGACAATAAATTACCTCCTAACGCTGTTCTATTGAATTGTATTGCAACTGTGCTGTCTCCATAAAGCACTTCACAAACTGTTAACCCTATATATCCTATATAATGATAATAATGTCATACTGCAAACTATAACTCCAAAATGTGCAAAGCTAAATCATTGAAGACTTTAAACACAAATGTCTCTGATTGGTTACTCTACTTATCACATCATCCTAACTTGACACGACTCAGAGTTCACACTACGACCTGCCTAACCACACTGGCCCAGAGCCCAGCCCCGCCCCGCCCCATTCACACTTGTCCATAACCCCGCCCACTCCATCGTTCGCCTCGGTACAAGCGACATCTCCACTCAGTAGCTAGAGTGTCTCCCCTACCGGAAGTGATTCGCCCTCCCTTCCTGTCTGAGAGCTCGGCGCTCGGTGATGATGTCATGAACAAGAGACGGGGATTGTAAAAATCGGTGAAGTATGTCTCCGCTGTTGTTCAGCCTGCAGGAGGCGAGGAGTAAATTTATGGTGAGTAGTTTCTGCCACTGTGTGCGTGTGTCATCTCATGTGATGTTACATGGAAACAACGTGCAAAGCCGTACTCTGAGTTCTTCGAGAATTGCAGTCCCTGCTTCATAGGGACAGCCTGGGGGTGCTGTGCTGGCGTTTCCCGGGGTCACTGAGCTGCACATGTAATGTTTGGCTCTCCAGTGAATATCCTGCTTATATTTTCCCATTCCTATGTTCAGTGCACACTAGGTCTGCATGTTCCTCCAGGACAGGGTTGTGAGCAGCCTACTGAGGGCACATGCACACTGGGCATCCGATCGTGGGGCTTTTAGGGCCACTTCACACTGGAACGCGGTGTGGGAAAGGTGCGTTCTGTGCGTGTTTCCTGACAAGTGAACTTGCTGCCCTTGTGAGATGTGCATGGGTGGCAATTGATTATTAAAGAGGAAGTAAACTTCCTCTGCTGACATTTATCTATAGGTAAGTCTATAATAAGGTGGAGTGATATCATCGCGGCTCCGGTCAGTCACAGAGCCGGAGCCCGCGAACCCGGAAGCAAGACGGGAAGATGGGACCGCCTGCAGCGCTGACATCGCGGCACTGGAACAGATTCGTTTTAAGGTAAGGTTTAGGGCTGAAACTACTAATCGATTATGAAATGAATCGATTACTATTTTCATACTTGATTAATTGGCCAGCATACAGAATAAATTATTTGTTTATATATCAGGAAATACAGTGCAGCACACATACAGCTCAGTACACTGTCCATACATGTCAGTACATGCCTGAGAACTCATGGGACATGTAGTCCTGAGAAGGAAGTGAGTGGTTCTAAAGGCAGAAGTTTTCTTTATCTTGCTATTGGGGCACTGTATACTGTATTTTCAGTGTCGCCTATCAGTGCCACCCATGAGTGCCCATCAGTGCCTATCGTCAGTGCCCGCTCATTGGTGCCGCCTTATCAGTGCCCATCAGTGAAAGAGAAAACTTACTTATTTACAAAAATTTTTAACAGAAACAAAAGCAAAACTTTTATTTTTAAAAAAAATTTCGGTCTTTTTTTTTTTTATTTAGCAAAAAATAAAAACCGCAGAGGTGATCAAATACCACCAAAAGAAAGCTCTATTTGTGGGAACAAAATGATAAAAATTTAGTTTGGGTACAGTGTTGTATGGCCGCGCAATTGTCATTCAAACTGCGACAGAGCTGAAAGCTGAAAATTGGTCTGGGCAGGAAGGTATATAAGTGCCTCATATTGAAGTGGTTTATATCACCCTGAACACATCTCACAAGTGCAGCGCGTTTGTAGCCATCAAACCGCATGGTACTGCAGTATAGTGCGGTTTGGTGTGGCACGATCTGAAAAAGTAGTGCTTACCGCGTTGCGGTACATTTGGTAGTGCATTGAAATGAATGGGCTGTTAACACGCCTGAACTCATCACTGCTTATTTACACCAGCTCAACAAAGAAGTCTTGGGCATTATTTTAATCCTTTAGCTGCTATACAAGACACAATTTTTTTCCCCCCGTATTTGCTCCCCACTGATGGCTTTTTTGTAGAAGGGAAGATAAGTAGCACAGTGCTGCATAGTTTTACAGCCAGTTTGGTAACTGAGGTTAAATGAACCAGATTTAATAAAAAAATCGGGTTAGAGAATATTTGTTACTTTAAAAGCGTTGTTAAAGGTACTTTATTTTTTTTTACATTTGAGGAGAGATAGTGCAGCGCTGCTGTTCTCAGGCACAGCACTGGATCAAGATTCGGCTCAGGTAAGTATTTAGGGAGGGGGTGGGGTAGCTAATCATGGAAAGGTGTGGTTTTTTTTTTTGTCTTTTTTTACTTTTAATGCAAAGAATGCATTAAGGTAAAAGAAACCTTTACAACTACTTTAAAATGCAGATTAGGAAGTTAAACAAAAGATCTGCTTGTTTGGAACAGTGATAATTTTGTCAACGAAATTAACACTATTTTAGTCAACCAAAATACGACTAAACCTTAAACAATTTAGGTGATTAAAATACAACTAAACTAAAATGGCATTTTAACCAAAAGGCTATGACTGAAACTAAAGTGAAATTTTATGTCAAAAATTAATGCTGCACTACCACATAAGAATAAGTAAGTTGCTGAAAGAAAATAAAAATCAGAAAAAGGCTTTTTTTTCCCCTTAATATTTAAAGGAGAAGTCCAGCCTGAGCTTTTTAGGCTGGGCTTCTCCTAAGGGTCATAGGAGTGCAATTAGTTTTGCACTCCTGTGACCCATTTTCAGAGGAGAGCGGTCTGAAGTCCACTCTCTGACGTCACTGCCATCAGTTGAGACAGTGACGTCGACTTCCCAAGTCTGGATCTGCCAGCTGCCTTCGCTGATGGCAGTCTCAGCGAGCCGTAGAGACGGCCTCTCCCCGCCCCTTCATAGCTCATCACTTCAATGAGCATGGAGAAGCAGACCAGGAACGATGCTGACTGATAGTCAGCATCGCTCTGCTCGGGGAGGAGTGAGAACCGAGCCATCGGCGGTGTTTGGTGGCTCGGTTCTCAGTGCAGAGACGGCGTGGGACAGCTGCAGCATCGGTCTGATGCTGCATCCACCGATGAAAGTATGATTAGCAAAAAAATAAAAATAAAACCCTTACTTCTCTTTTAATGTTGGTAATATGTGCAATAGTATTACAGCCTATAGAGTTTGCAGTTTTTTTGGGAAATTGTACTTCTGTTTGTCAAAAAGCAATATTTTTGTTTGTTTATTAAACTTGGTTTTACTTATAAAGACGTTCTATATTACATAGAGAAGCACGATTCTTGATACAATGAGAATCAACATTTTTTTTGCTTAGAATAAAGATCACGATTCTCACGGCGTAACATCATCTTTCACGTTATAAACAAATTGGGCTAACTTTACTGTTTATTTAAAAAAAAAAAAAATCTCATTTCATTGAAGTGTATTTTTTGCATTTTGCAAAAATTGCATTTGAAAGACCGCTGCGCCAATACAGTGTGACATAAAATATTGCAACGATCGCCATTTTAACATCTGGGGTGCCAAGGTTCACCATCACTGCTCTAGTATCTATCTATCTATCTATCTATCTATCTATCTATCTATCTATCTATCTATCTATCTATCTATCTATCTATCTATCTATCTATCTATCTATCTATTCCAAGTAAGTTCCTAGCAAAAAAATACTGATTTTAACTTGTAAGCAACAAGTGTTAGAAAAAGGTTTAGTCTTTAAAGTGGACCTTCTGTCATTTTTTTTTTATCTATTAAATCTTCTGTCCTTGTTTTAACTTTGGATAGTAAAAACATTTTTTTTTTCTGCAAGTAAATACCTTATACAGCCCACTTCTTGTTTCTTGTCTGGTAAAAAGCCTAGGCTTATGACATCATGCACAGGTCACTCACTCACTCACTCACTCACTCACTCACTCACTCACTCACTCACTCACTAACTCTCTCACTCACTAACTCTCTCACACTCTCTCTCACTATCGCGAGAGTGCCAATGGGAGCTGGAGGTGTAAATCCAGGAATTGAACAGGCAGCAGCTTTAGCTGCCCACAGTTAAAATGGCTGCAGCCAGACTCAGTGGAGGGAGATTTTTGAAGCATATTTGGCAAGTACAAAATTACAGTGTATATATAAAATGTGCAAAGTGGTTGGAGGGAAGCCTTAGAATGGCAAAGATGTTTTTATTACAAATTATTTGCGCAGACTGCAGTTCCTCTTTAAGTGGTAAAACTGACCTCATTTACAGGCCGAAGTTCATCCCTTTTTAAAGCGGATGTAAACCCACTCTCATCATTTCTAAATTACTTCCATAGTGCTGATCTATAAGGATATACATGCCTCCTGCATGTATCCTTACCTGTCAAATATTGCAACTTTAGCTGTTTGGAGCCCTGCAATACTCCGGATTCTGTGGGCAGGTCTGTTGTCCAGGGCTCGGTGGGTGGAGTTGTGATGTCAGTAGAATCAAGATCGCAATATTTTTTTTTTTTTTTTTTCTTCTTAACGATTGATCACCTAGCTCTATTATCACAATGGCTAAATCTGTGTCTGTAGTGCATGTTTAAATCCTAATACCGTAAATAATAGCAGTTTATTCGATTTTTTTTTTGTCCAGGAGTATATAATGAGTTTGGCAATTCTAGAGAAATTCTTAAATAACTTCCCACCAAATCACATACATGTAAGTCATTGGCTTGAAGTAACTGTGCCGGAGTAATGCCAGCAGATGGCATCACCCCGGTACCGTGGTTTGTTTTTTTGTTTCACAGCCAACGGTTGGCTCTCTTGTAATAACAATCAATGCGCTAAGCAGCTGCTTGGCTGTTATTCTGTTATTACAAGCAGCGGGAGGATGCCGGCTTGCCGGAGACCAGAACAAATCTGAAATCAGCTTTGAGATTGGATATGGTAACCCTACTCGGAAGCCAACGGCGCCAGCTTTCATAAATTAAAAGTTTTCAAAAATGCCTATCTTGGCCTTTTGAATACTTTGAAGTGCAGAGAAGGGGTTCGGGATCCTATAGAACCGTGTGACTGCAATAAAAGTGATAAAAACAATTTAAAGGGACAGTGCAATAAAATAAAGGCAAAAAAATGTAAGCGCCCCATCCCTCTGTGCTCATGCGCAGAAGTGAAGGCATACATAAGCCACGCCCACAAATTTAAGCAATGTTCAAACCACACATGAGGTATCGTCACGATCGTTAGAGCGAGAGCAATAATTCTAGTGCAAGACCTTCTTCTCTGTAACTATAAACAGGTAACTGTTAAACATTTGTAAAGCGTTGCCGATGGAGATTTTTAATTACCGTAGTTTGTCGCCATTCCACGAGTGAGCACAATTTCAAAGCATGACATGTTGGGTTTCTATTTACTCGACGTAACATCGTTCACATTCAACAAAATAATTGGACTAACTTTACTGTTTTTTTTTTTTTTTTTTTCACAATTCATTAAAGTGTATTTTTTCTAAAAAAAAATTGCGCTTAAAAGATCGCTGCACAAATACAGTTTGACATAAAATATTGCAAAACCTCTTCCTTTTTTTTTTTTTTTTTTTTTTTTTTTCCTCTCTAGGGTCTCTGCTAAAAAAAAAAATATATAATGTTTGGGGGTTCTAAGTAATTTTCCAGCAAAAAATATGGATTTTAACTTGTAAGCAATAAATGTCAGAAAAAGGCCTGGTCTTAAGTCGATTTTTAGTTGACTAAAATGAACTGGAGATTTTAGCCAACTAAAATACGACTAAGATGGCATTTTAGTCAAAAGACTGACTAAAAAAAAAGGAATCCAAAATTTGACGTCAAAATTAACAATGGTTTCTAATTGATGGTGGCTGTATTTTGTTCTGTGCTGTAATTCTATCAATCTGCCTCTTTGTATGCAATAGAAGGCTAAATTATGTTACCGGTAACATGTATTCATGTGATTAACACTGCTTTTATTTCTGCTTGATTCCACAGAATGCTACCAGAGAAGCTGTGGCTAGCAAGAACACCAAGCAATTGTTGACTGCATTTAGCCAGGTGGCTGGAAGGTAATGTAGATTCTAAAGACACAGCATTTGGCTAAAGCAGAGCTCCACCCAAAAGGGGAAGTTCCGCTTTAAGTCGTCCTCCTCCCCGGCTTCTGTTTGTGAAATGGAGCTTTTGGGGAGGAGGGGGGAGCGAGTATTTGATTTTGACAGGTACCCGCTACCACTTCCACTCCAACCGCCTAGGCGATAGGAAGCGGATGTTCTCTTTCCCTCCCTCCCGCAGGCTTCTAGGACCCGTTATGTGTCCCAGAAGACTGCTGGGACCATTCACAGTGTGCAGTGGGCACGCGGCTGTGAAGCCGCAAGCTTTCACAGCCAGATGCCTATAGTAAAGATCCTGGTGGTGGAGAGAGACGCACACAGGGTGAAAACAGCTGGGCTGAGCACGGCGCTGGATCATGGGACAGGTGAGTGGCTGTTTGTTAAAAGTCAGCAGCTACAGTTTTTTGTAGCTGCTGACTTTTCATTTTTACATAGGAGACTGGAGCTCCTCTTTAATTTTTGTTTCCATGTATTTCATACATCTGATCTTCTCCCCTCCCTTTTTTTTTTTTTTTTTTTTTGTTTTTTTGTTTTTTTTTTTGCAGTGAAAATGAGAAAAAGCTGACACTTGACCAAGTTTTCAGAGGTGTTTTGGAGGAGGAAATTGTAAGTAAACTATTGAAATAACCATTTAAAAAAGATACAGTGTTTGTGTAGATAATCATTTTCCATAGCCCTGTATATTGTGTTCGCTAAGATGCACATCCAAAAGTCTCTTTCAAACTATCGATATTCCTGTTGACACCACTGATTGTGGAAGTGAGTTCCACATCCTTACCGCCCTGACAGTGAAAACCCCCCTACGCACCTTAAAGTGAATGTAAACCCTCACATATACCCAGTGAAGTGAACAGCCTCAGATGATACACAGAGATGAAACGAAACAAATCTCCCTACATACATTTACTTGTATATCTGCTGTCTTCAGCTTGCTATATTCTTTAGAAAGTGCACATTGTGTTAGAATTTTTTTTCTTCCTATTCAGCACTGGAAGTGAAGTCTTGGCTTCAGGTTTACATCCACTTTAAGGTTAAACCGCTTCTCTTCAAATCTCATTGTGTGGCCCCATTATCTTTTACATTCCCCGAGATTGAATAGTTTACTACCTACACTGGGACTGCCATTGAGATATTTGTATATCGCTAACATATCCCCTCTCAAGCGTCTTCTCCAGGGGGAATACATTTAGTGCTTATAGTCATTCCTCATATTTCAGCATTTGACCTGTTATTTAGGCACATGCAATGCTTTCACTTGGTGGCCCATTCAGTCTTATGTGGTTCGTTGCAGTGCAATTTTGTTAAGGCAGCTCATTGAGACCTTCGCCCTCTTTTTTTTTTTTTTTTTTTTGCCCAACAATGTACCCCAGCAGAGTTGATTTGTTTACAGAGCTGCGCAGATTCACACTTCTACGACTCAAGTCGAGCAACTCTGGAGTGCAACTTGGATGTGACTTGTCCCTCTGCAAAGTCAGACCCACTGTTGCACCACTGTTGAGTGTGAAGCATTCGGGCAAGACTTTCATTCAACTTTAAGGCCTCATGTACACTGCTGCTGGTAAACGGACGTTCAGAGGCAGTTGGATGCTTTTTTCAGCTGCCCCTGAACTCATCTAATGTTATCTTATGTGTACATGTACACAGGTTCGTTTAATGTCGTTTTTAGGCAGTTGCGTTTATAGGCTTTTCTTTGAAGGCAAAAAAATTAGTTCAGACACCAAACGCGGTAAGCCGCGTTTCGTTTACAGGCGTTTTTTAATTGTTGGCTATTTTGAAGGGAAGAAAAAAAAAACGCTTCTAAATGCAAACGCGGCAAAACTAACGTTTTTAAACGTGGGTTACTATCTGTCAAGTTAAATCGTTCAGGAGAGGTTGTAAAAACGTCCCATGTACATTAAGCCTAAGGGTTAACATTGAGGTCTGTGGCCCTCAAGTTGCACGAAAGTCAGGCCAAAGTAGTGCATGAACTACTTTAAAGTCGCTGTGACTTTAAGTTACACATATATGAATAGTAATCATTGGAAAACTTGGGGTACGACTTGTCATGCAACTTTGAAATCCAAAGTCGCATGACCAGTCACACAAATGTGGATGGGGTTAACACCACTGAATCAAAAATGACAGCAATATCTATCTAACTTAAAAAATATAGTCAGAATGAGGTTGAACCACTTTCAGGAAACCAACAGCTGGGAACATGCTGCTTCATACCACCAGCCATCATCCATCAAAGGGATTTCCACAGGGCAGTTTTTGCTTATTCGCAGGAATTGCTCTAATATTCAGGACTTTCAAAGGGAAAGCAGGAACTTAAAAAATGGGTTTAAAGCCATGGCATTTTGAGTTTTAAAGTGGTTGTAAAGCCTTAAGGTTTTTCACACCCAAAGTTGGATCAATGCTACAAGGGACATGTCTGGGTAGCAATTTCATGTGTCATGACAAAGTCCTGTAATAGGACAGAACATGTCCGTGTCATCAGACGTGGTCCTGTCGCCTTACCAATATGACATGGGCAGATGACTTGACCTGCTCTGTGTCATACCACTCCATATAGGAAACCCATTGGTTGCACTGGGCAGCGGACAAGCTAAGTAATTACAGAACAGTACTGCAAGTGACACAGTTCTAGTTACCTTGGTGGGGATGTGTCCACAGAACGAACTATGTATATGATATATTGGAGTGAATAAATAAGCCGAGACATGAAATATTACTGAAGCCCATGACAGGTTTACGGTTATCTTGAAATCAACAAATCTTTAAAAGTGATGACAGGAGATGATCTTTGCACTATTTATAATTACAATATATATATATATTATATAAGAGTTTAATTGGATTTTTGGACACTCCCATTACAAGCTTATGATGCAAAGAGGAATATAAGTTGCTGCCTAAATGGGGACTCCATGTGATGAATAAATGTACCTAGTTCATTATCCATATATTCATAGTGCCGTCTAAAGCCTAAGTAGATTTCTGCATAACTACTGTTAAGATACAGTTTTCCCTATAGGAGGATAGGATGGTGAGCATCTGTTTGCATATTTGCACAACATTGTCCTGTTTTTAATGGGAAAGGAGAGGTTTGCTATTTTATTTTTGAACTATCTTATTGTAACAAGCAAAGTGCATATTTCATGGGAATGCTTGAAGTGGTGCCTTTATCACGTTTTCTCCTAATGTATGCACAGTAGTCCATTGCCATACATTGTAGGATGCTGCAATGCAGGTGGGTTGGGGTGCCACACTGTGGTATTTTAATTGCAAGCATGTTACTGCAATGCATTGCTCTGAATGGGTCCTTTAAAGTTTTGGAAGGAATGCAGAAAAGCTAGAACTGCTGTAGTTCCTGCCTGGAGATTTCTATTCATGTTCCATGGACAAAACAGGAATTGAGAGGAAACCTCTTTAAAATGAGGGGAAAATCTTCATATAAGACACCGGAGCAGGTATCCACATTAGAAGATCTCCTCTCTATACATGTTCTGGTGGAAACTCAAAGAATAGGTGCTCACCATTACAGCAGTGCTTTAGCTGAGGTATTTTTGGTACCTGTATCTTTTTATTATGGTGTTATTGCTTAGTGCGTACGGTTTCATTCCTTCCATAAGTAAATTAATTCTCTGACTTTGTAGTTGTTTAATGGTAACAGTGATTATTTAATTTCATTATTTCATACATTGTTTATTTGTGTTATTGCAGATTAACCAAGCATCTTGTGACAACTGTCTTGCGATTATTTCTCTTGCCATCAATGGCGTTACAGAAGGTATGCACTTTAAATTTGGAACATATGAAATGTATCGGACGGATATAAATTCCCTTTGTGGTAGCGCTGCTAAATATATAACCATAAATCCATAATTTTAATATTCTATACAATCAAACTTCATAAAGGTGCAAATGCAAGTGATTTTACACTTTTATTACTGGGGGCAGCGCACAGCCATTCCTTTGTTTTTCAGTGAAATGTATCACCTTTGTTCTGCTTGGTAATAGGAAGCCCCTTAATGGTCTTGCATCATGTTCACAGCAGTGGAGCTGGTCTCCAGTGATAAATGCTGTAGCCATCCTCTTGTGGTTGCTGGCATAGAACTTCTACTATCATTATCGAAAGGCAGAAACATCTGAACCATGTCATCATCCTGAGCACTACTGACTCTGACCAGATACTTTTATTTACAATTTATTACTAAGCATGTTTGGCATGCCACTGTTGTATCTGTGTCATCCCACCTGAGCAATATACAGAAGAGACCAATCAAATTTTCACTAATTTTCCAAACATCAGAACTCAGGGACCTTAATGCTAACAGAAATGTTTTGGGATGAAGAAGTCAGTGCAACCAAAGCTGCCAGAAGTTTGAGTGGACAGCCTGAAATGTATTATTTGTCACAGACCCTGCCACTGTATATCTGCTTCTTTTTCAGCATCTATCTATCTATCTATCTATCTATCTATCTATCTATCTATCTATCTATCTATCTATCTATCTATCTATCTATCTATCTATCTATCTATCTATCTATCTATCTATCTATCTATCACAAAGCCGCATACAATTAAAAAAAAATATTTTCATTAAATACTCTAATTGCATGCAGTTATCAGTATGTTGCATTTTGAGATGGTTGCTTAAGATGCTGGGAGTGAAGGCGATAAAGCAAGCAAATTATGAAAATGAATTTATCTCAATACTTTCACCAAATGACAAGTGCTTTGCTGTGCCTGAACATACTTTTTCATTGTGTCCAAATGTATGTTCCTTTGTAACCCTGGACCATGCTACTCTCTACAAGCAAAAGACAACTATAAACAAAACGTATTTTTTTTTTTGATAGAGTAAAGGGAGGGTTCTTCTAACCCCCTGTCAAGGTGTGTTTTTTTTTTTTTTTTTTGTCATCTGTGTCCCATTGCGACGTCATATAGTGGAAGGAACAACATGGCACGGGAGAACCTGGTAACGGCAGCGGTGGGAGGGAGGTTGGACCCTTTTTTGCCACCTGTAATGGTAATTCAGCAGCTGCTTGGCCCCTCAGATAACCTTTACATAAAAGAGAATCGCTGGGGATAAAAAAAAAAAAATGATACCGAGATCATGGTTGTAACCTCCAACCATGATCCCAGTATAACCACTTTCATACCGGGTTGTATACAGTATATACACGTACAGCGGTAGAGAAGTGGTAAATGCAGGCATGTTTATCAGCTGGGGTATGCAATGATATTTTATGTTGTTCAAATTCTTTCTTTTTGTGACAAAATGGATTTGTGCCAAAACATTTTTGTTTTGAATATAGCGACGTTAATATGTGGCAGGTGAATTCACAAGGATTTCCATTTCTAAAGAAAGATGTCTGGATTTTTAAAACCTTTTTGTGTCTGGATTTGTTTACATAGATAATTGGGTGGTTCTTTTTTTTGGGGTTGGGGTCAAGGGGCCTGGGACACTTATAGCTGCCATGTACGGTTGGGTGGCATACTAAAAGTTTTTTTAACTATACTGTAAACTATAATTCTTTTTTCATGAAGGTATTTGTACAGCTACCACACCTTTTGTGCTCTTGGGAGATGTCCTTGACTGTCTTCCTCTGGACCACTGCGATAGAATCTTTACATTTGTTGAGAAAAATGTTGGAACATGGAAAGCCGTAAGTAAAAATGCTTTAAGGTACACTTAGATCCTGTCCCAGAAGGAGAAAATGCTAAAGAAGGCTCATAACTGCAATAATGATGAATTCCTGTTTTTCCTTACTAGTGCCCTTAGTTATATATCTCATTTGACCATCCATGTTAGGCCGGGTTCACATATGTGCGAATTGGATGCGAATTTCTCCGCATCCAATTCACATGACATGCAAGTGTGAACTCAATGGAGCCAGTTCACACAGGTCTGGGGTGGCCGCAGTCCACGTTCCAAAAGGGTCCTGTGCGTCTTTGGGTCCGGTTCAGGTGCAAATTCAAGCAAAAATTCGGACCTGATTCGCTCCTGAACCGGTGAACAGGTACACACTGGACTCCATGCTGGGAACCGCGGCCGCACATATGTGAACCCGACCTTATTGAATCTGTTTTGTTGCAGGAGACCTATTCTAGGTTTGGCTATACACTTGATTCACTGAGGTTGTTACTGAAAACTACTCAAGACAAATGATAATCATTTTCTCATATCATAACTATTATTTTGGTTTTATTTTTATTTTCATTTCATTTCTACTTTTTTTACCATTGCTATGAACTGTGTTTTTTGTATGGTTCTGATATCGGGGCATTATATGCTTGAATACCTGATCTGCACGAACTTTCTCTTCTGATTTCAGAATACATTTTATTCAGCTGGCAAAAACTATTTGCTAAGGATGTGCAATGGTAAGATCCTCAAATTTTACTAGTTATTTTTTTTTTTTACCTTCCTGTTTCTATTTATCCCGATGTTCATGCTTGATTAGCATTTTAGGGCCCGAGACTTTTTTAGTTCTCTGATAGGGTAAATGGTTTCAATAAACTTCATATGGTATGGAGCAGTAAAACACTTGATTTCCACAGTTCTTTTCAGCCATGTGGCTGTAACTTTCATATTTCATTGGATTACTGTTACCGTTTTGAAAATAAGAATCCTTATTTTGGTGTTTTAGCTTTGTAAATTGAGCCTATGGTCTGTGTAACCTGGGGTTGTGTAGAAAAAGTTATGAATCTTTTGTACTCTTCTTGCAATGTTTTTTCCAGACCTTTTGAGGAGACTCTCCAAGTCACAGAACACAGTGTTTTGCGGGAGGATTCAGCTGTTTCTTGCCCGGCTATTTCCACTTTCAGAAAAATCAGGTGAGTTTCAGACTGCTGTCAGCCGGTACCATTCATTTGGGAAAACACTTTGATAAATGAGACTGACAGTTAACATGGTCATGACTTTTTTATGATTCGTTTCTAAGGTTTGAATTTGCAGAGTCAGTTTAACCTAGAGAATGTCACCGTGTTCAATGTCAATGAGAGCGAGAGCACTCTGGGACAGAAAGTGAGTGCCATTTTCCCAATATTAATATAGTTAACAGTGTTATTCTAGCTAATTTTTATATATAAAAATAATTATTTTCTTTAACAGCAAGTGGAGGATAGGGATGATGGAATGGAGATTGAGGAAGGTGAGATGGGAGATGACGAAGTCCCTAACAACAGTTCGTAAGTATGCCCTTTGATCTGCATTGGAGTTGATGCAAACTATTACAGCCATGTAGTTGTAAAATTCAGTCGTACCCTGTGAGAATTGTACTTGAGTGCTCAGATTTAGCCCTCGTTCACGCTGACATGTTTTTCTACTCGTTTCTCAACATGCATAATCCTATTCATTCTTGTCCCTGTCCACACTTGTACACTTAGTTGCCTTACACTCAAAGTACATGAGCTTTTTATTTTTAGCATATTCAGGCAGTTTTGGCCTCATAGACTTCAATAGGAGTGCCTGTAAATGTGTGATACATGCACTTTTGCACCTGAAGAATTCTCCTTCTCTTATAGAACTGCTTTTCTCTCCTTATTCAGCCCAGGATACAAACATGTGAAGCTTGATACACATACAGTAAATGCCTGTATTATGCCTCAAAATGCTTGAAAAACATTGTTTCATAATCACTAGTAATAATGCTCTGCTCAGGTGTAAATGCAGGCTTTAGTCTTTCAGCGAATCTAAAGAACATTTGGGCTTTTTGGGCCACACAGAAGTGTCCTGATTGGTTACTTTACTGGGAAGTCAGATTGATTTATAGGAATAAGCATGCAGTATTCTATATAACATAATTTCATTTTTTTTTTTTTTTTCTAGGTCAATTCCCATAGATTACAACCTATATAGAAAGTTTTGGTCGCTACAGGACTTTTTCAGGAATCCAGTACAGTGCTATGACAAGAGTTCCTGGAAGACATTTCTTAAGGTATACTTCCCTTATAGGTGATCTATAGAGCATAGTTTCAATATTTTCTAAACGAAAATTTGATTCAGGCAGCTAAATGTCAAATTTATGCAAATTATTATTTTGTTTTTATAGTGTTCAGCAGATAGGGCGCTACAATTTTCTGATTAAAAAAAATTATTAGTTCTTAAACTGCATTCGCACAGGCGTTTAGCCACAGTACAAATCCCAGCAGGATGAATCGGCAGCTGCAGTTTTGTAATTAGAGAAACAGTCCAAATCTTAGAAGCTGCTTCTAGGCTGTTCACACGTGCAGTGTTTTGAAGGCATCCTGTGTTGATGTGTCCATTTGCAAAAAGTCAACATTTTAAGTAATAAAGTGTTGAAAACCATGCTTCTCTTTTTTTTTAATGTTGAATTTCATAGTAGCTTTAGTTCATAATTTTATTTTTTTTGGATTTTTTTTTCAATAACTGAAATGTACAAGGCACCAGGGCACCTTCATCAAGAGATCTTTAACACCTGGCTTTCTTCTTTATAAAATGTATCATATTATCTCGCCTATACAATTTAAAGTATGTTTAACTTTTATTGTAATTTTCATAATCTTTGCTTATATAAGAATCACCCCCTTTTTTGTCTAGTTTTCGGAGGAGGTTCTTGCAGTGTTTAAGAGTTACAAGCTGGACGATACTCAGGCATCACGAAAAAAAATTGAAGAGCTGAAATCGGGAGGTGAACATGTGTACTTTGCTAAGTTCCTGACAAGTGAAAAGGTAATATAAATGTCACAAGCTGTGTGCTCGCTAAGAGTTTCTACAGTAATTGGACCAAACAGCTGTCATTCTGCTTAGTTCTGTCTCTGATCAAGATATACTGCTAATGACAGGCTTTTTATCCAACTTTTCAAATCTATTCCTTGTATTCCTATGATCTTATAGAGAACAAATTCGGTTCAGTAAAGTGTGTTAATTTTTTCTGTATATATTGTTATTTTAGTTAATGGATTTACAGTTGAGTGACAGCAACTTCCGCCGACATATCTTGTTGCAGTACCTTATATTGTTCCAGTACTTAAAAGGCCAAGTAAAGTTTAAGAGGTAATTTATGTATTGATACAGTAATTGTATATACTGGTTCTTTTGGGGAAAAAAAAGCTGAACAAAGCAACCAGGAAGGTTGGGTTTTTTTCTTGTGTTATACTAAATACCGGAAATCTTCTCTGATGTTTAAATGCCTTTTTAATTAAGTAAAATTGTACTTCTAAGTGAAGTAAATTTGCATTGATGCTGGGAATCAAAGTGTATCTAAACCTAAAAACAAAAAATGTAATATGCAGTTCACCATTCCTGCAATGTGGTGGCTGCATTCTTTTTTTTCTTTCTTCAGTATTTTTCACCTGGGGATTGTGCCAGTAACACGCTTCCCACCCTAGTGTGACAATAGTCAATCACTTTACTGTATGTATGGAGGAACAGCCTTTTTGCCCTAGGACAGGACTACAAACACCATATCCCTCCTTATCTCTGTAACATAGGATGAAGGTGTTCTGTAGTCCACAGAGAAAAACTGGGCAAGGCTGGTAACACTACAGAGTGCACAGGGTAGCACTGCAGTCATGGCAGGATCAATATGTATTTTTTTTCCAGATAAGTGTGCTCCTCCATAAGCTATTCTGTGCTATAAAGGAGATGTACCTTCTGGTAATTTTATACTTTGTGTAATGAAATGCTTAGGTTGAAGGTAACAAAACATTTCCTTGTTCCAGATTTCCAGTTCATCTTGCAATACCTGAGCATAATAGAAACAAACTTCTAACAGCAGATCCTGGCCAATGTGGTCATAACAAAGATAGATTGTTTAATATTCAGTACATATTGACACAGAAGGAGGGCTTGAGTTACTTTACTTACGTTACTTACTGCACTTCTCTACACCATTAAGTAAGCACAAATGAAGAGAAAGGAGTAGCCTAAAAGTGTATCTAATGCCTAAACCTTAAATTCTTGTATCCTGTTGGGGAGATTTCCGTTCATGTCCTGTCCTGTAGACACAGCAAGAATTTAGTAGAAATCTCTCCAAAGTAAAGGGAAATCCCTCACTAATACAGATGTCTCCTTTGGAAGATACCTCCTTACATTTTGGATTTCCTATCACTTTCCTGTTTAGGTAACAGTGGTCACCAGACCACAAGAGTGGATCAAACAACTCAGTGGGATCACCTTTGATACTAAAAATCTGAGTCTTTTTGCCTTTAAATATACTTTTATTATTCTGTGTTCAGTATGTATGTATTCACTCTATACTAATTTTGATATGTTCCCGATGTCTTGCTTATCACATGCAAATTCTTTTGTATTTCAGCTCTAATTTAGTGCTGCTAGACGAGCAGTCTCTTTGGATTGAAGATACCACCAAGAACGTTCATCAGGTATATAGATAAAGATTGTTACTGCTGTGCTCACTTATATTGTGGAAGCCCAAAATGGTATACATTTTTTTTTTTTTTTCCTTTCCTTATTGTAGTTACTGCGTGAGACTCCCCCTGATGGAGAGAAGTTTTCAAAAATGGTGGAGGTATGCCATATCATATAGCACTATTGTGGTGTTTACAGAATGAGCACAATATTAAACTTGCCTTCTATTTAGCACATACTAAACACAGAAGAAAACTGGAATTCTTGGAAAAATGAAGGCTGTCCAAGTTTCGTGAAAGAGAGGTAATGCATGGCTTTTTTGAGTCTGTATGTTAATGATGTGTTTTTGCTACACTACCATTTTTTTCTTAATTGTACATCATGGGACACAGAGCCATAGTAATTAAATGTGGGTTATAGGCCACCTTCAGGTGGTGGATACTGGCACACCCTAAGACAGGAAGTCCACTCCCTATATAACCTCTCCCACTACTGGGAGTACCTCCAGTTTTTTCGCCAGTGTCGGTCACGCGTAAAGATGTGCTGTGCTCCACTGGAGCAATCCTTGCTGGGGCTAGCTATGCAGCCGGATTCATTCACAGTGTCTTTTTAGGCCGAATTGAATGGTACCCGGGCCTCATGGCGGAAGAAACGAGGTTTAGCCCGTAACGCTTTCCTTTCTAGAGAGCTGGACCCCCGGGATCCAGTGCTTTTGTTTTTTTCTGGCGGGGTGCTATTACGGGTCCAGGAGTCAGGATCCCCAGATTAAAAAGGGGCCCCAGTTCCTGAAGGTTTTTTAAATGGAGCCCACTGTGAGGGGTGAAGATTGGGTCTGTTGGTTTTACCACAGAAGTCCCTGCGGCGGGAAAGGGAAGTGGAGATTTCTAAGTAATTTTAAAGTTTCTTATAAATTGCCTCCTTTTAAAAAGTAAATGTTGTCATGCCTAAAAGTCTCCACTAGGGGGTTGTATAGAGCACGTACCTTGTCATGCTTTCTCAGTTCATACTGTGTCAGCAGAAGTTGCAACTTTTTCTCTGATGACTCAACCTGTGCTAGCAGCAATTGGTGTATGTCAACCATTGAGAGACCAGTTTAAACCGGTTACCAGCGGTATTATGTTTGGCAATAGACGCCATGAGAGATTCTATTCTTTAAGCCTCGCGCCTTACGCTTAGGCTGGTGCATAGGCATAGAATCTTGTGGTTGAAAGATTGGTCAGCTGAAGCGTCATGCAAAACTCCTGGCTAGTTTTCCCTTTCGGTGAACAGCTGTTTGGGGATGATTTGGATAAATACATCCAAAAAATTTATAGTGGAAAAACTACCCTTTTGCTAGTTAGAAAGAGGAGAAATCATATTTCTTTTAAACAAGCTCCTTCTCTAGTGCCAGGAGCATCTGCCTCCAGGCAGTCACAATGGCCTCCACCGTGAAGTTCAAGAGGGGGACTGGAGCCTCCTTATGAGGGGGCGCCCCCGCTCGCTCGAGTGGGGGGAAGACTTTTGCAGTTCTCACGGGTTTGGTAGGAAGAGTGTTGGGAGCCTACGGCCACATCACCCTGAAAGCGCCCAATCTTGTCTGATCTCGGAGGCTGGTCAGTACCTGGATGGGAGCCACCTGGGAATACCAGATGCCGTAGGCTGCAGATGGGTGACTTCCTCAATAACTCCTAGGGTACAAACTTGAGTTCCGAAAGTCCCCGTCTCCTCGTTTTCTCAGATTCCAGAGGAAAAGAAGTCTCTTTGTCAAGCATAGGACCATCTTTTATCTCAAACAATTGATCTTAGTGGTTCCCATGCAAGAGCAGGGATTGGGGTTTTATTTAAACCTTTTCACGGTACCAGTAGATATGTCAGACCCATTCTAGATCTCAAAGATCTAAATCGGTTTCTGAATATCCGCTCGTTTCGCATGGAGTCAATCTGATCAGTGGTCTCCGTCCTACAAAGTGGAGAACTTCTGGCGTCAATAGACATCAGGGATGCATAACTCCATGTACCTGTATTTCCCGCTCACCAGAAATATCTACCTTTTCAAGGTAGAAAATCTTCGTTTTCAGTTTGTACCTCTGTCTTTCGGTCTAGCTACTGCGCCTCGAGTATTTACAAAGGTCCTGGCCCCTCCTGTAGCTGGATTAAGGGCTTGAGGTATAACGATTTATAGCTTACCTAGACGATCTGCTTTTGATAGACCAGTCGGTAGCCTGCTTAGACCAAAGTATGATCCACAGTCAACTACCTGGAATACCTAGGTTGGCTTCTCAAAAAAAAAAAAAACTATCAAGGAGATTAAAATACCTGGGTCTGATTGTTGATACAGCCCAGAAAAGGGTATTCTTGCCCCAGGCAAAGATCAGGAACTGATTCCAGTTGTCTAGGCAAAGAAGAATCCTATTTGAATTTGCATGAGGTTGTTAGGAAAGATGGTGGCTTCATTCGAGGTCGTTCCTTATGCTCAGTTTCATTTGAGGCTGCTGCAAAACAGTATCTTATCGGCTTGGAACAAGAAGATCCAAGCTCTAAATTTCCCAATGTATCTGTCTCCAGGGTGCGCCGAAGCCTCAGTTGGTGGTTGGTAACCAAGAGTCTGCAGAAGGGAAAAGGTTTCCTACCAGTTACCTGGAAGATGTTAACAATGACCTTGCCTATCAACATTCTAGAGATCCAGGCAGCGCGCTTGGCCCTGAGGGCCTGGACGTTCAGGTTACGGAATTGTCCTGTCAGGATCCAATCCGACAATGCCAAAGCAGTGGCCTATATCAATCACCAAGGGGGGCACGAGAAGTCGTGTGGCCCAGAGAGAGTTGAATCATATCTTAACTTGGGCAGAAAACAATGTACCTTGCCTATCGGCAGTCTTCATCATAGGAGTAGAAAATTGGCAGGCGGACTACTTGAGTCGCCAGCAGTTGTTCCCAGGAGAATGTTCCCTTCACCCTATCTTCCTGGCAATGCGCCGAAGATGGGGGATCCCAGACATAGATCTGTGTGCATCCAGATTCAACAAGCGAATCGACAACTTTGTGTCAAGAACAAGGGATCTGCCAACATGCGGAACAGATGCCTTAGTATTCCCGGGGAATCAGTTCTCACTGATTTATGCATTTCCTACTATTCTGCTGCTTCCACGACTGCTTCGCAGGATCAACCAGAAAGGGAAATCGGTGTTTCTTGTGGCCTAGAAGATCTTGATATGCAGAGATCATAAAGCTAGTGGTAGGGGACTCATAGACCCTACCACCACGTCCAGACCTTCTCTCGCAAGGTCCGTTATTCCATCCTATCTTACAAATGCTAAATTTATCGGTTTGGCTATGGACACCCACATTCTGAAGAAGCGTGGGCTGTCAGGTCCAGTGGTATTCACCTTGGTTAATGCAGAGAATGATATAGAGATATGATATAGAGACCATGTTTTTTTGTTTTTTTTTTTAAACCTGAAAATTGAGTTTGAACATATGTAAATTGTTTTCTTTTTATTGCAGACAGCAAGACAGCAAACCACAGAAAGTAGCAAGAAAACGTCCAGCCCCTGAGGACTTTCTGGGCAAAGGTTCTAATAAAAAGCTCCTCATGGGAAAGTAAGATCCCCCCCCCCATTCTGTTATCTGTCACCTAGGGGTGTTCTTATTTTATAGGGCTTCATATGCCTCATACTGAAGGCTTTCAATGGCATCTGTATTGTGTGCTTGAAGATGTTTTGGTCTTTTATTTACTTATTCTGTTACTTGATAAAATCTGCTTATCTCTAAGGCAGTGTTTTTTTTTTCTGCATGATCTGAAGGGGCATCAGTAAGAGAGTGTTGAGAAAGCTACAGTGAGGGAAAAAAAGTATTTGATCCCCTGCTGATTTTGTACATTTGCCCACTGACAAAAAAAAATGATCAGTTTACAATTTTTATGGTAGGATTATTTGAACAGTGAGACAGAATACCAACAAAAATATCCAGAAAAACGCATTTCAAAAAAGTTATTAATTGATTTGTATTTTAATAAGTGAAATAAGTATTTGACTCCTTCGCAAAACATGACTTGGTACTTGGTGGCAAAACCCTTGTTGGCAATCAGAGGTCAGACGTTTCTTGTAGTTGGCCATCCAGGTTTGCACACATCTTAGGGGGGATTGTGTCCCACTCTTCTTTGCAGCTCCTCTCCAAGTCATTAAGTTTTTGAGGCTGACGTTTGGTAACTTGAACCTTCAGCTCCCTCCACATATTTTCTATGGGGTTTTCTTGAGCCAATTCTTTGTTGCCTTGGCCGTGTGTATTGGGTCATTGTCATGCTGGAATACCCATCCACGACCCATTTTCAATGCCCTGGCTGAGGGAAGGAGGTTCTCACCCAAGATTTGATGGTACGTGGCCCCGTCCATCATCCCTTTCATGTGGTGAAGTTGTCCTGTCCCCTTAGCAGAAAAACACCCCCAAAGCATAATGTTTCCACCTCCCATGTTTGACGGTGGGGTTGGGGTCATGGGCAACATTCCTCCTCCTCCTCCTCCTCCTCCTCCTCCTCCTCCTCCTCCTCCTCCTCCTCCTCCTCCTCCTCCTCCTCCTCCTCCTCCTCCTCCTCCTCCTCCTCCTCCTCCTCCTCCTCCTCCTCCTCCTCCTCCTCCCTCCTCCTCCTCCTCCTCCTCCTCCTCCTCCTCCTCCTCCTCCTCCTCCTCCTCCTCCTCCTCTCCTCCTCCTCCTCCTCCTCCTCCTCTCCTCCTCCTCCTCCTCCTCCTCCTCCTCCTCCTCCCCTCCTCCTCCTCCTCCTCCTCCTCCTCCTCCTCCTCCTCCTCCTCCTCCTCCTCCTCCTCCTCCTCCTCCTCCTCCTCCTCCTCCTCCTCCTCCTCCTCCTCCTCCTCCTCCTCCTCCTCCTCCTCCTCCTCCTCCTCCTCTTTTCTCTTTTTCTCTTTTCTCTTTTCTCTTTCTCTTTTCTCTTTTCTCTTTTCTCTTTTCTCTTTTCTCTTTTTCTCTTTTTCTCTTTTTCTCTTTTTCTCTTTTTCTCTTTTTCTCTTTTTCTCTTTTTCTCTTTTCTCTTTTTCTCTTTTTCTCTTTTTCTCTTTTCTTTTTCTCTTTTTCTCTTTTTCTCTTTTCTCTTTTTCTCTTTTTCTCTTTTTCTCTTTTTCTCTTTTTCTCTTTTTCTCTTTTTCTCTTTTTCTCTTTTTCTCTTTTTCTCTTTTTCTCTTTTTCTCTTTTTCTCTTTTTCTCTTTTTCTCTTTTTTCTCTTTTTCTCTTTTTCTCTTTTTCTCTTTTTCTCTTTTTCTCTTTTTCTCTTTTTCTCTTTTTCTCTTTTTCTCTTTTTCTCTTTTTCTTCTTTCTCTTTCTTCTTTCTCTTTCTCTTTCTCTTTCTCTTTCTTCTTTCTCTTTCTTCTTCCTCTTTCTCTTTCTTCTTCCTCTTTCTC
This sequence comes from Lithobates clamitans, assembly GCA_037952925.1. Taxonomy (NCBI): domain Eukaryota; kingdom Metazoa; phylum Chordata; class Amphibia; order Anura; family Ranidae; genus Lithobates; species Lithobates clamitans. The sequence goes on along the minus strand of JBBGZY010000592.1, from coordinate 882 downwards.
TTTCTTCTTCCTCTTTCTCTTTCTTCTTTCTCTTTCTTCTTCCTCTTTCTCTTTCTTCTTTCTCTTTCTTCTTCCTCTTTCTCTTTCTTCTTCCTCTTTCTCTTTCTTCTTTCTCTTTCTTCTTCCTCTTTCTCTTTCTTCTTTCTCTTTCTTCTTCCTCTTTCTCTTTCTTCTTCCTCTTTCTCTTTCTTCTTCCTCCTCCTTCCCACAAGACTCACCCAGTTCCCCTCTGAATCATTCAGATGTTCGTTAGCAAACTTCAGACAGGGCCTGTACATGTGCTTTCTTGAGCAGGGGGACCTTGCTGCAGGATTTCAGTCCTTCACGACGTAGTGTGTTACCAATTAATTTCTTGGTGACTATTGTTGCCTTATGAGGAGGTTTATGTGTAATCTCCATTAGTACCTGGAAATATTTGTGAATTTTTATATATGATTATAATTTTTTTTTTTTAATATATTAAAATGTAAGTATTATGAAATATTTTTATTTAATGGGTGAATCTAGTTATCTGAACACATATATGAGATCTAAATTGGCAGGCTTTAGTATAAGGACTTAATTGATTTACCAGTTTCTTTTTGATCTGCAAGAATTTTAGGGGTGTGTGATATGGGAGACTTTGTGCTATGTACCCGTTGTAAACCCAGATGCGAGAAAAGGACCACATCAAATTAAATACTTTATGGCAGACCTTACGGGCCTGAGGTAATTAGCTAGATCGGCCCTTTTCGAACCCCCCTTTTTATACCCTTCAACGGACACATTTGATATGCACAGAATATGGGCATCTGTTCAGGAATAGACAATTTGTTCAGTATAGGACTTTGCATAACTAATGCCCCATTCAAGAGAAGGTGATGACCTGGCCTAATTAAGTTT